>CM061238.1:13632482-14882468 GCA_030848705.1 Heracleum sosnowskyi
CTGAGATTCTTCTTGTTGAATCACTGAACAAGCTATTTCAACACTAGGCAAATGACTCATCATTAGTAATTGACTCCTTTGTGGCCCATACTTTTCATTCAATCCATTCAAGAATTGAAACAACTTCAATTCTTCTTTCTGAGTCTTTATAGTCTTGAGCAAAACAGTTAATTCTGGAGTAATAGTTGTTACAACATGTAGAATGTTCATTGAATCTAATTCTTCCCACAAACTACTCATCGCAGTATAATATTCAGCCAAATTTAGATTATTCTATTTTAACTCAAACAAATCCTTACTCAATTTATACTTTCTTGATCCATTTGTTAACTGTTAGGAATGAATATCACTTAGAAACTAGACAGAGGGGGGGTGAATGGATTGTTTGATAGATTTTTGCTTTCTTGAAACTAAAGATAAACTGTATATGATTATGCTATGTAATATGCAGAATATGTAAACAACACACACAATCACTTTAATCTACTTTGTATTAAGTAAATTAAATACTACAGCTTTCCAAGAAATTCACAATCGAATTTCTGGCTTCTAAACAAGAACAGTTTGTATCTTGCTTGCTTACAGAGAAAAGAGTGCTTAAGATAAAACTTTGTGTCTCTCTCTTTTTAGCTAACAATAGGGCGTGCATGATATATATAAGTCCTATACAAACTAGTGCACACACCTATTTTTACACAGTTACCCCTAGCTGAAAGTCCAACTTGTCCTGCCATAAGAAGTTAACTGTGTCAGGAAGGACCACCTGCTTTTCGGAGTCTTTCCCGTTTCTGTAGCTGCTTGTCTCTTATCTTTCTCTCCAAGTTTAGCTGTAGATTTGCCATCTGTTCTTTGGACCACTTTGCCAGAACAAATGCTTCAGTATTTGTCTCCTTTGATTCTTGGTTCTGTACCTTGATTTGTCTTGTTATAAACGGCTAAGTGTTGATAACGTGAACTCCACTTCATTCCCGACTTCGCGATGTCCCTTGTGAAGACTACGTGATATGGCCTTTGAAGACTTTGCGACATAAGCCATTTGATGACTATGCGACATAGGTCATTTGACAACTATGCGACATAAGCCATTTGAGGACTATGCGACATAGGTCATATGATGACTATGCGACATAAGCCATTTGAGGACTATGCGACATAGGTCATTTGATGACTATGCGACATAAGCCATTTGAGGACTTCACGATCTAGGCATCTTTGACTTTGCTGACTTCAACACTTCACGACATGAGTCTTGAGGACTTCTCGACATAGTACAAAATCGACTATGCGATATAGCACTTCTCGACATGGATATTGGTGACTTCACGATATAGCTTTCTTCTGACTTTGCTATATAATGCCTTAGACAAATTTCTGCAACTTATTACTTCAGGGCCTTATTCATCTCTATCCTGCTGCATGAACACTTCTGAACTTCTACCAGGACAATTATTCAATGGCCTATATACAATCTAGATGCAAGAAACTTTACTAAGCTCATTATAATTCAGAGCATACATAATCAAGCTAATGTTCATGAGAACAAGACAAGTACATTGAGAGACCTATACTATATACCAGTGATAGAATTCACTAGGTCATGTAGTGTGACATAGTCACATAGTGTAGGCTTGTTAATAGTGGTATTCAGACATGTCCTGAGCCTAACAATCTCCCCCAAATTGTGAGTAAGATCCTTAGGCACAATTTCATGTCTGATAACAAGCCTAACTAAACATAAAAAGAAATAGATATTTAGGAGAATAGAATGATGAACAGAATTTGATAACAACTTGGAAGTTTAAGCTTACAGAATTTCCTCTTGAGCAACATGGCTTCTGTTCTCAATTGTTTCTCTTGTAAATCATCATAAATCTTCTTCTTCCTTATTTCTTCTCTTCTCTTTATGTCAATTATGGCTTCTTGAAGTTCTTCTCTTGCAATAAGTTCTTCAATAAGAGGAGAGTCTTTTAGATCATCAATTGCAGCTTTAAGGGCACTTTCCACATAGGAATCCAGAAACTCCATCCTTATCTTGTTTTTGCCTCCAAGAGAATTTTTGTATTCCACAACATAAGGATTTTGTTTTACCCTGCAAAGCCCTTTCTTTCTCAGCTCCTTTGCTCTTTCCTCCATTTCAGCCATTTCTTTCTCTTTCTGAATAATCTTCTTTTCATTTTCCTTTCTCAGATTTTCTTCATAATCAGAGTGCATCTTCATGAACCTGGCAATCTCTATTTTCCACATCCTTTCTTCCTTTTCTTCAAAGTTCAGTAAAGCATTTATTCTTTCAAGTTCATACTTAGAGAAGTATTGCCAGCCTCCTTGCTTCATTATTCTTTTTCTTCCATCAGTGTACTTGATCTCTAGATGATCTAGCTTCACCTTGACTTCAAAGATCCTTTGAGCTCTCAGAAATGCTAGGGCATCTTCATCATAGTCTTCATCTAGTGGAAACACATTGATGCCAACAACATTGGTGAGTTTTCCAGTTTTCTTTGTTATCCTTATTCTTCTGGGTACACTCTTGATCTTCATATGCTTCACAAGAGGTACCTTTCTGGAACAAGGTGACTTTGTCTTTAGTGCCACATCATTTGGAAGTAGCTTCATTCCTTTGCCCTTGATCCACTGCAACACTCCACTGGCTGTGACCTTGTGGAAGTGTCTTTTTAGAGTTGTTGTGGTTTTTCTTCCTTTTAGTGGCAAATCAGTAGACTTGAATCTTGATTTTGTAGGATCATTACTAACAGTATCAACCCTAGACATAGAGCCTTGTGTTTTGGTTGAGATACTGCTAGCAATGTCCTTGACTTGCTGATTTCCACCCTTCTTCTTTCCAGCATCTCTCTTCTCCTCACTGTCTTTGCCACTCTTGTCAGCATCTTTAGATTTGGAAGTTTTGCTCTTGTTTCCTGCATTAGCTCCATCCTTATCACTCCTAGATTGGTTCCTCCTTCTATACCTCTTATCCTCATCATCATCCTCACCATCTTTCTTCTTGCTCTTTTCTTTGAGAGACTCAGGAATGACTCCATGAATCAAGAAGGATTGTAAAGTGTGAATCATTTCTAGCTCTTCTGCTGTTTTGACTCCTTTCTTAGCCCTGAGCATTTGCAACACCTGGTTGATTCTAGCATTATTCTTCATTGTCAAGTCTGAGGGAATCACCAGTTGGTCAATGCTGTTGTCTTGAGATAGACTTTGGAAGATTATTGTCCTTGGCTTGGAGATAACCTCAGGCAATCTCTGATTTTGGTCTATCTTCAAGTCATCAAACAGTCTCTTGTTGTTTGCCCCATCCTTTTCAATCAACTCCAGAATTATTGACAGCTCAGTAAATCTCAGTTTCTCTAGAGTTTGAAATGCTAGATGCCACAAGCAGTTGTCCTTGCTCACCATGATAACTTCTCTTAGATGTACATCCTTGATTTTCCTTACTGCCACAGTGAAGTACTTGATGCTTTCCTTGATCTTTTCTCTGTAGACCCTTGCATCTTCTTGAGCATTGCTATAGATGGCTTTCAGAAACTCCAGGAAGGCCTCATCATGATAGATGTTTGAATTGGCAACTTCCTGTAGCTTGGCCTCAGTTATGATTGTGGCTTTGATAGGTTTGGCACTTGAAGTAGGTTGAGGAGCTGAAATGTCCTTTGGCATGGTAGAGGGATGGAAGGTAGTTGTGACTGTGCTTCTTTGACCTTGAGCACTGATGACATCCACAGAGGGAAGTATGATTGGCTTTATGGTTTCTTCAATGAGTTTGCCCTTAAGCTTTTGCTGCTTGGCAGGTACTCCCCCTCTCTTTTTCAGAATGACCTCCTTTTCTTTCTCCCCCTTAGGCTTGGAATCAGACAAGATGTCTTGAGCTTCACCAGGGATAGGCAGGTTCATGTGTCTCATCATGGAAGTTATCATTTGTTGTTGCACCAACAAGATATTAGATGTGTTGTTGCCTTGGTCATCCAGCTTGTCATTGAGCTTGTTTAAGGATTCAGAAAGCATCCTGTTTTCATCCTTTAGAGAGGCCACTTCTCTTTCTAGACCAT
Source organism: Heracleum sosnowskyi (assembly GCA_030848705.1). Taxonomy (NCBI): domain Eukaryota; kingdom Viridiplantae; phylum Streptophyta; class Magnoliopsida; order Apiales; family Apiaceae; genus Heracleum; species Heracleum sosnowskyi. The sequence continues at coordinate 13,636,529 of CM061238.1, forward strand.
CCACTTTAGAGAATAGTTGCTGAGATTTGAAAGAATTGAGAGATTGATCCTTGATCTTGGCGAAGTCAAATTTGGAGATGTTTGACATAGGGACCTCATCCACCAATTTGTCACCATACTGATTCTTCCACATTACATTCAGCATAGCATTAGAGGTTATGTTGGCTTTGACTTGATTTTCCAGTGTGGTAGCCAGTTTCTTGATGTTGTCTGTGACCATGGCAAGAGAAAGATCCATCATGTTGACATTAGAAGAGGTTTTCTGGACTTCTTTGAGAATGCCATCCACCTTGGGAAAATCAGAGAGATATGAGTTTCTTAGTTGAGTGAGGGATCTATCTGTCTCCTCCTTAATAGAATAGATCTCTGATTGAAGCCCTTTCCCAAGATAGTGCAGAGCCTTCAACTGATTCTTGTAAACATCATTAACAACATCATAAATTGCAGCTGGAGAGAGATCCTTTGCATTGGAGCCCAGAGAAGTTAGGTATTCTTCTCTTAGAAAAGTTAGGGCATCCTTGAGTTTGAGAGTCCTCTTAGCATCCAACCAGGCATCCACATTTCCCTCTGGTTCAGCTTCATCCACTATCTTCTCCTGTTGAGCTTCAACATCCTCCTTGTGGCAAAGTAAGATAGCTTCATAATCAGCATTTGGTAGATTTGAGGTGAGGAGATGTTGAGCTATCTTTGAGAACTCATCTATCTGTGCCACATGAATATTTTGTAATTCTTCTCCCGTCAATTGTGGTGGCACAGTAGATGATCTTGAAGCCATGTCATGTTGCACAGGCTTCAGCCATTCTGACAATGTGGCCTTAGCCAAGTTAGAGCTGATTTCAGGGGGGTTTGATTGATGAGTTTCCTCCAGTCTTGGAATGACTGTAGAGGCTGATGCTGTCTCCATTGAAATGGGATGAGTTACAGCACCATCTCTATATGCGTGTGAGGGCAAATCCATGTCCATATGGAATGGAAAGTTTGGCATAGAGTCTCCAGTAAGAACTAGTGAATCCTCCATGTTTTTGTTGGTGTCATTAGGATATGCCCCAGCATGCATTCCCTAACCAACTAGATGTGGTGCCTGGGTGGTGAGCACAGTGTCATGCACCATGTCACTTGAGGTTGGCTCAATCACAGATTTGGATTGTGATTGATCAATTGCAGAAATGTCATGAGAATGACTATTCTGTTGAGAAGAAATGTTAGATGTAGATTCTGGAAGAGAAGTGTGGTGTAGATTTGATTTTGGCAACTCCCCCTGAGAAATAGGAGGAGTTTCAATTGTGATGTGCTCTCCACTAGTGTTTCATCACCCTTATTTCTCCTAGGGTCAAGAGTGAGTTCTTGACCCTGTGCAGACTCTGTACAGGTTGCAGTGGGGAGGCTGCTCTTTTCAATGCCAATGACCTGTTGAGAGGCCATAGACAGTAGCAGGTGTACCCCTTTTTCCACATCTGAATCCTGTTGGGAGGATTCAGTGGTAGGTTTGGATTTTGATTTCTTATTGTGTCTGGTGAGAGGTGACTCAGGATTCTCACTTTCTGTCTCTATAGATTCTTGTACCACTTCTAGGGCTCTCTTCTTTGTCTTCTTTTTAGTAACACCAACCTTTTGAGAGATTGATGCACTTGGCTTCCTAATTTCTAAAATGGTGTTTGCAGTTGGGTTACTGGATGGGATGGGAAGGCTGGGGTTAGACTGTGTAGCTTCATCAGTCTTAGCCTCCCCTGTCCAGGAAAGTTCATGGTATATTGGCTTAGCAAGTTGATATGATTCAAATGTGTCCTGCATATGCTGAGTCACACTTAGAATCACATCAACTTGATTCCTTGTGTCCAATGACCCAAATAGAATCTTGGACATGGACTTGGAATAAGCCATTTTAGTTTTATCTATACCCTCCAATTCATGAATATTTGCATCAAGATAATTTAAAATAACTTGAAGGAAACGAGGGTAAAAGATTTCATTACCTCTACCACGAACTGTTCTCCCTAGCCTTTGAGCCAATTCCTTGAGGATAATTGCTCCAACATTTATCTCCTGATTGTGGGCTAGGGAGTAGGCCAGCTTCACAGCAATGTGACTGATGTGGTCCCATCCTGTCTTCCTGCATAAAAACACCTTTTGGAGTGTATCAAAAAGAAACGACCACTCCCTCCTGACATGCTTCTTGTTCAACTTAGCCATGTCAACTTTATCTGCATACTTGATGAGGTCCAAGAAAGCGACCATCTCATCATCACTAGCTTCAGCATCATGACCCTCAACCTTGAACCCCAGGGCCTCGTTAATCTCCTTCTCCCCAAACTGGAAGGACTTGCCCCCAATTGTACAACTCACCTCCTGAAACGAAGTCCCATCCTCCTTCGCCATTGTTGCAACCAACGCTGTTCTCCAGAACCCTTCCAATACATCGACATACAGAGTGGGGTTAAGGGTCAAGGCTTGGCGGAGGTAGGAAGTGTTTAAGAACCGTACAAAGCACTTGTACCTAGGGTTTGCCTCCGCCTCAGAGGGAATTGAGAGTAGATTTGTTTCTTTGGGAATGGTTAGAGGAATTGAGGATGATACTGCTTGAGATTTGGGTGCCATTTTAAGATTGAGAGTGAAGAAGAGAGTAGAAAATTTGAGTTTAGGTTTGAGAATTGAGAGTAGTAGACAAGATGAAAAGTTGTGAACGGTTAGAAATGAGTATTTATATGATAGAGACACTGCGATATGGAGTTATGAATATGTACAGACTAATTGTATGTCGCGAAGTCTCAAAATGGCCTGTACCGCAAAGTCTTGCAAGTATATCGTAGAGTCCTGAAATGAACTATGTCGCAAAGTCTTGAAGATAGAAGGATTTTGGGTGACTTTGCGATATAGTGAAAATACCCTTTCTAAAACTCTCTTTTTGAAATTTCAAGCATTGTGTCAGACTTAAATCAGAAATTGAAATAAAATAAATTTAAATCAAAATTATGTCAAATATGGAGACTTGTCGATATAGTTATTCTGAGTCGCAAAGTCATTAAAATGAACTATGTCGCAAACTCATGAAATGAACTATATCGCAAAGTCTCACAGTTTCAACAGTTTGCGATATAAGTCTGTTTGATTTGTACTATGTCGTGAACTCTCAAAATCATCTATATCGAGATGTCTCAAAAGCTCACAACTTCACAACCAAATATGATTTTGAAAAATATGCAGTAAAATACTGAAATATTTATAGATCATATTTCAGCTAATTTTCACTCCAAATAAATAGAGCATTTAGATACAGTGAAAATTTACTGCTGCAACTAAATTAACTGGCACATTTACTTAGAACAACTAAATGAAGGATTAAGCATTCCGATTTCACTCACAAGTCTGTTGAAGACAGCTTCATTTAGAGGTTTAGTAAATATGTCAGCTAATTGTTTCTCTGTTGGAACATAAGAGACTGCTATAGTACCATTTGCTGCATGTTCCCTAATGAAATGGTACCTTATCTCAATGTGCTTTGTAGTAGAATGATTAACAGGATTGGCAACTATGGATATTGCACTAGTATTGTCACACATCAGAGGAATGTGTTCTAACACTAGTCCATAATCCATGAGTTGATTTCTAATCCAAAGCAATTGAGCACAGCAGCTTCCAGCAGTAATATATTCAGCCTCAGCTGTAGATGTTGTTGTGGATTGTTGTTTCTTGCTAAACCAGGACACTAACCTTTGACCTAAGAATTGGCAGCTTCCAGAGGTGCTCTTCCTGTCAATTCTGCATCCAGCATAATCAGAGTTTGTGTAACCAACCAGGTTGAACCCAGTGCCTTTTGGATACCATAGCCCAAGATTAGGAGTCCCTTTCAGATACCTGAAGATTCTTTTGATAGCCATCATGTAAGATTCCTTAGGATCAGACTGGAACCTTGCACAGAGACAAGTGGCAAACATGATGTCTGGCCTGCTAGCTGTGAGATAGAGTAGTGATCCAACCATTCCTCTATAGACCTTGATGTCAACTCTCTTGCCTTTCTTATCTTCATCTAGCTTGATTGCAGTAGACATAGGAGTTTTTGCTGGAGATGACTCTTCTAAACCATATTTCTTTAAAAGATCCTTGACATACTTAGATTGGTTTATAAAGATGTCATCCTCCCTTTGATGTACTTGCAGGCCTAGGAAGAAGGTTAATTCTCCCATCATACTCATCTCATATTTGCTTTGCATCAACTTAGAGAACCTTTCACAGAGTTTTTCATTTGAAGAGCCAAAGATGATATCATCCACATAGATTTGAACAAGAATGATATCATTTCCATGCTTCTTGAAGAATAAGGTTTTATCAATTGTTCCTCTGGTAAATTGATGCTCAAGAAGAAATAGAGATAGAGTCTCATACCAGGCTCTTGGTGCCTGTTTGAGTCCATAGAGTGCCTTGAGCAGTCTATACACAAAGTCTGGGAAGTTTTCATTTTCAAAGCCAGGTGGTTGAGATACATAAACTTCTTCAGCAAGATCACCATTGAGAAATACACTTTTCACATCCATTTGATACCCCTTGAAATCTGAGTGAGCTGCAAAAGCCAGGAAGATTCTGATGGCTTCCAGTCTAGCTACAGGTGCAAATGTCTCATCATAGTCAATGCCTTCTTGTTGACAATATCCTTTGGCAACCAACCTTGCTTTGTTTCTAATCACCACTCCTTCTTCATCCATTTTGTTTCTGAACACCCATTTGGTGTCAATAACATTCTTTCCTTCTGGGGGTGGCACTAGCTCCCATACTTTGTTCTTCTCAAATTGATTTAATTCTTCTTGCATAGCAACAATCCAGTCAGAATTCTTCAAAGCTTCTTCAATTACTTTTGGTTCTTCTTGTGATAGAAAGCAGCGATACAGACATGTATTTATTGTTGCCCTTCTTGTTCTCACACCCTCACCAGGATCTCCAATGATTTGATCCCTAGTGTGGGCTCTGTCCCATTTCCTTGTATGACCTTGTTCATTTCCTTGACTTGTTCCACGATCATTTTGATTGACAGTTGCATTCTCTTCTTCTCCCCCTGTGTTTGTGAACCCTTGCACAGGTGTTTGAAGAAGATCATCAACTTCAAGAGTTTCATTTTCTGGAACAGTTTGAGCAGGAGGTTCATCCTCACTTTCAGAATCCTCTAGATATCCTTGATTTTCAAATCTTAATGGCACACTGTCTTGTTCACTTGTTTCAAGTCCAGGAGTTTTCTTGTCATCAAAGGTAACATCCATGCTTTCCATGACTTTGTGTTGCTCAGGTACAAATACTCTGTATGTTGTCCTTTCCAGAGAGTATCCAATGAAGATACCTTCAAATGCCTTTGCATCAAATTTTCCAACATGCTCAGAGGTATCTTTCATCACAAAGCACTTGCTTCCAAACACATGCAGATGCTTGAAGGATGCTCTTTTTCCAGTCATTAATGAGTAAGAAGTTTTGCCAGACTTCTTATTGATCAATGTTCTATTTTGCACATAGCATGCTGTGTTAACAACATCAGCCCAAAAGCTAGTAGGTAGCTTTGCATCCAACAGCATTGTCCTTGCAGCTTCAATGAGAGTTCTATTCTTTCTCTCAACTACTCCATTTTGTTGAGGAGTTCTAGGAGCTGAAAACTGTTGAGAAATTCCTTTATCTTTGCAAAACTCATACAATGTTGAATTTCTGAACTCAGTCCCATTATCACTTCCAGAGCTTTGTGCTTTGTGCAGAGGAACCAGAGCTTTGTGCTTCTCTATCAACTCTCTTGATATGCTCTATAATGACTTGGGGTGCTTCATCCTTAGAGAATAGAAATTCCACCCAGGTATATCTTGAATAATCATCAACCATCACTAGAGCATATTTCTTCTTGGAAAGGGACATTACATTCACAGGGCCAAATAGATCCAAGTGAATTAGCTACAGAGGTTTTGAGTTTGTATTGAGCAATTTGTTTTTATGACTTGATCTTTTGATCTTCCCTTTCTGACAAGCTTCACATGCTCCATCTTGCACAAATTCTAGTGCAGCCATATCCCTGATGAGTTCTCTTTTTGTTAGAGAGTTCATTTCCTGAACATTCAAGTGAGACATTTTCTTGTGCCATAGCCAGAATTCCTCATTTGTGGCCTTAGTGTAGAAACAACAAATTTCTCCCTTGTCTGCAGCCTTGAGATCAGCTACAAACAAGCTTCCTTTCTTCACACCAGTTAAAACAACTTCACCATTTCCCCTTTTTGAGATTAGACAATGATCTTCATCAAATTCCACTTTGAAACCCCTGTTTGTGAATTGTCCAATGCTCAAGAGGTTATGCTTCAGTCCTTCAACAAATGCTACATCTTCAATAATGACATTTCCAGATTTGACACTGCCATATCCCATGGTATAACCAATGTTGTCATTTCCAAAGGTTACTGATGGGCCAGCTTTTTCCTCAAATTGTGATAGCAGGGCTATATCACCAGTCATGTGACTTGAGCATCCACTGTCCAAGATCCATATGACTCTTTTATTCCTGTTGCCCTGCATTCACAAAGTAACTAAGTTGTTTTTGGTACCCACACTTGGTAGGGTCCAGTTGATTTAGAAACATATTTGTTAACAATTCTTCTGTCATAAGTTGCATTCTTCACAGTAGGAGACTTCACTTTTTCTGTGGCTTTGGAGTTTACACTCTTAGGCTCACATGAAGTTTTCACCCTCTCAACCTTGATTGGGGATCCTGTCCTGTGAGTGTGCACATGTGTGTGTGATTCACAAGATTGTGCAGAGTCAAGTTTATGCTTAAGAGATAAACAGTTAGCAATCACAGTCACATAGCATGTCATGCAGTTAGGCTTACCGCAGAAAGAATCATGACTAGAGTTTATGCTAGCAGAATGGTTACTTAGGTTATCAACTTCAGCAATCTCAGGCTTACTACACTTATGAGTCAAATGATTAACAGATAGGCATTTCTGACATTGTTTCCTGGGAGCATTTGGCACATAAGCATAGTTGTTACCCTTGTTGACACCTACCTTACCATTTCTGTTTTGTTTCTTTTTCCTAACAACTTCTTTCTTTACTTTAGGACTCTTGACAAGGTTGTCTTTGGTCTCTTTCTGACTGACAGATTCAGGAGAGGAAGAAGTGTCTTTAGCAGCCTCATCTTCTTCAAGAAGTTGTTGTTTGATGATCAATAGTTCTTCATCAAACTCAACAACACTCTTTTTGAAGATGGGCTTTTCAACACTAGACAGAATGGTTGGGGCATTTTTGTTTGTAAAAGATTCTTTTCCTTTGCCCTTTGCCTTCTTCCTTCCTTTATCATTCTCATAGTCAAAACCAACTCCAACCTTGCAATCTTCAGTGTGTTCCTTGTGATAGGTTTGAATAAGCTCAGAGGAGTTCTTGAAGCTTCTTAGTTTCAATTCATTTTCAGCAATTTGTTCTCTAAGAGCTTTTTCTATTTGTTCAGCACAAATCACTTTGTTTTTAAGATACTCAATCTCCTTTTTCAAACCATCAAGGCTCACAACCATTAACTCAAGTTCCTCATTCTTTTCTGTAAGCTCGAGATTTCTAGCAGTTAGTCTATCAATTTCTTCATTAGCTACTAACATGCTAGTATGAATATTGAACATCTCAGTACTCATATCTTCAACAGTTTTCTTATATTGAAAGGGAGTCATATCAAGAGAAGTAAGAATAGGTACCTGACTTGAAGAATCACCATCATCAGAAAATGTCATCAAGGCATAGTTTGAGTACTCTTGTTCTTCTTCTTCATCAGAGTCATCCCAGCACTTTCCCTCAGCAATAAAAGCTTTACCCTGTTGTTTCTTGAGTAGAGCCTCATACTTAGCTTCAAGCTCTAAGTATGCTTTATCCTTCTTGACCTGTTTAGGCTTTTTGCACTCAGTGGCAAAATGCCCAAGTTCATTGCAGTTATAGCACCTTATCTTGGTTCTATCCACAATTCCAGACTTGTATCCTCCTTTAGCAGCACCAACAATCCCTTTCCCTTTATTGAAGGTGTTTGAACCACTAGATCCACCAGCATTTCCAGCATTGAACTTTGACCTAAATGGCTGCTTTCTTTTAAACCTTATGTTAGGATACCTCCTGGCCATATAGGCAAAAGATTGTTTTCCATCTTGTCCAGTTCTTCTATGCTGTAAAATTCCTCATCCTCAGGCAAATCATAGACAGCTTGGGTCTCATCTCCAGTGTCTTCAACTTCCAGTTCCTCAATCTTGACTTGACTGACTTTAAGAGATTCCATTCTTTGACTTAGGTTGTCAGCAATAAGGGCACAAGAAGTATTTGTCATTAATCCTTGTTTAGCTTGAATAGATCTCTTTTGGAACAACTCTAGCTCATAAGTTTTCAAAACACCATACAGTAGGGGTGAGCAAAAAACCGAATTAAAACCGAACGGAACCGAAACCGAACCGAAACCGATAAAAACCGAACCGTAAAAAACCGAAACCGAGTTGAAACCGAACCGAAACCGAAAATTAAAAAACCAAACCGTTCTTGAGGTTTCGGTTTCGGTTTTAGGTCCAAACCGAAAAAACCGATCCGATTAATAAAAATAAAGAAATAAATATATTATATATTCTACTAGACCAATTTTTATGAGTATTGAGAGTAGATTAATAAAGATCCTGACATTCCTTTTGATAATTATACTATTTTGTTCTTGTTTTTGAAGTTTTAATTTGTAATAGTTGATTAATAAATGTAGTTTAATAAACTTCTATATCTAGGTGTTTTATATGTTGCTTTATTTTTGGATGTGATGATTTTTCTTGGCTTTCCTAGAAAAACTCTTTACTTATACAAAGACTTCAGATAGACTCAAGATTGTTGAATTTCTAACATTGTCTTATATACATTTCAAAAAAAATATTTTTGAAGATCATGTTAAATTTTCATTATTCTCGGATCATGTTGGACTTAAATAATTTATTATGAAAACTTTGTATGTTTATTTTGGACGAAAAAATAATTTGTAACTTTGCAAGCTTAAAAATTCGAAGTCATTTTATTTATTTTGTTATGTTTATTTGAGGCGGTTTTAAAACCGAAACCGAACCGACTGTAACCGATCCGATCATTTTAAAACCGAAACCGAACCGACGGTTTCGGTTGCGGTTTCGGTTTTCGATTTTAAAAACCGAGGATATGCGGTTTCGGTTTCGGTTTTAACCTAAAACCGAACCGATCCGACCCGCGCTCACCCCTACCATACAGCACATCAAAACCAATCTTTGTTAAATCTCTTTCTTTGAGTGAAGAGATTCTTGGTTCCAAATGATCTGGTAGAGTTAGTAAGAACTTCATGTTAAGCTCTTCTGTCTCATAGTGTTTGTCATAGAGTTTGAGCTCATTTATCAGCTTGTTGAACCTCTCAAACACTTCTGTGATTCCCTCCTTTGGCTGAGCCATGAAAGCTTCATACTGTGAAACAAGAATATGTTTCTTATTCTTTCTTACTTCAGGAGTTCCTTCACACAGCACTTCTATGAGATCCCACATCTTCTTAGCACTTGTACAGTGAGCCACAGTGCCATACATGTTGAAGTCCATGGATTCACAAATGATAAGTTGAAGATGTCCATCCAGTGCTACTTTCTCCTTTTCAGGATCAGTGTATTTTGAGGGGTCTTTGGGCACATGTTTTGCTGGTACTATTTCAGTGCCATTGGTTGTTTCACCAATCTCAATCATTGGGACAAAGGGACCATGCTTTAGTATGTCTAAATACATGGGGTTAGAAGCTTTGATGAAAAGCAACATCTTCTTTTTCCATAAACTGTAGTGCTCCTTGTTAAAGGGAGGAATCTTGATACTGCTTAGTTTCTGTGAACTCATTCTTGATCTTTTCCTGTTTGTACGTTAACAGCCTACGCTCTAATACCACTTGTTAGGAATGAATATCACTTAGAAACTAGACAGAGGGGGGGGGGGGGGTGAATGGATAGTTTGATAGATTTTTGCTTTCTTGAAACTAAAGATAAACTGTATATGATTATGCTATGTAATATGCAGAATGTAAACAACACACACAATCACTTTAATCTACTTTGTATTAAGTAAATTAAATACTACAGCTTTCCAATAAATTCACAATCGAATTTCTGGCTTCTAAACAAGAACAGTTTGTATCTTGCTTGCTTACAGAGAAAAGAGTGCTTAAGATAAAACTTTGTGTCTCTCTCTTTTTAGCTAACAATAGGGCGTGCATGATATATATAAGTCCTATACAAACTAGTGCACACACCTGCTTTTCGGAGTCTTTCCCGTTTCTGTAGCTGCTTGTCTCTTATCTTTCTCTCCAAGTTTAGCTGTAGATTTGCCATATGTTCTTTGGACCACTTTGCCAGAACAAATGCTTCAGTATTTGTCTCCTTTGATTCTTGATTCTGTACCTTGATTTGTCTTGTTATAAACGGCTAAGTGTTGATATCGTGAACTCCACTTCATTCCCGACTTCGCGATGTCCCTTGTGAAGACTACGCGATATGGCCTTTGAAGACTTTGCGACATAAGCCATTTGATGACTATGCGACATAGGTCATTTGACAACTATGCGACATAAGCCATTTGAGGACTATGCGACATAGGTCATTTGATGACTATGCGACATAAGCCATTTGAGGACTATGCGACATAGGTCATTTGATGACTATGCGACATAAGCCATTTGAGGACTTCACGATCTAGGCATCTTTGACTTTGACGACTTCAACACTTCACGACATGAGTCTTGAGGACTTCTCGACATAGTACAAAATCGACTATGCGATATAGCACTTCTCGACATGGATATTGGTGACTTCACGACATAGCTTTCTTCTGACTTTGCTATATAATGCCTTAGACAAATTTCTGCAACTTATTACTTCAGGGCCTTATTCATCTCTATCCTGCTGCATGAACACTTCTGAACTTCTACCAGGACAATTATTCAATGGCCTATATACAATCTAGATGCAAGAAACTTTACTAAGCTCATTATAATTCAGAGCATACATAATCAAGCTAATGTTCATGAGAACAAGACAAGTACATTGAGAGACCTATACTATATACCAGTGATAGAATTCACTAGGTCATGTAGTGTGACATAGTCACATAGTGTAGGCTTGTTAATAGTGGTATTCAGACATGTCCTGAGCCTAACATTAACTGAAACCTTCTTTCCAATTGTTTTCAGATTTCGCAAACAGAAGTAATGAACAAGATCGATTTACGTATATTATCATAAACATTGTTATGAATCCAGGAAATTACCAAATTGTTGCACGTATCCCATTGAATTCCTTTGGTAGCATCAGAAGCATTTCGCAGCTCTGTTCCTGTCACAAAACCTAGCTTCCGTTTAGCAGCTAATTGAATCTCCATCGATCTGTAATTACTTGAGCTTTGAAGCTTGCTAACAGAAATTGAAAGAGGTCCATCACTTGGATGCAAGAACAACGAATTTTGCATATCCGCAAATGAGAATCTACTCCCAGACGCCATTGACGACAAATCTCAAACACTTGGAGATCGAGAAAAAAAAAATCAATCGATAAACGATCACTCGGAGATCAACAAACAATCGATAAACAGTCACTCAGAGATCGATAAATCGATGATCAATCGATGTACACATTCAGAGATACAGTCGATAAAATGGCAAATTCAGGAATGAATCTCAACAAACTAACACAATCAAATCACTAACATCTTTATCAAATCACTAATATCTACACGTTCTGATACCATATTGACGAAATGTAAATGACACAGTGAATTGAGAAGACAACATAAATGAACATTGATCATAAATTTGTTACAAGACTCCTAGTGTTGCAGTGATCTAACAGCTCAGTAATATATCTGAGCTTCATAACAGAAATGAATATCCTAACAAAATGACTCTGAAAAGACTAAACTACCCCTGTGAATATGCTATAATACAAAAATACCTTGAACTATTAATTTTGTATTATGCATTAGGGAGTGCTCGAACTTGAGACATTTTCCTAAATCGAGTTTTGATACCATGGGCCTGTTTGGCTCTTCTTTTAAGTTACGGCTTATGTATTATAAGTTGATAAGAGCTTATGAGGGGTGTTTGTGTACTCAGCTTATTTGATAACTTATAACTTATAAATTGATAAGTTGAATGTTAGAAATCACTAACATCTATTATATATATAATACCACAACAAGGGGTTTGGTGTAAGCAATTTAAATCAAATGGACCATTTTACCCTTACTTATACTATACATTTTTAGGGTTATTTTGGTCTTTTAACATTAATAAATTTATTACATATTATTAAATGCTACAAAATTAATATGCATACTTATACATATATTTATTACATATTATTAAATGCTCCAAACTTATAAATTTATATTTATTACATATTATTAAATGCTGCAAATTAATATGCATACTTATATATACATACAACATTTACCTGAATATATATATATATATATATATATATATATATATATATATATATATATATATATATATATATATATATATATATATACGTATGTATACATATAAATACTTATATTTATGTAAATTTATGATAATATATGACCATATACACTTACATATATATTATATATCTCGTATCATTTAGATTTATTGTAAATTTTTACTCCCTCTATTTCTTTTTAAGTGTCGTTTTTTGACCATGCACACTTATTAAGAATTACAATTATGAGGCCTTTTTATCATTAATGTTATTTTATTTTCCAACTTTATCCTTCATCTAACCCTAATTAATGCCATAATTTGAGAATGATTAAGTTTAGTATTATAAGGGTAAATAAGGGTATTCAAGTGAAAAGTAAATGTATTTTTCTTGAAAATGTAAAAACGACACTTAAATTGAAATTCAAACCAAGTCAAAAAACGACACTTAAAATGAAATGGAGGGAGTATGAATTAAGAAAATTTATAAATTACAGCATGTGAATTGTAATTATTTATCTCTATTAAATCAAACTATACATAATTTCTGACATGCCTTGAGTATTATATTTGTTACGATACAAATACGGTCCAAATCAGTACAAGCTAACAAAAAAAAACTTTCATGTATATAAGTGTAATACAAACTTGTACTAATTTTAATGTCGTATAACTCATCAATTGCTACTCTAATACGCGGACGTACAAAAATTTGCCGAAAAATAAACAATTTACTCATATTTAAAGTATGCCAGTGCATTGCACGGGCTAAAGAGCTAGTTTTACTTAACTTATCAACTTATTCTTTGATTTCTTTATTTTTCTAATATTTTATATTTTTACATTTGTGTTTTTAATTTTTTTTTAATTTAAAATACAAGTGTTGAAATCATTGTATTTAAAAATTATTTTTTCAAATTTAATTTAACAAAATTTTCACTAACTTATAAGTAAATTTATCCAAACACTCGTATAACTTATAAGAATTCATCAACTTATCACGTATAAAGCACTTACTGATTTTAAAGTATAAGTCAATTTTTTTATGATACCCCAAACACGCACCATGTTAGCTAGTAACTTAAAGTTTTGAATACATGTTTCAATATTTATATAGTAATTAAGATAAATTAAAATTTCAAAAATACTCTTATAAACATAAATAATATAATAAATATATATATTCTAACCGTACGGTGTAATTATAAATTGGATGGAAACTGTACTAGGTAGATTCGCATCCAGTTTTGTTATAATTTTTTTTTCTATTTTAAGTATTTAGTTTCGTAATATAAAATGCGGAAAAATTGTGGCCATACAGAACACCTACCAACCAAATCACAAACATGATTTTTTATGTGTGTACCAGTACAACATCACAAGGCCCACTTCAAGTTCTCTCTCCCTCTCTCTTTAAACAAACAGCATGAACTAGAACCCAATTTAAGCACTCGTCGCTACACCACTTAAATCATGAAAATGTGATGTTAATGTTTTTAGTGCAGGACAGGTAGCTATCATAAAATAAAATGTACTCTCTTCGTCTCATTCATTTTTATATAATTTTTTCATTATTTTATACATATTTTAAAATATATATATAAGAAATAATTTTATAACTTAATTTAAATTTTTATTTAGAAGACAAAAAATTAAAAATAATTTATAAAATTATATTTTATAAAAGTTTTAAAATACGTGTCAAATCTCCGTATTCTCGTGTGTACAACCAAATGAGGAAGTGTATGTCCCCTTAATTCATTACATTAAGTTGTACACAGAGATTAAGAAAAAATGTAATTTAGTAAAGAAAAGTGAGTAAAGTGGTGGGACCAATCAATATTTAATGTATAAAATAATGAAGATAGTGAGAGAAAGTAATGGATGTAGTTAATTTTTATATTATAAAACTTTACTATTTTAAAAAAAAATTGGAATGTAAAGAATTGAGAGTAACATCCAAATATAAACAAATGAAATGGATAAACGCAGGGCTGTCTAGGAGAGTGTGCAAGGAGCCCAATAGCACAAGACCCCAAAATTATTAGAGCCCCCAAATTACAAAAGCTCATGTGTATATATTATATATACGTCCATCTAATTATCAGCCTAATACTTAGGAAATTGCATCCTACTCCGCTATGTATACACACGTATATATCTCCATCTTTTGTGCCAATAAATTTCAATGCTTCTAACTACTCAAACCCAATTGATATCACTGGTAACGGTAAAAAAAATCTCTCGTATATATAATCTTTGATCATAAAATTGTTTTCCACACTATTGGGGCTGATATTGTATTCATTCATAATTATTAATTTCATATATATATATATAGAGAGAGTTAAGTTCTATAGAGACCAACTTTTTTGTGGAGACCTGGAGACCACATATGTTCCGCAATCTAAATTTGACAAAATAGATCATATTTTGTAATCAAAAATTTGCAAAACGTACTGTTTTGCAAAGTATATTCTATGAAAATCATTATTTCATTGAAAATCTTGAAAATCATGTAAGTTTTTACAAACCGGACATGTTTTGCAGAACAATATGTTTTGCTATGTTTTACTTGCAAAACATATATAATTTTAAAGATTTTAATGAAAATAGTTATTTTCATAGAACCTAATTTATAAAATATTATATTTTGCTAAATTTAGATTGCAGAACGTATGTGGTCTCCAGGTCTCCACAAAAAAGGTGGTCTCCATAGAACTTAACTCTCTATATATATATATATATATATATATATTTGATCAGAAAGCTTATACAACAAATCTAGATTGTTTTCCTAATGTCACTATTGCATATAGGATATTGTTGACTATTCATGTGACTGTTGCATCTGCAGAAAAAAGTTTCTCGAAATTAAAGTTATTGAAATCTTATTTACGTTCTACAATGCTACAAGATAGACTCAACGGATTGGCGTTAATAGCAATTGAGAATGAGATCCTGGATAAAGTAGAATATGAAGACTTGATCGATGATTTTGCTTCTAAAAGTGTCCGAAGAATAGAACTTTTTAAATAAAATGGTGCTGTTAAGTTGTACATGTATCTACTACTAGCAGTGTAAACAAAATATTTGTGATTGATGCTTTATTTTAATAAAAAATAATTGTGATGTAAAAGTGTCGGAAATATATTAATTTTATACAGTTTGTTTAAATTTCAAATAAATTAAGGGCCTAATTTTATAATTAGCACAGGCCCCTGTAAAGTTTGAGACGGGTCTCGATAAACGTAGTATATTATAGGCATCATGAAACAGTTCAGAGGTTAAGTACGATATCAAACATGAACAATACAGGCATCAACGTAGATGTAGATGGGCATGTAGAGAAAAGTAACTTTTTAAATATTATTTATGATATGAATAAAATTATAAAAATTATTTTATTGTTAGTAATGTTTGTAATTAAGATTTATATATGATTATATCTTTTTTCGTTTGTATTTTGTTTTGATGCAAATATACAGCTCGTTTTGTGTAATTATATATATCTATCTATCTATACTATTTAATAATTATATTAAAGACGAAACATTGAAATTTTTGTAGTCTGGTCCTAAAAGTTTTTGTAGTCTGGTCACACTATTCATAGTCGTTAGATATTTCTGATCAAATCGATGAGAACCGTTAGATAAAATATTAAATTTATTATATAGAATATCTTTTTTATTTTACCTAACTAAAACATCTTATTTTCCAAAAATATCGCAGACAGTTTCATTTAATAAAATAACATAATAAAGTTATAATTGCTAATAACTAACCCATTACCTTTTTAGCCAAAATGTATATTCTTTTTTATATTTTCTAATTAAAATTTCTACTTTTCTATTTTTCTTAACTAAAACCTCTCATTTTCCAAAAATATCACATATAGTTCTATTTAATAAATTAAAATAATAATATTATAATTACTAATGACTAATTGATTACATTTTTTTCCCAAAACGTATATTTTTTTATATTTTCAACTCCTAACTAAAACTTCAAATATATCACGGACAATTTCATTTAGTAACATAAAATACTAATAATTAATCAATTACCTTTATTAACCAAAACATATATTCTTTTTTTATAACTAACATTTCTACTTTTTTATTTTTCCTAACTAAAACCTCTCATTTTCCAAAAATATCACGGGCAGTTCTATTTAATAAAATAAAATAATAATATTATAATTACTAATAACTAACTGATTAGATTTTTTTCCCAAAGTGTATATTCTTTTTTATATTTTCTAACTAATATTTCCCCTAACTAAAATCTCAAAAATATCACGGGTTATTTCATTTAGTAGCATAAAATACTAATATTATAAATACTAATAATTAACCGATTACCTTTCTTAACCAAAGCATATATTTTTTTTAAAATATTTTCTACCTAAAATTTTTCCTTTTCTAAAATTATCGCAAACGACATCTATACTATATATCGGTACGGTACCCGTTTTTTGGTACCTGTTTTTTGGTACTTCGTGATTTTACTTAATTACCCTTACTTATTTATAAAAAAAAATATTATATAATAAGACATATTTATGACGGTTTACCTTTTTCAGTTAAAATACATTATTTTTTCTAATAAAATCTCATACTTTTACAAAAATATCACGGCAATTACCTTTTTCAAAAAAGTAGGTGCATCAAAAATTACATGAATGCACAAAAAAATATGTATACTATCTATCTATACTATTATATAATAGACGAAACATTCGGTACCAAAGTATTTTTACCTAATTACCCTTACTTAACAAAGTGTTTTTACTTAATTACCCTTACTTATTTATAAAAAATAATTAAATAATAACATTACATGTTTATAATCAATTACCTTTTTTATCTAAAACACATTATAGATTTTTTCTAACAAAATCCATCCTTTTCCAAAAATATCACGGGCATTTACCTTTTTCAACTTACATTTTCTATTTTTCTTACTAAAATCTCTTATTTTTCTAAAAATATCACGGGTAAACATTTTACTTATCTATACTATCTATACTTACTATATTATAATAGACGAAACAATAAAAGTTTGGTCGTTCGGTCGGTACTAAGTGATTTTACTTAACTAACCTTACTTATTTTTAAATAATATTATTTATAACCAATTACCTTTTCAGCCAAAATACATTACTTTTTCTATTTTTTAACAAAATCTCATCTTTTTCTAAAAAAATTATGGGCAATTACCTTTTTGAACTAAAACATGTTACTTTTTCTATTTTTTCTTACTAAAATTTCTCATTTTCCAAAAATATCACGGGCAAATCCTTACTTATTTTATTTTAAAACCTATTTTAATACTTATAACTATGTGCAATTACCTTTTTCAACTAAAACAAGTTACATTTTCTATTTTTCCTTACTAAAAAGTAAAACCCCTCATTTTTCAAAAAAATCGCGGGTAAACCGTTACATATTTATTTGAAACCCTATTTTAATACTTCTAATTACGGGTAATTAACTTTTTCAACTAAAACATGTTACTTTTTCTATTTTTCCTTACTAAAACCCCTCCTTTTTCAAAAATATCACAGGCAAACCGTTACTTATTTATTTTAATACTTTTAATTATTTAAAAAGATTTAACACACCTACTTATTTTTTTTAACTAACGTAATTAATAAAATGTTAAAATGTAAATAATAAAAATAACAACTACTAAAACAATCCGTGCATCGCACGGGTTTTAAGCTAGTACTATTATATTAAAGACGAAACATTAAAAGTTTTTGTAGTCGGTTTGTAGTCTGGTCCTCCATAGTTTGGTCATTCAATCTCTAACCGTTAGATCTTTTTAATTAAATTAATGAGAGCTATTGGATATAATACTAAATATTTTTTGGTATGTTGTGATTTTACTTAATTGCTCTTACTTAAGTGTACTTCGTGTTTTTACTTAATTACCCTTACTTATTTATAAAAACTATTATTAAATAATAATATTACCTGTTTATAACCAATTACCTTTTACACCTAAAAAATATTATTTTTTTATTTTTTCTGAAAAATTCCCTTACTTTTATAAAAATATCACAGACAATTACCCTTTTTAACTAAAACATATAAACTTTTTATTTTTGTTTACTAAAACCTCTCTTTTTCCAAAAATATCACATACAGTTTCATTTATTAAAATAAAATAATAAAATTATAATTGTTAATAACTAACCAATTACCTATTTTAGCCAAAGTGTATATTCTTTTTTATATTTTCAAACTAAAATTTTTACTTTTCTATTTTTTTCTAACTAAAAACTCTCATTTTCCAAAAATTTCACGGTTCTTTTTAATGAAATAAAATAATAATATTTATAATTACTAATAACTAATCGATTAGTTTTTTTTTCCAAAGCGTTATATTTTTTTATAATTAAAATTTTTCCTAAGTAAAATCTCACATTTTTCAAAAATATTACATGCAATTTCATTTAATAATATAAAATACTAATATTATAAATACTAATAATTAACCGATTACCTTTGTTAGCCAAAGCGTATATTCTTTTTTATATTTTCTAACTAAAATTTCTCATTTTCTAAAATTATCGCAGACGACATATATCTATACTCTACTATTAGATAAAAGCCGAAACATTGAAAGTTTTGATTTTCAGTTTTCGCTAATTTATTTTATTCAATCTATCTTTATTTTATTTTATCTGTGCATCGCACATGTTTTATATATATATATATATATATATATATATATACTAGCTTATATCCCGTACGATGCACGTTTTTTTTTTAATATTTTATTTAGATTTTTGTAATTATATATTATTTTATGAAATTTTAATATATATTTATATGTGTATATAATAAATTATATATATATATATATATATATATAAATAATATAATTTAATAAATTGTTGACGTAATTTTTAGTACTATTTTAGATATTAAAATATAAAATATTTTTAAATAATAGATCTAACGGTCTGTATTTATTTGCTCTTAAAAAAGGCAATCAGTTATAAATATGTAATAATATTACCATTTTATATATATGTTACCTATTTTATTTTTAGAAGATGAGTTGTTTTGGTTAGAAAAATATATAAAATAGGTAATATGTTTTAGCTGAAAAAAATATAAAATTATATTATCTTTTTATATATATGTTGCTCGATAACTTTTAGAAAATTAGTTGTTTAAGTTAGAAAAAGATAAAAAAAGGTTATGTGTTTAGTTGAAAATGGTAAGTGGTTATTTATTAATAATTATATATAACAATATTACCATTACATATCTATTTTTCATGTGTTATGTTTAGAAGATGAGTTGTTTTAGTTAGAAAATGTATAACAAATAATGTGTTTTTGCGGAAAAAAGGTAATCAATTAAAAATATGTAATAATGTTACATTTTTATATATATGTTACCTATTTTATTTTTAAAAGATGAGTTATTTTGGTTAGAAAAATATAAAAAATAGGTAATGTGTTTTAGCTGAAAAAAAAATAATTGGTTATAAATAAATTGATTATAGATAGGTCCGACCCAAATACCGATCGACCGACCGACCAAAACTTTTAATGCTTCGTCTTTAATAATACTAGCTTAAAACTCGTGCGATGCACGGATTGTTAATTGTTATTTTATTATTATATTTTTAATATTTTATTAATTGTATTTGTTCAAAAAAATAAGTAGGCATGTTAAAATAGCTAAATACTTTTAATTAATAAAAAACATTAAAACAAATTTTAAAATAAATAAGTAAGGGTTTGTTCGTTATATTTTTGAAAAATGAGGGGTTTTAGTAAAATAAAATAAAAAATGTAACATATATTTAGTTTAAAAAGGTAAATGTCCGTGATATTTTTGGAAAATGAGGTTTTAAAATTTAATAATTAAACGTATTTAAATTCGTTTTAAAATAAATAAGTAAAGGGTTTCCTTTGATATTTTTGGAAAAAAATTTGAATTTTAGTGAGAAAAATAGAAAAAGTAAATTGAGAAAGACAATTTTCCGTGATATATTTAGATGTAACACCCCCATCTATAAATAAATGAGGGGCTACTTATTAAACCATAAACATGTATGCAGAGCACTAAAATACAACAAATAATAATTAAACAACCTAATAAATAATAATTGCATAATTCCTAAGCAACAGATTGTAGGGTAACTCTCCATCACCCAGTCCCAGATCCCCCTAAGCACCTGCCAGAAAAAGAATACGGCATGAGCCAATTGCCCAGTACGGATTTGGAATACAGTTCATAAAACAGAAAAACAGGTATTCATATTTGACAGTTTATCATAAAACATTTATTTAAAAATAAGTATGGCTGAAGCAACGATGGGTTAGGATATTTCATACCGAGATCAGAACAGAACAGATACAAATACACACATCATAGGGTACCTAATGTGTGCAACAAACCGGATAACGTGTACGGCATATACAACGTTACCGTCAAATCAAATCACAAATCACAAATCATAAACTCTGGGTGCACCCACGTATCCTGAAACAAATATCAAATGCGCAAAAGCTCGCCTCCTGAGCTATCAGAAGGATACGCCATGACCAATCACACTGTCACGGAAGTGTCATGCCACTGGTGCCGCAATGACATGGCTGTAGTACCCCTACAGCTGGTTAGCTCGGTATACCCTATATCACTAAGGGTCCAAATAAAATATTTCGCACGTGCTAAAAATATATTTTTATTATAGAGAGACAAATACTCAAAGCAGATAATTAATATTCACAATTTTCTGAAAATCACTGATACATATGTTAAGATATTTCGTAATAGAACTGAGACAAATACATAAATGTTTCGGAACAAAACTGAGAGGTATTCAAATATTCTAAACAGATACTTAATATAATTAAATTTTGGAAATTGTAGAGAAGGTTTTTTTTTTAGATATTTCAAAACATTTATTCTTTTTAAAAAAATCTTAAAGAGTCAAAACAGTTAAGACAGATAAGAGTAAAACCGATTTGAGAACTTATCGAAACAAATATAGGTAGTTCTAACATGAGTAACGCTGAATAAAAAGGAGGGAGAATCCGTACCTCAGAAATAGCGACCTTAAACGCTAACAAAATTCGCAAATGATCCGCTAATTTTTCGCTCCCAGTCTAATCTACAAAAGTTGAATTATAATAAAAGTATATTTATTAATGTATATGCTTACTACTTAAACAGACTACTTATTTAATCCTTGTTTATTAAAATTTCTAAAGTTTGATTATTTGGACACATTATATTATTTGTGTTTGGCAAACACTAACTGTGGTGGTTATTAACAATTAAATATTACCAAGTTAATTTAACAAAAGTTGACTATTTGATATTATATAATTAAAACTTGCGGCACTATTAATCCTGGCCAAATCATCTTCTCTGGTTTTGATTACCAACCTAGTACGAAATCATGTACAGGAACCTAACCTAGCATGGCAATAGTTATATACTTAAATTGTTAAGTACTCCAAATCAATTAGCTAGTTAGTTCATTTGGATTAAGGCTAGGCTTGACCTGTAAACCTTGTTAACGGAGGAATTTGGTATTAACAAAGTTTGGGGTTCTTCACCGGAATCAAGATCTACAACGGTTGTCCTTAGGTGGTAAATTCGTCGGAGTATGGTGGTTGTGTATGATTGGTGGCTGAGATTGCTTAGGGTTTATGTTAGCTGCCTCAGAGTTCTCAACATTCGACCCCTTACAATTTGCCTACGTATCCCTTTTTATAGGGAATCAAGCCAACGTAGTTCTTGGGGAGGAAGTTTCCTCCATGGGCTTGGTCTTTGATCTTCGGAGCCCATCCGAAGTCTTCTGCTGCCTTTCCATGCTTAGACGTTAGACTTTTCCACCGCCTTCCATGTATAGGATTCCTTCCATACTTAAACATATGTCTTCCTTATCTTTCCTTACTTGAACGTAGGACTTCCATCTGTTTCCTTACTTAGAGATTTAGCTCACTTTAGGAATGTCTAACGATAAGGCCTAGTCACAAAAGGCCCAAGGCTTATCTATGACGTCAGGACTTCATGGATAAGGAAACTTCCCCCGTCGAGGACTAGTCCTATCCATTACCAACTATTTCCTTAATTCATAAATACAGGTATAGCCATGACTTACCTTAAATGCTAGACGCATCCTTGTCCCCCGAATGAGAAGCACCCACCAGATAGCAGGACAAGTGATCCCAAGTGTTTGGGTGCAAAGTGCAGGATTACTCCAAAGTTCCCCAATGAGGACGCGCCCATTGAGTACAGGAACGGAGCTCCCAAAGCACACACCAAGATTAACCCCACATCCCCAATGAGGGCGCGCCCATTGAATACAGGAGGAGGCCTTCAGCCACGGACATCCCCCTCCTAGGGTACATCCTAGGAGGGAATTCTTCAATATTTTGTCAATACCAAGCCAAAGGAACCATCTTTCATTATCAAGTTGCAGCTTCAAACCAAGAGGACGCGCCCTCAAGGGGTGGACGCCCTACAGGGCGCGCCCTTATCCCCATGAAGACAAACCCTAAGTCTTCCTTGTGTCAAATGAAGTTATTATTCTGTCAAGTCTTCCATCCATGTAGAGTTATCATTACTGTGAGGGCGCGTCCTCAAGGGATGGACAACCTAAGAGGGCGCGTCCTTATCCCTATGAGGGCAAGCCCAAATACTAAACTTAACCCTAATTACAAAAATAACATAATTGAATTCATATTTGACCCGACCCTAACCTAAAAACCCATTACCGAATTTTGGCTATAACAACTACCCCCCAATTCAGTGTGAAGTTAAAAACAATACATTGAATTTCTTTATTCGCCAAAAAATCCCAATTTCTGTTGCCTAAGGCGCGTCTTTACGCAGGACGCGTCCTGACTTTGCCATGTGATGGCACGTGCGTTGACAGTTGTCTTCCATTAGGCGCAGCTTCCTCTATAAATACCTAAAAGTCGCTTTCAACGTTTCACTTTACTCTTCTCAGAAAGAAAAAACCTAGTCGCCGCAGTTCGTCTTTTCAAGCAAAAATCCGGCTAAATCTTCGGTTTTTGAACGTTTTTCTTCCCGATTCTTCTTCAGCAACTTCAAAGGTATGATTTCACACCATCATTTCATGTTTTTACCATATATTTAGATCAAATCGAGAGTGACTGTTAAGCCTATTTTTTTGTGTTCTTGATGAAATGCGTGTATGTATGTTTGTATCTATCAGTGTCAGATCTTTATTTGTCATAATTTGATTTTAAATTATGTTTCTGTCGCTTCAACTATAATTCGTGGACTTAGGGCGCGTCTTTATGCAACTGAGGACTAATTACGTTAATATTGTTAAGGCGCACCCCTGTTATCTTATTCACCCATGACGAATTATCTTCCCATTTATAATATTTTCTTTACAGGACGCGTCCTTACCATCTTTTCCTTTCTCTTTTCAGCTGGAGGGTAAGGGCGCGTCTTCCCCGTTTCATCCTTTCAAGGACTTCAACAGACGTTTGGGAATTTATTCCCCTCCTTCAATCTCCTTTCCAGCACAAAGCTCTTCTTCAATTAGATCTTTCCATACCCAAGCGATAGAACAACTACGCGAAGCATCTCCTTTCAAAGGTAACACAGAAATTATGTCATCCCCTTCAACTTCAAACTCATCCCTTCCACATGTTGATGATCTGGATTTGGAAGTCACAAGCCATCATAGTAGGACGCGCCCCCAACAATTTAAACCGGTTATAGACGAGGGTAATGACGTCATAGAAGATACAGAGGCCACTATTTTTCGACAGAAAAGAGGAAAAGAAATTGAATCGTCAAATTCTGAGGGCGCGTCCGATTCTGAAACAGAATCTAATTGTGAAGACGCGTCCTCGGATAGTCCATATCCCCATATAGACGAAGATGATCGTACGTTCCCTCCTGAGAGTTCCCCTATTCCATTCATTCATCCTGAAATCGCTGAGGAAGAAATTGACCTCGATTGGGGCCAATACAAGGATACACTTTCAGAGGCCGAGAAAAGAAGATTAAGAAAGCAAAACAACAAGTTATTTTGTGTTGCCATGTCATCCACCGTTTCTGTGGAGGAGATAACTTGGAGTATGACTTATTATCAAATGGAGGGCAAATGGGCGCGTCCTCCTTCCCTTATGAGGCCACACATCTTCAAATGGCCCGAACCCTTCAAAACACCTAGAATGGTGACTTCTCCCAAGTTAATGGCATTGGGAGTGGGCGCGCCCCTTCACCCTTATCTCAAAAGTATCCTCCAATGGTATGACGTTGCCCCCATTCAACTCTCTCCAAATTCTTATAAACTAGCACTTGCATTATTTATTTTATATAATGACGAAGGAATCTCCACCCCACCAACAATGGAGGAATTCAGCTATTTCTTTGCCATCAGAAAAAGTTCAAAAGGATACTTTTTTCTAACACCACAACATAAGCATAACCGAATTGGTTTCTCCAATGGGAAGGTTAGTCACGAGAAGAACTGGAAAGAACCATTCTTCTATCTTTGGAACGTAGAGAGAATCAGAGTAGTGTTCAATTGTAACTATAGTAAGTACGCGCCTTCTTTTTTATTTTCAACTAATTCACTTACTTAGGACGCGCCTTTTATTGTTATATTCGTTTTTTTACTTCGTGTAGATAATAGAAATACAAAAGAACTCTTTGGTGAAGCAAAGAAGAGAGCTGATAAGATCCTTGCCCTTCCTCCATCTAGATTCCACCTAAAAACTCTAATTTCTGAGGAGAATCTTAAAAGAGTTGGGATTCTTAAAAAGGAAGTTGGAACCATTATTCCTTTCCAACGATTTAGGAAGGGGGTGCCAATCAAAGGTGGCAAAGATTCTGATTCTGACGAGGATGAAGAGGAATACGAGGATAAATCTGAAAAAGGTACTCAAACCGTTAAGGGCGCGCCCTTTAGTCAGGGTGAATTTGTTTACTGAATTTTGTTTGCTCCATTGTACTTTATTAAACTTCTTGATTAAGTGTGTTTATTTATTACACTTGCTTTGGACGCGTCCTAATATAATGTAGCTTTTACTTTTTCAGATATGGATGGTCTTCCCGCTGGTTGGGGTCTTGAGATGGGGAGTGCCCCCACAGCGAGGGTTACTAAAAGGACCAAGACGCGTGCTCATAGGAAAGAGCTTAAAAAACCTGTGGCTGAAACTGCACATCCCCAGACAGTAATTGATCTGGAAAAAGATAAAAACAGAAAGAGAAAGGAAAAACCTGAGGCGGTTATCACCACAGAGGGCGCGTCCTCGAAAAAATTAAAACCATCCTCACTTTCCCTGGTCTCGGCTACTTCAAGTCCTTTATCTATTCCCTTTGTTTCTGATGATGATGTTCTCAAATGGAAACAAAGGGATCCTTTGGAAGAAAACGAAGCGATCATTAAGGCTTCTTCTGAAATGCTAATTTCTGCTCTTAACCGTCAAATCCTTCTCCAAAAAGATAGGGCGCGCCTTGAAGCCCTTGAAGAAGAAAAATGCAGGCTTTCAAAACAAGTCGATGATCATAGTAAAGCCTTAGATAAACTAAAAAATGAGCTTTTGCAGACAAAAAACTACTATGATCATGAGATTAAAACACAGGAAGAAATCATAGATGGACTTGGTGCTACTATCAATGGCCTTAAAGAAGAAATCAACAATCTAAACAACCAAGTAGCTGAGCTTTTGAAAGACCAGGAAAATGGTTGGGCAAAGGAGAAAAAGAAAATTGAAGGCGCGTCCTTCATGAAAGGCTTCCGGAATTATGCTTCAGGGTTTCTAGCTCAAGATCCTGACTATGATTTTTCAAAGTTTGGAGAAGAGACCGTGCAATGGATTTCTAAATTCAAAGTCGATGAGGCTGCTGAAATCAAGGCAAAACGCATCTTTCTTGGCTTAGAAGAGGCTTCTCCTATACCTGATGGTGATCAGGGCGCGCCTTCTGATGATGCGTCTCCAAGACAAGATGAAGCTAACCCAACCGAGCAAGAGCACGACTCTTCAAAAATTGATGTTGCCAAGGACGCGTCCTAATGATAAGGACGCGCCTTAAATTTCTTGTGACTTTTAACATTGAGGTGCAGGCCCTCTTTTGATGCTTTGCAAGTTGTAAACAAATTTGGGCTCTCTTTTGTTCCAAACTTTTATTATTCGTATGCTTGCTTTTCTTACTGCCTTGCCTGTTTATATCCCTGTTAATTTGCTGGAAGTATATTACGTTTAAGGAATCATTTAGGACGCGTCGTTTCAGCATGTGTTCTTTAGATTTATCTACCATCATAGGACGCGTCTTTACATTAAATATCCCAGGGCGCGTCTTCAATAAACAAATTAAATATCCCAGGGCGCGTCTTCAATAAACAAATTAAATATCCCAGGGCGCGTCTTCAATAAACAATCAAAACATTACTCAAACAAACATAATAATCTTAAAATTCAAAATTTTTGATAAAATTTTCATAAATAATGCGCTCCGGTGTGAAAGCCACACTGGTCCCAAGGCTAATGCTCTTTGGGGAAATAAAAAATTCAAAATCTCAACTATTCAAGGTAGGGTGTACATGCACTACCCCCCTAGGCTAGGAGGAAATTTATTTCTTCTAGTTTATTTAGATAGATAACATAGGGGGTACACAACCACTCCCTATTGGTAATATTTCTTCAGATGTTCCACATTCCATGCTTTTGGTATAGGATTGCCACCCAAATCCTCCAAGTGAAAAGTTCCTTCCCAAAGCACAGACCTGATCTTGTAAGGTCCTTCCCAGTTAGCTCCGAAGACCCCATGACTAGCAATTCTGGTATGAGGCATCACCCTTCGTAACACGAGATCACCAACCTTTAGGCGACGTACTCTCACTCTTCGATCATAAAACCTAGCTACTCTTTTCTGATATGCAGCTAATCGTAAGGATGATATTGCCCGTGTCTCTTCTAAAAAATCAAGATGAAGCCGTTGGTTGACCTCATTAGACTCCTTGTCATAATGATCCCTTCTGAACGACCCAGATCCAACTTCCACAGGAACCATTGCTTCAAATCCATAAGATAGCATAAATGGAGACTCCCCAGTAGTAGACCTTGGGGTAGTATTGTAGGACCACAACACCATAGGAAGCTCCTCAGGCCAGTTACCTTTACTTTCTTCTAGCTTGGTCTTCAAGGTGTGCTTGATTATCTTATTGATAGCTTCAGTCTGCCCATTGCTCTGGGGATGATAGACCGCTGCAAAATCTTTCTTGATCTTCAAGTCTTCACACAACTTCTTTAATTCCTTGCTATCAAATTGCTTTCCATTGTCAGATATAAGCTTGTAAGGAATCCCAAACCTGCACACAATGGAATTAAAAACAAAATCTTTGATTTTCTTGGCCGTTATCTTTGCCAAGGGCATAGCCTCTGCCCACTTGGTAAAATAATCCACAGCCACAACAGCATATTTGACACCCCCCTTAGCCATAGGAAGCTCTCCAATGAGATCAATTCCCCACATAGCAAAAGGCCAAGGACTTATCATTGAAGTTAATGTAGTAGCAGGAATAGATGAGTAGTTTGCAAAGCGTTGGCACTGGTCACATGCTCTTGTAAACTTCATAGCATCATCTTTCAAGGTCGGCCAGTAATATCCTTGTCGTAACACTTTCATAGCAAGGGAACTACCCCCCGAGTGATTGCCACATATTCCTTCATGAACCTCTCTCAGGACATAGTTGCATTCCTCCCCATCAACACACCTTAGTAAGGGTTGATTAAAACCTCTTCGATATAACACTGCATCATATTCCACATACCTTGCTGCTTGGTATTTCAAACGTCTGGCCTCCCCCTTATCATCGGGTAAAATTCCTTTCTGTATATACTCTTGGATAGGACTCATCCAAGTCTTCATTGGTACTTCATCTACAACCATTAGCTCCATCTCGGGGATACTAGGAATTTCTTGAACTTCCAATGGAATGTCTCCCATCAACACCGTGTCTCTTTGGGAACCCAACCTGGCCAGAGTGTCGGCCTTGGAATTTTCTTCACGAGGAACTCCTTCAAGTCTGACTATGTTGAACTGTTGAATCAAGCGACGTACACTCATCATATATGCCTCTGTCTTCGGTCCTCTAGTCTGGAATCCTCCTTCAACCTGCTGAACAACCAGTTTCGAATCACTGAACACCACCAAATTCTTCACATTCATTTCCAAAGCCAACTTCAAACCATTAATCAATGCCTCGTACTCAGCTTCATTATTGGTTACCGAAAATTTGAAATTGATAGCACTCATAAGAAGGTGACCTTCAGGAGAAGTCAAGACAACTCCAGCACCTGCCCCGTCACTGTTAACCGCTCCATCCACATACATGGTCCACCAAGGAAAAGGATACTCTTCTATCAAAGGGCTTGCCTCCTGAGTGAGAGGGTTAGGGTGCACAAGAATGATTTCTCGTCCCATACTCTCATCTTCAAACTCCAGAATAAAATCGGCTAAGGCTTGTCCCTTGATCGCCGTTCGAGAAACATATTCCAAATCATACTGTCCCAACTCAATCGCCCACTTCAACATCCTTCCTGAAGCTTCAGGTTTATGTAAAATGTGTCTCATGGGATAAGAAGTTCGTACTTCAATTTTATGAGCTTGGAAGTAGGGACGTAACTTGCGTGCAGCCAGCACCAAAGCATATACTAACTTCTCCATGCTAGAATATCGGGTTTCTGCATCCAACAACCTCTTACTTACATAGTAAACTGGTGACTGCAAACTATCCTCTTCTCGTACTAACACAGCACTAACAGAGTAAATCGAGATAGCCAAGTAAAGAATCAGTACTTCACCATCCACGGGCTTGGCCAAGAGTGGGGGCTTACCTAACTGCTCCTTGATTTTCTGAAAAGCATCTTCACAAGCAGGAGTCCACATGAAATCCTTGTCCACCCCCCTAATGGCTTTGAAAAACTCTTTGCAACGATCAGAAGACTTTGAGACAAAACGATTTAGAGCTGCAATTCGTCCACAAAGGCTTTGAACCTGCTTTACACTGGTAGGAGACTTCATTTCAAGGAGTGCTTTGGTCTTTTCCGGATTAGCTTCAATTCCTCTATGGTTCACAATAAAGCCTAAAAATTTTCCCGACTCAACACCAAAGACACACTTTTGAGGATTTAACTTCATCCGGTACTTGCGCAGAATTCCAAACATTTCTTCCAAGTGCCTCACGTGGTCTACTGCGTCCTTGGACTTGACAAGCATATCATCTACATACACCTCCATAGTTTTTCCAATCTGCTCTTTGAACATCATATTCACCAATCTTTGATATGTTGCCCCTGCATTGATAAGACCAAAGGGCATTCCAATATAGCAATACAAACCTCTGTCAGTAATAAAGGATGTATGTTCTTGATCGGGTCCATACATGGGAATTTGATTATACCCTGAGTAAGCATCCATGAAACTCAAGAGAGCGTGACCAGCCGTAGCATCCACCAACTGATCAATCCGAGGGAGCGGGAAACTATCCTTTGGGCAAGCTTTGTTCAAGTCCGTGAAGTCCACACAAGTTCTCCATTTCCCATTAGGCTTTTTTACCAACACCGGGTTTGCCAACCACTCGGGATAGAAGGATTCTTTGATCAGACCCACATCCAAGAGTCTGTCAACCTCCTCTTTTAAAGCTACTGCCCTTTCCCCACTGATTGCACGCCGCTTCTGACGCATTCCTTTCTTATTGGGATATATGTTTAGATGATGGCACATGACATTAGGATCAATTCCTATCATATCAGCATGACTCCAAGCAAACACATCCAGGTTGGCTAAAAGAAAATTAGTCAAACCTGTTCTCAACTCATTGCTTAGCTGTGATCCAATTTTGAGAACCTTACTGGGATCTGCTGCGTCTACCGGGATTGAGATTGTTTCTTCTGCAGGACCTGTCTTCTCCTGTAGGATAGGAATTCTTGGATCAAGATCAAGATCAAAGATACGAGGATCTTCAACAGGCATTTCACTCTTTGAGGGCGCGTCCTCCACCAATTCGTCCTCTATTGAGGGCGCGTTTTCTATTGAGGGCGCGTCCTCCACATACCCTTTACTTGGAAAGATGTTATTAAATGTCTCTCCCCCTGAGGGTGCCTCTTCAACAAGCTCTTCCTTCCTTGAGGGCGCGCCCTGAAGGGTATAGGTGCTATCAACAATTCTTTCTTGAAGTTCATCAATTAGGGGGGGCGTCTCCAATAGTAACATCTTAGGGCGCGCCCTTAGATGAGGAACATCATCTTCTGGCTCTTGAACCGTGTAATGAACATGAATCTCTCCCTTAGAATTTTTGAGCAATCCCTGGGCATCTTCTTGGGGAAGGGCGCGTCCTCCTAATCCATTACGACGAAAACCCTTGACAGTTCTATGATAGCACTCCCTCGAATCATATTGTGACCCTCGAACTGAACCAACCCCATTTGGAGTAGGGAATTTCATTATTAAATGATAAATGGAAGTAACTACCTTCATCTCTTTCAGCAAAGGCCTTCCTACCAAAGCATTGTGGGCAGATTCTTGGTCCAGTACCATAAATTCTATCATCTGAGTCACAGACAGAGGACCTTCACCAAGTGTAACTGGGAGTTTAATTGCACCCATAACTCTAACAGCTTCTCCAGTGAAACCATAAATCCAAGCATCCTCTCGGACAATATCCTTATCAGGCAAACCCAACTTCTTATAAGTGTTGTAGTAGAGAATATTCACCGAACTTCCATTGTCAACAAATACTCGGTGTACATTCATAGGACCAATCTGTATGGCAACGACCAGGGCGTCACTGTGAGGATGATGTACCCATCTTGCTTCTTCCTCAGTAAATGTAATATCTACTGATTCCCCCCTGAACAACTTGGGAGGTTTAAGTTCCAAGCTGTTCACATTAGTTAAGGGCTTATGGCGTGCTTCCCTGGCATACCTTTCCAGTGCATTGTTACTGTCACCACCAAAATGGCGTCCTCCAAAGATAGTATGAATGCTTCCAGCCCGGGCAAACTGAACGTCCTTAGATCTGTCATCATCCCTTTCAGGAGCATGCTCTCTTTCCATCCTCCTGTCAGTTTCATCTTTATGCTTCTTCACTTCTCTGACAATCCAGTCAGTTAGGTATCCAGCCTTGATCAATTCTTCAATTTCTTCCTTTAGCTGCCGACACTCATGGGTGTTATGTCCAGTAGATTCATGATATGAGCAATACCTCTTTTTGTCCTTACTTTGCCATGAGGATAATGGTGCTGGCTTCTTGAATAAACCCTTATCCTTATTGACTTCAAAGATATGCTCAACAGAAGCGGCTAGTGTATAACTTCCTGTTTGATATCTATTCAACCTGTCGTAGTCTGGTGGAGTCCAACCTCTCCTTGCATTGGTGACATTTACCCTGTTCGGACTATACCCTCTCCTCCGGTAGTCAGGGCTTGGGGACCTATCCTTCCTCTTAGAACCTTTTCCTTTTTCTTTCCCTTGGGAGTCGGACTTTTTATTGTCAGCAAGAGATTGTTCAACGATCTTGAAGTATTCAGCTTGGGCAAAGAGGTCCGCCAAGGTTGCTGGGTCCTTCCCCTGCAAGTGCTTCCAGAAATCAGTTCCGACTTGGAGTCCCGCAATCAAGAAACTTTTTAGTGACTCATCGGTTGCCCCTCTGACCATGGTAGACTCAGCATTGAACCTTTTGAAGTATGACTGTAAGCTTTCTCCTTCCTTCTGTCTGATATTGGCCAAAGTAGTCACTGGGGGGGCATATTTCACAGTAGCTTGGAATTTTGTCAGGAACAGAGTTTTCATGACCTCCCATGAAGTAATCACCCCTGGTCCAAGCTTTTGAAACCACTGTTGTGCACTCTCTCTAAAGGTTGCTGCTAGAAGGCGACATCTAGCCAAGTCAGGCACTTGATATACATCCATCTCTATATTGAATCTTCCCAAGAACTCAACAGGGTCGGCATTTCCATGGAAGCGCAAGTCATTGGTTGTATTCCTGTACCCTGTTGGAAGTTGAGCCTCCCTTACTGCCGTAGAGAATGGAGAGGGAGTTTGGGCTGTTGAAGTCACTCTTCCTCCCTCCAAGTGTGTGAGGAGTTTCTTTAGGTCGTCCACATTGAAGCTTCCTACACCCGGGATTGTTTGGACATTTGTCTGAGCATTATCAGTAGGCGGAGGTTGAGGTGGTGGTTGAGGAGGCTGGGTCTCTCCTTGGGCCGCAGGAGTCTCTTGTGTTCTTGGATTGGGACTTGGAGGGCGCGTCCTTCCCTCATGACTATTAGGGCGCGTCCTTTCCCCTTGACCGTGAGAGCGAGTCCTTGGCTCTTCCTGCCTTCCTCTTGTTCTACTTTGGGATGAAATAGATGATATGTGCGGATCCCTTCCTCCAGAGGGTCCTCCATGATAAGGAGCATCATACCTATTCCTTCGATCGCTATCCCTTCTCCCTCCTGACCCTTCTGATTGGGGAGCTTGCTCATGATCACGGGGCCTCAACCTGTGTACAGGGGGCTCTCGCTGTGGATTATGAGGTTGCACTTCTAAGTTTCGTCTTGAATTACTGCGAGGTTGAGTACGATCTTGTCCATGGGGCCTCGACCTGTCAACAGGGGGCTCACGCTGTGGATCAAGAGGTTGTTCCCCTCTTACCTCTCTATCCCTCTGCCATTCGACCAACAACAATCGTAGATCATCATTATTAAGTCTTATACCAAGGCGATCCTTCAATCTGCTCAATCGTTGTTCTTGGTCTCGGTGGAGTTCATCAGCCCTTCGAATTTCACTTTCAGGTCGCCCTGACCTATGAGGGTGTGGAGATGGACGTCGTTCCCTCCTAGGTTGATCTTGGCTGCCCGTCTCATCATCGGGGAGTTCGACAATAGGGACTCCATCCTCTTCATACTCTAACCTTCTTGGAGTGACATTCTGAAACCTCCTTTGACTCGTGGTGCCTCTACCCGTACGATGGTGATTATGGGGTTGTCGCCTGACACGACCCCTTCCTTCGCCTCTTTCGACCGTATCCAGTCTTGCTTCAAAGCCATTCAAGGCATCCCCCATGCGATAGAGTTGTTCCATCAAGTCAGAATTACTTATGAGCACTGGTGGTCGTCCCCCTACAATAGGTGTTCCATTAGATGGATTTGGAACACTATGGGGAACATACTCCTCATGGCGGGCATGGTTGTTCTCTTCACTGTCTTCAGATAAGACCTCATCCCTAGGACGTTCGTTGGGATTTTGTGACATCTTCTCCTCCAAAGATTTAGATCTTAATTAGCACCCCTCCTTCTAGCGCCAATTTGTTAACGGAGGAATTTGGTATTAACAAAGTTTGGGGTTCTTCACCGGAATCAAGATCTACAACGGTTGTCCTTAGGTGGTAAATTCGTCGGAGTATGGTGGTTGTGTATGATTGGTGGCTGAGATTGCTTAGGGTTTATGTTAGCTGCCTCAGAGTTCTCAACATTCGACCCCTTACAATTTGCCTACGTATCCCTTTTTATAGGGAATCAAGCCAACGTAGTTCTTGGGGAGGAAGTTTCCTCCATGGGCTTGGTCTTTGATCTTCGGAGCCCATCCGAAGTCTTCTGCTGCCTTTCCATGCTTAGACGTTAGACTTTTCCACCGCCTTCCATGTATAGGATTCCTTCCATACTTAAACATATGTCTTCCTTATCTTTCCTTACTTGAACGTAGGACTTCCATCTGTTTCCTTACTTAGAGATTTAGCTCACTTTAGGAATGTCTAACGATAAGGCCTAGTCACAAAAGGCCCAAGGCTTATCTATGACGTCAGGACTTCATGGATAAGGAAACTTCCCCCGTCGAGGACTAGTCCTATCCATTACCAACTATTTCCTTAATTCATAAATACAGGTATAGCCATGACTTACCTTAAATGCTAGACGCATCCTTGTCCC
The DNA here is from genome assembly GCA_030848705.1 of Heracleum sosnowskyi. Lineage (NCBI taxonomy): Eukaryota > Viridiplantae > Streptophyta > Magnoliopsida > Apiales > Apiaceae > Heracleum > Heracleum sosnowskyi. The sequence goes on from CM061238.1 coordinate 13,670,950, forward strand.
CCGAATGAGAAGCACCCACCAGATAGCAGGACAAGTGATCCCAAGTGTTTGGGTGCAAAGTGCAGGATTACTCCAAAGTTCCCCAATGAGGACGCGCCCATTGAGTACAGGAACGGAGCTCCCAAAGCACACACCAAGATTAACCCCACATCCCCAATGAGGGCGCGCCCATTGAATACAGGAGGAGGCCTTCAGCCACGGACATCCCCCTCCTAGGGTACATCCTAGGAGGGAATTCTTCAATATTTTGTCAATACCAAGCCAAAGGAACCATCTTTCATTATCAAGTTGCAGCTTCAAACCAAGAGGACGCGCCCTCAAGGGGTGGACGCCCTACAGGGCGCGCCCTTATCCCCATGAAGACAAACCCTAAGTCTTCCTTGTGTCAAATGAAGTTATTATTCTGTCAAGTCTTCCATCCATGTAGAGTTATCATTACTGTGAGGGCGCGTCCTCAAGGGATGGACAACCTAAGAGGGCGCGTCCTTATCCCTATGAGGGCAAGCCCAAATACTAAACTTAACCCTAATTACAAAAATAACATAATTGAATTCATATTTGACCCGACCCTAACCTAAAAACCCATTACCGAATTTTGGCTATAACAAACCTCATTGTTATACTAATTTTTTTTTATGGACTTAGAATTCCCGGACCATGTAACATATTCTAGTGACTTCCAAACTAATTAATTACTATTCAAACAATAAACACGTTTTACAAATACCTATATACCAGATTATCAGTATTAAGAACCTATTAATATTATAATGTGTTTCCATTATAACAACTGAATACTATTTATTAACATTGTTTAACAATGATCCACCTGTGTTCTAATTATCACACCCCAATTAATATAACACTGACGGCTTTCTATCAATTTATAACACTACATGTTAATTAGTGTAAAAATATATCAAGTACCCTGACCATTATCCAAAATTCATGTATTAATTCCCTCTTCTCATACTAGGTGAGGTGTTAATAATCAAAACTAGGTTGTCATCTATACATGCAGGACCTGGTGAATTTATGGGCATGATAACAATGTAACTATATCAATGATTATAAATAATATTCTAACAAGAAATTGTACCGTTTAGCTTATTAAGGGGACGATCTCGCTTTTGTCCTCTCTTGCTTTTCCTCTTCGTTGCCGCCGCTCCTGCTAACCCTTCACCCATGTTTTATGTTTTATTTGTTTTTAGGGTACTTAATATATAGGCCGAAGTTACCGATTGCTGTTAGAAGTATCAAGTATAAACATTTTTATTCTTCTCTAAATAGTAATTTAATTTAATAGCCAATTTTCTTCTAAATAGGATTTTATTATTATTATTATTATTATTATTATTATTATTATTATTATTATTATCTAAAATTAGTGTATGTTACATATATACCCCCTTAAAAAGGATTCCGTCCCCGGAATCAAACGAAAATAAAACTCGTACCCGAATCAAATAAGATCGATCATTTCTCATGAAACGATTCCACCAATTCCTGAATAGCCTCTCGCTTGATGATTTTTGTTTTCCACAAAATTTTGACATAAATAATGATCTCCTATCTAGTAACTAGCTCCTCACAAACTAAACTCCTCACAAACTAAAATAACTTCGATTTCCTCCACAAATTAATTTTAAAAAAAACTCATATAACAAACATTAAGAATGTGTAAAAAAAAATAAAAATTAATTAATTAATTTTTAATTCCATAAAACTGAATTATAGAACATAAATGCATTTGATATAACTTTGATCGTGATTTTAATCTACAAGCAATTTTCGTCGTTCCTTCTACTAAAGTATCAACATTTATCAAGAGTACTTTTTTTTTTTTTTACTATATTTTTTTCCTTGCATTCAAGATTAATATTGCATATAAATAAAACTAGCATAAACAATTTTACATGAGCCATGTCTTCAAGACAAATCATCAAAATTTTATTTTAATCCTTTTCTATTTGTAACAGAGAAATACATGTTGACAAGTGTATATAAAAATTGAACGCCACAACAAATACACAAATAACAAAAAGAAAAAAAAATAAAAAATAATAATACATGCATATACCAATTTTCTAATCTGATAGTCACATACGTTTTTTTTATATGTATAAATGCCTTGAACCCCTACCTTTTCTTATGTGCGCAACCCCTCAATAAGCATCGTCTAGTATAACATTTTTTTTTTATCATAATCAATGACACCACTTTAACTAACACAATTAAATCAACATATATAATATACAATCTTTTAACAACTAAAAAGAAATATATATTTAATCCAATTATGCCACAACCACAACACACATAAAAAAAACAGCAAAAAGAGGAATAAAGTAAATAATTTAATCCTATTAAGTTCATTTGTAATTGACTAATAATTGTGTTGTAACCTAGCGTCCAAGTACAAGAATGACGTTGTCACATAAGTAAATCAACTAATAATGAGGTTTCCCTTCTTTTTTTTTTTTTAGGACAAAAGTAAATATAAATTCACAATTATTGGGTAATCACATAAATTTATGCTTGTATTCACATTATAAACAATTAATAAATTATTTAAATAACATCTTCAATATTTAGATATTAGACATATATAGTCATAATTCAAATAATTTTACAAAATAACTCATGCTACAAGCATACCATTTTAATTAAATTAGCCACAATTCAACTCCATACTATTCAAATAAATCAGGTAACATTGCACACATCAATGAATATAATATTCTTACGATAATATATGAAATACCAAAATAAATTGACTCACAGTAAAAGACAGAGTCATGAACTTAATATGCATGCATAAAAACTACTAATATACGGTCGGATAGAAAATAATTAAGTGACTCAGTTAAGCATAACACACTGACAAAATATAACTTTATTTGTAACCGACAAAAAAATATGAAATATTTATGATTTTCTTGTTCTTTCTTATCACTGGCTCGCTTGCCAAACATATGATACAACTTCTAATTCTAGGGTTTACTAATAATATATACTTATTTATAAATCTTTACTCGATTCATTCTAATTATTTCACCAAGCATGTGCACGAATTAGCTAACCCCAATCATAACAAAATATATGTCAAATACATATTTAAACTGAAACAAATTTAATTCACACGCCTTGTAAATAAAATAAAAATAATATTTAGCTCGTCTTAAAGTAATCAATACGTGTATATAATTTAAAAACACCTAAAGTAAAATAAAAAAAAATATGGAATATTACATTCTCCCTCACTTATAAAAGTTTCATCCTCGAAATTAAAAATTTATTGAGATTTCAATTTCTCGAACAAGCATATACTAGCTAATTCTCCAAATTACTTTCTAGATATCGAAATTATTAAGTAGGAATTTGGCAAAAAAAAAAAAAAAATTATCTCACCATGAATAAGTTGTTCTAAAGAAATTAAGTATAATCAAGAATCAAAACATAAATTTTTGTTTTTTCTTTTGTGCCACAAAATGTCACGTGTAAACTATATGGGCAGCGTCTAAATCCAAGTCTCTTTGAACATGTTAAATTATAACATTCCAATATATTAGTAAATACATACAATTTAGACTTTAAAGATAGCAATTGTCCAATTGCTAATTGTTAAGGCACATAAAACTAAATTAAGTCACGTTATTGATCTTTGATAATAATTCTTGATACTAGCAAATTAAAAAAAATATTTAAAATTAAAGGCATGGATGATTATTAAAACTTATTTGGGATACCAAATGATGGCTGTTAGATAGCATGTGATATAATAAATATTATACAGATAATTCCAAATACCTTGAAACTTGTCAAAAATAAATAAATAAAAATCTTAGAGTATCTAGCACTTATATTCCTTACAAAATTATTAATTTCAGGCGTCCCTAAAATTAATAATATCACTTCATTTAATTACTTATTTTGAGCGTCCCCAAAATAAAATAATTAAAAAAATGGAACATGAGTGCTTTAGGTATAATTTGCATAAGTTAGAAAAAAAAACTTTATTATTAATATTCGAAAAGAATTTAAGGCAACCAATATATAAACATGTGAATCTGTGAATGTCCGAGAAATAAACTAATAAAACATATATGAGTTTAGGAAAATAAAAAAAATAAATAAAAATAAAGCACTAAAGATATCTATTGCAGAAGACTCGAAATTTACTTAATTCAAATAAGCAAACAAAAGTGCATAACAGACCTTTTTGTTTTTTTTTTGCTTTTTTTTTATAATTCAAAATGTAATAATGGAACATTGACACCAAACAAGTAAAATGAAAGTTATTCAAAATTTAAAATAATATGCAAAAATAAATAAGAAGATTGATAAAATTAATATTTAAGAGATAATTTATTATCAAACGTATCACAAAATACATGAGCATATCACAAATTCAAAATCAGAATGCTTAAAACTACGCATACGAAGTCAACCCACAACTCATATGTCAAGACTAGAGACGGTCTACAAAATCACATCCTAAACTCATGTCATCTTATCATTGCGTAAAATCTAAAGTTAACACACAATCCTTATCTAAATTTTTCTCTCTTGTGAAGATAAAAAAAATTTCAAGACTTTTATATGTTATTGATCTTATTAAATATATTCTTATATATTCGCATCTTTAAAAAAATCATTCACTCTTCTTATCGATTAACTCATCAGAATATTAACTTAACCCTTGTACTTAAATAATCCATGCCTATGATAATGTCAATTAAGGGAATGCACTAAACAAGCATATAACTTAATTTTCGTTAAGAGTACGAAGACACACAAAAAGGTTTGATCACGAAGATAGAAATCCAAAATTCTGAACAGATAATAATGAAATCACAGACTAGGTCGAATGATACACAATATCATATACATGTTCGAATGAAGTTCACAAGAAAGAGATAAGTCAAAGTAGTTTTTAAAAAAAATGTCATAAAAGCATAATAGGTGTCAAATAAACATGACTAAATGGAATTCTAAAGCAGGATACCCATCCTAACACCTACCCACTCTCACAGGTCAACCTAAATAGGTTTTCTACAAGAAAGAACCTATAGCTCTGATACCATCTTTGTAACACCCCCATCTATAAATAAATGAGGGGCTACTTATTAAACCATAAACATGTATGCAGAGCACTAAAATACAACAAATAATAATTAAACAACCTAATAAATAATAATTGCATAATTCCTAAGCAACAGATTGTAGGGTAACTCTCCATCACCCAGTCCCAGATCCCCCTAAGCACCTGCCAGAAAAAGAATACGGCATGAGCCAATTGCCCAGTACGGATTTGGAATACAGTTCATAAAACAGAAAAACAGGTATTCATATTTGACAGTTTATCATAAAACATTTATTTAAAAATAAGTATGGCTGAAGCAACGATGGGTTAGGATATTTCATACCGAGATCAGAACAGAACAGATACAAATACACACATCATAGGGTACCTAATGTGTGCAACAAACCGGATAACGTGTACGGCATATACAACGTTACCGTCAAATCAAATCACAAATCACAAATCATAAACTCTGGGTGCACCCACGTATCCTGAAACAAATATCAAATGCGCAAAAGCTCGCCTCCTGAGCTATCAGAAGGATACGCCATGACCAATCACACTGTCACGGAAGTGTCATGCCACTGGTGCCGCAATGACATGGCTGTAGTACCCCTACAGCTGGTTAGCTCGGTATACCCTATATCACTAAGGGTCCAAATAAAATATTTCGCACGTGCTAAAAATATATTTTTATTATAGAGAGACAAATACTCAAAGCAGATAATTAATATTCACAATTTTCTGAAAATCACTGATACATATGTTAAGATATTTCGTAATAGAACTGAGACAAATACATAAATGTTTCGGAACAAAACTGAGAGGTATTCAAATATTCTAAACAGATACTTAATATAATTAAATTTTGGAAATTGTAGAGAAGGGTTTTTTTTTTAGATATTTCAAAACATTTATTCTTTTTAAAAAAATCTTAAAGAGTCAAAACAGTTAAGACAGATAAGAGTAAAACCGATTTGAGAACTTATCGAAACAAATATAGGTAGTTCTAACATGAGTAACGCTGAATAAAAAGGAGGGAGAATCCGTACCTCAGAAATAGCGACCTTAAACGCTAACAAAATTCGCAAATGATCCGCTAATTTTTCGCTCCCAGTCTAATCTACAAAAGTTGAATTATAATAAAAGTATATTTATTAATGTATATGCTTACTACTTAAACAGACTACTTATTTAATCCTTGTTTATTAAAATTTCTAAAGTTTGATTATTTGGACACATTATATTATTTGTGTTTGGCAAACACTAACTGTGGTGGTTATTAACAATTAAATATTACCAAGTTAATTTAACAAAAGTTGACTATTTGATATTATATAATTAAAACTTGCGGCACTATTAATCCTGGCCAAATCATCTTCTCTGGTTTTGATTACCAACCTAGTACGAAATCATGTACAGGAACCTAACCTAGCATGGCAATAGTTATATACTTAAATTGTTAAGTACTCCAAATCAATTAGCTAGTTAGTTCATTTGGATTAAGGCTAGGCTTGACCTGTAAACCTCATTGTTATACTAATTTTTTTTTATGGACTTAGAATTCCCGGACCATGTAACATATTCTAGTGACTTCCAAACTAATTAATTACTATTCAAACAATAAACACGTTTTACAAATACCTATATACCAGATTATCAGTATTAAGAACCTATTAATATTATAATGTGTTTCCATTATAACAACTGAATACTATTTATTAACATTGTTTAACAATGATCCACCTGTGTTCTAATTATCACACCCCAATTAATATAACACTGACGGCTTTCTATCAATTTATAACACTACATGTTAATTAGTGTAAAAATATATCAAGTACCCTGACCATTATCCAAAATTCATGTATTAATTCCCTCTTCTCATACTAGGTGAGGTGTTAATAATCAAAACTAGGTTGTCATCTATACATGCAGGACCTGGTGAATTTATGGGCATGATAACAATGTAACTATATCAATGATTATAAATAATATTCTAACAAGAAATTGTACCGTTTAGCTTATTAAGGGGACGATCTCGCTTTTGTCCTCTCTTGCTTTTCCTCTTCGTTGCCGCCGCTCCTGCTAACCCTTCACCCATGTTTTATGTTTTATTTGTTTTTAGGGTACTTAATATATAGGCCGAAGTTACCGATTGCTGTTAGAAGTATCAAGTATAAACATTTTTATTCTTCTCTAAATAGTAATTTAATTTAATAGCCAATTTTCTTCTAAATAGGATTTTATTATTATTATTATTATTATTATTATTATTATTATTATTATTATTATTATTATTATTATTATCTAAAATTAGTGTATGTTACATTAGAAAAGAAGGGACTTTGTTAGAAAAAATCTACAATGTGTTTTAGAGTAATTGGTTATAAATAGGTATTTGATTATTTATATTTTAATATTTTTAGTAATTGCATTTGTTAAGAAAAATAAGTAGACATGTTAAAATAGTTAAACTTTTAGAAAATAATTATACTAATAAAATAGGTTTAAAAATAAATAACTAAATGTTTGTCCATGATATTTTTGGAAAAGGACGGGTTTTAGTAAGGATAAATAAAAAAACTAACATGTTTTAGTAAAAAAGGTAATTGCCCGTGATATATTTGAAAAGTAGGGGAATTTGTTAGAAAAAATAATGTATTTTAGGTGAAAAGGGTAATTGGTTATAAATATGTAATATTATTATTTAATAATATATTTTTATAAATAAGTAAGGTTAATTAAGTAAAAACACGAAGTACAGTTAATTAAGGGCAATTAAGTAAAATCACAACGTACCATACCGACCAACCAAACTTTTAATGTTTCGTCTATTATATAATAGTATTGATAATATATTTTTATAAATAAGTAAGGTTAATTAAGTAAAAACACGAAGTACAGTTAATTAAGGGCAATTAAGTAAAATCACAATGTACCATACCGACCAACCAAACTTTTAATGTTTCGTCTATTATATAATAGTATTGATAGTATATATATATATATATATATATATATATATATATTAGTCTACAATCTGTGCAAGGCACTGACCATCAAAAAAGATTAAAAAAAATGACAAATTTAAAAAAATTAATGGGAACGGAAAATATTAAATAAAAAATTAAAATCAATATGATAAATTATAAAATAAATACAAATGGGGCCGAGGAAGATAAATGGGGCATTATTAATATTATTTTATTATTTATTAAAATAATATTAATAATAAGGACAATTAGAAAATCTAACATATGTTAATTGAAAAAAGTAATTGTCCGTGATATTTTTAGGAGTGTTTTAATTATATTAATTGTATTTGTTAAAACAATATATTGGCATGATAAAATAGGTATTTTTTTTAAATAATTAAAAACATTAAAATATGTTTTAAAATAAATAAGTAAGGGTTGCACCTGATATTTTTGGAAAAGAGAGATTTTAGTAAGAACATATATAAAAGGTAATATGTTTTAATTTAAAGGAAATTGCCCATGATAATTTTGAAAAGAAGTAGATTTTGTTAAAAAAAGTGTTTTAATTATAAAAGGCAAATAATAAGAACAAATAGAAAAGCTGACATGTTTTAATTAAAATAAGTAACTGCCCGTTATATTTTTAGAAGTGTTTTAATTATATTAATTATATTTGTTAAAAAAATACGTTGGCATGTTAAAATAAATAAGCTTTTTTAAATAATTAAAAACATTAAAATAAATTTTAAAATAAATAAGTAAGAGTTGCATGTGATATTTTTAGAAAACAAATATTTTAGTGAGAACAAATATAAAAGGTAATATGTTTTAATTTAAAGTAATTGTTCGTGATATTTTTGGAAAAATAGTAGATTTTGTTAGAATGTACATGCACGGTAGAATCTCGTGAAATGGCAAATTAAATCCGTCAACATTTGTTACTCATTTTTTTTTTTTAAAACCAAATTTTTCATTCAATCTAGGCCAAATCTGCCTCAACACAATACAAAAACTCAACTGGAACATTATGTTCCGAGAAAACACGATCAGCATATAACCTAGACGCTCTAGCAATCTTATGAGCTACTTGGTTAGCAGATCGTTTAACGAAATGAAGATCAATATCTCTCCATGAATCTAAACTCTCCTTACATTCTCTAACAACCATACCAAACGGAGACCTCAGAATAACCGGACTATTAATAGCTTGAACCAAAACTAGGCAGTCAGTCTCCACCTGATACTGTTTCAGGTCTTGCAACTTCAGCCACGACAACACTTCCTTTAGAGCTACTCCTTCAGCTACTTCTGGAGAAATCGCCCCTTCCCTTAATCCTGAAACGGCCGAGACAAAATTTCCCCTGTGATCACGAACAACACCTCCAAAACCATACCTACCTTCTCCTTCGAAAATTGCTGCATCAATATTTACTTTGAAACTATTACTCTCTGGTTTCGTCCAATGCTCAGATCCCTCCGTCATTTGCCAAGAAATCTGTGACGGAAAAAGAACACGCCCCTGAGCTTTCCTCCACTGTTCAAACATAAAAATACTGTTACTAACAATTTGTGAAGCAGTTGTCTTCTTTCCTTCCCATAATACCCTATTTCTAGCATGCCAAATCTCCCAACAGAGGGTAACTGCCCTTCCCCTCCCTCTTTCATTTTGCCTTGCCCAGAAGTCAAAAAACCATTCACTGAACCCCTCGGAAACAATCCCAAAACCCAAACCTGCTATCCTCCAACATTCCTGCGCATTCGAACAGTTCAGCAAACAATGGACAATAGATTCATCTTCTGTGTTGCAAACTGGGCACATAGCAGGGGTCTCCACTCTCCTTGAAATCAACTGGACCCTCGTTGGAATGCAGCCCCAAACAGCCCTCCAAATAAAATCTTTAATCTTTGGCGGAAGTTTCATTTGCCAAAGCTTCTTCCACACTTGCCCTTCCCTCTCGTTTACTACACCCTCTTTCTGCCCTTGTAGCCATCTGAAAGCACTTTTAACCGAGTAATCACCTGATTTTTCCTTTAGCCAATACCAATAATCCTCCTCTTCTCGAGAGCTCAACTGAATACCCAAAATACATCTAGCCTCCTCCACGGTGAATAAATCCCTAACTATGTCAGCATCCCAAGCTTTTTCTCCTATCACGAACAAACTACTAACTTTCTCCCATAACAAGCTTTGATCCCCCAACTTGACCATAGACTCATCCTCGGATGGAAGCCAAGGATCCTTGTAGATTAAAACCGACCTACCATTTCCTATACCCTTCCTTGCCCCCCTCTTTACAAGATCCTGAGCTGCAAAGACACTCCGCCAAATGAACCCCGGATTACTCCCCAACTTTGCTGATAAGAAATCCCCTTCTTTGAAATAACGAGCCTTATAAACTCGAGCAACCAGAGATTCCGGCCTAGTGAGTAGCCTCCACCCTTGTTTACCTAACAACGCTAAATTGAAATCGTGCAAAGATCTGTACCCCAATCCCCCTGCTTCCTTACTCCTCGCCATTCTTTCCCAACTCATCCAAGGAATACCCGCCCCTTTAGATGATTTCCAGTAATACTTAGCCATCATTCTTTCCAAATCTTGACACATCCCCAATGGTAAAAGAAAAACACCCATAGCATAATTTGGAATACTCCGAGCTATATTTCTGATCAGAACGTCTCTTCCCCCCCGACCCAATATTCTCCCATCCCAGCTCTGAATTCGATTGCTCATCTTATTTTTCAGAAAACCTAAAATAGCACATTTGTTCCTCCCCATAATACTAGGAAGACCCAAATACGTGCTCGAATCCTCTGCTTCAGGGACACTCAAGACAGAGCAAATCTGGTCCCGATCATCTCCAACAGTATTTTTACTGAAGAAAATAGAAGACTTACTACAATTTATACTCTGACCTGAAGCCTGTTCAAATCTCTTTAGAATCTCCAGGACATTCCTCGCTTCCGCAACAGAGGCAGAGACAAATAAATAACTGTCATCTGCAAAAAAAATATGAGAAACCATTGGAGCTCCTCTCGCAACCCGACAACCTGTGATAAGCTGATGCCTTTCATACTTCCTAATTAGCGCTGAAAAACCCTCAGCACAAATAAGAAAAAGATATGGTGATAGAGGGTCCCCTTGACGGATCCCTCTAGACGGAATAATCGGACCCAGCACAAGATTACCATACGTTATATTATACCGAACAGAAGAAAACAATGCACCACCATATCAATCCACCTCTGACAGAAACCAAATCTTTCTAGCATAATTCGCAAATAACTCCACTCCACCCTATCATAAGCTTTACTCATATCGAGTTTCAACGCCATAACACCTTCCTTCCCTGCTGTCTTCCTCTTTAGATAATGCATAATTTCAAACGAAATCATTATGTTATCCGAAATTAACCTTCCAGGAACAAAAGCAAACATAATTATTTATTACATATGATTTTATAAATTAAGATAAATTAATGTCTCCTAATATATTTTTTGGTGCTAAAAGTTTCCTATTTCTTAACCATACACGTCTTCTTTTCTCTTGAAGTTTCATCTGTGTTGATTTCCTATTTCTTAACCATACACGTCTTCTTTTCGTCTTCTTTTCTCTTGAGGTTTATGTCTTCTTTTCTTAACCATATTTACCATCTGTGTTGATTTCCTGTCTGACTTGATCCAGCTTCACATTAATACCGAAGAGGAACAAGAACATGCAATCCATCAATAATTGGTACCAAGCCCACCACAAAAACACTTTTCTAAACATTGAAGCCCATAAAAATTGTCTACTATACTTAGGCCCAGTTCTATCTAAAGTTTCTTTTTTCTTCTTGAAAATAAACATATCTTAATTTGCAGGGTTATTTATTTTAACATAATCAAATCTATATTAATTTAGATTATATAACATACTTTCTAAATATATCTATCTATTCTATATATAATAGGAGAACAAGGGGATAATTTAAGGGCATTTTGAGCCAATAAACTTTCTGTGAAGTTACCATTTTACCCTTATATATTACGAAATTACATGTCATGTCACTACTCTCTTATCTGGAGAAAAAAATTAAGTAAATAATGTTTTAGTCAGGGATCGAACCCCTGACATTCGCTAAAGAAGTCATCCTTATAATCATTGAGCTACAGATTCTTTTTGATTTTGACCTAAAAATCATATGACATAAACCTCACATCTTTCTTATCCTATATTTATTATTATTTAAATTTTTGAGTAAAATTAAGGTGATTTATAATATATCTATACTATATTATTAAAGACGAAACATTAAAAGTGTTGCCCAGTAATAATATATTGTAGAAGGGGGGTTGAATACAATAGTGTAAGATAATCGACTTCTTAATGTATATATCACAAATATGAAAAGAAAGATAACAGCTTTATTAAATCTGATATAAAACTGTTACAAACTCTCTCAAGAAATTCTGATGTTCTTGAGAGCTGCTAGTTTACAAAAACTCTCTCAAGAAATTCTATGTTCTCGAGAGCTTCTATTCGATTATGTTCTCTGTCGAATCTCTCTCTAATCTCTACATAAATCGAAACCAAGACTGTGTTTATATAGTGCACACAGCTTCTCTATCAATAACAAGATAAGTCCTAATCAATAACAAAGATAGAAACCTATCCTTAATCGATAGCTACATTCTACAAACCAGGAACAGATAGAATAAACTTCCATGTTTATCTAGACTCCAAATATAACTCGAAGTAGGAATCCTGATCAGCTTCACGTTCTGATGATCAATCCTGATCATAGTCTGAGTAGGAATCCTGATGATCAATAAGATACTGACGCTTGATCAAATACTGATGACCATGCAATACTGATGACGTCAGCAATCCTGATCAGTTGAGTCTAGCTCCTGACGATCATTGAATTCTGATCTAACAATCTCCCCCAATCTCATACTTTGTGAAATAAAGTATAGATTCCAAATATTCAATGATGTCAAAAACATGTATCAAAATGTACAAGTATCTTCAGAAACAACTTATCTGTTTAAGCTTTTTGATAGAACAGATTCATCTTCAAGAAGTTGGATAATAAACTTTCTTCTTTTTCTTCAAGAATTTGAATCAGTCTTTCCTTAAGATTTCTGAGTTCTTCATCTTCCTCATTAATCTGGTAGATAGCTGCTCTGAGATTCTGTATGGAGCTTTTCTGTAGACTGTACTCTTCAAACATAAGATAAGCAATTTCCTTCCCATCAGGATTGAGAGTAAGTTGGGTCATACCAAAAGTTACTTCTTTAACAGCAGTACTCCTTTGCATTTCCACATCCTGACCTCTTTGATTTAAGTACATGGGAATATAATTACCATTGAAAATACTGTTTCCATCCAGTCTTCTTCTTATTGTTGACAAAATCATGTCACTCCATTCTTTGCACACTTGGTTCTTCCATCTTAACAGATAGTGAACATATTTCAGTTCCTTTGTAGATTTCATCAGCAGATCTTGAATAGATAGAATCTTCACACTACCATCTTTCATGAAGTACAGAAGCTTTTCTTTCTTTTCAAAACCATCATGACAATCTATAACTATATCAACAGCTAATAAATTGTTCAGGTTTTCAGAAGTTAAAGTACCTCCAATTTCAGTTAAGGAGTAAGGATCAACATAAGTCATGTTTAGAAATTCAGCATCCCTGTGTCCAATACCTCCTCTTGTGTAACTTGACATTTGCTTCAGATTCGAAAACATCTTTAACCAGAGTGTTTTTGATCTAGCCATATCAGACAAATCAACAACACTTGAAGCACTTGTTATAATTCCACCAGACTGAAAATTGATAAGTTTATCACACCTTAGTGTACTTATATGTTTCCACTTCTTGTATTTCTCCTTTTCATGAGCGTAGCTTCTTTCAAGTAAAGATTCTTGCCTGCTTGTATTTCTCCATTGTCTTTCATTTGAAACTTTAAGCCTTTGTAGATAGAGATTGAAATCTTCATATGTTCTTTTTGTAATATCTCTTCTTATGGCTTCTTCTTCTTCATCTACTTCTTTGTTGTGACAATCAACAACAGTAGATAAGATTATCAAATCAACCTCTTGCAGAATTTCAGATTCATCAGGATCTTGAATATTGTCAGGATTAGAATCTTCAATTTGATTTGTATTGCTGAGAGTTGATTTACTTGATTTTCTTCTCAATTCAGGTTCTTCTTCAACAATTCCATCATCACCAAAAGTAGATCTGTCAGGAACTACTAGAGTTTGAATAGGTTCAGGAATTTCTTCAATTCTTAATGCTCTAGACCTTGTCTGTCTAGGTACTGTTTGAGTTGAAGAACCTCTTCTATATCTTCTAACACCTCTTCTACCTCTGCTTCCTCTACCTCTAGCAGGAGCAGTATAGCTTTCCATTGTCTCTCTTTGTAATCTCAAGAATTCTTCATGTGAGAGATCTGGATATTCTTCATTTGCTGTAGAGAGTGCTTTTCTGGCAAATAATTGTTGAACTCTTTTATCAGTGTGATAAAGAGTAACAATTCTACCGTCTTTTGTAGAAAACTTCTGGAATAAATTTGATGCATCTTCAGGATTATCAATAATTACATCTTCATCACCTTCAGGAATTGTAGCAAGAATATGTCCATGACCAGGTGTCAGGATTTGATCTTCCGTCAGGATCTGAGATTGCACCAATGTTCTTACTGTCTTAACTCCAGAATCAGAAACATGAGTTGACTGCGTAGTCTGACTTTGAGAAGTTTGAATTGTAGACTTCAAAACCGCAGCATCAGAGGTTTCTCCTTGTTTCACATTGTCACCACCATCATTTCCAGTATCATCATCATTATTTCTTAATACTAGATCAGGTGTACATTTTGTCTGAATAACCTTCTCCCCCTTTTTGACATCAGGATTTGACAATAATTGCAAAATTAAGGAAAGAGAGGCTTGAATTTCAGTTACCTTAGTATCCAGAGAATCAATTCTTTGTTTGATGGAGGTTTGTTCTGAAACAACAGATTTTGTTCCATTCATTCTGTCTAAATGCCTCTGCAGGATCAAAGGAAGGAATAGAAAAATCTTGTCTCTGATCTTTCCCAGTGGAAGCATTGCTAGCCATAAATGTACTTGATGAACCAAAATTAGTTCCAAGACTAATTTTGAGTGCTGTAGCAAGCTGTTCCTTCTCTTTTCGATTCTCATTATCATCATCACTATCATCAGAAGTATCATCATTAGTACCATGAGTAATATCAGGATCAGGAAAAGCAATACCTTTCAGTTTATCCTGTGGTTCTGAGATAGGATGATCCATTGGTCTTGAACGAAGTGGCTGTATCAAAATAGGTTCATTATCAGGAGCACCACTAGCGTCAGGATGAACATCGTCAGGATTTGATATGCTTGCATCAGTATTTGCTACCAATGGTTCTTGTGGAGCTTGAGGTTCAGAAGCTGCTTCAACACTTTGAGCTAAAGGTTCTTGTGTGCTTCCCTCATTGACAATGTTCTCGACCAATCTTTCAACAGAAGCTGTAGCTTTGCCTGCATCTTCACTTTGAGAAGATGGTTCTTGTGTAGCTGGAATGTTGATGTCTTCATTCTCCCTTTGAGAAAATGGTTCTTGTGTGACCATTCCACTAGCTAAGCCTTCACTCAAACTTTGATTGAGTGGTTCTTGTGTGGCAGGATCAACAGTAGCTGCTGAATTACTCTGAAATTCAGGTTCTTGTGGGCTTGATCCTTTCAGCTTCTTCTGTCTCTGATAGACTAACTCTTCTGCATTCCTCTTTTTCTTTGAAGTAGGTGTAAGACCAACCAAGGAAGCAGTTGTAGAAACCTTCTCCCAGGAAATTTCTCTAATCTGAGATGGAGAGGCTGGAGAGTCTGATATAGAGACAACTTTTGTTGTTGCATCAGGAATACTAACATCAGGATTTGCTAGAGCATCAGGAGTAGATGACTCATCAGGATTTGATGTCTGAATATCAGTATCCTTCATTTGCACTGTCAAAGGAATATGATACCTGCTCTTTGATAATTTCCTTGTCTTTTGTGGTTTTGATGAAGGTACCACAGCTTTAGTAGCAGTATCAGCAACTTCCTTGTTCACATTCATCACAGAGGATATAGGTAAGTCATCCTCTGAATCACTTTCATCAATCAACCTTAACTTCCTTTTCACAGGAACATTCTTAACAACCTTATCAGCTTTCTTGACCAGGACCCCTTGTACACCCCCTTGTATCTTCTTTTTAGTGAGTGGTGTAGAGGAAAAATCCTTTGAACCTGATTGCCTTCCAGACACATCAGTTCTAGCTGATTTCTTTGATTTTACAACTAAAGTCTTTTGAGAGACAATAGAGGTGGTTGTTAACTGTTTAGACTGTTTAGGTTGCATGCTTGTGTCAGGAACAAGGTGGGTTGGGCCTTGCCTCATAGCATTAGAAAGTAGTCCGTAACGAGTAGGCAGTTTCTGATGTAAGAAAAACCTAACCTCATCAGGAATAAAAGCATTTCCGTACAAAATATTTTGCCATATCAGGATTGAAAAAAAATATTCAATAAGATTAAAATAAAATTTTATTTAAGAAAACAAAATTTATTTTAACAATCCTGAATAGCGTTTTGGTTTAAGAAAAATAACCAAATTAAAGGTCATAGAATTAAAACACGCTTACCAGCAAACGAGGCAAAAATATTTATCGAAAACTGAACCGTCTCATCGAGATTGTAGAAATGACCTGCAGTCTTAAAACACATTCTCTATAAAAGAGAACTGTTAATCATAACAGCATCTATCTAACAAAAACCCTCTCCAAAGGAAAAAAAAACTTTTCACCTTTTTCATTTTACAATGGCTGCCAATAATCAAAACAACATACCTGATGAAGAGCTTGACTTGATTTGGCAGGAGATGGAGGAGGCTCTTGCTGATATGGAGCCACAACCAGTTCCTGACCCTCAGGAATATGAAGCGTTTATAAACGCTATGGTTGATGTGGTGTGGCACGACTTTGTGCAAGCCAATCCTGACTGGAATCCTCTTGAGAATCTCATCTATGAAGAGGATGAAGACGATGAGGATGATGAAGAGGATGAGGATCTCGTTGAAGAGCGAGAGAGGAGAAGAAAGAAAGTGCTTGATGCAAGTGCTTCATGCACGGTGGAGGCAAGGAAGCATCCCGGTGATCACGATGACGATCCGCCTTCAAGTGCATCAGTTCCTCTTCTTGTCCTTTAAGGATGGACATAGAAATCTTCCAATCCTGATGGGCTGTGAAGCTGCTCAGGAGCATTCATGCTAATTTGCAGGGCACGTGTTCATGCTTATCTGTAAAGCACGAGTTCCTGAGTAGAAAGTAGACTAGGAAAACAAATATGTAATTTCCATTTTTCATGTGTAATGAATCTTCAAGTATTAATGAAATTTGTCTATTTTCTTAATTGTTTTCTTCCTGTACTTGCCTGCAAAATTTGTTAGTAACACTCATAGTGATATAGAAATGATAAATAATAAACTCTGATAATAATGAAATTGAAATTGATAATTAAGACTGAAAACTTAATCAAAGACTAAGTAATAATCTAATTGTCCAGAGTTTACCAGGAGTGTTGATGACAAATTAGCATAGAACCTCTGGTTTTCATACCAGCTTCAATATCTGAGCATCAGGATTTGACCAATTGATTTCCTGTCAGGATTGAGTCCTATCAGGATTTGATCAAAGATACATACCTTTCTGAATAACCATCAGGATTTGACAGTTATCAGGATTTCCTCTCTGTAGCTTTTCCTCAGAAATTCTCAAAATTCATCATTCCAAGTTCATACACCAACTTATTGAAAGTAGCTTCAGGCAGTGGCTTGGTGAATATATCAGCTAGTTGTTGATCAGTAGGAACAAAGTGAAGTTCAATTGTTCCTTCCAGAACCTGTTCTCTTATAAAGTGATATCTGATACTTATATGTTTAGTAAGAGAATGCTGAACTGGATTTCCTGTCATTGCAATAGCACTTTGGTTATCACAATAAATAGGGATTTTTGAGTATGACAGGCCATAATCTAACAACTGATTTCTCATCCACATTATCTGAGCACAACAACTTCCTGCAGCAATGTACTCAGCTTCTGCAGTTGAAGTGGAAATAGATTTCTGCTTTTTACTGAACCATGAAACTAGTCTTCCACCCAAAAACTGACAGCTTCCTGAAGTACTTTTCCTGTCTATTTTGCATCCTGCAAAATCAGCATCTGAATAACCACACAACCCAAAATCTGATTCCCTTGCATACCAAAGGCCAAGTGAAGGAGTGCCTTTGAGATATCTGAAAATTCTTTTGACTGCAATCAGATGTGGTTCTCTAGGTTTTGCTTGAAATCTTGCACATAGACAGGTTGCAAACATGATATCTGGTCTACTGGCAGTGAGATACAATAAAGAGCCAATCATTCCTCTGTAGTGAGTTACATCTACCTCTTCACCTTGATCAGGATCAAGTTTGGTAGCTGTAGCTATGGGAGTTGAAGCAGGAGTACTGTCTTGCATGTTAAACCTTGTCAGTAAATTCCTTGTGTATTTAGACTGATTAATAAAAATCCCTTCATCAGTCTGTTTAACTTGAAGACCCAGAAAGTAACTCATTTCTCCCATCATGCTCAATATCTTGACTGCATAAGCTTGGAAAACTTCTCACACAGCTTATTGTTTGTTGACCCAAAAATGATATCATCAACATAAATCTGAACTAACAGCAACTCCTTACCATGATTCAAATAAAATAGAGTTTTATCAATTGCACCTCTTTTGAATCCATTTTCCAGTAAGAATTGAGCTAAGGTTTCATACCATGCTCTTGGAGCTTGCTTTAGTCCATAAAGTGCCTTATCCAGTCTGTAGACATGATCTGGATATTTAGGATCAATGAAACCAGGAGGTTGTTCAACATAAACTTCTTCCTCCAGTTCACCATTTAAGAAAGCACTTTTAACATCCATCTGGAAAACCTTGAATTTCTTATGTGCTGCATAAGCAAGAAATATCCTGATGGCTTCTAGTCTTGCAACAGGGGCAAAAGTTTCATCATAGTCAATTCCCTCTTGTTGGGAATACCCCTTTGCAACTAGCCTTGCTTTGTTTCTGATTATGACACCATCAGAATCAGTCTTGTTCTTGAAAATCCACTTTGTACCAACAATTGATCTATCCTTTGGTCTTGGTACCAGTTTCCAGACTTCATTCCTTTCAAATTCATTCAGTTCTTCTTGCATTGCAGTAACCCAATCAGCATCTTTAAGTGCATCTTCAACTTTCTTAGGCTCCTCCTTGGACAGAAAGTTATTGTATAGACATTCATTCTGGGTTGCACTTCTTGTTTGAACACCTGCATCAGGATCTCCAATTATCAAATCAGGAGTATGATCTTTTGTCCATTTCCTTGCTGGTGTCAAATTGTTTCTTGAAGTAGATGCTCCCCCTGGATTGGTGTTATCTTGATTGAAAGAATTTGATTGATTTGAAGCTCTCCCTGAATTATTGCTATGCCCTCCTGACGTGTTATCAGGATCTTCACTTGAATCAGTATCTGAAGAATTCTGTCCTGATGATTGAGTTGACTCTGAACTTGTAGTTGAATGCTGTTGCTCCCCCTCAACATTAGCACTACTAGTTGAATTACTGTTGTTTGCATCATCAGTATTAGCACCATCAGTACCTGGTGAGTCATCAGGATTTGGTGACCCATCAGTATCTGATGAATTGACAGGATCTGATTCACTTTCTTCAGGTTCCTTGGAAGCTTCATTTTCAAATAACAATCTATCATGTGAGTCTTCAATGATTCCAGTTATTTTCTTATCATCAAAAGATACATGTATTGACTCCATGATAGTTCTTGTTCTCAAATTAAAAACTCTGAAGGCTCTTGATGTAGGATAGCCTATGAATATTCCTTCATCAGCCTTTGTTTCAAATTTCCCTAGCTGTTCAGGATGAGTTCTGAGAACAAAACATTTACAGCCAAACACATGCAAATGCTTCAGACTTGGTTTCTTCTCCTTGAGTGACTGATAAGGAGTGGCACCATGCCTGTTTATCAATGTGAGATTTTGTGTATAGCATGCTGTGTTGACTGCTTCTGCCCAGAAATATGTAGGTAATTTAGCTTCTTCCAACATAGTTCTGCCAGCTTCAATAAGAGTTCTATTCTTCCTTTCTACTACTCCATTTTGCTGAGGTGTGCCAGGAGCAGAGAATTGTTGAATGATTCCTTTGTATTTGCAGAACTCTTCCATCTTTGAATTCTTAAATTCAGTACCATTATCACTTCTCAGAATCTTGACTTTGTACTTTGTGGTTGTCTCAATCATTCTCACATGATCCAACAGAACTTCAGGAGTTTCATCTTTTCTGTGCAGAAAATACACCCAGGTGAATCTAGAATATTCATCAACAATTACAAGAGTGTACCTTTTCTTACTGATGGACATGATGTTGACTGGACCAAACAGATCAAGATGTAGCATGTGATATGGTTCTTCAATAGAGGATTCTGATTTACTCTGGAATGATGTCCTTCTTTGTTTTGCTTTTTGGCATGCATCACAGAGTCCATCAGGTGTATACAAGACATTAGGTAATCCTCTCACTAACTCTTTCTTAACCAACTCATTGATGTTGCGGAAGTTGAGATGAGAAAGCTTCTTGTGCCAATTCCAACTTTCATCTACTGAAGCTTTACTGATGAAACATGTAGGGGAGCCATCAGTATCTGAGAGAATGTTGGCTTCATATATGTTACCATGCCTGTAGCCAGTTAGTGCTATCTTTCCTGTTGCTTTACTGACTACTTCACAATGTGTGGAATAGAAATTGACATGATAACCTCTGTCAGTGATTTGACTAATACTCAACAAGTTGTGTTTTAGTCCCTTCACTAGAGCTACTTCTTCAATGATGACATTTCCAATGATTATATTGCCATATCCCAAGGTTTGTCCAATGTTGCCATCTCCATAAGACACAGTTGGGCCAGCTTTTTCCTCATATTCTGATAACAGGGCTTTGTTTCCAGTCATGTGCACAGAACATCCACTATCCATGACTAACACATTTTTCCTTTTACCCTGCATCAGAATAGTAAAACACTAGTCAGAATGTTTAGGAACCCACACTTGTTGGATTCCTTGTTCATGCATTTTATTAAATTTAACAGCAGAAGACTTTTTGACTTTAGCAGTCCTGACAGGATTTATTCCATCAGGATTTGCTTTGTCAGTATCAGTATTAACAAAAGCATGCTTCACTATGACATTTTCAGTTCTATCAGACTTTGTACTACTTTCAAACTTAGGCAATGGATCATAAAAGTTATAGTACAAATCATGATACTCTTTACATGTATAAATAGAATGCCATAGACTACCACAATGAAAACAGGAATTCTGTGGTTTGTAAAATACTGATCTATTCCTAACACCAGACTTAGGAATTTCAGCAATTTTCTTCTTACTCTTTTTACAATCAATAGCAAGATGATTAGAGTTACCACAGTTAAAACAACTCTTTCTAGGTGCATTTGGGATATACTTATAACCATTTTCTTTATTGATCCCAATTTTACCATTCCTGTTTCTCTTAACAGTAGCTTCCTTTTTCTTATCTGTAACCTCACAGATTTTATCCTTAAGCTGTTTCTGAGACAATAGACCTACATTCTTAATGACTTTATTCAAGACAGGTTTAGACTTAACGATTTTAATTCCTTGAGTAGAAGAAGATCCCTTTTCAAAAGTAGAATTGGAATCCTTACCAAAAACAAAATTAACAGGAGTAATCTTAGATTTGGTTGAGTCTAAAACATGTCTATAGGTCTTTGGACTGACTGTCTCATCAATGACAATTTTCTCTTTCAATTTCTTATCCTCATCTGACTTATATCCTAGACACTCTTTCCAATTCTTAGAGATATTAATCTCATGAAATTTCCTACCAGAGTCTGTCCAGGTTCTGATTTTCTCATTAGCATATTCAAGTTCTTTTTCAAGGGAAGTACATTTAGATATCATCTCTAAGTGCATGTGTTTAGCATTATCACATTCTTTTTGTACTTCTTGTATACGAGAAAATTCAGCTTCTACTATCTCATTCCTCTTTCTAAGGAAGAGTCCATCCAATCCTTGCTTGATGTGATGAGTGCCTTTGTCTTGTTGCATTCAGAAGCAAAGTGACCCATACCATTACACTTGTAGCATCTAACCTTTGACTTGTCAAATTTGCTACCCTTGCTGTCCTTTTTGATATACTTGTCTTTGTCTGCTTTGAAGGTCTTTTTCTGAAAGTTGCCTTGTCTTCTATTCTTCCTGAACTTCATCCTTCTGAAGTTTCTGACAATCATAGCAACCATCTCTTCCATGTCTGAGTCAGAAGAATCATCATCAGTATTGGCATCAGGATTGCCATCAGTATCTGATGAAGAGTCGTCAGGATCTGACTCAGCTACTCTTGATTTACTTCTAGAGACCTCCATAGCTTTTCCTTTTGATTTAGCCTCTGCTTTCAAAGCAATTGATTTTGCCTTGCTGCTTTTCTTGTTCTTCCTCTGTTGAACTTCAAGATCATGAGTTCTTAGCATTCCATAGATCTCATCAAGAGACACAATGTTCAGATCATACTGGTGTCTAATGATTGAGGTCTGAGTATCCCATTCTTCAGGTAAAGCTCTAAGAAATTTGGTGTTTGAATCTTCAGTTTCATATACTTTGTCAACTAAGGATAAGCTGTTCAATAGTGTCAGAAATCTATCATATAGATCAGTCAGGCTCTCTTCAGGTCTTGCATCGAATTGTTCATATTCTTGAATCAATAGAGCCCTTCTGTTTTTCTTGACAGATGCAGATTCCTGGCACTGAGTTTCCAAAGTATCCCAGATTTCTTTTGAAGACTTGCATGCAATTACTCTGTTTGACATAACAGCATCAAGGCTATTATGCAAGATATTCTTTATCTTTGGTTCCCTGAGTACATGAGCTTTTTCTTCTGGAGTCCATTCAGCTTTAGCTTTGACCACATAATGTTCTGGTACTGTATCTGTTCGTTCTACGAACTTTGTTGGTATATATGGTCCATCACGAATCCTGTCCAGGTAGTCAGGATCCATAGTCTCCAGGTACATCAACATCTTTACCCTCCATGTAGGATATTCTGATATCTTCAAGATGGGAATCTTCATGCTTTCATACTTGGTTGTCGACATCTTTAGATCGTATCTGATTCAGAAATAAATCAGTTTGCTCTGATACCAATTGTTGCCCAGTAATAATATATTGTAGAAGGGGGGTTGAATACAATAGTGTAAGATAATCGACTTCTTAATGTATATATCACAAATATGAAAAGAAAGATAACAGCTTTATTAAATCTGATATAAAACTGTTACAAACTCTCTCAAGAAATTCTGATGTTCTTGAGAGCTGCTAGTTTACAAAAACTCTCTCAAGAAATTCTATGTTCTCGAGAGCTTCTATTCGATTATGTTCTCTGTCGAATCTCTCTCTAATCTCTACATAAATCGAAACCAAGACTGTGTTTATATAGTGCACACAGCTTCTCTATCAATAACAAGATAAGTCCTAATCAATAACAAAGATAGAAACCTATCCTTAATCGATAGCTACATTCTACAAACCAGGAACAGATAGAATAAACTTCCATGTTTATCTAGACTCCAAATATAACTCGAAGTAGGAATCCTGATCAGCTTCACGTTCTGATGATCAATCCTGATCATAGTCTGAGTAGGAATCCTGATGATCAATAAGATACTGACGCTTGATCAAATACTAATGACCATGCAATACTGATGACGTCAGCAATCCTGATCAGTTGAGTCTAGCTCCTGACGATCATTGAATTCTGATCTAACAAAAAGTTTTGGTCGGTCGGTCAGTCGGTCGGTCGGTCGGTATTTGGGCCCATTCACGGGCCTATCTATAACCAATTTATTAATAATCAATTACCTTTTTAAGTACATTACCTATTTTATATTATTTTTAAACTAAACCAAGTCATCTTCTAAAAATAAAACGGGTAACATATATATAATATGGTAATATTATTATATATTTATAATCAATTACCTTTTTCAGCTAAAACACATTATTTTTATATTTTTAAATAAAACAACTCGTCTTTTAAATACACATATATGGAAACCAGTTTATTAATAACCAATTACCTTTTTCAGCTAAAACACGTTATTTGTTTTATATTTTCTAACTAAAACAACTTATCTTCTAAATATAATACATGCAAAATAAATATACAATGGTAATATTGTTTTATATAAATATTAATAAATAACTATTTATTCCTTTCAGCTAAAACACATTACCTCTTTTATATTTTCTAACTTAAACAACTAATTTTCTAAAAGTAATGCAGGCGACATATATTAAAAAAAAGTAATATAATTTATATAATTGTTAATAAGTAACTAATTGTCTTTTTAAGAATGTTACCTGTTTTATATTTTTTAACTGAAACAACTCATGTTCAAATTAAAAATAACACGACAAAAGATAGATATATTGGTAATATTATTATATAAAACTTATGAAATTCATGTTTATTATAATTTTTTTAACATTCAATTTAAACGAGATAATTAATGAAAATAAAAGTAATAGTATATTCAAATAAACTAGGTATATTGCACGAGCACATATTTTGATATTTGCACTTGAGTCCCTTTTAATTTTTTATGAGTAAAAAAATACGAATCATTAGATCTATTATTTTAAAATATTTTATATTTTAATATCTAAAATAGTACTACAGATTACGTCAAGAATATATTAAATTTAAATATTAAATTGTTTGATTTATAAATCTGATATATATATATATATATTAGAATTTTATCAAATTATATATAATAACTAAAATCTAAATAAAAAATTAAGAAAATATTAAAGAAGTCCGTGCGTCGCACGGGATATAAGCTAGTATTTATTAAACTTTATTTTTTTAATACTTAAAATATCATACATAATCATATATACTACCAGTCTTATAAAATATTAATATTAAGTTTTAAAAACAATATTATTTGTGGTGCTTTTTATCTTTCTTTTAACTAAACAAATATTTTGTATATGTATCGATAGCTATAATATATTCTATTTTCTTGCATCAGAGTCGAACTTTTCTTGTACTACGCAATATATTTGAATTATTCAAATAATTAATATATAAAATGTATTATTAAATGTTGATATAACATAAATAACATATTACAAGTAGTTTATTTACATATTTATGACTTATTTATTTTTAAATTAATGAAATTAGTGTCAAAACATGTGTAAAAATTAGACAATAATTTAGGTATGGGCGATCGGTCACTTCGGGGTCGGGGAGACTCCGAACATGAACTCATTCGTCGAACCCGCCTCAATTCTCAAACGAGGATTACTTTATTTATCGCACAATAATCATTGTTAAATAGCACATATTGATAACATGTATACATGATATTTATAATTATTTGTTCTTATCTATACTACAAGTATAAAGTCAGTGTGATGCATACGACATTCATATTTTCTTATTTTACATTTATATATACTTTGTTTGAAGTTTATCTTAAATTTGAATAGTTTTATGTGATTGTTGAACTTAATGTTGAATTGACGTGTGTGTTTCTGTTTGAGCGTGATTAAATTGTGTTTTAAGAGTTTTGTGTTTAACAATATTTTAAAAATATATTTAATTAAAATTGTTGTTTTTAATAAATTAAGGTCAAATTGCAAAAGAAAAAGGACTAAAGTGCAAATATCAGAATATGAATGTCGTATTGACCGACCGACTACCAAACTATATTTTGAATAAAATTGTTGTTTTTAATAAATTAAATAAAGTAGTAAAAATAAAAGAACTAAAGTACAAATATCAAAATATGATAACCGTACCGACCGACTATCAAACTTTCAATGTTTCGGTTTTAATAATACAGTATATATATATATATATATATATATATATATATATATATATATATATATATATAAGGAGTGACTATATTTATAATTAGATTGGATGCATTATATATATGACACATTTTTTGTTATTATCAAATGAATTTTACACTAATTTTATGAAAGAAAATAATTAGTTATTTGGAATTGAATTAATACACACATATATATATATATATATATATATGTGTGTGTGTGTGTAAAATAACTAAAAAACATAAATAAAACATACAAAAACTATTGTTTTGAGTTAAAATATTGTAAAAGGCGAGATAATAAAAATAAATAGATAGTACAACAAAACAATTAAACGAATTATATATTCTAAAATTTTGATAATAATTTGTGTAAACAATAAACAGATTAAAATATATAGTCCATAACAAATTTTAAAAAACATGATATTGCATATAATACATTATGATCAGATCAAATCACATTATACAACCCGTGTTATTTAAAATTATAGTCCCCGATCAATCAAATTATCTATATAAATTAAAGTAAGTACATTGTAACAGATGAAAAAAAATGTGCAACCATACCTAGGAAAAAAAAATTAACCGCAAAGAATAGAAATTTATGTTAATTGCTAGAAAAATGACCGGTGTTTTAATTATTAAAGATGTGTATTTTGAAAAAAAATAAAGGATGAATTCATTATCAAAACACGGACAGAACTCAGAAGGCATATGAGCAATTTTAACTTACGATGATATAAGTAAAAGATATTTATCCATCCATAATTGATCAATTCTCAAGTTTAGAGTTAAAAAAAGTATGTTTGTTTGGAAGAATTGAAACACATCGAAATGGTACCAAACGTACTTAATAATAGAATGATTTGACACAAGGTAGTTCCACGTAAGTCAATTAGCTACATTGTCCTATGTTCTGAAAGTTAGGTAGACATGGGAAGAGAAATAAAGGTAAAAAATGCTTAAAATCAAGAGGTTAGAAGAAAAGACATAAAAAAGTTACAAAGAAAGTTTGAAGAACTGAAAACGCAAGGCCTAAGTAGTATTAGAAGATTTAGGAAAACTTTTGAGTAAAATCAGTACTAAAACCTACAATCTCATACTGCAGCATCTTGAAGGCTATTTAGTTTCTACCTTGAATATTGTCGGAGATGAACTAATGAATGCATCATTTTTGAATAACTGAAAAAATTTTAGGATTATAATATTAAAAATGTCTTCTTAATTAGAAAACATCCATAGAACACTCTAATTCTATTCTATGATCCACAACAAAATTAAAAACAGACATGATTTATCAAAATTACTCGTATTAATTTTCATATTATAAACCTCAACATATTTAAGCAAGTACAACATAGTCATAATATTAACATAAAAACTCTATGAATATCAAAAATATACAATCATATATGTCAAATGACATTGATAATGCGTAATTTAGTTTAAAATCACAATATAAGCTAGCAGCCCGTGCCTTGCATGAGTTTTTATGGTAGTTTGTTAGTTTGTGTATTATATGCATGCGTCTTTCTAACCATCACAAATTATAAAAATTCATTTTTTTTTAATTTCTATACTTCTTCTGTGTCATCCCATTTTTTTATAACTAAAAGGTCATGTAAATAACTAATGTTTAATAAATTGAAAGAGAGGGAAGAAAATAAATAATTAAATTGCAAACCACCCTCCTAACAAAACAAAATAGTAATGTCAAAAAAAAAAAGAAGTCAATTTTTCTTTATTTTTTTTGGGATAATTGTTAAAAAATAATTGATAAAAATGGCAAAAATGATAAAGGGTCAAAGTAAATATAAAATACAGAAATAGATAAATATATAATGATTTTGTGTGCATCAAACAGTCAACAATCTATCTATCTATCTATCTATCTATTTGGGTTGGCACTCTTCAATCTTAGCGCTCCAGAGAAATTAAGATCTCGGGTTAACCCGATTCAGGTCCGACCCACTTAATCTTCTTGCTAAAGTTTGCATTTTTAATCTTTTTTCTTGATGGGTTTGATTTGATTTCACAAACCCATGTTTATAATCATTAATCTGATCTATATCTGATTTGGGTTTTGATTCTTTTTGTAAATGAAGTGAATTCTTGCCTTATTTTGCACTGTATGATTGCCTTACCTGTGTGTGTTTTTTTAGGTAATTATTGTTTATGTTGGAGAACTTGTTAGGATCATCCAATATTTGATGTGGCTTGTAGTTTGGTTTCTCGAAAATTTGATATCGTAAAGTAGTGGTTTTGTTGTAGTGATTTGTTTTCGAGTTCTTGAAAATTTGAAAATGCGAGAATACTTAATGTTAGGATGTGTATTGGGTGTTTTTTTTTAAGTGATTGATTGCTTCTAATTGTTTTAATCTGTATATTAGTATGTAGTTCTGTGAACGTTTATGATTGAGCTCATATACGGTGGTTGCTAATGTGATAATTCGGGTCAAGTTTCTTCTTGCTTTTCGTGAGTTAGTTTTTTTTTATGTAATAGTTAGTATTTAAAAGTATGAAATCCTGAAAGTGGTTGATAGTTCTTGACTTCTTGAGTCCTTATTGATTAGTTAAGTGGAAATCTTGTAACAAAGAATTCCACAAGTAGTTCTACATACTAAATCTGTATGTAGTATAATACAAAAGAAAAAAGAAACTGTATTTACTTGACAATTGACATACACAAAAAATTGAAATCTGCAGCACCTGTTCCACTTTGTACTTGGTAGATTGTTACTGTGTGACGTTTATTATAGCTAATTATATCTAATTTATCAGTATGAGAAATTAAGTAATGCAAGTGAGTTTAGCTGAGTAGATATTTTGTAATTTAAGAACATGTGTTTATAGGTTTATGCTATAGATAGTTTGTGATATAACCTTTAGTGGTTGCTTTCAGTTATTCTAGAATTTCATCAAATTGGTTTTGTGTATCATACCCAAGTGCAGTGAATGTAATTACGTAATCCTCTCTTTTTTCTCGTCTTGGGTGCTCTTGAAGGGGGTGGGGACAAGAAAGGACCTGCAATGGTGATTGTGTGCCTGACCAGTTTCTGGATAATTGAATATGCAGTTTAGTTGATCTGTTATAATTGCAAGGCCATAACTGGCACTCAGTTATGGGCTTGTATTTTCGACTTTACTTTATTAATATTGTTGTGCAAAACATAAATGTAAAAACCCAAATTTATGCGTATAACATATACTTGTTAGTAGAGCCTTTTGATGAATTTATTTTGTCATAGTATAATAGAATTTATGATTGGCATGCGTGCTTCACCAATTACTGGCAGTGGGAGTTCTTTCTAAATATTTGTTGGTTGTCTTTAGGATGTATTGCAGTTTTCTGTCTTCATGTACAAGTCTATGATGTTGTTACTAGTCAGTTGTTTGAAGATGTTAAAATAATATAAAATAAAAGCACATGCATGCTTATGATTCCTTTTCCAAGTCCTTAATTTTCTTCTAATAAAATTGTTTCATCTTTCATAAATTTGTTGTCCAGGAAATTATTTTTAATCTAGAGACATCCAATTTATTGCAAGAATAAAATTATATCCCTGGCCTCTCAGTGCTCTCCTCGGGTGCTCTCCTCGTGTTGATATATGGCCTGAGGTGTACATTACATGGGAGGTGTAGAGGATGATCAACCACCCTCAAAACGTGTGAAAGTAACGTCTAAACATTTGGGAGGATTTGCAAACGGATATTCTCCCAGGGAGTCCGCAAGTTGTTCATTGAGTTTGATGATGGCTTGGCCCCTGTCATCCCAAGGGGATGATGAGATTATTGGTACGAAAGGAATTGTCAAGAAAGTGGAACTGGTAAGAATCATAACTGAGGCACTGTATTCTCTTGGCTATGAGCGAACGGGTGCACATCTAGAAGAAGAGTCTGGAATTCATTTACAGTCATCTGTAGTAAAGTTATTCATGCAGCAAATTCTTGACGGAAATTGGGATAAAAGTTTACACACTTTGCATAAATTTAGCCAACTGGATGAAACTACTATTAAGTCTGCATCTTTTACTATATTAGAGCAAAAATTTCTTGAACTTTTGGATGAGGAAAAGCTGATGGATGCTTTGAAAACATTGAGGACTGAGATTGCACCTCTTTGCATAAACAGTAATAGAATCCACAACCTTTCGACTTGCATTGTATCACCTTCCCAGCGTGATCAGACGGGAAATGCAGCTAAGACTGCTGTGAAGGCTAAATCTCGGTCCACGTTACTAGAGGAATTGCAACGGATCTTTCCACCAACGGTGATTATACCAGAACGAAGATTGGTCCATCTAGTTGAGCAGGCTCTTGACTTGCAACGAGATGCTTGCATTTTTCACAATTCTCTAGTTGGTGATATGTCATTATACACTGACCATCAGTGTGGACGGGATCAAATTCCTTCTCAAACTTTACAGGTGAGATCATAATAATTAGCTTATAGTTCTACAATTTCATGATCTTTTCAAATTATATAGCTCTTTAGCAAATGCTAAGAAGAAAATTCAATGAACGAAAGAATCTATTCATAGAAAGAAAGTTATTAGAAACTGGACACTGATGCTGCTTTTACAACTTATTGTGCTCGAGGCAACTTCCATGGTATACATCTTTGGTTCATATGAAATTTCAATCTACACTCTAATTGTAGTAGAGCTTGAATTATCATGTTTAAGAATATGATTACTGTGTTTAATTTTTTTCTATCTTGTCACCATTGTTCAAGTGGTAAACTTATCCAGTGTCTCGGATGTTCATTGTTTGTGTTTTCATGTTTAGTTGATACCAGGAGGCATACTTTGAGTCTATTCCCCCTTATATTCGTATCACTTGTTCCCCCTTGTACTAGCATAGTGCCAGATTGTAATCTGTTCTTTTTTAGGTAAATGCCGGTAAATTTCTTTATAGCATGAGCTTACTCGCCCTTGTGCTGACATGTTTGTGGGAAAGGTGTGCATTGATGCAGGACAGATTTTGTAACATGCATATATGATGATAAAAACACAAAAATTTTGTAACGGGTTTAAGTACCCACTTTATGTCATATAAGTAATATAGCACTAATTTCTATACTAAATAGTAGTGGATACAAATCAACAGTTACTAATACAAATAAAGGAATCTTTTATTTTTATTTCCATTCCTCATCATGCATGCTTGATGCTTGTAAGAAGGTTAGTTATACTTGTGGCATATTTCTGCATGGTCCTACAGCATACTTTTTTTTGACTTCCTTATATTGGGTCGGGGCTAGGCATCAAATTACAATTAGAGAAGTTTTTCTATCTTTACATGGTTAAGGAGTATAGAATTATTGTTAATACTACTTGTATACTTTCTGTGAGGTTTGTTATTTGGAACCACATGCTCGTAATTTAAGTTTTTGTTGGTTGTTTTTCATTGTTTTGTTCCTTTTTATCTATGGTCTTGCACTAGTATGCTCATTTTTTGTTTGTTTGATATGTAGCTATTAAGGATTTTGTCTGTTCACTGTTAGGGTGATATCTTGTCTGTTACCTTTTACTTTCAGTTTGATTAGAAATTATATGAATCTCGTTACTTTCTAATTCATGCTCCACTTGAAGGATCTCGTTACTTTCTTATTCCTGGAGAGGACTGTATAATAAATTTGTTCCTTTCCTGCTGCTTCTAGTTACAATCGCTAAATTTTATGAACGTCAAAATTTTGCAGATTCTACAAGAACACTCTGATGAAGTCTGGTTCTTGCAATTTTCACATAATGGACAATACTTGGCATCAGCATCGGGTGATCACCTAGTAATTATTTGGGAGGTACTATTTTACACTAATATTTTAGATACTATATTTTCGTGTTGTTTCCATTACATCACTTGTATATTTCAGCTTGATATGACTAGCTTACTTCTGCTAAATAAATAATTTTGTGATTAGTAGTGACTGAGATTTCTATTACTTTCACCCGCATAGATGAATTTGAGTAATCGTGCTTGTTTCTTTTCTCCATCACCCAAATACCCATTCCATAGAAGAACAATAGATACTCTTCCTAATCCCTTTCTGGAATTTCCTTATAGTATTGAAGGTAGATATGTAGTTTTACAAACTAAATTGTTATTTTATCCTGCATAATTGTCGACTTGTCGTACGCTTATTTGAACTAGAAGTGGAAGAACAAATGAAATTTATACCAGGAGGCTTGCTATTTTGAGTATTAGATAGAGATTTATAAATAAGAGGTTTTTTAATATCTTTTCCTTAACTTATTTACTATGACTCACCAGGTGAATTCAGATGGTAGAGTCACCTTGAAGAATAGATTATCTGGTCATCAGAAACCTATCTTTCATGTATCATGGAGTCCTGACGGCCTTCAGCTTCTCACTTGTGGTGTCCAGGAGACTGCCAGGCGTTGGAATGTTTATTCTGGTGAATGTCTCCAGGTTTATGAAAAAAATGGTGTTGGTATAGTTTCGTGTGAATGGGCTCCTGATGGAAAAGGAATATACTTTGGCTTTACTGATAAAAGCATAAGCGTGTGGGATTTAGAAGGGAAGGAGGTGGAATGTTGGAAAGGGCAACGAATTGTTAGTATCTCGGATTTGGGAGTCACAAGTGATGGTAAAAGGATCATAACTATTTGCAAGAACTCTGTAATATTACTATTTGACAAAGAATCAAACGTCGAAAAATTTGTTGAGGAAGATGAGACTATAACGTCATTTTCATTATCAAGTGACAATAAGTTTCTCCTGGTTAGTCTTGTAAACCAAGAAATTCATCTTTGGAAAATCGAGGGGCATCCAAAGCTTGTTGGCAAATACAGAGGTCACAAACGTACTAGATATGTACTCAAAGCCTGCTTTGGTGGATTTGAACAATCATTTGTTGCTTGTGGCAGTGAGGATGCACAGGTATGATTCCTGTTTAGTGTTTACAAGAACCATGTACTTCTATTAAAAACTAAAACTTGTACTTGATTGTCATGAATAATCTTTAATTGTCGAAGTTTGCTTGAGATGTTTGTGAATTCTGTAATTTTGTTCTGCGTAAAACACCAACTGGGCAAGCTGCATACCTTTCCAGCTCAAAGAGCTCTAAATTGGCTTGATATACATGTAAATGATTTGATTTGTGTAATCACATTCTTAATTTTTC
Source organism: Heracleum sosnowskyi (assembly GCA_030848705.1). Classification (NCBI taxonomy): domain Eukaryota; kingdom Viridiplantae; phylum Streptophyta; class Magnoliopsida; order Apiales; family Apiaceae; genus Heracleum; species Heracleum sosnowskyi. Next base: position 13,704,170 of record CM061238.1, read on the forward strand.
TATTTCTTCTATTATCTTTTTGAGATCAAAGAAGCCTATAACGTATATTAGTGTTAGTTTAATGGTGCATAGCCCTTCCAGATTTGTTTAGTATTCTCTGCACCAATTTAGTCTTCTGTGTGGCTAGATTATACATATGACTTGCACATGGCTAGATGATTTTCTGCCTACTTTTTGTTTTTGACATTATATAGAGCTTATTGACTCCAAACGTTATTCTCTTTTAATTCAAGTTATCCTCTTCTAATTCAGCCTCTTGTGATTTATTCAGGTATATATATGGCACAGGGGATCTGGGAAGCTCGTGGAAACTTTACCAGGTCATTCTGGAGCTGTGAACAGCGTAAGTTGGAATCCAGCAAACCCCCATATGTTGGCATCAGCCAGTGATGATGGCACAATACGAATTTGGGGTTTAAATCCGGTAAAGATGAGACCCAGAGGACCAGACAGCAACGGTGTTCATTATAGCAATGGAGGTACTCCAGGCGAGAAAGCTAGGGTTCTTGAATAATAACTAGTGTTTCTTTAGTTTACCACCTCTCCCATGTAAATTCTTTACTTTCTGTTCTAGTTGACACAATTACAAATGACAATCAAAAAATGTGAATCAAATCTGGTAATAAAATGTTGTACTTGTTTTTAAGTTTGTCCCTTCTCGTGTCTACTCTGATGTTTCTGTTGGTTGATTTGCTGAAATCAGTATCCAATGTGGTTGTCTTTGGCGCTGAATCTTTTATTGCTTCCATGAACTCCTTTCAGTTTTTCATGGTTTTTTTTAAGAAATATCTTGCAGAGCACAAGAAGGGTGTCAAAATAGTTTTTACACATATATTTTTACTTTGAGTTGAATTCATTTGCATTTTCATATTTTCTCTCATGATATATTTATAGTTTTTAAGTTCAATTGTTAATTTCTAATTTTATATGTTTTATAATATATAATTCTCACATTAAAGAAATAGGTGAATTGTTAAAATATGTATAAGTTAAAATAGAATTAGTAACTGCATTTATATAAAACAATGAAATGTTTATTTACTTTGTACTTTGGATAAGGTTTGAAATAGACAAAGTTGTATAGATATTAAATTGATTGATTACAGAATTTTGAGTTGGATTAAAGCATAATAATTAAATATTAGCATAGTTGATTAAAAGAAAATAATTGGTGGACAAAAACAAGAATTTGAGATCACAATTCCACTATCATGTGGTTTGATTTATATATTAAAATAATAATTTTAAAGTTAACATGCGTTAACCAAAATCATGTAAAGAGACCATGTCATTTAGTTATCATGTGGGCTTTATTCACCAATTGGGCTTGCAGACTGGATCAATAATTACTTGAGTAGGATCTATGTAATAGAAACTACATATTAAATCATGGGCTTTTAATTTGTGAACCTAACTTTTCATTTCATAAGCCTGGCTACTTTATAAACCAAAGCTAGTAGAGTAAGAAAAACGTAGCAAGATGAAAGGATGACCCAACCCACAATGGAGGAATTCAGCTTCTTTATATTCCGTGTTTGCTAATGTGATAATTCGGGTCAAGTTTCTTCTTGCTTATCGTAATTTAATTTTTTTAAAAAAATGTAATAGTTATTTAAAAGTATAAAATTCTAAAAGTGGTTGATAATTCTTGAGTCCTTATCGATTAATTAAGTGGCAATATTGTAAAATTTTACATTCTCGGTGGGAATTCCGCAAGTAGTTTTGCATACTAAGGGTCTGTTTGGCCGCCCTTATTTATGCATTATAAGTTGATAAGAGCTTACGGGGGTTGTTTGTGTACTCAGCTTATTTGATAACTTATAACTTATAAATTGATAAGTTGAATGTTAGAAATCATCAACATTTTACTTAACTTATCAACTTATTCTTTGATTTCTTTATTTTTCTAATATTTTATATTTTTACATTTGTGTTTTTAAATAATTTTTTAATTTAAAATACAAGTGTTGAAATCATTATATTTAAAAATTATTTTTTCAAATTTAATTTAGCAAATTCTTCACTAACTTATAAGTAAATTTATCGAAACACCCGTATAACTTATAAGAATTCATCAACTTATCACTTATATGACACTTACTCATTTTAAGCTATAAGTCAACTTTTTGGTGATATCTCAAATACGCGCTAAATCTGACATGCACAAAAAAATTGAAATCTGCACTACCTTGGTAGATTGTTACTGTGTGACTTTTATTGTAGCTTATTATATCTAATTTATCAGTATGAGAAATTAAGTAATGCAAGTGAGTTTAGCTGAGTACATATTTTGTAGTTTAAGAAAATGTATTAATAGGTTTATGCAATATATAGTTTGTGATATAACCTTTAGTGGTTGATTTCATACCCAAGTGCAGTGCACGTAATTACTTGTTAGTAGAGCCTTTTGATGAATTTATTTTGTCATAGTATAATAGAATTTATACCAGAACGAAGATTGGTCCATCTAGCACTAATTACTTGTTAGTATGATGATTAAAACACAAAAATTTTGTATACTCACTTTTATATCATATAAGTAATATAGCACTAATTTCTATACTAAATAGCGGATACAAATTGTTGATGCGTATTTTTGTCACGAAGAGGCATCAAATAAATATTTATATTTGGATATTCATATAAAAAGCTAGAGATTGAATATTTTCGTCACGAAGAGCCATTAAATAAATATTTATATTCGGGTATTCATATAGAGTGCTAGGGATTGAATATTATGACGTTTTGGGAAAGAAATTAGGGTTGATATGATTTGTGACTGAGCTCGAAAGAATTAATTCTAGGGTTCATAGAATTTCGAATCCCTTCACGAGTTGCCTACATATCCTTATATAAAAATCAAGCTCATATAGTTCTTTTAGGCTCATACTTAGGAGCAAGTCACCTACAGAAGTAAATTACTGAAGGTTTCTTGTGTAGATACTTACTTTTGTTTTGCTTTTCCATATATTTTAAGTTAACATAATTTTTAACTTATTATGGTAGCTAGGTATACGAGAATGCTTACATTCCATCTACCAATAGATTAAAGTCGACCACTACAAGGGTCTCTGACCTTCCAGTTTATAAATTTTATGTTCTGTGCTCACGAATAATTCTCGTAGTTCCTCTAGGTTATAGTCCTCGGTCATTACGCACATACTCATTTCAAGCATGTAAATGTTAGGATACATCTCTATCTCTATGAGATATTTCTCTTGTTAGTTATTCCACAAGTTAACATTCGTGGGAGTTTTAATGGTTAAGCCCTTGCTTCCAAGGCTCAAACAATTCGATTCGGGCCCCAATCATGCTTGAGTCTGCTTGCTTGCGCATTGTACGCTTCCAAGCGTCATATATTTTGATTATATAGTAAATCATACTCGCCTCTGCTTGCACATTGATGAGAGGGTCCATAAGCCACAAAATTGTCTGAAGCTTATTAATTTCTCATCTCCGGTACAAATTCCCCGGTATTTGAACCATCGCAACATCAAAAACAATTTTTTGGTTCAATTTGTGTTCCAATCCTCAAAATTTAGATAGGTACATTTGATTGCATTACGCACTAAAGTGTAGGTATCCTCTTCCTGTGAGATTTATAACTTCAATATAAAGTTGTATATCGCTAGTTTAGGAGGGATCAGGGGCTTAGCCGGTGTATAACCAGCGGGTGCAACTGACCTCACTGAAATTTTAAAAAATGAACTTTTTACATGTACAAATGTTTTTATAAAAATGTTTATAGTAGAGAAATTCAAATTTGACCCAACTAAAAAAATTATTTTTGTAGTAATAAATATAAATTTGACCCCGTCAAATTGTGTAGATAGTTAATTTTGTTCTTCATAATTTAAATTTAAATTAATATATCTATCCTAAGAAATTTTTTGCACAACTAAATAAATTTTCGACCCCGCTAATTCCCGTTTCTGGCTACGCCACTAGGAGGGATAACTATATTTTTGCTTTATATAATCCATAATATGCAAAAATATCAAGAGAATAAAGTATGCACACTTATAAATATAAAATTTATAAACGACATAAAATATGTATTTCTCATGCATGGCATAATATAGAAGTGTAGAGGAAAAGAAGCTTAGCTTTAGTTATGCAAAGCAATTTCCGATTTTGAAATTGCATGTTCAACCAGAGGCATGAGTTGTAGAATTGGCACTTCCTTTTATGCAAATTGAATTTTTTATTGTTATTGGGCAGTCCTTTGCTCTACTTTGAATTTTGTTGTTGTGGAGTGTTTGTCCTGCATCTCCATTTTGACAGCAATCATCCTAATTCGTTTGGGCACCGAGTTGACTCGTTCGTGCCGAGTTACTTGGTTTGAGCCATTTTTTCAATTTACAACTTTTGCTAATTCATTCCTTGATCTTTCTTTTGCAGAACTCTACTCTGGTATTATCTTCCTTCTGAGCTTATTCTCTTTCAATCAACAAAAAGAGATTTTGTACGGAGAGCTGAACTACTACTTCACAAATGTCATGCTAATATACTCAAAATTCGTCAAAATGCTAAAAACTGAGGTAGACTTTGGCTTCAGTTTACTCATCAGGGTCAAATGTGAGCTCCAAGGATGTTATTAACCTTATATTGATAAACTGAAGATACTGCTCTGTGATTTAACCTGGCTAGTGATTTGATATTATTGCATTATTCGCATCCTTATCAAAATCCACGAAGCTGTCTTATTTTTTTGTCCATGTGGGCTCCAACTTTCGGACATCTACTCTTCTGATTTGCCAGTGCTGGCTGTTAGTGTGAAAGTGTCGAAGAGAAATAACATTATCTGCATATTGTCAAGCTGATGCACGTCAAAGAGTTCCAATTTGCGCAGTTGATCTCAGTTGCTCTGCATATTATTTCTTTCTAATCCTCACAATAGTTGGCACCATTCTCCTGCATAGACTGCAGTTTTAATGCCCAAGATGCTGGATTTCTTTAGGAAGAATTTTGGTGGGGACCTTGCTCCTGGTATGCTCCACATCCACAAATTAAGTCCCTGAGCTACCGAGTTATGCTAGGCTGATTGTGGAAGTCAGCGAGTTTCAGATTTCAGTATGCTTCAACTTAGACCTCTATTTCCACTGCTAGGATTTTTTCTGCAATGCTAGTAGCTCTCTGCATCTGTTGTCATGCAATACTCATCATTCTTTAATCATTCTCTTCTCTTGCATAAGCACTTAAATATTTTTGTTTTATTTACTGATCCTTTTCAGTTTTCGTGTGTCATCTTCCTTTTTCTCCTTTTTGGTCAAGCCAAATTACTTCGTCGTGTCCCATGGATTCACTGTGCCTCTTGAGGCTATAAGGAGTTCTTCAGGAATTTTGTTGACAGTTGATTAAGAATAACGCAGTAGATATTTGCTGCACCTATATGTTTGTCACTTGGTTATGAAGCTCTCCCAATTGATAATGGCTGCTCCATTAGCTTTTGTGGATGCTTGCGGAACTCTTGTTGTGCTTGTGCATCCTCTGTTGACGATCATGACCGTGCACATCTATTTAACTATTACTGTACATGTTCTTTATTCAGCATCTATAAGGTCTGAATGTAATCTGTACTACTTAGACTGCAATCTGGTCAAATGGGTTTAGTCGAGTCCAGGTCACTCGTTTGTGCCGATCTAAATCATATTGATCATGATTTTCTTGAGTCCCACCGAATAGTAAGTAATCTGAGGACGATTGTGAATCAAATATCCAAGGTTTTGACAGTTTAACGGGTGTGCTACTCAGTTTTGAAGGTAGATGTGAGTTTTACAAACTATATTGTTATTTTGTCCTGCATAATTGTCGTACGCTTATTTGAACTTGAAGTGGAAGAACAAATGAAATGTATACTTGGAGGCTTGATATTGTGAGTATTAGATAGAGGTTTGTAGATAGTGTTTTTTTTATATCGTTTCAAATTATTTACTATGACTCACTATTTGTTTCATATTTTTCCCCTTTTCACCAGGTGAATTCAGATGGTAGGTTCACCTTGAAGAATAGATTATCTGGTCATCAGAAACCTATCATTCATGTATCATGGAGTCCTGATGGCCTTCAGCTTCTCACTTGTGGTGTCAAGGAGACTGTCAGACGTTGGAATGTTTATTCTGGTGAATGTCGATCTCCAGGTTTATGAAAAAAATGGTGTTGGTATAGTTTCGTGTGAATGGGCTCCTGATGGAAAAGGAATATACTCTGGCTTTACTGATAAAAGCATGAGGTGTGGGATTTAGAAGGGAAGGAGGTGGAATGTTGGAAAGGGCAACGAATTGTTAGTATCTCAGATTTGGGAGTCACAAGTGATGGTAAATAGATCATAACTAAATCAAATGTCGAGAAATTTGTTGATGAAGATGTGATCATAACGTCATTTTCATTATCAAGTGACAATAAGCTTCTCCTGGTTAGTCCGGTAAACCAAGAAATTCATCTTTGGAATATTGAGGGGCATCCAAAGCTTGTTGGCAAATACAAAGGTCACAAACGTACCAAATATGTACTCAAAGCCTGCTTTGGTGGATTTGAACAATTATTTGTTGCTTGTGGCAGTGAGGATGCACAGGTATGACTCTTATATTTGTGTTTGTTTAATGGTGCATAGCCCTTTAAGATATGATTAGTATTCTCTCCACCAATTAGTAGTCTTCTGTGTGGCTAGATTATACATATGACTTGCACATGGCTAGATGATTTTCGCCTACTTTTTCTTTCTGACATTATATATAGCTTATCCACTCTAGATGTCATCCTCTTTTAATTCAAGTTATCCTCTTCTAATGAAGTCTCTTGTGATTTATTCAGGTGTATCCTCTTCTAATGAAGCCTCTTGTGATTTATTCAGGTGTATATATGGCACATGGGATCAGGGAAGCTCGTGGAAACTTTACCATGTCATTCTGGAGCTGTTAACAGCGTAAGTTGGAATCCAGCAAACCCCCATATGCTGGCATCAGCCAGTGATGATGGCACAATACGAATTTGGGGTTTGAATCAGGTAAAGATGAGACCCAGAGGGCAAGACAGCAACTGTGTTCATTATAGCAATGGAGGTAATCCAGGCGAGAAAGCAATGGTTCTCCCTATAACAATAACTAGTGTTTCTTTAGTTGACCACCTCTCCCATGTAAATTCTTTACTTCCTGTTCTAGTTGACCTGATTACAAATGACAATCAAAAAATGTGAACCAAATCTGGTAATAAAATGATGTACCTGTTTTTTAAGTTTGTCCCTGCTCGTGTCTACTCTAATTCTTGTATTGGTTGATTTGATGAAATCAGTGTCCAATGTTAGAGCACAACAATGGTGTCAAAATATAGTGCAAACGGTTGGGTGTGCTGGGCTTTGGCAAGGGTGGCGTGGTTTTGGCAAAAATAAAAAGAAAAAAAGTTGATTAAAATATTATTCAACCCAGACCTCGAAATTGAAAATGAGTTATCAAATTCAAAAAGCTTAATCAAATTATACGCTTATCAAAACTTACATTCTAATCACTAAACAAAATAAAACTTGCAACTTTCGTCAGTAGAAAATACTTGTGTATGTATAATTCATACTTAGTCGCATAGTTCTCAAAAGTCAAAAGCTTTGGATGTTTGTGTAAAATATGTTATCTTTCAGTAATGGAAGAATCAAATGAAAACTGTATATTCACACTATCATTCAAGTACAATTGTAGAAGAAGAAAGCTATACACATTCTATATCTATCTATTTCTGTTAATCTAAATCAAGAGCTAAGACTAACTACTTATACTAGCATTGCCTACTCTATCTTCTAACTGATTTTGTACAGCTGGATATTGCTGTAACAAGCTACTTGTAACTAACTCACAATTGCTATGTACAGGTGGTTTGTTTGTGCTTGTGCTCTGTGGTGGAGCAGTGCTAGTTCTGTTAATACCCCCCCTCAAGTTGGGAAGGGTAGAATACATTCCTAACTTGGAAATAAGCTGTTGAAATTGAGGCAAAGGCAAGATCTTGGTAAATGCATCAGCGAGTTGGTTTTGTGTTGGTAAATAAGTAAGCTGTAGGAGTCCTTCGAGAACTTTATCACGTGTGAAATGACAATCAATGTCAATGTGTTTTGTGCGCTCATGGAAAACCGGGTTCTTGGCAATGTGTATGGCAGACTGGCTATCACAATGAAGAGTAATGGGTTTGAGATTAGTGACACCGAGTTCTTCAAGAAGTCTCACAGTCCAAGTAACTTCAGCTGCAGCAGAAGCCATAGCCCGATACTCTGATTCTGAAGAAGAACATGAGATAGAAGCTTGCTTTTTAGACTTCCAAGCTATGGGGGAATCCCCAAACAATAAAATGTACCCAGTAACGGAACGTCGAGTCATGGGGCAAGCAGCCCAGTCGCTATCAGAATATGCTTGGAGTGTCAAGGAGTCGGAAGCTTGAAGAAGAATGCCTTTGTTTGGGGATGTTGCTACATATTTGAGAGTATGTAGTAAAACAGCAAGATGGGAAGTACGTGGGTTTTGCATAAACTGACTTAAAACTTGGACAGCATATTCAAGTCCGGCCTTGTATTTGTGAGATAGTTAAGTTTTCCAACCAAAGACCGAAAAACTTCAGGTTCGTCAAGAAGTGTACCATCATCACTGGATAACTTAAGGTGTAATGGTAATGGGGTAGAAGCTGTATTGGGTAGATCAAACGGACAATCACGTAACAATTCTTCAGTGAATTTTGCTTGGCTAAGTGTCACACCATTGTCATAGTAACCTACTTCAATTCCCAAAAAATAGTGTAGAAGACCTAAGTCTTTGATACTAAACACACGATGTAAGTGAGCTTTGATATGAGCAATGGAGGCGAAATCGTTACCTGTAACGATAATGTCATCGACGTATACATCCATAATTGTGATCAAAGAGTCAGTCCTTTTGATAAAAAGACTGTAATCATTCTTGGACTGAAGAAATCCTTGAGTAGTGAGTTCAGATACTAGCTTGGAAAACCACTCACGAGAGGCCTGTTTGAGGCCGTATAATGATTTCACAAGACGGCATACAAAACCAGGTGGGATATTTAGACCAGGTGGGGGTCGCATGTAGACTTCCTCTTTGAGATCCCCGTGTAAAAAGGCATTGTTCACATCGAGTTGGAACATGTTCCATTTTCTACTAGTAGCAAGAGCAATTAGACAACGAACTGTAACCATCTTTACTACAGGAGAGAAAGTCTCCTCATAATCGATCCCCAATCTTTGATTGAAACCCTTAGCAACGAGGCGAGCCTTGCATCGCTCTAGAGACCCGTCGGATTTGAGTTTGACTTTATATACCCATTTGCAACCGATGGGGTGTTTATTTGGTGGAAGGGGAACCAAATCCCAAGTATTATTGGTTTTGAGGGCTTGCAATTCTTTCTGCATTGCCTCAACCCAAATAGGATTCGAAGAAGCTTCTTTGTAGGAAGTAGGCTCAGTGATATTGCATAATTGGGAAATGTGAGCTTTGTGAGCAGGAGAAAAATTATCAGATGAAACAAAGTTGCAGAAATGAGATGGCGTTGATAAAGTAGCAATGTTACAATGAAAGTCTTTTAAGTAAGAAGGTGTAACACGGGTCCGTGTTGAATGTCGAACAGGTGGTATAGATGATGTGACTATATCAGAAATAGAAGAATTAGATGATGAATCAGTATGGATCATAGGTGATTGTGTGGACATGGGTGAATATGTGGACATGGGTGATTGTGTGGACGTGGAAGGAACATTTATTTCGGGAGTTGTATGAACTTGTGATGAAGTAGAAGGAAAGTCATCAGAAAAAGGAACATGTGTAACAGATGGTAAGAAAACAGAATCAACATATGTCTGTCGAGTAGAAGTTTGTGAAATCAAATGAAAAGGGAAATGAAATTCATGAAATGTAATGTCCCGTGAAACTTGAACCTGATTTGATAAAAGATTTAAAACTTTGTAACCCTTTTGGGAAGGAGGGTATCCCAGAAAAACACCAGGTATAGCACGAGTTTGAAATTTTGAATGTTGTATAGTAGATGTGGAAATATAACAGAGGCAACCGAAATTACGAAGATTATCAAGAGAAGGATTTGAGTGATATACAATAGAATAAGGAGAAACATTACCAATGGATTGAAGGGGCATTCGATTAATAAGATATGTAGCACACATTACACTGTCACCCCAATATTGATCTGGAAGTTTGGACTGCAAAAATAGAGCACGAGCGGTTTCCAGTAAATGTCGATGTTTTCTTTCGACAACTCCGTTTTGCCGGGGAGTATGAACACAGCTCGTCTGATTTATAATACCCTTTCGTAAATAAAACTGTTTTAAATCTCCTGCTGTAAGCTCAAGGGCATTATCAGAACGAATACAGAGCACTTGAGTCTTAAACTGTGTCTCAGCATAGTTGACAAAATTTTCAAGAATTGCTGGCACATCAGATTTAGAATGAAACAGATGAATCCAAGTATAACGACTAAAGTCGTCCACAATAGTCAGAAAAAACTTACAATTCGTATAAGTTTTTGTTCTATATGGTCCCCAAACATCAATATGTAACAATTCAAGAATAGTAGAAGTTTTTATAGAACTATGAGGAAATGGTTTTCGACATTGTCTAGCTGCTGGGCATATTTGACAAATGATAGAATTCGAGGTACCAGAAACATTCCATTCTGGTTTAAGAATTTTCAACTGAGAGAATGGTAGATGACCAAGCCGCATTTGCCAAAGTCTGACTTCATCTGAGCTTTTGAGAAAGAAAAGCATTACAAGTATTCTTCAACTTTAAAGAGCCACTAGGAGATGTCAATGTGGAGACACTATAAAGACCATCACTCAGACTACCAAGATGCATCAGTTGTCCTTTCTGAAAAGGGACCTGTAGAACACAATTGCCATCAGAAAATATCACCCGACATGACAAATCCTTGCAAAGTTTGCTAACAGAAATGAGATGAAATTGAAAGTCTGGTACATGAAGTACATCTTTCAAAATAATCTTGTCATTTAACACTACTGTTCCTTTGTGTAGAACAGGAATTTTACTTCCATCTGGAATAGTAATGCACATATCAGAGTCAGTAAACGGAGTATAATCCATAAAGTATCCTAAATTTGGGCAAATGTGGTCTGTCCTTGTACTTTACAGTGAGTACAGAAGTAATTGGCTCCTGGCTTAGATGGCCTTCTTGGCCCAGAATTCTGAGTAAAAGATTGTGGCCTGAGATTATTTCCAGCAAAATGATTTCCAGCCATTGGTCTTGGATACACCTGAGAATTACTTGTACCAAAGTGTTTCTGAGAGTTATATGTTCCATAATTCCTCTTATCTGCAATGAAAGCCATACTTTCAGTACTCAGAGAGACATGAGAAATATCTCTATGATTCTCTTCTTGTGCTACCAATCTGTAAGCTTGTGAAACAGTAGGCAAGGGCTGCATCATCATGATGTGACCTCGAACAACACTAAACTTATCATTTAGTTTCAGTAAAAATTGCAGCAATCGTTGTTCTTGCTGTTTCTGAAGAAACTTTTGCCCCAATTCACATGTACAATTCTGACAAGTGCAAGTTGGAATTGGGTTAACATCATCAATACTATCCCAAACAGTCTTGAGCTTAGTGTAATACTCAGAAACAGACTGAGTATTCTGAGAAATTTCTATCAGTTCTTGTTCCAATGAATACAACTCAGTGATGGATGAACAACCAAATCTATCCTCCAAATCTTTCCAAATAGACCGTGCACTTTTGAGAAATAAAACACTACGCGCAATAGTCTCATCAAGATTGAATAAAATCCAGGAAATTATTAACGAATTACATCGTTCCCAAGCACTAAATTCTGGAGAGGTTACAGCAGGTGTAACAAGTGTGCCATTAACAAATCTGTAAAGCATAATGTAACATAAGATGTAAAAGAGATAACTTCAACTCAACAAAGGACAAGACAGACAATAGTATTAATAGAAGCACAGGAATCCAGAATCAAAGAAGAAAAGGTAAACTCAAAAAATCAAAATACGTTATGTATTCTTGAAGTCCGTAAACAGGTCACGGAAAGAAGTTCATGAAAATGTTCAAGCCTCAGTGACAGCAATAGAAACAAGACTTTGAAGACGACAAAAGTATGTGAATGATTTAGGGTTCAGTACCACGGGATTCCAGTGATGAAGCAACCAGAACGACAAGGGACGTATCAGCAGCATTATAATTGAAGTCATAAAATAAGAATTAATCAAGTGTTATTCATCTGTGAACCAGACCAGTTGCACTAGGTGACGACACTGAAAAGATCAAGTTGTTTTATCGTCTCAGAAGAAATTGATACTGTCCAAAACTTAAACACCCAGGAGCTCAGGAGTAATTACTAAAGGACAAAAGACAAGAAAAAGTATTCGATAGTTTTTCTTTTAAAAAAAAACTATCGAATGGTGGTTGAAGTGATTCATTGAATAACCAAGTGAATTAATTTGGCATTCGATAGTTTTGATTTAAAAACTATCGAATGGCAAATTGATTTATTCCATTCGATGGTTTTTTAATCCATTCGATGGTTTTTCAATTCATGGAGCAGGTGAAAAGTTGTGCTTGTCTGACAGGTTGATGAAGATCCAACGGCCAAGAATATTCTATTCTAAATGGTTCGATGGTTTTCAATTTAAGTCTGCAGTTAATACAGAGTGAAGAATGTGTCTTCTTCAGTTAAGGATTTTAACACAGAGACATTACTGAGAGAGAGAAGAGCCGGAGAAAATTATCAGAGAAATTAATAGTGCTCAGAACTTGATCATTGTTTTGTATTTGTGTAACCTTAAACTCATTGACGCTAATCTACGGATTAGAAATTGTAGCACCCCTCGAGGTTTATATTTATAAAAAGATATATTCCCCGAAACTTGATTTGGTTTGGTGTGTTTGATTTCGTTATAGAACTGAAAGATTAATCCGCGAACGAAATTAAATTATTTGTGAGTATCGTATTCAACCCCCCCTTCTACGATACTTTGGACCTAACAATTGGTATCAGAGCTACTTGATTGATATACAAATCAGATCCGGTGAATGAGACCAAAATCAAACGTAGCGTGAAAATCCGAAGCAAATTTTTTAACTTTCAAAATTTTTCATTTAATTGGAATTTCTTGAATTTTAAACAATTTGAAATTTTCAGAAACCATGAGTGCTCCAAAGACAACCGCTGGTATTAAAGTTCCCCCGTTTACTAGAGATGATTTCGGTTTGTGGAAGATGAAGATGTTGTTATTTATCAAGGCATCTAATCCGTTGTATATTGGAATATTAGAGAACGGACCGTTTGTACCAATGAAACAAGTTAGTGAATCTACAGCTCCTGATGGTAGCAGGATTCCTTCAGGCACCCAACCTAAGGATATAAGTGAATTTACAGATTCTGACAAAGAACTGATTCGATTGGACACCGGTTTAATGTTGATATTGGCGGACTCCGCGGACAAGGAAATGAGCTATCAGTTGATGAACTGTACAAGCGGGAAACATATGTGGGATACCATTAACCTAATAATGGAAGGAACTGAAGACGTGCAGGAAAACAGATTGGACATTCTGACTTCTCAATACGAAGCGTTTAGGTCACTGCCAGGAGAAAGTATAACTCAGGTCTTTGAGAAATATACTAAGCTCCTCAATGAATTGGCAATGAAAGGAAAGACCTATCCACTGAGAGAATCGAACAGGAAGTTCATGATGACGCTGCCCCATCATGTAGAACACAAGTCATCATCCATTAGGGAAAGAATTGACTTCACAAAGATGTCATTAGAGATGATCTATGGCAAGTTGAAGACCTATGAGATGGAACAGGAACAAAGGGTGATAATCTACGGATCAGGGACAGTGGACAGCAAGCACAATGCACTTGTGAGATCAGCAGCACTTGTAGTGGATGAACCAATAACTTCTGAGATTCAGGTTCAAACCCCTAGAGCTGGAAAGGAGGTGATAATTGAAGCAGAAATGGATTCTGTGAATCTGGGTGTTGATGAAAGTGATTACTACACCCTAGAAGAGCTTGAGCAAATGGAAGACAAAACCATGGCGTACTTAGCTGCAAAGTTTAGTCATATTCGTTTCAAGAGAAACCCTAAGTACAAGTTCAAGGGCTCAACCAACAGATTCCAGAAGAGCAATTATACACCTAGTACAGGCTTTAAGGGAGGCTACAAGACTGGCATGATTGATAGAAGCAAATCAAGATGCTATAACTGCAATGAGTTAGGGCATTTCGCCACTGAATGCCGGAAGCCTCGTCAAGCAAGAGACATGAAAGATGTCTATGGAAAGAAGGATTCTTATGATGAGTTGAAGAAGGAGAATGCCAAGCTTAAACAGCAGTTGGAGGCATTCTCTGGAAAGCAGAAAGGGAAAGCTTATATAGCAGAGGGAAAGCACTGGGATGATACTGATTCGGATGAAGAGGAGGAATATGTAAATGTTGCTCTAATGGCTGACTCTTCAGAGGAATCACCACAATCATCTCAGGTACCTATCTTAACTACAATTGATATGTCTAATTCTGAGTACAAGAAAACTGTGCAAGATCTTAGTGTAGAATTGTTTAATGTACACACAAGCATGCTAGCATCAGAAATGGAAAATGCTAGACTAGTTCTTAAGATTAAAAAGCTAGAATCTAAAAATGAAGAACTAGAGCTTGTAGCTGTAACATTAGAAGATCTTAAGCAAAAGAATGCGTACTTAGAGAACAAGGTCAAGTGTAATGATGAGATAGAGACTATCCTCAGGAAGCAGATTTCAGATCTAGATTTGAAGTTGAATGCTTTTAAGAATTCCGCTCTAGTGGCTAAGGAAATCATTGATACTCAGGCCGTAGAGAATAAAACTGCTATAGGATTTGACTATAACAAGAAAGCTGGTAAGAAGATTGTGGAATTCCCTGTGTCACCTTCAGTTGTCAAAAGGAATACTCCACATGTTCTTAAGAATGTTGATTGTCCAGTTTTTGTTAAGCCGTTTCCACCTCTCTTTAATGAGGATGATCTTTTCATTAGACAAGAATTGCTTGAGGAGGATTTAGTGAAGGAAAAAGAGGTAAAGACTAAGTTGCCTAGGAAATCAGTAAAAAATGAATTACCTAAACCTGATTTACCTAAAACTGAAGTAGGTTCCTTAGTTAGTAATGTTAAAAAGAACAGGAATGGGAGGAAGAAGTTTGTTAATCAGGAATTGGTTCCATATTCTCCCATTGTATCTAGGAAGTTGTGCTCTATTTGTAATTCTGCTGGACACCTTACACATGCATGTAAAAAGGTTAAAGTAGAAACTGCTAATACTTCTGAAATGCATAACATGTCTGACATGCCTGATAATCATGAGCCCTGTGGAAAGAAAGAGTGTTTGCTATGTAAGTACAACATCATGCATGCTTATTTTAAGTTGATGTCTGATAGTAGCAATAGCACTAGTAATGTTAAATCCACAGATACTATGAATATCAAACAGGGTAAGACTAAATTGAATGTTACTCCTGTTAAATCATCTAAACCTTCAGGACCCAAACAATTTTGGGTACCAAAGTCCGCTTAATCAATCTGTGATTGCAGGGTAAGGTTAAAAGCTCAAAGGTTGTGTGGATTCTGGATAGTGGCTGTTCTAGACACATGACAGGTGAAGAGTCCCTGCTTACAGAGGTGGTTAAGAAGACCGGCCCGATTGTAACCTTTGGAGATGACAGCAAAGGATTCACTACGGGATATGGTAAATTGAAAGTTGGAAATGTCATCATTGAAAACATTTCTCTTGTTAAAGGATTAAAGCACAATCTTCTAAGTATCAGTCAGTTCTGTGATAAAGGCTACGATGTAGATTTCAGAAAGGACAGGTGCTTGATCACCAACAGGAAGGATGAGAAGCTTACTCTACTGGGAGTGAGAAAAGGAAATTTGTTTATAGTTGACTTAAGTTCTACCAGTGAAGGAGAAGTTACATGTTTCTATGCAAAGGCATCTTCAGAACAAAGTTGGCTATGGCACAAGAAGCTCTCACATCTGAACTTCAAAACTATGAACTCTTTGGTAAAGAGAGAGTTAGTGAGAGGGTTGCCCCTGATGGAATTCAATCAGGGGGGACTATGTGAAGCATGTGAAAAGGGGAAGTCGAAGAAAGCATCACATGGAAGCAAAGGAATGACAAGCATTACTGAACCATTACAGCTGATTCATATGGATTTATTTGGTCCAGTTAATGTTATGTCACTTTCAAGAAACAGATATGCATTGGTGATGGTGGATGACTACTCCAAGTACACGTGGGTGTTGTTCATACAAACAAAGGATGAAGCAACACAACTAATCATTGATCACATCAAGAAGATAGAAGTGGAAGCTAAGCTACCTGTGCGGACAATCAGATCAGACAATGGAACTGAATTCAAGAATGCAGTTCTAAATGATTTCTGCTCAGAGAAAGGAATATCAAGACAGTTTTCAGCACCAAGAACTCCTCAACAGAATGGAGTAGTGGAAAGGAAGAACAGGACCTTGGTTGAAGCAGCAAGGACCATGTTGAGTGAATCAAAACTTCCCACTTACTTTTGGGCTGAAGCAGTGAATACAACTTGCTACACTCAGAATCGAACCCTGATAAACAAAGATCATGAAAAGACTCCGTATGAGTTAATGGCCAACAAGAAGCCAACACTGAAGTACTTTCATGTGTTTGGTGCAAAGTGCTTTGTACTTAAAGATGGAGAACATCTTGGCAAGTTTGATGCCAAAGCAGATGAAGGCATTTTTCTGGGCTATTCTCTGGAATCTAAGGCTTTCAGGGTATATGTGATTGAAGATAAGAAGGTGTTGGAAAGCTTTAATGTAACATTTGACGACACTAAAAGACCAGGCCTGCAAACTGGAGAGAACTCTGAATCCTTGGTATTTGAAAATCTATCAGGAGATCTCTCTGACAATGAAGAAGTACCTGAAGTTGTTACAGTCATTAATGATAATCATAATGATAATGATTCTGGACCAAGTGGTGACCAAAGTGGAAATCCTCAACATACAGGATCCACTAGTCAGTCTTCAGAATCAACAGATCAAACCGTCAACAACTCAGGGGGAGCAGGAGAAGGATCAACTAGTCACAC
The DNA here is from genome assembly GCA_030848705.1 of Heracleum sosnowskyi. Classification (NCBI taxonomy): domain Eukaryota; kingdom Viridiplantae; phylum Streptophyta; class Magnoliopsida; order Apiales; family Apiaceae; genus Heracleum; species Heracleum sosnowskyi. Next base: position 13,721,315 of record CM061238.1, read on the forward strand.
TCCACAACATCTAGAACAAGGAGAATCATCAAGATCGCATCTGCCAAGACAAAGGGTATGGAATAGAGATCATCCCTTTCACTTGATCATTGGTGATCCGGACACAGGAGTGAGAACTAGGAGAACATCACAAAATGAATGTCACTATTCTGGGTTTCTTTCAGAAACAGAACCTAAGAAAGTTGAAGATGCTCTAGATGATCCAGATTGGGTGATTGCTATGCAAGAAGAACTCAATCAGTTTGAAAGGCAGAAAGTTTGGAAGCTGGTACCCAGGCCTAAAGGAAAATCTGTTATTGGAACACGATGGGTATTCAGAAATAAGTTGGACGAAGATGGCATTGTAACGAGAAACAAAGCCAGACTGGTTGCTAAAGGTTACTCTCAAGAAGAGGGTATAGATTATGATGAAACCTATGCACCAGTAGCAAGACTTGAGGCCATCAGAATGTTTCTGACATTTGCTGCACATTCCAATTACAAGGTATATCAAATGGATGTGAAGAGTGCTTTTCTGAACGGGGAGTTAGAAGAAGAAGTGTATGTGGAACAACCTCCAGGTTTTGAGGATTCAAAACTGGCAGACTTTGTGTACTTTCTATTCAAAGCTCTCTATGGACTCAAACAAGCTCCAAGGACATGGTATGACACTCTCTCTGAATTCTTACTTGAAAATGATTTTACAAGAGGTGTTGTAGACAAAACTCTCTTTGTCAAAAAGCATAAAAATGATTTGATATTGGTGCAAGTATATGTTGATGACATAATATTTGGTTCTACTAATGATGATCTATGCAAGAGATTTGCTAAGTTAATGCAGAGTCGTTATGAAATGAGCATGATGGGTGAATTGTCATTCTTTCTTGGATTGCAAGTATACCAAAAACAAGATGGTATATTCATTTGTCAGTCTAAGTACATCAAGGATCTTCTTAAGAAGTATCAAATGGAAGACTCATCTACAGCAAAGACTCCTATGCCAACTGCCACTAAGCTTGATAAGGATGAAACTGGTAAGAAGGTTGACATCACAGGCTACAGAGGTATGATAGGCTCATTACTTTATCTCACTGCAAGTAGACCAGATATAATGTTTTCAACATGCTTGTGTGCTAGATTTCAGTATGATCCTAAAGAATCTCATCTAATAGCTGTTAAGCGAATATTTAGATATCTTAAGGGGACCCCAAATCTTGGAATTTGGTACCCTAAAGATACAGGATTTGATCTTATTGGATACACAGACTCTGATTTTGCAGGTTGTAAGATTGATCGGAAGAGTACTTCAGGAAGCTGTCAGTTTCTTGGAAGAAGATTGGTTTCCTGGCATAGCAAGAAGCAGCATTCAGTGTCCACATCAACAACTGAGGCTGAATACATTGCTGCTGGTAGCTGTTGTGCTCAGATATTGTGGATGAGAAACCAACTCCGTGACTATGGACTTCTGTTGACAAAGATTCCTATATTTTGCGACAACACAAGTGCCATAGCAATCTCAAACAACCCAGTGCAACACTCGAGGACGAAGCACATCGACATCAGGTATCATTTTATCCGAGAGCATGTCATGAATGGAACTGTGGAGTTACACTTTGTACCCACAGAGGATCAAATTGCAGACATCTTTACTAAACCGCTTGATGAATCCACTTTCAATAAGCTGGTTGGTGAACTTGGGATGTTAAATCTTTCTAATTGATTTTGATTAGAAGTCAGTAACTGCAGAGAGTCCTGGTGAATACATGAGTTTAAGAATTCCTATATCCTTAGGACCCGTGAATTTATTTTCTGGAGCAATTCTCGTAGTTAGGATTTTTATACTAATTTTATGTCATAATTATGGATGATATATCTTCTGGCATTTAATTAGTTATTAATTCTAAAAATTATTTAAGTGCTAATATTTGTTCTAAATATTCAAGCATTTATTTAATTTGAACTAATTTGCTTTGTTTTTAACATTGTAGATTAATGCAGCATAATTGATTAGATTTTAATTGGTTAATATCACTCAATGATATTTAATTGATTTTATTCTAAGAAAATTGTGAATTTTCTGTTAAGAATTGATTTTGGTAAATTTGAAAAGATTTATTAGAATTAAAACTAGACAGGAAATAAAAATTCTGATTTTTAAAACAAGAACATGTTTTAAAATGAAGACAGAAGCAAAAAATATCGAATTTAGGAAATTCGATAGTTTTTTCAAGTACATAGATAAATCTATCGAATTTAATTTTCGATAGTTTTTGAAAAGGAAAAGAAAATCTATCGAAAACATTTCTCGATAGTTTTTGAGAAAATTTTAAAATATATCGAAGGAATTCAATTAATTCAATATTTAGAATTCTCGATAGATTTTACAAAACAAAATGGAAAAGCATCGAAGTGAGTTTTAGTTCATTTAATATTTAAAATTCTCGATACTTTTTCAATAATTACCTCGATAGTTTTTGGTTTTTTCAAAGAAGTAACTTTCGATAGTTTTTCAGAAATCCGTTTCAACTTCAAAATTCTCATATACTTCGATAGTTTTTAGAAAACCATCGAGTACAGATGACCATTTTGCCCCTCTGAAAATCCATCGATAGTTCATTTAAAAAACTATCGAAATGTAAAAAGACCATTTTGCCCCTCAGTTTCAAACGTATATAACATTGCCTTAAGCTCTTTTCTTTTCAGTTTTCCAGATCTGAGAAAAAGCTTTCGTTTTATATGCTTACAAAGAGATACACAAAAATAATAACACATTCGATAGTTTTCTCCATTTTTAACCAAGAAAAGCTTAAAAAGTTTACTGTTTTTCATTGTTAAACTCGTTTTAACCGTGAAAACTTTACTGTTTAAGTTTTTAGACATTTCTGATTGAGAAACCATCGAACTTGACATTTGAATTGAATATTGGTTAGTATTCAAGGGTTCTAACGTTTACAAGTGTTCGAATTTTTGTGTTAGTGTTAAAAGGGGTAAAATTGTTTTTAGGGTAATTTTTGTTAAGAGTTTGATTAATTAGAAATAATTAATTAAATTTAAAGGAAAAATAGTTTTGGTTATTTAAATTTTCTGGAAATTTTAAAATATGGCTGGAGAATTTATTATTACCAAGACTAATCATGTCTCGTTTCAAAATCTGCAAGCCATTACGAATCCTCAAATTCGTGCATGGGCAGAGTTTTTGAATATACGTTCATTAGTGGCATACGCTGTAAGTACTCCCGTAGTCCTTTGTATCGATCAATTGACTGCGTTGTACACAACCGCCACGGATACAAGTGAGAATAATATAAGGTCCTTCAGTTTTGTTGTGCCAGGGGGCAGGACAATCAGGGTGACGGAACATGATTTTAATAGAATTTTACATTTTCCAACAGAAAATCTTGTTCCTGATCCCACAACTGAGGAAATACATGCTTTCTTCACTCTTATCAGAAGTCAACAACCTAACTTCTTGGTGGGAGAGTTCCTAAAGCATTACCTGCCAAAGCCATGGAATTTTTTCTTTCATACCCTGATACATGTTTTTACTGCCAAGCTAACAAATCTGCATGGCATTCCCTTATTCCTTCAAAAGATAGGGTTTGCCATTGCGAACAACAGGCATATTAACATAGGACGGATAGTGATTGATCAAGTAATTCTGTGCATGGGACCACTGGATGAAAGAACAGGCATAAATGAAGATGTGCTCTGTTTCTATCCTAGGTTCCTACAGCTAATTCTCAATGATATCTTAACAGATGATGAACGGGAGATCTTTGAAGGTGAAGCCAACCAGGAGTGCATGAGAATGAAGAGCAATGCCATAACCGCTCTCATTAGGAAGAACAACTATCTTCCAGGGGTACCCACTGTTCTCACTGAATATCTAAGAACGGTGCCCCTACCACTTCTACCCCCAGGGGAACAGGTAAATCAAGGTAATATTCCACAACCTGAACCTGTAATGGCACCTGTACCAATGGATGTTGATCCAGAGCCCTCAGTGGCCATTCCTGACCAGGAGGTTGCAAACCCACAACCTCTAACCACGGTCGAAGAGCCTTTGGAAGAGCCAAATGAAAACATAAACGAACCTCCTTCCCCTACTATACCCATTAAAGAACCATCCATGAGTGTAGAGGGAGATAGTGCCAAAGCAGCACCACATAAGGAGATACACCCTTCAACAGCAGCTCTGCCTTCCTCTAAAAGGAGAAGAACAGAAACTGAGGCAACTGCTGATACTTCATTTCTCTCATTCAAAGAGCCCTTTACTGATTTTTCTGATGCTGATTGGGCTACGCTAACGAAAGCAATATCTGAACCAATAGCTCAATCAAGTAAGGAAGAATTGATGGAAGCAACTGGTGTTCCGACCATATTACGGTCAGGTTCACTGGTTGAAGGTTCTAAGAACCAAGGGTCTTCACAGACGTCGAGAGAAGGCTTTGACCTAAATGCACAATCTAAAAGGTCATTGTCTACCTCCCTAGATGGAACATATCTGGATCCTGCGGGTAAAGGGTCTGACGTAGGTGCAGATCGGCAACTCGTTGACAGTGAATCAATTACTATTGAGGAGTCATCTGAGGTGAAGTCTTTACAGACTCACGGGGAAGATTCGGGATCTCTGCTGTTAAAGGAGCCTATTTCTAACCCCCTAGAGATTCAAACTCTAGATCCTTCAAAGGATATATCATCTAAGGATGATCAGCAACTTGGTTTATCCAAGGACGGGGACTTGCGAAGCCCCATTGCACCACCGGTGACCTCCTTAAGGACGGCTACGGTGATCTCTTCTGCAGGTACAATCAGCACAAAGGATTTGAGTGAAACAAAAACACTTACACCTGGCCTGAGTGGGAAAGGAAAAATGATTCAAACACCGACAGAAACGTTGAGTGTACACCCAGACCAAATGTGAGGAGTGACACCCTAACCCTACCTAATATTAATGATCTGCTGTTACCAACAGAAAGAGAGCTACAAGTTCAATCTTCCCTCAAGGAGATGACAGTTCGAGACAAAGAAGGAAATCCACTATTCAAGGTTCCACTGCGACCTTCCTTTGACCAAGGGATCTCCTCCAGTCAAGACAATGTTTCTTTAAAGTCTATTCAAGAGAAAGTTGACTTGGCTGCAGCTGATTCCAGAAGAACATTCAGGGTCATTGGCAGTGCATCTGGCACTATAACAGGTACGAAGCAGGCAGTGGACTCCTTAAAGAAGGAAGCTATGGAAGAACTGGTCGAGCTGAGGATGGACGTCAGGGAACTTAAAGATGGATTCATGAATGAAGTAACTGCACTGTCTCAAGGACATGAAGCTTTGAAAGAAGACGTTCTGGATATCCGGGATGGTCAAGCACGGGTAAAAGATGTAATGAATTCTCTTTCAAGAGTGGAGTCTAAGCTAAACAAGAGGCTGGATCACATGGAAAAGACTACCAACTCAAGATTGGAGAACATTGACCTGTCGCTAGCTTCAATAAATGAATTTAATAAGCAGCTTATGGATTTCTTGGAGAATCAAGGTGACGGAGTACAGTCTATATGGAGTATGCTGAAGAACCAACAATCTGGACAACCCGGTCCTTCCTATCAGGAACCTGATCCTTCTAATGTCTTTTATGCTGAGGATGCTTTTATCGAGGATTCCTGAACTAAGGGGGAGAAAGTTGGAGAAGGGGAGACGGATAAATGGGGAGTTTGGGAGACTGTTGAGGCTATTCCAATCAGACAGTACTGGATTGAGGAGCTTGTAGAGGAAGACAAGGAAAGTGAAGAGGAATTTGAGGTCATGCATGAGCAACCTACTCAAGAGGAGCATGAGCCATATTATCCAGAGCCAATAGAACATCCTATCTTGGATGATGATATGGAAGAAGCAAATTCTCTATCACCTGAAGAAGAAGCTGCCTTGGAAGCAATACGAGCTCAGAGAGCTGCAATAGATGCCAGGCAAGCTGAGAAGGAGAAACAACAAGCAATTCTGAGAAGTGAAAAGCTAAAGAGGTTGAAGGTGTATAATGAAGTGAGGAAGAAGAAGATGATAGATCTGGCAAAGAAAGATGGTACTGAATGGGAAATGGCTTACAAAACCTTTTGCGGAGTTGAAGAAGGATTACAAGTCAACGACAATGCGGAGGTGGAAGTTATTATTCAGGACATCAGAAGTGCTAATCTTGAAGATCAGACTTACTTTAAAGCACTGAGAAGCTCTATAATCTGTCTGAATGCTGGGGTTAAAGCAAATGGTGCCTGGAGCTTATTAATCAGTTTTCTGGAGAAAGGTACATTTGTGATTTCTACTAAGTTTTTAGAACAGAGGACATATACAGAATTGCAGGCTATACTCATCAAGATCCAAAGAACTACAAGGCTAAATGAACTGCTCCGTGAGCATGTTAAGGAGATCGTGATGAAAGTCAGTCCAGAGATTACTGAAGATCCTCCAATGGTTAGATTCATGACGAATGACTTGTTCAGAATCTGCTATTTGACTGAGGACAAACTGAGGGACTACCCAAGCAACTATCTAATCTCAGTTGAGAAGTATCTTAGATCCACTGGATTCTCATCAACGGAGAAGGACAAAGCAGCAGACACTCTTATAAGATTTCTAATGGAGAATGTTCCTTACTATAGGAAAAGAGTGGAAAGAGGATTGGAAGTGCATACCAGACTGCCAAACATGCCAAAGCTAAACAAGAAAGATGTTAACATTGCATGGTTATGGGCTGGAGTGGGTCAAGAGGTTGAATATATTGGAAGACACATCCAAGGAGCAATCCTTAAACCTGGAGAACCACTGCACTATCTATCAGTGATTGATTATCAAGCTGCTAACTCCGATCCAATGATTGAAGAAGGTGAGATTGGAATGGACTGAATGTTGAAGCAAAGAACAAGAGAACTATCAGCTCAGACTAGAGGAACAACTTCATTGTATAAAGTTTAATTGTTTTTTGATTTATGAAATCTGGAAATGTATATATATCTGATCCAGAATGCATTGATATTATTACGCTGTCTTACTTTAAGTAGTTTAATGTTTCCTTAGTTAGTTGAGTTATCCTCGAAGTATTTGCTTGTCGAACTCTATCCAATCAAATAGGGGGAGATTGTAAAGCATAATGTAACATAAGATGTAAAAGAGATAACTTCAACTCAACAAAGGACAAGACAGACAATAGTATTAATAGAAGCACAGGAATCCAGAATCAAAGAAGAAAAGGTAAACTTAAAAAATCAAAATACGTTATGTATTCTTGAAGTCCGTAAACAGGTCACGGAAAGAAGTTCATGAAAATGTTCAAGCCTCAGTGACAGCAATAGAAACAAGACTTTGAAGACGACAAAAGTATGTGAATGATTTAGGGTTCAGTACCACGGGATTCCAGTGATGAAACAACCAGAACGACAAGGGACGTATCAGCAGCATTATAATTGAAGTCATAAAATAAGAATTGATCAAGTGTTATTCATCTGTGAACCAGACCAGTTGCACTAGGTGACGGCACTGAAAAGATCAAGTTGTTTTATCGTCTCAGAAGAAATTGATACTGTCCAAAACTTAAACACCCAGGAGCTCAGGAGTAATTACTAAAGGACAAAAGACAAGAAAAAGTATTCGATAGTTTTTCTTTTAAAAAAAAACTATCGAATGGTGGTTGAAGTGATTCATTGAATAACCAAGTGAATTAATTTGGCATTTGATAGTTTTGATTTAAAAACTATCGAATGGCAAATTGATTTATTCCATTCGATGGTTTTTTAATCCATTCGATGGTTTTTCAATTCATGGAGCAGGTGAAAAGTTGTGCTTGTCTGACAGGTTGATGAAGATCCAACGGCCAAGAATATTCTATTCTAAATGGTTCGATGGTTTTCAATTTAAGTCTGCAGTTAATACAGAGTGAAGAATGTGTCTTCTTCAGTTAAGGATTTTAACACAGAGACATTACTGAGAGAGAGAAGAGCCGGAGAAAATTATCAGAGAAATTAATAGTGCTCAGAACTTGATCATTGTTTTGTATTTGTGTAACCTTAAACTCATTGACGCTAATCTACGGATTAGAAATTGTAGCACCTCTCGAGGTTTATATTTATAAAAAGATATATTCCCCGAAACTTGATATGGTTTGGTGTGTTTGATTTCGTTATAGAACTGAAAGATTAATCCGCGAACGAAATTAAATTATTTGTGAGTATCGTATTCAACCCCCCCTATACGATACTTTGGACCTAACAATTGGTATCGGTTTATTTACTTAATGTTATATTTTCTAATGTTACATTTATATATAAATATAATATATTTACCGTTTCTCTCACACAAAAACATTATATATTTATTGTATATGATAAATTTCATATGGAAAATATAGATAGAGATTTGAGTTTTAAAATTAATCAAGGTGATGTTTGTTTCGAAATAAGAGTTTTAAGTTAATTAAAATTGCGTTATATGCATTTAAAATTATTCGTTGTTGCCCAATTAAAATACACATTTAATAAAATTTATTATATTACTCGTTGTTGTCTAATTTAAGATTAAACAATTAAAATTATAGCTACTAATACTAAAAGTATTATTATTAACTCTTAAAATATTATTATAATACCAGTTTCTAATAATATAATAGTAATATTAGGTAAGATAGATATAATATTAAATAGTTAGATATGCATGCCAATTAATTAGTCAAGCTGCCTCTAATAAACTATCTAAACATTCAATTATCGTCTGAGTTATGCCAGGGAACCATAATTTTTGTCCATAAAAATCTCCATAATGACGTGGCACTATTGACTTGACAAATTGAAAGATTTTTTTTTTTTTGAGTGAACAAATTGAAACCCGTGCATTGAGTAGATATGCTATTAAAGGAAGTTGATACGCTTCTAAATAACTACCTCAAACAAGCTATAAGACATTTAATATATACTAGCTTAAAACTCGTGCGATGCACGGATTGTTAATTATTATTTTATTATTATTATTTTAATATTTTATTAATTGTAGTTGTGCAAAAAATAAGTAGGCATGTTAAAATAGCTAAACACTTTTAATTAATTAAAAACATTAAAACAAATTTTAAAATAAATAAGTATGGGTTTGCCCGTTATATTTTTGGAAAATGAGGGGTTTTATTAAGAAAACAAAAAAAATGTAACATATATTTAGTTTTAAAAGGTAAATGTCCGTGATATTTTTGGAAAATGAGGTTTTAAAATTTAATAATTAAAAGTATTTAAATACGTTTTAAAATAAATAAGTAAAGGGTTTCCTGTGATATTTTTGGAAAAATGATGGATTTTAGTGAGAAAAATAGAAAAAGTAAATTGTAAAATGCAATTTCCCGTGATATATTTAGAAAAGGATGAACTTTGTTAGAAAAAATATATAATGTGTTTTAGCTGAAAATATAATTGGTTATAAATAGGTATTTGATTATTTATATTTTAATATTTTTAGTAATTGCATTTGTTAAGAAAAATAAGTAGACATGTTAAAATAGGTAAACTTTTAAAAAATAATTATAATATTAAAATAGGTTTAAAAATAAATAACTAAAGGTTTGTCCGTGATATTTTTGGAAAATGAGGGGTTTTAGTAAAGAAAAATAGAAAAACAAACATGTTTTAGTTAAAAAAGGTAATTGCCCGTGATATATTTGAAAAAGTAGGGGAATTTGTTAGAAAAAATAGAAATAATAATGTATTTTAGGTGAAAAAGTTAATTGGTTATAAATAGGTAATATTATTATTTAATAATATATTTCTATAAATAAGTAAGGTTAATTAAGTAAAAACACGAAGTACAGTTAATTAATGGCAATTAAGTAAAATCACAAGGTACCATACCGACCAACCAAACTTTTAATGTTTCGTCTATTATATAATAGTACCAGCTTAAAACCCGTGCGATGCACGGATTGTTAATTGTTATTTTATTTTTATTTTTTTAATATTTTATTAATTGTAATTGTGCAAAAAATAAGTAGGCATGCTAAAATAGCTAAACTGTTAGATATAATTGCTGACATTTGTTCATCAGTGTTTAAGTACCAGGTACATATCAGAGTTTATCTAGAAGCCAGTCAGAGTTTGATAAAGTCTGACTGGGTGAAGAGTTTACATTGAAGCCAGTCAGAGTTTGATAAAGTCTGACGTGGTGATAGTTGACTTAGCTGTCGGTGCAAAGATAAAGATTCTAGAAGCAATATATTCTGAAGATGGAAAGAAGCAGAATATATTGATACAGCTAAGGAAACGGAATAGAAGACTGAAGCAATCCTTAATTGATAATAATTGTATAGCTAATTTATAGGAGTATCAATTAGATAAGGATTGTGTAACTGTGTACTATATAAACACAGATAGGTTATCCCTAGAAGGGATGCGATTATTGAAATATTATACTTGTAACCTAGTAGCTCTTTGTGATTCATTAACATCACTAAGAGAGAATTATTTAATATAATTCAGTTTGTTGATTTACAAACTTGTGTTCTTGATTGTTATTCTCATACATACTTGATTATATTGTGTATTCGGCCTAACAATTGGTATCAGAGCCAAGGCTGTTTAATATATACAGTTTTTTGATTCAAACACAGTAATAATCATGTCTGAAGAAAATCAAACTTCTCCCAAGGTTGAACAGGTTAAACCTAATTCTGTGAGTCGATATGAAACAATCAGGGTTCCAATTCTCAGGCCAATGGAGTATCCAATTTGGAAGGTGAAGATGACCATGTTTCTGGAGGCTACAGATCCAGAATACCTTGACAGAATATATGATGGTCCTCATATGCCGACTAAATTGTCTCCTGTTGTTGATGGTCAGGAACAAAAGACTGTTCCAAAGGAAAAGAAAGATATGACTCCTGAGGACATCTCATCAATTGCAAAAGATGCAAAGGTTAGACATCTTCTCCACAGTGCTTTAGATAATGTTATGTCTAACAGAGTGATTGGTTGCAAAACTGCAAAAGAAATCTGGGATGCTCTAGAAGTCAGATGCCAAGGAACAGGTGCTATTAAGAAGAATAGGAGGACCATACTAACTCAGGAGTATGAGCACTTTGATTCAAGAGCCAATGAAACCTTGACTGAGACATATGACAGATTCTGTAAACTACTGAATGATTTATCTCTAGTTGATAAAGAATATGATCTTGAAGAGTCTAATCTCAAGTTTCTGTTATCTCTACCTGAAAAGTGGGATCTAAAGACAACAACAATAAGAGATAATTATGAACTTGCTGATACAGATCTTGATGAAATCTATGGGTTGTTGAAAACTCATGAACTGGAGATAGAACAAAGAAATAGAAGAATGAGTAAAAAGACAAAATCTGTTGCTCTCAAAGTTGAGGAGAAGCCCATCAAGAAGGAATCATCAAGGAAGAAAGCCAATGGAAAGGCTTTAGTCATTAAATCTGAAAGTGAGTCATCAAACTCTGATGATGACTCAAACTCTGATGAAGCTTCTGACTCTGAGGATGATGAAGAACAGATGATGCAAATGGCTGCATTGATGGTGAAAACCTTCAAGAAGATGGGATTCAAGAACTTCAAGAAAGGAAAGAGATTCTCAAGGAAAGATTCAAACTCTGAAAGGAAAAGTTTTAGAAAGTCTGATGGAAGGGAGACCAAGTCTGGCAAGAAAGATAAATCTGAAATCCAGTGCTACAAGTGTAAGGAGATGGGTCATTATGCCCCAGAGTGCAAGAAAGGCAAATCTGAGAAAGCACTCATCTCTAAAGGCAAAGTCTGGGCAGATACTTCAGACTCTGATGATGGAGTAAATTATGCTCTTATGGCAACTGTCAAAGATGAGACTGAATCATCTGGAAATAAGGTACCCCTAACTACTTATGCTTATGATACTGACAATATATCTGAATTAAGAGTATATCTGAAAAGTGTACATGTTAGTTATAGGGATCAGACTTTAGAGAATGAGAGAATTAAATCTGAGAATCTTAGTCTTAAAGATAGAAACAAGTTTCTTGAAGGAGAACTTGAAAATATGAAGCAGATTCAAAAAGAAAGAGATGATGCTGTTTATGTTGAACAGGAGTTGCTCAAAAGATATAGGCAACTAGAATCTGATCTAGAAAAAGAAAGAAAAATAATCAAGACTTGGACAGACTCTGGAAGAGACACTCATCAAGTGTTTCAGACAGATTCTGTAGGTTTAGGCTATTGTGAGAATGATGAACTTAGGTTTAAAGACAAGGTTAAGGTTAAACCACAACTTAAACCTGTGAAATTTGTTCCAGAAACCAATAAGTTAAAATCTGTTGTAATAAGAGAAGCTGATATGGAATCAGATGAAACCTGTGAAAGACAGGAAAATATTATAACAGAAAAACTTATGGAATTAGAAGCTGTTAGAAAACAAGTAAAAGTCTGTGAAAAACAGGTTAATGTTGGTTTAATGACAGGAAAACAGTTCAATCATAAGCTAAAAGAGGTAAAGTCTGCCATGAAACCAAAAGGGTCCAAGAAGAATAGGAATGGAAAGATAGGCATAAATAAAAGAAATAATCATTTGCCTACTGCTGCTGCTCCAAGGAAAACATGTTATAATTGTGGTAGTTCTAATCATCTTGCTAGATTTTGCAATAAGAACAAACATATTAATTCTTTACCTTCTAAATCAGGAGTAAAGAATGATTATGTAAGGGTTAAACCACAGACATTATGCACACACTGTGGGAGCACTTGGCATTCTATTTATACTTGTAAGAGTTATCATGCTATTTATCATAACTATTATGAGCCAAAACCCAACTTGAAGTGGGTTAGGACAAACTCTGCAAGTGTAAAGTCTGACAATGTTAGTTTAAACTCTGTTGATAGTGATTCCGCTGCAAAAGCTAACACTGTTAAGAAAGACAAAGGATCCAAGCAAGTCTGGATCCTTAAAACTAACACTTAGTGTTTGTTTGTGATTGCAGGGTATAAAAGAGAGCACACTTATCTTGGACAGTGGATGCTCAGGACATATGACTGGAAATAAAGCCCTGCTATCAGACTTTGAGGAGAAGGCTGGCCCAAAAGTATCCTATGGAGATGGCAACATAGGACTTACTCTGGGATATGGCAATATAAATCTTGGAAGTGTCATCATATCAAATGTAGCTCTAGTCTCAGGACTCAAGCATAATCTGCTATCTGTGAGTCAAATCTGTGATAGAGGAAACCATGTAGATTTTCATATTGAATACTGTGAAGTTATCAGTAAATCTACTGGAGAAGTTGTTCTAGTTGGACACAGGCACAACAACATTTATGAAGCAAGTTTGGTAACAAACTCTGATGGAAAAACAGTGTGTCTGACTGCAAAAATGTCAAATGAAGAGAGTTGGAACTGGCATAAGAAGCTCTCTCATCTCAATTTGAACAACATTAATGAGCTAATAAGAAAGGATCTTGTAAGGGGACTTCCCAAGTCAATACTTAGCTTAGATGGTCTGTGTGATTCTTGTCAAAAGGCCAAGCAAAGGAAGTCATCTTTCAAGAGCAAATCTGAATCTTCAGTTGTGGAACCTTATCATCTTCTACATGTTGATCTTTTTGGACCAGTGAATGAGATGTCTATGGGCAGAAAGAAATATGCTCTAGTAATTGTTGATGAATATACTAGATATACATGGGTGTATTTCTTATCAAAGAAGGATGAAACTGCTCAAACACTGATGGATCATGTAAATCTACTGGACAAAGGATCACAGCACAAAGTCAAAATTATAAGGAGTGATAATGGAACTGAATTCAGAAATTCAATAATGGAAGCTTTCTGCAAAGAAAGAGGAGTGAAACAAGAATTTTCTGCACCTGGAACTCCACAGCAAAATGGTGTAGTTGAAAGAAAGAACAGAACTCTAATCGAAGCTGCCAGAACAATGCTTGATGAAGCAAAGTTACCAACCTATTTCTGGGCAGAAGCTGTTCAAACTGCTTGTTTTACTCAGAATGCAACATTGATCAACAAGCATGGTAAAACACCATATGAGATGGTGAAAAATAAGAAGCCAAATTTGAAATACTTTCATATATTTGGATGCAAATGCTTTGTGTTAAAGACTCATCCTGAACAGTTGACTAAGTTCGAGTTAAAAGCTGATGAAGGAATCTTTGTTGGCTATCCAGTGTCAACAAAAGCATTCAGAGTCTACAATCTGAGAACTAAAGTGATCATGGAATCCATACATGTGTCATTTGATGACAAGAAAATAACTGGACTTGAAGATGAAAATGAATATGATCAACTACGTTTTGAAAATGAAGATTTATTCTCTGATGATGTAAACTCTGATGGAGCAGGTCTGACAAACTCTGATGAAGCATACTCTGAACCTCTACTGGTAAATACTGGAGAAACTGAAAATTCTCAAATTGAACAACATAGAGAACCAGTTGAGGGGGAGCGTGAAGAAGCTCAACAAGACACAGAAAATGAGTCAGTTGAGGAAACTGATTCAAACTCTGACAGTTCAAACTCTGAGCCATCCAATTCAGGGGGAGCCTCAGATGCTGCAGAAAGTCAACTTATGAATCAAGAGAGCATGGATCAAGGGGAGGATCCAATCATAATGCAAGAAACCACTTACCAACAGCAAGAAAGTGGACACAGGCACACACACCTGATCTCATAATTGGAGATCCTGATGCTAGTGTGAGAACTAGAAGTGCAACAAATAATGAGTGTCTGTATCATGCTTTCTTGTCTCAAACAGAACCAAAGAAGGTGGAGGAAGCTCTTCAAGATGCTAATTGGATTACAGCAATGCAAGAAGAGTTAAATGAATTTGAAAGAAATGAAGTCTGGACACTTGTACCTAGACCAAAGAATAGATCAATTGTAGGTACAAAGTGGGTTTTCAGAAACAAGACTGACAATGAAGGTGTGATTACAAGAAACAAGGCTAGACTTGTGGCTAAAGGTTATTCACAACAGGAAGGGATTGACTATGATGAAACCTTTGCTCCAGTTGCAAGATTGGAGGTCATAAGAATTTTTCTGGCCTATGCTGCACACAAGAAGTTTAAAGTCTTTCAGATGGATGTGAAAAGTGCTTTTCTAAATGGGAAGCTTGAAGAAGAAGTGTTTGTTGAACAACCACCAGGATTTGTAGATCCCAAACATCCAGATTATGTCTACAGGCTTGACAAGGCATTATATGGACTAAAGCAAGCACCAAGAGCATGGTATGAAACTCTTGCTCAATTTCTTTTAGAAAGTGGGTTCACAAGAGGTACAATTGATAAAACTTTGTTTTATTTCAATTCTGGTGATGATTTGCTTTTAGTTCAAATTTATGTAGATGATATTATCTTTGGATCTACTAATGACAAACTTTGTAAGAAGTTTGCAAAGCTTATGCAATCCAGGTACCAAATGAGCATGATGGGAGAGCTTAGTTACTTTCTAGGCTTACAGGTCAAGCAAACAGATGATGGTATTTTTATCAATCAAGCAAAATATACCAGAAATCTTCTCAAGAAATTTGGTATGCTTGATAGTTCATCTGCTACAACTCCCATGGCTACTGCAACAAAGCTAGACAAAGACACAGGAGCCTCAGTAGATATGACAAATTACAGAGGAATGATAGGGTCTTTACTGTATCTTACTGCAAGTAGACCTGATATCATGTATGCAACATGTCTTTGTGCAAGATTTCAAGCAGATCCTAGAGAGCCTCATCTAACAGCTGTAAAAAGGATTTTCAAATATCTCAAAGGAACCATAACCTTGGGTTTGTGGTATCCTAGAGAATCAGAGTTTAAGTTAATTGGTTACTCTGATGCAGATTTTGCAGGCTGTAAGATAGACAGAAAAAGTACAAGTGGAAGCTGTCAATTCTTAGGTGACAGATTGGTTTCTTGGTACAGCAAGAAACAGAAATCAATTTCCACATCCACAGCAGAAGCAGAGTATATAGCAGCTGGTAGCTGTTGTGCACAGATTCTGTGGATGAAGAATCAGTTGCTGGATTATGGTTTGAGGTACTCTAAAATACCTATTTTCTGTGATAACCAAAGTGCTATTGCTATGACAGGAAATCCAGTACAGCACTCCATGACCAAGCACATCAGCATAAGGTATCATTTTATCAGAGAACATGTGGAAGAAGGAAACATTGAGCTTCATTTTGTGTCTACAGACCAACAACTTGCAGATATCTTCACCAAACCTTTGAGTGAAGCTACTTTTACAAGATTGGTAAATGAACTTGGAATGATCTCTGGTTTCGACTAGAGATACGGGTTAGACTCAAAAACTATACATGTTTGATTTTTATGCTCATGATTCCTTGCATGTATTAACTGTTATGAGTACCAGTGTCATAAACTCTGAAAGTAAACTCTGATGCTAAACTCTGTTAGTCATACTCTGTCGGTTAAAGTCTGATGTTAAACTCTGATTATGATTTTTTTTTCTGAAACACATTGACCGATGAAGAAAAATGTATGAAGCATGATTTTCAGTAAGTAATCATGAATTCTTCTAAGTATTATAAATTCTGATTACAAAATGTACAGAAATTTTACACAGCATGATACTGTCTCTATATTTATAGCATCTCTTAGTTTATTGATTCTATACACTGAAGTTGTATTAGCTGTTTGCATTTTCTCTCATAAATTAATTGTATTAACTGATGAAAAGTCTAAACTCTGATTATAAATTGCAAATAATTCACCCTCAAATCAAAAGATGCCAAACAGAGCACAAATTCCTTTGAGATCATGTTGTGCCTAGGAAGATCCAGGAACTTATTGTATGAAATAAGGGCTAAAATCTTTGATTTTTGGTGACTAGTGCCAACCACTGATTACTGGAAAAATTAAAAAAAAAAAAAAATTAATTAAAAAAAAAATATATATATATATATAAAAGGATATCAGTATACAAATATATATATATATATATATATATAAAGGGGGTGAAAAATAAAAGATATATCCAAATGAAAGGATATCAGTATACAGAGTTTAGATATAAAATCAGATTTTATGTTATACATGAGAGTTTAGGCAATCAGTTTTTTACTACTTTAGTCTGTGGATTTTATGCACTTTGAGATGGTCTAAATATTCATATTCAGTAAACTCTGCTAATTCACACACAAATACTCACACCTGTACAGTTTGTGAAAAGAGTTTATTTATAAAGGAGGAGGATTGGTAAACACTGATGATTTGTGTACTCTACGCCGAGGTAATTTCATTTTAATCTCTGTTGATTAAAATAAATTTTGCTTGTTTCAGATAAATTATGATTTTTGAGAAAAGACATTTGTTTTGAAAATACAAAAAGAGTATGATTGGACAGTTGTTCAAGAATGTTTTAAACAGAGGAGAGAGGTTAATTTCCTAGAAAAGTGTAACAGGTAGTAATTATTGATGTTTTTACTGCACATGCGCATTGAAAACTGTCAATTAATTCTTGCTGTCATAGTCATTGCATGTGTGCCACGTGTCTCACTAACACAGTTAACGGAGTAAGACAGTTGTGTATTAATGATTAAAAACTGTTCAGTTTTTAATTTTGAATTTTACATTTATACAATACACACACCTTTGTCTAAAATTTTCACATCTTACTCCAACACATATCTATTGTCACACAAGCATATTCACAAACACTTTTCTACACACAAACTCTTTTGAAGCTTTTGAATCAGTTTCTTTGATTTTTCTTCTCAATTCGTACTAATGGCTACTACAGCTTTTGTTTCTTCTGGGTTAGAGTTCGTTCCTAATAATTATGCAGCCCCATTAAACACTGTCAATGCACCAGAGGCGTTTCATATAATACAAGACTTTCTTGTTCAGTCAGCAATTGGGCGTGCTTTGGTGGAGCCTGCAAAGCTTTATGGATCTCAGATCAAAGCTTTCTGGGAGACTGGTGTCTATGATGATGGTGGTGATTCTGGTACCCCATCCATAGTTTTTGAGTTCCAGGAGACAGAGTTTGTCATAACTCCAGGAACTGTTCGTGAAGCAATGGGCTTTGCAGAGTCTGACGCGTACACCATTAGTGTTGGTGATACTGATCTTCAGAGAATGATGCAAGCTATTGGGTATACTGGATCTTTGGCGAAGATAGGCCAACTGAAGCGACCGCTTTTACGAAAAGAATGGAGTTTCTTTTTCGATTGCATAACAAGGGCGTTCGGGAAGAAATGTACTAATTGGGATGCGATTCCAATCGACAGTCTGCAAATCGGGTATTCACTTCTCTTTGACAGTAATTATGATTTTGCTAGACTTGTTTTGATGAACATAGGTGAGAAGTTAACAGAGAATCGGCATGTAGTCTATTTTTCTAGATTTTGTCAAATTTTATTCTCTGCTTGTGTTCCAAATGTTGAGATTGATGAGGAGGACGTAATTCCCTCTTTCAAATTGCACAAAAGGGTATTCTCTGACCTTACTAATAAGGATTTAAAGAAGGTTAGTGTTGGTGAATTGCTGTTGCCTGAGACAGTGCTTCAGTTCTTAAATCCTCAACCTCAACCACAACAGCCATCAGAACCAGTAAATGCTGAAGCCTCTACAGTTCAACCACGGACTGGTGGTAGGACTAAGCATGTTGGTACTAAACCTGCAAGGATTGCTAAGCCAGCTACTGAAGTTGGTATCTCAAAATCTTCTGTGCCAAACTCTGTTGGTACATCTAAAAAGAGGAGAGCAAATCGATCCAGAGCTGACAATGTAGAAGCAGCTGTGCTTGTCAAAAGGAGGAAGTTCGTAGCAAATTATCTTTTTGATGATTTGGATGAAGCTGAATTACAAGAAGACTCAAATGTTGTGATTCAGGAAACTGCAAATGAAGCTACTATGTCCGCAGAGAATAGAGCAAATGTTGAAGAGACAGTTGAAGCTCCTGAAGCTGGAAATCAGGAGATTGCAGTTGAAGCTCCTGAAACTATTGTTCAGGAGGCTACAGAAAATGCTGAAATTATAGTTGAAGCAGCCTCTATGCCTGACTTGGAAAATGCTGAAGCAGAGGCTGAGATTTTTGAGCCACAAGGATTTGATATGGAAGTTGAAGCACACAACTCTGTAAACTCTGACCATCTTGAAGATTTTGATGAAACAGAGGGTGTGGAAGCTGATCAAGCCACGGTTGTTCTTGAAGAATCTATGGCTACTCACACAGAGATTCTCTCTGTTACTCACCAGGTACTTGAAAAGGGTGAGGAAGTTGATCAGACTTTAAATACTGATGCTACTGAGAATGTTGCTGCACATGCTACAGAAAATGTTCCAGAGATTATTGCAGAGATTCCAGTACAAGAGGCTGTAGCTAAAAATGATGAGAATGTTGCAAAGAATACTGCAAACTCTGATAATAGTGAGGGAACTCAAGATGATGCTGAAGAAGATGTTCCTGATTCTTCTAATGCTGATTCTTTTGCAAACTCTGTTGATCATTCTGCACGAGTTGCTGCTCAAAGAGCTACAGATGCTCATTTTCAAGAGATGTACTTTTCAAATTGGTCGAACAAGGATACTATCTTTTCTGATGAGAGAGCTGCAGACTTTGTCACTAAGTCATCTACAGAGATTAAGAATCCTGAGCTTCTCACTCATCTCAAAGCCACAATTATCCAAGTCAAATCATTAAACAATCGTTTTGATGCTTCTGACAAGGTTATTGAAGGTCTAAGGAATGATATAGCTGCAAGGGAACTTACACAACAGAAGGATAAATCATTGTATATTTCTTTGTGTAAAGATCAGAAGATTTTTGATTCCAGGTTGTCCAAGGTTGAAGAAAATCAAGTCAAAATGTCAACTAAGTTGGATGAAATTGCAAATTCCATTGAATTGCTCACATCAGTTTTGCTGTCTGCTGATGTCAAAAAGGGGGAGAGAGTATCTTCTCAAGACAAATGCAAGAGCTCTTAAACTCTGACTCGGAAAGATGACACTACTGATGGTGGTGCAAAAGGTAAAAATCCAAGGACAAGGAATGTTCAAAGGCAAGGGAGGAGATCAAACTCTGATGCTCAGATAAATGCTGGAAAGAGAATAAACTTTGATGGTCAATCTTCTTCAAAACTCAAGAGTTTAGCTATTTCAGCTAATCCAACTACTGATGAAGAGATTGCTGCTAAGGTGTTTATAACAGAACATGGAAAAGGTGTTACAATTGAAGATATCCAAGCTGAAGAGCAAATGCTTGCTGAGGAACACAAGAAGAATCTTGAAGCTGGAATCTACAAGAAGAAGGAAATCAAGGCTCCTAGAAAGAAAGAAACTGGAATTTCTATTAAAGAAAATACTCAACAGAGTATACAATACACCAGGAGGCCTGTGATTACAAATGCTGATAAAGGAAAGGGTATACTGGTAGAAGAAGAACAGTTACCAAAGAAGAATTATTCAACCTCTGACAAAGCTCAAGTTGAAGTTTTTGAAGCTAAATCAACCTCTGACAATGCTCAAGTTGTGCAAACTCAGCTATCTTCATCACTCAAAGGTTTCAAAAGATCCTCATTATCTGAAACTCTGAAGCCTAGCCAGGTGAACTTTCTACAAACCAGAACAGTACTTGGAAAACAATCTTATGATAAATCTGTTTTGGGTTCCCACACAGAGAAAAGAGTTAATAATAGTCCTTTAGATCATACATCACTGGCAGAACCTGGTGTTGGGGTTACTCAAGAAAACCTTGATAAACTAGAATCTGTTCAGATGATTTACCACAGAGGCTTGAAGAAGGAGTTTTTATTATACTTTATGGCTGATGGCAGAGTTTACAGAATTGGAGAAGATGATATTCGTCTGAAATTATGGGAAGAGCTAGAGTATGTTCTATATCTCCTGAAGATCAAAAATAGAAATACTCATAATGCTGCTCTGGTTTTAAAAGACAGAATGATGAAATCGAAAGTTCTTCTTGGAGGAAGTGTTTCCAGTGCTTATATTCCTAAGTACAGAGATGCTTATGGAAAAATTGTTGAAATGAAGAGGAATAGTGCCAAATTCACAACAGCACTTGGAACCAAAGTTTTAGAATTCAACCTAGAGTCAGACAAAGCTCATTACATTCGGCTAGGGAATGACATGAAGAAAAACAGTATCTATTCTCTGAGGGCTGCCATATATCAAACTGGTGAAGGAGATCCAGAGTATAAGGAGCTGAAAGAGATTATGATAGCTGAACTTGAAAGAGCTGAGAGAAGGTTACTGTCAGATTATATCAGGACTGTGCCTGATATCCAAGAAATTCAGTAAAGTCTGACTGTAAGTTTTTATGTTTTCTGTGCTAAGTTAAATTTAAACTCTGTTTTAAAATTAAACTCTGCTATATTTTAAACACTGCATTTGTTATATGTTTTGACATCATCAATTATCTGTTTAACTTGTACATTTTTATTATGCACAAGTTGGGGGAGATTGTTAGATATAATTGCTGACGTTTGTTCATCAGTGTTTAAGTACCAGGTACATATCAGAGTTTATCTAGAAGCCAGTCAGAGTTTGATAAAGTCTGACTGGGTGAAGAGTTTACATTGAAGCCAGTCAGAGTTTGATAAAGTCTGACGTGGTGATAGTTGACTTAGCTGTCGGTGCAAAAATAAAGATTCTAGAAGCAATATATTCTGAAGATGGAAAGAAGCAGAATATATTGATACAGCTAAGGAAACGGAATAGAAGACTGAAGCAATCCTTAATTGATAATAATTGTATAGCTAATTTATAGGAGTATCAATTAGATAAGGATTGTGTAACTGTGTACTATATAAACACAGATAGGTTATCCCTAGAAGGGATGCGATTATTGAAATATTATACTTGTAACCTAGTAGCTCTTTGTGATTCATTAACATCACTAAGAGAGAATTATTTAATATAATTCAGTTTGTTGATTTACAAACTTGTGTTCTTGATTGTTATTCTCATACATACTTGATTATATTGTGTATTCGGCCTAACATAAACGCTTTTAATTAATTAAAAACATTAAAACATATTTTAAAATAAATAAGTATGGGTTTTTGTTAATCCCAAATGACCTAACAGAATTGTAGAAGGGGGGGGGGGGGTTGAATACAATTCTTGATATTTTCTTAAACTTAAAACACTTTATAAAATAAAACTGAACTGAATAAATAAAAACACAAGATATAAATAATTCAGTTGGATTGTTTGATGATCCAACTGAAGTGTTTTTATTGCGGAAATAATCTGTGATACAAAAGTACACAGCTGCTCAGTTACAGAGTTGTAGAGAAGAATGCTCTCAAAGATAGCTAATACAAACTATTTGTTTTTCTTCTCTCAATTTCATTTTAACTGCTACACTTGGTTATATATTCCCAAGTTTACAAAGCTATTTTTGGCTACACTAAAGTACACTAAAGGTAACCGCCAATAGTTTGCTTTTCATCCCTTTGTCCAGTGGTCCTTGGAGATCCTTGCTTTTGTCTTCATGCTTATTATGATCACTCCCAAGAGCCCAATTGGAAACTAGGATGTTTCCTTATTCCCCATGTCCATTTTAATGGTTTCCAATGCAAAGTACACTTCCACATCACCTTTAGATCTGTTCAGTAAACTGTCACTATCACTTTGTCAACTATTCAGAAAAGCAATAATGATTCGTTGATAGCAGGGAGATGTGTTTCGTTGATAGCTTTATTCTTCATTCCGTTGATGGTGTTTCTCTCGTTTCGTTGATGAGTAAACTCCATACCGTTGACAGAGTAATCTTCATACCGTTGACATGTCTTCACTTAGGCAAAATTACAAGGCATAACATATTTACACTTAACCAACCTATTTTGCCTATCTAGTACTTAGTCAACATGACTTAGAAAACCTATCTAATACATACAACAAAATGCCTATCATATTGTGAAGTATTGTACAATGCAATTGCTACAAGACTCATTTCGTTGATGAGCTTCCTGTCAACGGAATGCTGCAAAGCATGCCATTTCGTTGACAGTTACAAAATGACTTAATACAAAATCTACTAAGTGTTTTTATAATTATCATCAAGAACAACATATTCCTAACAATCTCCCCCAATTTATGACTGATAGAATAACAGCCATAAATCAAGAGCCTTGATGATAACAAAAAAACACTCAGTCAAATTACACATGATAAAAGTAGAAATTGCATTTAGCTTCATTGAATTAAAATACAAGGTAGAAAATCTTACAAAACAAGTGCACAGAGTTGCTCCTCTAGACTGAGCAGATTTTTCATCTTTGCCTCTGTGGTCTTGTTTTCTTCCCTTTTCTTGCATTGTTCTCCTCAATCTGAGCTTGAAGTCTTCTGTAGAAAAGCTTCTCTTCTTCATCTTCATTCCCCAACATGGATTGCATTAATTTTAGAGTTTCATTGGATGCCTTCTCCAGTTGGTCTTCTATTCTGAAGAATCTTCTACAGTTGTCCTTGTCTCTGAATTCCATCATCCAAAAAGGTTGGAGATGAATCTTCTTTCCTGTTTGAGGGACCTTCAATACTCTGGGAAGTGCACCAGGCTTGTTCCAGCTAGCTTTGATTTGGCAGATTTTGGAAACAACTTCAGACTTAGCTGTTTTGGTAAAACCAAAATCTTTCTTCAGGCATTTGAACACAGATAGCAGTGTCTGATAGTCTTCTCCCAGAATTCTATGTAGAGGCCAAACCTGTTCTCTCCCACCCTTGTAGACAAACACCAATCTCTCTGGTAGTTTGTAAGAAGCTGCTATTCCTCTCACTTCAACTAGGTCATCAAGATTGATGTGTAGGTCAGACTCCTCCCTGATATCAGCAATGTAGATGAAGTCTTCTGGGTTGGTAGGAGGTTTATCAGCTTGTGGTCTCCTTACTAGAATTGGCTTAGCCTTGGTAGCCCTTTGCTTAGATTTCTTCTTTGGATCCATCTCAAAGAGGAATTTTGGAAAGTTGGCCTCATCAAACTCAATTGGCTCTTCCTTTGGCTCAATTGGCTGATCATGGAAATTAACAGGATGTTTAGGATCAAAGGCTAACTTTTCCCCTAGAGCTGGATCAGGAATTGTTGGAGGTGCAGTTGGTACAGAAGAGTCTGATGCAATACTCTGAGAGTCATCATTCTCAAAGGCTATATTTCTCCTAGCTCTTGCCTTTGGTTGCCTTGTGCTCTTCTTTGCACTCCTTTCCTCTCTGGCTTTTTCTTCTTGCTGTCTTTCTTCTTCATCAAGAGATTGAGCAACTGCAAGTGCTTGCATTGCTGCTCTTTCTGACTCTTCAGCCTTAGCTTCAGCAAAGTTTGGGTGACCAGCCCAAACACAGATTTGTTGTCCATTCCTGTAGACAATTGCCCTTTGCTTCCTTATCTCATAATCATTGCTTTCCTTGCTTTTTGTGATGAGTAGACCAAGAAGCTTGTGCTCATCTGGATAAGGTGCAGGATAGAAAGTCCTTTCTGTATTTTTGCCCTTTGGTTTAGCAGGAGACTTGGGAGATAGGCTTCTTTGCAATGTAGCTTTTTCCACATCCCTAATGCATGAAGTTTGTCCTTTCTCCTTCCTTGATCCTTGAGTGACTCCATGTAGAAGGGGCTCTACCTTATATGAAGAATTGGTCTGTGGCTCCCATTCCGTTGATGCTAAGACCATGGCATTCGTTGATGGCTCTGTAGAAGAAGCTTGATCCGTTGATGGATTTGAACTCTTTGCAGTACCAGCTAACTTCTTGATTCTGTCATCTATCCTGGACCAGTGGTCTCTAATTTGTTCAGCAAGCTGTAGCTTCATAGAAGCTTGCTGAATCAGGTCAATGCTGTCCAGTTTAGCTTTTCCTGACTCCCCCATAGCTAGTGGCTCCTTTGGCAGGGAAATGGCTGGGACCATAACCTTTGTGATTTGAATGTCTAGCTCCTTAGATTTCTCCCCCTTTTTGTTATCATCAAGAGAGATGACTGGGAGTCCTTGAGCTGCCACTAGCTGGGCCAATAGTTGTGTCTGCTTCTCCTGTTCCTTTTGCATCTGAGATAAAGTAGCTTCCACCTTGTCCACTCTAAAAGAGAGAGTCTTCAAGGAGGTAGCCACCTCAGGTTCCTTAGAGAAAAACCTGTTCATCTTGGACACAGTGAGAAGAGGAAGCTTTTCATCTAGCCTCCTGTTATTAGCATCCTTGAGATTGCTAATTGAGTCCTTGATTTCTCTAGTCTCAATCCTTGTCTGCATCATCTGTAGCCTCTGGATTTCCAGTGAATCCATAATAGCCTTGTAGAATTTCTTGTCATTGGCATTTGCAGACTCATGAGCCAGATAGGCCTCATTGTACTGCCTTGTGATTGCAGCATCCAGGGAGATCCTTCCTTATAAATCTTGAGAGAGCCAGTTTGGTGTAGGAGGCACCACAGAAGTCCCAGTCTGTGAAGTAGTGGCCACCTGATTGTCACCAAAGCTGTCCTCATCATCAGAGAAATCAAACTCACCACTTTCTGCAGCTCCTGGAGATAGATTGGTCAAGGCATCCTTTGCTCTTTGCATTGATGCAGTTGTATGTATTAATTGTAGTGACCTCTCTGCCTCCACATTGCCCTGTTGAGCCAAAACTTGATAGGCTGACACAGGATGAGTAAAGGTCTCAGGATCCAGGGAAATACTATCCAGAGTTTGTTGATAATGCTCTTGGAAGGTAAGTTCCCTTTCTCCCTCATTGACCTCCATTGACTCACTAGCAATGGCTGCTTCCTCCCTTATGACTCCTGTAGTCCCTTCTCTCTCTCCTCTATATTCTTGCATCATGGGCTCCCCATGGCTCACACCTCTCACACCCTCACCTTCACCTACTAAGGTGGAACTCTCAATCTCTCCTTTTGCCTGGCTGGAAGAAATAGCCAGCCTCTCACTCTCATTCTCTCCTTTTGCCTGGCTGCAAGCCAGCCTCTCAGTTTCACTCCCTCTCAATCCTAGAAGT
Organism: Heracleum sosnowskyi; assembly: GCA_030848705.1. Classification (NCBI taxonomy): domain Eukaryota; kingdom Viridiplantae; phylum Streptophyta; class Magnoliopsida; order Apiales; family Apiaceae; genus Heracleum; species Heracleum sosnowskyi. The sequence goes on from CM061238.1 coordinate 13,747,243, forward strand.
GTCTCAACTACCACTAGATCATCTGCACTAGTTGTGGAAACAACTTGATTTTCAATTAGAGGTGCAGAGTGAACTATCAACGGAATGGTAGTTTGAACTGTCAACGGTATGGATACCGTTGATGGAGAAACACTTGTCAACGAAATAGACTGTTTCGTTGATGAAGTCAAGAAAGCACTTTGAGAATGAGAAATTACAGTAGAGTCTGTGGTGATTGATTTGAGAGATTGGTCCACAGATCCCCTTGCAACTTCAGGAAAAATTGGTTGATGGCCCAACAAATCACTTAACAAGTGATGGCCACCAGCTTCAGAGTGGGGCTTCTCCAAGATTAGAGTTGGAGAATCAGGAATAGATGTATGGATCATGTCCACATCTAGAGATAGAGTTGGTGAATTTGATGGAGATAGTTCAAGATTGATGTTTAGAGAATGGGACTGTAACCCCAGAGTGATAATAGGGGTTACATCAAACTGAATTTGAGAAACTGGAAGTGTTGCTTCCAGTGTGTGTGCACCCTGTGAACCCTTGGACTTTTGCTTCACTCTCCTTTGGTATTGGGAAAATGTAGACTGTGGGCTAGAAGTGTCCCTTACCCTTTTGGATTGTGCTCTAGGTTGAGAGCTTGTTTCAATAATCACATCCTTTTGGGAGGATGCAATGAGACTTGTGTTTAAATCCATTTTACTCATTGTGCCTTGTTGGGAAGACACAATGGGGCTAGGCTGGGAAACACTTACCTCACCTTCCTTATTCTTGGGGTTTCTTTGACTTTCACCCCTTCCCTCACCTCTCACAACTCCAGACTCACTCCCCTTAGGTTGTGTGGTAGTTCTTACAACAGGTGCCTTTTGAGAAGCACCTGAGGTTGGCTTGGAGGATTTCTTAGATTTTGGTTTTGTTGCTGGGGCAGGAGCCTGTTGGGTCACAGCTACAGACTCCATAGCAACTGGATTGGATGAAACAATGGAAGTAACAGCTATACTAACAGGGATAGCAGTAATTACCTCAATAATTGGCAGATACACCACTGGAACATCACCATTGTGGTTCAGCCTCAGTATGTCTGTCAATACTCTCTTTTCTTGCACAAAGCACTCAAACCTGGCAGTAGGGTTAGAGATAACTAATGGTGCTGGACTAACATGATTAGCCAGCATCATCAGAAACCTTGCATAATAGATATTTTTCTTCCTATTTGCCTTATCACCCAACTTAGCACCAATTTCATACATAAGTTGGGTGCTAAAGTTGTAATATCTATCATTTAGAAGCATGGTTAGGAGAATTAACATAGAGTTAGTTAATGCATCAAAATTACTAATCTTTCCAGAAAAGACCTTAATGAATGCATCAGCTAAATAACTGTATTCCCTAACCAAACCTCTCCTAATTATCTTACCCAAGTTATCAGTAGGCAAAGAGTAGTTTATAGAATTTAGCATGGTAGTTATTTCAGTGTTAGTAGGCAAAGCATCACAGTTATTATCAGGAATATGTAAACATGCTTGCAAAACATCAGAATTAACTAGGTACTCATTACCTTGAAGAGTGAATTGCAGTGTGCAGTTTGTTCCACTATACTCACATGAGGTCCAAATCTCCTCGATTATTGCATTGTAGAGTGGTGTAGAGTGAAACATCGCATAGCTCAACTTACAGTTCCTCATGAAATCCATCATCTTGAAAAAGATGTTGTTCGGACTCTCCTTAACAACAAATGGAATAGAATTGTTCTTCTCATAGATGAACCCACCAGCAGACATAAGCTTGACTATGGGTGCCATTGTTGAGTGAGGAAAAGCTTCGAGCTGTATTGCTTGTTAGAGAGAAGAAGATAGAAAAACTTTTGGAATTTTTGAGAACAGGTAGAAATGAAATAAAGAAATTGAAATTTCTTAAATACTCCCCCAAAAATTCTCAGAAATTAAGTCCAATAACTAATCTAAATTACCTGATTGGCTTAAAAAAGTAACCGTTAGAATTAAATATTACCACGATTTATACTTACAGGGGTGTATGTATAGATCGTGATAAAGAATGTGAAATTTCAACGGTTCAGATTAAAAAGCGCTACATCAACGAATCAGGATTGGGCGGTTAAAGTCCAGTCTTATTTCGTTGATAAAGCTGCGTTTCGTTGATATAAAAGAGCTATCAACGAAACACCCAGAAAAATGCTAAGACTGTCAACGAAATGGTGTGTTTCGTTGACATAGTAATTTTGACTTAGACAAAATTTCACCTTTTCCTGAGAAAATCAATTCACAGAAAAATTATAGCAAATTCCTGGCTGCATCTTAACTTGCAAAAATCTCAAATTAATTAAGAGAAATTTAGCATACCTATCTCACTTACTAATCTTGAGAATGTGGATTCATCAAGTGGCTTGGTAAAGATGTCTGCAAGTTGTTGTTCACTTGGAACAAAATGTAACTCCACAGTACCATTCATAACATGTTCTCTAATAAAGTGGTACTTGATGTCAATGTGCTTGGTCCTTGAATGCTGCACTGGATTCTCAGTAATGGCAATGGCACTAGTGTTGTCACAGAAAATAGGAATTTTCTCAACTCTTATTCCATAATCAAGTAGTTGATTTTTCATCCATAAAATCTGTGCACAACAACTTCCAGCTGCAATATACTCAGCCTCAGCTGTGGAGGTGGAAACTGAGTTTTGTTTCTTGCTGAACCATGATACAAGCTTGTTTCCTAGAAATTGACAGGTTCCTGTTGTGCTTTTCCTGTCTATTTTACATCCTGCATAATCTGCATCTGAATAACCAATTAGTTCAAAACCAGATTCTCTAGGATACCAAATGCCAAGGTTTGGTGTTCCTTTGAGATATCTGAAAATTCTTTTAATAGCAACTAAATGGGATTCCCTAGGATCAGCCTGAAATCTAGCACATAGACATGTAGCAAACATAATATCAGGTCTACTAGCTGTTAAATATAAAAGTGAGCCAACCATGCCTCTGTAACTTGAAATGTCCACAGATTTTTCCTTAGTATTCAATTCAAGTTTGGTGGCAGTAGGCATGGGTGTTTTGGCAGGAGAGCATTCCATTAAGTTAAACCTCTTTAACAAATCATTAATGTACTTGGTTTGACTAATGAAAATGCCTTCATTAACTTGCTTTACTTGAAGACCAAGAAAATAAGTTAACTCTCCCATCATGCTCATTTCATACTTACTTTGCATAAGCTTGGCAAACTTTTGACAAAGTTTTTCATCTGTAGACCCAAAAATTATGTCATCTACATATATTTGAACAAGTATTGTAGAGCCATTCACAATCCTATGAAAAAGAGTTTTATCTACAGTACCTCTAGTGAAGTGATTCTCAAGGAGGAACTGTGAAAGTGTATCATACCAGGCTCTAGGTGCTTGTTTTAAACCATAGAGTGCTTTGAGGAGGAAGTATACATATTCTGGAAAGTCATCATCTTCAAAACCAGGAGGTTGACTTACATACACCTCCTCTTCCAATTCCCCATTCAGAAAAGCACTCTTCACATCCATTTGATAGACCTTGAAATTGGCATGGGCTGCATAGGCTAGGAAAATCCTTATTGCTTCTAGTCTTGCAACAGGAGCAAAGGTTTCATCAAAATCAATTCCTTCTTCCTGTGAGTAACCTTTTGCAACCAATCTAGCTTTGTTCCTTGTGACTATGCCATTTTCATCCATCTTGTTTCTGAACACCCATTTTGTGCCTATGACACTCCTGTCCTTAGGCTTGGGCACCAGCTTCCAAACATTGTTCCTTTCAAATTGGTTTAGCTCTTCTTGCATAGCCAAGACCCAATCTGGATCTAGAAGTGCATCCTCAACTTTCTTTGGCTCATCTTGAGACAGAAAGCTGCTATATAGACATTCTTCTTGAGTTGCTCTTCTAGTTTGGACTTTTGAAGACACATCACCTATAATAAGTTCAAAGGGATGATCTTTAGTCCATTTCCTTGAGGGAGGTAGATTTGCTCTTGAAGAAGTAGCTTCATGATCATTGATAAGTGGGTATTTTATTCACTTAAAACGTTTCCGTATGGCTTAAAACGATTGTTTGTACTCGAGTTGTGGTATTTTTGATCTCTTTTAAGGGTATTGTGCAGGAATATCTATCACAGGTGTAACGGGAATGAAGCGGAGCAATCGGAATGCAATTTGGAGCTAAAACGAAGAAAATGGAAAAATTCGTCTTCCTGGACAGAAGGCACGGCGCGGCAGCGCCGTGTTTGAGCTTGCCTATGGCGCGGCAGCGCCGCATGAAAACGGAACAGTAAATCTATGGCGCGGCGGCGCGGCAGCGCCGCTCTCCTATGTAACTGTGGCGCGGCAGCGCCAGACATTCTGACGAAATTTCCTGTTTTGAACCCGATTTGCTGATTTTTCGAGTTGAAGTCAAATTACAATTCCGTACGACTTATTTGCACCTGGAGGCCTATATAAAGAGAAGAAAACCCTAGAGAATAGGAGTAACATATACCACATATTATCTACGGAGTTTTAAAGCACGAAGAAGCAAGGAAGAAGATAGTTTTCAATTTATTCTTGTATTCTTTCTAGCTTGTGGATGCTTGGTTTGGGTGTATTCTTTAGAACCTTTGATAATTATTCCAATATTGATTCGTTTTCTTCAATCATGTTTACATTAGAACCCATGGTGACGATTAGTTTGATTATGAACTAATTCGTTGTCATGGGGTTTTAGCGGATTTATTCATGAAGTTTATTTGTTGAATTTTCTTGATGCCTATAGTGTGATTGATGCGATATCCTATCATGGTTGTTTTAATTCGTTATAGGAGAGTAGCTAACTCCTGTAATTGTGTGTTAATTCTTATTGAAGCGAAAGTGGATTTAAGAGTTTAGAACTTGCCATGCTAGCATAGGTTTATGCGTGAGAATATCATTCGTAATTAGTGTCGTAACTCTAACCGTTTTATGACGACTATGTGATCAATTGAATGCTTGTACTTCAACCATTATGTTTTCAATCTTTATAGACATATAGGGACTAAACATAATTGGGAGACTAAGTGATTTCTATCTTTATTGTGGATATTATTTAGGATGGTATTTGTGCAACAAAAGTTGGCTTATATCAGTTTTGTGTGTTCGATCAGGTATTAATAAATCACATGAAAAGGCTAGAGAATTGGAAACTATAGATGGATTGTTTAATGAAGTTAAAATTCCATGTTTTATTTGCATAAGTAATTCAATATAACCCTTCGTTCAAATAGTTGATAATTAGTTATAAATTTTAGAAAAATTTTAGTGGTAAACAAAATCCAATTTGTTATTTGTTTTAGCATCGAATAATAATCATACATTGGTGAGTGGATTAACTAGACAATACAACGAGTCCCTGTAGGAACGAACCTTACTTACTATCTGTATTACTTGAGATCACGTGCACTTGCGTGTTGAGTTTGGTCGTAACAAGTTTTTGGCGCCGCTGCCGGGGATTTCGGTTTTATTTGTTTAGTTTCAGTATTTACCATCAGTGGTCATTAAAGTTCGGTGACTAGGACGTTTCTCACCAATTTTCTTGTTGGTGAATTTTAGGTACTTATTGAGAGTGTATGCGTACACGAGCTCGAGCACGTAGAGAAGAATTAGCAAGAAGAGAAGAACTAGCACGAAGGAAACTTGACTTTGAGAACATCAGTGTAGAAAAAAATCGTGAATCAAAAGAAGATATGGCAGATCAAGCACAACCAGCGAAGGCTTTGAGTGAATTCTCTCAGCCAAAAGTGGAGGACATTCATACCAGCATTGTTCGTCCAGCTATTGGGGCAAATAATTTCGAGCTTAAGCCAAACATCATTCAGATGATTCAGAATACGGTTCAGTTTGGGGGTAGTCCTGCTGAAGATCCCAATGCTCATATTAGGGACTTTCTTGAGATCTGTGATACCTTCAAATTCAACGGAGTTACAGATGACGCAATCAGATTGAGGCTATTTCCCTTCTCTCTTAGGGATAAAGCCAAGAGTTGGTTACATTCTATGCCATCAGGTTCTATTAAAACATGGGCAGACTGTGCTCAAAAGTTCTTGACGAAATATTTCTCCATGGCGAAGACAGCAGCTTATAGGAATTCTATTTCTCAGTTTGCTCAGCAACCCCAGGAATCTTTGGGGGAAGCTTGGGAAAGGTACAAGGAGATTTTGGCACGTTGTCCTCATCATGGGATGCCGGATTGGATGGTAATCAGCAATTTCTATAATGGATTGGGAGCTCAGTCAAGGCCTATGCTTGATGCAGCTTCTGGAGGAGCACTGTGGGCAAAAAGGTATGAGGATGCCTATAATCTTATCGAGATGATGGCGGCCAATGAGTTTCAGAATCCTACTCAACGCTTGCCACCTGCTAAAGTGGCTGGAGTTCTTGACTTGGATGCAGCTACTGCTATTGCTGCTCAACTCAAAGCGTTGACAATGAAGGTAGATTCCCTTTCTAATCTTGGGACTAACCAGGTTGCTATGGTGTGTGAATTGTGTGCAGGGGCTCATGACACGAATCTGTGTGCTATCTCAGCTGAATCAGCACAGTTTGTTAGTAACTTTCATAGAACTCAGCAACCAGCACCTAATGTGTATCATCCCAACAATCGGAATCATCCTAATTTCAGTTGGAGCAACAATCAGGGTGGTGTTCAGCAACCACAAAATCAGCAGTTCAATGCAAGGCCATATAATCAGAACTATCAACCACCACCTTATGCTCCAAGGCAACCATTCATTCCACCGGGATTTCAACCATCTCAAGGGAATTCATTGAATCAGTCTGAGAAGTCTGAACTGGAAGAGCTTCGAATGATGTACAAGAGTCAGGCGGTGTCGTTGAAAACTTTAGAGAATCAGATTGGGCAACTAGACAATGCATTGTTGAACCGTCAACCAGGAACGCTTCCGAGTGACACAGAGATGAATCCAGGCAAGAAAGATCACAAGGAACAGGTCCAGGCAGTAACCTTACGATCGGGGAAGATTCTACAAGGTCAGAACGAAGAAAATTCAGCCGAGGAAAAAAAGGAATTTTCTGATCAGAATGTTCGGCGCGGCAGCGCCGCTCCCCAGTATAAAAACGGCGCGGCAGCGCCGGCCCTTCTGGAAGAAAAAGATAATTTTGACGCTGGGGTCGATTCTGTTCCTGAGTTGGTACCTAATGCTACTCTCTCGACTCATGTAACTGGGAAGAGTGATAATTCTCAGAAAGTAGTAGAAGAAAAGGTGTTTCCACCTCCTCCATTCCCAAAACGAGTTCAAAGGCAAAAGTTTGACAAGCAGTTTGCTAAGTTCTTGGATGTCTTCAAGAAGCTTCAGATTAACATACCATTTGCAGAGGCTCTTGAGCAAATGCCGAGCTATGCGAAGTTTATGAAGGGCATTCTTTCGAAGAAATTGAAACTTGAGGAGCTAGAGACAGTTGCATTGACGGAAGAATGTAGTGCCATCTTGCAACAAAAGTTGCCACCTAAGTTGAAGGACCCTGGAAGCTTTACCATACCATGTACTATTGGAGATCTCTCATTCAGCAAATGCTTGTGTGATTTGGGTGCAAGTATTAATCTCATGCCCTTATCAGTTTTCATGCAACTTGGTCTTCCAGAACCAAAGCCAACTACTATGACTCTGCAACTTGCGGACCGTTCAGTTACTTATCCTCGAGGAATAGTTGAGGATGTTTTGGTGAAGGTCGACAAGCTTATCTTTCCAGCCGATTTTGTAATTCTGGACTTTGAGGAAGACAAGAAGATTCCTATTATCTTGGGAAGACCGTTCTTGGCTACAGGCCGAACTTTGATCGATGTGCAGAAATGAGAGCTTACAATGAGGGTTCAAAATCAGAAGGTCACTTTTAATGTGTTCAAGGCTATGAAATTTCCGACAGAGGAGGAAGAGTGTTTTAGCTTGAAGATGGTTGATACGGGTCAGAGAAAGGAGTTCGATCAGCTGTTGAGCAAAAATTCGGACATGCACAAGTTCGAGCATCACATCAGTGATTCCATTGACAATTCTTCCATTCGAGATCTTTCGAATGTCAAGCTTGGAAAACTTCCACCACATTTGAAGTATGTCCTTCTGAATGATGAGTTGGTGATTTTTAAAGAGTGTGAAGATAATGTGTTGAGAAGGTGGAACAAGGATGATGAGGTAAAAGAGTGTTCTTATCAATCGACGGAGAAGCATAAACACCTTAGAGGTGTAAAGAAGAAAAAGAAAAAATCGATTGATGGAAAAGTCAAGGTGAAGTTTGATTTGGAAAAGATGTGGGAAGAAAGCAAGAAGGTTATCAAACAATGGGTAAATGGTCCTTCTGCTAAGGACAAGTCAAATGCGATCTTCGAGCCACCATGATTTGATTCACATTTGTCCGGCTAAATGACATTAACGACAGCGCTTCGTGGGAGGCAACCCATGTGTTAGGTATGTTTCTACTATCTTTTTATTACCTTCAATGAGGACATTGAATATTGTAAGTTTGGGGGTGGTAATTAAGGAATATTAGTGTGTGTGTGTTCATGTAGGATTCATATTGCATGTGTAGTTAGTTCATTCATATCTTTGCATGTTTGTGTCATATAGAGCATTATGTTTTGCATTAGTATTTATATCTGTTATGTGAGTCCATTTTAGTTGCATGCATATTTCATGATCCCGTAGGATTTGACTATTTCCGTTGGTGAGTCGATGTTGATTGGAGTGTGGTTGTGATGAATAGAGGGTTGATGGTTGATTAAGTTTCTAAGTATTGACTTGCATGCCAGAAACAAATCTATTTCATAAGTCTCATTGGTTGCTTTTGAATTTGATCAGACCATGCTTGTTTGGTGTTAGAATTTAACCACTTGTTTACATTTAGAATGTTGGCTAGATTCTTGAAAACGAAGGAGCACTTATGTATAAGTTTGGGGGAAACCAGGGATTTCATGCTAGTTGTCAATAAAGGCTAGGCGTCAATTGGCTAGTAGCCGGCTTATTGAAAAGATGAGTAGTTTAGGGTGGGATGAGAAAAAGGCAAAGTGCACTCAATCCGAAATTAAAAAAAAAAAGAAAAAAAAAAAAAAAAAAAAAAGAAAAAAAAAAAGAGTTGTTTTAGTTGTTTTATGCAGAATTGATCAGGTTGAGCTCTTTAATACTCGAGCAATTAAGTTCTAGGGGACTTTGTGCCTAGTGACCTAAGACTTTTCCGGTCTGGGATCCACTAACCTAACGCTCGCTACATGGGTATTATTGTATAAGCCTTTTGGGGTCTCAACCATTGCACGGTCAAATAAGCATGTGTGTCGTAATAAAGCATGAATTCCTGTCTAGCTCAAGTGGATTTTGAGGTGTCTTTAAGTGGTTTCTTGTGTCTAGCGTTCATTCTGTTTGTAAGCTTGTGGTTGTTTTGGCTAAGAGTAGGTATGGTCTTGATTTAGTTTGGGAGTATATTGGTGAGCATCGCACACACGCACGTTTCTGTGTTTGTCTCGTTGGTCGATGGGAATTTGGTCGAACTCTGTTTGGAAGACTGTGTTCTTTGAGATGTTGGCTTGTTGATTGGTTTTGGTTGGTTTGAAGGGATCGTTGCATTTTCATATTAGTTGCATACATGTATTGCATTGTTAGTTGCATGAGTAGATGGATTTTGTGGGTACATTCGCTATAGGCCCTCACGAGACCTTACTCGTCCACTAGGGCTGCCTAGGGGTTTAAAGGGCTTGTTGCATATGCCAAATGCAACCGTGATCACCTACGGAAGTGGTACTAGTTAGTTGTAATAAATTGTTTGTTTATGCTCGAGGACGAGCATCGGTTTAAGTTTGGGGGTGTGATAAGTGGGTATTTTATTCACTTAAAACGTTTCCGTATGGCTTAAAACGATTGTTTGTACTCGAGTTGTGGTATTTTTGATCTCTTTTAAGGGTATTGTGCAGGAATATCTATCACAGGTGTAACGGGAATGAAGCGGAGCAATCGGAATGCAATTTGGAGCTAAAACGAAGAAAATGGAAAAATTCGTCTTCCTGGACAGAAGGCACGGCGCGGCAGCGCCGTGTTTGAGCTTGCCTATGGCGCGGCAGCGCCGCATGAAAACGGAACAGTAAATCTATGGCGCGGCAGCGCCGCTCTCCTATGTAACTGTGGCGCGGCAGCGCCAGACATTCTGACGAAATTTCCTGTTTTGAACCCGATTTGCTGATTTTTCGAGTTGAAGTCAAATTACAATTCCGTACGACTTATTTGCACCTGGAGGCCTATATAAAGAGAAGAAAACCCTAGAGAATAGGAGTAACATATACCACATATTATCTACGGAGTTTTAAAGCACGAAGAAGCAAGGAAGAAGATAGTTTTCAATTTATTCTTGTATTCTTTCTAGCTTGTGGATGCTTGGTTTGGGTGTATTCTTTAGAACCTTTGATAATTATTCCAATATTGATTCGTTTTCTTCAATCATGTTTACATTAGAACCCATGGTGACGATTAGTTTGATTATGAACTAATTCGTTGTCATGGGGTTTTAGCGGATTTATTCATGAAGTTTATTTGTTGAATTTTCTTGATGCCTATAGTGTGATTGATGCGATATCCTATCATGGTTGTTTTAATTCGTTATAGGAGAGTAGCTAACTCCTGTAATTGTGTGTTAATTCTTATTGAAGCGAAAGTGGATTTAAGAGTTTAGAACTTGCCATGCTAGCATAGGTTTATGCGTGAGAATATCATTCGTAATTAGTGTCGTAACTCTAACCGTTTTATGACGACTATGTGATCAATTGAATGCTTGTACTTCAACCATTATGTTTTCAATCTTTATAGACATATAGGGACTAAACATAATTGGGAGACTAAGTGATTTCTATCTTTATTGTGGATATTATTTAGGATGGTATTTGTGCAACGAAAGTTGGCTTATATCAGTTTTGTGTGTTCGATCAGGTATTAATAAATCACATGAAAAGGCTAGAGAATTGGAAACTATAGATGGATTGTTTAATGAAGTTAAAATTCCATGTTTTATTTGCATAAGTAATTCAATATAACCCTTCGTTCAAATAGTTGATAATTAGTTATAAATTTTAGAAAAATTTTAGTGGTAAACAAAATCCAATTTGTTATTTGTTTTAGCATCGAATAATAATCATACATTGGTGAGTGGATTAACTAGACAATACAACGAGTCCCTGTAGGAACGAACCTTACTTACTATCTGTATTACTTGAGATCACGTGCACTTGCGTGTTGAGTTTGGTCGTAACAATCATGATTGCCTAAATTAGATATTTGTCCTTGAGAAACTCCCCCTGAGTTTGTTGTCCCTAATTGATCACTCCTGGAAGCATTTCTGTGACTGTCAACGGAATGACCATTTTGACTGTCAACGAAACGCCCATTCTGACTGTCAACGAAATGATCATTTGGTCTACTATCAGCTATTCTTTTCAATCTTAATGCAGCAATTTCATCTTCACTGCTGCTTTCATCTGTGCTAGATACAACAACTTTGGACTGTTTCTCAATAGTCTTATCATGATCCATTTGTTCTCCTTCCTCATTCTCAAAAGAGAGACTTTCATGGAAACCTTCATCACAGAGACCCTGAATTTTGAGATCATCAAAAACAACATGTACAGATTCCATAACAATGTTGGTTCTGAGATTGTAGACTCTGTAGGCTTTCCCTGCTGCATAACCCACAAATATTGCTTCATCTGCCTTTGCTTCAAATTTCCCCAAATGCTCAGCTTGATTTCTCAGAACAAAGCACTTGCATCCAAAGACATGAAGAAAATCCAATAGTGGCTTCTTTCTTTTGAGTAGCTGATAAGGGGTCATTCCTTTGGCCTGATTAATCAAAGAAATATTCTGAGTGAAGCAAGCTGTATTAACTGCCTCAGCCCAAAAATACGTTGGTAACTTTGATTCATCTAGCATTGTCCTTGCAGCTTCAATAAGTGTTCTGTTTTTCCTTTCAACTACACCATTTTGCTGTGGTGTCCTTGCTGCTGAAAACTCATGCAAAATACCATTTTCTTCACAGAACACCTTCATGCTTGAATTCTTGAATTCTGTCCCATTGTCACTCCTAATCCTTCTTACTTTCAAGTCAGGATGATTGTTTACCATCTTGATGTGATTGATAATGATTTCACTTGCCTCATCCTTGGAGAGCAAAAAGAAAGTCCATGTAAATCTAGAAAAATCATCAACAATCACAAGACAATATTTCTTCTTTGAAATAGACATGACATTTACAGGGCCAAACAAATCCATATGAAGCAACTCAAGCTGATGGACAATTGATGACTCTGTCTTGCTTTTGAATGATGTCTTCTTTTGTTTCCCTTTTTGACAGGCATCACACAAACCATCCTTGGAAAACTCCACTTGTGGAATTCCTCTAGCAAGATCTTTCCTCACCAAATCATTCATAACTTTAAAGTTCAGATGAGATAATTTCTTGTGCCATAGCCAACTTTCATCCTTGCTTGCCTTGCTGAAGAGGCAAGTGATGGTTTCTGGACTTGTGCTACTAAAGTCAGCAATGTACACACTCCCTCTTCTGAATCCAGTCATTACCACATCTATGATGACATTCTCTTTTGAAATCAAGCCATATCCCTTAGTGTAGCCTTTACTGTCATCTCCAAAGGCAATACAAGGGCCAGCTCTTTCCTGAAACTCTGTGAGCAGGGTAGAATCACCAGTCATGTGTCTTGAACAACCACTATCCAAGTACCAAAGATTCCTTTTGTCTCCCTGCACACAATAGAACCAAATCAAGTCGATTTTGGTACCCAAGTTTCCTTGGGTCCTGTTTTGTTAGCCTTTGCTTTTCCTTTTATATCATTTTTCACCTTGGGCTCAGATTGATTTAAATCAATCTTTATCCTTGGTGCTGATTTCTGAGGATTGCTCACATTTTCATTCTCAGCATGCATAATTGGAGGAACAAACATGTTATTCATATTCCATGGCATTTGTGGCACATTAAACATATTCATGTATGGATTAGACACAAATGGCATGCTGGCATATGGATTTTGAAATTGTGCATATGGAGCAAACATGTTAGGCATAACAGGCATTGTAGGCATAGAACTATTCATTGCAGGCTTGGGAATTTTCACTTTAACAGTCTTCTTAACAGATTTGCAGTTAGTAGATAAATGACTAACACTTCCACAATTAACACATGTTTTTCTAGGAGCATATTTATCAGGTGTGTAATTGTTGTGTTTGTTAATTCCTACTTTGCCATTCCTGTTATTCCTTTTATTTCCCTTAGCCTCAACTTGAACATTCTCTAACTTATCTTTCAATTGCTTGTTGGATAAGTGACCTACATTAGCTCTCTCAACAGGCTTCTCAACTTTCTTTGATTTACTAGACTCACCTTGAACAAAGTTCTTGGTGACAGGACCATACTTGTCATTAAGTCTAGTGAGTTTATCTTTTCTTTTGTCTGTCAACGAAACAGCCTGATCGGTTGATGGTTCATGTGTCAACGAAACATTGCATTCCGTTGACATATCAACCTTCAACAAATGATCATTGTTGTTTGTTGACTCTGTTTCTGATTCTAAGGTTTCACAAACATACCCTAGTTTCTCTTTGTTCTTTTTCCATGATTGTTCACAGAAAGATTCCATACCTTGAACATTAATGATGTTGGTAGCAACATTCCTGGCATCTTTCCATTTAGCAATCACACTTTGTTCTATTTCAAGTTGTGTCTTAAGAATTTCTTCCCTTTGTAATACGTTCTCAAGTTCCTTCTTAGCATCCCTACTAACACATCTCATTTTCTCAAATTCAATGAGCTGTGCTTCTAACATTGCATTCCTATCACTTAAGAGCAAATTAGTCTCTTTAATTCTTGAATTCTATTTGGTAAGTGATTTAAGAGTAACACGCAAATTATATAATACAGTAGACATTTCATTTACTGCACTGTCGCATTCCTCTTTAGAAAGCTCAGAAAGATTAGTAATTGTTACCTGGTTGCTTGAGGAGCTTGCTTCCTGCTCATGATTGTTAGCCATAAGAGCCAAGTTGACATATTCAACATCATCATCAGAATCTTCACCATTACCAGCCCAATCATACTCCTGAGACATGAAAGCCTTTTCTTTTTGCTTGAGAAGTTCAAAGTATTTCTTTTTATAATCAACAGGCTCAAATTTCCTGTTGTTCTTCTCAATCTTGGGCTTTCTGCAGTCTCCAGCAAAGTGACCAAGCATTCCACAATTGAAACATTTAGATTTAGACTTTTCAATCCAGTTACTTTTGTTAGGTTGAAAGTCTCTCCTTGGTGGCCTTGCTTCTGAGTTTCTCTTGAACTTGAACTTAGAGAATTTTCTTGACAGAAAAGCAATGTGTTCATCAATCTCATCTAAGTCATCCAAGTTGGCTGGTTCTGGTTCTTCTTCTTCTGTCATCTTACCTTTACACTTGCTAACATCACTTCTACAACTAGCTTGACTAGTTGTGGCCTTTGCAGCTTCTTCAGTGTCATCTTCCAGTTGGTTCACAGATGCAATCAATGCAATGGATCCACCCTTCTTCTGTACCTTTTCAATTTCCTCATCTTGCTCCATTTCCAGCTCATAAGTCTTCAATGTTCCATACAGCCTTTCAAGAGTGTAATCTTTGTACTCTTGAGTGTTTCATAGAGAAACACTCATAGGCTTCCATTCTTTTGGAAGAGCTCTTAGAAATTTAAGGTTTGAATCCTTAGTTTGGTAGATTCTCCCATACAACTTTAATCCATTCAGAAGCTTTTGAAACCTACTAAACGTGTCATTTAGGGTTTCACCAGCTTTAAAGTGAAAGTGCTCATATTGTTGTATAAGGAGTTGCATTTTGTTCTCCCTTACTTGCTCAGTTCCTTCACATAGTGTTCTGACAGTGTCCCACACTTCTTTGGAGGTTGTACAGTTTATGACATTGTCAAACATCTCTTGCTCCAAACCATTAAACATAATGTTCATGGTTCTCTTATCTTTATGGATTTCTGCAAGATCTTCAATAGTCCATTCTGAGACAAGTTTTGGAATTTCTACATCAGGAGCATCATCTGGCACTCCAACTCTAGATGCAAACTTCATGGGAACGTGTGGACCTTTCTCAATGCAGTCTACATATCTCTCATCCATAGACATGAGATGTAAATGCATCTTTACTTTCCAGTGAAAGTAATTGTCCTTGTCAAGAACTGGTATCTTCACACCTGCATCCTTCTTCACCATGGCTTCTGTTTTTGGTCTTGATCTTTAAACTTCTTGTGTGTTAGAAGCTTGCTCTGATACCAATTGTTAATCCCAAATGACCTAACAGAATTGTAGAAGGGGGGGGGGGGGTTGAATACAATTCTTGATATTTTCTTAAACTTAAAACACTTTATAAAATAAAACTGAACTGAATAAATAAAAACACAAGATATAAATAATTCAGTTGGATTGTTTGATGATCCAACTGAAGTGTTTTTATTGCGGAAATAATCTGTGATACAAAAGTACACAGCTGCTCAGTTACAGAGTTGTAGAGAAGAATGCTCTCAAAGATAGCTAATACAAACTATTTGTTTTTCTTCTCTCACTTTCATTTTAAATGCTACACTTGGTTATATATTCCCATGTTTACAAAGCTATTTTTGGCTACACTAAAGTACACTAAAGGTAACCGCCAATAGTTTGCTTTTCATCCCTTTGTCCAGTGGTCCTTGGAGATCCTTGCTTTTGTCTTCATGCTTATTATGATCACTCCCAAGAGCCCAATTGGAAACTGGGATGTTTCCTTATTCCCCATGTCCATTTTAATGGTTTCCAATGCAAAGTACACTTCCACATCACCTTTAGATCTGTTCAGTAAACTGTCACTATCACTTTGTCAACTATTCAGAAAAGCAATAATGATTCGTTGATAGCAGGGAGATGTGTTTCGTTGATAGCTTTATTCTTCATTCCGTTGATGGTGTTTCTCTCGTTTCGTTGATGAGTAAACTCCATACCGTTGACAGAGTAATCTTCATACCGTTGACATGTCTTCACTTAGGCAAAATTACAAGGCATAACATATTTACACTTAACCAACCTATTTTGCCTATCTAGTACTTAGTCAACATGACTTAGAAAACCTATCTAATACATACAACAAAATGCCTATCATATTGTGAAGTATTGTACAATGCAATTGCTACAAGACTCATTTCGTTGATGAGCTTCCTGTCAACGGAATGCTGCAAAGCATGCCATTTCGTTGACAGTTACAAAATGACTTAATACAAAATCTACTAAGTGTTTTTATAATTATCATCAAGAACAACATATTCCTAACAGTTTTCTCGTTATATTTTTGGAAAATGAGGGGTTTTAGTAAGAAAAAATAAAAAATGTAACATATATTTAGTTTAAAAAGGTAAATGCCCGTGATATATTTGGAAAATGAGGTTTTAAAATTTTAATAATTAAAATTATTTAAATACGTTTTAAAATAAATAAATAAAGGGTTTCCTGTGATATTTTTGGAAAAGGAATGGATTTTAGTGAGAAAAATAGAAAAAGTAAATTGTAAAAGACAATTTCCCGTGATATATTTAGAAAAGGATGAACTTTGTTAGAAAAAATATATAATGTGTTTTAAATGAAAAGATAATTGGTTATAAATAGGTATTTGATTATTTATATTTTAATATTTTTAGTAATTGCATTTGTTAAGAAAAATAAGTAGACATGTTAAAATAGATAAACTTTTAAAAATTAATTATAATATTAAAATAGGTTTAAAAATAAATAACTAAAGGTTTGTCCATGATATTTTTGGAAAAGGGGGGTTTTAGTAAAGAAAAATAGAAAAACAAACATGTTTTAGTTAAAAAAAAGGTAATTGCCGTGATATATTTGAAAAAATAGGGGAATTTGTTAGAAAAAATAGAAAAATAATGTATTTTAGGTGAAAAAGGTAATTGATTATAAACAGGTAATATTATTATTTAATAATATATTTCTATAAATAAGTAAGGTTAATTAAGTAAAAACACGAAGTACAGTTTATTAATTGCAATTAAGTAAAATTACAACGTACCATACCGACCAACCAAACTTTTAATGTTTCGTCTATTATATAATAGTACTAGCTTAAAACCCGTGCGATGCACAGATTGTTAATTGTTATTTTATTTTTATTTTTTTAATATTTTATTAAATGTAATTGTGCAAAAAATAAGCAGGCATGTTAAAATAGCTAAACACTTTTAATTAATTAAAAACATTAAAACATATTTTAAAATAAATAAGTATGGGTTTTCCCGTTATATTTTTGGAAAATGAGGGTGTTAGATATAATTGCTAATGATTGTTTTATCAGTGTTTAAGAAACAGGTACTCCTCAGAGTTTACTTGAAGCCAGTCAGAGTTTATTTAAAGTCTGACGGGGTGAAGAGTTTATTTTAGCTGTCGGTGCAAATATGAAGATTCTAGAAGCAATATATTCTGAAGATGGAAAGAAGCAGAATATATTGAGATAGCTAAATAAACGGGACAGAAGACAGAAGCAATCCTAGATTGATATGAATTGTATAGCTGATTTATAGGATATCAATTAGAGATTGATTATGTAGTTGTGTACTATATAAACACAGATAGGTTAACCCTAAAAGGGATGCGAATACTGAATACATTATTCTTGTAACCTAGCAGCTCTTTGTGATATTTTACATCACTAAGAGAGGAGTTATTTATATAATTCAGTTTATTGATCATAAACAGTGTTATTAATTGTTCTTCTCATACATATATTGATTATATATTGTGTATTCGGCCTAACAATTGGTATCAGAGCTTAGGCTGTTTAATATATACAGTTTATCGATCCAAACACAAGTATAATCATGGCTGATAACTCTCAGGAAGGTTCTAATGCAGGTACTAATGTTCAGAAGATCCAACCAACTTCTGTTAGTCGATATGAGTCAATCAGGGTTCCAATTCTCAGGCCAGCAGAATATCCAGTATGGAAGGTTAAGATGACCATGTTTCTGGAAGCTACAGATCCAGAATACCTTGATAGAATCTATGATGGTCCTCACAAGCCAACTAAGCTTAATACTCTGGTTCCTGGTGAAGAACAAAAGACTATTCCAAAGGAGAAGAAAGACTATACTCCTGAAGACATCTCATCCATAGCAAAGGATGCTAAGGTTAGACATCTACTACACAGTGCTTTAGACAATGTTATGTCTAACAGAGTAATTGGCTGTAAAACTGCCAAAGAGATATGGGATGCTTTAGAAGTCAGGTGTCAAGGAACCAGTGCTATAAAGAAGAATAGGAAGACTATTCTCACACAGGAATATGAACACTTTGATTCAAGACCTGGTGAATCTTTGACTGAAACATATGACAGGTTTTGCAAATTGTTGAATGATCTGTCTCTGGTTGATAAAGAATATGATATTGAAGAATCAAATCTCAAGTTTCTACTAGCCTTACCTGAAAGATGGGATTTGAAAGCTACAACAATCAGGGATAATTATGAACTTTCAGACACATATCTTGATGAAATTTATGGGCTGCTGAAAATTCATGAACTTGAGATAGAACAAAGGAAAAGAAGATCTGGGAAGCAGGCAAAATCTGTTGCTCTTAAAGTTGAAGAAAAGCCTGTTAAGAAGGAATCATCAAGGAAGAAAGCCAAGGGAAAAGCTTTAGTCATTAAATCTGACAGTGAGTCATCAAACTCTGATGATGGCTCAAACACTGATGATGAAGCTTCTGATTCTGAGGATGATGAAGAAGAGATGATGAAAATGGCTGCTTTGATGGTAAAGACCTTCAAGAAGATGGGATTCAAGGACTTCAAGAAAGGAAAGAGATTCTCAAGGAGAGATTCAAACTCTGACAAGAGAAATTTCAGAAAGTTTGATGGAAAAGATACCAAGTCTGGGAAGAAAGACAAGTCTGAGATCCAGTGCTACAAGTGTAAAGAGATGGGTCATTATGCTCCAGAGTGCAAGAAAGGAAAATCTGAGAAAGCACTCATCACTAAAGGCAAGGACTGGGCAGACACTTCAGACTCAGATGAGGGAGTCAATTATGCTCTCATGGCAACTGTTAAAGATGAAGCTGAGTCATCTGAAAATAAGGTACCCTTAACAACTTATGCTTATGATACTGATAACATATCTGAATTGAGAATTTATCTTAAAAGCATACATGTTAGTTATAGGGATCAGACTTTAGAGAATGAAAGAATCAAATCTGAGAATCTAGGCCTTAAAGAAAGAAATAAATTTCTTGAAGAGGAGCTTGTTAACATGCAACAAGTTCAAAAGGAAAGAGATGATGCTGTTTATGTTGAACAGGAATTGCTTAAAAAATATAGGCAAATAGAAGCTGAGTTAGAAAAGGAGAGGAAAGTGATTAAAACCTGGACCAATTCTGGAAAAGACACACATCAGGTTTTTCAGACAGATACTGTAGGCTTAGGTTACTGTGAGGGAGATGAACTTAGGTTTAAAGATAAAGTTAAAGTGAAACCACAACTTAAACCTGTGCAATTTGTTCCTGAATACAGTAAGCTAAAGTCTGTTGTTGTAAAAGAAGCTGTTATGGAACCAGTTGAAACTTGTGAAAAACAGGTTAATATTGGTTCAATAACAGAGAATAAGATTGAGATAGAAGCTGTTAAAGAACCAGTAAAAATCTGTGATAAACAGGTTAATGTTGGTTTAATGACAGAAAAACAATTCAATAATAAGCTCAAAGAAGTAAAGTCTGTCATGAAACAGAAAGGGTTCAAGAAGAACAGGAATGGAAAAATAGGCATAAATAAAAGGAATAATCATTTGTCTACTACTGATGCTCCAAGAAAAACATGTTATAACTGTGGAAGTTCTAACCATCTTGCTAGTTTTTGCAAGAAGAACAAAGATATTAATTCTTTACCCTCCAAACCTAGAGTAAAGAATAATTATGTTAGGGTTAGACCACAGACTTTATGCACACACTGTGGGAGCACTTGGCATTCCATTTATACTTGTAAGAGTTATCATGCTATTTATCACAACTATTATGAGCTAAAACCCAACTTGAAATGGGTTAGAGCAAACTCTGCAAGTATAAAGTCTGACAATGTTAGTTTAAACTCTGTTGATAGTGATTCCGCTGCAAAAGCTAACAATGTTAAGAAAGCCAAAGGATCCAAGCAAGTCTGGATCCTTAAATCTAACACTCAGTGATTGTTTGTGATTGCAGGGCATAAAAGAGAGCACTCTTATCTTGGACAGTGGATGCTCAGGACATATGACTGGAAATAAAGCCCTGCTATCAGATTTTGAGGAAAGAGCTGGCCCAAAAGTTTCCTATGGAGATGGCAACATAGGACGTACTCTGGGATATGGCAATATCAATCTTGGAAGTGTCATCATCACTAATGTAGCTCTAGTCTCAGGACTCAAGCATAATCTGCTTTCTGTGAGTCATATCTGTGACAGAGGATACCATGTAGATTTTCATACTGAACATTGTGAGGTTATCAGCAAATCTACTGGGAAAGTTGTTCTAGTTGGACACAGACACAATAACATTTATGAAGCAAGTTTGGTAACAAACTCTGAAGGAAAAGCTGTGTGCCTGTCTGCAAAAATGTCAAATGAAGAGAGTTGGAATTGGCATAAGAAGCTCTCTCATCTAAACTTGAACAACATCAATGAGCTAATTCGAAAAGATCTTGTAAGGGGACTTCCAAAATCAATACTCAGCTTAGATGGTCTGTGTGATTCTTGTCAAAAGGCTAAGCAAAGGAAGTCATCTTTCAAGAGTAAATCTGAATCTTCAGTTATGGAACCTTATCATCTTTTACATGTTGATCTCTTTGGTCCAGTGAATGTAATGTCAATAGGCAGAAAGAAATATGCTTTGGTAATTGTTGATGAATACACCAGATACACCTGGGTGTACTTCTTAGCAAAGAAGGATGAAACTTCCCTAACTTTGATGGATCATGTGAAGCTATTGGACAAAGGATCACAGTACAAAGTAAAAATTCTAAGGAGTGATAATGGTACTGAATTCAGAAATTCTGAATTGGAAGCTTTCTGCAAGGAAAGAGGAGTAAAGCAAGAATTTTCTGCACCTGGAACTCCACAACAAAATGGTGTAGTTGAAAGAAAGAACAGAACTCTAATCGAAGCTGCCAGAACAATGCTTGATGAAGTAAAATTGCCAACTTATTTCTGGGCAGAAGCTGTTCAAACTGCCTGTTTTACTCAAAATTCTACACTGATCAACAAGCATGGGAAAACACCATATGAGATGGTGAAAAATAAGAAGCCAAATTTGAAGTATTTTCATATTTTTGGATGCAAGTGCTTTGTGTTGAAAACTCATCCTGAACAGTTGACCAAGTTTGACTTAAAAGCTGATGAAGGAATTTTTGTTGGATACCCACTATCAACTAAAGCATTCAGAGTCTACAATCTAAGAACTAAAGTGATCATGGAATCTATACATGTGTCATTTGATGACAAGAAAATAACTGGAATAGAAGATGAAGAATATCATGATCAACTTCGCTTTGAAAATGAAGATTTAAACTCTGATGATGTAAACTCTGATGAAGCAAATCCAACAAACTCTGACGAAGCATACTCTGATCCTCTTGTTAGGTCCTGATAAGTTTGTAGAAGGGGGGTTGAATACAAACTATACCGTTTTATCGAATTTGTCCTTTAAAAGATTTAACTGTTTAGAACAAATTAGTGCGGAATAAAAACTGAAACAATATTCAAGTTAAATAGAAACTCTATTAAACTTGAGAGGTGTTACAATTCAGAGCACAGATTACAAGGTTCTTGTTAAAACAAATTTAGAATAAATTCGACATGAATTTATCTATATTTGTAATAAAAAGATCGAATACTAAAAAGTAGTTCGATAGTAATTCTAGGGATTATGATCCGCTAGATTGTCAAAGCAGTACAAGTAATTGAATTCTAGTGGATTGGATATAACTTTGCTTGCTAGAATTTATTACAAGAAATAAATGAAGCTTTGCAGTTGGTTCGCTTGAATATGCAAAAGAGAGAAAATGAGAAGTTGTTTTTGCTTCTGTGTTCAATTGTGATGTCTTCTGTGTCTTTTGATCATGTATTAGTATATAACACAAGTCAACAGAATGCTTTTCATGCGCCAAACAAACTGCATTTCATTTACACTAATAGTACTATCCAGTTAAACCTGGTAGTACTATCGGTAGGACTACCAGTTTGAACTGGTAGGACTATCGGTAGTACTATCACAGATAGTACTACTAGTATAAAATGGCAGTACTACTAAAAGAAATAAAACTGATTTAATTTTATTCTACTTTTAATTGATTTAATAAATGACTTAATTCTTTTAGAATTAATTCACTGATTAAATAAATTAAATAACTGACTCAAATAATTTCATAAATAAATTAATTCTGGAGAATTAATTTATACATTAAATTACTTAAGATCTAGATTGATTAATTTAATATATGAATTAATTCTGAAAGAATTAATTCATAGATTAAATTAAATATCTTTTAGAATAATATTAAAAGAGAATTAAACTAATTTTTAGAACCACTGAAATTGATGACGAACGTCCACTGAATGACGTTGACACTCCATGTACTGTCTGGTTCATGAGCGACAAACTTTAATGGTTGTTCTTCACACTTGACTTTAAGCTGTGATTCTTTTCTCCTTCTAGTTAAACAAGGACTGTAACCTGTACTTTTCTCCGTCACACTTCTGAAATATCTGTCACTTTAAATAGATCCACTTTCTTGAATACTTCACTGAGGCTTGATCAAATAAATGAACTTCTTCCAGTGTAGAATAACTTCAAGTCTGAAGATGACTTTAATCTTCATTCTTTGACATATATAATCCTCTGAGATTTCTGTGACATAGGTATTTATTATTTACTTATTACATCTTAATTAAAGTTGAGTAGAATCCTCGGTGTTTACAAATAGGCCTTGACATATGCCTTTCAATCTCCCCCTATTTGTTTGTTAGACAATAACAACCAAATAGTCTAGAGGATAACTCAACTAAAACAAGAAAAGATAAGACTTTTAAGAGCCAAGCAAATAATAAAAAGTTCTGGATTAAATATAACAATTTCCAGATTCAAACAATAAAGATAAATACAAGATAGATGTTCCTCTAGCCTGAACAAATGATAAATTTCCCTATCTTGATTTACCTAGCTCTAAACATATAACATTTACAAATTGAGCTAACTACATCATGCCTTTAGTCTCTAATTTCACCTTCTTCAGCTTCTTGCAAGGTGACCAGAAGATCTTTGTCAAGGACACGATCACTTTCAGAAACCACACCACTTGGCATTACTGGTTGAGTGGTGATCTTCTTCAATCTATTCTTCATCTGAGCATATCTTGGAATTTTCTCCGTGCAGTAGTCTGAAATCATATCAACAACTTCAGACTTCTCTACAGAAGCAAACCCAGAAGTTCTAAGAAGATTCTCCAACTTCACCAGTTGCATAGCAGTCTGTAGCTTCATGGAATCAGGATCCAGCCTTACAGTCTCCAAAGTTTTACCTCTGTAGATTTTGACTTCATAAGGAAAATGTACAACTTGAGGGCTGGCCTTCATAGCAGAATCTCTCAGCCGGTCATAAAGAAGCTCGTTCAAGCAAGAAGATCTCTTTACTTTACTCATCAGAATCCACAATTCAGAGAGAGATCTTCTTTGAAGTAGTTCAAGAGAAACAGTGAATGACCCTTCAAGAGCACTTGAGACATAGATGAACAGTTCCTGCCTCACTTGATCAAATGCAGACGTAATCCTTAGGATATCTTCCTTCAATGCCTTCATATATAATGAGTTTTCTGGATTAACAGTTCTGATCTTCTCAAGCAGCTTCAGAAAAGTAGCATCATTGTTTGTACCTCTCTGAGGGATATCAAACATCTCCCTTGCCTTATCCCATTTGACTCCTTGCTTCATCCTAACATCCAATCTCCTTTCTTTGACATGAATACTATGAAGACGTTGTTTGTCTTCATGTTCAGCCTTTTGAATTTTCAGCTTCTGAGAAATGATGTCAGAGACCTTGGCATTTTCATCCTCCTTTCTTCTCAACTCTGCCTGTTGTTTCTTCAACTCCTTCTCAAACAAAGGGTCAGGTGTGTATAGATCAGCTTCATCTTCCCAATCATCAAAGTTGGCTGCCTCCTCAACCTCCTCCTCACCAAAAGCTTCTTCAGGTATGGTCTTCCTCAGATCACCAGATGTGTCAAATTGGAAGTCATCCTGTTCACCGTGGTAGTAGTAGGCATCATCAAAAACAGACTCCTCCATTGATTGTTTACCTTTCCCCTTATCCTTTCCAGAAGCTCCTCCAGCTTCTTTGTCTTCTCCTTTCTTCTCCTTCTCCCCCTTAGTTGAGGAATCCTCTACAGTTTGAGCTGTGGAAGCCCTAGGATTCACCTCAGATGTTCTCCTTATCTCTCCTCTTTCTCTTCCATCTCCTCCTTCATCAGCATCATCTCCCTCAAAGAATGTTCTTTGCTCTACAGTAGGTTGATGTGATTCCTTGATCATGTAGTATAGGTGCTTCATCCCTTCATTAAGATGCTTCATTCCTCCTTCAATCTTAGACATCCTTTGTTCATTAAACCTCTGGTTTTCATCAGATGTTTGCAGAATAAAGTCCACCTTGGTAGAAATAGAAGCAATCTCCTTGACACTCTCCGATATCTGAGCATTTGACGTTGTAAGATCAGAGATGTCTGAAGCCACCAGTACTTGAGATTGTTGGATTGAATTCAGCCTCGGGAGTAGATTATTCTTCAATCCTTCCAGGTCATCTTTCACAGTACCCAGCTGATTTGATACAGAGGTGGTAGATTGAGCAACCACTTGTGCTTTCAGAAGATTGTTCTCAACCTGGGTTTCTTGTAACTTCCTTTGTAGATCAGCTAGCTGGTTCAACAAAGCAGTGTTTGTGTCAGTGTGTGCACTCACCTCAATTGCTCTCAGTGGTGTTTCACTCAACTCACGTGCTTGTGTTTCACTCGGTGTTTGATTCATATCTCTCACCACTAACTGTCTGTCAAGATTCTCAGTAGATGTACCTGCAGGAAAAATCACCCTAGCCCCTTCAAGAGAGGTCAGTGGTGGTGCAATGGGAGTTCGCAATTCCCGATCCCTGAATGAGTCTGTCAAAATATTTGACATTGTATACTGAATTTCTTCAGGGACAGACTCATCAGGTTGCCTTTCACTTTCTCCAGTAAAAACTGCGAGTGAAAAATCCCTTAAGGGAGCCAGAGATGTTCCCTCTGGGAGGGGAGAAAATGATTCTATTATAGGTGGCAAAGAATCAGATTTTCCCTCTGATGCCTGTGAAGGCACTTCTACCGTGAAAATGGTAGGCACTGTTTCAGATCCTAAGTGTTCTCCTAACAACGTGTCCTGAGTTTCTTCTATTTGGATGTCTTCTCCCATTGTGAGTAATGGGAGAGTGCTTGACTCATTACAGGTTGCCAGGGCCCGATGGCGAATTTCAATAGATTCATCCTGTTGAGAGGATGTCTCCAGAGACTGTTCAATGGCCATTTCAAAGTCCATATCCTGTTGGGAGGACATGGATGGGCTTACAGATGTCTCTCTATAGGTTTTCCTTTTCTTTAGTGGTGGAGACAGAGCTGTGGGTGCACTCAGTGTTTGTTCACTACTTGACCTTTGTCTTATTAAAGAAGTAGTTTCAGGTTGAGAGGTTAAAGGATTAGACACAGTGTTTGGCTCTCTGACCTGGGTTAGAGATTGTGGTTCTACAACCTCTTGGTCTGTCCTATCAACCACTTGGGCTTCAACAGAGGTGCCAGATGATCCAGAGATAGGATGTATTACCTGAATTGGCAGTTCCTCTGAAGTTCCAGCTGCTATGACTAGTTGTTGATCAGGAACAAAAGGTTCAAAGGTAGGTAGGTGAATGAAATGAGCCATGAATGGACTTACAACCACTGGTGTCATATTCCATTTAAGAGAAGTATAGAGTCTTTGATAGAACTTACTATAAGTAGAAGGAGAATTAACAGATAAAGAATTTGAAAACAACTCCTTGTGAGCATCAGATAGCACATGATTGATTAAAATAGTGAGAAATCGAGGATAGAAACACCTGACTTTCCTACCACTATCATGATCAATCCTGGCATTTGATACTCTCCTAACTATAAGACTCCAGATAAGATGACCAATGTTAAGTCTAACATTAAACACAATAGCATAAGCAATGTACTGCAACAAAGATGGAATATTTTGAAAATTGCTTTTAGTACAATTGCTGAAAACCTTAGCTAAAGTATCAAATAAGATATCCCATTCACAGACTAAATTAGCTTTACTGAGTTTGGGCAACTCCAAAGGACCTTGATAATGAATTCTGTTGAAAAACTGAATTAATTCAATATCAGAAGGAGTCCTATCAAAGTTATCCCTAGGAAGTTGAAAAACTTCACAAAACAAATCCTCAGTAATAGTGTACTGTGTGCTCAATAGTGAAAGATATAGAATTTAAATTCTCAGAAATCACAGCAGTAGAACACAATAATCTAAGTGGTTCAATCTTTAAATCAGCAGATAAACATATAGCACGACTCACACAACATTGCGAATTTAAAAACTGAATCCAAGGTCGAAAACGATCAATCGGGCATTTCAACGGATCAAAATATCCAATATAATTGTTTTTAACAACCTCAAAATTCTGAGCCATAATTTACTAAGTAAAAATTAACACAGAAAATCAAAAACTCAAATAATTATGAATAATTCGAATTTAAGGATTTTAAAATTAATTAAAAATTAATTAAAAATCCAAATTTTCAAAGTTCTCCAAAAATTACCAAATTTTAGTATGTTAATCCTTGACACAAACCACACACTGTACTATTTTTAGAACTCAAAAACACTTATTAAAACCCTAAAAACGAATCACAAAACCCTTTGAAATTCAAAAACTCGAAAAATTAAAACTCAATGAAACTTGGATTTTAAGTACTCGAATTAATGGGCTTGAGAAGATCTGTTCAGTGATGGTTTCAGAATTTAAAACAAGCAAGAAATGAATTCAGAAACTGAAAAAGAAACGGGTAGCAGTTCGTTTCTTGATGAACAAAAGAGAGAAAAAAAAATCAAGTTAAGTAAAAACTTGAACTGTGGTAGTACTCAGTAAACCGTAAAAACAAAAAAAAATAGTATATTTATATAACCAGTAGTACTATGGTAAAAGTAAAAAACACGGTAGTACTATGGTAATTAAACAGAAAAAAAAAAAAAAAGCTTTGTAGTACTAACCAAAACTCGGTAGTACTATCAGAATAATAAAAATAAAAGAAAAACAAAAAGAAAAAGAAATGCTAGTAGTACTATCTAAAATGACTACGGTAGTACTATGAACTGAAAAAGGAAAAAACAAAATACAAAATACAAATAAAAACAAAAGCTGGTAGTACTTACATAAAAAGAACTGGTAGTACTATCAAGGGATAGTACTACCGATAGTACTACTAGTATAAAACTAGTAATACTAACGAAAATCAGATTTAAATAAAAGGAAAAATGCTGAGAATAAGAAACTTTACAGAATATGAATAAAAATGCAGAAAAAATATGTACAAGCCTAGAAAAATTCACAGAAAATCCCATAAATTCTAGAAAAATATGCAGAAAATTATAGAAATGAATAAAATTAATATAAACTTGCAGAAATATTTAAACAACAATATATACAATCTGAAAAATATCTAAATAATTCTAAATAAATATATTTTCAATAAAAATACATTTCTCCACTTACAAAAAATATGAGAAAAATATTTTTAAAGAAAATAAGATATTCAGAACCATTTAAATCAACAAGCATGCAATTATTAAATGAGAATTGGCAGTAAATATTAGTTAAATGACAAGAGAAAATGAATTTTGAAAGAACAAACCTGACAGAGATAATGTCAATCACTAAGACTGTTTAACATACCCAATTTACCAACTAACTTGATAAATGTGGATTCGTCAACAGATTTAGTGAATATATCTGCAGTCTGTTCTTCTGTGGGTACAAAATGTAACTCCACAGTTCCATTCATGACATGCTCTCTGATGAAATGATACCTGATATCAATGTGCTTTGTTCTCGAGTGCTGCACAGGATTGTTGGAGATTGCTATGGCACTTGTATTATCACAAAATATGGGAATTTTGTCTAATGCAAAGCCATAGTCCTTTAATTGATTCCGTATCCATAAGATCTGAGCACAACAGCTTCCAGCAGCAATATATTCAGCTTCTGCTGTTGAATTTGAAACTGTTTGTTGTTTCTTGCTATACCAGGAAATCAACCTACCTCCTAGGAATTGACAACTCCCAGAGGTACTCTTTCTATCCACAACACTACCTGCATAATCAGAATCTGTATATCCAACAAGATTAAAACCAGAATCTTTAGGGTACCAGATACCTAGATTAGGTGTACCCTTAAGATATCTCAAGATTCTTTTCACAGCAATGAGATGTACATCTCTAGGGTCCGCTTGGAACCTTGCACACAAGCATGTAGCATACATAATATCTGGTCTACTAGCAGTAAGATAGAGTAAGGAGCCAATCATACCTCTGTAGCTTGTAACATCTACCTTGATAGATTTGTCAGAAGCTCCAAGTTTGATGGCTGTTGAAGATGGAGTCCTTGCTGATGCTGAATCCTCCATGTGATACTTCTTGAGGAGTTCTTTGAGATACTTGGATTGACAAATAAATATACCATTTGACCTTTGACTTACTTGTAATCCAAGAAAGAACTTCAGCTCACCCATCATACTCATTTCAAACTTACTCTGCATTAGCTCAGCAAATCTCTTACAGAGATTATCATTAGTAGACCCAAATATGATGTCATCCACATAGACTTGGACTAATATCATATCACTTTTGTGTTTCTTTGAAAAAAGAGTTTTGTCTATGATACCTCTAACAAAACCATTTTCTAAAAGAAAACCAGAGAGAGTGTCATACCATTTTCTTGGGGCTTGTTTGAGACCATAGATAGCCTTGAAGAGAAAGTACACAAAGTCCAGCAGCTCCTGATTTTCAAAGCCAGGGGGCTGTTCCACATACACTTCTTCATCAAGTTCACCATTCAGGAATGCACTCTTAACATCCATTTGATAGACTTTAAAATAGGAGTAAGCAGCAAATGCTAAGAACATCCTGATGGCCTCAAGTCTAGCCACTGGTGCATAGGTTTCATCATAATCAATGCCTTCAGCTTGTGAATACCCTTGTGCAACCAGTCTTGCCTTGTTTCTTGTTACAATGCCATCCTCATCTAGCTTGTTCCTGTATACCCATCTTGTACCAACTACTTTCTTGTTCTTTGGCCTGGGTACCAGCTTCCAGACTTGTTGTTGTTCAAACTGATTGAGTTCATCTTGCATAGCAATCACCCAATCTGGATCAGTCAGTGCTTCCTCAGTTTTCTTTGGCTCCATTTTAGATAGAAATGCTGAGAAATGACATTCATTCTGAGTAGCACTTCTAGTTTTAACTCCAACATCTGGATCACCAATGATCAGCTCAAAAGGATGAGCTCTATTCCAAACAGTCCGTCTTGGAAGATTTGATCTTGATGATTCGCCTTGAAATTCACTTTGATGTTGTGAGTGACTATTTGATCCTTCATTTGCTCCCCCTGAGTTGTTGCTAGATTGCCTTGATGATTCTTATCCAGTGTTGGTGGTATCTCCATTGTTACCAGTGTTTCCACCACCATCACCATGATCATTATCATCATTGTTATTATCATCACCAGCAATAACTTCAGGTGGGGCTCCATCATCTGAATCTGAGTCTGGCAAGTTATCAAACTTCATTTTCTCAGATGAATCTGCTGTTTGGATATTAGAGAATTTAGTGTCATCAAAAGTTACATTGACACTTTCCTTTACTGTGTGACTGCCAACCAAGTAGACCCTGTAAGATCTTCTGGAGTAACCAACAAAAATAGCTTCTTGTGCTTTTGCATCAAACTTGCCACGTTTCACATTGTCATCTATAAGCACAAAGCATTTTGCTCCAAATACATGAAAGTACTTGACAGTTGGTTTCTTGTTGTTCATGATCTCATAAGGAGTCTTCATTAAGTCCTTGTTGATTAAAGTTCGATTCTGAGTATAACAAGCTGTATTCGCTGCTTCAGCCCAAAAGTACGTTGGAAGTTTGGACTCACTTAGCATAGTCCTAGCTGCTTCAATCAATGTACGATTCTTTCTTTCCACTACTCCATTTTGTTGAGGAGTTCTAGGGGCAGAATACTGTCTTGTTATTCCTTTACCAGCACAAAAGTCATTTAGAATGGCATTCTTGAATTCAGTACCATTATCTGACCTTATGGCTCTGACAGGGAATCTAGAATCCAGTTCAATCAACTTTATGTGGCCAATCACCAGGTATGGGGTCTCATCCTTGGAATGTAGGAATAAAACCCATGAATATTTTGAAAAGTCATCAACAATCACAAGTGCATATTGTTTCTTTGACATGGACATCACATTAACTGGACCAAACAAATCCATGTGCAGTAGCTGAAGAGGTTCAGTTATTGATGATGTGTCAGTGCCCTTGTGAGAAGCTTTCTTTGACTTTCCTTTCTGACATGCCTCACACAGTCCTTCCTGTGTAAATTCCATCTGAGGCAACCCTCTAACCAATTCCCTCTTGACTAAAGAGTTCATGGTTTTGAAGTTAAGGTGAGACATCTTCTTGTGCCATAGCCAACTATCATCTGATGAAGCTTTAGCATAAAAACAATTAACTTCATCTTTGAATCCTGAGTTCAGATCAGCTATGAACAAGTCACCTTTCCTTACTCCTTGAAGAGCAGGCTTTCCATTCTTCTTGTGAAGGATCTGACACTTCTCTCTTTCAAAGGAAACATCATATCCTCTGTCACAGAAATGACTGATGCTGAGAAGATTGAACTTCAGACCTTCCACAAATGAAACATCTTCAATGATAACATTTCCGTACTTCAAACAGCCATATCCTTTCGTAATACCCTTGCTGTTATCTCCAAAGGTAACTACTGGGCCAGCTTTCTCAACCAAATCTGATAGCAGGGCTCTATCTCCGGTCATATGCCTTGAACAGCCATTGTCAAGAATCCATATAACACGGTTTACTTGTTTAACTCCCTGCAATATCAAATTGATTAGACCTTCTTCGGAGCCCAAAATTGATTGGGTCTGGCATACTTAAAGAACTGGCCTTTGTCAGGCAAAACAACATTTTTAGCTAAAACTACTTCAACCTCTTTCACATAAGAGCGTTTCCATTTATAGCCAGCCTTAACACATTTCTGAGTAGGCTTAGGGATAAATGAATCCACTCTAGTATTAGGAGAACTAGCAGTCTTAGCTTTAACATGCTTCTTATTATTAACATGTTGACGTGGAGCAGTCTTATAACTAGATACATGCTTACTATTAAAATAAGCATACATAACATTGAAAGCACAAGACATGCAATTAAACACACCACATGCTTTATGAGAAGAATTAACAGCAGGCATGTTAGTTCTACAGTTGTTTTGATCCAACTTATGGATATCTGATTTAGTCTTTTTAGTTGTAGCAACTTTGACTGGAATATCAGATATGCACTTTTTGGACTGTTCAGCTTCCAAAGCAACATCCTCTTCACGATTCTCCTCAACTATAATGATAGAGTATTCATTCATAGGATCTGCCTCGGACTCCTTACAGAAGGGTGTTTCAATACCCTTAAGTACATATGGAACAACCTTCCCTTCAGATCTGACTCTACAAGGGGTATTGATTCCAAGTAATCCAATAGCCTCATTATAATCATAACCTATACTGACATGATTACCAACAGCTTGTTTATTGAGAATTTCTTTAGTCGTCTTACAAGAGTTGTAATAGGCATTAGCTTTGGTATTAAGCACACTATTCTTTTCCTTAAGAATGGTTTCCAGTTGAATATAACATTTAACCCTATTCTCAAGAAATGCAATTTTCTCAATAAGTTCATCCTGATTAACATGCACTAATTTTAATTCTTTTATTTCCTTTTCAAGATTTGTGTTTAAAAGAATTATTCTATCATTTTCAGTGCGTGCACAACTTAAAGTATCACCAAGATGACGAATCATTTCAGTATCAGTGAACTTTACCTCAGACATGTTGGGTGGAGATAATATGGAATCAAAGATTTTGTCTCCTATTGCCATGAGTGCAAGATTCCCAATCTCACCGGCTTCTTCATCACTGTCAGTGTCATCCCAACTCTTTCCCTCAGCAACATAGGCTTTCCCAATCTTGTTCTTCTTGCTAGAATCAAATGTGTTTCTAGTCACTTGCTTTGGCTTTCTGCATTCAGTAGCAAAGTGACCCAACTCATTGCAATTGTAGCATCTGATTGTGCTCCTTTCCACAGTTCCAGTTTTGTAGCCACCCCTTGTGCCACTTGAAGAGGAAGATCCACCTCTCTGAAATCTGGGCCTGAACTTAAGATTGGGATTCCTCTTGAATCTGAACTTCCCAAATTTCCTGACTATCAAAGCCAAGTCACCATCCTCCAGCTGATCAAGCTCCTCTAAAGAATAGAAGTCACCACCAGATTGATCAATGGATGTTAATCCATATTCAGCATCAATAACATTCATGTTAGAACTGGAAGGTTGAACAGCCTTCACTTCCAGTTTCTGTGGGACTTCAGCAGCCAGTGCAGTAGAAGTACTAACAATCTTCCCAGTTCCATACAGCTCCCTTTGTTGAATCTGCTCCAGCTCATAGGTCTTCAGAACACCATACAATCTCTCCAAAGCAATCTCATTCATATCTCTTGCTTCTCTAATGGCAGATATTTTGTGCTCCAAATGAGGTGGAAGGGTAAGAAGGAACTTCTTGTTAATCTCCTTGTTGGTGTAGTGCTTCCCATTGAGATTCAGATCATTAATTAATTTGTTGTATCTCTCAAAAACCTGAGAGATGCCTTCACCAGGGTTTGATCTGAAATGCTCATATTGTGAGGTGAGAATTTCCAGCATATTCTCCCTAACTTCCTCTGTCCCCTCATTGATTATCTCTATGGTTCCCCAAATGTGTTTGGCAGTATCACAATTTAGGACATGATTATGCATGATAGGATCAAGATTATCAATAAGGATCAACTGAAGACAGGAATCCAAGGTAACATCCTCTTTCTCATCAGGAGTGTAATCCTTGGGATCTTTAGGGTACATCCTAGCAGCCCTAGTAACAACATCATTCACTATTAACTCTTCCTCAATAATCATAGGAAGTTTGGGACCACTCTTCAGCACATCCAAGTATTTAGGATTAGCAACTTTAAGAAATAGGAGCATTTTCTTCTTCCACATTGGATAATGCTCCTTGCTGAACATTGAGATTTTGACTGTACCCACTTTCTGTGTAGTAGACATCTTTTGAGATTTTTAGGAATAATAAAAAAAATCAGAGTTTAAGAAAAATCTCAAAACAATTGGATCTTTGATTTGTATATCAATCAAAAGGCTCTGATACCAATTGTTAGGTCCTGATAAGTTTGTAGAAGGGGGGTTGAATACAAACTTTACCGTTTTATCGAATTTGTCCTTTAAAAGATTTAACTGTTTAGAACAAATTATTGCGGAATAAAAACTGAAACAATATTCAAGTTAAATAGAAACTCTATTAAACTTGAGAGGTGTTACAATCCAGAGCACAGATTGCAAGGTTCTTGTTAAAACAAATTTAGAATAAATTCGACATGAATTTATCTATATTTGTAATAAAAAGATCGAATACTAAAAAGTAGTTCGATAGTAATTCTAGGGATTATGATCCGCTAGATTGTCAAAGCAGTACAAGTAATTGAATTCTAGTGGATTGGATATAACTTTGCTTGCTAGAATTTATTACAAGAAATAAATGAAGCTTTGTAGTTGGTTCGCTTGAATATGCAGAAGAGAGAAAATGAGAAGTTGTTTTTGCTTCTGTGTTCAATTGTGATGTCTTCTGTGTCTTTTGATCATGTATTAGTATATAACACAAGTCAACAAAATGCTTTTCACGCGCCAAACAAACTCCATTTCATTTACACTAATAGTACTATCCAGTTAAACCTGGTAGTACTATCGGTAGGACTACTAGTTTGAACTGGTAGGACTATCGGTAGTACTATCACAGATAGTACTACTAGTATAAAATGGCAGTACTACTAAAAGAAATAAAACTGATTTAATTTTATTCTACTTTTAATTGATTTAATAAATGACTTAATTCTTTTAGAATTAATTCACTGATTAAATAAATTAAATAACTGACTCAAATAATTTCATAAATAAATTAATTCTGGAGAATTAATTTATACATTAAATTACTTAAGATCTAGATTGATTAATTTAATATATGAATTAATTCTGAAAGAATTAATTCATAGATTAAATTAAATATCTTTTAGAATAATATTAAAAGAGAATTAAACTAATTCTTAGAACCACTGAAATTGATGACGAACTTCCACTGAATGACGTTGACACTCCATGTACTGTCTGGTTCATGAGCGACAAACTTTAATGGTTGTTCTTCACACTTGACTTTAAGCTGTGATTCTTTTCTCCTTCTAGTTAAACAAGGACTGTAACCTGTACTTTTCTCCGTCACACTTCTGAAATATCTGTCACTTTAAATAGATCCACTTTCTTGAATACTTCACTGAGGCTTGATCAAATAAATGAACTTCTTCCAGCGTAGAATAACTTCAAGTCTGAAGATGACTTTAATCTTCATTCTTTGACAGATATAATCCTCTGAGATTTCTGTGACATATGTATTTATTATTTACTTATTACATCTTAATTAAAGTTGAGTAGAATCCTCGGTGTTTACAAATAGGCCTTGACATATGCCTTTCACCTCTACTGGTAAATACTGAAGAATTTTCTCTGACAAAACAAAATAGAGAACCAGTTGAGGGGGAGCGTGAAGAAACTTCAGAAACTTCTCAAAGTGATGACTCAAATTCTGAAAGAGAGTCAAATGAAGAATCAAACAGAAACTCTGAGCCAAACTCTGAAAGTTCAAATACTGAACAGTCCAATTCAGGGGGAGCCTCAGAGAATGCAAATGGTCAAGAAGAAAATCAGGAGAGCATGGATCAAGGGGGAGGATCTAATAATGATAATAGAAGCCAATTACCTACAACAAGAAGGTGGACACAGTCCCATACACCTGACTTGATAATTGGAGATCCAGAAGCTAGTGTAAGAACTAGAAGTGCTACAAATAATGAATGTCTGTTTCATGCATTCTTATCTCAAACAGAGCCCAAGAAAGTGGAAGAAGCTCTTCAAGATGCTAACTGGATAACAGCAATGCAAGAGGAGTTAAATGAATTTGAGAGGAATGAAGTATGGACACTTGTACCAAGACCAAAGAATAGATCTATTGTTGGTACAAAGTGGGTTTTCAGAAACAAAAAAGACAGTGATGGAGTGATTACAAGGAATAAAGCTAGACTTGTGGCTAAAGGCTATTCACAGCAGGAAGGAATTGACTATGATGAAACCTTTGCTCCAGTTGCAAGATTGGAGGCAATAAGGATTTTTCTGGCCTATGCTGCTCACAAAAAGTTTAAAGTCTTTCAGATGGATGTGAAAAGTGCTTTTCTCAATGGGAAACTTGAAGAAGAAGTGTTTGTTGAACAACCTCCAGGGTTTGTAGATCCCAAACATCCAGATTATGTCTACAGGCTTGATAAGGCATTGTATGGACTAAAGCAAGCACCTAGAGCATGGTATGAAACTCTGGCTCAATTTCTTTTAGAAAGTGGGTTCACTAGAGGTACAATAGACAAAACCTTGTTCTATTTTAATTATGGTGATGACTTGCTGTTAGTTCAAATCTATGTGGATGACATAATTTTTGGGTCTACTAATGACAAACTCTGTAAGAAATTTGCCAAGCTTATGCAATCAAGGTATCAAATGAGCATGATGGGAGAGCTTAGTTATTTTCTAGGCTTACAGGTAAAGCAAACAGATGAAGGGATTTTTATCAATCAAGCAAAGTATACCAGAAATCTTCTCAAGAAATTTGGTATGCTTGATAGCTCATCTGCTAAAACTCCCATGGCTACTGTAACAAAGCTAGACAAAGACACAGGAGCCTCAGTAGATATGACAAACTATAGAGGGATGATAGGGTCTCTTCTTTATCTCACTGCAAGCAGACCAGATATCATGTATGCAACATGTCTTTGTGCAAGATTTCAAGCAGACACCGGAGAGCCACATCTAACAGCTGTGAAGAGGATTTTCAAATATCTCAAAGGAACCATAACCCTTGGTTTGTGGTACCCTAGAGAATCAGAGTTTAAATTAATTGGTTACTCTGATGCAGATTTTGTAGGCTGTAAGATAGACAGAAAAAGCACAAGTGGAAGCTGTCAATTTTTAGGTGACAGATTAGTTTCTTGGTACAGCAAGAAACAGAAATCAATTTCCACATCCACAGCAGAAGCAGAGTATATAGCTGCTGGTAGCTGTTGTGCACAGATTTTATGGATGAAGAATCAATTGCTGGACTATGGATTAAGGTACTCTAAAATACCTATTTACTGTGATAATGAAAGTGCTATTGCTATGACAGGTAATCCAGTACAGCACTCCATGACCAAGCACATCAGCATAAGGTATCATTTTATCAGGGAACATGTGGAAGAAGGAGATATTGAGCTTCATTTTGTGTCTACAGACCAACAGCTTGCAGATATCTTCACCAAACCTTTGAGTGAAGCTACCTTTACAAGACTGGTAATGAACTTGGAATGATTTCTGGTTTTGACTAGAAATACTGGTTAGATTCAAAATCTATACATGATTGATTTTGTGCTCATGGTTCTTTGCATGTGTTAACTGTTATTTGTACCAGTATGTTAAACTCTGATAAGTAAACTCTGTTAGTCATAAAGTGTCAGTCATACTCTGTCGGTTAAAGTCTGATGTTAAACTCTGATTGTGATTTTTGTCTGAAACACATGGACCGATGAAGAAACTTGTATGAAGCATGACTCTCAGTAAGTAATCATAAACTCTTCTGAATGATTTAAATTCTAATTTCAAAATGTAAAGAAATTTTACACAAGCATGATACTGTCTCTATATCTATAGCATCTCTTAGTTCATTGATCTTATACACTGAGTCTGTATTAACTGTTTGCACTTTCTCTCATAAATTAATTGTATTAACTGATGAAAAGTCTAAACTCTGATAATTAGTTGCAAACATTTCACCCTCAAAAGATGCCAAAAAGAGCACAAATTCCTTTGAGATCATGTTGTGCCTAGGAAGATCCAGGAACTTATTGTGTGAAATAAGGGCTAAAATCTTTGATTTTTGGTGACTAGTGCCAACCACTGATTACTGGAAAAAAAAAAAATAAAAAAAAAAAAAAATTATATATATAAAGGGGGTGAAAATAAAAGATATATCCAAATGAAAGGATATCAGAATACAGAGTTTAGATATAAAAATCAGATTTTATTTTATATGAGAGTTTGAGCAATCAGTTTTTACTGTTTTAGTTTGTGGATTTTATGCACTTTGAGATGGTCTAAATATTCATATTCAGTAAACTCTGCTAAATCACACACAAATTCTCACACCTGTACAGTTTGAGAAAAGAATTTATTTATAAAGAAGGAGGATTGGTAAACACTGATGAACTGTGTACTCTACGCCGAGGTAATTTAATTTTAATCTCTGATGATTAAAATAAATTTTGTTTGTTTCAGACATATTATGATTTTGAGAAAAGACATTAGTTTTGAAAATTCAAAAAGAGTATGATTGGACAGTTGTTAAAGAGTGTATTAAACATAAGAGAGAGGTTGCGTGTCTAGGAAAGTGTAAAAGGCGGTAATTATTGCTGTTTTTACTGCGCATGCGCATTGGAAACTGCCAATTACTGCTGTCAGTCATTGCATGTGTGCCACGTGTCCCACTCACACAGTTAACGGAGTAAGACAGTTGTGTATTAATGATTAAAAACTGTTCAGTTTTTAATTTTGAATTTCATATTTATACAATACACACACATACGTCTAAACCTTTCACATCTTACTCCAATTCACTTCTATTGTCACACACACATATTCACAAACACTTTTCTACTTTCAAACTCTTTCGAGCTTTTGCATCTGTTTCTTTGTTATTCTCTCACTTCTTACTAATGGCGACAACAGTGTTTGTTTCTTCTGGATTAGAATTTGTTCCAAACAATTATGCAGCACCACTAAACACTGTCAATTCACCAGAGGCGTTTCACTTGATTCAGCGTTTCTTGACAAATTCTGATATTGGACATGCTCTCACTGAACCAGTGAAGCTGTCTAGGTCTCAAATTAGAGCTTTCTGGCAGACAGGTGTTTATGATGATGGAGGAGAGGTTGGGTCTCCGTCAATTGTTTTTGAGTATCAAAACCAGGAGTTTGTGGTTACTCCTGTGACTGTTCGTGATGCTTTGGATTTTGAGGATTTTAATTCCTACACAATTTCAGTTGGAGATGGAGATCTGCTAAGAATGATGAGGGATACTGGTTATTCTGGGTCATTGACCAAGGTGGGTCAATTGAAGCGTCCATTCCTGAGGAAGGAGTGGAGTTTTTTCTTTGATTGCATCACAAGAGCTTTTGGGAAGAAATGCACCAATTGGGATGCAATTCCTACAGATAGTCTGCAAATCGGGTATTCCTTACTTTATGGTACTCACTTTGATTTTGCTAGATTAGTTTTACAAAATATTGGTGAGAAGATGACAGAAAATCGCAGTGTTGTCTATTTTGCTCGTTTTTGTCAACTGCTGTTTTCTTTCTGTGTTCCTGAGATTGAGATTCCTGAGGATGATGTTATTCAGTCATTTAGATTGCATAAACGCATATTTTCTGACTTAACAAACAAGGATCTTAAGAAAGGGGATGTTGGTTCTCTACTATTACCTGAGAGAGTGCAACAGTTTGCAAATAATCCTCCACAGCCACAATTACAACCAGAACCAGAACCTCAAACTCTAAATACTGAACCTCCACCCTCTACTTCTCAACCACTACAATCTGGTGGTAGAATTAAGAAAAGAGCCTTCAAAAGAAAAGTTCGAGCTCACAGACCAAAGTCTGGTGATGAAGATGATGCTGATCATGAGGTTCTTCATCACAAAAAGAGGAGGTTGGTAGCAAATTATCTTTTTGATGATGAGGATGAATCTATCCCAGAAGCTGTCCAGGATGACAATGCTGATAATGAGGACAGGATTTTTGTAGATGCTGAAGCTCCTGAAGTTATTGTTCAGGAGGCTACTGAAAATGTTGAAGCAGCCATTGTGCCTGATATGGCAAATGCTGAAACAGAGACTGAGGTTTTTGAGCAAGATAATTTATTTGCTGATTTTGACATGGATACAAATGTTGAAGCACATCCTAGTATCAGTGTTTGTGATACTGAGGATGTGGCAGCTGATCAACCCACCCAAATTCTAGATGAGTCAATTGCAACTCATACAGAGATTCTCTCTGTCAATAATACAATTTCTGAAAAGGGTGAGGAGGTTGATCAGGTAGTTGAAGCTGCTATAGAGAATTTTGATTAAGCTATGGCAGAGATTGTTAAAGACACTACTGTACAAACAGAAGCTATTGTTGCAGAGACTGTTCCTATAGAAACAGAGGTTATTCTAAACTCTGAGATTCCTGAAGCTGCACAGCTAAATGCTGAGGTTACTGCTGACAATGTTATTGAAGAAAATGCAGAGCAGTTAGAGGAGAATGTTAATGAAGAAATTGATAATGTTGATCACATCTCTGTCCATTCTGATCATGCAAACTCTGGGATCAATGCTGAAGTTTCAAACTCTGATAATCATGATTCTATACCTTTTCTAAGGGATCCTACTGCAGAGTCTATCAAAGAAAATGTCAATGCCACTGAAGAACATTATAGAGATATGTACTATGCCAACTAGTCAGGGGCAGAGTGTATTTTCTCCAAGAAAAGGGCTGCTGATTTTGTACATAAGACTGCTACAGAGATTACTAATCCTGAGTTATTATCACATTTTAAGGCGCCCATTGTTCAAGTTAAATCATTGCACAACCGCTTTGATGAGACTCACAAGGTTGTTCTTGGATTGAGTAATGATATTGCTCTTAAAGAGTTAGCATTAAAGAAAGATAGAGCTCAATTTTCATCTATGCAAAAGGATCAAGAGGAGATCAAGCAGAGGCTTACTAATGTTGAAAGCAATCAGACTGTTATGTCTTCACAACTAACTTCTATTGCTGCATCACTTGAGTTGCTGACATCAGTTTTTATTCCTGATGATGTCAAAAAGGGGGAGAAGATACCTAAAGACAAATGCAGAAGGACTCCAACTTTGAGACTGAGGGATGATTCAAATGATGGTGGAAGCAGGGAAACAGAGAAAAGGTCAAAGTCTTCTCAAGAGCAAGGGCGACTTAGGTCAAACTCTGCTAGACAGACAAACTCTGAAAGGTTAAACTCTGGTAGTCAATCTTCTTCAAGACTTAAAAGTCTAGTGATTTCATCAAATCCAACTACTGATGAAGAGATTGCTGCTAAGATTTTCATGGAAGAACATGGTGGTGAAGCCACAGTTGAAGATAAAGATGCTGAGATGAAGCTTCTTGCTAAAGAACACCAGAAAAAGATTGAAGCTGGTACTTATAAGAAGAAATCAGTAAAGGCTCCTAGAAAGAAAGAAATTGGAATTTCTATCAAAGAAAATACTCAACAGAGTATACAATACATAAGGAGACCTGTGATTGCAAATACTGATAAAGGAAAGGGTAAACTGGTAGAAGAAGGACAGTTACCAAAGAAGAATTATTCAACCTCTGACGTTGCTCAAGTTGAATCAAGGATAAACAAATCAACCTCTGACGTTGCTCATGTTGATATTTCTACTAAAGTTGTGACAACCTCTGACAAGGCTCAAGTTGTACAAACTCAGCTAGCTCCACAACTCAAAGGTTTCTTAAGACCTGTACTTTCTGAAACTCTGACGCTAGAACCTGTGAACTTTTCTCAAACCAGGACAATACTTGGAAAAGAATCTTATGACAAGTCTGGTTTAGGTTTACACAGGGAAAAGAGAATAAATAACAGACCTTTAGATCAAACATCACTGGCAGAAGCTGGTATTGGGGTATCTCAAGAGAGCCTTGATAAACTAGAATCTGTTCAGATGGTCTATCATAGAGGATTGAAGAAAGAGGTTCTGTTATACTTTATGTCTGATGGAAGAGTATACAGAGTAGGAGAAGCTGATGTTCAGTTGAAGCTATGGGAAGAGCTTGAGTATGTTTTATATCTTCTCAAAGTCAAAAATAAAAGTACTCATGATGCTGCTCTTGTTCTAAAAGACAGAATGATGAAATCCAAAGTGCTTCTTGGAGGTGGTGTTTCTAGTGCATATATTCCTAAGTACAGAGATTCTTATGGAAAGATTGTTGAGATGAAGAGAAACAGTGCTAAGTTCAAGACAGCACTGGGTATTAAAGTCTTGGAATTCAATCTGGAGTCAGACAAATCATATTATATTCGGCTAGGGAATGAAATGAGGAAGAACATCATTTATTCTCTGAGAGCTGCTATCTACCAGACTGGAGAAGGTGATCCAGAGCTCAAGGAACTGAAAGAAATTATGGTGGAAGAGCTTGAAAAGGCTGAAAGGAGACTTCTAATCGATTATCTCAGGACAGTACCTGATATTGAAGAAATCAAGTAAAGACTGACTGTAAGTTTTTAAAGTTTTCTGTTCTAAGTTAAAGTTAAACTCTGATTATATTTAAACACTGCATTTGTTATATGTTTTGACATCATCAATTATCTATTAACTTGTACATCTTTATTATGCACAAGTTGGGGGAGATTGTTAGATATAATTGCTAATGATTGTTTTATCAGTGTTTAAGAAACAGGTACTCCTCAGAGTTTACTTGAAGCCAGTCAGAGTTTATTTAAAGTCTGACGGGGTGAAGAGTTTATTTTAGCTGTCGGTGCAAATATGAAGATTCTAGAAGCAATATATTCTGAAGATGGAAAGAAGCAGAATATATTGAGATAGCTAAATAAACGGGACAGAAGACAGAAGCAATCCTAGATTGATATGAATTGTATAGCTGATTTATAGGATATCAATTAGAGATTGATTATGTAGCTGTGTACTATATAAACACAGATAGGTTAACCCTAAAAGGGATG
Organism: Heracleum sosnowskyi; assembly: GCA_030848705.1. NCBI lineage: Eukaryota > Viridiplantae > Streptophyta > Magnoliopsida > Apiales > Apiaceae > Heracleum > Heracleum sosnowskyi. The sequence continues at coordinate 13,789,620 of CM061238.1, forward strand.
CGAATACTGAATACATTATTCTTGTAACCTAGCAGCTCTTTGTGATATTTTACATCACTAAGAGAGGAGTTATTTATATAATTCAGTTTATTGATCATAAACAGTGTTATTAATTGTTCTTCTCATACATATATTGATTATATATTGTGTATTCGGCCTAACAGAGGGGTTTTAGTAAGAAAAAATAAAAAATGTAACATAAATTTAGTTTAAAAAGGTAAATTCCCGTGATATTTTTGGAAAATGAGGTTTTAAAATTTTAATAATTAAAAGTATTTAAATTCGTTTTAAAATAAATAAGTAAAGGGGTTCCTGTGATATTTTTGGAAAAAGAATGGATTTTAGTGAGAAAAATAGAAAAAGTAAATTGTAAAAGGCAATTTCCCGTGATATATTTAGAAAAGGATGAACTTTGTTAGAAAAAATATATAATGTGTTTTAGCTGAAAAGATAATTGGTTATAAATAGGTATTTGATCATTTATATTTTAATATTTTTAGTAATTGCATTTGTTAAGAAAAATAAGTAGACATGTTAAAATAGGTAAACTTTTAAAAAATAATTATAATATTAAAATAGGTTTAAAAATAAATAACTAAAGGTTTGTCCATGATATTTTTGGAAAAGGAGGGGTTTTAGTAAAGAAAAATAGAAAAACAAACATGTTTTAGTTAGAAAAAGGTAATTGCCGTGATATATTTGAAAAAATAGGGGAATTTGTTAGAAAAAATAGAAAAAAATAATGTATTTTAGGTGAAAAGGGTAATTGATTATAAATATGTGATATTATTATTTAATAATATATTTCTTTAAATAAGTAAGGTTAATTAAGTAAAAACACGAAGTACAGTTAATTAAGGACAATTAAGTAAAATCACAATGTACCATACCGACCAACCAAACTTTTAATGTTTCGTCTATTATATAATAGTATTTATTGATAGGGATACAAAAGTAATTGATCATTACTATGTTTAGTAAATATTTACTGCATTTTGCAATAAAATATACCTTAAAAATGCAGTACTTTTGCCTAGGCCAGCCAACCGATCGGGTTCGGATTGGATCGGCCTAAATCCATATATCCATTTATTTTAGCGGATTCAGATCGGATTATGACCATGTTTTTTATAGGCCGATCCATATCCGGATCCGTTCGGATCACGGATCGGATATCCGATCCATTTATATTTTTCCTTAAATTTTTTTATTTAAATTAAAATTCCACTTATTATTGAATTTTTTTACAATATCTTGTAATGGTAAACAAAGTAATCAAACAATAACATCTAAAGTTTAAAATACGAACTCTAACATAATATTAGAAATTTAAACAAAAATGAAAATTAAAAATTTAGAATAATAGTGAGAAAAACACGATGTTTTATAGGCCAAACGATGATATTATAATTCGAAAAAAATCTTATTTCACATTTTAATTAGTAGTGATTGTATAGACTACAAAGTATAGACTATTAAAAATTTAAAATAATTTTTTTATAATACATATTATACAATATATTTATATAAATATTATATATAATATATTTATATATATAATATATTTGGTAGATCTGAATTTAGGGGTGAATTCTTGAGTTTGAGTTTTGTCTATTCGTCTCTCCGGATTCACCAGGTCTTGTATTCTTACTAAATAAATTGATTAGACGGGATTACAATTTTCTGTTTTCGAATTCTACCGGAATTGAGGGGTAAGACCAGGAAGAACTTTCCTGGCTCGAATAGGAAAAATTATATTATGATATTAACATCTCGCTTTTCTTTACAATGGTAATTTGGTTGGATCTTATATACTTTGATTTGTTAATTAGTTATCTCACACTCTTTATATCCCTAATTCATATTTAGGTTTTGATTTATCCATGTTGTATATATGTGTGTGAATATTTGATCCTAATTCAAAGCTTTATGTATTTAGGGGTTGGCTGGGATCTATCTTTTGGAGGTGTTTAACTTAGTATACTTGGGCAATGATGAAATAGGGCATGAGAAGCAGCTCGGTAAGATCAAAATGGAGTTCGACAGCGGTAGCAAGGAACTTTACTATCAAAGAAAGGTAGTTGAGAGTAACCCAACGATTAAATTTGGGGATACCATCTTTCCCACCAATGACTTAACAGGACCAATCTGTTCTCTGAAACAACTTGATATGTAGTTTAATCTCTTTCTTGGTGCCTACAAGGCCTCTTTGGAGTTAAAATTTGAACCTTATCGGAATCGGGTTTGGGTTGAGGATCGTAAAATCCGATCAGTATGTGGCACTGGACTCATTTCTGTTATGTTTGGGTGTTTATCTAATGCTACGGTAGCCAATCTGAAAATTAACATCTCTGGGGCCACACATGTTCATGGAGTTGTTGCGGCTAGAAACAGCCAATTGAACAATCCCTCTTGTACAAGTGTGCTCTTTTGGAAGAGTTCAACTAACGAAATTGAAGTGGGGTGTGATGGAGTAATCCCATTGTTGAAATCGCGGGTTGGTGTGCCATTGGATTCTGAGCTTTACGTGGATATTGCTTTGTATATTGATGGTGAAATTCACCAGGAAACTATCTCATTTGTTCCTCAAATAGAAGGAGAGAAATGTGAGGAGATTCTTGTTCCTAATAAGGAGACAAGGATTAGTGTGAAAGTCAAGTGGGATATTAAGAAAAACTTTGTATATTCCACATATCGCTCTTTCTATGAGGAATGGGAAGACGAATTTGATAGTGACGAGGATAGTGAGGGGTAAACTTTGATGGAGACCCTCTCTTGAAGCACTTTATGAAGGAATGAATAGGAAAATTAATTAATCTATGTCTTATTTTGGTGAAAGGGTTATTTAGGATCTATCTTGTAAGGAAAACATCTTTTGTGTTTGACGTTGTTTCATATATAAGAAGAATTGTGTGCTTTTGTCTTGCAAATTCTGGTATGTGGAATAAGATTAATTAGAATTGTGTGCCTTATTGGTAATAAGATTGCATATGGAATGCTAAGTCTAGACAAATCCTTGTTTGGTTGGTTTTATGTTCTTGGATATATAAATGTAAAAGGCTGAAAGGTCACGAGTCAGGATGTGTTGTTATCTTGGTGTAGTCAAATTGCAAACATTGTGCAAGTGACGGGCTGTGAATCTGTGATACTTGTCTTGGTCGTTGCTTTAGAAAAATATTTACAGAATCAACATTGCCCAGTCCCAAGAAATGTGTTAAAAAGGCCGCTGAAAGGTTCCAGATGGATTCATTATGGAGTTTTTTAGTCTTGTGCCCAGGTGGACAACTTGTATCTTTTGACACAAGTTATTTTGATATTTTTTGGCATTACAGAAAGGCTGAAACTAATGGTAATTCAGAGATACGACTTGTCAAATGCTGGGTGTGAAAGTTTAAAAGTTGCAGATAATTTTCTCTGGCTTGGTGCTCAGTTTGACTGTCTCAATTGAACATTCGACCATGTTAAAGTTGAGGTAGTGTATGTTGAAGTGAATCACATCATTAAGCTATGCAAGTCCCAAGATGAGAAGTGGCGCTCAAATTTTGTCATATATTTTGTACGAAAGAAACTGGTAGCATATCATTACAATGTTTACATTGGATTTGTGAAAATTGTTACAACAAAATATATTGGCGATAACCAGTTTTTTTTTTGTGAATTCAAAATTGGTGGACCTTTCACTGTAACCAAAGATGTTTGTAGCGAGGTATTTGGAATAGGAAATTACAAGGAGCTGACCATTTCGAAGGATTATGCCATCAGAATGAAAGTTTGTAAGAATACATTTTACTTAAACGGAAATGACAAGAAGGTAGCTGAAAATTTTCTCTTAGAAAAGATGAAGAAGAGCTTGCTAGTAATTTTCTTAGTAGATTTTATGTGCTGATTATATATATGGTCGAAGAATATGCCGCTAAGGAGCTGGTTAATGATACAAAAGAGGAATGGAAACTTGACGACGAGAATGAAGAAGAGAAGCATAGGAATGAATTTAAAAAGAAGACTGTTGGAAATATGTGAATCAAGAAATTCTTTTGTGACAAATATGACAAGGTTGTGGTTTATGACAAGCATCTGAACTTGCCATGCTATTTGATGACTACTGAGTGGGGCTGTACTATTGTTGTCAAACAGATTATTAGAAAGGCTAAAGCTAGAGACCTTCGCTGAAATTACATGAAGAAGCATGGGTAGTGTTGTTGCTGGATTTCCAAAGCCTCATCCTTGAGGACAAGGATGATTTGAAGAAGGGGCATTTGTCAGTTGTCACGAACTAACAAGATAAAAATATTTCTAGAATCATGTTTTTATTATTGGGCCTGTATCATAAACCAACAGCAAGCCCAACAACTATACAGCCCAAGAGTGTAGTTTCGGTGTTGGCTTTCAGTATTTATGAAATGAAAATGTTTTTCTTTTAACTTTCTTCTTTTGCACTTGATCGTTTTCCTAGTTAGTCTGTAACTTTAATTTCCTTAGAATTAGTTCCTAGTTGTTACAATCTATTTATGGTTCTACCTTAAAATTAATTTCGGGAAAGAATCATGCACTTGTAGTGATCTCTCTTAGACAAAAGTTGTAGACCTTCTTGGACCTTAAACACAGTGATGGTTTAGTAAAATCTTAGTAACCATGTCCAATTAAATCTCACAAAACCTAGTGGTTTATGTTAGATTATTTTATTAATAATCACAATATATGGGCTTACAAATTAAATATAATTATATTTAATGTTTATTCTATATTTGGACTAATTAAGTGGTCTAAAATAAAGGGTTCAATAACATCTTATTCGGTATGGACTTTGTAATGTGTAATACCCAATAGTAATCTGATTAGGGTTAATGGGGTCTAATTAGACGACTATATAAAGAACATAATAGGGTTTTGGTCCCCAAGACTATTCACAACCTCTACTCCTCTATTCCCATCAAGTTGAGCGAGATACGGCTAGAGGCGAATCAAGTCTGTGGAAGATCAAGTCCCATAATCCGTATTCATATCTACCGTCATGAATTCAGGTACGCTTTCGCGCTACAGTTTATAATGTAATCTTGATAATATCGCATAAGATGATCCTTATTATTTATTTAAGTCTAACAAGTGGTATCAGAGTCTATCTTATGTTGAGTTATTAGGGTTGATCATATACATTATACGATTGTTTTTTCAATATCAATTGAAAATTAATATGACTATTGTTCTTAATTTGTGCGTTTTTTTTATGTACGGGATTTTCATTAAATTACATAAACAGTAATTTTGTTTTTGTTGATAAAACCGGTACATGCGTACGTCAATAGAATTCAAGGCGGCCATGCGTGATGTATTTAATTTAAGAATTGTCTGTGATCCGGAGATGCATGACATGTTTTATAATTAAAAGATTGTTTAAATACATGTACAGAATGACATGAAAAATCAGGCTATCATATTTCTGTCCAGAGCATGGGGGCCGTGTAATTTGTGAATAAAGTCATGTATTAGTATGTTAATTCAGTTTTTGTTTTTATTAACATGATACTGCATGTATGTTACGGTCATGTATATTAATTTGGTGACATGATCATATATCCAAGTTAATCGCCATTGTATACAACATATGAACCAACAGAATGTATCAGATTAGTGGCTATTCATGGTATGCATATTTAGATTAATGGTGTACGCAATCAGGAGATTTTTTTTATGTTGCCATATTTTTTTTTGCATTAATTTGGATAAAAAATTTACGGCTGGATGTACTTTTTTTTTGGTAAAGTATTAAAATATTTGTTGTGATTTTAATAATTTTACAATGATATGGATATTTGGGCACCAATTTTTTTTGAGATAATTATTTATCTTGTCCTTTTATTTCGTGAATAATTGAGTTGAAGCAAAATATCGCCAAAGTGATATTTATGTGTAGATTTGTTTATTTTGAAATACTAGGATGTGTGTATTTATTATTTATGCGTTAAAATAATCGGCCCAAAGGAAGGTTATTTAATGGCCAGATAATGAATATGCGTGCGGGAGTAAATATGTAATAATTATCAATTTTTCATGTGAGTAATTAACCGGCCCAAAGGAAGGTTTGTTGCTTGACCGAATTTATTATTATTATTTGATTTCTGCGTGCAGAGTACCACTTGCAAGTTAATATTTTTGTCCAAAGACTAAATGTTAATGTTGTGTTAGGTATCTTGTTTAAATGGGCCCACACACTATTTTTTTTAATTTCATGTTTTATTTTTATGCATGCTTTTATGTATGAATTTGACATGATTTTTTTTGGGAGCTTATTTTTTTTTTGTTCAAAATTGCTATTTAATGCATCTGCTGCTACTATAACTGCCAACATGAACTCCATTCTTATGCTTAATGGCACAAAACTTTAAGAGCTGGAAAGAGAACGTTCTGTTAGTTCTCGGCTGCATGGATTTAGACTATGCTATAAGGAAAGAACAACCTGTTTCTCTTACGGATGAAAGTTCTGCTACTGATAAGCTGAACTATGAGAAGTGGGAACGTTCTAATCGCTTAAGTCTAATGATGATAAAGCGCAGCATTCCTGAAGCATTCAGGGGCGGTATGTCTGATGACTCCGATGAGGTATCTATAAAGGATTTCCTTGATGAGCTTGAAAAGCGTTTTAAAAAAAACGAAAAGGCTGAGACAAGTAAGCTTTTAGCTGATCTTGTTCAGATAAGGTATAAAGCTAAAGGAAATATTCGGGAGTACATTATGAAGATGTTGAGTTTGAGGAGGAAAATATAGTTAGGAATGTTGTCTTTGAGGAAAAATCAGTTTTTTTTATATGATCCAAAAGTTCAAGACAACAATGTGGATATACCTATACAGCTTCCTACTGAAAATCAAGACGATGCTCAACAAGAACAAACTCAACAACATAAGGAGACAAGTTTAGTCTCAAACAGTGCCCTAAGAATGATTTTGAAGGAAAAGAGATGTAGAACATTCCATATGCTTCGGCTATTGGGAGTCTTATGTTTGGTCAAGTTTGTACCCGGCCGGATTTGGCATTTATTATGGGTATGTTAAGCAGATATACGAGTAAATCCGGAATGAATCATTAGATTGCTACTAAACGGGTTATGAGGTACTTGTAAGGAACAAAAATATTGCATGCTCGTTTATAGAAAGTCGGAAATTTTGGAGATCATCAGGTATTCCGATTCTGATCTTACTAGTTGTGTAGATAAAGAATAATCTACACATCTGGTTATATTTTTTTTGTCTAAATGATATAGACATTAAATATTTAGTTATAGAGAGAGTACACAATCATATAGTGTCTATTGAGCACGTAAGAACAAATTTTATGCTAGCAAACCCACTTACTAAAGCTTTGACACCTAAAGTTTTTCTTGGGCATACTGCTCATATTGGTGTTGCCTCATTGGAGGATATTCAGTTCTAGTGGGAGTTTTGTTTTGTTCTTATATTCGGTACTCAGTTTTAGTTTGACACTATTGTGATACATTGTGTTTTCTGCAGAATAAAGTTAATTTCTTTTATTTTACTTTCTCTTTTGATCTAAATGAGTTAGTGTTTTTTCAATTGTGGTTTTGACATAAAGTTGAAAGAATAAAGATTGATCTCACTAAGGTATTAAGGATCAATTGGAAATAGGCATGATTGAGATCACATTGCATGTAATTTCCAGTTACACATCCATACTTGATCTATGTCATTGAGTATATTTATGTGGTGATCATTGAGGATCGAGTTACAGTGATGTGACGAAGGTCGCTTTGGTTTCATGTTTATATATGAGATGGACCAGATTGACTAAGGAAGATGTTTGTAAAGAATAAACAATTTTGTGCGCACTTAAGGTTATTGAATGTAATTGTTGTTTGGTATAATTTGTAGTCCAAGTGGGAGATTGTTAGATTATTTTATTAATAATCACAATATATGGGCTTACAAATTAAATACAATTATATTTAATGTTTATTCTATATTTGGACTAATTAAGTGGTCTAAAATAAAGGGTCCAATAACATCTTATTCGGTATGGACTTTGTAATGTGTAATACCCAGTAGTAATCTGATTAGGGTTAATGGGGTCTAATTAGACGACTATATAAAGAACATAATAGGGTTTTGGTCCCCAAGACTATTCACAACCTCTACTCCTCTATTCCCATCAAGTTGAGCGAGATACGGCTAGAGGCGAATCAAGTCTGTGGAAGATCAAGTCCCATAATCCGTATTCATATCTACCGTCATGAATTCAGGTACGCTTTCGCGCTACAGTTTATAATGTAACCTTGATAATATCGCATAAGATGATCCTGATTATTTATTTAAGTCTAACAGTTTATACAGAAAACAATTTCTTATATCATCAGTTAAGTAAAGACGACAATAGAATCAAGATGTGCTTATCTAAGAAGCATTTCTCATACAGAATGTTGCTGAAAATAAATACACTCACTTTAGGATATATAAGTACAAGTCAGAAGAAATTCCTTTGGAGAAATTAAGATACCAGTTAGAAAAGTGACATCATGAGATTCAATTCTTTGAGTAGGTTCAAAGAAAAGATTACCACTACTCTGCTGAACTTCTTCAAATTTTTTGCAAAAGCAAACATGTACTCAAATTCCTGAAAATTATGGTTAATCCATAGAAAATGAACACAGTTGAAGTTTAAAGTGGCCCTCCTTCAACAATGTACCTGTAGACTTTTTTAGAGCTCAGTGAAAGCTCCTCTGATCATTTTTTCAGCATGGTGTATTTTTGTTTTTTTAATGTGCACCTTCCTTCCTTGCATACCACATTATTTTGATAACTGCTTAACTAGATCATCGCAGAGTAAATACGAAATGTACAGAGGAGTATGCATTTAATTTTTTTCTTTACTTTGTGGATCGAAAAATTGACCAAAGTGCAGCTCTGGAATTTGGGTCCACCTTTTTCATTTTTATTGATTCGGCAGCCTCATTAGATTCCGAAGAGCAAGAAGACTGCACATCATACTTATGAAACTGATGATCAGCTTCATTACCTTGCCTTAGTTCTTGATATGTTATTTACTAAGATTGACAAGGTGCGATGCTTTATTTAATCAAGTTATTTACCAATTGAAAATTAGTTGAGAAAAATTGCGTTTTTGGAAACCCAACATGAGTTGTGTCTTTTTAAGTTGTGCTATAGTTGTGCTATCTGAAGCCATTTTTTTATACATAAAGAATCATCACCCCAAAAAAGAGAAAAAATATAATCCTAAATTAATTGAAGCCATATTAGAATGAAAACCAACTAAAAGCAAGATACAAGGAATTGATGAAATTAAAAATAGGAAAAGACAAATGGGCCTACTCATTAAAAATGGTCAACTGATGGGCCCTTGTGTGGTATCCATTTCTAAATTAAAGAAAAAAAGTGATATGAAAGGTATGGATAAAGAGATACAAGAAAGAAAGGGATAGGTAGGAGAGGATGTAGGACAAAATTTTGAATTGTAATTAAAATATAGTACATACATACATATAGATTAAACTTACATTTTCAGTAGGGGTGAGCAAAACTGGATATCCGGTCCGGTTTATAAAAATCGGATCAGATATCCGGTTTTTCGGATTATAAAAAAACTATTCCGGTTCCGGATCCGGTTTAACCAGATATCCGGAATTCGGATATCTGTTTAAACCGGATCGGAAATCGGATAATCTGGATCCGAATTAATTAATTAAAATATATTTTAAGTTGTAAAAAATAATAAATATTATTATATTTTTATAGGTTATCGTTAACTTTACAAATTTTAAATTGATTAATAACATTTTAGACATCAAAATCTCATATATTAACATTTATAAATTTATTTTTTCCTAATTTTTATTTTAACCCGTCAAATTATCATTCATTTGTTTAATATGTACTTCTACATACTTTTTATAGATATTAATAGCACGTTCACTCTTCAATTTATTTTATTAAATGAAATAATATTATTAAACGAGAACCCTCTTTCATTAACTTCGTTCTAAAATTTTATTAACTAAGATTACAAAGTTTTCACGTACAAATATATGGTATTGTGTTTATAAATGTGCACTCAAATATATAATTTCATGTGTATCATTTCGATTTTACACCTAAAATGTTTATAAACTCGATCAATGCACACAAACTTAGTAATTTATTAGTAATAATTTATTACTTAATCTAATATATCATATGTTGAATTATTTGTCTTTAATATTATTTATTATACATATATAAATAATTTATTTTTTAAGATATATTAAAAACCGAACCGGATTCGGATATCCGGTTTTATATAAAGTTGTGATCCGGATCCGAATCCGAATTTATAAAAAAAGAGTGCAATGGAAAGGATAGATAAAGAGATACAAGAAAGAAAAGGATAGATCGGAGAGAATTTTGGACATAATTTAGGAATGTAAAAGCAAGTGAGAGTTGTGTTAAGGAATGGAAGTGTCATTTTATGTTGAGTTTTTTTTTTAAAAAAAACATTTATTGAAAATGTAAATTAAGCTTACACTTTCAGGAAAAAATGTTTTTATTTTTTATTTTTTGGATAAAAACTTTACATGAAGTTGTGTTTTTGAAAACTAAACATGAGTTGCGTTTTAAAGTGATATCTGAAACTATTTTTTTTAATTATGCTATTTAGGGCATTTTTTTCAAATTATAACAAAAAAAGCAATCACCCAAAAAAAAGAAGAGAAATGATAACTCACTAAATTCATTGAAATTTAATTAAAAGCAAGATACAGTACAAGGAATTAAGAAAATTAAAAAAATGAAAAAGTCAAATGGGCCTACTCATAAACGTTGGTGCTGGGTTTAAAGTGTTAGACCCTTGTGTTGGTACCCATTTCTTAAAAAATTAAAAGTGTAATGAAAGGGATAGACAAAGAGATACAATAAAGATAGATCGGAGAGAATCTACGACAGAATTTAGGAATGTAATTAAATATAGTACATACATACATACTTTGTTTGTTTCAATTTTGCTAGCAATTCTGTTACGTACTAACAAAGCACCTACGGCTGGGATCCGTGAATTTTTGGATTATTTAAATTAGTTGAGGGTTATTTTTTTAATATCTCTTAATGAGCCTTTCTTAACATTGAAAATTGTTTGAAAATCTTTTAGTCATTTTTAATGGTTAATAAAACTTTTTAATATGATGCATATAAGCCTAATTATTTATTAAAAAAACAAAAGAAACGAGTTTGAGCGTTAAGATTGTTTTCCTTATTTTCAGGTTTCCTAGGTTCATGCGTGGCGCCGTAAAAATCAGGAGTCAAAAGAAAAAAATCTAGCAAGTAACCAAAAAATTTGATATCAAATATTATTTATTTTAGTCATAAAATATCATTATATTTCATGAAGATGTCAGTAAAATAGATAAAGAAAAATATTTTTTAAATAACATTTTTCACTTATCTATACTATATTATTAAAACCGAAACATTGAAAGTTTTGGTTTTCGGTTGATTTTCGGTCTTTTATTCTATTTAATAAATAATAAAAAAAATATAAAAATAGTAACCAGATGATTTCCTTTTATAATTAAAATATTTTTTCTAACAAAATCTACTCATTTTGCAAAAATATCATGACAATTATCTTTAAATTAAAACATATTACCTTTTATATTTGTTATCACTAAAATCTCTGTTTTTCAAAAATATGTGGTGCAATCCATACTTATTTATTTTAAAACCTATTTTAATACTCTATTTAATAAATAATAAAATAATATAAAAACAGTAACTAGCTGATTGACTTTTATAATTAAAAAAAAATCTAACAAAATCTACTCCTTTTCCAAAAATATCACGACAATTACCTTTAAATTAAAATATATTATCTTTTATATTTGTTATCACTAAAATCTCTATTTTCCAAAAATATGATGTGCAATCCTTACTTATTTATTTTAAAACCTATTTTAATACTCTATTTAATAAATAATAAAATAATATAAAAATAGTAAATAGTTGAGTTAAAACATTTTTTTCTACCAAAATATACTTTTTTTCCAAAAATATCACGATAATAAAATAATATAAAAATAGTAAATAGTTGAGTTAAAACATTTTTTTCTAACAAAATCTACTTTTTTTCCAAAAATATCACGGGCTATTACCTTTAAATTAAAATATATTAACTTTTATATTTGTTATCACTAAAATCTCTCTTTTCCAAAAATATCAAGTGCAACCCTTACTTATATATTTTAAAACCTATTTTAATACTTTTAATTATTTTAAAAAACATACCTAATTTAACAAGTGAACGTATCAATACTATTATATAATAGACGAAACATTAAAAGTTTGGTTGGTCGGTATGGTACGTTGTGATTTTACTTAATTGCCCTTAATTTTGGTTGGTCGGTATGGTACGTTGTGTTTTAACTTAATTAACCTTACTTATTTATAGAAATATATTATTAAATAATAATATTACATATTAATAACCAATTATCTTTTTCACCTAAAATACATTATTTTTTCTATTTTTTCTAACAAATTCCCCTACTTTTTCAAATATATCACGGGCAATTACCTTTTTTTAACTAAAACATGTTAGTTTTTCTATTTTTTCTTACTAAAATCCCTCCTTTTCCAAAAATATCACGGTCGTTTAGTTATTTATTTTTAAAACTATTTTAATATTATAATTATTTTTTAAAAGTTTACCTATTTTAACATGTCTACCTATTTTTCTTAACAAATGCAATTACTACAAATATTAAAATATAAATAATCAAATACCTATTTATAATCAATTACCTTTTCAGCTAAAATACATTATATATTTTTTCTAAAAAGTTCCTTCTTTTCTAAATATATCACGAGAAATTGCCTTTTACAATTTACTTTTTCTATTTTTCTCACTAAAATCCATTCTTTTTCCAAAAATATCACAAGAAACCATTTACTTATTTATTTTAAAACGTATTTAAATACTTTTAATTATTAAATTTTAAAACCTCATTTTCCAAAAATATCACGGGCATTTACCTTTCTAAACTAAATATATGTTACATTTTTTCTAACTAAAACCCCTTATTTTCAAAAATATAACAGGCAACCCCATACTTATTTATTTTAAAATCTGTTTTAATATTTTTAATTAATTAAAAGTGTTTAGCTATTTTAACATGTCTACTTATTTTTTGCACAATTACAATTAATAAAATATTAAAAAATAATAATAAAATAACAATTAACAATCCGTGCATCGCACGGGTTTTAAGCTAATTTTTTTAACAAATACAATTAATATAATTAAAACACATCTAAAAATATTAGGACAATTACTTTATTTTTTAATTTATTATTTTTTAAGCCAAAAGTAAATCAAAAGGGTCAGAACAATTCTTTCCACAACACGGGTGCACGCACGAATAATAGATAAATACATACAGACAGACAGACACGCCGCAATCCAATCCAGATCAAGATCGAAAAGGAAAATGATGATGAGAATGTTGGGAGTTTGTAAGCAACTTAGGCAGGTATATTCATCAACATTTATCTACTTAACGCTTTGAAATGATTCGTTTTTTTTTTTGTGACAATTTTTCTAACTTGATTACTGCGTGTTTTAGTTTATTTAGCTAATGTTTTGTTTTTTTCTGATGACATCTATTTGATTATTGCATCTTTCAGCTTAATTATTATTTAGTAAATAAATTGCTTTTTTTTGTGTGTGATATATGTTGTGTTAATTGAATATTGCATGTTTGTTCTTGTCAGGATGATTATTAAACCTCTTTTTTGTTGGTTTGTGGAATAGAATAGTAGTTGGGGTGTCTCACATTTGTCTTTATATGTTTATTATTCTTCTTGCGAGTGTAACCAACTTGTTTCGTTATTTAATATAGTTTTTGCAGTGACCGTCACTGGTTTATAGTTGCATTGGTATTTAAAAATTGGCCTAGTTGTCTTGTTATGGAAATGTTCACATTTTAAAATTTATGTTATTCGTCTAATGAGTTGCGAAATGTGAATAGGGTGGGGCAACGATGTTGTCGAGGTTCGCAAGTTCTTGTGCGGGCGAGACCCAGATGACTACTCTCGATAACGGACTAAGAATAGTCACGTTGACCGAACCATATTCGGTATGTGATTTTTGTGCTTCATTATGTGGTTTTACTAGTATATTAATTATGCTTACATCTTAATATTTTTTGGTTTATAGAGTCCTGTAGCTTCTGTGGGGTTGTTCATCGACTCAGGTTCCATATATGAAAAACCTGAGGAATATGGTACGACCCTCATTCTTGAGCGTTTGGCTTTCAAAAGCACGCAAAATCGTACTAGTCTTCAGATGACAAGAGAAATTGAGGGAGTTGGAGGGTTTCACACATCTTCTGCGTCCCGAGAGCACATGAGCTATATTTACTTTGGTCTTAGTTGTTACCTCCCTCATATGTTGGAGCTGCTTGTTGACACTGTACGGAACCCTGTCTATAAGGAATCCGAGGTTAAGAATTAGCTCTTCTGCTTGGTAGTTTTATACTATAAATATATAGTTTATTATTTAACTGAACTCTTTAATCTTAATACATGCTCGTTGTACAGGTCCAAAAGTTGAAGGCTGAGGTATTTGAAGCATCCCAAAATCCAGACCTTTTGTTAGTGGATTTACTTCATTTGGCGGGATACCGAGGCCCTTTAGCTAACCACATTGTGGCCCCAGAATCTTCAGTCGAGGGATTAGATGCAATAACAGTTCAACAATTTGTTGTTGTGAGTTAAAAACATCTCTATTATGATTTCACTACAGTCTTATTTGTGTTTTTCCCTTGTTATAGTTGTGCTATTTGTATTTGTCAAGGAGAGTTGATCTTTTAAGCTAATGTAGTTAGCTAATTTTCAACTTTTCAGGAAAATTACACTGCTTCCCGTATGGTGCTTGTTGCAACTGGGGTTGACCATGAGGAACTTATAAGATATGCCAAACCTATTCTCTCTGATCTACCAAGTGTATCTCGACCTGAGGAACCACCACAGTCATTGTATGTTGGTGGTGATTGGCGCATGGAAGCTTATTCACAAGTAGGTTACCATATGTGTGAATATTATACTCTACAAACATTAAGAATCTTGTATGATCGATTATCTTTCTCCTTTCTCATTTCTTTGTTAGCAGCCAACATATGTTGCTCTTGGCTTTGAGTTTCGTGGGGGTTGGCTTCAATTGAAAGATGCTCTAACAATTACGGTTATGCAGGTGTTGTGATACAAACTATTTCAATTCCTTATCATGGTTTAGTTACTTTTAAGCGAATTAATGACTCTGTATTATATGTTCATATGTTCAGATGTTGATGGGTGGAGGCGGATCTTTAGCTGTTGGGGGCCTTGTAAATGGGAAGTACTCGCAACTAGGTATGTAATTAGCATTTCTATTCATCTCAGTGTGTTTTACTTTATGTTATACGTGAAAGTATATATTTTCAGATATAAGAGGAAATATGATTTGCCGAATGCCTATAATTAATTTTCATGCAATTGCATAATCCTCTTTCTAAGGAACAATCATCCTTTCCAAGGTGTGTCACACATTACAATTCCCTAATCTTTAAATTTTTGGAAATTATATTATTGTTAATATGTCCAACAGGTCTTCGTGTCGTGAATGAATACCCAGAAATTCAGTCTCTTTCTGCATTCAGCTCCATCTATAGAAATACCGGCTTCTTTGGAATCATGGCTGCCGCCGTAAGATATTACTATGAACTTCAAGTGCTCAAACTATCTAGATTTGATTAATTAAGCATGTCATTTTTTATTGTTAGTTATCAGGTCTACATTGTGATTTTCTTTGCTTTTGCATGTATGTGTTGTGGATTTGAGTTCTATAAGTAATTAAATGTGAACCTAATCCAGCAAACACAGCACAGTTTCGAGAGCAGGCCAGTAATTGACCCGATAGGTACTAGGTTTTTATATATATCAATATTATAAGATAAGTGATGTATAATTTATATGCATTTTTATCTAACAAGTAAAAGATGTATCATATATAATTTTCTTGCTAATGTTCTAAAATACAGGTCTTCATTTGTTATATCAAAATTGAAAACTTTTATCAATAATCAGTTAATTTTATCAGTATGAAATTTATTATATTAGTGTGAAGGCTGAATGTGGCTGGTTCAGTCATGTCCAAACCAGAGGCAGAAGGACACGATGGGCTTGGTGGTCTGTCGTCCCCCCAACACTGCCTATATTTGCCTATCCTGCTGGAGGCTTATTATGTTTAATTGTTTGTCTTATCCAAAATTACAACATGTATTTGATTCTTGAAAAGTTTTTGGTGAATATATGTGTATATGGAGCTGAATATATGTGTATATGTTTACGTAAGGAGAGGGAGATAGTGCCTTAACTTGTGGGTAGTACCTTTTTTTTAATTATTAAAGCCATTATAATTAAAAACGGTCGAAATGCAGATGTAATGACATTAAGTCGTATAATATCTTTAACAACCGTCATTTCAGTCAAGACGTCATGTACGTGAAATAGTGATGCTTTTTTATTGGGAGTTGTAGGTAGGGGGAGATTGAAACTTGAAAGGTGTATTTGGTGGCTATTGACACTACGGTGTACTCTTATTGCATGTTATATGTATAATTGATTTCTGTGCTTCTTTAATTAAGTGATGTATGCCCAATGGTTTAGTTATAAAGTTCAACTGAAGGACATGAGTAGTTTCTCTATAATATCGCCTAAAATGAACTTTGTTAAATTAGTAGAATCAGGATGATACAGTAGTGTGTTCAACTTCAAAGCCTTGTAACATACGATTAGAAAAATTAATAAATACTTAGATGTGTGTGTGTGTGTTGGGGGGGGGGGGGGGTGCAAGGCTGTGCAAAAGTGCTAGTGTTTATTAAAAACACAACAGTACTTACGGCGCATGCAATTGATAATGAGATGTGGCCTGTATATGGTGTGTTGCAAATTAAGAACATAGTAGTGTCACTGTCTAAAGATATTTAACCTCTGTTACCCAGACTCTTCAGTATTGCCCTCATACCCGTGTCCACCGGACATGACATGGGTGTGGGTATGGGATCTGAGTCGGATCCTTCATATGAAAACCAGACACTTTAACTCTAAGAAATCTAGTTCAAAATGATTCACAAGGCCTCGCAACAATTTTTTTCTAGAGAGCAATGTCCATAGATCACTGTTTCCATGTTATCCTTTTGATTTATGCTATAAATTTGACATAACCAGTTATGTATATGTTTTTTTATTGGTAAAAGACACTTATTTACAAATGTAAAATATATAAAAAGTAGGTATAATTTCATTTATGTGAAGGTTATATGTCGAATCCCCGCACCTGTGTCCAATTTTGGATCCATATCCACGAATCCTAAGTTTTAAGAAACTAAGAGTCTGACACTTGGATCTGCACCCGTGTCTGACACCCGTGTCTGACACCCGTACACGAAACTTTGATAGTAGTTAAATACTAAGTTACCCGGACTTGGGTACGGGTGTCAGACACGGGTGCGGATCCAAGTGTCAGACTCTTAGTTTCTTAAAACTTAGGATTCGTGGATATGGATCCAAAATTGGACACAGGTGCGGGGATTCGACATATAACCTTCACATAAATGAAATTATACCTACTTTTTATATATTTTACATTTGTAAATAAGTGTCTTTTACCAATAAAAAAACATATACATAACTGGTTATGTCAAATTTATAGCATAAATCAAAAGGATAACATGGAAATAGTGATCTATGGACATTGCTCTCTAGAAAAAAATTGTTGTGAGGCCTTGTGAATCATTTTGAACTAGATTTCTTAGAGTTAAAGTGTCCGGTTTTCATATGAAGGATCCGACTCAGATCCCATACCCACACCCATGTCATGTCCGGTGGACACGGGTATGAGGGCAATACTGAAGAGTCTGGGTAACAGAGAAGAACAGTGCTTGTAAGGAAATAGTCACTGGTGCCGGAGATTGATGCTTGTAAGGTAAATAAGAGACCTGGTCAGAACTGATTGGGTCAACTAAGTAAACATAACCCGAGACTATAGTAATGATGGCGTCATATATTCTTGCCATGTGGACAATATGTCGTTGTGGCCCACTCGAAGGGTATGACATCCATATTGTTGCCATTATTCCATAAGTGACTGTGTTATTCTATAATTATAAGTATGATCACATGTATTACTCTCTATATGTATATCCTCTCTCTGTTTCTATATATATGTAATAAATAGCAGTATAATACTAAGAGTCTGATTATTTAGTAACAAAGATATATAGTATTCACCGTTTATATTTTACATATAAGCTAATACATACTGATTCATATATTTTACTTCTGTAGAATATATGATGGTTTCTAATTTGGGATGTCAAAGCAGAAAAAAGGAAATTGTGTTAAGAAAACCAAATAATATGTTATAATATAGATTGGAATATATGTATATAAAAATTAACGTTTAGATACATATGCATAAGGAGTTTTTTATGTGTATGTTTGCTTGATTGTGAAAGGAAGTAGTTTTTCACACTTGATGTATTCGCTTCATAATGGAAACATTAAATCAGTAGAATTGTTCTTTTGCATTTCCTGCAGAGTTGCTGTTTGTTTTATTCATTAAAAAAAAAAAAACTATCTAATCTCAGTTTTGTGTATTCAGGGTCCAGACTTTGTGCCAAAAATTGCGGATATCGCTGTTGGAGAACTTACTGCTGTTACAAACCCTTTAAAAAGTATGTAATCGCTTGTAGTAACAATGGCATTTCTTTGAATTGAATATGGCCATGACTGATTAGTGATTAATCATGCTGTCTTGCAGTTGACCTTACACAACTTAAGCGTGCCAAACAGGCAACAAAATCTGCGCTGTTAAAGAACTTGGATTCTAGAGTATGCTTCCATTTATGCCTTGTGAATTGCTCAACTGATTAAATTTTAGTCGTGTCACAATAGGGATCTATGTCTATGTGTTCCATTTTCTTACCTTTTCTTTTATTCTTTTTCCAGGTGGTTGCTGTAGAGTATATGGGAAAACAAATTCTGACATATGGAGAGAGGTACAACATTTCTAGTTAACTTGATGGTTATTTCACTAAATGATACATCTGTGCTATGAGCACATTCATGATTTATCCGGTAACAAGTTAGAGCCAGTAACACCACTGTAAGGTAAATCATGTCAACACATTATACAACTTTTACATAGATGTATCCACAGTTCCACACCAAACATGTCCAAAAAGGTTTCAGTTCCCTGCTGTAATTTTGTGTGGTTTCATCCGTGACTAATTTTGTGAAGTAGTTGTGCATTTTACTTGTATCTTGATTTCCGACTTTAAAGAGTGAATATCTAGTTACAGACTTACAGTTGATGGTTAAATTGTTAGGGTTGTCTTTTCTTTTGGGGGTTATTACTGGAGGTGGTTCAGGAAACTCTCTTCCTGATTAGGCCATTATTTTATCGCCAATAGGAGGTGGTCATTATATATTAGTATTAAAATTTGTTTTGCTATGTGTTTTTGCCAGAACAAGTACACATAATCAAAACTTTTATGCTGATCTAGGTTACATGAACAAAGAAATTGCAACAAATAAATAAATCTTGTTTTATTATGTGGTTGCAAGGAATCGAAGCGGAGTGTAGTGATAACCAAAATTTGGTATTTTGGTACTTTGGCACTATGGTGTTCGACCGAAACGTGGTTTCTCTTATTAATAAAGAGTATAGATGTTTGTCGTATCCCCAAAACCATATTATTGCTTCTTAATTTTACTCACTCTAGGACATATGTTTTATGCTGTTAAACACAACTCGTTATGATGGACATGTAAACTTCTAATTTGAACTTTTCTGAGTGGGAATGAGGTATGTCTAAAAATAAGAGGTTAGTACAAGTTAGTCAGTTGCCAAGTCTTTCCATGTTTTGTCATCAAAGAGTGGAGACATGTAATTACTAATTAGTAATCAAATGTAAACAAAACTTTTATTCTACATCATTGTTGATATCAATGTTGAGCATTTCAGTAGTTTCTATATATCAACATATACTCTATAGCTGTTCATTTCTCTCACGTCTCAAGAAAGAAGACAAAAAGTTATTCTCAATATCCTCGGCATAATATCCCTTTTCTTTTCTCATTTCTTTTCTTGTTACATGTGATCATTGTATGCTTTAAATCCTGGCCTGTATGATTCTCCTGACCCCCTATTGGATCTTTTGTCCAATTTCGGCGGATGCTTTCTTTTTGTAAGAATAAATCCCGGAGTTTTACATGATGGAATGTCGTCTTAATTAGGTTAAATCTTTCTCTTGTCTGTAATGATAGTCGAAACTGGTCCATCTTGTACACTTGTAATTATAAATTTGATTACTCATGGTAATTCTACCTAAGCTGCTTCTTTGTTGTCTTAGCTTGGGTATTTTGTGTCTTTTATCAATATATAACGCATGGTCATGTGTATTGTAGAAAACCTTTGAGAGAAATTCTGGACACTATTGAGGCGGTCACATGTCAGGATATTGCATCTGTTGCAAAGAAGCTCATCAGTTCCCCCCTTACAATGGCATCTTACGGGGATGGTAAACCCCCCCCCCCCCCCCCTCTCTCTCTTGAATTCTAGTTTCTTGCTTGCAAACCTTGATGTAATTGTTCTATTATTGCAGTTGATCGTCTCCAAACCTATGATTCAGTCTGCAGCAAGTTCTGTCCTCCTCTGTGATACTGTTGCAGATGTTCTATACGTTCCCACTTTCACTTTAAATTTGCTCTCTATTAGCAAATTATCCTCTCAGTTACATTCTAAAATTTGGTTCAACTCTAATAATTGCTATCTGTAGGACCAATTCCAGAATAGGACATTGGTTCTTGGTAGTTTGATTGAAGGTTTATATCAACTTCATAACGAACCTGTTTCTTCTTCTACCCCTGCGCTAGCTGTTTCTCAGGTTTCAAAGACTACTTCCAGTACTTGGCATCAGAGATTTGGTCATGTTCCTTTTGAACTTTTTTCTAAAATTTCTGAACTAGGATTTAAGACTTCTTGTAATGAATTCTGTGATGTATGCTTTAGCTAAGCAAACTAGACTCCCTTTTCCGCTTAGTTCATCTCAGGCTGTTTTACCTTTTGATTTGATCCATTGTGATGTTTGGGGTCCGTATAAACTCTCCTCGTGCAATGGATGTAAATTTTTTCTTACAATTGTCTATGATTGTACACGGGCTATTTAGACTATTATGCTTCCCACTAAACAACACACAATTCAGTCTTTAAAAGATTTTTTCCACCATATCAAAACTCAATTTCACACATGTATTCGTACTGATAATGGTGGGCAGTTCATGAATAATGATCTCTGTACTTTGTTTCGTGAGTTTGGTATTATTCATCAATCTTCATGTCCTTATACTCCCCAACAAAAGGGGAGAGTAGAAAGGAAACATAGGAATATTCTTGAAATGACACGGGCTATAATGCTTCAAGCTAATTTATTGGCTCATTTTTGGGATGATTGCCTTTTGACATCTACCTACATCATTAATAGAGTACCTTCTCCCCTTTTAGGTTTCATTAGTCCTTACGAAAAAAAATTCAAACAGCCTCCTTGTTATAATCTTCTCAAGGTACCTGGTTGTTTAGCTTTTATGTCTGTGCATTCATTAGATAAACTTGCACCATGGGCACTTAAAACCATTTTTGTTGGTTATCCAATGAACCAGAAGGGTTATAAACTATATGACCCAATTACTAAACAAATCCATGTCTCAAGACATGTGGTTTTTCATGAAGATATTTTGATTTTCCCATTCAAATCATTACATGTGCCTTCTACAAGTCTTACTTTTACTGTTCCAGATCTCTGTTCTGATTTTCCAAATAGTCCTCTGGATTATTTTTCTATTAACAATTCACATGACACGCATGATTTTCTGTTCCTCATTCTTCCATTCAGTCCTTTCCTGATCAGTCTCCAGACCATGTTTCTGTTATTTCTCCAGAGGCCACTAGTGTTTCTTTTCAGTATTTATCATCTGAATTACCTTGTGTTTCTGATGCACCACCACATTCTTCAAGAATCTCTTCCAGGACTAAAGTACAACCTAAATGGTTTAAAGATTATGTCACACCTAAGGCTTCAACTACTCTCTCACAGGCCAATACAGTCTTGCTTAATTGCCCTATTAATGACCAGAAGTACAATTTTAACAAGTATTCTTCTTCTACAAATTCTCAGACTCCCATCTATGCTTGTTCTGTGAGTTCTCATACTGTTCACAAAGAACCCTATACCTATAATCAGGAATTATCTGACCCTCGGTGGGTAGAAGCAATGGACAAAGAATTATCAGCTCTTGAAAACAATAATACTTGGTCTGTCGTGGCTTTGCCAGCTGGTAAAAAGGTAATCGGTCTAAACCATTACCGCGTTTAAGGTCCAAGAAGGTCTACAACTTCTGTCTGAGAGATCACCACAAGTGCATGATTCTTTTCCGAAATTAATTTTATGGTAAAACCATAAATAGATCTGTATAAGTCCAGCCACTTCCCCATAACAAGGTGTAATTATTCTTATTTTAAAACAAATGTTCTACTAGTTAATTGGTGTTATTAATGTAAAATATACATATTGTCGGCTGTCCTTCAAAAGGTAATCATATTATGTTTATCATTGTGTTTTTAATTGGTTATGGCATTTATGGCCGGTATAGCAAGAACGTATAGACCTCAGTCAAAAACGGTGTAAATGAGAATTTCATATCCAGTTCTTAGGCAAGGACACTAATCCAACTAAGGTTACCTCAAAATTTTAAACCAACATATATATACAAGAATTTTAGCTTCATGTTTATCGACCACTGTTCACTAATATTAACAAATATGTTTAATTTTTTATTACAGCATGTCCAGCTTGTTGTATGTGCATTCATTAACTCGTAAAAATTATAGCTTCATCTTTGAACTGTCGCGAAGAAAAGACCTTAAATACTCTGATGTGTTCTTCATCTGTACAATGTCAACGACGGTTGTGGTTGGTATCTTGTTTATTCATGTCACTTATAGCAAAGGGGTATTCATACACTCAAATACAACTTATATGCTGACAAATGTGATGTGATAATCTTGCTACTGAAAACTTTTGGATTGAAGGAAGCCTTACTTTCTTTCATTTGCTAAAGATTGATAAGAGCAGTTGTTTCAAATTTTTCTGGCAGTTTCAAAGGAGAAACAGGATCTACAAAGAAGAGCCCAATAGTATTGTATTTTGCATTCACCCTTTTGGAGTTTGCAATAATAATTAACTTTAGTAATTGAAGTAGATGGGAGTTGAGCAAAAAGTATTAATGTAAGTCCTTCTGTTTGGATTATTAATGAAGAAAATAGTTTGATGTAGAAGAAATCATTGTGAAATTTCAATGGCAGAGGACAATAGGATAAAGCAATCACGGATTCCCATGTCATAAGACAATAGGATTGAATGGAACTGGTAAACTTTCTATTGAATGGAGCAATAGAAAGTGTAATCTTTGTGAAAAATGTCTTTCGTCCAGTGTTCAAGAAGACTAAGCCAACATGCTTTTCTGTCTGGTAAACTTTTATTTCAGCAGTAAATCAGTTAATACTCACTCGACTACTGTATTTCCAATTTATTATATGCTTGTGAAAATTGAATAATAATTAATCTATTCATTGTTAAACATTTTTAAATAATTAAAAGTATTAAAATAAATTTTAAAATAAATAACTAACGGTTTTCCCATGATATTTTGGAAAAAGAAGGGTTTTAGTAAGAAAAATAGAAAGTAACATGTTTTCGTTGAATTTAAAAATATAAAAGTAACGATTTGCCGTGATATTTTTGAAAAAAGAGGAGTTTTAGTAAGAAAAATAGAAAAGTTGACATTTTTTTGTTGAAAAGGTAATTGTCAATTAAAAGTATTAAAATAGATTTGAAATTAAATAAGTAACGGTTTGCCCGTGATATATTTCGAAAAGGAGAAATTTTATTAAGGAAAATAGAAAATATAACATGTGAAAAAGGTAATTGCCCGTGATTTTTCTAGAAAAAGAGGGGAAAGATAATTGCCTATTAAAAATATTAAAATAGGTTTTAAAATGATAGAAAAAAAAATGATAGGATCCGGACAAAATCGATGGAACGGAAGAGATCCGAGTGAATGGAAAGGAAAAAACAAAGGATGAATTCCACATAGCTTAGATTACATATATCAAGGACTTCCATTATATTAAATTGATATTCTGCTGGTCACTTGTCTAGGTTATCTGTTTGTTTTGTCTACAAACTACATCTCGTTGTTACTGTACACTGTACAGTTATAGTTTCTCTATAGATGATGCATTTCAAATAGCTGAAAATTAATCTGTTTAGAATAGTCAGCATGATTGTTACGTATATTGCTAGTTTCTTATTCTTGTCATGTTGCTCATTGCCCGAGTGTTTCCACTGCATCCTTTTTCAATCTGAACACCTCGAAAAAATTATGTGAATGTGGTTCATACCTTTCTGGGTGTTCTTAACCTAGATTTTAGCAGAACCGTGAGGGATGTACATCCAAGCTTACACACTACAAGTTTAGAACAAAAAAATATGGATTTTGTGATAGTATGTTGGAAGGTGTAGAGCAGGCCATTTTTAAGTTGAAAACAAAAAGAAATGTTCATGTTCAGAAGGATATATGTGTTCAAATTACTGAAGAGAGCCAGGTTCAGAACAATGAAATATAAGCAAGATTTACCGTTAGTGATATTATTATTTACTAGCTTATAGCCCGTGCGATGCACGGTTACTTAAATTTTATTTATAATTATTTTGTTTATAATTATAATTTTATTACTCATGCAACACACGATTGTTTTTTTAATATTTATAATTATATTTATTTATGAATATTTTAATATTTAAAAGTTATTAGTTTACATGATTAAATTTTTGTTAAAAAAGATTTAGCCAAAAAAATTATAGTTAAAAATCTGATATTTATTTTATTTTACACGCTCAATTTAATATTTGTTTATATTGAGTTATAAAAATTAGATTTTGCCAATTTTATAGTCCACATGAAATTCACAAAATAATCTTTAATTTAGTTGTGGTTTAATAGTTCTTTTTCAATTAAAAACTATTCTAAAACTATAAAGAGAATAAAGTGACGAAATTTAATGTTGAGAATTTTATTCGATTTAGGAAATCTACTTATATGCAGTTTAGATTATTAGAATACCCTTTATTAACCAAATACAGTTTTTAATGTTAAATCTAACGGTTTTCACCTATCTATTTAACATTAAACGATTTTTATTATTTTGGTATTAAATGAGTTTCCATATTTAATTACAACTATTTTTATGTTTTGACTTTTTAGAAAATCCAATCCTAATATAATATCTTTTAACTTATATCATTTTTAAATAATAACTTCTTTTTATATGATATAATCTTGATCATGTATTTTTAAAAGTATTGGATCTAACGGTTGAGAATGTTTTGGCGGTATTTAGGACCAAACTACCATGATAACATCATTAATTTTTCATAATATTTATAATTTTTTTAATTTATAATTTTTTAAATATTTATTGCTAAAATATAATATACTCTTTTTTGTAATATGTTAAAGATGCGGGAACTTTGAACTTTTGAGAAAATAAATTATCAATTAAAATATAATTTTTTTTGTAATAGTTCTTCTTTTAAAGTAGTACACCGTGATCAAAATTCTGTATAAATTTCATTTTTTATAGTATATCCTGTAAATATTTATGTTATTATATTAAAGACTAATTAATGAAAGCTTCCTTATAAGTTTGGTCGCCTTGTTTGATCACTCAATCCATAATCGTTGAATCTTTCAAATTAAATTGTTGAAAAACGTTAGATATAACAGTAAAATTATCATGTAGAATGATCTAAGGTTTGAATCTACCAACAACATATTAAAATTTATAGGTTTTTTTGAAAAATAAGAATTTTTTCATTTTTTCTTGCAGACATATGTTATTTGATAATATTTTTTGTAAAGTACGATTTTTCAGAAAAGTATTATACTAATCGATTAACAAACTTTTAAAGTTTCGAATTTAATAATTTACAATGTATATAGGTTTAAAAAGTTTGGCCTCTTCTGTAGGTGAGTCTAAAATTTCAAAATAAGGTTTTTTTTTTTAATATGAATATAGTTCCGCCAACAATGAAATTATGCCTCTATGAGTTCTTATAAAACAAAATCACTATTTACGTATAATTTATTATTTAATAATAAATAATATTTTATTAGTTATGATATAAAACTTAATAAAATAGGATTAAAAATATGCACAATTTTATAAAATTTTATCCTCGTATTATTATATTCTTTGTTGATTTGAATTTTTCTTAGATTGATTTTAATTTTTGAACATAGATTTCTAAATTTAAAATAGTTAGAAAAAAGTAATTAAATTGATGTTAAAATAATGATGACATAATAATTATTATTAGAATTTAAATATTCACTTTATTAATTTGGGCTTTATCTTGTGTTTTAAAAATCAGATTTTGACGATTTTACACCCCACATGAAGGTAACTAAATTATCTTTAATTAAAAGATGGTTTAACAATTTTTATCTAGGTGGAATTGTCCATGGAAGAGAAAAGAAAGTCACGAATTTTTTACATGGAGAATTCTATCTAATATAGAAAACTTATTTATATTTGGTATATTTGGTTTAAATTATCAAAATACACCTTTTAGAATTTAAATATAATCCTATTATTAATAAAATAGACTTTTTAAATATTTGATCTAACGATTTTCGTTTATCTAGGTAACATCTAACGGTCCTTATTAAGTTGGTTGTCTACGACCAAAATTTGGGATAATATCATATATAAGGATTTAATATAATAAGGATAGCAAGTATATACTGATATAATTATCTTACTAACTGCTTTTACTTTTAATGTTTCGGTTTTATTTACGGTGTAAATAAAATTTTAAAATACATTATTACTTAAAAATTATTAAATAGAATAAAAATTATGTTATGATTATATAAAATTTTATTCTCATATTATTATATTCTTTATCGATTTGAATTTATTCTTAATTAATTTTGATACTTTATTGAAAGAAACATAAAATTTCTATATTTAAAAGAATTAGTGGAAAAATAAATAAATTGGTGCTACAATAATAAAAAAAATATTTATTAAAATTTAGATACTCACTTTAATATTTGGGTTCTATCTTGAGTTTTAGAAATTGAATTTTGACAATTTTACAACTCAAATATTTAATTTTTAATATTTAATCTAACGATAATTTATTTAGTGATAAATAAATTCAATTATTATATTTAATATTTAATGATAATTTATTTAATTTAATGATACAACTCAAATATTTGGGTTCTATCTTAATATTTAATAATTATTATCTAACTTGACCCGTTGACCTAACCATAAAATAAACTGAAAAGAAAAGATGATTTAGAAGTTTTACACAAAGAATTCAATTCAATATAGAAAACCAATTTATAATTGGTTTAAATTATCAAAGCACAATTCTTAGTATTTAAATATAATCTTACATTTAATCAAATACACATTTTAATATAAGTATTATATTCAAAATTATCGTTTACGAATATGAAACCCTGAACATTTTAATAATATTTTGATATTATTTTTTTATGTTGGTTAGATGTAAAATAATATAATTATAATTTGGATTAATCAAATTGTTATGTTCCTTAAAAAAAGTGTTTAAATTTATTCATGTGTTCTCCTAAGTCCCTTATAACGTAGGGTATCATTGTAATCGATATGAATTGTTATCTTGATATTTGGTTTAACAATTATTATCTAACTCGAACTATACATAAATTCAAGAGAAAAGATATTTAAGAATTTTTACATAGAAAAATTTTAAATTATCAAAATACACTTTTTAGTATTTAAATATAATTCTATTATTAATCAGATACACTTTTTAATATTAGATCTAACAATTCTCATCGATCTATTTAAGATCTAACTATAATTATTAATTTGGTCATATACTGATCGTACACGGACCAGATCGATTTTAATTTTTTCTTAAATTGATTTTAATATTTTATTGAAATAAACATAGAATTTTATTAAAAAAAATTAAATTGGTGCTATAATAATAAAAAAATATTTATTAAAATTTAGATAATAACTTTACTGTTTGGGCTCTTGGGCTCTATCTTAAGTTTTAGACAACAGATTTTAACGATTTTACAGCCCACGCGAAGCTTACAAAATTATCTTTAATTTAATGATGGTTTAATAATTATTATGTAACTGGAACTATCCATAAAATAAAGAGAAAATATAATTACGAATTTTTACATAAAGATTTCTATTCAATATAGAAAACCCATTTATAATAGGTTTAAATTATCAAAATACACCTTTTAATATTTAAATACTATCCTATTATTAATCAAATACAATTTTTAATATTATATCTGACGGTCCTCATCGATTTGAATATTTATAGTTTTATAATCCAACGGATCGTATACTTTTGGTAGTAACCGACCAAAGTTTTGGATAAGATCTCCCTTACGCTTATTATATATAAGGAATTAATTTAAGGAGCATTTAATAAATCCATGGCTAAAATCTACATAGATTGAAGCATATATATGTGTATGACAATATTTCTTGGAACTACAACAGATTCATGCTCAAAAGGGCAAAAAAAAATAACAATCAACCTGTCAAAAAGTATCGGATGAAATAAATATCAGTACAATGCAAATGCATATCACAATATTTCTTAACAAATCTTTCAAGAAATTCAAATATAGAATTGCCCGGAAACCATTCGATTAGCAAATTAGCAATAGCATATTAACTGAAAACACACAAAAGAAAGGAATAAACACAAGTAGAATAGGAAAAACGCAAAAGTTTCAGTTGGCCATTCCCTTTGTTATAGCCAAAATTCGGTAATGGGTTTTTTAGTTTAGGGTCGGGTCAAGTATGAATTCAATTATGTTATTTTTGTAATTAGGGTTAAGTTTAGTATTTGGGCTTGCCCTCATAGGTATAAGGACGCGCCCTCTTAGGTTGTCCATCCCTTGAGGACGCGCCCTTACAGTAATGATAACTCTACGTGGATGGAAGACTTGACAGAATAATAACTTCATTTGACACAAGGAAGACTTAGGGCCTGTCTTCATGGGGATGAGGGCGCGCCCTGTAGGACGTCCACCCCTTGAGGGCGCTCCTCTTGGTTTGAAGTTGCAACTTGATAATGAAGGATGGTTCCCTTGGCTTGGTATTGGCAAAATATTGAAGAATTCCCTCCTAGGATGTGCCCTAGGAGGGGGATGTCCGTGGCTGAAGGCCTCCTCCTGTATTCAATGGGCGCGCCCTCATTGGGGATGTGGGGTTAATCTTGGTGTGTGCTTTGGGAGCTCTGTTCCTGTACTCAATGGGCGCGTCCTCATTGGGGAACTTTGGAGTAATCCTGCACTTTGCACCCAAACACTTGGGATCACTTGTCCTGCTATCTGGTGGGTGCTTCTCATTCGGGGGACAAGGATGCGTCTAGCATTTAAGGTAAGTCATGGCTATACCTGCGTCTATGAATTAAGGAAATAGATGGTAATGGATAGGACTAGTCCTCGACGGGGGAAGTTTCCTTATCCATGAAGTCCTGACGTCATAGACGAGCCTTGGGCCTTTGTGACTAGGCCTTATCGTTAGACATTCCTAAAGTGAGCTAAATCTCTAAGTAAGGAAACAGATGGAAGTCCTACGTCCAAGTAAGGAAAGATAAGGAAGACATATGTTTAAGTATGGAAAGAATCCTATACATGGAAGGCGGTGGAAAAGTCTAACGTCTAAGCATGGAAAGGCAGCAGAAGACTTCGGATGGGCTCCGAAGATCAAAGACCAAGCCCATGGAGGAAACTTCCTCCCCAAGAACTACGTTGGCTTGATTCCCTATAAAAGGGGATACGTAGGCAAATTGTAAGGGGTCGAATGTTGAGAACTCTGAGGCAACCAACATAAACCCTAAGCAATCTCAGCCACCAATTAAACACAACCACCATACTCCGACGAATTTACCACCTAAGGACCACCGTTGTAGATCTTGATTCCGGCGAAGAACCCCAAACTTTGTTAATACCAAATTCCTCCGTTAACAAATTGGCGCTAGAAGGAGGGGTGCTAATTAAGATCTAAATCTTTGGAGGAGAAGATGTCACAAAATCCCAACGAACGTCCTAGGGATGAGGTCTTATCTGAAGACAGTGAAGATAACAACCATGCCCGCCATGAGGAGTATGTTCCCCATAGTGTTCCAAATCCATCTAATGGAACACCTATTGTAGGGGGACGACCACCAGTGCTCATAAGTAATTCTGACTTGATGGAACAACTCTATCGCATGGGGGATGCCTTGAATGGCTTTGAAGCAAGACTGGATACGGTCGAAAGAGGCGAAGGAAGGGGTCGTGTCAGGCGACAACCCCATGATCACCATCGTACGGGTAGAGGCACCACGAGTCAAGGGAGGTTTCAGAATGTCACTCCAAGAAGGTTAGAGTATGAAGAGGATGGAGTCCCTATTGTTGAACTCCCCGATGATGAGACGGGCAGCCAAGATCAACCTAGGAGGGAATGGCGTCCATCTCCACACCCTCATAGGTCAGGGCGACCTGAAAGTGAAATTCGAAGGGCTGATGAACTCCACCGAGACCAAGAACAACGATTGAGCAGATTGAAGGATCGCCTTGGTATAAGACTTAATAATGATGATCTACGATTGTTGTTGGTCGAATGGCAGAGGGACAGAGAGGTAAGAGGGGAACAACCTCTTGATCCACAGCGTGAGCCCCCTGTTGACAGGTCGAGGCCCCATGGACAAGATCGTACTCAACCTCGCAGTAATTCAAGACAAAACTTAGAAGTGCAACCTCATAATCCACAGCGAGAGCCCCCTGTACACAGGTTGAGGTCCCGTGATCATGAGCAAGCTCCCCAATCAGAAGGGTCAGGAAGGAGAAGGGATAGCGATCGAAGGAATAGGTATGATGCTCCTTATCATGGAGGACCCTCTGGAGGAAGGGATCCGCACATATCATCTGTTTCATCCCAAAGTAGAACAAGAGGAAGGCAGGAAGAGCCAAGGACTCGCTCTCACGGTCAGGGGGAGAGGACGCGCCCTAATAGTCATGAGGGAAGGACGCGCCCTCCAAGTCCCAATCCAAGAACACAAGAAACTCCTGCGGCCCAAGGAGAAACCCAGCCTCCTCAACCACCACCTCAACCTCCGCCTACTGATAATGCTCAGACAAATGTCCAAACAATCCCGGGTGTAGGAAGCTTCAATGTGGACGACCTAAAGAAACTCCTCACACACTTGGAGGGAGGAAGAGTGACTTCAACAGCCCAAACTCCCTCTCCATTCTCTACGGCAGTAAGGGAGGCACAACTTCCAACAGGGTACAGGAATACAACCAATGACTTGCGCTTCCATGGAAATGCCGACCCTGTTGAGTTCTTGGGAAGATTCAATATAGAGATGGATGTATATCAAGTGCCTGACTTGGCTAGATGTCGCCTTCTAGCAGCAACCTTTAGAGAGAGTGCACAACAGTGGTTTCAAAAGCTTGGACCAGGGGTGATTACTTCATGGGAGGTCATGAAAACTCTGTTCCTGACAAAATTCCAAGCTACTGTGAAATATGCCCCCCCAGTGACTACTTTGGCCAATATCAGACAGAAGGAAGGAGAAAGCTTACAGTCATACTTCAAAAGGTTCAATGCTGAGTCTACCATGGTCAGAGGGGCGACCGATGAGTCACTAAAAAGTTTCTTGATTGCGGGACTCCAAGTCGGAACTGATTTCTGGAAGCACTTGCAGGGGAAGGACCCAGCAACCTTGGCGGACCTCTTTTCCCAAGCTGAATACTTCAAGATCGTTGAACAATCTCTTGCTGACAATAAAAAGTCCGACTCCCAAGGGAAAGAAAAAGGTAAAGGTTCTAAGAGGAAGGATAGGTCCCCAAGCCCTGACTATCGGAGGAGAGGGTATAGTCCGAACAGGGTAAATGTCACCAATGCAAGGAGAGGTTGGACTCCACCAGACTACGACAGGTTGAATAGATATCAAACAGGGAGTTATACACTAGCCGCTTCTGTCGAGCATATCTTTGAAGTCAATAAGGATAAGGGTTTATTCAAGAAGCCAGCACCATTATCCTCCTGGCAAACTAAGGACAAAAAGAGGTATTGCTCATATCATGAATCTACTGGACATAACACCCATGAGTGTCGGCAGCTAAAGGAAGAAATTGAAGAATTGATCAAGGCTGGATACCTAACTGACTGGATTGTCAGAGAAGTGAAGAAGCATAAAGATGAAACTGACAGGAGGATGGAAAGAGAGCATGCTCCTGAAAGGGATGATGACAGATCTAAGGACGTTCAGTTTGCCCGGGCTGGAAGCATTCATACTATCTTTGGAGGACGCCATTTTGGTGGTGACAGTAACAATGCACTGGAAAGGTATGCCAGGGAAGCACGCCATAAGCCCTTAACTAATGTGAACAGCTTGGAACTTAAACCTCCCAAGTTGTTCAGGGGGGAATCAGTAGATATTACATTTACTGAGGAAGAAGCAAGATGGGTACATCATCCTCACAGTGACGCCCTGGTCGTTGCCATACAGATTGGTCCTATGAATGTACACCGAGTATTTGTTGACAATGGAAGTTCGGTGAATATTCTCTACTACAACACTTATAAGAAGTTGGGTTTGCCTGATAAGGATATTGTTCGAGAGGATGCTTGGATTTATGGTTTCACTGGAGAAGCTGTTAGAGTTATGGGTGCAATTAAGCTCCCAGTTACACTTGGTGAAGGTCCTCTGTCTGTGACTCAGATGATAGAATTTATGGTACTGGACCAAGAATCTGCCCACAATGCTTTGGTAGGAAGACCTTTGCTGAAAGAGATGAAGGTAGTTACTTCCATTTATCATTTAATAATGAAATTCCCTACTCCAAATGGGGTTGGTTCAGTTCGAGGGTCACAATATGATTCGAGGGAGTGCTATCATAGAACTGTGAAGGGTTTTCGTCGTAATGGATTAGGAGGACGCGCCCTTCCCCAAGAAGATGCCCAGGGATTGCTCAAAAATTCTAAGGGAGAGATTCATGTTCATTACACAGTTCAAGAGCCAGAAGATGATGTTCCTCATCTAAGGGCGCGCCCTAAGATGTTACTATTGGAGACGCCCCCCCTAATTGATGAACTTCAAGAAAGAGTTGTTGAGAGCACCTATACCCTTCAGGGCGCGCCCTCAAGGAAGGAAGAGCTTGTTGAAGATGCACCCTCAGGGGGAGAGACATTTAATAACATCTTTCCAAGTAAAGGGTATGTGGAAGACGCGCCCTCAATAGAAAACGCGCCCTCAATAGAGGACGAATTGGTGGAGGACGCGCCCTCAAAGAATGAAATGCCTGTTGAAGATCCTCGTATCTTTGATCTTGATCTTGATCCAAGAATTCCTATCCTACAGGAGAAGACAGGTCCTGCAGAAGAAACAATCTCAATCCCGGTAGACGCAGCAGATCCCAGTAAGGTTCTCAAAATTGGATCACAGCTAAGCAATGAGTTGAGAACAGGTTTGACTAATTTTCTTTTGGCCAACCTGGATGTGTTCGCTTGGAGTCATGCCGATATGATAGGAATTGATCCTAATGTCATGTGCCATCACCTAAACATATATCCTAATAAGAAGGGAATGCGTCAGAAGCGACGTGCAATCAGTGGAGAAAGGGCAGTAGCTTTAAAGGAAGAGGTCGACAGACTCTTGGATGTGGGTTTAATCAAAGAATCCTTCTATCCTGAGTGGTTGGCAAACCCGGTGTTGGTAAAAAAGCCTAATGGGAAATGGAGAACTTGTGTGGACTTCACGGATTTGAACAAAGCTTGCCCAAAGGATAGTTTCCCACTCCCTCGGATTGATCAGTTGGTGGATGCTACGGCTGGACATGCTCTTTTGAGTTTTATGGACGCCTACTCGGGGTATAATCAAATTCCCATGTATGGACCGGATCAAGAACATACATCCTTTATCACTGACAGAGGTTTGTATTGCTATATTGGAATGCCTTTCGGTCTTATCAATGCAGGGGCAACATATCAAAGGTTGGTGAATATGATGTTCAAAGAGCAGATTGGCAAAACCATGGAGGTGTATGTAGATGATATGCTTGTCAAGTCCAAGGAAGCAGTAGACCATGTGAGGCACTTGGAAGAAATGTTTGGAATTCTGCGCAAGTACCGGATGAAATTGAATCCTCAAAAGTGTGTCTTCGGTGTTGAGTCGGGGAAATTTTTAGGCTTTATTGTGAATCATAGAGGGATTGAAGCTAATCCAGAGAAGATCAAAGCACTCCTTGAAATGAAGTCCCCTACCAGTGTGAAGCAGGTTCAAAGCCTTTGTGGACGGATTGCAGCCCTAAATCGCTTTGTTTCAAAGTCTTCTGATCGTTGTAAAGAATTTTTTAAAGCCATTAGGGGGGTTGACAAGGATTTCATGTGGACTCCTGCTTGTGAAGATGCTTTTCAGAAAATCAAGGAACAGTTAGGCAAACCCCCACTCTTGGCCAAGCCTGTGGATGGTGAAATATTGATTCTTTACTTGGCCATCTCTGTTTACTCCATCAGTGCTGTGTTAGTACGAGAAGAGGATAGTTTACAGTCACCAGTTTACTATGTAAGTAAGAGATTGTTGGATGCAGAAACCCGATATTCTAGCATGGAGAAGTTGGTATATGCTTTGGTACTGGCTGCACGAAAGCTACGTCCCTATTTTCAAGCTCATAAAATTGAAGTTCGAACTTCCTATCCCATGAGACACATTTTACATAAGCCTGAAGCTTCAGGAAGGATGTTGAAATGGGCAATTGAGTTGGGACAGTATGATTTGGAATATGTTTCCCGAACAGCAATCAAGGGACAAGCCTTAGCCGATTTTATTCTGGAATTTGAAGATGAGAGTATGGGACGAGAGATCATTCTGGTGAACCCTAGCCCTCTTGCTCAAGAGGCAAGCCCTTTGAGGGAGGAGTATCCTTTTCCTTGGTGGACCATGTATGTAGATGGAGCAGTCAACAATGATGGAGCAGGTGCTGGAGTTGTCTTGACCTCTCCCGAAGGTCACCTTCTTATGAGTGCTATCAATTTCAAATTTTCGGTGACCAATAATGAAGCTGAATATGAGGCATTGATTAATGGTTTGAAGTTGGCTTTGGAAATGAATGTGAAGAATTTGGTGGTATTCAGTGATTCGAAGCTGGTTGTTCAGCAGGTTGAAGGAGGGTTCCAGACTAGAGGACCGAAGACAGAGGCATATATGATGAGTGTACGTCGCTTGATTCAACAGTTTAACATAGTCAGACTTGAAGGAGTTCCTCGTGAAGAAAATTCCAAGGCCGACACTCTGGCCAGGTTGGGGTCCCAAAGAGACACGGTGTTGATGGGAGACATTCCATTGGAAGTTCAAGAAATTCCTAGTATCCCCGAGATGGAGCTAATGGTTGTAGATGAAGTACCAATGAAGACTTGGATGACTCCTATCCAAGAGTATATACAGAAAGGAATTTTACCCGATGATAAGGGGGAGGCCAGACGTTTAAAATACCAAGCAGCAAGGTATGTGGAATATGATGCGGTGTTGTACCGAAGGGGTTTTAATCAACCCTTGCTAAGGTGTGTTGATGGAGACGAGTGCAACTATGTCTTGAGAGAGGTTCATGAAGGAATATGTGGCAATCACTCGGGGGGTAGTTCTCTTGCTATGAAGGTGTTACGACAAGGATATTATTGGCCAACCTTGAAGGATGATGCTATGAAGTTTACAAGAGCATGTGATCAATGCCAACGCTTTGCAAACTACTCATCTATTCCTGCTACGACATTGACTTCAATGATAAGTCCTTGGCCTTTTGCTATGTGGGGAATTGATCTTATTGGAGAGCTTCCTATGGCTAAGGGGGGTGTCAAGTATGCTGTTGTAGCTGTGGATTATTTTACCAAGTGGGCAGAGGCTATGCCCTTGGCAAAGATAACGGCTAAGAAAATCAAAGATTTTGTTTTTAATTCCATTGTGTGCAGATTTGGGATTCCCTACAAGCTCATATCTGACAATGGAAAGCAATTTGACAGCAAGGAGTTAAAGAAGTTGTGTGAAGATTTGAAGATCAAGAAGGATTTTGCAGCAGTTTATCATCCCCAGAGCAATGGGCAAACTGAAGCTATCAACAAGATAATCAAGCACACCCTGAAGACCAAGTTGGAAGAAAGTAAAGGTAATTGGTCTGAGGAGCTTCCTATGGTGTTGTGGTCCTACAATACCACACCAAGATCTACTACTGGGGAGTCTCCATTTATGTTATCTTATGGCTTTGAAGCAATGGTTCCTGTGGAGGTTGGATCTGGGTCATTCAGGAGAGATCACTATGATAGGGAGTCTAATGAGGTTAACCAACGACTTCATCTTGATTTTCTGGAAGAGACACGTGCAATGTCATCACTAAGGTTAGTTGCATATCAGAAAAGAGTGGCAAGGTTTTATGACCGAAGAGTAAGGGTACGTCGTCTCAAAGTCGGTGATCTTGTTTTACGAAGAGTGATGCCTCATACCAGAATTGCCAGTCATGGGGTCTTTGGAGCCAACTGGGAAGGACCTTACAGAATCAAGTCTGTGCTGTGGGAAGGAACTTTTCACCTAGAAGACTTGGGTGGCAACCCTATACCAAGAGCTTGGAATGTGGAACATTTGAAGAAATACTACCAATAGGGAGTGGTTGTGTACCCCCTATGCTGTCTATCTAAATAAACTAGAAGAAATAAAGTTCCTCCTAGTCTAGGGGGGTAGTGCATGTACACCATAAATAGGTGGGATTTTTTATGTTTTTATTTCCCCAAAGAGCATTAGCCTTGGGACCAGTGTGATTTTCACACCGGAGCGCATTATTTATGAAGACCTTATCAAGATTTTTAAAGTTTTAAGTTTATTATGCTTGTTTAAAGAATGTTTTAATTACTTTACGAGGACGCGCCCTCCGGGATAACATATCAAGACGCGCCCTAAGGTGGTTGGTAAATTTAAAATAACACATGCTAGATATGTTGATGTACTGAAAAGACGTGCCCTATATCAAGTAATGTAAACAAACAAGGTAGTTAAAGAAACGCAAGCATATAAATAATGAAAGTTTGGAACGAACCATTGTTGTTAACAAAAGACAATCCAAGTTAGGTTACAATTTGCAAGGCATCAAAGGAGGGCCCGCACCTCAGTATTTTTTCCAAGTGCCTTAAATAAATCTCAAGACGCGTCCTGAGTTTGGTTATCCACCTTTTGAACTTCTTGTAAATTTTCAGGAGCCGACTCATTGAGATGGGGATTTTCGAAATGATGCTCAGGTATACCATCGGAGGACGCGTCTTCTTCATTCTCACTTACAGGTGATGCTTCTTCAAGTCCAAGAAATATTCTTTTCGCCTTGATTGAAGCTGCTTCATCAACCTTGAACTTGGCGATCCATGCAACAGTTTCCTCTCCAAACTTTGTAAAGTCATAATCAGGGTCTTGGGCAAGGAATCCAGATGCATAATTTCTGAAACCCTCCCTGAAGGATGCTTTCTCGACTTTCTTTTTCTCCTGAATCCAACCATCTTTCTCCTCACGCAATGCGTTGATAGTGGTGTTTAAACCATCATTAATTTCTTCTTGAGTTTTCAATTGGGTTTCATAAAAGCTTTTAGTCCGGTTAAGTTCATCCTGTAAATTCTTGACGACCATACTCTGTTCATCCACCTGCTTTAAAAAGCTTTCTTTCTCTTTTTCCAAAGCCTTTAGACGCGTCCTATCTTGTTGAAGAGAGGATTGTCGTTTCAAGGCAGAAACCAGTATTTCGGAAGAAGCCTTGATGATTGCCTCATTTTCAGATGAAGGATCTCTATTCCTCCACTTGATGATTTCTTCATCAGAAACATAGGGAATGACAAGTGGACTTAGAGCATCCGAAACCAAGGAAAATGAAGATCCAGGTTTAGACTTCTTCAAGGACGCGTCCTTTGTAGCATCATCAGGTTTTTCCTTCCTTTTTCTACCTTCTTTTTCCAAGTCAATGACAGTTTGAGATTTTTTAATTTCAGGAGGTTTCTTTGTGTCTTTTCTATGAGCACGTGTCTTTGTTCTTTTAGCAACCTTAACAGCAGGGGCAACCCCAGATTCCAAACCCCAACCTGCTGGAAGATCATCCATTCCTGAGAAAATTAAAATTCAATGTTAAGGCGCGCCTCAGTTATAACAATTTTTAATATCAACATAAAACTAATAACAGTTTATATAAAGTTGAATTGAAAAAGTTCATGCTACCAGGTTTGGAGGACGCGTCCTCATGGGGGTTTTCTTCACCCTCTGTCTCCTCCTCTTCTTCATCGGAGTCATAGTCCTTAGAACCTTTAATGGGGACGCCTTTTCTGAAGCGTTGGAAGGGAATAATAGATCCCACTTCCTTTCTAAAGATTCCGACTTTTTTAAGGTTATCTTCAGTGATTAAAGTTTTTAAATTGAACCGAGGAGATGGGAGCAATGTAATTTTGTCAGCCCGTTTTTTAGCTTCTCCAAAAAGCTCTTTTGTATTCCTGTTATCTAAGGTTGACAATTGATGAATTAAAGTTAGTCTAAAGAAGAATTTTCAAAGGGCGCGCCTATAAAAAAAAGATTTAAGGGAACGTGTGTATACTTACTATATTCACAGTTAAAGATGACTCTGACCCTTTCCACATTCCAAAGGTAAAAGAATGGTTCCTTCCAATTCTTCTCGTTACTTATCTTACCACTGGAAAAACCCATCTTATTATGTTTGTGTTGGGGAGTTAAGAAGAAATAACCTTTGGAACTTTTCCTGATGGCAAAAAAATAGCTGAACTCTTCCATAGTTGGGGGAGTAGATATTCCTTCATCATGATACAGGATAAATAAGGCAAGTGCCAACTTATATGAGTTTGGAGAGAGTTGTATGGGGGCTATATTAAACCATTCCAAGATACTTTTGAAATATGGATGTAAAGGCGCGCCCACACCCAAAGACATTAACTTAGGTGAAGTAACCATTCTTGGTACCTTGAAGGGCTCGGGCCATTTAAAAGTATGGGGGCGCATCAAAGAGGGAGGACGCGCCCATTGGCCTTCCATACCGTAATATCTCATACACCACGTTATTTCTGCTGCTGATACTGTTGAAGACATACCGACACAAAACAGTTTATTATGTTGTTTTCTCATCCTTCTTTTATCCGCTTCACTGATAGTATCTTCATATTGTCCCCAATCAAAATCGATTTCCTCCTCAGCAACATCAGGATGTATAAAGGGGATAGGTGAAGCTTCGGGAGGTGGTAGGCGATCCTCTATATCAATGTGATGAAGAGGATTATCTTGGGACGCGTCCTCATCTTCTTCACTGCCATACTCATTCTCGGAATTGGACGCGCCTTCAGAATCTGAAGAAACTATCTGTTTTCCTTTTCTTTTGCGCATATCAATCGTTATGTTATCTTGAATGGCATCTTCTACATCGTCTGAAATTGGCTTAAATTCGTGAATATGCGCCCTGCTATGCTGACTAGTCACCTCTGGGTTGATGTCATTGATATTAGGAAGAGATGAGTTAGAGGTTGTAGTTGGCATTTTTTCTGTTTCGCCTTTAAACGGGGTCACTTCACGTAGCTGTTCTACTGCTTGGGTATGAAAAGATTTAATCGAGGATGAACTTTGTGCTGGAAAGGAAAGTGAAGGTGGAGAATAAATTCCTAAACGCTTATTGAAATCCTTAAAAGGATGGAACGGAGAAGACGCGCCCTTACCCTCCAGCTGAAAAGAGAAAGGAAAAAAGGTAAAGACGCGTCCTGAAAAGAAAATATAATCAAGGGATGAAAGCATGACAGGATGAAAAGAGAAATATGACGCGCCCTAAATATGTCTACGAACGAAATTCGAATTTCAAATTATGTAATCTAGGGGCGCGTCCTAAATAGATATTCGACAACGGAAGTGTTACAAACATAATTCAAAATTAAGTAATAGCAAAATAAAGATCAAAAGCTAATAGATACACATATACATACATGATAATATTCAAGAACATGTGAAACACCCAACGGTCATATCGCCAATACAATCGAAATTTATGGTAAAAATAAGAAATGAAAGTTGAAAATCATACCTTGTAAGTTGCCGAGTGAAGATCTGAGAAGAAAAACGTTCAAAAACCGAAGATTTGACCGGATTTTTGCTTGGAAGAATGAACTGCGGCGACTAGGGTTTTTTCTGGAAAAAGAGTAAAGTGAAAAGTGAAAAGTGAAAACGACTTTTAGGTATTTATAGGTGAAGACACGCCTGGTGGAAGACAGCTGTCAACGCACGTGCGATCATATAAGGACAGGACGCGTCCTACGTGAAGACGCGCCTTAAGCAACAGAAGTAGGAATTTTTAACTAAGGTTTAAAGAAATTCAATGTATTGTTTTTAACTTCACACTGAATTGGGGGGTAGTTGTTATAGCCAAAATTCGGTAATGGGTTTTTTAGTTTAGGGTCGGGTCAAGTATGAATTCAATTATGTTATTTTTGTAATTAGGGTTAAGTTTAGTATTTGGGCTTGCCCTCATAGGTATAAGGACGCGCCCTCTTAGGTTGTCCATCCCTTGAGGACGCGCCCTTACAGTAATGATAACTCTACGTGGATGGAAGACTTGACAGAATAATAACTTCATTTGACACAAGGAAGACTTAGGGCCTGTCTTCATGGGGATGAGGGCGCGCCCTGTAGGACGTCCACCCCTTGAGGGCGCGTCCTCTTGGTTTGAAGTTGCAACTTGATAATGAAGGATGGTTCCCTTGGCTTGGTATTGGCAAAATATTGAAGAATTCCCTCCTAGGATGTGCCCTAGGAGGGGGATGTCCGTGGCTGAAGGCCTCCTCCTGTATTCAATGGGCGCGCCCTCATTGGGGATGTGGGGTTAATCTTGGTGTGTGCTTTGGGAGCTCTGTTCCTGTACTCAATGGGCGCGTCCTCATTGGGGAACTTTGGAGTAATCCTGCACTTTGCACCCAAACACTTGGGATCACTTGTCCTGCTATCTGGTGGGTGCTTCTCATTCGGGGGACAAGGATGCGTCTAGCATTTAAGGTAAGTCATGGCTATACCTGCGTCTATGAATTAAGGAAATAGCTGGTAATGGATAGGACTAGTCCTCGACGGGGGAAGTTTCCTTATCCATGAAGTCCTGACGTCATAGACGAGCCTTGGGCCTTTGTGACTAGGCCTTATCGTTAGACATTCCTAAAGTGAGCTAAATCTCTAAGTAAGGAAACAGATGGAAGTCCTACGTCCAAGTAAGGAAAGATAAGGAAGACATATGTTTAAGTATGGAAAGAATCCTATACATGGAAGGCGGTGGAAAAGTCTAACGTCTAAGCATGGAAAGGCAGCAGAAGACTTCGGATGGGCTCCGAAGATCAAAGACCAAGCCCATGGAGGAAACTTCCTCCCCAAGAACTACGTTGGCTTGATTCCCTATAAAAGGGGATACGTAGGCAAATTGTAAGGGGTCGAATGTTGAGAACTCTGAGGCAACCAACATAAACCCTAAGCAATCTCAGCCACCAATTAAACACAACCACCATACTCCGACGAATTTACCACCTAAGGACCACCGTTGTAGATCTTGATTCCGGCGAAGAACCCCAAACTTTGTTAATACCAAATTCCTCCGTTAACACCCTTCTACACAAGAAAAAGGCAAGTTTGGTTTGAATTGATCAAATAGAAAAAGGTCTACATAACGGACATAGGAATTCAACTTTGTGGTAGCACAACACAACAAATGGGGGATAAAGAAGGAAGAAA
Organism: Heracleum sosnowskyi; assembly: GCA_030848705.1. Lineage (NCBI taxonomy): Eukaryota > Viridiplantae > Streptophyta > Magnoliopsida > Apiales > Apiaceae > Heracleum > Heracleum sosnowskyi. Next base: position 13,831,634 of record CM061238.1, read on the forward strand.
GTAAGATCCAAAGTTCATAGTGAAAAAAGTATGTCTGATCATAAATGAAAAAATTCGGTGAAAGAAAAAAGAGCACACACAAAAAAGCATGCCAAAATATTAGAACAGGATCAGAAGACTATAAATTCAAACTTTACTAATACACTTAACTTTCCAAAGAGATATTGGGGAGCTTGGGGTAACAATTAAGGTTCATGTAACACAAGAAATGAATACACAAGAGTATCAAAGTGTAACAATTACTAGCAAGGAACACAATTAGGAGTTGAACATAGTATCGCGCAAGCATCAAAGGCTAAAGTAATGACCGAGAAGATAATCACATAACCAAGAAAAAAAAGATGCAGATAATAAACATTAGTAGGGTAGTTACGATTCAGAAACTTATTACAAAAATAAACATCCCGAGTTGAGGGGAGATACAAATTCTAGGAAGCATATAATCCATGATACTAAGTTCAAAAACATATTAGAAGCTGCTAGATAGATACATATATAGAGGGAGCACAAACATCAACGACAACGAGTGATGTCAGCCCTAACTCCAGCCGCACCAATCGTAAAAATAGAGCGTATATCTCATGTATGTCACTTTTCAACCTGGTGACTTTCCTTGTTTAATTCATCCTTCTTGATTATGCTTTGTTATGTTTCCATTAAACATTCTTCTTGATTCTTATTGTATAAACACGTCATGACACTTATCCACTCTGTCTAGGTATTAAAAAGGAATTGAATAATTGATAACTACTCACAATCTACTACACAAAAATTAACAAGTGAGCTTACCAAAAAAATATTCAAAGGTCAAAAAAGCAAAAATTTAACAAAGAGGCAATACACAAAGACAAATATAACTTCAGGAAATGAAACTAAATCTGACCAAGGCCACATGTTATACAATCAAGATGAATACTCTATCTGGTGAGAGAAGGATATAAAGGCATTGCTGATTTTATTCTAACTTTTTTTATATAAATTTACCTCAATATTGTCCAAGTCAAAAGATATATTCTTGGCATTACCAAGTCCTAAAAGCATATGTGCAAACCGCAGACTATTCGTTCCCCTGCATTCAGAACTCATGTTCTGAAACCAACCTTGTAACTTTAAATGTACATTCTCCAACTCAGGAGCTCCAAAAGTGATTGAAAAGACGCCAGTGAAACTGCGGAGTTTTGGCGCCAAAACCACAATGTTAGGACAAGGGAAAAGAAAAAAGCGCCTAGTCGTGAGATTTAGGTTCATCAAATAAGGGAAAGATTGTAGAAGATCTTGTTGTACGCCTGGTCCTAAAACTACTTTGAGGTTTTGTAGATTAACAAGTGTAGCCCTACATTCTTGGGAAGACATTCATTCAGATATAGAGTAAATAAGGCCTGGAAGTTCTGAACTTTCTCAGGCAATCTACAACCAAACAGGCCGAGAGATGTTAAATTAGGCCAACTGAAAGCGAGAGAATAAGATAAATTGCAATTATCAAGATTCAGAGTTTTAAGGCAGGCAAGCATGTCAACGAAGAATCTGATAATGTACAATACTAGCTCGATGATATCGATTAAGACAAAACATGGCGAATAAAGGCATATAGAGGGCATAATACACGTGACAATTATGGTTCCTATAACACCCCCAAGTAAGTACAATTTTAAAGTAACCCAGAGAAATCAAAACTCTGGTTGTAAAGAACAGAAACAGAATTTTTACATCACGTGAGTAGACAAGCGTAAGAGCTAAAGGCACATATAAGCTGAATGAGAAAGTAAGCAAGAAAAATAAGAAAGCAAGCAAGAAAGTTAGGATAATAAAATCTCATTACAACATAGTTACGGTTCAGAAATATAGTACATAAATAATCCGACACTGACGATAGATCTTAACAGAACATACAAGCCATGCTAAAATTAAACCCAGCCACTACTAAATAAGCTGCTACATAGATACATATATAGAGGGAGCACAAACATCAACGACAACGAGTGATGTCAGCCCTAACCCCAGCCGCACCAATCGTAAAATAGAGCCCAAATTTCATGTAGTCGTCCAGATTCTCACTATGGTCCCAATACTACAAAAAACAAACAAGATTACAAAATCATCAAAATTAATTTTATAATAATATATACCAAAACATGTATACTTATATAAAAATTGGGTGATTACGCTTCGCTCGGCGCAAAGCTGGGCAGATTTTACTCCTCCAGAGTCCTATCATCTTGTTTCTCTTTCTCTTACAATTTCTTGTCTCTCTTGATCTCTCTTCTCTCTCTCAAATCTTATCTCTCTCCCAAATCTTATATCTCTCTGAATTTAGAACCCCCAATTATATATTATATTCTTTGATAGGGTTAGGAAATGGGCTCAAATAGTTAAAGGGCTGTCTCCTTTTTAAGCCCAATACCTATCTTTTTTTTCTTCTTGGATTGTCCTGTTTGCCTACTTTTATTATTTTCTTCTTTCTCGTTTGAATTTAATATGTTATAGGGTTTCCAAAACATAATCCCTACACTCAAACAAATTGTTATAAAACCTTAATAATATAAGCTACTACAATTTATACTACAAGAATTGTAAAAGAGAGAGGAAAGATGAAAGGATAGACTTGTTATATTTTCAATCTGATGCTTCTGGCCATTACATGAAACTAGCTTTATTACCCGTGCGAGGCACGGGTTTATTCTAAAATATTTTATAATTTGTCATTAATTCCGGTATATTTGTTTGTGGTATATTCATATTGATGGTTTGATTACCGAAATATTTGAAAATTTAAGTTAGAAATGGTTATTGTAAAATTAATACATCTATATTTTATTATATTTTATTTCTTTAATCGGAAGTTCGTGTGATACACGTATATGATTTGGATGTGAATAGTTTGTTGTCGACTTTCGAGTAAGTAAGTATTTTGATCTTTTTTTACTGCATAATTTGTTCTTTAAAAACTTGATATGATTTTGTATACATATTCTTAATTAGTGTTGATGGTTTGGTGATTGAGATATTTGAAAATTTTAAGTTAGCTATAGTTATTTGTAAAGTTAATATTCCTCTTTTTTATTGTATTGTATTCGTTGAATTAGAAGTTCGTGTTAGATATGTCTATGATTTGGATGTGAATAAGTTGCTATTTATTTTCGAGTAAGTAAGTATTTGATGTTTTTTTATTGCATAATTTTTTTTTAAAAAAACTCGATATGTTTTTACATACATATTCTTAATTGATTAACAATGAATAACTCTCTCGCAAATCACTTCGACCACAATGAAGATAACATGAAACTATGTCACATTACTAACCATTCGATATCATAAATTTATGTTATGTATATTTATTCCAATATCATTAATATTTTAAATTATATTTTATTACTTTTTAAATAATATATTTCATTTAAAATATCATGTATGTAAACAATAAGTATTAATTACAAAACAGTTAATATACTTTAAAGAAGTATTAGTAATTAATGTGCAGATATATTGATATGTAATAATAGTAGAGAATTAATATGAAATAATTAAGGAAGAGGTAATAATGTCATCCTATGATTTAAAGGGTACAATCGTAATTTCACTCTGATTTTTTTGTCTCACTCAACCCCCTAGTTGCTCTATTATATATATACTCCCTCCGTACCACTCATTTCTATACCGTTTTTTCTCAATGCTTGGCACGCATTTTAAGGTGTATATAAAGTATACTTCAACAACTTATTTTTAAATTATTTTTTCTCTAAATAAAAATTTCAACGTTAAATTTTAATTCAGAAGAAAAAAAAATTAAAATAAAATTATGAAAGTATACTTTATAGGAGTCTTAAAATGCGTGCCGAGCCTTAAAATGCGTGCCGAGCCCCCGTCCCCCAATGTATACAATTGGTTGGGACAGAGGGAGTAATAGATTAAAAGATAATAGCAGATACGTTGAATGCAATAATTGTACAATTGTGGATATACTTTATTTATAAAACTATTACTTATACCTCTCAAGAAGCCGCTAAACTGATTCGTATAAGTTACTCATTTCACCTTACAATTGTCACTTGGCACAAATAATTTAACAATTAATACTTTGAAAATTTTATCATATATATTCAAAAAAATTAAACCAATTTTAGTTAAGATTTGATTTAATCATCCGATGATAACTTCAACTTTTTTGTAAAAATCTCCAATACAAACTTTTTTATTAGTATACAAAGAGAAAACTCTTTTGCATTTTTCGGGTTCAATACTTTATATACTAATAGTGTATTTTTCGAAAATGATCAACGTATAAAATTTATTTATTGAAGACGAGATTTATAATATATAGGATCGTAGTAAAACTAAAGTTTCTCTAATCTGGTCAAAAATATGATTTTAAGGCATTTGTGAAAATGAATTATCTACCTTATCAAGGAGATTACAAGAAGAGACCAAAATAAAATATAACATATTGAGTATTTGCACATATTAATAAAGAGTTTTATAATATAACCAAAATTGATATCTAGCATAATGGTAAGGAATGTTACTTCTAATCTAGAGGTCAAGGGTTCAATTCCCATTAGAAACAACTTTTTTATCATTAATATAATATAGGAGGGGTAATTTAGTATTTTAACATTGAATACATTGAATAGTTTGTTGTCGACTTTCGAGTAAGTAAGTATTTTGATCTTTTTTTACTGCATAATTTGTTCTTTAAAAAACTTGATATGATTTTGTATACATATTCTTAATTAGTGTTGATGGTTTGGTGATTGAGATATTTGAAAATTTTAAGTTAGCTATAGTTGTTTGTAAAGTTAATATTCCTTTTTTTTATTGTATTGTATTCGTTGAATTAGAAGTTCGTGTTAGATATGTCTATGATTTGGATGTGAATAAGTTGCTATTTATTTTCGAGTAAGTAAGTATTTGATGTTTTTTTATTGCATAATTTTTTTTAATAAAAACTCGATATGTTTTTACATACATATTCTTAATTGATTAACAATGAATAACTCTCTCGCAAATCACTTCGACCACAATGAAGATAACATGAAACTATGTCACATTACTAACCATTCGATATCATAAATTTATGTTATGTATATTTATTCCAATATCATTAATATTTTAAATTATATTTTATTACTTTTTAAATAATATATTTCATTTAAAATATCATGTATGTAAACAATAAGTATTAATTACAAAACAGTTAATATACTTTAAAGAAGTATTAGTAATTAATGTGCAGATATATTAATATGTAATAATAGTAGAGAATTAATATGAAATAATTAAGGAAGAGGTAATAATGTCATCCTATGATTTAAAGGGTACAATCGTAATTTCACTCTGATTTTTTTGTCTCACTCAACCCCCTAGTTGCTCTATTATATATATACTCCCTCCGTCCCACTCATTTCTATACCGTTTTTTCTCAATGCTTGGCACTCATTTTAAGGTGTATATAAAGTATACTTCAACAACTTATTTTTAAATTATTTTTTCTCTAAATAAAAATTTCAACGTTAAATTTTAATTCAGAAGAAAAAAAAATTAAAATAAAATTATGAAAGTATACTTTATAGGAGTCTTAAAATGCGTGCCGAGCCTTAAAATGCGTGCCGAGCCCCCGTCCCCCAATGTATACAATTGGTTGGTACAGAGGGAGTAATAGATTAAAAGATAATAGCAGATACGTTGAATGCAATAATTGTACAGTTGTGGATATACTTTATTTATAAAACTATTACTTATACCTCTCAAGAAGCCGCTAAACTGATTCGTATAAGTTACTCATTTCACCTTACAATTGTCACTTGGCACAAATAATTTAACAATTAATACTTTGAACATTTTATCATATATATTCAAAAAAATTAAACCAATTTTAGTTAAGATTTGATTTAATCATCCGATGATAACTTCAACTTTTTTGTAAAAATCTCCAATACAAACTTTTTTATTAGTATACAAAGAGAAAACTCTTTTGCATTTTTCGGGTTCAATACTTTATATACTAATAGTGTATTTTTCGAAAATGATCAACGTATAAAATTTATTTATTGAAGACGAGATTTATAATATATAGGATCGTAGTAAAACTAAAGTTTTAATCTATATTAGTATCTAAAATTTCAAAACTGCGTATATAATCTATAAGTTAATATCTTATAATGAAGCATTAATAAATGTTAAATGATGAATAAAATCCGTTTTACGCTTATTTTATATAAGGATATAATTGGAATGGAGTAAATAGGTTGATAGTTTTAAATTTTAAATTAAAAATTAAAAAAGACTATAATAAGTGATAGTGGCTATAAATGTCAACATTTGTCACATTATCACCTAGGTCATGGTTCAATTCTCATTAAAAACAATTTTTTATCATCAATGTAAAATTAAAAGGGTAATCTAGTAATCTATTATCATCAATATAATATTGAAAAGGTAATCAGGAATCTAATATATATAATCTGATAGTATATAGAATTTGTAATCTAATAGTATATATAATCTGAGTCATTATATATTTAATACAAATAAACATGATTTATAGTATTAAAATATTAATATAATCCTTTTTTATGGATCAATTCCAATTTTATAATATTTTGTATATCTTGCGCGAGTTTTTCTCTAATCTGGTCAAAAATATGATTTTAAGGCATTTGTGAAAATGAATTATCTACCTTATCAAGGAGATTACAAGAAGAGACCAAAATAGAATATAACATATTGAGTATTTGCACATATTAATAAAGAGTTTTATAATATAACCAAAATTGATATCTAGCATAATGGTAAGGAATGTTACTTCTAATCTAGAGGTCAAGGGTTCAATTCCCATTAGAAACAACTTTTTTATCATTAATATAATATAGGAGGGGTAATTTAGTATTTTAACATTGAATAAATTGTCTCACTAAACCCTTAGTTGCTCTATTATATATATAATATAATAGATGCTATTTATAGGTAAAGTGTGTGCCTCACCAACCGCCTGTACAAGGATTATATTATAAACAATTTACATGCTTAATTTATAAGTCTCCTTAGTTGTATGAGAATCAACAAGTAAGACACAGATACTTGTCTGGTCTACGTAGCTGACTGTAATCTATCGCGCTTATCCTACCTTCTCATTTCCCTTGCCTCGGGAACTCGATTCTATAATAAACAACTCATAATAATAAGTCTAACTATCCTCGTTCTATCCTCGACATATACTCATAACCATTTTTAAGTCTAAACAAGTAATCGGGTATTTATTAGCATTTATTGAACGTCCGATATAATTTACGATACGCAAAACTCAGACACTAGCTCTTATACAAAGCATTTACGGACCATAAAACACATTTTTCAACTCATATAAACCATATAGCACTTATAAATATTTTTAGAACAATATTCGATGCTTATTTGAATTTAAATAAGTCACAAACAATTTTTAAATCAAAAACTCGGATTATAAATCCCAATATATGTATTTAAAAACAATTTAATCAATTAATATAAAATTAATTGACAATATCCAAACACTCAAACTATTTTTAAATAATTAAATCAAGCTAGAAAATAATTAAACTCAATTTAAATTAATTAAATCTAATTAATAATTAATTAATAAGAATTAACTGATTAATAAAATTGATCAATTAATTAAATAAATTAATTATTAATCAAAAATAATTAAAATAATTAAATTTAATCAGTTTTCGAATTTAAATAATTAATTATAATTTTACAAAATTTTCTGAATATAAAAATGTATTTTTAAAATAAAAATATGATTTTTATAAATATTTAAACTATTTTCGAATTATTTTTAAAAATAAAATCCAAAAATAGTTTTCTGAAAATGAATTAGGGTTTCGAAGATTGAAACCGAGTCACAATTTCGGGTAAACGGGTCGGGAAGAACTGAAACGGGTCGGGAAGAACAACCCAGAAAATCCCAGAATCCGGCGACAATTCCCAGATTCCGGCGAGCCAAAAACTTGACAGAAATTGGGGCTTTTGATACCAAAACACTCATAATAACCATACCAATACATTCCGATAAAAAACATACCAAAAACAACGCCGGAACTCCAAACCCGACCAAATTCCGGCGAGCTTAAACAAATTTTCCGATCTCACTAAATCGTACATGAAACTCGACGTTCTTTATGTTAAAATGAAGCTAAGAACACATACAATGAAAGCCCTCTATCAAAAACAATGTAAGATCATTCATATGAACAGACTATTCAAAAGAAAATTTCGGGTAAAAATCCTAAAATCGAATTTCTCAAAATCGAACATAAACATGAAATTAAAGCATGAATTCCTACTCATTAGAACCCTAGGAACATGTTAGAAGCAATCAATTGAACGGAGAATCAACAGAAAAGAAATCCCCAAATTTGATATAAGCCCTAATTATAATTCGAATTTCAAAAATTCATAACAATTCGAAAAATTACCAGATGATGAAACGGTTGGAAGATTCTGAAACTAGAGATCAAGAGCTTTGATTTGAGTACTTGAACTTGAGATTTGGATTCCAATAACACTTTAAAAATTGAATTTGATCTTCAAGAACACGAAGAACACGGTTCAGAGATTTTTTATATTTTTTGTCTATTTATATATGTATTATACGTAGGATAATGTACGATTTGCCTTTTTATACTTAGTGGAAAATAATACCCCAAACGACATTTTTAGATCGATATAGATCCATTGGATCGCTTTAAATCTTTAATAAAGTAAAGTACACGTTTTACGAGGTGATAATTATCCATAAGGACTGATAATTATCCATATCAATACATATCATTTATATAACGAATGCTCAAGAATACTGGGGCTATTACAGATGTATTATTGATATGAACGATATATCAATCGCCCTAAACAATTAGGGTACGGAATAATGTTTCCCTTTTTGAATAAAACTGATATTATTGATAGTATCGGATAATAAAGAATATAATGATACGAAGAAATCCTCCGATAATGATTCGGACACAAATGACGAAGGGATAATAATGATGTACAAAGTTTTAACGGGGCCCTTAAATTTTCAAAACGGGGCTCACAACTAAAGATATTTCTAAATGAAAAGATATTCGAAAGGGGCTTTCGACACAACAATTAGCATACTATTACTCAATAACCTTAACCATTAAGACTCCAAATACTCCACAATAATTATTCTACACATAAAATATACTTTATATCATTAATAAAGTTTACGGATATTACAGCAGTTCCACAATACGTGAATAAATAACATGTTTGTGATCGTCCAACATGAGGATCTGATAGGTAACCAGCATCTGCATATCCAACTAGCTGTGACTTCGAATTGTTTGGAAAGAACAATCCAAGGTCAATCGTCCCACGAAGATATCTCAATATATGTTTAACTCCATCCCAATGTCTTTTAGTTGGATCAGAACTAAATCTTGCAAGTAGGTTCACAGCAAATGCAATATCAGGCCGCGTGTTGTTTGCGAGGTACATTAGAGCACCAATTGTACTAAGATATGGAACTTCAGGTCCAAGAGCATCCTCATCTTCTTTTCTGGGACGGAATGGATCTTTTTCAACTTCAAGTGATCGAACAACCATTGGCGTAGTCAGTGGATGAGATTTGTCCATGTAAAATCGATCTCAAGACATGTCTGAATACCACTATTAACAAGCCTACACATTGTGACTATGTCACTGTACATGACCTAGTGAAGTTTATCACTGGGATATAGTATAGGTCTTTATTGCACTTGTCTTGTTCTCATGTACTTAGCTTTATTCTGTATGCTCAAGTTTATAATGAGCTTAGTAAGTTTCTTGCACCTAGAATGTACATAGGCCATGGAATAATTGTCCTGGAAGAAGTTCAATTTGTTCATGCAGCAAGATTGAAGTGAATAAGGCCTTGAAGAAATAAGTTGCAGAAATTTGTCTAAGTCCCTATATCGTGAAGTTAGAATGAGCTATGTCGTGAAGTCCAAAATATCCATGTCGTGAAGTACTGAGATCGCATAGTCCAAAATGAACTATGTCGTGAAGTGCTCAAGGCGCATGTCGTGAAGTGTTGAGATCGCAAAGTTAAAATGTACTAGATCGTGAAGTCCTCAAAAAGGCTATATCGTGAAGTCTTCAAAGGCTATATCGTGAAGTCAGAAATAAGCTATATCGCATACTCCTGAAATACTCATATAGAAAAGTCCTCATATAGCAAAGTCAATAATGCTCTATGTCGACAAGTCAAAGGATCAGGAATATGCTAGAGTTCACGATGTCAACACTTAGCCGTTTATAACAAGACAAATCAAGGTACAAAAACAAAGTTCAAAGGAGACAAATACTGAAGCATCTGTTATGGTTAAGTGGTCCAAAGACAGATGGCAAATCTACAACAAAACTTGGAGATAAAGAATGGAGACAAGCAGCTACAGAAACGGGAAAAGACTACAGAAAGCAAGTGGTCCTTTCTGACACAGTTAACCTCTTGTGGAAGGACAAGTTGGAGTTACAGTTAGGGGTAACTGTGTAAATAGGAGTGTGCACCATTTTGTGTAGGATATATATATTGTGCATACCCTATAGTTAGCTGTAAGAGAGACATACATAGAATTATTCAAGCACTCTTTTCTCTGTAAGAAAACAAGAAAACACTGTTCTTGTTTAGAAGCCATAATTTCACTTGTGAAATTTTGGAAGCTGTAGTATTTGATTTACTTTTATATAAAGTAGATTAAAGTGATTGTGTGTGTTTTGTTTACTTCAATTCCGCATTTTCATACTACACAATCAATCACAGCTTTTAGTATCAAGAAAACGAAAAACAATCAAACTATCCATTCACCCCCCCCCTTTGTCTAGTTTTCTAGTGATATTCATTTTTAACAAGTGGTATCAGAGCAGGCTGTTGATATACAAACAGAAAAAGATCAAGAATGAGTTCACATAAACTAAGCAGTATCAAGATTCCTGCCTTTAACAAGGAACACTACAATCTATGGAAGAAGAAGATGTTGCTGTTCATCAAAGCTTCAAACCCCATGTATTTAGACATTTTAAAACATGGTCCCTTCATTCCAATGATTGAGATTGCTGAAACAACTGTTGGTACTGAAAAGATACCAATGCATTATGAGCCCAAAGATCCTTCCAAATATACTGATCCTGAAAAGGAGAAAGTGGCACTAGATGCAAATCTCCAACTCATTATCTGTGAATCTATGGATTTCACCATGTATGGCACTGTTGCTCATTGTAGTAGTGCAAAGAAGATGTGGGATCTCATAGAAGTGCTATGTAAAGGAACTCCAGAAGTAAGAAAGAACAAGAAGCAGATTCTGGTTTCACAGTATGAAGCCTTCATGGCTCAGCCAAAGGAAGGAATCACAGAAGTATTTGAAAGGTTCAACAAGCTGATAAATGAGCTCAAACTCTATGACAAACACTATGAAAAAGAAGAGCTTAACATGAAGTTCTTGTTGACTCTACCAGATCACTTGGAGCCAAGGATCTCTTCTCTCAAGGAAATGGATCTAACCAAGATTGGTTTTGATGTATTGTACGGTGTTTTGAAAACATATGAACTGGAGTTGTTTCAGAAGAGGTCCATTCAAGCAAAGCAAGGTATGATGGCCAACACTTCTTGTGCCCTTATTGCCGACAACTTAGGTCAAAGAATAGAAACTCTGAAAGTCAATCAAGTCAAGATTGAAGAGCTGGAAGTTGAAGACACTGGTGATGAGTCTCAAATCATCTATGATCTTCCCGAGGAAGATGATTTCTACAACATAGATGAACTGGATAAAATGGAAAACAAATCTTTTGCTTATATGGCTAGGAGGTATCCTAACATCAGGTTCAAAAGGAAGCAGCCATTTAAGTCCAAGTTTAATGTTGGTGGATTAAGTGGCTCAAACACCTTCAGTAAAGGGAAAGGAATTGCTGGTGCTGCAAAAGGAGGTTACAAGACTGGGAGTGTGGATAGGTCCAAGATAAGGTGCTATAACTGCAATGAACTTGGGCACTTTGCCACAGAGTGCAAGAAGCCCAAACAAGTCAAAAAGGATGTTAGATCAGAATTCAATGATCGTCAGGAGCTAGACTCAACTGATCAGGATTGCTGACGTCATCAGTATTGCATGGTCATCAGTATTTGACTAAGCGTCAGTATCTTGTTTATCATCAGGATTCCTACTCAGACTATGATCAGGTTTGATCATCAGGACTTGAAGCTGATCAGGATTCCTACTTCGAGTTATATTTGGAGTCTAGATAAACATGGAAGTTTATTCTGTCGGTTCCTGGTTTGTAGAAGGTAGCTATCGATTAAGGATAGGTTTCTATCTTTGTTATTGATTAGGACTTATCTTGTTATTGATAGAGAAGCTGTGTGTAGTATATAAACACAGTTTAGGTTTTGGTTTGATAACCAATATTACACTCGAGTATTTGTGTAACCTAGCAGCTCTTAAGAACATCAGAATTTCTTGAGAGAGTTTATAACAGTTTTATATCAGATTTAATAAAGCTGTTATTGTTCTTTCATATTTGTGTTATATAAAGTCGAGAATCTTATACAATTGTATTCAACCCCCTTCTACAATTGTTATTTACTGGGCAACAATTGGTATAAAAGCAAACTGGTTTATTTTTAAATCAGAGACGATCTAAGATGTCGACAGCCAAGTATGAAAGCATGAAGATTCCCATCTTGAAGATATCAGAATATCCTACATGGAGGGTAAAGATGCTGATGTACCTGGAGGCTATGGATCCTGACAACTTGGACAGGATTCGTGGTGGACCATATATACCAACAAAGTTCGTTGAACGAACAGATACTGTACCTGAACATTATGTGGTCAAAGCTAAATCTGAATGGACTCCAGAAGAAAAAGCTCATGTACTCAGAGAACCAAAGATAAAGAATATCTTGCACAATAGTCTTGATGCTGTCATGTCAAACAGAGTGATTGCATGCAAGTCTTCAAAAGAAATCTGGGATACTTTGGAAACTCAGTGCCAGGGATCTGCATCTGTCAAGAAGAACAGAAGGGCTCTTTTGATTCAAGAATATGAACAATTTGATGCAAGACCTGAAGAGAGCCTGACTGATCTATATGATAGATTTCTGACACTATTGAATAGCTTATCTTTAGTTGACAAAGTATATGAAACTGAAGATTCAAACACCTAGTTTCTAAGAGCTTTACCTGAAGAATGGGATACTCAGACCTCAATCATTAGACATCAGTATGATCTGAACATTGTGTCTCTTGATGAGATCTATGGGATGCTAAGAACTCATGATCTTGAAGTTCAACAGAGAAAGAACAAGAAAAGCAGCAAGGCAAAGTCAATTGCTTTGAATGTAGAAGCTAAATCAAAAGGAAAAGCTATGGAGGTCTCTAGAAGGAAAACAAGAGTAGCTGAATCAGATCCTGAAGACTCTTCATCAGATTCTGATGGCAATCCTGATGCCAATAATGATGATGAATCTTCTGATTCAGACATGGAAGAGATGGTTGCTATGATTGTCAGAAACTTCAGAAGAATGAAGTTCAGGAAGAATAGAAGACAAGGCAACTTTCAGAAAAAGACCTTCAATGCAGACAAAGACAAGTATATCAAAAAGGACAGCAAAGTTAGCAAATTTGACAAGTCAAAGGTTAGATGCTACAAGTGTAATGGTATGGGTCACTTTGCTTCTGAATGCAACAAGACAAAGGCACTCATCACATCAAGCAAGGATTGGATGGACTCTTCCTCAGAATCTGATACTGAGGTAGTCAACTATGCACTAATGGCCAATGCTGATGTAACTGCTGCTCCTGATGATAAGGTACTAAATACTATCTTTGATTTTGATACTGACAATGCTTATGAGTTAAGACGTTTTCTAAAGTCATTACATATTAGCTTTAGAAGTCAAACTGCTGAGAATACAAGAATCTTATCTGAGATGTCTGACCTTAGAAAAAGGAATGAGATAGTAGAAGCTGAATTTTCTCGTATGCAAGAAGTACAAAAAGAATGTGATAATGTTAAGCACATGCACTTAGAGATGACATCTAAATGTACTTCCCTTGAAAAAGAACTTGAATATGCTAATGAGAAAATCAGAACCTGGACAGACTCTGGTAGGAAATTTCATGAGATTAATACCTCTAAAAATTGGAAAGAGTGTCTAGGATATAAGTCAGATGAAGATAAGAAGTTGAAAGAGAAAATTGTCATTGATGAGACAGTTAGTCCAAAGACCTATAGACATGTTTTAGACTCAACCAAATCTAAGATTATCCCTGTTAATTTTGTTTTTGATAAGGATTCCAATTCTACTTTTGAAAAGGGATCTACCTCTACACAAGGAATTAAAATCAAAAAGTCTAAACCTGTCATGAATAAAGTCATTAAGAATGTAGGTCTATTGTCTCAGAAACAGCTTAAGGATAAAATCTGTGAGGTTACAGATAAGGAAAAGGAAGCTACTGTTAAGAGAAACAGGAATTGTAAAATTGGGATCAATAAAGAAAATGGTTATAAGTATATCCCAAATGCACCTAGAAAGAGTTGTTTTAACTGTGGTAACTCTAATCATCTTGCTATTGATTGTAAGAAGAGTAAGAAGAAAATTGCTGAAATTCCTATGTCTGATATTAGGAATAGATCAGTGTTTTATAAATCACAGAATTCCTGTTTTCATTGTGGTAGTCTATGGCATTCTATCTATACATGTAAAGAGTATCATGATTTGTACTATAACTTTTATGATCCATTGCCTAAGTTTGAAAGTAGTACAAAGTCTGATAGAACTGAAAATGTCATAGTGAAGCATGCTTTTGTTAATACTGATGCTGACAAAGCAAATCCTGATGGAGTAAATCCTGTCAGGACTGCTAAGGTCAGAGATTCTTCTGCTGCTAAGATTAATAAATTGCATGGAAAAGGAACCCAACATGTATGGGTTCCTAAGTGTTCTAACTAGTGTGTTTCTATTCTGATGCAGGGTAAAAAGAAAAATGTGTTAGTCATGGATAGTGGATGTTCTGTGCACATGACTGGAAACAAAGCCCTGTTATCAGAATATGAGGAAAAAGCTGGCCCAACTGTGTCTTATGGAGATGCAACATTGGACAAACCTTGGGATATGGCAATATAATCATTGGAAATGTCATCATTAAAAAAGTAGCTCTAGTGAAAGGACTAAAACACAACTTGTTGAGTATTAGTCAAATCACTGACAGAGGTTATCATGTCAATTTCTATTCCACACATTGTGAAGTAGTCAGTAAAGCAACAGGAAAGATAGCACTAACTGGCTACAGGCATGGTAACATATATGAAGCCAACATTCTCTCAAATACTGATGGCTCCCCTACATGTCTCATCAGTAAAGCTTCAGTAGATGAAAGTTGGAATTGGCACAAGAAGCTTTCTCATCTCAACTTCAGCAACATCAATGAGTTGGTTAAGAAAGATTTAGTAAGAGGATTACCTAATGTCTTATACACACCTGATGGACTCTGTGATGCATGTCAAAAAGGAAAACAAAGAAGAACATCATTCCAGAGTAAATCAGAATCCTCTATTGAAGAACCATATCACATGCTACATCTTGATCTGTTTGGTCCAGTCAACATCATGTCCATCAGTAAGAAAAGGTACACTCTTGTAATTGTTGATGAATATTCTAGATTCACCTGGGTGTATTTTCTGCACAGAAAAGATGAAACTCCTGAAGTTCTGTTGGATCATGTAAGAATGATTGAGACAACCACAAAGTACAAAGTCAAGATTCTGAGAAGTGATAATGGTACTGAATTTAAGAATTCAAAGATGGAAGAGTTCTGCAAATACAAAGGAATCATTCAACAATTCTTTGCTCCTGGCACACCTCAGCAAAATGGAGTAGTAGAAAGGAAGAATAGAACTCTTATTGAAGCTGGCAGAACTATGTTGGAAGAAGCAAAATTACCTACATATTTCTGGGCAGAAGCAGTCAACACAGCATGCTATACACAAAATCTCACATTGATTAACAGACATGGTGTTACTCCTTATCAATCACTCAAGGAGAAGAAGCCAAGTTTGAAGCATCTGCATGTGTTTGGCTGTAAATGTTTTGTTCTCAGAACTCATCCTGAACAGCTAGGGAAATTTGAAACAAAGGCTGATGAAGGAATTTTCATTGGTTATCCTGTATCAAGAGCCTTCAGAGTTTTTAATTTGAGAACAAGAACTGTCATAGAGTCAATACATGTATCTTTTGATGATAAGAAGATAACTGGAATCATTGAAGACTCACATGATAGATTGTTATTTGAAAATGAAGCTTCCAAGGAACCTGAAGAAAGTGAATCAGAAGCTGTCCATTCATCAAATACTGATGGGTCACCAAATCCTGATGACTCACCAGGTATTGATGGTGCTAATACTTATGATGCAAACAATAGTGATACAACTGGTAGTGCTAATGTTGAGGGGGAGCAACAGCATTCAACTACAAGTTCAGAGTCAACTCAATCATCAGGACAGAATTCTTCAGATACTGATTCAAGTGATGATCCTGATAACACATCAGGAGGACAAGGTAATAATTCAGGAAGAGCTTCAAGTCAATCAAATTCTTTCAATCAAGATAACACCAATCCAGGGGGAGCATCTACTTCAAGGAACAATTTGACACCAGCAAGGAAATGGACAAAAGATCATACTCCTGATTTGATAATTGGAGATCCTGATGCAGGTGTTCAAACAAGAAGTGCAACTCAGAATGAATGTCTATACAATAACTTTCTGTCCAAGGAGGAGCCTAAGAAAGTTGAAGATGCACTTAAAGATGCTGATTGGGTTACTGCAATACAAGAAGAACTGAATGAATTTGAAAGGAATGAAGTCTGGAAACTGGTACCAAGACCAAAGAATAGATCTATAGTTGGTACAAAGTGGATTTTCAAGAACAAGACTGATTCTGATGGAGTCATTATCAGAAACAAAGCAAGACTAGTTGCAAAGGGGTATTCCCAACAAGAGGGAATTGATTATGATGAAACTTTGCTCCTGTTGCAAGACTAGAAGCCATCAGGATATTTCTTGCTTATGCAGCACATAAGAAATTCAAGGTTTTCCAGATGGATGTTAAAAGTGCTTTCTTAAATGGTGAACTGGAGGAAGAAGTTTATGTTGAACAACCTCCTGGTTTCATTGATCCTAAATATCCAGATCATGTCTACAGACTGGATAAGGCACTTTATGGACTAAAGCAAGCTCCAAGAGCATGGTATGAAACCTTAGCTCAATTCTTACTGGAAAGTGGATTCAAAAGAGGTGCAATTGATAAAACTCTATTTTATTTGAATCATGGTAATGATTTGCTGTTAGTTCAGATTTATGTTGATGATATCATTTTTGGGTCAACAAACAATAAGCTATGTGAGAAGTTTTCTAAGCTTATGCAGTCAAGATATCAAATGAGCATGATGGGAGAAATGAGTTACTTTCTTGGTCTTCAAGTTAAACAGACTGATGAAGGGATTTTTATCAATCAGTCTAAATACACAAGGAATTTATTGACAAGGTTTAACATGCAAGACAGTACTCCTGCTTCAACTCCCATAGCTACAGCTACCAAACTTGATCCTGATCAAGGTGCTGAGGTAGATGTAACTCACTACAGAGGAATGATTGGCTCTTTATTGTATCTCACTGCAAGTAGACCAGATATCATGTTTGCAACCTGTCTGTGTGCAAGATTTCAAGCAAAACCAAGAGAACCCCATCTGATTGCAGTCAAAAGAATTTTCAGATATCTCAAAGGCAGTCCTACACTTGGCCTTTGGTACGCAAGGGAATCAGATTTTGGGTTGTGTGGTTATTCAGATGCTGATTTTACAGGATGCAAAATAGACAGGAAAAGTACTTCAGGAAGTTGTCAGTTTTTGGGTGGAAGACTAGTTTCATGGTTCAGTAAAAAGCAAAAATCTATTTCCACTTCAACATCAGAAGCTGAGTACATTACTGCAGGAAGTTGTTGTGATCAGATAATGTGGATGAGAAATCAGTTGTTAGATTATGGCCTATCATATTCAAAAATCCCTATTTATTGTGATAACCAAAGTGCTATTGCAATGACAGGAAATCCAGTTCAACATTCTCTTACTAAACACATCAGTATCAGATATCATTTTATAAGAGAACAGGTTCTGGAAGGAACAATTGAACTTCATTTTGTTCCCACTGATCAACAACTAGCTGATATATTCACCAAGCCACTACCTGAAGCTATTTTCAATAAATTGGTGAATGAACTTGGAATGATGAACTTTGAGAATTTCTAAGGAAGGCTACAGAGAGGAAATCCTGATAACTGTCAAATCCTGATAGTTATTCAGAAAGGTATGTATCTTTGATCAAATCCTGATAGGACTCAATCCTGACAGGAAGTCAACTGGTCAATCCTGATGTACAGGTCAGTATTTTCATTGCTAAATTTGTGCCTAATTTTTCGTCCGTATCCGCTAATGGTCGGTTGAGTTTTAGTAGGACAACTGTATGCGCACGTGTGTTGCTCTATTATAGATATATCTATACATACACATAAAAAGCGGTGCAGTTTTATTTAATGTCACACGTAATCTGTCCACTAATTATTTGTGCACAAATCATATTTTGCCACCTGTTATTGAGAGTAATATTTTGTTTTAACAAAATACTTTTCATTGTTCTACATCTTTAATTACTCTCTCATCATCAGTCTTTCATTTTCTACCTCTCTCTCTGTGCTTTCATACCCTAATTGCTTCAAATCTTAATTCTCAATTTTTCAAAAGCATTACAATGGCGTCTTCATCATTCATGAACAAACAAACAGTAATTCGTGATATTACTTTTGCTACTAATAACTTTGTAGCCATACTAGACCATCAGGAATTGCCTACTGAGTTCCATATAATTCAAGATTTTCTTACTTCAAGCCCATTGAAGTATGCTTTAACAGAGCCTGCGAGTGTTTCGTTTAAGTCTGTAATGCAGGTTTGGAACACAGTTGTTTTTGGTCAAAGTTCTACAGGAACTATTCTGATGCAGTTTGAATCCAATGGAGTAACTCATCATGTCACCCCTGCTGTTATTGAAGAGGCGTTGCATTTGCCTATTCTGGGTGATAAAGTTCCTAGTGTGATTTCAGACTCTACTCTATTTGAGTTTGTCACAAAACTGGGCTACAATGGTGAAGTAAAGAGATATGGCAATCTCTTCAGGACAAAGCTTAAGAAGGAATGGAATTTCTTCTTTGATACAATCAGCCGCTGTTTCCTGAACAAGACATCAAATTTTGATGCTCTTCCATCAGGATCTCTCAAAATTGGGTACTCTCTTATCCATTCTATAGTGTTTGATTATGGGTCTTTTATCTTAAAAGCTTTAAGTGATAGGAAATCAGATAAATTGGGTTCTGTCTGTTTTCTTAGATTTTTACAGTTGATATTTAATCACTTCTGTCCTAATGTTGTTTTTGAGGATGATGTAGTTCTACCAATCTGTAGAATTACTGAGAATAATATTAAAGTCCTTAGTCAACAGTGATAAGGCAAATGGTTTCAGAGGCAATGCTTTTATTCTTGATGAGGTTAGGTTTTTCTTACATCAGAAAATGCCTACTTGTTATGGACTACTTTCTAATGCTATGGGGCAAGGCCCAACCCACCTTGTTCCTGACACAAGCATGCAACCTAAACAATCTAAACAGTTAACAACCACCTCTACTATCTCTCAAAAGACTTTAGTTGCAAAATCAAAGAAATCAGCTAGAACTGATGTGTCTGGAAGGCAATCAGGTTCAAAGGATTTTTCCTCTACATCACTCACTAAAACAAATTTACAAGGGGGTGTACAAGGGGTCCTGGTGAAGAAAGCTGACAAGGTTGTTAAGGATGTTCCTGTGAAAAGGAAGTTAAGGTTGATTGATGAAAGTGATTCAGAGGATGACTTACCTATATCCTCTGTGATGAATGTGAACAAGGAAGTTGCTGATACTGCTACTAAAGCCGTGGTACCGTCATCAAAACCACAAAAGACAAAGAAATTATCAAAAAGCAGGTATCATATTCCTTTGACAGTGCAAATGAAGGATACTAATATTCAGACATCAATTCCTGATAAGTCATCTACTCCTGATGCTCTAGTACATCCTGATGTTAGTATTCCTGATGCAACAACAAATGTGGTCTCTATGTCAGACTCTCCAGCCTTTCCATCTCAGATTAGAGAAATTTCTTGGGAGAAGGTTTCTAAAACTGCTTCCTTGGTTGGTCTTACATCAAATTCAAAGAAAAAGAGGAATGCGGAAGAGTTAGTCTATCAGAGACAAAAGAAGCTGAAAGGATCAAGCCCACCAGAACCTGAATTTCAGAGTAATTCAGCAGCTACTGTTGATCCTGCCACACAAGAACCACTCAATCAAAGTTTGGGTGAAGGCTTAGCTAGTGGAATGGTCACACAAGAACCATTTTCTCAAAGGGAGAATGAAGACATCAACATTCCAGCTACACAAAAACCATCTTCTCAAAGTGAAGATGCAGGCAAAGCTACAGCTTCTGTTGAAAGATTGGTCGAGAACATTGTCAATGAGGGAAGCACACAAGAACCTTTAGCTCAAAGTGTTGAAGCAGCTTCTGAACCTCAAGCTATACAAGAACCATTGGTAGAAAATACTGATGCAAGCATATCAAATCCTGACGATGTTCATCCTGACGCTAGTGGTGCTCCTGATACTGAGCCTATTTTGATACAACCACTTCGTTCAAGACCAATGGACCATCCTATCTCAGAATCACAGGATAAACTGAAAGGTATTGCAATTCCTGATCCTGATATTTCTCATGGTACTGATGATAATAATTCTGATGATAGTGATGATGATGATGAGAATCAACAAGAGAAGGACCAGATTGCTACATCACTCAAGATTAGTATTGGAACTAATTTTGGTTCATCAAGTACATTTAGGGCTGGCAATGCTTATACTGGAAAAGATCAGAGACAAGATTTTTCTATTCCTTCTTTTGATCCTGCTAAGGCATTTAGACAGAATGAATGGAATAATTCATGGTACAGATCAGCTGATTCTGTAAGTTATTCTTCTGCTTTGGAACATGCCTATGATGCAGTGAAGTCTATAGAGAATCAAGACTTGAAGAATCATCTGAAGGCTACAACTTTGTTATCCAAGAGCCTGAAAAGTGAGATTGATTCTATTAAGGATTCAACTGATAAAGTGAGGACTGATATTTTTAATAATTTTACAAAGGTGCCTACTGCTTTACATCTAAAGGTAGTAGAATCCCAAGTGAAATCTGTTGTTTCAGAACAAACCTCCATCAATCAAAGAATTGATTCTCTGGATTCTAAGGTAACTGAAATTCAAACCTCTCTTTCCTTAATTTTGCAATTATTGTCAAATCCTGATGTCAAAAAGGGGGAGAAGGTTATTCAGACAAAATG
This sequence comes from Heracleum sosnowskyi, assembly GCA_030848705.1. Classification (NCBI taxonomy): domain Eukaryota; kingdom Viridiplantae; phylum Streptophyta; class Magnoliopsida; order Apiales; family Apiaceae; genus Heracleum; species Heracleum sosnowskyi. Next base: position 13,853,135 of record CM061238.1, read on the forward strand.
TACACCTGATCTAGTATTAAGGAATAATGATGATGATACTGGAAATGATGGTGGTGACAAAGTGAAACAAGGAGAAACCTCTGATGCTGCGGTTTTGAAGTCTACAATTCAAACTTCTCAAAGTCAAACTACGCAGTCAACTCATGTTTCTGATTCTGGAGTTAAGACAGTAAGAACATTGATGTAATCTCAGATCCTGACGGAAGAACAAATCCTGACACCTGGTCATGTACATATTCTTGCTACAATTCCTGAAGGTGATGAAGATGTAATTATTGATAATCCTGAAGATGCATCAAATTTATTCCAGAAGTTTTCTACAAATGATGGTAGAATTGTTACTCTTTATCACACTGATAAAAGAGTTCAACAATTATTTGCCAGAAAAGCACTCTCTACAGCAAGTGAAGAATATCCAGATCTCTCACATGAAGAATTTTTGAGACTACAAAGAGAGACAATGGAAAGCTATACTGCTCCTGCTAGAGGTAGAGGAAGTAGAGGTAGGAGAGGTGCTAGAAGAAGTAGAAGAGGTTATTCAACTCAAACAGTACCTAGACAGACAAGGTCTAGAGGGTTAAGAATTGAAGAAATTCCTGAACCTATTCAAACTCTAGTAGTTCCTGACAGATCTACTTTTGGTGATGATGGAATTGTTGAAGAAGAACCTGAATTGAGAAGAAAATCAAGTAAATCAACTCTCAGCAATACAAATCAAATTGAAGATTCTAATCCTGACAATATTCAAGATCCTGATGAATCTGAAATTATGCAAGAGGTTGATTTGATAATCTTATCTACTGTTGTTGATTGTCACAACAAAGAAGTAGATGAAGAAGAAGAAGCCAAAAGAAGAGATATTACAAAGAGAACAAATGAAGATTTCAATCTCTATCTACAAAGGCTTAAACTTTCAAATAAAAGACAATGGAGAAATTCAAGCAGACAAGAATCTTTACTTGAAAGAAGCTATGCTCATGAAAAGGAGAAATACAAGAAGTGGAAACATATAAGTACACTAAGGTGTAATACACCTATCAATTTTCAGTCTGGTGGAATTATAACAAGTGCTTCAAGTGTTGTTGATTTGTCTGATATGGCTAGATCAAAAGCACTCTGGGTAAAGATGTTTTCGAATCTGAAGCATTTGTCAAGTTATTCAAGAGGAGGTATTGGACACAGGGATGCTGAATTTCTGAACATGACTTATGTTGATCCTTACTCCTTAACTGAAATTGGAGGTACTTTAACTTCTGAATACCTGAACAATTTACTAACTATTGATATAGTTATAGATTGTCATGATGGTTTTGAAAAGAAAGAAAAGCTTCTGTACTTCATGAAAGATGGTAGTGTGAAGATTTTATCTATTCAAGATCTGCTGATGAAAACTACAAAGGAACTGAAATATGTTTACTATCTGTTAAGATGGAAGAACCAAGTGTGCAAAGTATGGAGTGACATGATTTTGTCAACTATAAGAAGAAGACTGGATGGAAACAGTAATTTCAATGGTAATTATACTCCCATGTACTTAAATCAAAGAGGTCAGGATGTGGAAATGCAAAGGGGTACTGCTGATAAAGAAGTAACTTTTGGTATGACCCAACTTACTCTCAATCCTGATGGGAAGGAAATTGCTTACCTTTTGCTTGAAGAGCACAGTCTACAGAGAAGTTCCATACAGAATCTCAGAGCAGCTATCTATTAGATTAATGAGGAAGATGAAGAACTCAGAAATCTAAAGGAAAGACTGATTCAAATTCTTGAAGAAAAAGAAGAAAGTCTATTATCCAATTTCTTGAAGATGAATCTGTTCTATCAAAGAGTTTAAACAGATAAGTTGTTTCTGAAGATGATTGTACATTTTGATACATGTTTTTGACATCATTGAATCTTTAGAATCTATACTTTATTTCACAAAGTATGAGATTTGGGGAGATTGTTAGATCAGAATTCAATGATCGTCAGGAGATAGACTCAACTGATCAGGATTGCTGACGTCATCAGTATTGCATGGTCATCAGTATTTGACTAAGCGTCAGTATCTTGTTTATCATCAGGATTCCTACTCAGACTATGATCAGGTTTGATCATCAGGACTTGAAGCTGATCAGGATTCCTACTTCGAGTTATATTTGGAGTCTAGATAAACATGGAAGTTTATTCTATCGGTTCCTGGTTTGTAGAAGGTAGCTATCGATTAAGGATAGGTTTCTATCTTTGTTATTGATTAGGACTTATCTTGTTATTGATAGAGAAGCTGTGTGTAGTATATAAACACAGTTTAGGTTTTGGTTTGATAACCAATATTACACTCGAGTATTTGTGTAACCTAGCAGCTCTTAAGAACATCAGAATTTCTTGAGAGAGTTTGTAACAGTTTTATATCAGATTTAATAAAGCTGTTATTGTTCTTTCATATTTGTGTTATATAAAGTCGAGAATCTTATACAATTGTATTCAACCCCCTTCTACAATTGTTATTTACTGGGCAACAAAGGACAAAGCATACTTAGAGCTTGAAGCTAAGTATGAAGCTCTACTCAAGAAACAGCAGGGTAAAGCTTTTATTACAGAGGGAAAATGTTGGGATGATTCTGATGATGAAGAAGAACACGAGTATTCAAACTTTGCCTTGATGGCCTTTTCTGATGATGGTAACTCTTCAAATCAGGTACCTATTCTTATTTCTCTTGATATGACTCCCTCTCAATACAAGCAAACTGTTGAAGACATGAGTACTGAGATGTTTAATATTCATACTAGCATGTTGGTTGCAAATGAAGAAATTGATAGGCTAATTGCTAAAAATCTTGAGCTTACAGAAAAGAATGAGAAACTTGAGTTAATGGTTGTGAACCTTGATGGTTTGAAAAAGGAGGTTGAGTATCTTATGAATAAAGTAGTTTGTGCTGAACAAATAGAAATAGCTCTTAGGGAACAAATTGCTGAAAATGAGTTAAAAATCAGAAGCTATAGAAACTCCTCTTAGCTTATTCAAACCTATCACAAGGAACATACTGAAGACACTAAGGTTGGAATTGGTTTTGATTATGAGAATGACAAGGGAGGGAAGAAGGCCAAGGGCAAAGGAAAAGAATCTTTTGTAAACAAAAATGCCCCAATTATTTTGTCAGGTGTCAAAGAGCCCATCTTCAAAAAGAGTGTTGTTGAGTTTGATGAAGATTTAATGGTCATCAAACAACAATTACTTGAAGAAGATGAAGCTGTGACACTTCTTCCTCTCCTAAATCTGTCAATCAGAAAGAAACCAAAGACAATCTTATCAAGAGTCCTAAGGTTAATAAGGAAGTTGTTAATAAAAAGAAACAGAACAGGAATGGAAAGGTAGGTGTCAACAAGGGTAACAGTTATGCTTATGTGCCAAATGCTCCCAGGAAACAATGTCAAAAATGCTTATCTGTTAATCATTTGACTAATAAGTGTAATAAACCTGTTATTAATGAAGTTGATAATCTGATCAACCCTTCTGTTGGCATGAAAAATATACATGATTCTTTCTGTGGTAAATCTAACTGCATGACATGCTATGTGACTGTGATTGCTAATTGCTTATCTTTGAAGCAAAAATTTGACTCTGCACAATCATGTGAATCACACACACATATGCACACTCACATGACATGATCCCCAATCAAGGTTGAAAGGGTAAAGACTTCATGTGAGCCTAAGAGTGTCAACTCTAAAGCTTCAAACACAGTGAAGTCTCCTACTGTGAAGAATGCTGATTATGATAGAAGAATCAATTACAAAAATGTTTCTAAATCAACTGGTGTTAGATCAGAATTCAATGATCGTCAGAAGCTAGACTCAACTGATCAGGATTGCTGACGTCATCAGTATTGCATGGTCATCAGTATTTGATCAAGCGTCAGTATCTTATTGATCATCAGGATTCCTACTCAGACTATGATCAGGATTGATCATCAGAACTTGAAGCTGATCAGGATTCCTACTTCGAGTTATATTTGGAGTCTAGATAAACATGGAAGTTTATTCTATCTGTTCCTGGTTTGTAGAATGTAGCTATCGATTAAGGATAGGTTTCTATCTTTGTTATTGATTAGGACTTATCTTGTTATTGATAGAGAAGCTGTGTGCACTATATAAACACAGTCTTGGTTTCGATTTATGTATTCATTCGAACGAGAACATAATCGAATAGAAGCTCTTAAGAACAGAATTTCTTGAGAGAGTTTTTTGTAAGCTAGCAGCTCTCAAGAACATCAGAATTTCTTGAGAGAGTTTGTAACAGTTTTATATCAGATTTAATAAAGCTGTTATTGATCTTTCATATTTGTGTTACATAAAGTCGAGAATCTTATACAATTGTATTCAACCCCCCTTCTACAATTGTTATTTACTGGGCAACAATTGGTATCAGAGCAAACTGATTTAATTCTGAATCAGATACGATCTAAAGATGTCGACAACCAAGTATGAAAGCATGAAGATTCCCATCTTAAAGATATCAGAATATCCTACATGGAGGGTAAAGATGCTGATGTACCTGGAGGCTATGGATCCTGACTACTTGGACAGGATTCGTGATGGACCATATATACCAACAAAGTTCGTAGAACGAACAGATACAGTACCAGAACATTATGTGGTCAAAGCTAAAGCTGAATGGACTCCAGAAGAAAAAGCTCATGTACTCAGGGAACCAAAGATAAAGAATATCTTGCACAATGGTCTTGATGCTGTTATGTCAAACAGAGTGATTGCATGCAAGTCTTCAAAAGAAATCTGGGATACTTTGGAAACTCAGTGCCAGGGATCTGCATCTGTCAAGAAAAACAGAAGGGCTCTATTATTCAAGAATATGAACAATTCGATGCAAGACCTGAAGAGAGCCTGACTGAGCTATATGATAGATTCCTGACACTATTGAACAGCTTATCCTTAGTTGACAAAGTATATGAAACTGAAGATTCAAACACCAAATTTCTTAGAGCTTTACCTGAAGAATGGGATACTCAGACCTCAATCATTAGACACCAGAATGATCTGAACATTGTGTCTCTTGATGAGATCTATGGAATGCTAAGAACTCATGATCTTGAAGTTCAACAGAGAAAGAACAAGAAAAGCAGCAAGGCAAAATCAATTGCTTTGAAAGTAGAAGCAAAATCAAAAGGGAAAGCTATGGAGGTCTCTAGAAGGAAAGCAAGAGTAGCTGAATCAGATCCTGATGACTCTTCATCAGATACTGATGGCAATCCTGATGCCAATACTGGTGATGAATCTTCTGATTCAGACATGGAAGAGATGGTTGCTATGATTGTCAGAAACTTCAGAAGGATGAAGTTCAGGAAGAATAGAAGACAAGGCAACTTTCAGAAAAAGACCTTCAATGCAGACAAAGACAAGAATATCAAAAAGGACAGCAAGGGTAGCAAATTTGACAAGTCAAGGGTTAGATGCTACAAGTGCAATGGTATGGGTCACTTTGCTTCTGAATGCAACAAGACAAAGGCACTCATCACATCAAGCAAGGATTGGATGGACTCTTCCTCAGAATCTGATACTGAGGTAGTCAACTATGCATTAATGGCCAATGCTGATGTAATTGCGGCTCCTGATGATAAGGTACTAAATACTATCTTTGATTTTGATACTGACAATGCTTCTGAGTTAAGACGTTTTCTAAAGTCATTACATATTAGCTTTAGAAGTCAAACTGCTGAGAATACTAGAATCTTATCTGAGATGTCTGACCTTAGAAAGAGGAATGAGATATTAGAAGCTGAATTTTCTCGTATGCAAGAAGTACAAAAAGAATGTGATAATGCTAAACACATGCACTTAGAGATGACATCTAAATGTACTTCCCTTGAAAAAGAACTTGAATATGCTAATGAGAAAATCAGAACCTGGACAGACTCTGGTAGGAAATTTCATGAGATTAATACCTCTAAGAATTGGAAAGAGTGTCTAGGATATAAGTCAGATGAAGATAAGAAATTAGCAGAGAAAATTGTCATTGATGAGACAGTCAGTCCAAAGACCTATAGACATGTTATAGACTCAACCAAATCTAAGATTACTCCTGTTAATTTTGTTTTTGGTAAGGATTCCAATTCTACTTTTGAAAAGGGATCTTCTTCTTCTCAAGGAATTAAAATTATAAAGTCTAAACCTGTCTTGAATAAAGTCATTAAGAATGTAGGTCTATTGTCTCAGAAACAGCTTAAGGATAAAATCTGTGAGGTTACAGATAAGAAAAAGGAAGCTACTGTTAAGAGAAACAGGAATGGTAAAATTGGAATCAATAAAGAAAATGGTTATAAGTATATCCCAAATGCACCTAGAAAGAGTTGTTTTAACTGTGGTAACTCTAATCATCTTGCTATTGATTGTAAAAAGAGTAAGAAGAAAATTGCTGAAATTCCTAAGTCTGATGTTAGGAATAGATCAGTATTTTACAAACCACAGAATTCCTGTTTTCATTGTGGTAGTCTATGGCATTCTATTTATACATGTAAAGAGTATCATGATTTGTACTATAACTTTTATGATCCATTGCCTAAGTTTGAAAGTAGTACAAAGTCTGATACGACTGAAAATGTCATAGTGAAGCATGCTTTTGTTAATACTGATACTGACAAAGCAAATCCTGATGGAGTAAATCCTGTCAGGACTGCTAAAGTCAAAAAGTCTTCTGCTGTTAAATTTAATAAAATGCATGAACAAGGAATCCAACAAGTGTGGGTTCCTAAACATTCTGACTAGTGTTTTATTATTCTGATGCAGGGTAAAAGGAAAAATGTGTTAGTCATGGATAGTGGTTGTTCTGTGCACATGACTGGAAACAAAGCCCTGTTATCAGAATATGAGGAAAAAGCTGGCCCAACTGTGTCTTATGGAGATGGCAACATTGGACAAACCTTGGGATATGGCAATATAATCATTGGAAATGTCATCATTGAAAAAGTAGCTCTAGTGAAGGGACTAAAACACAACTTGTTGAGTATTAGTCAAATCACTGACAGAGGTTATCATGTCAATTTCTATTCCACACATTGTGAAGTAGTCAGTAAAGCAACAGGAAAGATAGCACTAACTGGCTACAGGCATGGTAACATATATGAAGCTAACATTCTCTCAGATACTGATGGCTCCCCTACATGTTTCATCAGTAAAGCTTCAGTAGATGAAAGTTGGAATTGGCACAAGAAGCTTTCTCATCTCAACTTCAGCAACATCAATGAGTTGGTTAAGAAAGAGTTAGTAAGAGGATTACCTAATGTCTTGTATACACCTGATGGACTCTGTGATGCATGCCAAAAAGCAAAACAAAGAAGGACATCATTCCAGAGTAAATCAGAATCCTCTATTGAAGAACCATATCACATGCTACATCTTGATCTGTTTGGTCCAGTCAACATCATGTCCATCAGTAAGAAAAGGTACACTCTTGTAATTGTTGATGAATATTCTAGATTCACCTGGGTGTATTTTCTGCATAGAAAAGATGAAACTCCTGAAGTTCTGTTGGATCATGTGAGAATGATTGAGACAACCACAAAGTATAAAGTCAAGATTCTGAGAAGTGATAATGGTACTGAATTTAAGAATTCAAAGATGGAAGAGTTCTGCAAATACAAAGGAATCATTCAACAATTCTCTGCTCCTGGCACACCTCAGCAAAATGGAGTAGTAGAAAGGAAGAATAGAACTCTTATTGAAGCTGGCAGAACTATGTTGGAAGAAGCTAAATTACCTACATATTTCTGGGCAGAAGCAGTCAACACAGCATGCTATACACAAAATCTCACATTGATAAACAGGCATGGTGTCACTCCTTATCAGTCACTCAAGGAGAAGAAACCAAGTCTGAAGCATTTGCATGTGTTTGGCTGTAAATGTTTTGTTCTCAGAACTCATCCTGAACAGCTAGGGAAATTTGAAACAAAGGCTGATGAAGGAATATTCATAGGTTATCCTACATCAAGAGCCTTCAGAGTTTTTAATTTGAGAACAAGAACTGTCATGGAGTCAATTCATGTATCTTTTGATGATAAGAAGATAACTGGAATCATTGAAGACTCGCATGATAGATTGTTATTTGAAAATGAAGCTTCCAAGGAACCTGAAGAAAGTGAATCAGATCCTGTCAATTCATCAGATACTGATGGGTCACCAAATCCTGATGACTCACCAGGTACTGATGGTGCTAATACTGATGATGCAAACAACAGTAATACAACTAGTAGTGCTAATGTTGAGGGGGAGCAACGGCATTCAACTACAAGTTCAGAGTCAACTCAATCATCAGGACAGAATTCTTCAGATACTGATTCTAGTGAAGATCCTGATAACACATCAGGAGGGCATTGAAATAATTCAGGGAGAGCTTCAAATCAATCAAATTCTTTCAATCAAGATAACACCAATCCAGGGGCAGCATCTACTTCAAGAAACAATTTGACACCAGCAAGGAAATGGACAAAAGATCATACTCCTGATTTGATAATTGGAGATCCTGATGCAGGTGTTCAAACAAGAAGTGCAACTCAGAATGAATGTCTATACAATAACTTTCTATCCAAGGAGGAGCCTAAGAAATTTGAAGATGCACTTAAAGATGCTGATTGGGTTACTGCAATGCAAGAAGAACTGAATGAATTTGAAAGGAATGAAGTCTGGAAACTGGTACCAAGACCAAAGAATAGATCAATTGTTGGTACAAAGTGGATTTTCAAGAACAAGACTGATTCTGATGGAGTCATTATCAGAAACAAAGCTAGACTAGTTGCAAAGGGGTATTCCCAACAAGAGGGAATTGACTATGATGAAACTTTTGCTCCTGTTGCAAGACTAGAAGCCATCAGGATATTTCTTGCTTATGCAGCACATAAGAAATTCAAGGTTTTCCAGATGGATGTTAAAAGTGCTTTCTTAAATGGTGAACTGGAGGAAGAAGTTTATGTTGAACAACCTCCTGGTTTCATTGATCCTAAATATCCAGATCATGTCTACAGACTGGATAAGGCACTTTATGGACTAAAGCAAGCTCCAAGAGCATGGTATGAAACCTTAGCTCAATTCTTACTGGAAAGTGGATTCAAAAGAGGTGCAATTGATAAAACTCTATTTTATTTGAATCATGGTAAGGAGTTGCTGTTAGTTCAGATTTATGTTGATGATATCATTTTTGGGTCAACAAACAATAAGCTGTGTGAAAAGTTTTCCAAGCTTATGCAGTCAAGATATCAAATGAGCATGATGGGAGAAATGAGTTACTTTCTGGGTCTTCAAGTTAAACAGACTGATGAAGGGATTTTTATTAATCAGTCTAAATACACAAGGAATTTACTGACAAGGTTTAACATGCAAGACAGTACTCCTGCTTCAACTCCCATAGCTACAGCTACCAAACTTGATCCTGATCAAGGTGAAGAGGTAGATGTAACTCACTACAGAGGAATGATTGGCTCTTTATTGTATCTCACTGCCAGTAGACCAGATATCATGTTTGTAACCTGTCTATGTGCAAGATTTCAAGCAAAACCTAGAGAACCACATCTGATTGCAGTCAAAAGAATTTTCAGATATCTCAAAGGCACTCCTTCACTTGGCCTTTGGTATGCAAGGGAATCAGATTTTGGGTTCTGTCTGTTTTCTTAGATTTTTACAGTTGATATTTAATCACTTTTGTCCTAATGTTGTTTTTGAGGATGATGTAGTTCTACCAATCTGTAGAATTACTGAGAATAATATTAAGTCCTTAGTCAACAGTGATAAGGCAAATGGTTTCATAGGAAATGCTTTTATTCCTGATGAGGTTAGGTTTTTCTTACATCAGAAAATGCCTACTCGTTATGGACTACTTTCTAATGCTATGGGGCAAGGCCCAACCCACCTTGTTCCTGACACAAGCATGCAACCTAAACAGTCTAAACAGTTAACAACCACCTCTACTGTCTCTCAAAAGACTTTAGTTGTTAAATCAAAGAAATCAGCTAGAACTGATGTGTCTGGAAGGCAATCAGGTTCAAAGGATTCTTCCTCTACACCACTCACTAAAAAGAAGATACAAGGGGGTGTACAAGGGGTCCTGGTCAAGAAAGCTGATAAGGTTGTTAAGAATGTTCCTGTGAAAAGGAAGTTAAGGTTGATTGATGAAAGTGATTCAGAGGATGACTTACCTATATCCTCTGTGATGAATGTGAACAAGGAAGTTGCTGATACTGCTACTAAAGCTGTGGTACCTTCATCAAAACCACAAAAGACAAGGAAATTATCAAAGAGCAGGTATCATATTCCTTTGACAGTGCAAATGAAGGATACTGATATTCAGACATCAAATCCTGATGAGTCATCTACTCCTGATGCTCTAGCAAATCCTGATGTTAGTATTCCTGATGCAACAACAAAAGTTGTCTCTATATCAGACTCTCCATCCTCTCCATCTCAGATTCGAGAAAATTCTTGGGAGAAGGTTTCTACAACTGCTTCCTTGGTTGGTCTTACACCTACATCAAAGAAAAAGAGGAATGCAGAAGAGTTAGTCTATCAGAGACAGAAGAAGCTGAAAGGATCAAGCCCACAAGAACCTGAATTTCAGAGTAATTCAGCAGCTACTGTTGATCCTGCCACACAAGAACCACTCAATCAAAGTTTGAGTGAAGGCTTAGCTAGTGGAATGGTCACACAAGAACCATTTTCTCAAAGGGAGAATGAAGACATCAACATTCCAGCTACACAAGAACCATCTTCTCAAAGTGAAGATGCAGGCAAAGCTACAGCTTCTGTTGAAAGATTGGTCGAGAACATTGTCAATGAGGGAAGCACACAAGAACCTTTAACTCAAAGTGTTGAAGCAGCTTCTGAACCTCAAGCTCCACAAGAACCATTGGTAGCAAATACTGATGCAAGCATATCAAATCCTGACGATGTTCATCCTGACGCTAGTGGTGCTCCTGATAATGAACCTATTTTGATACAGCCACTTAGTTCAAGACCAATGGATCATCCTATCTCAGAACCACAGGATAAACTGAAAGGTATTGCTATTCCTGATCCTGATATTACTCATGATACTGATGATGATACTTCTGATGATAGTGATGATGATAATGAGAATCGAAAAGAGAAGGAACAGCTTGCTACAGCACTCAAAATTAGTCTTGGAACTAATTTTGGTTCATCAAGTACATATATGGCTAGCAATGCTTCCACTGGGAAAGATCAGAGACAAGATTTTTCTATTCCTTCCTTTGATCCTGCAGAGGCATTTAGACAGAATGAATGGAACAATTCATGGCACAATTCTGATGAATCTATCAGTTTTTCTTCTTCTATTGAACATGCCTATTATGCAGTGAAATCTATAGAGAATCAAGACTTGACGAATCATCTGAAGGCTACTACTCTGTTATCCAAAAGCCTGAAAAGTGAGATTGATTCTATCAAGGGTTCAACTGAAAAAGTGAGGACTGATATCGTTAATAATTTTACAAAGGTGCCTACTACTTTACAATTGAGGGTAGTGGAATCCCAAGTGAAATCTGTTGTTTCAGAACAAACCTCCATCAAACAAAGAATTGATTCTCTGGATACTAAGGAAACTGAAATTCAAGCATCTCTTTCCTTAATTTTGCAATTATTGTCAAATCCTGATGTCAAAAAGGGGGAGAAGGTTATTCAGACAAAATGTACACCTGATCTAGTATTAAGAAATAATGATGATGATACTGGAGATGATGGTGGTGACAAAGTGATACAAGGAGAAACCTCTGATGCTGTTGTTATGAAGACAATCCAAACTTCTCAAAGTCAAACAACGCAGTCAACTCATGTTTCTGATTCTGGAGTTAAGACAGTAAGAACATTGGTGCAATCTCAGATCCTGACGGAAGATCAAATCCTGACACCTGGTCATGGACACATTCTTGCTACAATTCCTGAAGGTGATGAAGATTTAATTATTGATAATCCTGAAGATGCATCAAATTTATTCCAGAAGTTTTCTACAAAAGACGGTAGAATTGTTACTCTTTATCACACTGATAAAAGAGTTCAACAATTATTTGCCAGAAAAGCACTCTCTACAGCAAGTGAAGAATATCCAGATCTCTCACATGAAGAATTCTTGAGATTACAGAGAGAGACAATGGAAAGCTATACTGCTCCTGCTAGAGGTAGAGGAAGCAGAGGTAGAAGAGGTGCTAGAAGAAGTAAAAGAGGTTCTTCAACTCAAACAGTACCTAGACAGACAAGGTCTAGAGGATTAAGAATTGAAGAAATTCCTGAAGCTTCACAAAATCTAACAGATCCTGTTATCAAGGATATCATGAAGAAAGAAGACAAGGAATTTGTTGAAGAAGAACCTGAATTGAGAAGAAAATCAAGTAAATCAACTCTCAGCAATACAAATCAAATTGAAGATTCTAATCCTGACAATATTCAAGATCCTGACGAATCTGAAATTCTGCAAGAGGTTGATTTGATAATCTTATCTACTGTTGTTGATTGTCACAACAAAGAAGTAAATGAAGAAGAAGAAGCCAGAAGAAGAGATATTACAAAAAGAACATATGAAGATTTCAATCTCTATCTACAAAGGCTTAAAGTTTCAAATGAAAGACAATGGAGAAATACAAGCAGGCAAGAATCTTTACTTGAAAGAAGCTATGCTCATGAAAAGGAGAAATACAAGAAGTGGAAACACATAAGTACACTAAGGTGTGATAAACTTATCAATTTTCAGTCTGGTGGAATTATAACAAGTGCTTCAAGTGTTGTTGATTTGTCTGATATGGCTAGATCAAAAACACTCTGGTTAAAGATGTTTTCGAATCTGAAGCAAATGTCAAGTTACACAAGAGGAGGTATTGGACACAGGGATGCTGAATTTCTAAACATGACTTATGTTGATCCTTACTCCTTAACTGAAATTGGAGGTACTTTAACTTCTGAAAACCTGAACAATTTATTAGCTGTTGATATAGTTATAGATTGTCATGATGGTTTTGAAAAGAAAGAAAAGCTTCTGTACTTCATGAAAGATGGTAGTGTGAAGATTCTATCTATTCAAGATCTGCTGATGAAAACTACACAGGAACTGAAATATGTTCACTATCTGTTAAGATGGAAGAACCAAGTGTACAAAGTATGGGCTGACATGATTTTGTCAACTATAAGAAGAAGACTGGATGGAAACAGTAATTTCGATGGTAATTATATTCCCATGTACTTAAATCAAAGAGGTCAGGATGTGGAAATGCAAAGGGGTACTGCTGTTAAAGAAGTAACTTTTGGTATGACCCAACTTACTCTCAATCCTGATGGGAAGGAAATTGCTTATCTTTTGCTTGAAGAGCTCAGTCTACAGAAAAGCTCCATACAGAATCTCAGAGCAGCTATCTACCAGATTAATGAGGAAGATGAAGAACTCAGAAATCTTAAGGAAAGACTGATTCAAATTCTTGAAGAAAAAGAAGAAAGTTTATTATCCAACTTCTTGAAGATGAATCTGTTCTATCAAAAAGCTTAAACAGATAAGTTGTTTCTGAAGATACTTGTACATTTTGATACATGTTTTTGACATCATTGAATATTTGGAATCTATACTTTATTTCACAAAGTATGAGATTGGGGGAGATTGTTAGATCAGAATTCAATGATCGTCAGAAGCTAGACTCAACTGATCAGGATTGCTGACGTCATCAGTATTGCATGGTCATCAGTATTTGATCAAGCGTCAGTATCTTATTGATCATCAGGATTCCTACTCAGACTATGATCAGGATTGATCATCAGAACTTGAAGCTGATCAGGATTCCTACTTCGAGTTATATTTGGAGTCTAGATAAACATGGAAGTTTATTCTATCTGTTCCTGGTTTGTAGAATGTAGCTATCGATTAAGGATAGGTTTCTATCTTTGTTATTGATTAGGACTTATCTTGTTATTGATAGAGAAGCTGTGTGCACTATATAAACACAGTCTTGGTTTCGATTTATGTATTCATTCGAACGAGAACATAATCGAATAGAAGCTCTTAAGAACAGAATTTCTTGAGAGAGTTTTTTGTAAGCTAGCAGCTCTCAAGAACATCAGAATTTCTTGAGAGAGTTTGTAACAGTTTTATATCAGATTTAATAAAGCTGTTATTGATCTTTCATATTTGTGTTACATAAAGTCGAGAATCTTATACAATTGTATTCAACCCCCCTTCTACAATTGTTATTTACTGGGCAACAACTGGACCCTACCAAGTGTGGGTACCAAAAACAACTTTGTCATTTTGTGAATGCAGGGCAACATGAATAAAAGAGTCATATGGATCTTGGACAGTGGATGCTCAAGTCACATGACTGGTGATATAGCCCTGCTATCACATTTTGAGGAGAAGGCTGGCCCATCAGTAACCTTTGGAAATGACAACATTGGTTATACAATGGGATATGGCAGTGTTAAATCTGGAAATGTCATTATTAAAGATGTAGCATTTGTTGAAGGACTGAAGCACAACCTCTTGAGTATTGGACAATTCACCAATAGGGGTTTCAAGGTGGAATTTGTTGAAGATCAATGTCTAATCTCTAAAAGAGGAAGTGGTGAAGTTGTTTTGACTGGTGTGAAGAAGGGAAGCTTGTTTGTAGCTAATCTAAAGGCTGCAGACAAAAGAGAAATTTGTTGTTTCTACACTAAGGCCACCAATGAAGAATTCTGGCTGTGGCACAAGAAACTGTCTCACTTGAATGTTAAGGCAATGAATTCTCTGGCAAAGAGAGAACTCATCAGAGACATGCCTGCTTTGGAATTTATTCAAGATGGAGCATGTGAAGCATGTCAAAGAGGGAAAATTAAAAGGTCAAGTCACAAGAACAAATTGCTCAACTCAAATTCAAAACCTCTGCAGTTAATTCACATGGACCTATTTGGTCCTGTAAATGTCATGTCCCTTTCCAAGAAGAAATATGCTCTAGTCATGGTTGATGATTATTCAAGATACACTTGGGTAGAATTCCTGTTTTCCAAGGATGAAGCTCCTCAAGTAATTATAGAGCATATCAAGAGAGTTGATAGAGAAACACAAAGCACTGGTTCCTCTGTGGTTACTTTAAGAAGTGATAATGGAACTGAGTTCAGAAATTCCACATTGTATGAGTTCTGCAAAGATAAAGGAATTTCTCAACAATTTTCAGCTCCTAGAACTCCACAACAAAATTGAGTGGTTGAAAGAAAGAATAGAACTCTCATTGAAGCTGCAAGAACAATGTTGTTGGATGCAAAGCTACCTACTATCTTTTGGGCTGATGCTGTTAACACAACATGCTATGTGCAAAATAGAACATTAATCAATAAGAGGTCTGGAAAAACTTCTTACTCTTTGATGACTGGAAAAAGAGCATCCTTCAAGAATCTTCATGTTTTTGGAAGCAAGTGTTTTGTGATGAAAGATACATCTGAGCATGTTGGAAAATTTGATGCAAAGGCATTTGAAGGTATCTTCATTGGATACTTTCTGGAAAGGACATAATAAAGACTGTTTGTACCTGAGCAACACAAAGTGATGGAAAGCATGGATGTTACTTTTGATGACAAGAAATTTCCTGGACTTGCAACAAGTGAAAAAGAAAGTGTGCCATTAAGATTTGAAAATCAAGGATACCTTGAAGATTCTGAAAGTGAAGATGAGACACCTGTTCTAACTGTTCCACAAGATGAAGGAAAGAAAGTGGATGATCACCCTCAAACACCTGTGCAAGGGAACACAAACACATGGGGAGAAGAAGAGAATCCCAATGTTGGTGATCAAAATGACCCTGAGTCAAATCAAGGAGATGAACAGGGTCATACAAGGAAATGGGACAGAGCCCACACTAGGGAACAAATCATTGGTGATCCTAGTGAGGGTGTTAGAACAAGGAGAGCAACAATGAATACATGTTTGTACAACTGCTTTCTGTCAAAGGAAGAACCTAAAGTAATTGAAGAAGCTTTGAAGAACTCTGACTGGATTGTTGCCATACAAGAAGAGTTGAATCAATTTGAGAAGAAGAAAGTTTGGGAATTAGTACCACCTCCTGAAGATAAAAATGTTACTGAAACCAAATGGGTATTCAGGAACAAAATGGATGAAGAAGGTGTGGTTGTGAGAAACAAAGCAAGGCTGGTTGCCAAAGGATACTGTCAACAAGAAGGCATTGACTATGATAAGACATTTGCACCTGTAGCTAGACTGGAGGCCATCAGAATATTTTTGGCCTTTGCAGCTCACTCATACTTCAAGGTGTGTCAAATGGATGTGAAAAGTGCTTTTCTCAATGGTGATCTTGCTGAAGAAGTATATGTATCCCAACCTCCTGGCTTTGAGGATAAAGAATTTCCAGACTTTGTGTACAGATTGCTTAAGGCACTCTATGGTCTCAAACAGGCACCTAGAGCTTGGTATAAATCTCTTTCTCAATTTATTCTTGAGCATCAATTCACAAGAGGGACAATAGAAAAAACTCTATTCTTCAAGAAACATGGTAATGATATCATTCTAGTCCAAATCTATGTGGATGATATCATATTTGTCTCTTCAAATGAAAAACTCTGTCAAAGGTTCTCCAAGTTTGAAGCAAAGCAAGTATGAGATGAGTATGATGGGAGAGCTAACCTACTTCTTAGGCCTGCAAGTAAATCAAAGGGAGGATGGCATCTTCATAAATCAATCAAAGTATGTCAAAGATCTTTTAAAGAAATATGGTTTATAAGATTCATCCCCTGCAAAAACTCCAATGTCTACTGCAATCAAGCTTGATGAAGATAAGAAAGGTAAGAGAGTTGACATCAAGGTTTATAGAGGAATGGTTGGATCACTACTCTATCTCACTGCTAGCAGGCCAGACATCATGTTTGCCACATGTCTATGTGCAAGGTTTCAATCTGATCCGAAGGAATCTCACATGATGGCAATCAAAAGAATCTTCAAGTATCTGAAAGGGAATCCTAATCTTGGCTTATGGTATCCAAAGGGAACTGGGTTCAACCTGGTTGGTTACACAGATTCTGATATGCTGGATGTAGAATTGACAGGAAGAGTACTTCAGGAAGCTGCCAGTTCTTAGGTCAAAGGTTAGTGTCCTGGTTCAGTAAGAAACAACAATCCACAGCAACATCTACAGCTGAGGCTGAATATATTGCTGCTGGAAGCTGCTGTGCTCAATTGCTTTGGATTAGAAATCAACTCATGGATTATGGACTAGTGTTGGAACACATTCCCCTGATGTATGACAATACTAGTGCAATATCCATTGTTGCCAATCCAGTTAATCATTCTACTACAAAGCACATTGAGATAAGGTACCATTTCATTAGGGAACATGCTGCAAATGGTACTATAGCAGTCTCTTATGTTCCAACTGAGAAACAAATAGCTGACATATTTACTAAACCTCTAAATTAAGGTGTCTTTAACAGATTAGTGAGTGAAATTGGAATGCTCAATCCTTCATTTAGTTGCTCTAAGTAATTATGCTAGTTAATTGTTGCAGCAGTAAATTTTCACTGTATTTAAATGCACTATTTATTTGGAGTGAAAATTAGCTGAGATATGATTTATAAATATTTCAGTATTTTACTGCATGTTTTTCAAAATCATATTTATTTGTGGAGTTATGAGCTTTTGAGACATCTCTATATAGGTGATTTTGAGAGTTCACGGCTTAGTTCAAAATAAACAGACTTATATCGCAAACTGTTAAAATTGTGAGACTTCGCGATATAGTTCAATTCTTGAGTTTGCGATCTACTTATTGGACTTTGCAACACAGAATAACTATAGCGACAAGTCTCCACATATTAACAGAATTTTGATTTAAGTTGATTTTATTTCAAAATTTTGATATATGTCTGACAAATTGTTTGATATTCCAAAAAGAGAGTTCTCGACAGGGTATTTATACTATATCGCAAAGTCTCCTCATACTTTCTACCTTTAAGACTTTGCAACATAGTTCATTTCTGGACTTTGCGATCTACTTTGCAAGACTTCACGATACAGTCTATTTTGAGACTTCACGACATCAAAATAGTCTGTACACATTCATATCTCTATATCGCACTGTCTCAGTCATATAAATACTTTTTGCAAACACTTTCACATCTTTTCATCTTGTCGATTACTCTCAATTCTTAAACCTAATTTCAAATCAATTCTCTCACTTTCAATCTCAAACTCAGAAATGGCACCCAAATCTCAAACAGCTGCTTCATCAAGCCCTCTAACCATACCCAAAGAAACCAACCTTCTCACAATTCCATATGATACAGAGGCAAACCCTAGGTATAAATGCTTTCTACGCTTTTTGAACACTTCCTACCTTCGCCAAGCTTTAACAATGAACCCACCTTTGTATGTTGATATACTGGAAGCATTCTGGAGGACTGCAACTTGTACTGTAATGGCGAGGGAGGATGGGACTTCATTTCAAGAGATACACTGCATAATTGGAGGGAAGCAATTGGTGTTTGGAGAGAAAGAAGTGAATGAAACATTTGACAAGGAAATGGTGGATTTCATGACCCTGATAAAGTATGCTGATGAAATTGACATGGCTAAGCTGAACAAGAAGCATGTCAGGAGGGAATGGTCTTACTTGTTCGATGCTCTTCAGAAGGTGTTCCTGTGCAGGAAGACAGGGTGGGATCAAATCAGCCACATTGCAGTGAAGCTTGCTTGTTCCTTGGCCTACAACCAGGAAATCAATGTGGGAGCAATCATTGTAAGGGAGTTGGCTCAAAGGTTAGGTAAGACTCCACGCAACAAAGGTACTGAAATTTTCTATCCTCGTTTTATTCAATGCATTTTAAATCATTTAGATAATCAATTGCATGAACTAGACGGAATAGATACATCAAAATTGGCTTATCCTAAGTCCATGTCCAAAGTCATTTTTGGTACATTGGACACTAGGAATCAAGTGGATGTAGTTTTGAGTGTGACAAAGCATATGCAAGACACATTCGAAACTTACACCCTTGATAAGCCTATATATCATGAACTTTCCTGGAAAGGGAAGGCTAAGACTGATGGAGCCTCAGAGTCTATCCCAAGCCTTCCCATCCCCTCCAGTGACCCCCCTGCAAACAGTACATTAGTGATTAGGGAGCCAAGTACACCAATCTCTCAAAAGGTTGGTGTTACTAAAAACAAGACTAAGAAGAGAACCCTTGCTATCATTGATGAGTCTGTAGATCTAGGAAGTGAGGAACCTGAGTCACAGCTCACTAGAAAAAAGAAGAAATCCAAGAAAATAGCCACCACTGAATCCTCCCAACATGATTCAGATGTGATAAAAGGGGTAAACCTATTACTATCAATGTCCTCTCAACAGGACATTGTTATTGAAAAGAGTAGTCTCCCCACTACACTTTATAAAGAGTCAGCACAGAGTCAAGAACTCACTCTTTACTCAGGTGAAAATAAGGGTGATCATACACAGAGTGGAGAGCACATCAACATTGAAACTCCTCCTATTTCTCAGGGGGAGTTGCCAAAATCCAATCTAAACTCCTCTTTTCTTTCAGAATCTACAAAAGCACAAATTTCTTCAATACAGGAAAGTCATTCACATGACAATCCTGCACTTGATCATTCACTACTTGATTCTGTGAATGAGCCCCTTTCAAGTGACATGGTGCTTGACACTGTGCTCACCACCCAGGACCCCCATTCAGTTGGTCAGGAAATGCATGCTGAGACATATTCTAATGACACCAACACAAACATAGAGGATTCACCAGTTTTTACTAGAGACTCTATGCCTCATTCTCCTATCCTCATGGATTTGGACATGCCTTCACAGGCAAATAAAGATGATGCTGTAATTCATCCCATTTCAATGGAGACAACATCATACTCTACAGCTATTCCAAGGCTGGAGGAGAATCAATCCACTTTCATACCTGTTGCAGAACCCTCATTTGTGACAGGAGTGCCTAGCACTAGCTCTTACTTGGCTCAGGCCACCATGTCCCAATGGCTGAAGTCTGTGCAACATGACAGGCCTTCAGGATCATCTTCCGTGCCCACTCAATTGACGGATGAAGCACTCCAAAGCTTACATGTGGCACAGATTGATGAGTTCTCAAAGATTGCCCAACATCTCCTCGCAGCTGGACTACCAAATAAAGACTATGAAGCTATTCTGTTATGCCATAAGGAGGATGTTGAGGCCCAGAAGGAGAAGATTATAGATGAGGCTCAACAGGATGGAAATGTAGATGCCTGGTTGGATGCCAAAAGGTCTGTGAAGCTGAAAGCTACCCTAGCCTATCTCAGGGAAGAATATCTCACCACTCTAGGATCAAATGCCAAGAATCTTTCTCCTGCAGAAGTCTATGATGCTGTGAATGCAGTCTACAAAAGTCAGTTGAAGGCTCTGCATTATCTTGGGAATGGTCTTCAATCAGAGATATCTACTATAAAGGAGGAAACAGACCAATCTGTGGCACAGCTCAGGAACTCCTATCTCTCTGATTTTCCCAAGGTAGATGGCATCCTTAAGGAAGTGCAAAAGACTACTCAGCATGTCAACAAGATGGGCTGCACCCTAGCTTTGGTGACAGATAATCTAAAGAAGCTATCCACCAAGCTAGACAATCAAGTGCAATCTAACATAAACTCCAACTCCATGATTACAGTCATGTGGAAAAATCAGTATGGTGACAAGCTTGTGGATGAGGTTCCCATCTCCAACATATCAAAGTTTGACTTCTCAAAGATCAAGGACCAGTCTCTCAACTCCTTCAAGTCTGAGCAACTTTTCTCCAAGGTTGATAGATTGGAAAGAGAAGTGGCTGAGCTAAAATCTGAAAACCAAGGGATTTCTCATTCCTTGGAGCTCCTCAATTCAAAGATAGATGACCAAAGCAATGCAACCTCCAATATCTTGCTAGTCCAGCAGCAAATGATGACAACAATGATGAGAAGCATGAACCTTCCTGTTCTTGGTGAAACTCAAGACATCTTGGTGGAACTCCTATCTCTATGATTTTCCCATGGTAGATGGCATCCTTAAGGAAGTGCAAAAGACTACTCAGCATGTCAACAAGATGGACTGCACCCTAGCTTTGGTGACAGATAATCTAAAGAAGCTATCCACCAAGCTAGACAATCAAGTGCAATCTAACATAAAATCCAACTCAATGATTACAGTCATGTGGAAAAATCAGTATGGTGACAAGCTTGTGGATGAGGTTCCCATCTCCAACATATCAAAGTCTGACTTCTCAAAGATCAAGGACCAGTCTCTCAACTCCTTCAAGTCTGAGCAACTTTTCTCCAAGGTTGATAGATTGGAAAGAGAAGTGGCTGAGCTAAAATCTGAAAACCAAGGGATTTCTCATTCCTTGGAGCTCCTTAATTCAAAGCTAGATGACCAAAGCAATGCAACCTCCAATATCTTGCTAGTCCAGCAGCAAATGATGACAACAATGATGAGAAGCATGAACCTTCCTGTTCCTAGTGAAACTCAAGACATCTTGTCTGATCCCAAGCCTAAGGGGGAGAAAGGAAAGGAAGTCATTCTGGAAAAGAAAGGGG
The DNA here is from genome assembly GCA_030848705.1 of Heracleum sosnowskyi. Classification (NCBI taxonomy): domain Eukaryota; kingdom Viridiplantae; phylum Streptophyta; class Magnoliopsida; order Apiales; family Apiaceae; genus Heracleum; species Heracleum sosnowskyi. Next base: position 13,874,709 of record CM061238.1, read on the forward strand.
GAGCAATGGCTAAACAAAAGCTAAAGGTCAAAATCACAGAGAAAGATCTAAGGCCTCTTACCCTTCCTACTGTTTCTATCACCGGTAGAGATGGCCAGAAGAGCACTGTCACTTCAACATTCTATCCTGGCACTATGCCAATAGATGTCAAAGCTCCTCAAGTCACATCTACAGCTCAGCCAGTCACAACAAATCTTATCACTGAGGCCAAGCTACAGGAAGTTGCTAACTCAAACATCTATCATGATGTAGCCTTCCTGGAGTTTCTGAAAGCCATAAAAACCAGTGTACATGGTAAAACCCTCAACTACAGTAGCAAACTCAATGAAGAAATCAAATACTTTACAGTGGCAGTCAGGAAAATCAAAGAATCTCATCTAAAAGAAATCATCATGGTATCCAAAGACAATTGCTTATGGCATTTGTCCTTTGAAACTCTAGAGAAGCTGAGGTATACTGAGTTGGACACACTTCTGGAGTTAATTGAGAAGAATGGGGAGAGCAACAAGAGATTGTATGATGAACTGAAGAGAGATCAATTTCTGAGGTTGCCTGAGGTCATTTCTAATCCAAGGACCATAATATTCCAAAGTCTCACTAAGGCAAACTCCATTGATCAATTGATGATTCCTGCCCAATTGGAGATGAAGAACAAGGACAAGATAAATCAGGTAGTTCAAATGCTGAGAGCAAATAGGGGGTTCAGGACTGCAGAAGAGCTAGAGATAATTCAAATTCTCCAATCATTTCTCATTCATGGCAGAATACCTGAATCAGTCAATCCAAGAAATGAAAAGAAAGATGATAAAGATGATGAGGATAAAAGGAGCAGGAGATCAAGCCAACTAAGGAGTGATAAGGATGAGAAAAGTGAAAGCAGCTGAAGCAAATCATCCAGAAGATCCAAAGATGCTGACAAAGACAAGAAGGACACTCAATCAAAGAAAGAAACTGAAAAGAGGAAATGTGGAAATCAGCAAGCCAAGGACGTTGCTAGCAGTATCTTAACCACAAAACAAGGCTCTAAGTCTAGGGTGGATACTGTTGGTAGTGATCCTCCAAAATCTAGATCCAAGGCTTCTAAAACTGATTTGTCACAAAGGGAAAGTAAAGCCACAACATCAAAATCTAAAGACACTTCCACAAAGTCACAGCTAGTGGAGTGTTACAGTGGATCAAAGGGAAATGATTAAAGCAACTTCCAAATGATGTGGCACTAAAGACTAAATCTCCTTGTTCAAGAAAGCTACCACATGTAAAGCACTGCAAAATCAAAAGTGTGGCCAAAAGAACAAGGATAACAAAGAGGAATGGAGTAATCACAAATGTTGTTGGGATAAATGTACTTCCTCTAGATGAAGACTATGATAAAGATGCCCTAGCATTCCTGAGAGCCCAAAGAATCTTTGAAGTCAAAGTGAAACAAGATCATCTAGAGATCAAATACACTTATGGAAGGGAGAAAGAGATGAAGACAGGGAGCTGGCAATATTTTCCAACCTATGAGCTTGAAAGAATAAATGCCTTGCTGAACTTTGAAGAAAAAGAAGAAAGAATGTGGAAGATTGAAATTGCTAGGTTTTTGAAAATGCATTCTGATTATCAAGAAAATCTGAGGAAGTTGAATGAAGAGAAGAAAATTCAGAAAGAAAAGGAGATGGCTGAAATGGAAGAGAAGGCTAAGGAGTTAAGGAAGAAAGGGTTGTGCAAAGTGAAGCTAAATCCTTATGTAGTGGAGTACAAGAATAGAAATGGAGGTATAAGCAAAATAAGGATGGAGTTTCTGGATTCTTATGTTGAAAGTGCCCTGAGAGCTGCTGTTGAAGATTTAGAAGACTCTCCTCTCTTAGAAGAACTGACTGCAAGAGATGAAATTCTGGAAGCCATTTCAGAAATGAACAGAAGGGAAGAAGCCAGAAAGAAGAAGGTTTATGATGATTTTCTAGAAAAGAAAATGAAATCTGAAGCTGCACAGCAGCAGAAAAATCATCTGTAAGCTATCATTTTCCATTTGTAATCAAATCCTGTTCATAATGTACATCTTTTGTCTTCTATTAAATATGTTTCCTTTTATGTAAGTTAGGCTTGTTATCAGACATGAAATTGTGCCTAAGTTTCTTACTCACAATTTGGGGGAGATTGTTAGGCTCAAGGCATGTCTGAATACCACTATTAACAAGCCTACACATTGTGACTATGTCACTTTACATGACCTAGTGAAGTTTATCACTGATTCACTGGGATATAGTATAGGTCTCTATTGTACTTGTCTTGTTCTCATGTACTTAGATTTATTCTGTATGCTCAAGTTTATAATGAGCTTAGTAAGTTTCTTGCACCTAGAATGTACATAGGCCATGTAATAATTGTCCTGGAAGAAGTTCAATTTGTTCATGCAGCAGGATTGAAGTGAATAAGGCCTTGAAGAAATAAGTTTCAGAAATTTGTCGAAGTCCCTATATCGTGAAGTTAGAATGAGCTATGTCGTAAAGTCCAAAATATCCATGTCGTGAAGTACTAAGATCGCATAGTCCAAAATGAACTATGTCGTGAAGTCCTCAAGGCGCATGTCGTGAAGTGTTGAGATCGCAAAGTTAAAATGTACTAGATCGTGAAGTCCTTAAAAAGGCTATATCGTGAAATCTTCAAAGGCTATATCGTGAAGTTAAAAAATAAGCTATATCGCATACTCCTGAAATACTCATATAGCAAAGTCCTCATATAGCAAAGTCAGGAATGCTATATGTCGACAAGTGAAAGGATCAGGAATATGATGGAGTTCACGATGTCAACACTTAGCCGTTTATAACAAGACAAATCAAGGTACATAAACAAAGTTCAAAGAAACAAATACCGAAGCATCTGTTATGGTTAAGTGGTCCAAAGACAGATGGCAAATCTACAGCAAAACTTGGAGAGAAAGAATGGAGACAAGCAACTACAGAAACAGGAAAAGACTACAGAAAGAAAGTGGTCCTTTCTGACACAGTTAACCTCTTGTGGAAGGACAAGTTGGAGTTATAGTTAGGGGTAACTGTGTAAATAGGAGTGTGCACCATTTTGTGTAGGATATATATATATATATTGTGCACACCCTATAGTTAGCTATAAGAGAGACACACATAGAATTATTCAAGCACTCTTTTCTCTGTAAGAAAACAAGAAAACACTGTTCTTGTTTAGAAGCCAGAATTTCACTTGTGAAATTTTGGAAGCTGTAGTATTTGATTTACTTTTATATAAAGTAGATTAAAGTGATTGTGTGTGTTCTGTTTACTTCAATTCCGCATTTTCATACTACACAATCAATCACAGCTTTTAGTTTCAAGAAACCGAAAAACAATCAAACTATCCATTCACCCCCCCCCATCTGTCTAATTTTCTAGTGATATTCATCTTTAACAAACCTTTTCTGTGTAGTTTGACTGATGAAAAAATATGCCTGAAGATAAGTGTTCCACCTGTATACCTAAACAAAACTTTGTATTTCCAAGATCTTTCATCTCAAACTCATTTTTCAAATAATTAGTAGTGTTAGTAATATCGTCAAAAGTACCAAAAATATTTAAATCATCCATATAAACAACAATAATAACAAAACCAGTTTGAGACCTTTTAATAAATACACATGGGCACACTTGATTAATAATATACCCATCATTCAATAGGTATTCACTAAGCCTGTTATGTAATATCCCAAATTTTTGTAATATTTAAAACCTTGATGAATAGTAAATTTGCCACTGATGAATAGTAAATTTGTTGATGAAAAGTTTTTCAGACCACACTATGTAGATGACATGGAATGAATGTTTCGAAGTTATATTATTGATGTATAAGGAGAATAAGTGAATGCAAATGCAATCAGAATCAGAAGATTCTCATTCGAGTTTTAAATCACTATTCACTGGACAGTTAAGGATGTATTGATTTGATCGTTTTAAGAAAGTATGTGGAATGAGAAATCCATGATCGTATCTTAAACCAAGGTGAGAAACCTAAGATTATATATTAAACAAAGGTAATGGAAAGATAAAGGAAGTACCCTAGCTTTGGTGCAGAGAAACGTCTTTAAAACCACTTGAAACTATCGCGAAACAAAAGCGTAACAAATTATGGATTAAACCCTAACCAAAGGAGGAGTATTATATGAGATCATCAAGTGCAATATATAAAAGGATTGAGGATGCAAATAATGACATAAGCGTGATGCAAAGTAATGACATAAGCATGACAAGTGATGACAAGGTGATGAATCACCACCTTGTCACCACTTTCACCACAACCACAAGTTCAAAAAGAGCCTTGTCATTGGTGACAAAACTAGATTATGGCCACACAATTTAATTACAACGTGTTAAGTGTATTTAGACAAAACAAAAGGAAAAGAAAATCAAAGAAAACAAAAGCAAAAGAGATGCATTCTTGAAGAAGAACCATTCGGCTATTTCCATTTCTTCAAACCCTTAAAAAATTTTCTCCTACTTCCACTCAACCATAAATATTGATCTTGGGCTCTAAATCACCCTCTTCCAATATCCAAGGTAGATCTCTAATCTTAGCCTCATCCATGGATGATAGCTTGGTCAAAAATGGATTCAAAGTTGATGATGAATAGTGATGTGAATAGTAAACTAATAAGATCTTGTTTTGTTTTAATGATTTTAGGTTTGATTAGCATAGTTAAGGAGCAAGGAAGGATATACCATCCATATATAGCCTTTTTTAAGTTCCAAGGAAGGTATAAAACTTCTTTCTTTTTGAGATTATGCTTTGATTTGGTAGTTATAAGTGATTGATTAGTGTTATGTAGTAATGAAGCATGTATGCATGATTTTAAGCATGTTTAATGGTTGATTAGTGGATAAACTTATGAACTAGGGTGTGACCATGTTTGGACATAAAATGGTAGTATTAGCTTGAGGTTTTATTGGTGGTTGGTTGATTATGGATTGGTGGTTGTATTGAGTGTTTAAAAACACGGGAAGTACGTTTAAGCGCCGTTACCATGTCGAATTTTACTTAGGTAGTTTAGACAGAAACCATGGTTACTTTAAAGGGCATAAACATGAAGTTTCTGACCATGAACATGTAGGCCCTGTTTCCTAGATTGTTTTAGCGAAAGAATCGTGTCGTTTAGATTTACGGTTTAGGAGAAACGTCCGTTTTAGTGAAAGCGGTTTCGCGTAACTAAATAGTTCATTGCATGAACTTTGAGATAGGGATCAAGCCCTTTAAAAATGGAATTGGATTGATATATTAAAATGGATACTAGTATGTATAGTCTAGAAAGGAACCTAGAAGGTTTCGTGTTAAAACGATAAGTTTGTGATTTTAGAAAAATGCGAGAACAAAGGTTGCGCGAGTGAAATAACCGTAAGGGGATGGTTTAAAACAAGGAAATGGTAAAGGAAAAGAACTTGGGATTTGTGAATGGATTTTCACCAAAGCTTTTGACTTAGAAGTTTACGGAATGTCACGAGGTTATAGATGACCGAGAGCGAGACATTTAATTTTCATTAGTAGAACTGTAGTGCTTGAGTTATAGCACATTAAATGGTTCTAGGGGACTGACTATGAATTGTGTATCTTGTTATAGATCGACGCGCACACTCTCAAGCCCCCACTACCACACCACCAAGACCCCAAGGCAAGTTTTCAAACCCTACACCGTATAATGATGCTGTTGTGATATATGTTGTGATATTGATAAATATGCTGCTTTAATGCTGTGAAATGACTTATAAAATGTTTTCGCTTTTAATAAAAAGCTGTATAAGATATAAGGTTTATATGCTAGATTAATACTATATATAAACAAAGGTTAAAGGTTAAAGACTCTAAGTATAGAGTACTTGTATGATAGTTTTAAAACTTAGACCCGGAGTCAAATTATTATTTTGTTTTGATCTTACTGTCAGACACTACTAGAAAAAGGTCAATAGACATCGCCCATATAACATCAGTTGTTGGGACCACCGATGTAAAAGACCTTAATTAACATCAGTTTCAAAATAATTGATGTCTATGTATTGTTACAACATCAGATTACATCTGAACCGATGTATAAACGTTGTCTTTAAAAATATTAATCGTCCGCTAATACTTCCCCCCTTTATACCAAATGTTTCCCCCTACAATTTCCCCCCTTGGCCAATTTTTCTTCCCCCCATTTTTTTCAGCTGTTGTACTCCTTTCCCCTAAATCAGACAAAAGTAAAAACATAATAAAATTAAAACAAAACTTCTCTCTCTCACTCACCTATCTCTCTCTCGAACTCACCACTCCTCACTCGACCTCACCCACCTTTTGTCATGTTTAGGATTTTATTTGATGTTTGAGATGTTTGAATTAGTACTTTAAATCAATCATTTGATTTCAAGCTTCTATGCTGAAGACCTGTGAATATAATCATTTGATTATATTCTATATTTTATTGGTAATATTTTCTTCCAGCAGTATGCTTGGTAATGTAGAATGTAGTGCTCCTGAGCCTGACTGGGCGTCCTGAAATCTTGGTGTTCTGATGTGGCTCTGGTGTTCATCGCAACCTTGGTGTTCATAGATCAAAGGTACAGACAAGTGCCAAAACACAATTAGATTCTAAGAATTATCATTTATTCCTTTACTCTTTTCAAGTTGGGCTGGAGATAATTAAATTGTTTCTGACTTGCTAATCATTTACTCTGGGGGTAGGTACCTTCTTTTAAGTTGATCTTTTGTTTATTTGGCTATTAGCAGTTTTCTTGATTCTTGTAATTGAAGTGAAGTAGGATGAGCATGTGGTAGGGTCCTTTGCTTTGGTTTAAGATTGTGCAGATATAATTGCTGATTTTAAGTTGGGATTTTGTAGCTATGATGTTTGAGAAGGTTGGATTGTCCAAAAGTTTGTTGTTGGGCTGTGTGATAATTAAATATGGTAAAACCTAATAGTCCCAAGTCCCAACCGATTTTCGGCTCTATTGTATCATTAGTATCGGAGGCTACTATTAATGTTCATACATTTACGCTTTTATTTTCTTTAAACTCTCTATTATTAGCCAGAAACAGGGAGAAATGAACTAAACCAGAAGCCAGAAGGTGATTGAATGGAGTGAAGTACTACTGGTCCCTTGTTTTGGTTTGTTGCAATTCTGATTCTTCATAATTGAAAGTTGTTGCCTGGATTCATGTTAATTTATTTGAATTTATAGTGTCCCGAGTCAATTATTTTGTGGCAGCATTCATTTTAAAACCAAATCATTTTGAAGCTCAAGCTGAAATTTCATAACAAAAGCCTGTTAGTCATGCATACAGGTAAGAATATGCAAGTCTGCAGTTTTACATTACTCTTCTACGTAATTTTTTTTAATTAACGATTAATCTTCTGCTGGTTTGTCCTCCTCCAGAAATTTTCACTCTGTCATGAAGAAGGTAGAAAATATTTATAACAAGAGAAATATAAAGCTTGTAGAACTGAAACATATCAAGTTGGTGACAGATAGTCCTCAATTCATCCATTAAAAATAATTAGCTACTCGCCTTGTTCAGTAAAATACATTAATTTCATCTCCGAGATTTTGTTGTTAGAATTTTAAAGGTTTAAATGCTGCATAAATCTTCCATGTAAAATAAACTTCATATGTTTCCTTGATGCATTAAGAAATTAAAGTATATAAACAAAATTGAACAATCAAATTTATCTATTAACTTAATGTGCATTGAATGGTAACATACCTTCATATAAACTTCATATGCTTTGCAGGTAGGAAAGAAGAAACTTACAGTCTTCGCAGTGACTCGGAAATTAATATTGGTTGTGTTTTTATAATCACTCTGGTAAAAAATGTAAATATCTGAGATGTTTGAATGGTGACAATTGAAGCACTACAATAAATGGATGGGTATTTACAATCCCATGTGGTTTTAATGCAGCAGCAAGGTAAAGTCCCTTAGCATTTGTACAACACTTAATTTAGATATACAGAGATATGATCAATAAAATTAAACAGATTATATATGACAGCGCGAGAGTGGGAAATGAGCTTGGAGCTGATTATCTATGTACAAGTGTTGATTTACTGTGATGGATTTGTGATGTAGGGAATATGGTCTGGTATGATTGGTGGGACAACAATGAAAACCCTTATACTAAGATGGGTTACCAACCAGACAATCTCATGTTCAGTATTTAAAAATTGAATATTCTCCAATCACTTTTTCTAGTTTGCAACAAATACTATCCTCGGATCCTAAATTTCCTATATGCAGTATTGACTAGTCTGATGTCATATATGCAGTATTTACTAGTCTGATGTCATCAGCATTTCAATTTTCTGTTTTGCAGAAATCATTTTTGTGATAACTGGGCGCAATATATTGGTGAGTATCTTATTAGTGAAACTTTGCTATATTTGGTTAAGTGCATTTACTAGATTTTATCATTGTTTCTTTGCAGGAAATTTTACTAGATAATCCAACCTGCTTTCACAATGTGAAATTAATGGGTGTTCAAAACATATGCAAGAGCCAAAAGTCTAACCCGCGGAAGGAGTTTGATGTGGTGCGTTAGGAGACTCGAGTTTATAAAAGATCTCATGTAAATGACTAGTAATGTAATGACATTTTGACTTGATGATGTAGTAGCTTTGAGAATTATGTTTTCGGTTTCATCGTTGTTATAGTGGAATCTTTCGAATTGTTTTGGTAATGATAATCAAAGTTTTGGTTATTTATATAAGATAGCTTGGGGTTATTTTTGTTTTTGCTATATTTTGGTGCTTATATACATGATTAGAGCAGGAAAATGTTTAAACAAAGACATCAGTTTATAAACAATAATTAATATCCAAGAGGACTGTTTACATCAAAGCCGATGTTAAAGATTTTAGACATCAGCTAGAAACTGATGTGAAGAAAAATTCAACTGATGTCTTTTTCGGTGTAGAGAAAAGTCCTTGTCTTTTACATCAGTTCATGGCCGATGTCTAAGACCATTTATAACATCAGTTACTTACATAAAACTGATGTTTTAGATACTTTTAGACATCGGTCGAAAACCGATGTAAAAGGGTATGACTTTTCTCTACACCCACGAAGACATCAGTTGGAAAATTATCAGACATCAGTTTATAACTGATGTCTATTGACCTTTTTCTAGTAGTGGAGGCTGGAGGGTTCCAGGGACAGTTATGTCTAGATTGATTAAATATTCCAATATCTATATATTATTGGATATTTAATGTGAGATATTTAAATAATATTATAATAAATATTATTTGAATATTATTTAATTAAGTGAATATTATTTGAATATTCACTTAAGTGTTTTATATTGAATAATAATTCAATACTTATTATTCGAATATTATTTAATTAAGTGAATATTATTTTGAATATTCACTTAAGTGTTTTATATTGAATAATAATTCAATACTTATTATTTGAAGATTATTTAATTAAGTGAATATTATTTTGAATATTCACTTAAGTGGTTTTATATTGAATAATAATTTAATATTTATTATTTGGGTATTTATTAAATATTCCAAATATGATTTAAAAATCATAAAACCTTATTATATGATTAAAGGTTCTATTATTTACACAAAAATATAAATTTCTGATTTTCAGAAAAGGTATTAAAATAGAGATTCCCAACTATATTCTTAAGATATTTAAAGGTAATTAAATGCGGATAGTGTTTTCTAACTCATCGAAAATTTGGGAATCTAGTTCAAGAATTCGAGGACAGATTTTTTCTTCCACTGTTCCTCTAAAATATCTATAACTAGGGGATGGCTCCCCCATTCAAGTAAAGTATTTCAAACTCGCTAAACTTTAAAATTTCAATAAACTCCCTGGTCATGATTTCAAAATACGTAGTAATCATCGGTAGTTTCGTTGACTAATGTCAACCCACACTTTGACTTACTCCTTTCAATTACTCTGGAGTAAGGTATTCTGAACGGTTACAAAGTTTTGACAAGTATTTGTACTTGGGAAAAATGGAATTAAATTCCGATTTCCGTTTCATTGATATTTTTTTCATCATGGGAATTGGAAGGGCCTACACGGCAATGAAATAGGTGCCGGGGTAGTGCCAAAATTATCAAGGCTTGCCCGGTGACGAAATAGGGGCCGAGGTAGTGATCTCTTGCGTGCTAAGGCTTGCCCGGTGACGAAATAGGCGCCGAGGTAGCGATCTCTTAGCACAATGGCCTATATGCGGTCAGGGTGATAACCGAACAGGAAGTCGTCCTTCTACTAGTAGAAAAGAAAAGTTACGATACAACGGCTGATCACCGTGTATCGGGTGTTCCAGTACATTCCCTTCCCTCCAATCGGAGTTGTGCTGCACATTGTAACAAAAGCCTAGGCGCTGAGTTACTGATAATGTGACAGTAATGAGTAATGATGTTCCTCATACAGTAGTCGTACTGTATGGTATGTTTTGATGAAAAGAGAAATAAATATATCATTCTGTATACGAATGAAGTTTTAAAGGTTTTCCTTTATGATATAAGCTTACTTATATGCTTATACTGTATTGTATTATTGCTGGGCTGAGTGCTCACTCTTGCTTTTCTTTTTTTATACATATATATCACAACACAACAGCTAGAGTAGATGGCCATGATTCGTCATACCGCTCGGAAGCGCGTCATGGCCATACAGGCCGCCCATAGGATGGTAGTTGCAGCTCCTCAGGTAGAAGCACTGAGTTGGTTCGGAGTGTAACTCTTGTTGCTCCGGTTTAATTATAAGTATAACTTATGTATATTAATGAACAAGAACAAACTTTTGCGCTACCATATGGTTTCACATAGAAATCATACTGGTAGTAGGTTGCAAGTATTTTACTTTTGGGTTGTAATAACTTTAAATTATGGATCATATGACTATTGTTATTGTAAGTTCGTTTATGAGACATAACTAGCGTGAGTATATTGATGGTGGGGTCACCATGTGTGTGGATTTATTGTTTTATGGTTCAAGTATTAAGTGTTTGTACGGAACAAGGGATCGTGACAACCCAGACCTCCGACCCCGGGTCTGGGGGTGTTACAGAAATGGTATCAGAGCGTATAGTTATTAATCTCAGAAACGATAGGACGTTAGGAATGATAAATGCAACTATAATAATAAGAAGAAGTCCCATCGAGTTCATGGTTGGGCTACCGGATGTAGCACCGACTGTTAAAACCCGCAAGGGAACTTTGTACACAGTATAGTAATCTAGTTTTCGCTTGTATAGGTTTTCGCGGCCGAGGAAGCTGATGACTTTGAGACCCAGCATGACGAGGCTCTGCTGGCGGCTGAGGACGACCCCGCGGACGACCCCATGGAGGATCTCGAGGAGGATACTGAGGACCCGGACGAGGATCCGGAAGAGGACCCCACGACTGTTTTTGACTTTCCTACTTCTCCTGTTCCCTCTATTGATGGATATTCGACTGATGCTGATGATTCTACTAAGTGGATCAGATTGTACCTGATGTAGTTACTACGGATGATGATGAGACTTCTGAGGACAGTGCTAGCCGAGGAGGCATCAGGATGTACCCTCTGCCTATTATGAGAGTCCTTACCCCTCCTGTGCCCCCATTGAGCCCGTTACCATCAGACGATGACTATGATCTTGCCCCTGAGGGATATGAGGAGGACCAGGCTATGACTGATCCAGACACACCTCCTCCCTCACCTACTGGAGTACCTACTGTGATCCATGATTGGATGATTGGCCGGCTGACCACTGACTTGGCAGCGGCAGAGGCTAGAGCTGATGAGCTGAGGAGACAGCTGGCAGCAGAGAGAGAGACCCGTCGTTCTTATCAGGACGGGATGAGGTTTATGACTCCTATGGAGATGAGACTTGAGATTTCCCGTATCGAGTGGCGAGCCATGGTCCGCATGAGAGGCATGTCTGTTATTGCTGAGGGACTGGTACCCCGACTAGCCACAAAGAGGATTTGGGCAGATGCTATGGCGCGTGTCAGGAACCTGACCCGCTCGGAGGGGGAGACTTGATAGGTGACAGATAGCTTAGTTCTCTAAACTCAGATGGCCGTTAGTAGTGCCAGTTTTTGTGGGATGGTTCTGATGTATAGTAGTATCCTTTCTGAGTTAGAGATAGGCTGATCAGACTGACGTAGCAGATGTTGACTGGTTGACTGGTAGTACTTAGCTTTTGACAGTTGTACGGATGATGTATTTCAGCTATGTATTCGCTTTTGTTGGAACTTGGTTTCAGTATCTCGTGACTTTATGTCACTTATGTATATATTCGTGCATTTCAGTTTCTTTAAAGCTTTTAGTCTTAAATTTGATATCCCCTGCTATTTCAATTGTTTTACAAGTTATTAGTTTTGACATATAAACTGTGCAACCCCCATTTTGACAAAAAAAAAAAAATTTATTTACATATAAAAGAGTTTTGTGTGAGAAATGATGATTTCCAAGATTTTCACCAAGGACTCAATTGATCCAATCACATATTTTGAAAGGAACAAATGGTTTTAATAAAAGTTTTTGTTTAAAAACATCAGGAAAATGCCACCCCGACGTGTGGGAACCCGAGCAGGCCTTGCCAACCCTGCGGCTCAGGGTAGTGTTAACCAGGGAGATGAAAGGCAAGACTATCATAATGAGGAAGAAAACCCAGACTTCCACGAGATGGAAGAAAAGAACCATGAGGAAGGTGAGTATGAAGGAAGCGGAGAGGATGATGATTACAATGAGTTTGATGATCAGGACTACGAAGAGGAAGAGTATGAAAGTACTCAAAATGTAGAGGTTCCCGGTGGAAACCCGATGGACCAATTTATGCACCTACTCCGACAGAATTTGAACCAACACCCACCGCCACCACCACCAGGCCCCAATACTGCGGGGCATAGTGCTTTTAAGGCTTTTAAGTCTCTAGGACCCCCGGAATTTTAGGGATCTGCTGACCCTGTTGAGGCAAGAGCTTGGTTAAAGGAAATGGAAAAATCTTTTGAAATCCTAGGTATTGAGGAAGCCCAAAAGACCGTCTTTGCTACTTACCTCCTGAAAGGGGAGGCTAACTACTGGTGGGAATAAAAGAAAAACCTAGAAACAGATACCGTTGTTACCTGGGCAAGGTTTACTACCTTATTTCTGGAAAAGTATTTCCCTGTGTTCATGGAAGCACAAATGGAAAGGAAGTTTTTGGAACTGAAACAGGATAACATGACCGTGGCAGAATATGAAACCAAGTTTACGGAATTGTCTAGGTTTGTGCCAGATTTTGTCAATACTGACTTGAAGAGGTCAAGAAGGTTTCAGTAAGGGCTGAAGCAATGGATTCAGAATAGAGTAGCAGTGTTGGAAGTAACAGACTATGCGTCGCTAGTGCAAAAGGCAACCATAGTGGAAGCAGGTAGTGAGCAAAGTCAGAAAGGAAGAGAAGAGAAAAAGAGGAAGTTTGGTAGTCAAGGAGGAAGCTCGGTGAACAAGAGCTTTCCAGTAAGGACATTCGGAGGGACCAGGTCTCAACCATTAAGGAATTCAGGATTCAGGAAACCAGAGAATAAGAGTCTAAGCCAGGGCGGCAGACAGACTGGAGTGTCCCGTTTTAATCAACCCCGACCCCCACTACCTGACTGCAAGACTTGTGGAAGAAAACACCTAGGAGAATGTGCCCTAAAGTCGGTAACCTGCTACACATGCAACGAAACAGGGCATTACTCCAGCACTTGCCCCCGAAACGATCAGAAGTGTTTTCAATGTGGGAAATTAGGACACATGAAAAGAGACTGCCCTATGGCAAACCCCGCTGGCTCGAGAATCAGTGGAGCCACCTCTAACAAACCCCCAACTGCTAGAACTTTCAACATGACGGTGAAAGACGCCGTAAGGGACACTAATGTGATAGCAGGTACCCTTTTACTCAACACCGTCAATGCAAATGTTTTATTTGATTCGGGAGCTACCAAGTCTTTTATTTCGAAGGATTTCGCGAGTCAGTTAAGACTTAGGGCGAAACCATTAAAAGAAGTATTAGAGGTAGAAATAGCAAATCGAGAAGTAATTCCAGTTGATGAAATATTTATAGACTGTAGTCTAGAGATAGAAGGTCGACAGTTTCATGTGGACTTGATTCCATTTAAATTAGGGGAATTTGATGTTATTCTGGGAATGGATTGGTTGTCGAGCAATGGTGCTCAGATAGATTGTGAAAGAAAGAAAATTTGGATTAAACCATCCGAAGGGCGGGAGGTCGTGTTCAAGGGACAATGACAAACCCGTAAGTTTTTAACCATGGCCCAAACCAAGAGGTTGTTGCGGCATGGGTGTGAGGCTTATTTAGCCTATGTGATAGATACAAATCGAGAGGTTCCTAAGTTACCAAATATTCCTATAGTTAATGAATTTGAAGACGTATTTCTAGAAGACCTTCCGGGATTACCCCCTGATAGGGAGATAGAATTCGCTATCGAATTAGCTCCAGGGACGGCGCCAGTTTCAAAGGCCCCGTACAAGTTAGCTCCGGTAGAAATGAAAGAGTTAGCTATCCAATTGCAGGAATTGCTAGATAAGGGAATGATAAGACCCATCGTGTCACCATGGGGTGCACCAGTGCTGTTTGTGAAAAAGAAGGATGGTAGTTTGAGATTGTGTATATACTACCGAGAACTAAACAAGTTGACCATTAAGAACCGATATCCTTTACCAAGGATTGATGATTTGTTTGACCAGTTGAAAGATGCGGTTTACTTCTCCAAGATTGACCTGAGGACTGGATATCACCAGTTAAAGATAAAACCTGAAGATATACCCATGACTGCATTTCGCACGAGGTATGGGCACTATGAGTTTTTAGTAATGTCGTTCGGGCTGACGAATGCCCCAGCAGCCTTCACGGACCTAATGAATAGAGTCTTTAAGCAATACTTGGACAAGTGCGTCATAGTTTTTATTGATGATATTTTAGTCTACTCCAAGACAGAGGAGGAACACGCAGAACACTTGAGAATAGTGTTAGAGACTTTGAGAAAGGAAAGACTATATGCTAAGTTTTCCAAGTGTGAATTTTGGCTGAGAGAAGTACAGTTTCTAGGCCATGTAGTCAGCAGTGATGGAGTGCTAGTTGACCCTGCTAAGATAGAAGCCGTTTCAAATTGGGACAGACCGACCACCCCGACTGAGGTGAGAAGTTTTATAGGCTTAGCCGGGTATTATCGGAGATTTGTGAAAGATTTTGTCAAGATAGCAGCCCCACTGACCCGACTGACCCGAAAGACTGAGAAGTTTGAGTGGACTGAGAAATGTGAAAAGAGTTTTCAGGAATTGAAAAGGAGGCTAGTTACTGCCCCTGTACTGGCACTGCCAGACGGAAAAGGAAATTTTGTGATCTACATGTGACGCATCACACAAAGGGTTAGGATGCGTGCTTATGCAACACGAAAGGGTGATTGCATATGCCTCTAGGCAGTTAAAAGAATATGAGAGTAGATACCCTACCCATGATTTAGAGCTAGCAGCAATAGTTTTCGCCTTAAAGATTTGGAGGCATTACTTATATGGAGAAAAGTGCGAGATCTACACAGACCATAAGAGTCTTAAGTACATTTTCACTCAGAAAGAGCTCAATATGAGACAGAGGAGATGGTTAGAATTAATCAAAGATTATGATTGCGAGATTCTTTACCACCCAGGGAAGGCCAATGTGGTGGCCGATGCCCTTAGTAGAAAAGAGAGACTCAAAATGATAACCTCCTCAGAGAAGTTAATCCAAGAGTTTGAAAAGATGGAGATGGAGGTTAAAATAACCAGAGATGACACGAAGAAACTATTTGAAATCGCACTACAATCAGATTTGTTACAAAAGATCAAATTAAGTCAAGAACACATGATGAGCGAAGGGAAAGAGCTAATGACGGGAGAGGAATTAAGGACTGAGAGAGACGGTAAGGGAGTTATGAGGTATACTTACCGGATTTGGATTCCTAATGATCAGGAATTAAAAGACGAGATTCTACATGAGAGTCATAGCTCAAGATATTCAATTCACCCGGGAAGTACCAAGATGTATAGGGATCTAAAGGAATATTATTAGTGGCCTAACATGAAAAAGGACGTAACAGAGTGGGTAAGCAAATGCTTGACCTGCCAAAGAGTAAAGGTAGAACACCAAAGACCCGGTGGACTCTAAAGACCCCTAGAGATTCCAGAATGGAAATGGGAACAAATAGCCATGGACTTCGTAGTAGGATTGCCACGAACCAAAGCTAATCACGACGCCATCTGGGTAATAGTAGACCGGTTGACGAAGTCAGCCCACTTTCTTCCGATTATGAAAGATACACTGTCGATAGGCTAGTAGATATTTACATGAAAGAAATTGTGGCGAGACATGGAGTTCCAGTCTCCATTGTGTCAGACAGAGACCCTAGATTTAACTCCAGGTTTTGGAGAAGCTTTCAAGAATGTGTAGGAACCAAGCTAAACATGAGTACCGCTTACCACCCCCAGACGGATGGGCAAAGTGAGAGGACTATCCAAACCCTAGAGGATATGTTGAGAGTTTGTGCCATAGATTTCAAAGGA
The DNA here is from genome assembly GCA_030848705.1 of Heracleum sosnowskyi. Classification (NCBI taxonomy): domain Eukaryota; kingdom Viridiplantae; phylum Streptophyta; class Magnoliopsida; order Apiales; family Apiaceae; genus Heracleum; species Heracleum sosnowskyi. Next base: position 13,891,260 of record CM061238.1, read on the forward strand.
AATTGGGATGATCACCTACCCCTGATTGAGTTTTCCTACAACAACAGTTTTCATGCAAGTATCGGGATGCCCCCGTATGAGGCCTTGTATGGAAGAAGATGTCGATCTCCCTTGTACTGGGATGAAGTTGGAGAGCGAAAAATGCTCGGACCCGAAATGGTCCAACATACTAAGGATGCAATAGACCTTATCAGAGGACGGCTGGTAGCAGCCCAAGACAGACAGAAGAAATATGCAGACTTGGCCCGAAAGGACAAGGAATATGAAGTGGGAGATCTTGTGTTGTTGAAAGTATCTCCGTGGAAAGGATTGATGAGATTCGGAAAGAAAGGGAAATTGAGCCCCAGATATATTGGACCGTTCGAAATCTTGAGACGTATCGGGGAAGTAGCTTACGAGCTAGCCTTGCCCCCAAACCTGCAGCAAGTTAACAACGTGTACCATGTGTCCATGTTAAGGAAGTACAATCCGGATGCCAGACACATAGTGGAATACGAACAAGTAGATATACAACCAGACCTGTCCTATATAGAGCAACCGGTAGAAATCATTGACCGCAAGGATCAAGTGCTAAGGAATAAAGTTATAAAGCTGGTAAGAGTTTTGTGGAGAAATCATAACGTTGAAGAATCCACTTGGGAACTAGAGAGCGCAATGCGAGAAAAGTACCCTCATCTATTTTGATCTGATTCCGGGACGGAATCCTTTTAAGTAGGGGAGACTGTAATATCCCAAATTTTTGTAATATTTAAAACCTTGATGAATAGTAAATTTGCCACTGATGAATAGTAAATTTGCTGATGAAAAGTTTTTCAGACCACACTATGTAGATGACATGGAATGAATGTTTCGAAGTTATATTATTGATGTATAAGGAGAATAAGTGAATGCAAATGCAATCAGAATCAGAAGATTCCCATTCGAGTTTTAAATCACTATTCACTGGACAGTTAAGGATGTATTGATTTGATCGTTTTAAGAAAGTATGTGGAATGAGAAATCCATGATCGTATCTTAAACCAAGGTGAGAAACCTAAGATTATATATTAAACAAAGGTAATGGAACGATAAAGGAAGTACCCTAGCTTTGGTGCAGAGAAACGTCTTTAAAACCACTTGAAACTATCGCGAAACAAAAGCGTAACAAATTATGGATTAAGCCCTAACCAAAGGAGGAGTATTATATGAGATCATCAAGTGCAATATATAAAAGGATTGAGGATGCAAATGATGACATAAGCGTGATGGAAAGGAATGACATAAGCATGACAAGTGATGACAAGGTGATGAATCACCACCTTGTCACCACTTTCACCACAACCACAAGTTCAAAAAGAGCCTTGTCATTGGTGACAAAACTAGATTATGGCCACACAATTTAATTACAAAGTGTTAAGTGTATTTAGACAAAACAAAAGGAAAAGAAAATCAAATAAAACAAAAGCAAAAGAGATGCATTCTTGAAGAAGAACCATTCGGCTATTTCCATTTCTTCAAACCCTTAAAAACTTTTCTCCTACTTCCACTCAACCATAAATCTTGATCTTGGGCTCTAAATCACCCTCTTCCAATATCCAAGGTAGATCTCTAATCTTAGCCTCATCCATGGATGATAGCTTGGTCAAAAATGGATTCAAAGTTGATGATGAATAGTGATGTGAATAGTAAACTCATAAGATCTTGTTTTGTTTTAATGATTTTAGGTTTGATTAGCATAGTTAAGGAGCAAGGAAGGATATACCATCCATATTTAGCCTTTTTTAAGTTCCAAGGAAGGTATAAAACTTCTTTCTTTTTGAGATTATGCTTTGATTTGGTAGTTATAAGTGATTGATTAGAGTTATGTAGTAATGAAGCATGTATGCATGATTTTAAGCATGTTTAATGGTTGATTGGTGGATAAACTTATGAACTAGGGTGCGACCATGTTTAGACAGAAAATGGTAGTATTAGCTTGAGGTTTGATTGGTGGTTGGTTGATTATGGATTGGTGGTTGTATTGAGTGTTTAAAAACACGGGAAGTACGTTTAAGCGCCGTTACCATGTCGAATTTTACTTAGGTAGTTTAAACAGAAACCATGGTTACATTAAAGGGCATAAAAATGAAGTTTCTGACCATGAACATGTAGTCCCTGTTTCCTAGATTGTTTTAGCGAAAGAATTGTGTCGTTTCGATTTACGGTTTAGGAGAAACGTCCGTTTTAGTGAAAGCGGTTTCGCGTAACTAAATAGTTCATTGCATGAACTTTGAGATAGGGATCAAGCCCTTTAAAAATGGAATTGGATTGAGATATTAAAATGGATACTAGTATGTATAGTCTAGAAAGGAACCTAGAAGGTTTCGTGTTAAAACGATAAGTTTGTGATTTTAGAAAAATGCGAGAACAAAGGTTGCGCGAGTGAAATAACCGTAAGGGGATGGTTTAAAACAAGGAAATGGTAAAGGAAAAGAACTTGGGATTTGTGAATGGATTTTCACCCAAGCTTTTGACTTAGAAGTTTACGGAATGTCACGAGGTTATAGATGACCGAGAGCGAGACATTTAATTTTCATTGGTAGAACTGTAGTGCTTGAGTTATAGCACATTAAATGGTTCTAGGGGACTGACTGTGAATTGTGTATCTTGTTATAGATCGACGCGCACACTCTCAAGCCCCCACTACCACACCACCAAGACCCCAAAGCAAGTTTTCAAACCCTACACCATATAATGATTCTGTTGTGATATATGTTGTGATATTGATAAATATGCTGCTTTAATGCTGTGAAATGACTTATAAAATGTTTTCGCTTTTAATAAAAAGTTATATAAGATATAAGGTTTATATGCTAGATTAATACTAGATATAAACCAAGGTTAAAGGTTAAAGACTCTAAGTATAGAGTACTTGTACGATAGTTTTAAAACTTAGACCGGGAGTCAAATTATTATTTTGTTTTGATCTTACTGTCAGAGGCTGGAGGGTTCCAGGGACAGTTATGTCTAGATTGATTAAATATTCCAATATCTATATATTATTGGATATTTAATGTGAGATATTTAAATAATATTATAATAAATATTATTTGAATATTATTTAATTAAGTGAATATTATTTGAATATTCACTTAAGTGTTTTATATTGAATAATAATTCAATACTTATTATTTGAATATTATTTAATTAAGTGAATATTATTTTGAATATTCACTTAAGTGTTTTATATTGAATAATAATTCAATACTTATTATTTGAAGATTATTTAATTAAGTGAATATTATTTTGAATATTCACTTAAGTGTTTTATATTGAATAATAATTCAATACTTATTATTTGAAGATTATTTAATTAAGTGAATATTATTTTGAATATTCACTTAAGTGGTTTTATATTGAATAATAATTTAATATTTATTATTTGGGTATTTATTAAATATTCCAAATATGATTTAAAAATCATAAAACCTTATTATATGATTAAAGGTTCTATTATTTGCACAAAAATATAAATTTCTGATTTTCAGAAAAGGTATTAAAATAGAGATTCCCAACTATATTCTTAAGATATTTAAAGGTAATTAAATGCGGATAGTGTTTTCTAACTCATCGAAAATTTGGGAATCTAGTTCAAGAATTCGAGGACAGAGTTTTTCTTCCACTGTTCCTCTAGAATATCTATAACTAGGGGATGGCTCCCCCATTCAAGTAGAGTATTTCAAACTCGCTAAACTCTGAAATTTCAATAAACTCCCTGGTAATGATTTCAAAATCCGTAGTAATCATCGGTAGTTTCGTTGACTAATGTCAACCCACACTTTGACTTACTCCTTTCAATTACTCTGGAGTAAGGTATTCTGAACGGTTACAAAGTTTTGACATGTATTTGTACTTGGGAAAAATGGAATTAAATTCCGATTTCCGTTTCATTGATATTTTTTTCATCATGGGAATTAGAAGGGCCTACACGGCAACGAAATAGGTGCCGGGGTAGTGCCAAAATTATCAAGGCTTGCCCGGTGACGAAATAGGCTCCGAGGTAGTGATCTCTTGCGTGCTAAGGCTGGCCCGGTGACGAAATAGGCGCCGAGGTAGTGATCTCTTAGCACAATGGCCTATATGCGGTCAGGGTGATAACCGAACATGAAGTCGTCCTTCTACTAGTAGAAAAGAAAAGTTACGATACAACGGCTGATCACCGTGTATCGGGTGTTCCAGTACATTCCCTTCCCTCCAATCGGAGTTGTGCTGCACATTGTAACAAAAGCCTAGGCACTGAGTTACTGATAATGTGACAGTAATGAGTAATGATGTTCCTCATACAGTAGTCGTACTGTATGGTATGCTTTGATGAAAAGAGAAATAAATATATCATTCTGTATACGAATGAAGTTTTAAAGGTTTTCCTTTATGATATAAGCTTACTTATATGCTTATGTTGTATTGTATTATTGCTGGGCTGAGTGCTCACTCTTGCTTTTCTTTTTTTATACATATATATCACAACACAACAGCTAGAGTAGATGGCCAGGATTCGTCATACCGCTCGGAAGCGCGTCAGGGCCATACAGGCCGCCCATAGGATGGCAGTTGCAGCTCCTCAGGTAGAAGCACTGAGTTGGTTCGGAGTGTAACTCTTGTTGCTCCGGTTTAATTATAAGTATCACTTATGTATATTAATGAACAAGAACAAACTTTTGCGCTACCATATGATTTCACATAGAAATCATACTGGTAGTAGGTTGCAAGTATTTTACTTTTGGGTTGTAATAACTTTAAATTATGGATCATATGACTATTGTTATTGTAAGTTCGTTTATGAGACATAACTAGCGTGAGTATATTGATGGTGGGGTCACCATGTGTGTGGATTTATTGTTTTATGGTTCAAGTATTAAGTGTTTGTACGGAACAAGGGATCGTGACAACCCAGACCTCCGACCCCGGGTCTGGGGGTGTTACATGTTATACCACATACGACCAGATTGCTTTAAGCCATATATTGATCGTTGTAATTTAACTGAGTACAAATGACGAGGCTTAGTTTCCTCCAATTTTAATCCTTCAGGGATTTTCATATAAACATCACTATCAAGTGATCCATATAGGTAGGTTGTCACAACGTCCATGAGACGCATTTCCAATCTTTCCATACAAGCCATACCTATTAGAAAACGAAAAGTTACTCCATCCATTACCGGAGAGTAAGTTTCATGGTAATCAAATCCAGGCCTTTGAGAGAATCCCTGGGCCACTAGCCGGGCCTTATATCTCACAATTTCATTTTTCTCATTTCGTTTTCGTACAAATACCCATCTATTCCCCACAGGGATCACACCAGCTGGTGTTTGGACTGCAGGTCCAAATACATTTCTCTTGTGCAAGGACTGCAATTCCTCTTGGATTGCAATTTTCCAATTTGGCCAATCATCTCTTTGTCGACATTCTTCCACACTTTGTGGTTCAGGATCGGAGTTCATAGAAATATAACATGCCACGGAAAAAGCATATATCTCATCAATCTCAATACTCCCACGATCCAATAATTTCCTGTTATGTACATAACTCAATGAGATCTCATAATTATCAGGTACATTTGCTTCTGTGGAGGCATGTGCCACTTCAGGAGCAAATATCCTTTTCTGGAGGTAATCCCACTTCTGGGGGTTTTGTTATAGCCTCTTCAGGGGCTCGAACCTCTTCGGGAGGTAATACCATTTCTGGGGTATTATCTGGAACACTTGCCATTTTTTGGGCAGGTCCAATCAGTTTCCGTTTTTGTGCTATAACATCCTTTGCACCAATAGGTATGCCAAGCTTCTGGCGTGGTTTTGAATCACCAACCAATTCTTCAGGAATTGATTTACGAATAGGGATTTCAACCCTTGCCGGAGCATTAACAGCATGTATATGCGATTTTATAATATGTCTAGAATCACTAAAAGCATCAGACATTTGATTAGAAATATTTTGCATATGAATAATTCTTTGAACCTTGGATTCACATTGATTAGTATGAGGATATAAAGCATTCAATCCTGATGTATTCCATGTCAATTCAGAATTTAAATTATGCACAACCTTATCTCCCCCTAATGAAGGGAACATAGACTCATCAAAATGACAATCAGCATATCGAGCAGTAAACACATCACCAGTCAATGGTTCAAGATATCTTATGATAGATGGTGAATCAAAACCTATATATATTCTTATTCTTCTTTGAGGTCCCATTTTAGTTCTTTGTGACGGCGAAATAGGGACATATACGGCACAACCGAAAACCTTGAAGTGAGATATATCAGGAATTTGACCAAGGGCTAGTTGGTGGGGAAATTGTTTATGATAGGCGGATGGTCTGACCCTTATTAGGTTCGCAACATGTAATATAACATGACCCCAAACTGATGTGGGTAGTTTGGCTCTGAGAAGTAAAGGACAGGCAATAAGTTGAAGTCTCTTGATTAAAGATTCTGCCAAACCATTTTGTGTGTGCACGTAAGCTACTGGGTGTTCAACTGAGATTCCTACCGACATACAATAATCGTTGAAAGTTGAAGATATAAACTCAGCAGCATTATCTAGTCGAATTGATTTGATAGGGTGGTCAGGGAATTGAGCTCGTAATTTGATAATTTGAGCGAGTAGTTTGGCAAGGCTGTATTCCGTGTAGAGAGTAGACAGACGTGAGCCCATCTAGTTGATGCATCAATTAAAACCATGAAATATCTAAATGGGCCTGAAGATGGATGAATGGGTCCATAAATGTCACCTTGGATCTGTTCTAAGAATTTAGGGGATTCGACTTGAAGTTTAACAGGGGATGGTCGAACAATTAGTTTTCCTAGAGAACATGCTGAACAAGGAAGTTCATCTTGTTGTATGATCTTTTGGTTTCTAAGAGGATGTCCCGTAGAATTTTTAATAATACGTCGCATCATGGAAACTCCAGGATGACCAAGTCTCTCATGCCATAGGGTAAGTGTTTTTGGGTCTATAATTTTGGGAATAGTGATACTGTGTGACTCAATAATCCTGATTTTTGTGGCATACAATCCAGAAGAGATTGAGTGTAGTTTTTCTAAAATTTTCTTGTAGCCTAAAGTGGTTGAAGTGATTCAAGATAATCATTTCCATCCTCACTAGTAGTTTCAATGTGAAAACCGTTAAGACGAATATCTTTGAAACTTAAAAGGTTCCTAGTTGACAGGGCATTTGGTATATGAATTTGTGTTCCATTTGGTAGGATAAAACTAGCCTTCCCAAGACCTTCGATCATATTAGATGTACCCGATATCGTCAATACTTGAGAGTTGGTTTTCGTTAACTGTGAAAAATATTGTCGACTTTGTAGAATTGTGTGAATGGTGGCAGAGTCAGCAATGCAAATATCTTCCATACTTACTCTGAATACACACATAAATAAATAAACGACATTCTCATTAAAACAAGTACACAAAACAGAAATACAATACATAGAAAGGAAAAGCGTACATAAAAACTATTCATCAAGGTCATAATAAAGATTAGTCCTACTATCTAGTTCATTTGCGGTCTGGTTGATTGGTTCATCATTAAAACTTGCCAAATTTGTTTCCACCCTTTGTCCATTCTGATTTTTAGATGACTCGTAAAGTTTTACAAGATGTTCAGGTATGCAACAAGTACGAGTCCAATGCCCATGAGCCCCACATCTAAAGCAGATATCTCTAGTGTCTCCTTCCTGCGGTGCCTTTCTTTTATTTGGTACATCATTTTGCCACTTCTGGTGGCCAACGTTGTTGTAGCCATCACGCTGCCACTTCAGGTGGCCAGAGTTATACTGATTTCGAAACCGACCACGAAAATTTCCACGTCCACGGTTTCGTCCATAACCTCATCCTCCTCTATGCCCTTTCCCACACTCATTCTTCCGGAATGACGTGTTATGTACTTCGGGTAACTGGGCAGAGCCTGTGGGACGTATCTGATGATTTTTTAGTAACAACTCATTATTTTTCTCAGTTACAAGAAGAAGAGATATCAACTCACTATATTTCTGAAAATTGTGTTCCCTGTATTGTTGCGCCAGGATCATGGTGTTGGGGTGAAAGGTTGAGAGGGTCTTTTCGATCATATCAGCATCAGTAATATTTTCACCACACAAAGTCAGTTTTGAACTTATTTTGAACATGGCAGAATTATATTCAGCAACAGATTTAAAATCTTGCAACCTTATATTAATCCATTCATAACGGGCATGCGACAAATGGACAAGTTTCTGGTGATCAAATATACTTTTAAGATTATTCCAAAGGGTGAGTGGATTTTTGACAATTAGGTATTCAGATTTTAAATTTTCATGAATGTGATGTCTGAGAAAAATGATAGCTTTGGCATTTTGTTCAACAGTTGGGGCTTTTCCTGATTCTATGGTGTCTTTTAATCCGTTAGCACTAAGGTGTAATTCCGCATCTAGCACCCAAGATAGATAATTGTCCCCAGACACATCCAAAGCAACAAACTCTAATTTTGCAAGGTTTGCCATTCTGATAAAGGTTTGAACATGATAAAATATCGCACATCAAGATTTAAATAATTAATTAAATTTATATGTATATATTAATGTTAGATCAGAATTCAATGATTGTCAGGAGCTAGACTCAAACTGATCAGGATTGCTGACGTGATCAGTATTGCATGGTCATCAGTATTTGATCAAGCGTCAGTATCAGGATTATCATCAGGATGCATATCAGGACTGGGATCAGGTTTGATCATCAGGACTGGAAGCTGATCAGGATTCCTACTTCGAGTTATATTTGGAGTCTAGTTAAATAAGGAAGCTTATTTTGTCGGTTCCTTATTTATGGTAATGTAGCTATCGATTAAGGATAGGTTTCAATCTTTGTAATTGATTAGGACTTATCTTGTAATTGATAGAGAAGCTGTGTAGTATATAAACACAGTTTAGGTTTCGATTTGTATAAGCGAGACCGAGGTTAGACAAGAGTTTATACACTCGATCACATACACGAGTATTGTGTAACCTAGCAGCTCTCAAGAACACAGAATTTCTTGAGAGAGTTTGTAACAGTTTTATATCAGATTTAATAAAGCTGTTACCTTACTTTCATATTTGTGAAATATGCTTTAAGAAGTCGATTATCTTATATTATTGTATTCAACCCCCCTTCTACAATAGTTTATTACTGGGCAACAATTGGTATCAGAGCAAACTGATTTAAATTTGAATCAGATACGATCAAAGATGTCGACAACAAAGTATGAAAGCATGAAAATTCCCATCCTGAAGAAGTCAGAATATTCAACATGGAGAGTAAAGATGCTGATGTACCTGGAGGCTATGGATCCTGACTATTTGGACAGGATTCGTGATGGACCATATGTTCCTACTAGAATAGTAGATCGAACAGATACTGTACCTGAACATTATGTGGTCAAGGCTAAAAGTGATTGGACTCCAGAAGAGAAAGCTCATGTACTCAGGGAACCAAAGATAAAGAATATCCTGCACAATAGTCTTGATGCTGTCATGTCAAACAGAGTGATTGCATGCAAGTCTGCAAAAGAGATCTGGGATACCTTGGAAACACAATGTCAGGGATCTGCATCTGTCAAGAAGAACAGAAGGGCTCTCTTGATTCAAGAATATGAACAATTCGATGCAAGACCAGATGAGAGCCTAACTGACTTATATGATAGATTTCTGACACTTCTCAATGATTTATCTTTAGTTGGCAAGGAATATGAAACTGAAGATTCTAACACCAAGTTTCTAAGAGCTTTACCAGAAGAATGGGATACTCAGACCTCAATCATTAGACATCAGTATGATCTTAACACTGTGTCTCTTGATGAAGTCTATGGAATGCTAAGAACTCATGATCTTGAAGTTCAACAGAGAAAGAATAAGAAAGGCAGCAAGGCAAAATCTATTGCTTTGAAAGCAGAGGCTAAATCAAAAGGAAAAGCTATGGAGGTCTCTAAAAGGAAATCAGTTGAAGCTGAGTCAGATCCTGATAACTCTTCATCAGATACTGATGGCAATCCTGATGCCAATACTGATGATGACTCTTCTGACTCAGACATTGAAGAGATGGTTGCTATGATTGTTAGAAGCTTCAAAAGGATGAAGTTCAGGAAGGCTAGAAGACAAGGCAACTTTCAGAAAAGGAACTTCAATGCAGACAAAGACAAGAATATAAAAAAGGATAGCAATGGTAGCAAATTTGACAAGTCAAAGGTTAGATGCTACAAGTGTAATTGTATGGGTCACTTTGCTTCTGAGTGCAAGAAGACCAAGGCACTCATCACATCAAGCAAGGATTGGATGGACTCTTCCTCAGAATCTGATACTGAGGTGGTCAACTATGCTCTAATGGCCAATACTGATGATACTGCTATTCCTGATGATAAGGTACTAAACACTGTCTTTGATTTTGATACTGATAATGCTTCTGAGTTAAGACGTTTTCTAAAGTCATTGCATATTAGCTTTAGAAGTCAAACTGCTGAGAATACTAGAATCTTATCTGAGATGTCTGAACTTAGGAAAAGGAATGTGCATTTAGAAGCTGAATTTTCTCACATGCAAAAAGTACAGATAGAATGTGATAATGCCAATCACATGTATTTAGAGATGAAATCTAAGTGTACTGCTCTTGAAAAGGAACTTGATTATGCTAATGAGAAAATCAGAACCTGGACAGACTCTGGTAGAAAATTTCATGAGATTAATACCTCTAAGAACTGGAAAGAGTGTCTAGGTTATAAGTCAGATGAAAATAAGAAATTGAAAGAGAAAATTGTTGTTGATGAGACAGTTAGTCCAAAAACCCATAGACATGTAATAGACAAAACCAAATCTAAGATTATTCCTGTTAATTTTGTTTTTGGTAAGGATTCCAATTCAATTTTTGAAAAGGGATCTACTTCTGTTCAAAGTGTTAAAGTTATTAAGTCTAAACCTGTCATGAGTAAAGTTACTAAGAATGTTGGTTTACTGTCTCAGAAACAACTCAAGGATAAAATCTGTGAGGTTACAGATAAGAAAAAGGAAGCTACTGTTAAGAGAAACAGGAATGGTAAAATTGGGATTAATAAAGAGAATAATTATCAGTTTATCCCAAATGCACCTAGAAAATGTTGTTTTAAATGTGGGAACTCTAATCGTCTTGCTATTGATTGTAAAAAGAGTTTAAAGAAAGTTACTGAAATTCCTCTGTCTGATGTTAGGAATAGATCAGTATTTTATAAACCACAGAATTCCTGTTTTCATTGTGGTAGTAAATGGCATTCTATTTATACATGTGTAGAATATCATGATTTGTACTATAACTTCTATGATCCATTGCCTAAGTTTAAAAACAGTGCAAATTCTGATAGCTTTGAGAATGTCAATGTGAAGCATGCTTTTGTTAATACTGATACTGACAAAGCAAATCCTGATGGAGTAAAACCTGTCAGGACTGCTAAAGTCAGAAAGTCTTCTGCTGCTAAAATTAATAAAATGCATGGAAAAGGAACCCAACAGGTGTGGGTTCCTAAGAATTCTAACTAGTGTTTTGTTATTCTGATTGCAGGGTAAAAAGAAAAATGTTTTAGTCATGGATAGTGGATGTTCTGTGCACATGACTGGAAACAAAGCCCTGTTATCAGAATATGAAGAAAAAGCTGGCCCAACTGTGTCTTATGGAGATGGCAACATTGGACAAACTTTGGGATATGGCAATATAATCATTGGCAATGTCATCATTGAAAAAGTAGCTCTAGTGAAAGGACTGAAACACAACTTGTTGAGTATTAGTCAAATCACTGACAGAGGTTATCATGTCCACTTCTATTCCACTCATTGTGAAGTAGTCAGCAAAGAATCAGGGAAAACAGTTTTGACTGGCTACATGCATGGTAACATATATGAAGCCAACATTCAATCAAATACTGATGGCTCTCCTACTTGTCTCATCAGTAAAGCATCAGTAGATGAAAGTTGGAATTGGCACAAGAAGCTTTCTCATCTCAACTTCAGCAATATCAATGAGTTGGTTAGGAAAGATTTGGTTAGAGGATTGCCTAAAGTGTTATATACTCCTGATGGACTCTATGATGCATGTCAAAAGGCTAAACGGAGAAGGAATCTTTCAAGAGTAAATCTGAATCCTCTATTGAAGAACCATATCACATACTGCATCTTGATCTATTTGGACCAGTCAACATCATGTCCATCTGTAATATCCGTGAATTTTATTATTTGATTAAATGATATATTTAATCTAAAATATTTATTTTGGAATATTGGAATATTATTATATGATATTTAGTGTGTGATTATGTGCTAAATGGTGAGTCAGAAGCCCCTTTCGAAAATTTCGTCATTTGGAATTTTCTTCAAATTTGAGCCGTTTTGATAATTCAAGGGCCCCGTTGAAATTTCGTACATTCATTTTTAATTCTTCGTCTTTTGTATTCGAATCGTTATCGAAAGGGTTATGGGATTCTATTTAACCCTACCTATTTGATTCTGCAAATAAATTTCAATTTTTGATCCGAAAAAGGAAAAATCGTTCCGAACCCTAATTGCTTAAGGGGACGGATTTGTCGTTCTATATCAATATTGAAGTTGTTATAGCCCTAGTATTCTTGAGCATTAGTTATATAATGATATATATCAATTTGGATGATCATCAACCTTTTTAACCCCTTATTTTTCGTAAAACGTGTTTTTGACCTAATTAGGGTTTTTAAACGATCTAACGAATCAATATCGATCCAAAAATGTTATTTGGGGTATTATTTTTCCAGAAATATAAAAAGACAAATCAGACTTCATAACTCATAGCAAATCTGCAGCAATTATTCATAAAATCCGAAATTCCCAAAAAATTATTTTTTGTATTCTTGATCTTCAATCAATTCGTTCTAAGGGTTATGGAATTCCAAATTTGAAGTTCTTATACTCAAATCAAAGCTCCAAAAATCTAGTTTCAGAATCTTCCAACCTCATCATCATCTGGTAAGTATTCGATTTTATATTGATTTTACAAGTTTCGAATTATAATTAGGGTTCTTGATTCGATTTGGGGATTTTCATTCTGTTGATTCTCCGTTCAATTGGTTGCTTCTAACATGTTCCTAGGGTTCTAATTAGCAAGAATCCATAGTTTAATTTCATGTTTGAGTCGAATTTTTACGGGTTTTGATTTCGGGTTTTGACCCGATTTCTTCTTTCAATTCGTACGTTCTTGATATTGATCTGACATTGTTTTTGATAAAGGGCTTTTATTGTGTGAGTTATAAGCTTCATTTTGGTATATTAATCTTTGAGTTTCATGTACAGAATAGGTAGATCGGGTTTCCGGCCGAGGTCTTCGCCGGAGAATTCTTTGAACGGATTCTGGGCACGATTCCGGCTAGAGACAGATGTTTTGATATGTGGGTTTTGTTTGGCTTCAAAAGGCGAACAAAAGCCCTCTGGTTTGATTTATGTTTGGACGGAATCGAAGAATTCCGGCGGCCGGAGACCGGCCGGATTCTGGAAAACCCAGAATCCGGTGGGTTGTTCTTGGCGACCCGGAATTGTTCTTCCCGACCCGTTTACCCGATTTTCGACCCGGTTTCAATCTTCAAAACCCTAATTCATTTTCAGAAAACTGTTTTTGAATTTTATTTTTAAATTTAATTCGAAAATAGTTTAAAAACTTTAAAAATTCATATTTTATTTTAAAAATAGATTTTAATATCAGAAAAATTCTGATAAATTATATTTATTATTTTAAACCCGAAAATTGATTAAACTTAATTTATTTTAATTATTTTTAATTAATAATTAATTTATTAATTAATTGGTTATTTAATTAATCGATTAATTCTTAAAAATTAATTATTAATTAGATTTAATTAATTAAAAATTCAGTTTAATTATTTTCACCCCTGTTTTATTATTTAAAAATAGTTTGAGTATTTAAAGAGTGTCAATTAATTTTATTAATTGATTTATTTTGCATTAAATGTTTATATTGGATTTAAAAATCCGATTTTTGATTTAAAAATTAATCGTGACTTATCTAAAATTCAAATAAGTTTCGTATGATGTTTTAAAAATGTTTATAAGTGCTATATGGTTCATATTAATTGTGTGTTGTGTTTTATAGTCTGTATATGCCCGTACTAGGGCAAATATCTGAGTTTTAAATATCGTAAATTAGACCGGACGTCCGATACGTAACCGGTTACTTGTTTAAATGCGATTATTGGTTGAATAAGTGTCGAGAGTAGAATGAGAATAGTTAGACTTATTGTGATGAGTTGTTTAATTATAGAATCGAGTTCCCGGAGCAAGGGAAAGGGAAAAGTAGAGTGAGCAGAGTCGATCCGACAGCAGCTTAGACCAGGCAAGTATCTGTGCCTTTACTTGTGATAAAATTTATTATTGTCTTGATTACTTGAATACCGTTATCCCCAGAACAATTCAAATTATCAATCTTTCAACCGCATTTGGACAACTGATTCCATTTCCTTAGAGATTCTTGATTCTTTGATTTGATCTGCATCGGAAACCCTTATTTCCAATTCCCTTGATTATTGTTTACCACCTATTGTTATTGTTTATCATCCTTTGATTATCATTGACAACCATTGATTATTTGACTTCCATCTTGACTATTGATTACGGTCATTGATTATCGACTACCAATATTGATTCCCTTATTGAATGAGTACACCGTACCATTGAAATTACTCCATGATTATTTCTCAATCTTCATTTGATACTGAACAGTTGAAGCTCTTTTGCAATTACTATACATTCAGTTTATCTTATTGAGCATGTTATTGTTTATACCCTATTATAGATTTGGCATGTGTTTTCAAAAATGGACCAGTAATTGGTCGGGCCATATTCATGGTCAGAATAACTTAAGGCCCAAATTGGCCTAGGATCCAGTAGAGGACTATGTCATGAGCTAGTCCGGGGTTGATGCGTGGCTGGCCAGCAGCACAACCTTTGATTTGAATAAAATGTATAAGCCAAATTCTAATTCTTTTCTTCAATTGTTATTGATACAAAGCATGTGTTAGCTAAATATTGTTGATTCTGATATCATAAATTCATATCCTTACAACTGTGATAGAAATGATTTATTGATGTTTGCTGAGGCAATTTTGGCTCACTCTTGCTTGTTGTTTTCTAACCCTATTCCAGTGAAGCGAGAGTATGAGTCGGCATAGCGTGACCGATAGTTCACCAGCAGCCAGGAGAGCCCCTCGAGTCATTGTCATTGGCAGGGTAGTTGTTTTGCTTTTCTAGATTAGATGTCTAGATTTGAACTTTGGTTGTGATCTAATAACTCTGATAAAACTGGTATTGTATTAATAAAAGATTGTAGTAGCTTGTGTTCATTGCCATAATCTGGATGCGGTCTTGGTCAAGGGGTATTTGTGTCTTTATATATATTATGCATGTGTTAAATAGTATTTCGTTGGTCGGATGACTCCTCAAATCTGTACCCCGGGTTTGGAGGGCGTCACAGTTGGTATCAGAGCAACAGGTTATGGCATTTGAAACAAGTTAGGACTTAGGGTCCAGGATAACATAGAGAGTTAGGAATTCACGTAAGGATATTAGGAGGTCAACTAGGGATATTATGCGTAGTAATTAAATGTGGTTATAATTGCAGCCCCCTAGTTCTAGTTCAGACTCAGACCCTTCCGAGGATACGATATCAGAGATACCTACGCCCGTTGAGAGAGCAGGACCGTCTCGGCCAGTGCGATATCAGCCTAGGCATCAGGACCCAGTAGTCAGGAGAGATCAGATACCTTGTCCTATTCCACTCCGACAAGTAGCCCCAGCACCAGTGTCTCAGGCATCAGTTTGTGGGCCTTTGTATCAGTTATGTGAGCCACCAGTTCCACACCATGTGTATCAGAGGGTGAGTAGAGAGAAGGAGTACCTTTATGGACAGGTTATGGAGATGGGTAAGGTTCGTTCGATCGAAGCAGCCGCTGTCCGAGACAGAGACAGACTTAGAGATCAGATGAGAGACATTCAGATGAGGTTTAGGGTTACGAGGACCTTGGTTGAGACTCGATTGCACGGATTAGCTTCTAGTCGAGAGGGAGAGACAGTAGCAGGGATGAGACAGATTTTGGATTATGCGATGAGTGAGATTGCAGAGATTTCAGGACCCCCGTTATGGCCGGCAGGAGCAGGTGATCCGTGTGCAGGTATTAGTAGCAGAAAGATGTGACGTGGATGTATGGTTTCTAGATAGTTAGTATATAGATGCATATTGTAGAATCAGCAGTGCACCGGGCTTATAGGAACGCCTCGGGTTGTTGTTGCATTTTTGTTGTATTGCTGGTCGGCAGTTATGGTTCAACCATGATATATTTTCTTTTGAAGCGTTCTACGCTTGTACTAACTCTATCTATATATATATGATAAACCTCTTTTATAGAACTGTATTCATTCCCCTGTCATTCATTTCCAGCATCATAACTGTTATTCTACTTGTTGCAACGAGTGTATCCATACACCGTTGAGAAGATCTGTAAACCTTCGAGATATCAATTATGATCCTTCCTTCTCTTATATGGACTGTTTGATTAAGCCAATTATTGTTTATTCATCTGCGATATGGCTCCTAGACGACAAACCCATTCAACTGATACCTCTGACCAAGAAGGTCAACAAAATACACCTCCCACGGGCCGCATGGACCCGATGGTAATCCAGTTGTTAAATACTCTTACTCAACAGACTGCCGCATTAGCACAGCAGCAACGAACATTTCAGCAACAGCTCTTAGAACAGCAGCAACAACATCAGCAACATCAGCATCAGCAGCATCAACGATAGCACCAGCAAGCAGCACCGGCGATTACGTTCAAATCTTTCCAGGCAGCAAAACCTCCAGAATTTAAGGATCAGCAGACCCCGTAGAGGCTAAGGCATGGTTGAAAGAGATGGAAAAGGCTTTTGCCTTGATAGAGGTGACAGAGGATAAGAAGACGGAGTATGCAAGCTATTTTCTGAAGAATGAGGCCAGTTATTGGTGGGAAACGAGTAGGGCTATGGAGCCCGAGGGATTGATTACGTGGGCAAGATTTACAGAGTTGTTTTTGGAAAGGTATTTTCCGGACTATATGAGAGATCAGATGGAATTAAAGTTTTTGGAATTAAAGCAGGGAAGCATGACAGTGCCCCAATATGAAACAAGGTTTACGGAGTTGTCAAGGTTTGTTCCAACCTATGTGGATACGGAAAAGAAGAAGGCCAAGAGGTTCCAGCAGGGACTGAGGTCTTGGATTTGTAGTAAGTTAGCTGTATTGGAGTTGGACACCTATGCAGCGGTGGTCCAAAAGGCAATGATTGCGGAGACAGAGAGTGATTCTTACATGAAAGAGAAGGAGAACAAGAAAAGGAAAGCAGGGATACCCGATAAGGGACAGCAGCAGGGAAGTTTTCAAGGGCAAGCGAATAAGAAACTGGGATTTCAGCACGGAAGGAATACAAGTTTTAAGAAACCAGATACCGGAAGCGTAGGACAAGATAATCGTCTACTAACCGGCAGTCAGTAGGGACTTTCTAGACCCCCACTACCAGAATGCAAGACATGCGGGAAGCGACATCCAGGGATATGCCATCGATTGAATGTCACATGCTTTAAATGCAATCAGAAGGGACATTATTCCCGGGATTGCAAGATGGGCATTGTGTGTCATCGGTGTAAGAAACCAGGTCACATGATTAAGGACTGCAGAGCACCAGCAACCGTGAACAATATGATTCGGGCAATTGAAGCACCCCCAGTTGTTAACGTCCAGCCGTTAGCCAGGACCTACAATATGTCAATGGGAGAAGCAGTGAGAGATTCCGACATGGTGGCAGGTACACTTCTAGTAAATTCTATTCCTGCACAAGTGTTAATAGATTCGGGAGCGACGAAGTCTTTTATATTTCTGAAACGTTTGCTCGTAGATTGAATTGCGTAATGAAACCTTTAAGTGGAGTGTTGACTATAGAGATAGCTAATCAGGATCGTATCGCGGTCGGCTCATATTATCCTCGTTGTGAGATAGAGATTTTGGGAAATCGTTTTTATGTTGACTTGTTACCTTTTAAGTTAGGTGAATTTGATGTGATATTAGGGATGGATTGGTTAGTCGCATGATGCAAGTATTGATTGTAAGAATAAGAGGGTTACTTTGATTACCCTAGAAAAGAAAGAAATAATATTTAGAGGAGAGAAACAAAGAAAGAGGTTCCTGACGATGATTCAGGCTAAGAGGTTATTAAGGCAAGGTTGTGAGGCGTATTTAGCTTATGTGATAGATATAGATAAGGAAGTTTCTAAGTTAGAAGATATTCCAGTCGTAAATGAGTTTCCAGATGTTTTTCCGGAAGAATTACCGGGTTTACCTCCAGATAGAGAGATTGAATTTGCGATAGACTTAGTACCAGGCGCGGAGCCCGTATCTAAGGCCCCTTACAGAATGGCACCAGTGGAGATGAAGGAATTGGCTGATCAACTGCAAGATTTGCTAGAAAAAGGAATTATTAGACCCAGCGTTTCACCGTGGGGAGCACCAGTACTGTTTGTCAAGAAAAAGGATGGAAGCATGAGATTGTGTATAGACTATCGGGAGTTGAACAAGCTGACCATTAAGAACAAGTATCCGTTACCTCGAATAGATGATCTGTTTGACCAGCTGAAAGGAGCGGTACATTTTTCAAAGATTGACCTACGGTCAGGATATCACCAATTGAAGATTAGACCAGACGACATACCGAAGACAGCCTTTCGAACAAGGTATGGGCACTATGAATTCTTAGTAATGGCGTTTGGACTAACGAATGCACCCGCAGCTTTTATGGACCTAATGAACAGGATTTTCAAGAGATATTTGGACAAGTTTGTAGTGGTATTCATCGACGACATCTTGATATACTCAAGGACAGAAGAAGAGCATGCAGACCAGTTGCGAATTGTGTTAGAAACGTTGAGACAAGAAAGACTATACGCGAAGTTTTCCAAGTGTGAATTCTGGTTGAAAGAAGTTCATTTCTTAGGACACGTGGTGAGCAGCGAAGGCATCAAAGTGGACCCAGCAAAGATAGAGGCAGTGAAAGATTGGGAGAGACCAAGGACACCGACTGAAGTCAGAAGTTTCTTGGGATTAGCCGGATACTACCGGAGATTTGTGCAAGATTTTGCGAAGATAGCTACTCCAATGACCAAGCTGACAAGGAAAAGCGAGCGATTCATATGGAACGATAAATGCGAAGAAGGCTTCCAAGAGTTAAAGAAAAGACTAACTACGGCACCGGTATTGATGCTACCAGACGATCAAGGTCGTTTCGTAATCTATAGTGATGCGTCGTACAAAGGATTGGGATGCGTACTTATGCAACATGACAAGGTGATTGCTTATGCGTCAAGACAGTTGAGACCCCACGAACAGAAGTACCCTACACATGATTTGGAGTTAGCAGCTATTGTGTTTGCTTTGAAGATATGGAGACACTACTTGTATGGAGAGAGATGTGAAATTTACACCGATCACAAAAGTTTGAAGTATATCTTTACTCAGAAAGAGCTGAACATGAGGCAACGAAGATGGTTAGAACTAATCAAGGACTACGACGTTTCTATCAACTATCATCCCGGCAAGGCAAATGTGGTAGCAGATGCATTGAGCAGAAAAGAGAGATTAAATACACTGACGATGACCAAAGAGTTATACAAGGAATTTGAGAAGTTAAAAATCGAAGTAAGTATTCCGAAGGACGCGACGGAAATGATTTATGCCATGACGTTTCAACCTGAATTGTTGGAGAAGATACGGAAGTGCCAAGAGCAAGTTATGAATGATGATGTGAGTAAAATGACATGTGAGGAAATATGTAGCCAACCGGACGACAAAGGGATCTTGAGATTTGCTTCTCGGATATGGATACCTAACGTAGCGGAACTGAAAAGTGAGATTTTGCACGAAGCACATAACTCGAAGTATTCAATTCATCCAGGGAGTACGAAGATGTATCGAGATCTTAAGACAAACTTTTGGTGGCCAGATATGAAGAGAGAGATTGCGGAATGGGTAAGTAAATGCTTTACGTGTCAAAGAGTTAAGGCGGAACATCAGAGACCAAGTGGATTACTTCAACCATTGGAAATTCCCGAATGGAAGTGGGAACACATTGCGATGGACTTTGTAGTAGGATTGCCTAGAACAAAAGCTAACCATGATGCCATCTGGGTTATCGTGGATCGATTGACGAAATCTGCGCATTTCCTTCCGATTAACGAGAGATTCTCGCTAGATAAGTTAGTTCATATTTACATAAAAGAAATCGTAGTACGACATGGAGTTCCAGTATCGATAGTGTCTGATAGAGACCCTCGATTCAATTCAAGATTTTGGAAAAGTTTTCAAGAGTGTTTAGGCACCGAGTTGAGAATGAGTACGGCTTATCACCCGCAGACGGACGGTCAAAGCGAAAGGACAATTCAGACTATTGAAGATATGCTTAGGACATGTGCACTTGACTTTGAAGGCAGTTGGGACGATCATCTACCCTTGGTGGAATTTTCATATAATAATAGTTATCATGCGAGCATCGGAATGCCACCTTACGAAGCTTTGTATGGACGAAAGTGTCGATCTCCAGTATATTGGGAAGAAGTTGGTGAACGGAAAATGATAGGACCAGAACTAGTGCAACGAACAAAGGAAGTGGTTCAACTGATTCAGAGAAGATTGATAACAGCTCAAGACCGACAGAAAAAGTATGCGGATCTAGCCAGAAAGGATGTGGGATTCGAAGAAGGAGAGCAGGTGTTACTAAAGGTTTCACCATGGAAAGGATTAGTTAGGTTTGGAAAGAAAGGGAAGTTGAGTCTGAGATATGTTGGGCCGTTTGAGATTTTGAAGAAGGTGGGCGAGGTAGCTTACGAGTTGGCATTGCCACCGCATATGCAGCACGTTCATAATGTATTTCATGTATCTATGCTTAAGAGGTATCGACCAGATTCGAATCATGTAGTAGAGTATGAACCCATAGAGGTCCAGGCAGATTTATCATATGTAGAACGACCGATTCAGATATTGGATCGTAAGGAGAAAGTACTAAGGAATAAGACAATAGCGTTAGTGAGAGTTTTGTGGAGGAATCCTAAAGTAGAAGAGTCTACCTGGGAGTTAGAGAGTGAGATGTTAGAAAAGTATCCCCAGTTGTTTCCTTGATCTGATTCTGAGGACAGAATCCTATTAAGGGGGGAAGGATGTAATATCCGTGAATTTTATTATTTGATTAAATGATATATTTAATCTAAAATATTTATTTTGGAATATTGGAATATTATTATATGATATTTAGTGTGTGATTATGTGCTAAATGGTGAGTCAGGAGCCCCTTTCGAAAATTTCGTCATTTGGAATTTTCTTCAAATTTGAGCCGTTTTGATAATTCAAGGGCCCCGTTGAAATTTCGTACATTCATTTTTAATTCTTCGTCTTTCGTATTCGAATCGTTATCGAAAGGGTTATGGGATTCTATTTAACCCTACCTATTTGATTCTGCAAATAAATTTCAATTTTTGATCCGAAAAAGGAAAAATCGTTCCGAACCCTAATTGCTTAAGGGGACGGATTTGTCGTTCTATATCAATATTGAAGTTGTTATAGCCCTAGTATTCTTGAGCATTAGTTATATAATGATATGTTAGGCCGAATACACAATATATAATCAACTATGTATGAGAATAACAATTAAGAACACAGGTTTTTGAATCAACAAACTGAATTATATTAAATAATCCTCTCTTAGTGATGTTAATGAATCACAAAGAGTTTCTAGGTTACAAGAATAATATATTCAATGATCGCATCCCTTCTAGGGATAACCTATCTGTGTTTATATAGTACACAGCTACATACAATCCTTATCTAATTGATACTCCTAACAATTAGCTATACAATTGATATCAATTAAGGATTGCTTCTTATCTTCTATTCTGTTTCCTTAGCTGTATCAATATATTCTGCTTCTTTCCATCTTCAGAATATATTGCTTCTAGAATCTTCAATTCAGCACCGACAGCTAATTCAACTATCACCCTGTCAGACTTTAAATAAACTCTGACCGGCTTCCTTTAAACTCTTCACCCTGTCAGAGTTTAATTAAACTCTGACTGGCTTCTGATAAACTCTGGTCAGTACATGTTGCTTAAACACTGATAAACAAACGTCAGCAATTATATCTAACAATCTCCCCCAACTTGTTCATAATAAAATGTACAAGTTAAACATATAATTGATGATGTCAAAAACATTTAACAAATGCAGTGTTTAACATATAACAGAGTTTAATTTAAAACAGAGTTTAAATTTGACTTAGAATAGAAAATATATTAAAAACTTACAGTCAGACTTTACTTGATTTCTTGAATATCAGGCACTGTCCTGATATAGTCTGATAGTAGTTTCTTTTCAGCTCTTTCTAGCTCTTCCACCATGATCTCCTTCACTTCTTTCAATTCTGGATCAAATTCTCCAGTCTGATAAATTGCAGCTCTCAGAGAATAGATGGAATTCTTCCTCATCTCATTCCCTAGCTTAATATAATAAGCTTTATCAGATTCTAAATTGAATTCAAGAACTTTTATTCCAAGAGCTGTAGAGAGCTTTGCACTATTTCTTCTCATCTCAACAAGATTTCCATGAGCATCTTTGTACTTAGGAATGTAAGCACTTGTAATTATAGCACCACTGAGAACCTTTGCTCTCATCATCCTTACTCTCAAAACTTCAGCTGCATTTTGAGTCCTTTGATTTCTGACTTTGAGTAGATATAAGACATATTCTAACTCTTCAGCCATTTTCAAATCTATATCATTTTCACCTATTCTGTATACTCTGCCGTCAGCCATGAAGTATAACAGAAGGTCCTTCCTAAGTCCCTTATGATATATTAACTGAACAGACTCTAGCTTGTCAAGGCTCTCTTGAGTAACCCCAACACCAGGTTCTGCCAGTGAAGTTTGATCCATTGGACTGTTATTTATCCTCTTCTCTCTGTGTGAACCTAAACCAGACTTGTCATAAGATTGTTTTCCATGTACTGTCCTGGTTTGAGAAAAATCCACAGGTTCTAATGTCAGAGTTTCAGAAAGTACAGGTCTTAAGAAACCTTTGAGTTGAGTTTGTACAACTTGAGCCTTGTCAGAGGTTGTCACATCTTCAACAGAAACAGTAGAGACCCTATCATTCCTCTGTAGTTTGTCATATCTACTGAGGCTCCTGTGTCTTTGTCTAGCTTTGTTGCTGTAGCCATGGGAGTTGTAGGAGATGAGCTATCAAGCATACCAAATTTCTTGAGAAGATTTCTGGTATATTTTGCTTGATTGATAAAAATACCATCATCTGTTTGCTTGACCTGTAAGCCTAGAAAGTAACTAAGCTCTCCCATCATGCTCATTTGGTACCTGGATTGCATAAGCTTTGCAAACTTCTTACAGAGTTTGTCATTAGTAGATCCAAAAATAATATCATCTACATAAATTTGAACTAAAAGCAAATCATCACCAGAATTGAAATAAAACAAGGTTTTATCAATTGTACCTCTTGTGAACCCACTTTCTAAAAGAAATTGAGCAAGAGTTTCATACCATGCTCTTGGTGCTTGCTTTAGTCCATATAATGCCTTGTCAAGCCTGTAGACATAATCTGGATGCTTGGGATCTACAAATCCTGGTGGTTGTTCAACAAACACTTCTTCTTCAAGCTTCCCATTGAGAAAAGCACTCTTTACATCCATCTGAAAGACTTTAAACTTCTTGTGTGCAGCATAGGCCAGAAAAATTCTTATGGCCTCCAATCTAGCAACTGGAGCAAAGGTTTCATCATAGTCAATTCCTTCCTGTTGTGAATAACCTTTTGCCACAAGTCTAGCCTTGTTTCTTGTAATCACACCTTCACTGTCAGTCTTGTTTCTGAAAACCCACTTTGTACCTACTATTGATCTATTCTTTGGTCTAGGTACAAGTGTCCAGACTTCATTTCTTTCAAATTCATTTAACTCTTCTTGCATTGCTGTAATCCAATTAGCATCTTGAAGAGCTTCTTCCACTTTCTTTGGTTCTGTTTGAGACAAGAAAGCATGATACAGACACTCATTATTTGTTGCACTTCTAGTTCTCACACTAGCATCAGGATCTCCAATTATGAGATCAGGTGTGTGTGCCTGTGTCCACTTTCTTGCTGTTGGTAAGTGGTTTCTTGTATCATTATTGGATCCTCCCCCTTGATCCATGTTAGATCAGAATTCAATGATCGTCAGAAGCTAGACTCAACTGATCAGGATTGCTGACGTCATCAGTATTGCATGGTCATCAGTATTTGATCAAGCGTCAGTATCTTATTGATCATCAGGATTCCTACTCAGACTATGATCAGGATTGATCATCAGAACTTGAAGCTGATCAGGATTCCTACTTCGAGTTATATTTGGAGTCTAGATAAACATGGAAGTTTGTTCCTGGTTTGTAGAATGCAGCTATCGATTAAAGATATGTTTCTATCTTTGTTATGATTAGGACTTATCTTGTTATTGATAGAGAAGCTGTGTGCACTATATAAACACAGTTTTGGTTTCGATTTATGTAGATTATTCGGAGGAGAACATAATCGAAGAGAAGCTCTTAAGAACAGAATTTCTTGAGAGAGTTTTTGTAAGCTAGCAGCTCTTAAGAACATCAGAATTTCTTAAGAGAGTTTGTAACAGTTTTATATCAGAGTTAATAAAGCTGTTATTGTTATTGTTATTGATCTTTCATATTTGTGTTATATAAAGTCGAGAATCTTATACAATTGTATTCAACCCCCTTCTACAATTGTTATTTACTGGGCAACAATTGGTATCAGAGCAAACTGATTTAATTCTGAATCAGATACGATCTAAAGATGTCGACAACCAAGTATGAAAGCATGAAGATTCCCATCTTGAAGATATCAGAATATCCTACATGGAAGGTAAAGATGCTGATGTACCTGGAGGCTATGGATCCCGACTACTTGGACAGGATTCGTGATGGACCATATATACCAACAAAGTTCATAGAACGAACAGATACAGTACCAGAACATTATGTGGTCAAAGCTAAAGCTGAATGGACTCCAGAAGAAAAAGCTCATGTACTCAGGGAACCAAAGATAAAGAATATCTTGCATAATAGCCTTGATGCTGTTATGTCAAACAGAGTGATTGCATGCAAGTCTTCAAAAGAAATCTGGGATACTTTGGAAACTCAGTGCCAGGGATCTGCATCTGTTAAGAAAAACAGAAGGGCTCTATTGATTCAAGAATATGAACAATTCGATGCAAGACCTGAAGAGAGCCTGACTGATCTATATGATAGATTCCTGACATTATTGAACAGCTTATCCTTAGTTGACAAAGTATATGAATCTGAAGATTCAAACACCAAATTTCTTAGAGCTTTACCTGAAGAATGGGATACTCAGACCTCAATCATTAGACACCAGTATGATATGAACATTGTGTCTCTTGATGAGATCTATGGGATGCTAAGAACTCATGATCTTGAAGTTCAACAGAGGAAGAACAAGAAAAGCAGCAAGGCAAAGTCAATTGCTTTGAAAGCAGAGGCTAACTCAAAAGGAAAAGCTATGGAGGTCTCTAGAAGTAAATCAAGAGTAGCTGAGTCAGATCCTGACGACTCTTCATCAGATACTGATGGCAATCCTGATGCCAATACTGGTGATGATTCTTCTGACTCAGACATGGAAGAGATGGTTGCTATGATTGTCAGAAACTTCAGAAGGATGAAGTTCAGGAAGAATAGAAGACAAGGCAACTTTCAGAAAAAGACCTTCAAAGCAGACAAAGACAAGTATATCAAAAAGGACAGCAAGAGTAGCAAATTTGACAAGTCAAAGGTTAGATGCTACAAGTGTAATGGTATGGGTCACTTTGCTTCTGAATGCAACAAGACAAAGGCACTCATCACATCAAGCAAGGATTGGATGGACTCTTCCTCAGAATCTGATACTGAGGTAGTCAACTATGCGTTAATGGCCAATGCTGATGTAATTGCTGCTCCTGATGATAAGGTACTAAATACTATCTTTGATTTTGATACTGATAATGCTTCTGAGTTAAGACGTTTTCTAAAGTCATTACATATTAGCTTTAGAAGTCAAACTGCTGAGAATACTAGAATCTTATCTGAGATGTCTGACCTTAGAAAGAGGAATGAGATATTAGAAGCTGAATTTTCTCGTATGCTAGAAGTACAAAAAGAATGTGATAATGCTAAACACATGCACTTAGAGATGACATCTAAATGTACTTCCCTTGAAAAAGAACTTGAAGATGCTAATGAGAAAATCAGAACCTGGACAGACTCTGGTAGGAAATTTCATGAGATTAATACCTCTAAGAATTGGAAAGAGTGTCTAGGATATAAGTCAGATGAGGATAAGAAATTGAAAGAGAAAATTGTCATTAATGAGACAGTCAGTCCAAAGACCTATAGACATGTTATAGACTCAACCAAATCTAAGATTACTCCTGTTAATTTTGTTTTTGTTAAGGATTCCAATTCTACTTTTGAAAAGGGATCTACCTCTACTCAAGGAATTAAAATTATAAAGTCTAAACCTGTCATGAACGAAGTCACTAAGAATGTAGGTCTATTGTCTCAGAAACAGCTTAAGGATAAAATCTGTGAGGTTACAGATAAGAAAAAGGAAGCTACTGTTAAGAGAAACAGGAATGGTAAAATTGGGATCAATAAAGAAAATGGTTATAAGTATATCCCAAATGCACCTAGAAAGAGTTGTTTTAACTGTGGTAACTCTAATCATCTTGCTATTGATTGTAAAAAGAGTAAGAAGAAAATTGCTGAAATTCCTAAGTCTGATGTTAGGAATAGATCAGTATTTTACAAACCACAGAATTCCTGTTTTCATTGTGGTAGTCTATGGCATTCTATTTATACATGTAAAGAGTATCATGATTTGTACTATAACTTTTATGATCCATTGCCTAAGTTTGAAAGTAGTACAAAGTCTGATAGAACTGAAAATGTCATAATGAAGCATGCTTTTGTTAATACTGATACTGACAAAGCAAATCCTGATGGAGTAAATCCTGTCAGGACTGCTAAAGTCAAAAAGTCTTCTGCTGTTAAATTTAATAAAATGCATGAACAAGGAATCCAACAAGTGTGGGTTCCTAAACATTCTGACTAGTGTTTTACTATTCTGATGCAGGGTAAAAAGAAAAATGTGTTAGTCATGGATAGTGGATGTTCTGTGCACATGACTGGAAACAAAGCCCTGTTATCAGAATATGAGGAAAAAGCTGGCCCAACTGTGTCTTATGGAGATGGCAACATTGGACAAACCTTGGGATATGGCAATATAATCATTGGAAATGTCATCATTGAAAAAGTAGCTCTAGTGAAGGGACTAAAACACAACTTGTTGAGTATTAGTCAAATCACTGACAGAGGTTATCATGTCAATTTCTATTCCACACATTGTGAAGTAGTCAGTAAAGCAACAGGAAAGATAGCTCTAACTGGCTACAGGCATGGTAACATATATGAAGCCAACATTCTCTCAGATACTGATGGCTCCCCTACATGTTTCATCAGTAAAGCTTCAGTAGATGAAAGTTGGAATTGGCACAAGAAGCTTTCTCATCTCAACTTCAGCAACATCAATGAGTTGGTTAAGAAAGAATTAGTAAGAGGATTACCTAATGTCTTGTATACACCTGATGGACTCTGTGATGCATGCCAAAAAGCAAAACAAAGAAGGACATCATTCCAGAGTAAATCAGAATCCTCTATTGAAGAACCATATCACATGCTACATCTTGATCTGTTTGGTCCAGTCAACATCATGTCCATCAGTAAGAAAAGGTACACTCTTGTAATTGTTGATGAATATTCTAGATTCACCTGGGTGTATTTTCTGCACAGAAAAGATGAAACTCCTGAAGTTCTGTTGGATCATGTGAGAATGATTGAGACAACCACAAAGTACAAAGTCAAGATTCTGAGAAGTGATAATGGTACTGAATTTAAGAATTCAAAGATGGAAGAGTTCTGCAAATACAAAGGAATCATTCAACAATTCTCTGCTCCTGGCACACCTCAGCAAAATGGAGTAGTAGAAAGGAAGAATAGAACTCTTATTGAAGTTGGCAGAACTATGTTGGAAGAAGCTAAATTACCTACATATTTCTGGGCAGAAGCAGTCAACACAGCATGCTATACACAAAATCTCACATTGATAAACAGGCATGGTGTCACTCCTTATCAGTCACTCAAAGAGAAGAAACCAAGTCTGAAGCATTTGCATGTGTTTGGCTGTAAATGTTTTGTTCTCAGAACTCATCCTGAACAGCTAGGGAAATTTGAAACAAAGGCTGATGAAGGAATATTCATAGGTTATCCTACAACAAGAGCCTTCAGAGTTTTTAATTTCAGAACAAGAACTGTCATGGAGTCAATACATGTATCTTTTGATGATAAGAAGATAACTGGAATCATTGAAGACTCGCATGATAGATTGTTATTTGAAAATGAAGCTTCCAAGGAACCTGAAGAAAGTGAATCAGATCCTGTCAATTCATCAGATACTGATGGGTCACCAAATCCTGATGACTCACCAGGTACTGATGGTGCTAATACTGATGATGCAAACAACAGTAATACAACTAGTAGTGCTAATGTTGAGGGGGAGCAACGGCATTCAACTACAAGTTCAGAGTCAACTCAATCATCAAGACAGAATTCTTCAGATACTGATTCAAGTGAAGATCCTGATAACACATCAGGAAGGCATAGCAATAATTCAGGGAGAGCTTCAAATCAATCAAATTCTTTCAATCAAGATAACACCAATCCAGGGGGAGCATCTACTTCAAGAAACAATTTGACACCAGCAAGGAAATGGACAAAAGATCATACTCCTGATTTGATAATTGGAGATCCTGATGCAGGTGTTCAAACAAGAAGTGCAACTCAGAATGAATGTTTATATAATAACTTTCTATCCAAGGAGGAGCCTAAGAAAGTTGAAGATGCACTTAAAGATGCTGATTGGGTTACTGCAATGCAAGAAGAACTGAATGAATTTGAAAGGAATGAAGTCTGGAAACTGGTACCAAGACCAAAGAATAGATCAATTGTTGGTACAAAGTGGATTTTCAAGAACAAGACTGATTCTGATGGAGTCATTATCAGAAACAAAGCTAAACTAGTTGCAAAGGGGTATTCCCAACAAGAGGGAATTGACTATGATGAAACTTTTGCTCCTGTTGCAAGACTAGAAGCCATCAGGATATTTCTTGCTTATGCAGCACATAAGAAATTCAAGGTTTTCCAGATGGATGTTAAAAGTGCTTTCTTAAATGGTGAACTGGAGGAAGAAGTTTATGTTGAACAACCTCCTGGTTTCATTGATCCTAAATATCCAGATTATGTCTACAGACTGGATAAGGCACTTTATGGACTAAAGCAAGCTCCAAGAGCATGGTATGAAACCTTAGCTCAATTCTTACTGGAAAGTGGATTCAAAAGAGGTGCAATTGATAAAACTCTATTTTATTTGAATCATGGTAAGGAGTTGCTGTTAGTTCAGATTTATGTTGATGATATCATTTTTGGGTCAACAAACAATAAGCTGTGTGAAAAGTTTTCCAAGCTTATGCAGTCAAGATATCAAATGAGCATGATGGGAGAAATGAGTTACTTTCTGGGTCTTCAAGTTAAACAGACTGATGAAGGGATTTTTATTAATCAGTCTAAATACACAAGGAATTTACTGACAAGGTTTAACATGCAAGACAGTACTCCTGCTTCAACTCCCATAGCTACAGCTACCAAACTTGATCCTGATCAAGGTGAAGAGGTAGATGTAACTCACTACAGAGGAATGATTGGCTCTTTATTGTATCTCACTGCCAGTAGACCAGATATCATGTTTGCAACCTGTCTATGTGCAAGATTTCAAGCAAAACCTAGAGAACCACATCTGATTGCAGTCAAAAGAATTTTCAGATATCTCAAAGGCACTCCTTCACTTGGCCTTTGGTATGCAAGGGAATCAGATTTTGGGTTGTGTGGTTATTCAGATGCTGATTTTGCAGGATGCAAAATAGACAGGAAAAGTACTTCAAGAAGTTGTCAGTTTTTGGGTGGAAGACTAGTTTCATGGTTCAGTAAAAAGCAGAAATCTATTTCCACTTCAACTGCAGAAGCTGAGTACATTGCTGCAGGAAGTTGTTGTGCTCAGATAATGTGGATGAAAAATCAGTTGTTAGATTATGGCCTGTCATACTCAAAAATCCCTATTTATTGTGATAACCAAAGTGCTATTGCAATGACAGGAAATCCAGTTCAGCATTCTCTTACTAAACACATAAGTATCAGATATCACTTTATAAGAGAACAGGTTCTGGAAGGAACAATTGAACTTCACTTTGTTCCTACTGATCAACAACTAGCTGATATATTCACCAAGCCACTACCTGAAGCTATTTTCAATAAATTGGTGAATGAACTTGGAATGATGAATTTTGAGAATTTCTGAGGAAAAGCTACAGAGAGGAAATCCTGATAAACTGTCAAATCCTGATGGTTATTCAGAAAGGTATGTATCTTTGATCAAATCCTGATAGGACTCAATCCTGACAGGAAATCAATTGGTCAAATCCTGATGTTCAGATATTGAAGCTGGTATGAAAACCAGAGGTTCTATGCTAATTTGTCATTAACACTCCTGGTAAACTCTGGACAATTAGATTATTACTTAGTCTTTGATTAAGTTTTCAGTCTTAATTATCAATTTCAATTTCATTATTATCAGAGTTTATTATTTATCATCTCTATATCACTATGAGTGTTACTAACAAATTTTGCAGGCAAGTACAGGAAGAAAACAATTGAGAAAATAGACAAATTTCATTAATACTTGAAGATTCATTACACATGAAAAATGGAAATTACATATTTGTTTTCCTAGTCTATTTTCTACTCAGGAACTCGTGCTTTACAGATAAGCATGAACACGTGCCCTGCAAATTAGCATGAATGCTCCTGAGCAGCTTCACAGTCCATCAGGATTGGAAGATTTCTATGTCCATCCTTAAAGGACAAGAAGAGGAGCAGACGCACTTGCAGGTGGCTCGTCCCCTTGATCACCGGAACTTTTCCGTGCTTCCAACTTGCAAGACATACAAGCATCACGGATCTTTCTATTTCTCTCAAGCTCTCGCTCGAGTTCCTCATCATCTTCATCATCACCGTCTTCTGGCTCTTCTTCATCGACGATGACTAAGTTGTGAAGAGGATTCCAGTCAGGATCAACCTTCTGGAAGTTATGGAGAAGGACTTCAGCCATTGCGTTGAGAAATGCTTCATGTTCCTGAGGGTCAGGAACAGGTTGTGGTTCTTCGTGCTCTGCAATCTCAGCCAGAGCCTCATCCATCTCTTGCCAGATTAATGCGAGATCATCATATTCCTCATCAGGTAAATCGTTTTGATTGTTGAAGCAGCTTCTGAACCTCAAGCTCCACAAGAACCATTGGTAGCAAATACTGATGCAAGCATATCAAATCCTGACGATGTTCATCCTGACGTTAGTGGTGCTCCTGATACTGAGCCTATTTTGATACAGCCACTTCGTTCAAGACCAATGGATCATCCTATCTCAGAATCACAGGATAAACTGAAAGGTATTGCAATTCCTGATCCTGACATATCTCATGGTTCTGATGATGATAATTCTGATGATGATAGTGATGATGATAATGAGAATCGAAAAGAGAAGGAACAGCTTGCTACAGCACTCAAGATTAGTCTTGGAACTAATTTTGGTTCATCAAGTACATATATGGCTAGCAATGCTTCCACTGGGAAAGATCAGAGACAAGATTTTTCTATTCCTTCCTTTGATCCTGCAGAGGCATTTAGACAGAATGAATGGAACAATTCATGGCACAATTCTGATGAATCTATCAGTTTTTCTTCTGCTATTGAACATGCCTATAATGCAGTGAAATCTATAGAGAATCAAGACTTGAAGAATCATCTGAAGGCTACTACTCTGTTATCCAAAAGCCTGAAAAGTGAGATTGATTCTATCAAGGGTTCAACTGAAAAAGTGAGGACTGATATCTTTAATAATTTTACAAAGGTGCCTACTACTTTACAACTGAGGGTAGTGGAATCCCAAGTGAAATCTGTTGTTTCAGAACAAACCTCAATCAAACAAAGAATTGATTCTCTGGATACTAAGGTAACTGAAATTCAAGCCTCTCTTTCCTTAATTTTGCAATTATTGTCAAATCCTGATGTCAAAAAGGGGGAGAAGGTTATTCAGACAAAATGTACACCTGATCTAGTATTAAGAAATAATGATGATGATACTGGAAATGATGGTGGTGACAAAGTGATACAAGGAGAAACCTCTGATGCTGCGGTTTTGAAGTCTACAATTCAAACTTCTCAAAGTCAGACTACGCAGTCAACTCATGTTTCTGATTCTGGAGTTAAGACAGTAAGAACATTGGTGCAATCTCAGATCCTGACGGAAGATCAAATCCTGACACCTGGTCATGGACACATTCTTGCTACAATTCCTGAAGGTGATGAAGATGTAATTATTGATAATCCTGAAGATGCATCAAATTTATTCCAGAAGTTTTCTACAAAAGATGGCAGAATTGTTACTCTATATCACACTGATAAAAGAGTTCAACAATTATATGCAAGAAAAGCACTCTCTACAGCAAGTGAAGAATATCCAGATCTCTCACATGAAGAATTCTTGAGACTACAAAGAGAGACAATGGAAAGCTATACTGCTCCTACTAGAGGTAGAGGAAGCAGAGGTAGGAGAGGTGCTAGAAGAAATAGAAGAGGTTCTTCAACTCAAACAGTACCTAGACAGACAAGGTCTAGAGCATTAAGAATTGAAGAAATTCCTGAAGCTTCACAAAATCTAACAGATCCTGTTATCAAGGATATCATGGAGAAAGAAGACAAGGAATTTGTTGAAGAAGAACCTGAATTGAGAAGAAAATCAAGTAAATCAACTCTCAGCAATACAAATCAAATTGAAGATTCTAATCCTGACAATATTCAAGATCCTGATGAATCTGAAATTCTGCAAGAGGTTGATTTGATAATCTTATCTACTGTTGTTGATTGTCACAACAAAGAAGTAGATGAAGAAGAAGAAGCCAGAAGAAGAGATATTACAAAAAGAACAAATGAAGATTTCAATCTCTATCTACAAAGGCTTAAAGTTTCAAATGAAAGACAATGAAAAAATTTAAGCAGACAAGAATCTTTACTTGAAAGAAGCTACGCTCATGAAAAGGAGAAATACAAGAAGTGGAAACATATAAGTACACTAAGGTGTGATAAACTTATCAATTTTCAGTCTGGTGGAATTATAACAAGTGCTTCAAGTGTTGTTGATTTGTCTGATATGGCTAGATCAAAAACACTCTGGTTAAAGATGTTTTCGAATCTGAAGCAAATGTCAAGTTACACAAGAGGAGGTATTGGACACAGGGATGCTGAATTTCTAAACATAACTTATGCTGATCCTTACTCCTTAACTGAAATTGGAGGTACTTTAACTTCTGAAAACCTGAACAATTTATTAGCTGTTGATATAGTTATAGATTGTCATGATGGTTTTGAAAAGAAAGAAAAGCTTCTGTACTTTATGAAAGATGGTAGTGTGAAGATTCTATCTATTCAAGATCTGCTGATGAAAACTACACAGGAACTGAAATATGTTCACTATCTGTTAAGATGGAAGAACCAAGTGTACAAAGAATGGAGTGACATGATTTTGTCAACAATAAGAAGAAGACTGGATGGAAACAGTAATTTCGATGGTAATTATACTCCCATGTACTTAAATCAAAGAGGTCAGGATGTGGAAATGCAAAGGGGTACTGCTGTTAAAGAAGTAAATTTTGGCATGACTCATCTTTCTCTCAATCCTGATGGGAAGGAAATTGCTTATCTTTTGCTTGAAGAGCATAGTCTTCAGAGAAACTCCATACAGAATCTCAGAGCAGCTATCTACCAGATTAATGAGGAAGATGAAGAACTCAGAAATCTTAAGGAAAGACTGATTCAAATTCTTGAAGAAAAAGAAGAAAGTTTATTATCCAATTTCTTGAAGATGAATCTGTTCTATCAAAAAGCTTAAACAGATAAGTTGTTTCTGAAGATACTTGTACATTTTGATACATGTTTTTGACATCATTGAATATTTGGAATCTATACTTTATTTCACAAAGTATGAGATTGGGGGAGATTGTTAGATCAGAATTCAATGATCGTCAGAAGCTAGACTCAACTGATCAGGATTGCTGACGTCATCAGTATTGCATGGTCATCAGTATTTGATCAAGCGTCAGTATCTTATTGATCATCAGGATTCCTACTCAGACTATGATCAGGATTGATCATCAGAACTTGAAGCTGATCAGGATTCCTACTTCGAGTTATATTTGGAGTCTAGATAAACATGGAAGTTTGTTCCTGGTTTGTAGAATGCAGCTATCGATTAAAGATATGTTTCTATCTTTGTTATGATTAGGACTTATCTTGTTATTGATAGAGAAGCTGTGTGCACTATATAAACACAGTTTTGGTTTCGATTTATGTAGATTATTCGGAGGAGAACATAATCGAAGAGAAGCTCTTAAGAACAGAATTTCTTGAGAGAGTTTTTGTAAGCTAGCAGCTCTTAAGAACATCAGAATTTCTTAAAAGAGTTTGTAACAGTTTTATATCAGAGTTAATAAAGCTGTTATTGTTATTGTTATTGATCTTTCATATTTGTGTTATATAAAGTCGAGAATCTTATACAATTGTATTCAACCCCCTTCTACAATTGTTATTTACTGGGCAACAATCCATGCTCTCCTGATTCATATGTTGATTCTCTGAAGCATCTGAGGCTCCCCCTGAGTTGGATGACTCAGAGTTTGAACTGTCAGAGTTTGAATCAGTTTCCTCAACTGACTCACTTGCTGTGTCTTGTTGAGCTTCTTCACGCTCCCCCTCAACTGGTTCTCTATTTTGTTCAACTCGAGAATTTTCAGTTTCTCCAGTATCTACCAGTAGAGGTTCAGAGTATGCTTCATCAGAGTTTGTCAGTACTGCTTCATCAGAGAATAATCCTTCATTTTCAAAACGCAGTTGATCATATCCATCTAAGTCATCAAGTCCAGTTATTTTCTTGTCATCAAATGACACATGTATGGATTCCATGATCACTTTAGTTCTCAGATTGTAGACTCTGAATGCTTTTGTTGACAATGGATAGCCAACAAAGATTCCTTCATCAGCTTTTAATTCGAACTTTGTCAACTGTTCAGGATGAGTCTTCAACACAAAGCATTTGCATCCAAATATATGAAAATATTTCAAATTTGGCTTCTTATTTTTCACCATCTCATATGGTGTTTTCCCATGCTTGTTGATCAATGTTGCATTTTGAGTAAAACAAGCAGTTTGAAC
Source organism: Heracleum sosnowskyi (assembly GCA_030848705.1). Classification (NCBI taxonomy): domain Eukaryota; kingdom Viridiplantae; phylum Streptophyta; class Magnoliopsida; order Apiales; family Apiaceae; genus Heracleum; species Heracleum sosnowskyi. The sequence goes on from CM061238.1 coordinate 13,926,836, forward strand.
AGCTTCTGCCCAGAAATATGTTGGTAATTTTGCTTCATCAAGCATAGTTCTGGCTGCTTCAATTAAAGTTCTGTTCTTTCTTTCAACTACACCATTTTGCTGTGGAGTTCCAGGTGCAGAAAATTCTTGTTTCACTCCTCTTTCCTTGCAGAAAGCTTCCATGATTGAGTTTCTGAATTCAGTTCCATTATCACTCCTTATAATTTTGACTTTGTGCTGTGATCCTTTATCCAGTAGATTTACATGATCCATCAGAATTTGAGCAGTTTCATCCTTCTTTGACAAGAAATACACCCATGTATATCTAGTATATTCATCAACAATTACTAGAGCATATTTCTTTCTGCCCATGGACATCACATTCACTGGTCCAAAGAGATCAACATGTAGAAGATGATAAGGTTCCACTACTGAAGATTCAGATTTGCTCTTGAAAGATGACTTCCTTTGCTTGGCTTTTTGACAAGAATCACATAAGCCATCTAGACTGAGTATTGATTTTGGAAGTCCCCTTACAAGATCCTTTCTTATTAGCTCATTTATGTTGTTCAAATTGAGATGAGAGAGCTTCTTGTGCCAATTCCAACTCTCTTCATTTGACATTTTAGCAGTCAGACACACTATTTTTCCATCAGAGTTTGTTACCAAACTTGCTTCATAAATGTTGTTGCGCCTGTGTCCAACTAGAACAACTTTTCCAGTAGATTTACTGATAACTTCACAGTATTCACTATGAAAATCTACATGGTTTCCTCTGTCACAGATTTGACTCACAGATAGCAGATTATGCTTGAGTCCTGAGACTAGAGCTACATTTGTGATGATGACACTTCCAAGATTGATATTGCCATATCCCAGAGTGTGTCCTATGTTGCCATCTCCATAGGAAACTTTTGGGCCAGCTTTCTCCTCAAAGTCTGATAGCAGGGCTTTATTTCCAGTCATGTGTCCTGAGCATCCACTGTCCAAGATAAGTGTGCTCTCTCTTATGCCCTGCAATCACAAACAAACACTAAGTGTTAGTTTTAAGGATCCAGACTTGCTTGGATCCTTTGCCTTTCTTAACATTGTTAGCTTTTGCAGCGGAATCAGTATTATCAGAGTTTAAACTAACATTGTCAGACTTTACACTAGCAGAGTTTGCTCTAACCCATTTCAAGTTGGGTTTTAGCTCATAATAATTATGATAGATAGCATGATAACTCTTACAAGTATAAATAGAATGCCAAGTGCTCCCACAGTGTGTGCATAAAGTTTGTGGTTTAACTCTTACATAATCATTCTTTACTCCTGATGTAGAAGATAAAGAATTAATATGTTTGTTCTTAGTGCAAAATCTAGCAAGATGATTAGAACTACCACAATTATAACATGTTTTCCTTGGAGCAGCACCAGTAGGCAAATGATTATTTCTATTATTTATGCCTATCTTTCCATTCCTATTCTTCTTGGATCCTTTAGGTTTCATGGCAGATTTTAACTCTTTCAACTTATGATTGAATTGTTTTCCTGTCATCAAGCCAACATTAACCTGTTTATCACAAGTTTTTACTGGCTTTCTTACAGCTTCTAGTTCCATAAGATTTTCTGTTATAATATTTTCCTGTTTTTCACAGGCTTCATTTGATTCCATATCAGCTTCCCTTATTACAACAGATTTTAACTTATTGGCTTCTGGAACAAATTTCACAGGTTTAAGTTGTGGTTTTACCTTAACCTTGTCTTTAAACCTAAGTTCATCATTTTCACAATAACCTAAACCTACAGAATCAGTCTGAAACACTTGATGAGTGTCTCTTCTAGAATCTGTCCAAGTCTTGATTATTTTTCTTTCCTTCTCTAAATCAGATTCTAGTTGCCTATATCTTTTCAGCAACTCCTGTTCTACATAAACAGCATCATCTCTTTCTTTTTGAATCTGTTTCATGCTTTCAAGTTCTCCTTCAAGAAACTTGTTTCTATCTTTAAGACTAAGATTCTCAGTTTTAATTCTCTCATTTTCTAAAGTCTGATCCCTATAGCTAACATGAACACTTTTCAGATATACTCTTAACTCAGAGATATTATCAGTATCATAAGCATAAGTAGTTAGGGGTACCTTATTTTCAGATGATTCAGTCTCATCTCTGACAGTTGCCATAAGAGCATAGTTTTCTCCATCATCAGAGTCTGAAGTATCTGCCCAGTCTTTGCCTTTAGAGATGAGTGCTTTCTCAGATTTGCCTTTCTTGCACTCTGGGGCATAGTGACCCATCTCCTTACACTTGTAGCACTGGATTTCAGATTTATCCTTCTTGCCAGACTTGGTCTCCCTTCCATCAGACTTTCTAAAACTTCTCTTATCAGAGTTTGAATCTTTCCTAGAGAATCTCTTTCCTTTCTTGAAGTTCTTGAATCCCATCTTTTTGAAGGTCTTCACCATCAATGCAGCCATTTGCATCATCTGTTCTTCATCATCCTCAGAGTCAGAAGCTTCATCAGAGTTTGAGTCATCATCAGTGTTTGATGACTCACTCTCAGATTTAATGACTAAAGCCTTTCCCTTGGCTTTCTTCCTTGATGATTCCTTTTTAATGGGTTTCTCCTCGACTTTGAGAGCAACAGATTTTGTCTTTTTACTCAATCTTCTATTCCTTTGTTCTATCTCCAGTTCATGAGTTTTCAATAACCCATAGATTTCATCAAGATCTGTATCAGCAAGCTCATAATTATCTCTTATTGTGGTTGTCTTTAGATCCCACTTTTCAGGTAGAGATAACAGAAACTTGAGATTAGACTCTTCAAGCTCATATTCTTTATCAACCAGAGACAGATCATTCAATAGTTTGCAAAATCTGTCATAAGTCTCAGTCAAGGTTTCATTAGGTCTTGAATCAAAGTGCTCATACTCCTGTGTGAGTATTGTCTTTCTGTTCTTCTTAATAGCACCTGTTCCCTGGCATCTGACTTCTAAAGCATCCCATATCTCTTTGGCAGTCTTGCAGCCAATTACTCTGTTAGACATAACATTATCTAAAGCACTGTGGAGAAGATGTCTAACCTTTGCATCTTTTGCAATTGATGAGATGTCCTCAGGAGTCATATCTTTCTTTTCCTTTGGAACAGTCTTTTGTTCTTGACCATCAACAACAGGGGACAATTTAGTCGGCATATGAGGACCATCATTAATTCAACCTTTTTAACCTTTTATTTTTCGTAAAACGTGTTTTTGACCTAATTAGGGTTTTTAAACGATCTAACGAATCAATATCGATCCAAAAATGTTATTTGGGGTATTATTTTTCCAGAAATATAAAAAGACAAATCAGACTTCATAACTCATAGCAAATCTGTAGCAATTATTCATAAAATCCGAAATTCCCAAAAAATTCCCGAAATTCGTTCTAAGGGTTATGGAAGTCCAAATTTGAAGTTCTTATACTCAAATCAAAGCTCCAAAAATCTAGTTTCAGAATCTTCCAACCTCATCATCATCTGGTAAGTATTCGATTTTATATTGATTTTACAAGTTTCGAATTATAATTAGGGTTCTTGATTCGATTTGGGGATTTTCATTCTGTTGATTCTCCATTCAATTGGTTGCTTCTAACATGTTCCTAGGGTTCTAATTAGCAAGAATCCATAGTTTAATTTCATGTTTGAGTCGAATTTTTACGGGTTTTGATTTCGGGTTTTGACCCGATTTCTTCTTTCAATTCGTACGTTCTTGATATTGATCTGACATTGTTTTTGATAAAGGGCTTTTATTGTGTGAGTTATAAGCTTCATTTTGGTATATTAATCTTTGAGTTTCATGTACGGAATAGGTAGATCGGGTTTCCGGCCGAGGTCGTCGCCGGAGAATTCTTTGAACGGATTCTGGGCACGATTCCGGCTAGAGACAGATGTTTTGATATGTGGGTTTTGTTTGGCTTCAAAAGGCGAACAAAAGCCCTCTGGTTTGATTTATGTTTGGACGGAATCGAAGAATTCCGGCGGCCGAAGACCGGCCGGATTCTGGAAAACCCAGAATCCGGTGGGTTGTTCTTGGCGACCCGGAATTGTTCTTCCCGACCCGTTTACCCGATTTTCGACCCGGTTTCAATCTTCAAAACCCTAATTCATTTTCAGAAAACTGTTTTTGAATTTTATTTTTAAATTTAATTCGAAAATAGTTTAAAAACTTTAAAAATTCATATTTTATTTTAAAAATAGATTTTAAATATCAGAAAAATTCTGATAAATTATATTTATTATTTTAAACCCGAAAATTGATTAAACTTAATTTATTTTAATTATTTTTAATTAATAATTAATTTATTAATTAATTGGTTATTTAATTAATCGATTAATTCTTAAAAATTAATTATTAATTAGATTTAATTAATTAAAAATTCAGTTTAATTATTTTCACCCCTGTTTTATTATTTAAAAATAGTTTGAGTATTTAAAGAGTGTCAATTAATTTTATTAATTGATTTATTTTGCATTAAATGTTTATATTGGATTTAAAAATCCGATTTTTGATTTAAAAATTAATCGTGACTTATCTAAAATTCAAATAAGTTTCGTATGATGTTTTAAAAATGTTTATATGTGCTATATGGTTCATATTAATTGTGTGTTGTGTTTTATAGTCTGTATATGCCCGTACTAGGACAAATATCTGAGTTTTAAATATCGTAAATTATACCGGACGTCCGATACGTAACCGGTTACTTGTTTAAATGTGATTATTGGTTGAATAAGTGTCGAGAGTAGAACGAGAATAGTTAGACTTATTGTGATGAGTTGTTTAATTATAGAATCGAGTTCCCGGAGCAAGGGAAAGGGAAAAGTAGAGTGAGCATAGTCGATCCGACAGCAGCTTAGACCAGGCAAGTATTTGTGCCTTTACTTGTGATAAAATTTATTATTGTCTTGATTACTTGAATACCGTTATCCCCAGAACAATTCAAATTATCAATCTTTCAACCGCATTTGGACAACTGATTCCATTTCCTTAGAGATTCTTGATTCTTTGATTTGATCTGCATCGGAAACCCTTATTTCCAATTCCCTTGATTATTGTTTACCACCTATTGTTATTGTTTATCATCCTTTGATTATCATTGACAACCATTGATTATTTGACTTCCATCTTGACTATTGATTACGGTCATTGATTATCGACTACCAATATTGATTCCCTTATTGAATGAGTACACCGTACCATTGAAATTACTCCATGATTATTTCTCAATCTTCATTTGATACTGAACAGTTGAAGCTCTTTTGCAATTACTATACATTCAGTTTATCTTATTGAGCATGTTATTGTTTATACCCTATTATAGATTTGGCATGTGTTTTCAAAAATGGACCAGTAATTGGTCGGGCCATATTCATGGTCAGAATAACTTAAGGCCCAAATTGGCCTAGGATCCAGTAGAGGACTATGTCATAAGCTAGTCCGGGGTTGATGCGTTGTAATAACCCGAATTTTTGGAAAAATTTAAAACTTTTCTGATTATGATTAAGTGTATCAGTGAATAGTGATTTTGAGGGTTAACAAAAATTTTCATGCCATCTATGTACGAGACGTAGTGTGGATATTCCGAAGTCATATTAGTGATCTACGGAGTAAATAAGTGAATGCAAAGACGATCGGAATTCAGAAATTCCAAATTTTATCTTGGTGTAATATTCGACCGGGCAGCGAATTATATATTATTATATTCAAGAAATGAGATATTAAGATTGAGGATTTGAGGATTAAATATAGACATGGAAGTAACATGTAACAAGATTAATTCGAGGAATGCAACATTTGGATCATCCATGTGAAAGGAAAGCGAACCAGTAAAGTTACTTTAACAGAACCAATGCATGTCCGACACATGTCGAGAGAAGAAGCAACCAAGGGGATGACTCACCCCTCTTTTATACAAATATCAGCATACTTATCTATTTATCAAGAAAAAGAAAAGAAAAGGGAAAGAAGAAAAGCAAGAGAGAAGAACTCTCTCTCCCCAGATTTTCGGCCAGCAGAAACAGAGCCCAAAGAAAAATCCACAACTCCATTTCTATCCATCCTTAAATCACCAAATTTTAACCATAGCTTCTCCACTCCATGGGCAACGTTCGCTCAAAATTTCATGGCCAACAAAGGGGTGTAGCCTAGTCAAATCCCTTCCCCAAGTCGGAGAACAGAAACTGTCCTGCTTTTCCAGTTTCGACCACTCACCTTAGAAAGCCAATAAGTCGAGCTTCAAGCATCCCCTGGTGATGAGGTAGGACTCAAAAGAAAGCCCTTGAAGAGTAGAAGGTGTGGTAAAACTCTCAGAACCAAACTCTTGTTTTTCGATTTTATATGAATTTTACAAAGTAACGATGAATAGTAACTTGTATGTTGTTTTGTTTTTGGATATTGAGTTTGTGGCTTCCAAAAGTTGTATTAAGCAAGGATCTAAGGTTACATAAGGAATTTAGCAGCAAGCAAGCTTGGAGAAGGTATAAATTTTGAAACCCTTGAAGTATTATGGGGTTTGTGGATGATTAATGGTGTTATGCATGTTTATAGCCTTAGTTGTTAAGATTGGGCTTTGATTTAAGTTATAATGAGTTATATGAACGGAAAGGCATTGCTTGGCCTCAGTTCTATGTTATATAAGATGTATGTGTTGGGTGGAGTAATCGATATGCATTTTGGATGATTTGAAATTTGGGAATATCCGAGTTATAGCCGTCGTAATGCCCAAATTTTTACCTACTGATTGGTTCCCTGTTTTTCCTCTGTTAGAGCTCGACCCTTGAATCCTACTGCCCATGATTGTGTAGTTTATGTTATAAGCCTCGTAATGATATGTGGTTCGCCTAATTTGGCCGAACGGTTTAAGAGAAAAGTGAGTTTTAGTAAACGTCGTTCGGAGGAACAACCCCTCTCTGGTCAGTCACTTTGAGGCTATATTTGGACCACTTAGAAGCCTTATTAAAATGTGAAACTCTGAGGAATAATACTAGAGACAGTTAGGAAGGCTCACGAAAAAGATTCGGATTAAAATGATTATTTTTCGATTTTATAAAAATGTTTTAGTCGAGGTCGCGCAAGTGAAAACTACTGAAAACGAGACTTAGAAACCAAGGTTCCAAATGGTTAAGTATAACTTGGATTCGAGGATGGATTTTGAACCAAACTTATGATATAAGAATTTGACGAATAACATGGACTTAGTGTGACGCTAGAGCGAGCAAGTAATGCCTTGGTTGTGTTTCGCTTACGTGTTTAAGCATTGGGTTATAAGTGGTTTATCGAGGAGATTAACCGTGTGTTTTCGTTTGACTTTGTCTAGATTGTCCGGCATCGTCGCGAACCCCTATCACTTCTCGAGCATCAGGCAAGTTTTCTAAATCTATACTTTGAAGTATTGATTATATATTACTGCTTTTGTCATGCGTGGAGTTATACAGTTTTGCGATACATGTTATACATTGTATAAAATAGAGTTTGATTTTGGTTTATATACGAGCTTTGAGATAATGTACTTATGAACCGGTATACCTTGTAGCTCTATATATAAGAGCATATTCATTGTTTTCGACTCTAAATCGGGAGTCGGTATTCTGAGATATGTAGATAGCCGTGGAAACCCGGAGGGATTCCATCGGCAAAATACTATGTGATTTGAGGAATGTTATTTGAGTATTATCTCGGTCGAGAAATACTATTTGAATACTATTTCAGTTATATATGCAAGTGAGAAGTATACATGTGTTATTACATACTTGTTTTCGAATTGCTATGTATAGCAATACTTGAGGTTATGACTTGAAGTTGGGGCTTATGAGTTAGATATGGGATATCAGCTATAAGCCAGGATTTTATATTTGCCCTAGGATAAGGGCGGGTGATTTTCTCTAAGATCAGAAGTAGTTATATTTCGGTATATGTTAAAGGTTATTTTCCGATAAAGATATCGGGTAACTGTTATTCGAGGGTTAATTATTTTATTTAACGAATATTATTTATTAATATTCATCTGAGGATTATTTAATGAATGTTATTTTTATTTTGAATATTCATTTGAGGCTTAATTATTTAATAAATATTATTAATTATTTTCAAATCAAAAAGAGGTTCCCAAAACAATGTTTTTCCATTTAAGTCTGTCTTTTGAGAAGACTTAAATGCTCGCTCACTATCCAAAAGACGGGGAACCTGATTTTTGTAACTGCTATTCATTTTAAACTCTCAAAACTCAAAAGAACTGTCAGAGTAAAAGATTCAATCTCGATTTCATGAAGACTATTTGTCGCTCAACCTGAGTTTCCGGCTATAGGCCAGTATGTACTTATGGGTTAGCTTCCCATTGTTCGGGAGTTACCAGGGATTGTGAAAGTCCGGCTAAGAGCCAATATGGGTTAATGGGTTAACTTCCGATTGATTCTGGGAGTAACCAAAGGATCCCAGTGCGATCTTTGAACGGGCATTTGCCCGGGGAACTTGAATTTGGCCCAACTTGCGCCAGAATGATTGCGGATGGAGCTTTCATTCAGGATGATTGCGGATGGAGCTTTCATCCAAGGTAATTGCGGATGGAGCTTTTACCTGAGGGTAATTACGGATGGAGTTTTTATCCTTCTACTAGTAGAGAAGACCCGCGGTGGACCTGGAAGCGGCGACTGATCATCGTCGATCCACGTCTGGAATTATTGAAATCTCAATACAGAGTTCAAATGAAATTTCTCCTACATACGGAGTTCAGTGTTCCCATTTGACAGTATCTTGAACTGCTGAGTGTTATAGTATCCACAACTGCTGAGTGCTACGTCACTGGAGCAGGGTGTCAGCATCCAAATTTCTATCATATCCCGATTAGGGAAAATATTCGAGTTTTCAGTAAAGGATACTTATCTTGATAAATTGCTACGGCAAGTACAAATTTCACTTATCTTTCGTATAAAGACGATAATTTATATTTGAAGTACTGTTGTGGTATATATATTCCGATAAGGAAATAATTTCAGTATCGAGATATTTTGACAAATTATTGTGTTATACCCGCTTTATTCTGGGTTGAGTTAAAGGCAGGATTATGCCATATTTTCATTACCTTGCTGAGCTATCGCTCACTCTTGCTATTATTTTATATATTATATAGCAGCGAAGCAGGATGTCAATGGGACGGCACATACCTCGCAAGGCGTTTCCATAAACAGTTTCTAGCAGTGATCCCGAGAGTAGTACGAGCCAATCGAATCAGGCTACGGCTTTTGGCATTCAACTTATGTATAGACATGAATGGCATTAGAGGACTGTGAACATCAGAAGGCTAAGTTGGTAATGTAACAATACTTAGAAGTTGTATCAGTAACAGATTCAAAAGACATTCGGGTATTGTAATAAAAATTATTTATTCCGCAATTGTTGTAGTGTGTCGTTTCTGAGACTCTAACCTGTGTGTGTGTGTGTGTGTGAGACATATGTTGTGGGGTCATGAGCAAGTAAATTGTGAATGGTGTGAGTAATACAGGTAAGGCAAGGAGTACATGGATTGTGACAACCCTAAATCCCTGACCCCGGATTTGGGGCTGTTACAGAGATGGTATCAGAGCGTTAGGTTACAGTCCTCAGAAACGATAGGAGATCGAGTCTTACAATACCCTTAAGAATGATAAGAACATCTAGAGCCCAAATTGAGTTCGTAGTCGGGTTAGAGGACATGACCCTGACTGTTTAAGATGAAGCCCGAGAGGGGACTTCTTCTGGGAAACCGTACTTAGGACTTCATGGTTAGTCACCTCGATTCGTATGAGTTATAGATTGATGGGATTCTGAGCTACCAGACCCCGAGGCCTGCGAGTAGGCAATTGATGATGCGTTCCTTGAAATGGACGGAGACCCGATAAAGGAAGATCCATAGGAGGATCTAGAGGAAGACCCCATGGTGGGTCAAGGAAAGAATCTTGTAGAGAACGTGTTGATTGATAAAGATGTAGTATGTTACTTGAGGTCGTATAATAAAGACCGGACGAACCTTCAGAGGATAAATAAGTGACGAGATGAGAGTTTAAAGATTGTTTATGATTCATCAAGAGATATGACAAAGAAAATGGAGTAGAATCTCCAAAGCAGAAGAGGTAGAGGCAGTATAGCCAGTATCAGTGGATTGATTCGACTCGAACGAAACCTGTCACTCGTAGTCAGTTATAGTTGCCCATAAGGAGGCGGCATACGTAAGAACCAAGATGTTCAGATTTTAGCGAACGATTAAGGGTACTTAGTTGCCTAGAATAGTGGAAGGAATTGCTTTGGGCTTGAGATTCCAATCCCCCACGACCAGCGATTCCACTGGAAATAGTGTCTATTACATCATTGAGGGATTTTATTATCTCAAGGAGAATTTTGGGTATATGTACCATGTAAATGTTATTGTAAGACAAGCACGCTAAGACGGAATCGAGAACGAGATTTACCACCCTCCGGAAACCAGGAAGGAATTCTGAGGATAGAACAGAAGGGTCGGAAATCAGACCCGAGTATTACTAGTGGGTAAATAGATTGATCAAGTTTCCCTGATTTTGGAAAGAAATTCAGCAAATTTTGGCAAACCTTGTCCTTCTGATTACTAGAGGATGTCACCAAAGAGAGTAGAAATTAGAGCGAACCCTGTGGATTGGGTAAGATAGCCATTATATGGGTTGGTGGACAGACCCTGATTGCTATAAATGATTGTAGAGATAAAATGATGAAGTTAAGATTGGATGGAAAAGGCGAAACATATTTAAGGACCAAGACGGACTGAGAAATTCCGGGATTGACTTAAATGAAAAGGCTATTGTGCCAAAGTGTTAAGCTTAGGTAGCACACGGGATTGATATGGGAGAAGGAATATTGGGTATAAGGATGATTGAAATAGAGACCGGATTTAAGCCTGTAGATTCTAACGATCTTCCGGAGTACCGCCCAGTCGACATGTGGAATTGCCATCGCTACGGGCGACAACGGTATCGAAGTCTTTTTATAGAACAGAACGCTTACTTGAGGTGTTTGCGCCTAGTCGAATAGAACTCCCTGCGATTGCAAATGTTGATGGTTGAATTCTTAGCGACTATTATAAGTCGGCAATGACGTAAGTATCGAACACCTTAGGGTGCGTGGAAAACAAAAGCTTTGGAATTGAACGATTATCCATCAGAGAAGCCGACATAAAAGGAATCCGTAGAGACCTTGGTAGTACCCTCCCCATTTGCAAATTATGTGGGATATTTCCCCAATCTATGATCTATCTTGACCTCTCTACGGGAAAGAATTCTGATAAAGGGTATATTCCCTCTTCGAAGTTGTTTTATAACACTTGTGCTAAACCATATTCAGTTTCACTTGTGCCAGAGGCTGTCACAATGCCTACTTTTAGGCTTTCGAAGCCCTGTCAAATGATGTTATTTAAGCTTTCACTTTCCTTCAAATAATGAATGACCCCATGGTGATACCTCACCACCTGTTTGTTGAATACCAGTATCTTTATGGCTATCCTTTTCTTGTAAATCGCACCTTTGGAATCTGTTCAATTTTAATCCAAGGTGTTCCTTTAAGAAATATTGTCGAAAGACGATAATCATTAAAGTGATATCGAATTGCTTTCATACTTTTCAACTTCCACTGAGACGAACAACCCTATACCTATAGGGGCTACAAGGACTATCTGTCTGTGTGATAGAAGTCGGATGGGACGCCATCACTTGTAAGTTGCGAAATACAAGAAGGCTAATTACCTTTAGTAATGTCTCAATTGAGGCACGCAACGTTGAGTTCTTATGATCATATTGATCTCTCGGTAAAATTCTCTTACCTCCAATAAGGTTACCTTAAAACTCATAACCTTATGATCACCAGTGTGTGACATTTTCTTTGATATGGGAGCTACCTTTCAAAGCCCCATAAATTTTTTTATCCTTATTGAATTTCAAGGGGAGGCCAACCAGGTCAAATAAGTCAAAATTCGCTGATAGGAATTAGATTCGCAACGAAATCGCCTATGACAGGAGCGAATCCCTAAGACGAATAGAATGTTAGTGACATATTGATGAAATTGATTTATTCTCCCAAGGATGTTATGATAATGGGAAGCGTGTCAATTGATATACGCGAAAGAAATAGCGATGTGCCGTGAACTCCAGTGACAACGGTGTTAGACAGATGCCCTACAGTGGAATTGAGATTTTGGAGGAGTTGTTTACGAATGGACACTACCTCTGGGTTAGCAAGATAAGTATTGACGATGGAGTCAGAGGAAGCTGGTATGGTGACTTGGGAGAAGTGCAGCGTGTGTGGTTCTAGAGGAATAATTCTCGGAAATATATGGAGACCCGGATGAAAATGAAAGTTAAAGAGTTAAAACAAGAAACCATGACTGTGACCAAGTATGAGGCCAAGTTTTATGGATTATTGAGGTTTGTTCCGGAGTTTGTGAACACAGAAGGAAAGAAAGCCAGTAGGCTTTAACCAGGGCTACCTCCAACAAGAAGCCCACTTTCAGGACCTTTAAATAGCAGGAGCCCTGCTACACTGTTTAGACAGAGCTAATGTATCGTTGTATATCAAGAAGTTGAATGATAATTAAACCTTAAGGCCGAGCCGCTAAAGAGAATAATTACAAGTAGAAATAGCCATTCGAGGAATTTTCCCATAAGACTGGTACATCCAGGTTGTGAACTAGAAATATGAGGTCGACACTTTTGATAGACCTGATCCCTTTCAAGTTGGGAGAAGTTGATATTATAATAAGGAGGGGTTGGTTGACACCCAATGGAGCCAATTGATTACAAAAAAAAAAAAAAAAAAAGAGAGTAATAAATAAAGGATGGAGACAGATTCAGAGATTCTTGAGTATAGTTCAGACTAAGAAATTATTATGCCAGAGATATGAGGCATAATTAGTTCTTATGGTTGACGCCAAGAAAAGAGACACGAAGTATAAAGGAAACTACAATGGTTTTGGGAGATTGTACAAGGTTTTAATGAGCTACCAGATATCGATTTGGATGACATGAGAAGGAATACCGAGTATTCAGAGTTTAATGAGAATGAAAGAGTTAGCGACTCAGTTACAAGAATTGTTGGGCAAGAATATGATAAGACCCAGTGTACCACCGTGGGGAGCCCCGGTGTTGTTCGTAAGAAAGAAAAAGGGTAGTAGGAGATTGTGTATCGACTATAGAGAGTTGAGCAAGCATTACCATTAAGGATAGGTACCCGTTGCCTAAGATAGGTGGTTGTTTGACCAGCTGAAAGACGCTGTGTATTTCCAAATTTATTTAAGAACTGGGTATCACCAGTTGGAGGTTAAATCAGAGGATATACCCAAGACTGCGATTCGTACTAGGAATAGACACTTCGAGCTTTCAGCGAGGTTATTTTGGGTTGACTTATGCACCCACAAATTTTATGGAATGTAATGAATGGGCTTTGAGTTACCCGTGATAGTAGATAGCATGAGATGGAGAAATGGCTAGAATTGACCTAGGATTATGACTGTAAGATACACTACCATCCGGGGAAGGCCAATGTGGTGGCCGATACCCTTAATTAAAATGAGACAGAGATGGATTCCGAATGATTGGGAATTAAAGGATGAGATTTTACACAAAACCCAAGTTAGTCTAACAAACTAGAAGGACAAAAGATTTCACCAACAAGCGACTAGTGACAACCAAGACAGACATAGAAAGTATGCGGACTAAGCCCGCGAGTATAGAGATAGTACTGCTATCGATAAGCTAAATGGCATGTTGATGAATGACAAGCAAGTTTATGTTGGTGTATTTTCTGTACAAACAAGATGGGGAATATGAGGTTAGAGATTCGTGATGCTAAAAGATATCCTCGTGAAAGGAATTAATGAGATTTGGAAAGAAAGGGAAGTTGAGCCCGAGATTCATTGGGCCATCTGAGATTTTAAGACGCGTTAGGAAGGTGGCCTACGAGCCAGCCTTACCCCCCAAACTTGTAGAATGGTCATAACGGGGTTCATGTGTCAATGCTACGTCAGTATACTATAGATGCCCGACATATGTTAGAGTACGAGCAGGTAGATATACCACCTGGTCTGACTTACAAAAAACAACCTGTGGAAATCACGGATAGAAAAGAGCAAGTGCTAAGTGACGAGGTTGCCAAGCTAGTGAGAGGTTTGTGGAAAATCAAGAAGTGGAAGAATCCACTTGGGAGTTAGAAAGTGCAATGGAAGAGAAGTACCCCCAGTTACTCCTAAGTTGATTCCGGGACGGAATCCTTTTAAGGAGGGGAGAATGTAATAACCCGAATTTTTGGAAAAATTTAAAACTTTTCTGATTATGATTAAGTGTATCAGTGAATAGTGATTTTGAGGGTTAACAAAAATTTTCATGCCATCTATGTACGAGACGTAGTGTGGATATTCCGAAGTCATATTAGTGATCTACGGAGTAAATAAGTGAATGCAAAGACGATCGGAATTCAGAAATTCCAAATTTTATCTTGGTGTAATATTCGACCGGGCAGCGAATTATATATTATTATATTCAAGAAATGAAATATTAAGATTGAGGATTTGAGGATTAAATATAGACATGGAAGTAACATGTAACAAGATTAATTCGAGGAATGCAACATTTGGATCATCCATGTGAAAGGAAAGCGAACCAGTAAAGTTACTTTAACAGAACCAATGCATGTCCGACACATGTCGAGAGAAGAAGCAACCAAGGGGATGACTCACCCCTCTTTTATACAAATATCAGCATACTTATCTATTTATCAAGAAAAAGAAAAGAAAAGGGAAAGAAGAAAAGCAAGAGAGAAGAACTCTCTCTCCCCAGATTTTCGGCCAGCAGAAACAGAGCCCAAAGAAAAATCCACAACTCCATTTCTATCCATCCTTAAATCACCAAATTTTAACCATAGCTTCTCCACTCCATGGGCAACGTTCGCTCAAAATTTCATGGCCAACAAAGGGGTGTAGCCTAGTCAAATCCCTTCCCCAAGTCGGAGAACAGAAACTGTCCTGCTTTTCCAGTTTCGACCACTCACCTTAGAAAGCCAATAAGTCGAGCTTCAAGCATCCCCTGGTGATGAGGTAGGACTCAAAAGAAAGCCCTTGAAGAGTAGAAGGTGTGGTAAAAATCTCAGAACCAAACTCTTGTTTTTCGATTTTATATGAATTTTACAAAGTAACGATGAATAGTAACTTGTATGTTGTTTTGTTTTTGGATATTGAGTTTGTGGCTTCCAAAGGTTGTATTAAGCAAGGATCTAAGGTTACATAAGGAATTTAGCAGCAAGCAAGCTTGGAGAAGGTATAAATTTTGAAACCCTTGAAGTATTATGGGGTTTATGGATGATTAATGGTGTTATGCATGTTTATAGCCTTAGTTGTTAAGATTGGGCTTTGATTTAAGTTATAATGAGTTATATGAACGGAAAGGCATTGCTTGGCCTCAGTTCTATGTTATATAAGATGTATGTGTTGGGTGGAGTAATCGATATGCATTTTGGATGATTTGAAATTTGGGAATATCCGAGTTATAGCCGTCGTAATGCCCAAATTTTTACCTACTGATTGGTTCCCTGTTTTTCCTCTGTTAGAGCTCGACCCTTGAATCCTACTGCCCATGATTGTGTAGTTTATGTTATAAGCCTCGTAATGATATGTGGTTCGCCTAATTTGGCCGAACGGTTTAAGAGAAAAGTGAGTTTTAGTAAACGTCGTTCGGAGGAACAACCCCTCTCTGGTCAGTCACTTTGAGGCTATATTTGGACCACTTAGAAGCCTTATTAAAATGTGAAACTCTGAGGAATAATACTAGAGACAGTTAGGAAGGCTCACGAAAAAGATTCGGATTAAAATGATTATTTTTCGATTTTATAAAAATGTTTTAGTCGAGGTCGCGCAAGTGAAAACTACTGAAAACGAGACTTAGAAACCAAGGTTCCAAATGGTTAAGTATAACTTGGATTCGAGGATGGATTTTGAACCAAACTTATGATATAAGAATTTGACGAATAACATGGACTTAGTGTGACGCTAGAGCGAGCAAGTAATGCCTTGGTTGTGTTTCGCTTACGTGTTTAAGCATTGGGTTATAAGTGGTTTATCGAGGAGATTAACCGTGTGTTTTCGTTTGACTTTGTCTAGATTGTCCGGCATCGTCGCGAACCCCTATCACTTCTCGAGCATCAGGCAAGTTTTCTAAATCTATACTTTGAAGTATTGATTATATATTACTGCTTTTGTCATGCGTGGAGTTATACAGTTTTGCGATACATGTTATATATTGTATAAAATAGAGTTTGATTTTGGTTTATATACGAGCTTTGAGATAATGTACTTATGAACCGGTATACCTTGTAGCTCTATATATAAGAGCATATTCATTGTTTTCGACTCTAAATCGGGAGTCGGTATTCTGAGATATGTAGATAGCCGTGGAAACCCGGAGGGATTCCATCGGCAAAATACTATGTGATTTGAGGAATGTTATTTGAGTATTATCTCGGTCGAGAAATACTATTTGAATACTATTTCAGTTATATATGCAAGTGAGAAGTATACATGTGTTATTACATACTTGTTTTCGAATTGCTATGTATAGCAATACTTGAGGTTATGACTTGAAGTTGGGGCTTATGAGTTAGATATGGGATATCAGCTATAAGCCAGGATTTTATATTTGCCCTAGGATAAGGGCGGGTGATTTTCTCTAAGATCAGAAGTAGTTATATTTCGGTATATGTTAAAGGTTATTTTCCGATAAAGATATCGGGTAACTGTTATTCGAGGGTTAATTATTTTATTTAACGAATATTATTTATTAATATTCATCTGAGGATTATTTAATGAATGTTATTTTTATTTTGAATATTCATTTGAGGCTTAATTATTTAATAAATATTATTAATTATTTTCAAATCAAAAAGAGGTTCCCAAAACAATGTTTTTCCATTTAAGTCTGTCTTTTGAGAAGACTTAAATGCTCGCTCACTATCCAAAAGACGGGGAACCTGATTTTTGTAACTGCTATTCATTTTAAACTCTCAAAACTCAAAAGAACTGTCAGAGTAAAAGATTCAATCTCGATTTCATGAAGACTATTTGTCGCTCAACCTGAGTTTCCGGCTATAGGCCAGTATGTACTTATGGGTTAGCTTCCCATTGTTCGGGAGTAACCAGGGATTGTGAAAGTCCGGCTAAGAGCCAATATGGGTTAATGGGTTAACTTCCGATTGATTCTGGGAGTAACCAAAGGATCCCAGTGCGATCTTTGAACGGGCATTTGCCCGGGGAACTTGAATTTGGCCCAACTTGCGCCAGAATGATTGCGGATGGAGCTTTCATTCAGGATGATTGCGGATGGAGCTTTCATCCAAGGTAATTGCGGATGGAGCTTTTACCTGAGGGTAATTACGGATGGAGTTTTTATCCTTCTACTAGTAGAGAAGACCCGCGGTGGACCTGGAAGCGGCGACTGATCATCGTCGATCCACGTCTGGAATTATTGAAATCTCAATACAGAGTTCAAATGAAATTTCTCCTACATACGGAGTTCAGTGTTCCCATTTGACAGTATCTTGAACTGCTGAGTGTTATAGTATCCACAACTGCTGAGTGCTACGTCACTGGAGCAGGGTGTCAGCATCCAAATTTCTATCATATCCCGATTAGGGAAAATATTCGAGTTTTCAGTAAAGGATACTTATCTTGATAAATTGCTACGGCAAGTACGAATTTCACTTATCTTTCGTATAAAGACGATAATTTATATTTGAAGTACTGTTGTGGTATATATATTCCGATAAGGAAATAATTTCAGTATCGAGATATTTTGACAAATTATTGTGTTATACCCGCTTTATTCTGGGTTGAGTTAAAGGCAGGATTATGCCATATTTTCATTACCTTGCTGAGCTATCGCTCACTCTTGCTATTATTTTATATATTATATAGCAGCGAAGCAGGATGTCAATGGGACGGCACATACCTCGCAAGGCGTTTCCATAAACAGTTTCTAGCAGTGATCCCGAGAGTAGTACGAGCCAATCGAATCAGGCTACGGCTTTTGGCATTCAACTTATGTATAGACATGAATGGCATTAGAGGACTGTGAACATCAGAAGGCTAAGTTGGTAATGTAACAATACTTAGAAGTTGTATCAGTAACAGATTCAAAAGACATTCGGGTATTGTAATAAAAATTATTTATTCCGCAATTGTTGTAGTGTGTCGTTTCTGAGACTCTAACCTGTGTGTGTGTGTGTGTGTGAGACATATGTTGTGGGGTCATGAGCAAGTAAATTGTGAATGGTGTGAGTAATACAGGTAAGGCAAGGAGTACATGGATTGTGACAACCCTAAATCCCTGACCCCGGATTTGGGGCTGTTACATGCGTGGCTGGCCAGCAGCACAACCTTTGATTTGAATAAAATGTATAAGCCAAATTCTAATTCTTTTCTTCAATTGTTATTGATACAAAGCATGTGTTAGCTAAATATTGTTGATTCTGATATCATAAATTCATATCCTTACAACTGTGATAGAAATGATTCATTGATGTTTGCTGAGCAATTTTGGCTCACTCTTGCTTGTTGTTTTCTAACCCTATTCCAGTGAAGCGAGAGTATGAGTCGGCATAGCGTGACCGATAGTTCACCAGCAGCCAGGAGAGCCCCTCGAGTCATTGTCATTGGCAGGGTAGTTGTTTTGCTTTTCTAGATTAGATGTCTAGATTTGAACTTTGGTTGTGATGTAATAACTCTGATAAAACTGGTATTGTATTAATAAAAGATTGTAGTAGCTTGTGTTCATTGCCATAATCTGGATGCGGTCTTGGTCAAGGGGTATTTGTGTCTTTATATATATTATGCATGTGTTAAATAGTATTCCGTTGGTCGGATGACTCCTCAAATCTGTAACCCGGGTTTGGAGGGCGTCACACCATCAGTAAGAAAAGGTATACTCTTGTAATTGTTGATGAATATTCTAGATTCACCTGGGTGTACTTTATGCACAGAAAAGATGAGACTCCTGAAATACTGTTGGATCATGTGAGAATGATTGAGACATCTACAAAGTACAAAGTCAAGATACTGAGGAGTGATAATGGTACTGAATTTAAGAATTCAAAGATGGAAGAGTTCTGCAAATACAAAGGAATAATTCAACAATTCTCTGCTCCTAGCACACCTCAGCAAAATGGAGTAGTAGAAAGGAAGAATAGAACTCTTATTGAAGCTGGCAGAACTATGTTGGAAGAAGCAAGATTACCTACATATTTCTGGGCAGAAGCAGTCAACACAGCATGCTATACTCAAAATCTCACATTGATAAATAGACATGGTGTTACTCCTTATCAATCTCTCAAGGAGAAGAAACCAAGTCTAAAGCATCTGCATGTGTTTGGCTGTAAATGTTTTGTTCTTAGAACTCATCCTGAACAACTAGGAAAGTTTGAAACAAAGGCTGATGAAGGAATTTTCATAGGCTATCCTGCATCAAGAGCTTTCAGAGTTTTTAATTTGAGGACAAGGACTGTCATGGAGTCAATACATGTATCTTTTGATGATAAGAAGATAACGGGAATCAATGAAGACTCACATGATAGACTGATTTTTGAAAATGAAGCTACCAAGGAACCTGAAGAAAATGAATCAGATCCTGTCAATTCATCAGATACTGATAGGTCACCAAATCCTGATGATCCATCAAATCCTGATGACACATCAAATACCGATGGTGATAATACTGATGATGCAACTAATGGTAATACAACTAGTAGTGCAAATGTTGAGGGGGAGCAACAACATTCTACTACAAGTATAGAGTCAACTCAATCATCAGGACAGAATTCTTCAGATACTGATTCAAGTGATGATCCTGATAGTTCATCAGGAGGAAATATCAACATTTCAGGGGGAGCTTCTACTGAAGCAAATTCTTCAAATCTCTATAACACCAATCCAAGAAGAGCATCTACTTCAAGAAATGATTTTACACCAGCAAGGAAATGGACTGCAAGTCATACTCCTGATCTGATAATTGGAGATCCTAATGCAGGTGTTCAAACAAGAAGTGCAACTGAAAATGAATGTTTATATCATAACTTTCTATCCAAGGAGGAACCTAAGAAAGTTGAAGATGCACTTAAAGATGTTGATTGGGTTAATGCAATGCAAGAAGAGTTGAATGAATTTGAAAGGAATGAAGTCTGGAAACTGGTACCAAGACCAAAAAACAGATCTATTGTTGGTACATAGTGGATTTTCAAGAACAAGACTGATTCTGATGGAGTTGTGATCAAAAACTGATGTTAGAATCAGAAGTGCAAAAACAATTTGACAACAACACTACTGGTATTCTCTGAAAAGTAAAATTTATACTTAGTCTCTGATTAAGTATTAAGTTTTAATTTTTAATTCCTATTCAATCTTTATCAGAGATTATTAATCATTCTTTTTAAATCATTATAGTGTTACTAACAATTTGCACAGGAAAATAAAGGAGAAGATCAATTGTGAAACTGATAAATTTCATTAATACTTGAAGATATTTTACAATTGAAAATGAAATTACAAATTTTTCTTCCTAGTCTATTTTCCACTCAGGAACACGTGCCCTTCAAATAAGCATGAACACTCATGAGCAGCTTCACAGTCCATCAGAACTGGAAGGTCTCTTGTTCCATCCTTAAGAGACAAGAAGGGGAGCAGATGCACTTGAAGGCGGATCATATTCGTGGTCACCGGGATGCTTCCGTGCCTCCACCTTGCATGAAACACATGCATCAAACACTCTCTTTCTTCTCCTCTCAAGCTCTTCAACGAGCCCCTCATCCTCTTCATCATCCTCATCGTCGTCATCCTCTTCATCATCATAGATGAGATTCTCAAGAGGATTCCAGTCAGGGTTTGCCTGACGGAAGTTATGAAAGGCGACATCAACCATGGCATTCACAAACGCTTCATATTCCTGAGGGTCAGGAACTGGTTGTGGCTCTTCATTTTCAGCAATCTCAGCAAGAGCCTCCTCCATTTCTTGCCAAATTATATCAAGATCTGCATCAGGTATGTTATTTTGGTTGTTGGCAGCCATAGAGAAAAGGAGAATGTGAAAGGTTTGATATTTTCTGAGAAGAGGGTTTTGTGTTTTGTTGGTAAATGAGTATTATGATTGCCAATCTCTATTCTTTATAGAGATTATATACTGAGAATGCAGGTCATTTTTACAATCTCGAGGAGACGGTTCAGTTTTCCATAACTATTTTGCCTCGTTTGCTGGTAAGCGTGTTTTAATGATTTCTATGCCATTAATTTGGTTTTTTTTTTAAAAAAAACGTTATTCAGGATTGTTGAAATAAAATTTTATTTTAATCTTATTGAAAATATTTTTCAATCCTGATAAGGCAAATGATTTTAGAGGCAATTCTTTTATTCCTGATGAGGTCAGACTTTTCTTGAAAGAGAAAATGTCTACTCAATATGGATCAGTTTCTGATGCTATGGGGCAAGGCCAATCACACCTTGTTCCTGACCAAAGCATCCATCCCAAACAGTCTAAACAGTCATCAAGCACCTCTATTGTCTCTCAAAAGACTTTAGTTGCAAAATCAAAGAAACCAGCTAGAACCGATGTGTCTGAAAGGCAATCAGGTTCAAAGGATTTTTCCTATACACCACTCACTAAAAAGAAGTTACAAGGGGGTGTACAAGGGGTCCTGGTGAAGAAAGCTACTAAAGGTGTTGAGTCTGTTTCTGTTAAAAGGAAGTTAGTGCTCGGGGATGACACTGATTCTAAGGATGATTTTCCTATATCCTCTGTGATGAATAAAGAAGTTACTGATACTGATACTGCTGTTGCAGCTGTGGTTCCATTGTCTAAACCACAGAAGAAACGAAGATTATCAAAGAAGCAGGATACTGATAGTCAGGACACTTCTATTCCTGATGAGCACTCAAATCCTGATGCTCAAGGAAATCCTGATGTTAGTTTTCCTGATGCTGCACCAAGTCAAGAGACAACTATTTCCAACTCTTCAACTAAAAGACATGTTGATATTTCAATGAAGAGATATGGTGCTGCTGCTTCCAATCTAGGGATTAAACATCCAATCGTCAAGCCAAGGAAGTCAGCAGAGTTAAAGTTCTCTAGACAGAAGAAACTGAAAGGATCAAGCCCACAAGAACCTGAACCTCAAAGTGGTTCAGCAGCTCGTATTGATGATCCAGCCACACAAGAACCACTCAATCAAAGTTTGGGTGAAGGCATAGCTTTTGGAATGGTCACACAAGAACCATTTTCTCAAAGGGAGAATGAAGACATTTCTATTCCAGTCACACAAGAACCATCTTCTCAATGTGAAGATGCAGGCAAAGCTACAGTTTCTGAGGAATTTCCTGACAATGCTCAAGGGGTTTCTGGTGCAGATGAAGTTACAAGATTGGTCGAAGACACTGTCTATGAGGGAAGTACACAAGAACCTTTAACTCAAAGTGTTGAAGCAACTTCTGAACCTCATGCTACACAAGAACCATTAGTAGAAAATACTGATGCAAGCAAATCAATTACTGACAGTGGTGCTCCTGATGCTAGTGGTGTTCCTGATACTGAGCCAATACTGATACAGCCACTACGATCAAGACCAATGGATCATCCTATCACAAAATCACAGGACAAACTTAAAGGAATTGTTATTTCTGATCCTGATGTAAATCGTCATTCTGATGCTGATGATAGTGATGATAGTGATGATGATAATCAAGTAGAGAAGGATCAGCTTGCTACAGCACTCAAATCTAGTCTTGGAACTAATTTTGGTTCGTCAAGCACATACATGGCTGGCAAGGCTACTACTGGAAAAGACTTCAGACAAGACTTTTCTGTTCCTTCTAACGATCCTGCTGAGGCAATTAGACAACATGAATGGAACAATTCATGGTACAAATCTGCGGATTCTGTAAGTTATCCATATGCATTGGATCATGCCTATGATGCAGATAAGTTAATAGAGAATCAAGACTTGAAGAATCATTTGAAGGCTACTACTTTGTTATCCAAAAGCCTCAAAAATGAAATTGATTCTGTCAAAGCTGCAACTGAATTGATACGGGGAGATATTTCTCATAACTTTACAAAGGTGCCTACTGCTCGACAACTAAGGGTAGTGGAATCCCAAGTACAGCCAGTTCTTTCTGAACAACTCTCCATCAATGACAGAATTGATTATCTTGATTCTAAGGTAACTGACATTCAAACCTCTCTTGCCTTAATTTTGAATATTTTGTCAAATACTGATGTCAAAAAGGGGGAGAAGGTAAGTCAGACAAAATGTACACCTGATCTAGTATTAATAAATAATGATGATGATGATACTGGAAATGATGGTGGTGACAAAGTTTTACAAGGAGAAACATCTGATGCTACTGCTATGAAGTCTTCAATTCAAACTTCTCAAAATCAAACAACGCAGTCTACTCATGTTTCTGATTCTGGAAAAGGACAGTAAGTACACTGATGCAATCTCAGATCCTGACGGAAGAACAAATCCTGACAGGTGATTCAATCCTGATGAATGATCAAATCCTGACACCTGGTCATGGACAAACACTTTCTACAATTCCTGAAGGTGATGAAGATATGATTATTGACAATCCTGAAGATGCATCAAATTTATTCCAGAAGTTCACAACAAGGAATGATAATGTTGTTACTCTTTATCACTCTGATAAGAGAATTCAACAGTTATTTGAAGAAGATAAAGAGGTTATTAAAGAAGATCCTGAACTGAGAAGAAGACCAAAACAATCAACACTTATCTGCAATACAGTTCAAATTTCAGACTCAAATCCTGACATTGCTCAAGGTCCTGATGACTCTGAAATTTTGCAAGAGGTTGATTTGTTAATATTATCTACTATGGTTGATTCTCATAATAGGGAAGTTGATGAAGAAGAAGAAGTCAGAAGAAGAAGAATAATCAAGTCTACAGAGAAAGACAGACTTGTTAGTGAAAACTACAAAGGAACTGAAATATGTTCATTATTTGTTGAAATGGAATGTTAGGCCGGATACACAATATATAATCAATATAAGTATGATAATAACAATAAAGAACACTGTTTATGAATCAACAACTGAATTATATAAATAACTCTTCTCTTAGTGATGTAAAGTATCACAAAGAGCTGCTAGGTTACAAGAATAATATATTCAGTATTCGCATCCCTTTTAGGGTTAACCTATCTGTGTTTATATAATACACAGCTACATAGAATCAATCTCTAATTGATATTCCTATAAATTAGCTATACAATTTATATCAAATTAGGATTGCTTCTGTCTTCTGTTCCGTTTCCTTATCTGTCTCAATATATCTTGCTTCTTTCCATCTTCAAGATATATTGTTTCTAGAATCTTCATATTAGCACCGACAGCTTCAGCAAACTCTCACCCCGTCAGACTTTAATAAACTCTGACTGGCTTCTAGTATAAACTCTGATGAGTACCTGGTACTTAAACACTGATGAGCAAACGTCAGCAATTATATCTAACAATCTCCCCCAACTTGTGCATAATAAAATGTACAAGTTAAATAGATAATTGATGATGTCAAAACTTATAACAAATGCAGTGTTTAAAATATAACAGAGTTTAACTTTAACTTAGAACAGAAAACTTTAAAAACTTACAGTCAGACTTTACTTAATCTCTTCAATGTCAGGCACTGTCCTGAGATAGTCAATAAGTAGCCTCCTTTCAGCTTTTTCAAGCTCATCTACCATGATCCCTTTCAATTCTTTAAGCTCTGGATCACTTTCTCCAGTCTGGTAGATAGCAGCTCTCAGAGAATAAATGTTGTTCTTCCTCATTTCATTCCCTAGCCGAATATAGTAAGATTTGTCTGACTCTAAATTGAATTCTAAAACCTTTATACCCAGTGCTGTCTTGAATCTAGCACTGTTTCTCTTCATTTCAACAACCTTTCCATAAGCATCTCTGTACTTAGGAATATATGCACTAGAACCACCTCCTCCAAGCATAGCTTTTGTTTTCAGCATCCTTTCTCTTAGAACTAGAGCAGCATTATGAGTACTTCTATTTTTGATTTTGAGAAGATATAGAACATACTCAAGTTCTTCCCATAGTTTCATTTGAACATCAGCTTCTGCTATTCTGTATACTCTTCCATCAGACATAAAGTATAACAGAACCTCTTTCTTTAATCCTTTATGATAAACCATCTGAACAGACTCTAGTTTATCAAGGCTCTCTTGAGATACCCCAACACCAGGTTCTGCCAGTGATGAATGATCAAAAGGTCTGTTATTTACTCTTTTCTCCCTGTGTGAACCTAAACCAGACTTATCATATGATTCTTTTCCAAGTACTGTCCTGGTTTGAGAAAAGTCCACAGCTTCTAACGTCAGAGTTTCAGAAAGTACAGGTCTTTTGAAACCTTGGAGTTGTGGAGCTAGTTGAGTTTGCACAACTTGAGCATTGTCAGAGGTTGTCACAACTTTAGTAGAAATATCAACATGAGCAACGTCAGAGGTTGATTTATTTATCCTTGATTCAACTTGAGCAACGTCAGAGGTTGAATAATTCTACTTTGGTAACTGTCCTTCTTCTACCAGTTTACCTTTTCCTTTATCAGTATTTGCAATCACAGGCCTCCTTGTATATTGTAAACTCTGTTGAGTATTTTCTTTGATAGATAGTGCAATTTCCTTCTTTCTAGGAGCCTTTACTGATTTCTTCTTATAAGTACCAGCTTCAATCTTTTTCTGGTGTTCTTCAGCAAGAAGCTTCATCTCAGCATCTATATCTTCCATTGTGGCTCCACCACCATGTTCTTCCATGAAAAGCTTAGCAGCAATCTCTTCATCAGTAGTTGGATTTGATGAAATCACTAGACTCTTAAGTCTTGAAGAAGATTGACCACCAGAGTTTAACCTCTCAGAGTTTGTCTGTCTAGCAGAGTTTGACCTAAGGCTCCCTTGCTCTTGAGTAGTTTTTGACCTTCTCTCTGCTTCCTTGCTTCCACCATCATTTGCATCATCCCTCAGTCTCTTAAGAACGGTCGCTTCAATTGTCCTATCTTTGTCAAGGGCCCAGAATACCCAATATCTCGCATCATCCTCAGCAAATCAATGTCACCCATTCCAATGGTATATGAAGAAAACTCAGGAAACCCCATTGCAGTTCGAATGGTACCAGAAGTAATTACATACTCTGCTTCTTCAAATTCAAAGATTATAGATGGATTGCCAGTCTCACCACCATCATCATACATCCCCGTCTCCCAGAAGGCCTTGATTTGTGAACCAGAAAGAGTAGTTGGTTCTACTAAAGCACGCCCAATCGCTGACTGAGCAAGAAATTCTTGAATCATATGAAACGCCTCTGGTGCGTTGGCAGTGTTTAGTGGTGCTGCATAATTGTTTGGAACAAACTCTAATCCAGAAGAAACAAACGTTGTTGTCGCCATTAGTAAGATGTGAAAGAATAACAAAGAATCTGATGCAAAAGCTTCGAAAGTTTGAAAGTAGAAAAGTGTTTGTGAATATGTGTGTGTGACAATAGATGTGAATTGGAGTAAGATGTGAAAGGTTTAAACGTAAGTGTGTGTATTGTTTAAATATGAAAATCAAAATTAAAAACTGAACAGTTTTTAATCATTAATACACAACTGGCTTACTCCGTTAATCGTGTGAGTGGGACACGTGGCACACATACAATGACTGACAGCAGTAATTGGCAGTTTCCAATGCGCATGCGCAGTAAAAATGGCAATAATTACCGCCTTTTACACTTTCCTAGACACTCAATCTCTCTCCTCTGTTTAATACACTCTTGAACAACTGTCCAATCATACTCTTTTTGATTTTTCAAAACAAATGTCTTTTCTCAAAATCATAATATGTCTGAAACAAACAAAATTTATTTTAATCATCAGAGATTAAAATTAAATTACCTCGGCGTAGAGTACACAGTTCATCAGTGTTTACCAATCCTCCTCCTTTATAAATAAACTCTTTTCACAAACTGTACAGGTGTGAGTATTTGTGTGTGACTTAGCAGAGTTTACTGAATAAAAATATTTAGATCATCTCAAAGTCCATAAAATCCACAAAATAAATCAGTAAAAACTGGTTGCTCAAACTATATATATATATATTTCCAGTAATCAGTGGTTGGCACTAGTCACCAAAAATCAAAGATTTTAGCCCTTATTTCATACAATAAGTTCCTGGATCTTCCTAGGCACAACATGATCTAAAAGGAATTTGTGCTCTTTTTGGCATCTTTTGATTTGAAGGTGAAATATTTGAAACTAATTATCAGAGTTTAGACTTTTCATCAGTTAATACAATTAATTTATAAGAGAAAGTGCAAACAGCTAATACAGACTCAGTGTATAGGATCAATAAACTAAGAGATGCTATAAATATAGAGACAGTATCATGCTGTGTAAAATTTCTGCACATTTTGTAATTAGAATTTATAATACTTAGAAGAATTCATGATTACTTACTGAGAGTCATGCTTCATACAGGTTTCTTCATCGGTCCATGTGTTTCAGACAAAAATCACAATAAGAGTTTAACATCAGAGTGTAACCGACAGAGTATGACTGACAGAGTATGACTGACAGAGTATGACTAACAGAGTTTAACATACTGGTTCAAATAACAGTTAACACATGAAAAAAAATGAGCATAAAATCAAACATGTATTGATTTTGAATCTAACCAGTATCTCTAGTCAAAACCAGAGACCATTCCAAGTTCATTTACCAGTCTTGTAAAGGTAGCTTCACTCAAAGGTTTGGTGAAGATATCTGCAAGCTGTTGATCTGTAGACACAAAATGAAGCTCAATATCTCCTTCTTCTACATGTTCCCTGATAAAATGATACCTTATGCTGATGTGCTTGGTCATGGAGTGCTGTACTGGATTACCTGTCATAGCAATAGCACTTTGATTATCACAGTAAATAGGTATTTTAGAGTACCTTAATCCATAGTCCAGCAATTGATTCTTCATCCATAAAATCTGTGCACAACAGCTACCAGCAGCTATATACTCTGCTTCTGCTGTGGATGTGGAAATTGATTTCTGTTTCTTGCTGTACCAAGAAACTAATCTGTCACCTAAAAATTGACAGCTTCCACTTGTGCTTTTTCTGTCTATCTTACAGCATGCAAAATCTGCATCAGAGTAACCAATTAAATTAAACTCTGATTCTCTAGGGTACCACAAACCAAGAGTTATGGTTCCTTTGAGATATTTGAAAATCCTCTTCACAGCTGTTAGATGTGGCTCTCTGGGGTCTGCCTGAAATCTTGCACAAAGACATGTTGCATACATGATATCTGGTCTACTTGCTGTCAGATAAAGAAGAGACCCTATCATTCCTCTATAGTTCGTCATATCTACTGTGGGTCTTGTGTCTTTGTCTAGCTTTGTTGCAGTAGCCATGGGAGTTGTAGCAGATGAACTATCAAGCATACCAAATTTCTTGAGAAGATTTCTGGTATATTTTTCTTGATTGATAAAAATCCCATCATCTGTTTGCTTGACCTGTAAGCCTAGAAAATAACTAAGCTCTCCCATCATGCTCATTTGGTATCTTGACTGCATAAGCTTGGCAAATTTCTTACAGAGTTTGTCATTAGTAGACCCAAAAATTATGTCATCCACATAGATTTGAACTAACAGCAAATCATCACCAGAATTAAAATAGAACAAGGTTTTGTCAATTGTACCTCTAGTGAACCCACTTTCTAAAAGAAATTGAGCCAGAGTTTCATACCATGCTCTAGGTGCCTGCTTTAGTCCATATAATGCCTTATCAAGCCTGTAGACATAATCTGGATGTTTGGGATCTACAAACCCTGGTGGTTGTTCAACAAACACTTCTTCTTCAAGTTTCCCATTGAGAAAAGCACTTTTCACATCCATCTGAAAGACTTTAAACTTCTTGTGAGCAGCATAGGCCAGAAAAATCCTTATTGCCTCCAATCTTGCAACTGGAGCAAAAGTTTCATCATAGTCAATTCCTTCCTGCTGAGAATAGCCTTTAGCCACAAGTCTAGCCTTATTCCTTGTAATCACTTCATCACTGTCTGTTTTGTTTCTGAAAACCCACTTTGTACCAACAATAGATCTGTTCTTTGGTCTTGGTACAAGTGTCCAGACTTCATTCCTCTCAAATTCATTTAACTCCTCTTGCATTGCTGTTATCCAGTTAGCATCTTGAAGAGCTTCTTCCACTTTCTTGGGCTCTGTTTGAGATAAAAATGCATGAAACAGACATTCATTATTTGTAGCACTTCTAGTTTTTACACTAGCTTCTGGATCTCCAATTATCAAGTCAGGTGTATGAGCTTGTGTCCACCTTCTTGCTGTTGGTAATTGGCTTCTACTAGCATTATTAGATCCTCCCCCTTGATCCATACTCTCCTGATTTTCTTCTTGACCATTTGCATTCTCTGAGGCTCCCCCTGAATTGGACTGTTCAGTATTTGAACTTTCAGAGTTTGGCTCAGAGTTTCTGTTTGATTCTGCATTTGACTCTCTTTCAGAATTTGTGTCATTACTTTGAGAAGTTTCTGAAATATCTTCACGCTCCCCCTCGACTGGTTCTCTATTTTGTTCTGTTAGAGAGATTCCCTCAGTGTTTACCAGTAGAGATTCAGAGTATGCTTCGTCAGAGTTTGTTGGATTTGCTTCATCAGAGTTTACGTCATCAGAGTTTAGATCTTCATTTTCAAATTGAAGTTGATCATGATATTCTTCATCTTCTATTCCAGTTATTTTCTTGTCATCAAATGACACGTGTATAGATTCCATGATCACTTTAGTTCTCAGATTGTAGACTCTGAAAGCTTTAGTTGATAGTGGGTATCCAACAAAAATTCCTTCATCAGCTTTTAAGTCAAACTTGGTCAATTGTTCAGGATGAGTTTTTAACACAAAGCACTTGCATCCAAAAATATGAAAATACTTCAAATTTGGCTTCTTATTTTTCACCATCTCATATGGTGTTTTCCCATGCTTGTTGATCAGTGTAGAATTTTGAGTAAAACAGACAGTTTGAACAGCTTCTGCCCAGAAATAAGTTGGCAATTTTGCTTCATCAAGCATTGTTCTGGCAGCTTCAATTAGAGTTCTGTTCTTTCTTTCAACTACACCATTTTGCTGTGGAGTTCCAGGTGCAGAAAATTCTTGCTTTACTCCTCTTTCCTTGCAGAAAGCTTCCATTTCAGAATTTCTGAATTCAGTACCATTATCACTCCTTAGAATTTTCACTTTGTACTGTGATCCTTTGTCCAAAAGCTTCACATGATCCATCAAAGTTAAGGCAGTTTCATCCTTCTTTGCTAAGAAGTACACCCAGGTGTATCTGGTGTATTCATCAACAATTACCAAAGCATATTTCTTTCTGCCTATTGACATTACATTCACTGGACCAAAAAGATCAACATGTAAAAGATGATAAGGTTCCACAACTGAAGATTCAGATTTACTCTTGAAAGATGACTTCCTTTGCTTGGCCTTTTGACAAGAATCACACAGACCATCTAAGCTGAGTATTGACTTTGGAAGTCCCCTTACAAGATCTTTTCGAATTAACTCATTGATGTTGTTCAAGTTTAGATGAGAGAGCTTCTTATGCCATTTCCAACTCTCTTCATTAGACATTCTTGCAGATAGACACACAGTTTTTCCTTCAGAGTTTGTTATCAAACTTGCTTCATAAATGTTATTGCATCTGTGTCCAACTAGGACAACTTTCCCAGTAGATTTGCTGATAACCTCACAATGTTCAGTATAAAAATCTACATGGTATCCTCTGTCACAGATTTGACTCACAGAAAGCAGATCATGCTTGAGTCCTGAGACTAGAGCTACATTAGTGATGATGACACTTCCAAGATTGATATTGCCATATCCCATAGTACGTCCTATGTTGCCATCTCCATAGGAAACTTTTGGGCCAGCTTTTTCCTCATAATCTGATAGCAGGGCTTTATTTCCAGTCATGTGTCCAGAGCATCCACTGTCCAAGATAAGAGTGCTCTCTTTTATGCCCTGCAATCACAACCAATCACTGAGTGTTAGATTTAAGGATCCAGACTTGCTTGGATCCTTTGGCTTTCTTAACATTGTTAGCTTTTGCAGCGGAATCACTATCAACAGAGTTTAAACTAACATTGTCAGACTTTACACTTGCACAGTTTGCTCTAACCCATTTCAAGTTGGGTTTTAGCTCATAATAGTTGTGATAAATAGCATGATAACTCTTACAAGTATAAATGGAATTCCAAGTGCTTCCACAGTGTGTGCATAAAGTCTGTGGTCTAACCCTAACATAATCATTCTTTACTCTAGGTTTGGAGGGTAAAGAATTAATATCTTTGTTCTTTTTGCAAAAGCTAGCAAGATGGTTAGTACTTCCACAGTTATAACATGTTTTTCTTGGAGCAACAGTAGTAGGAAAATGATTATTCGTTTTATTTATGCCTATCTTTCCATTCCTATTCTTCTTGAACCCTTTCTGTTTCATGACAGACTTTACTTCTTTGAGCTTATGATTGAATTGTTTTTCTGTCATTAAACCAACATTAACCTGTTTATCACAGCTTTTTCCTGGTTCTTTAACAGCTTCTACCACAATCTGATTTTCTGTTCTTGAACCAGTATTAACCTGATTTTCACAAGTTTCAACTGGTTCCATAACAGCTTCTTTTACAACTACAGATTTTAGTTTACTGATTTCAGGAACAAATTTCACAGGTTTAAGTTGTGGTTTAACTTTCACTTTATCTTTAAACCGAAGTTCATCTTCCTCACAGTAACCTAAACCTACAGTGTCTGTCTGAAAAACCTGATGTGTGTCTTTTCCAGAATTGGTCCAGGTTTTAATCACTTTCCTCTCTTTTTCCAACTCAGATTCTATTTGCCTATATCTTTTAAGCAATTCCTGTTCAACATAAACAGCATCATCTCTCTCCTTTTGTACTTGTTGCATGTTAACAAGCTCCTCTTCAAGAATTTTATTTCTCTCTTTAAGACATAAATTTTCAGATTTGATTCTTTCATCCTCTAAAGTCTGATCCCTATAACTAACATGTATGCTTTTAAGATAAATTCTCAATTCAGATATGTTATCAGTATCATAAGCATAAGTTGTTAAGGGTACCTTATTTTCAGATGAGTCAGATTCATCCTGAACAGTTGCCATGAGAGCATAGTTCACATCCTCATCTGAATCTGAAGTGTCTGCCCAGTCCTTGCCTTTAGTGATGAGTGCTTTCAAAGATTTTCCTTTCTTGCACTCTGGAGCATAATGACCCATCTCTTTACATTTGTAGCACTGGATTTCAGACTTGTCTTTCTTCCCAGACTTTCTGAAATTTCTTTTGTCAGAGTTTGAATCTTTCCTAGAAAATCTCTTTTCTTTCTTGAAGTTCTTGAATCCCATCTTCTTGAAGGTCTTCACCATCAAAGCAGCCATTTTCATCATCTCTTCTTCATCATCCTCAGAATCAGAAGCTTCATTATCAGTGTTTAAGTCATCATCAGAGTTTGATGACCCACTGTCAGATTTAATGACTAAAGCCTTTCCCTTGGCTTTCTTCCTTGATGATTCCTTCTTGACAGGCTTTTCTTCAACTTTAAGAGCAACAGATTTTGCCTGCTTCCCAGATCTTCTTTTCCTTTGTTCTATCTCAAGTTCATGAGTTTTTAGCAACCCATAAATTTCATCAAGATCTGTGTCTGCAAGTTCATAATTATCCCTGATTGTTGTAGCTTTCAAATCCCATCTTTCAGGTAAGGCTAGTAGAAACTTGAGATTTGATTCTTCAATATCATATTCTTTATCAACCAGAGACAGATCATTCAACAATTTGCAAAACCTGTCATATGTCTCAGTCAAAGATTCACCAGGTCTTGAATCAAAGTGTTCATATTCCTGTGTGAGAATAGTCTTCCTATTCTTCTTTATAGCACTGGTTCCTTGACACCTGACTTCTAAAGCATCCCATATCTCTTTGGCAGTTTTACAGCCAATAACTCTGTTAGACATAACATTGTCTAAAGCACTGTGAAGTAGATGTCTAACTTTAGCATCCTTTGCAATGGATGAGATGTCTTCAGGAGTATAGTCTTTCTTCTCCTTTGGAATAGTCTTCTGTTCTTCACCAGGAACCAGAGTATTAAGCTTAGTTGGCTTGTGAGGACCATCATAGATTCTATCAAGGTATTCTGGATCTGTAGCTTCCAGAAACATGGTCATCTTTACCTTCCATACTGGATATTCTGCTGGCCTGAGAATAGGAACCCTGATTGACTCATATCGACTAACAGAAGTTGGTTGAATCTTCTGAGCATTAGTACCTGCATTAGAACCTTCCTGAGAGTTATCAGCCATGATTATACTTGTGTTTGGATCGATAAACTGTATATATTAAACAGCCTAAGCTCTGATACCAATTGTTAGGCCGGATACACAATATATAATCAATATAAGTATGATAATAACAATAAAGAACACTGTTTATGAATCAACAACTGAATTAAATAAATAACTCCTCTCTTAGTGATGTAAAGTATCACAAAGAGCTGCTAGGTTACAAGAATAATATATTCAGTATTCGCATCCCTTTTATGGTTAACCTATCTGTGTTTATATAATACACAGCTACATAGAATCAATCTCTAATTGATATTCCTATAAATTAGCAATACAATTTATATCAAATTAGGATTGCTTCTGTCTTATGTTCCGTTTCCTTATCTGTCTCAATATATCTTGCTTCTTTCCATCTTCAAGATATATTGTTTCTAGAATCTTCATATTAGCACCGACAGCTTCAGCAAACTCTCACCCCGTCAGACTTTAATAAACTCTGACTGGCTTCTAGTATAAACTCTGATGAGTACCTGGTACTTAAACACTGATGAGCAAACGTCAGCAATTATATCTAACATGGAAGAATAAAGTGTACAAAGAATGGAGTGACATGATTCTGTCAACTATTAGAAGAAGACTGGATGGTAATAGAAATTTCAATGGTAATTATATTCCCATGTATCTAAATCAAAGAGATCAAGATGTGGAAATGCAAAGAGATACTGCTGTTAAAGAAGAAATTTTTGGCATTACACAACTTACTCTCAATCCTGATGGGAAGGAAATTGCTTATCTTTTGCTTGAAGAGCACAGTCTACAAAGAAGCTCCATTCAGAATCTCAGAGCAGCTATCTACCAGATTAATGAGGAAGATGAAGAACTCAGAAATCTTAAGGAAAGACTGATTCAAATTCTTGAAGAAAAAGAGGAAAATTTGTTATCCAACTTCTTGAAGATGAATTTGTTCTATCAAAGAATCTAAACATATAAGTTGCTGCTGCAATTACTTGTACATTTTGTAAATACATTTTGACATCATTGAATCTTAGGAATCTATACTTTATTTCACAAAGTATGAGATTGGGGGAGATTGTTAGATCAGAATTCAATGATTGTCAGGAGCTAGAATCAAACTGATCAGGATTGCTGACGTCATCAGTATTGCATGGTCAGTATTTGATCAAGCGTCAGTATCAGGATTATCATCAGGATGCATATCAGGACTGGGATCAGGTTTGATCATCAGGACTGGAAGCTGATCAGGATTCCTACTTCGAGTTATATTTGGAGTCTAGTTAAATAAGGAAGCTTATTTTGTCGGTTCCTTATTTATGGTAATGTAGCTATCGATTAAGGATAGGTTTCAATCTTTGTAATTGATTAGGACTTATCTTGTAATTGATAGAGAAGCTGTGTAGTATATAAACACAGTTTAGGTTTCGATTTGTATAAGCGAGACAGAGGTTAGACAAGAGTTTATACACTCGATCACATACATGAGTATTGTGTAACCTAGCAGCTCTCAAGAACACAGAATTTCTTGAGAGAGTTTGTAACAGTTTTATATCAGATTTAATAAAGCTGTTATCTTAATTTCATATTTGTGAAATATACTTTAAGAAGTCGATTATCTTATACTATTGTATTCAACCCCCTTCTACAATATTTATTACTGGGCAACAATTAATAATTTAATTCAAAAGTTACGATGGCATAGCCGACCACAAAACTTTTGAATATTACTTGACGGCAGAGCCATCTTTATAGTAGTACTGACGGCATAGCCATCTTTAATATTAAACAATAATAATTTAATAAATTAAAAAAAGTTAATTAAAGAAGACGATAGTAATTAAAATTAAATCGTACCTCCTTTAACGATCAAGCTTCAGTTGGAAGAGGCTCGTGCTGATAACGTGTTATAAAACCTTAATAATATAAGCTACTAAAATTTATACTACAAGAATTGTAAAAGAGAGAGGAAAGATGAAAGGATAGACTTGTTATATTTTCAATCTGATGCCTCTAGCCATTACATGAAATGCTATTTATAGGTAAAGTTTGTGCCTCACCAAACGCCTGTACAAGGATTATATTATAAACAATTTACATGCTTAATTTATAAGTCTCCTTAGTTGTATGGGAATTCGTGTCAACAAACGTCAGACTTACTTGACAATCATCTTAATTTATTTATAATACAAACTATATTATTAAAATCCAAAAAACAAATAGTAGTCTAAATTATAATATGATTTAATTATTCATTTTATTCCTATTATTATATTTACATGATTGATTATTTTCATATTTCAATTGATTAATTATGTTTTTATTACGAATTTTTATTTTTTAAAGATTATTAAATACATGTATATCATCTTTGATACCATCTATTTTTTATTAACTACGTATAGTATAAATAATTTTTATTTTGAAGTCATCTATGGGTGTAGAACCAAAATATGTTTAAATTTTGTGGTTTTATTATATGGGATGAAACATTTATATATTGTCTGTTATTTTTATGAAATTTAAGTGTTGAGAATAACCGATGTCTTCATCTCTGATTATTATTAGGTTTAAAAGCAATTTACATATATTTGTTTTATTATCATGTTACTATCATTAATCGATGTCTTAATAGAATATTATTTTAATGCATCTAATTATTTTATAATAAACACATTAAATATTCTAACTTAAACTCATTTTCAAGATATTAGTTTACTAAACCGCGTTTCGCAACGGCTTTGTAATAAATAGTTTAATAAGTCGCGATTCGCAGTGCCTTTGTAATAATTTCTCTAAATTTTTCTAAAAAATTTCTACAAAATATTTTTTAGATACAATGATATTTCTAACATAAAATTAAGTTTATTTTGAATTCTCTGTTTCGTCATGGTCATTTACCGAAATTTTGGATAAATATAAAAAAAGGACAATTGTTTAATATTTTTCATAATTTTTATATTATATCAAATATTAGTATATTTGTCACCATTTTTAGTTTTCTCAAAATTCATATTCCAACCTCTACTTTAAAATGCATAATATAACATCAATATAAAATTCCAGCATATAATATGTTCCTCCCAATGAATCGCTCTGTCGTTAAACAAGTTTCTGACCATTGATCCGCTTTCTCGTTGTTACCAAATCAAACATATAAAAAGTTAATTTAATAAATGAATTACATCATCTATAAATAAATTTTAGTATATCATAAAACTTAAATTAATTTTTTTTTAAATTAATTTTTTATTGTTTAAAATATATGTACTCGAGAAAAAAATAAGAAAAAAATAAGACTTCTATATTTTATTTTATAGAAACTTGCATTTTCTATAAGTATTATCTTCTATAGAAATTAGAAAGTAAAACTTAAATTTTTTTTTAAAATATATATGTAAAACATATAGATAAATTAAATGTGGGGTTTTTACAAAAAAATTATGAGAACATAATTTCTAATAGTTTTTTTAGGAGAATATTATGATTATAATCTGATTTCAAGATAAATTTCTAATACTATTATATTAAAGACGAAACATTGAAAGTTTTGTAGTCTAGTCCTGAAAATTTTTGTAGTCTGGTCAGAATTTTAAAGGCAAAAATATTAAAATTCTATATTTAGTTTCCTCTATTAAGAGAGATTTAACGCAATTGAGATATTTTCTAATCAAAAAATTGGTATTATATTTAAATTGTTTATTTACTTTCCTCCATTAGTAAAAAATTTAAAGGCAAGAATATTAAAATTGTATATTTAGTTTCCTCCATTAGCAAGGATTTAAAAGGCAAATGAATTTTTTTTTTCTAATGTTTACTTTCCTCCATTAGTAAATATTTTAAAAACAAGAATATTAAAATTGTATATTTAGTTTCCTCCATTGAAAAGATTTAAAAGGTAAATGAGACTTGAAACCTTGGTGTTTTGATGATAACACTATAACAGCAAGTTGGGTTTATTGTGTTGTACTAACATTGTTTTGCAGGAGATAAAGACTTTGTATTTTATAACAAAACATGTTGTAGCGGCTAGCTGGCAGACTAATTTTTCTTTGCAGGTAGCAAGCTGGCAGAGTAAATTTTCTACGCAGGCAGCAAGCTAGCAACACTTTCAGCAGCTAGAGTTTCAGTCCTATTTTATAGGAAATCTTCTAGGAACTGAATTGTAAGGACTCTATCAGTTATATAAGTCGTGTATATTTATATGAGCTCAAATAATTTCGAATTTATTTTCATATATATATAATCCCTATATTATAGGAAGTTGTTTATACACATTTTATCTTTTAACAACTTCTATTCTTTTGGGCTTTACAAACAAGTTGAACGTGTCTTCTTAACGTTCTTATTTTCTCTATTCTTCTAGTTTCCGAACGTTGATTTCATGAACGTTGGGTTTGAATTAATCAAGGAACAAAATACGTGAGACTTGGTAGTCAAGACCGTTGGTTGTTGATTGATTAATTCAAAATCATTGTTTCATATAAATATACTTGTGTTGTTTTCATTCTCAGAGGTTGGACAACGTTTTAAAGAAACACAAGTAATATCAAAGGCTGATTTTGCAAAATCTTTTACATACTTGAGCTCTTATATATTATATGATATATTTTTTATTAGAGTTCATAGTTTCGGTTGTAATTCATTATATCTTTGTATTGTTCAACTTGTAAGTTGGTAGTTGCTGGTTTTGTGAGCTTGGGAAACAAGGGTTTAAGGAACTTGATAGCTAGAGGAGTTTATACTTGGTTTAGTATAGTACTTAGAGAGCTGCGTTCAAGGAACAATGTGTTTCAGCAAGCTGCAAACAGTAACTGGGAGATCAGGGAGATATATTATTGTATCGTGTAGTTGTAATTCACTTTGATTAATAATATATTCCTTTCCCGTGTTGGTAGAGGACCAGGACGTAGACCTATAGAAGATAGGGGTCGAACCTGGCTAAAATTGTTGTGTGTTCTTTACTATCTGCACAGTTTCTATACTACATTGCACAACATAGCTAGCTGCCACTGTATATTATCTGTGAATCCAGTAAGCTGCCAGATAGCAAAACGGACTGATTTTTGCGTTTTCAGTCACATAACTTGGTAATAATTAAAATCGGTCATTGTTAGTCATAACACCTATTCACCCCTCCCCTCTAGGTATTGATTCTCATTTGGTATCAGAGCTTTGGTGTACTAACAATTCTGTAACAGGAAAGTATAGATCCTATGGCACACATTTGTGTAAAAGGAGAATCATCAAATAAGCCACCACTTCTCAATGGGGCAGAAAATTATGATTTGTGGACACAAAAGATGAAGGTGCTTCTCAGCAAGAATGCATTTGAATGGTTGGTCGTTAAAGAAGGTCCATTTATTTTTTTGGACAAAAACGGCAAGCCAAAAGATGTTGATGATCTTTCCGAGGCAGAATTGATGAAAGCAAGCTATGATGGAAGAGCAAGGTACACACTAATATGTGGTCTTTCAAATTCAGATTTTGACAAGGTTTCTTCATGTAGCACAGCAAAGGATATATGGGATACATTAAAATTGCATTATAAAGCTACAACAAAATCAGAGGAAGAATGTTTCAAGTCAAAGCAGCAAGCTGCCTCAAGAGACGAAAACAAAGCAAAGGCTCAAAACAATTGGAGTGACGAGAAATTTAATTCCAATGAAGACTCAAACGAAGATATGCTAAATTTTGCATTGGTTGGCATTGACGATGATATGGTTCGAGGAAACACCGAAGAAGTCCATGTAAATAGTGATGTATCACATTCGGACTTCGATGTTCAATCTAGTGCGGTAAACTCATTTCAGTTTAACATATCTTCTGAAAATGTTATATTGGAATCACTAACCATGCAGGAACATAGTAATATATCTGTTGTGGAGTTCATGGAATTAAAGAATGAAAACAACGAGCTTGAAAAGAAAAATGCTTCTCTACGAAAGATGATTTCTGAGCTAATGGCTGAAAAGACTCCATCAAACAATCATGAAGATCTCATTTCTGATCACAAGGGAAAGCTAACACAACTTGAGGGGTTCAACAAATTACTTCTCAAAAGAAATGATACATTGATGAAGGAACTCAGCGAGCTGCGTGCAGAAATTGAAGCAAGAGATGTATGTCTTGAAACATTTAAAATCAGAGAATCCATCTCAATTGAAGCTACTCAACAAGCTGAGAAGATAAAGGAATTAGAAACTGAAGTTGCAAAGCTTGAGAAAGGCATGGGAAAATTTGTTCAAGGAGAGGAAGTATTAAAGACAATTATGAAACAAACAAAGGTTCCTATGGATAAAGGACTTGGAATGGCTTCTACATCAAAGACCAAGGTCCTTCAATATGAAGGCAAACAGGGTATTCCATATAATTATGCTATGCCTTGGAAAATATTCTACAAATGTGGAAAGAAAGGTCATTTGTCACATCACTGCCCAAGTCAGAATGCTAATCCAGCAAGCTGGAACAGACAGACAGCTTCTAGGCAGCAAGCTGCCAGAACAAGGAGAACTGGAAATCGAGCATCCAAAGTGATCCAAATGTGGATCAAGAAATCTGAATTGAATGTTCTTTATGTTTTATCAACTAACCATGCTGGACCCAACCAAATTTGGGTACCAAAACGTTGAGATGTTTTTTCTTTGTTTTGTAGGTATGTCTTGTCGTCAAAGTCAATGCAAATCAATGGATATTGGATAGTGGATGTACAAGACATATGTGTGGTGAAAAATCTCAGTTCCTTAGCCTCAAGATGAAAAAGGGTGGTAGTGTTACAATTGGTGATAGCAAAACACTCCGCATACTTGGCAAAGGAACAATTGGTAATAGTAACATTTCTATTGATAAAGTACAATATGTTCAAGGTCTTAAATATAATTTGCTTAGTATAAGTCACTTATATGATGATGGACATACTGTTGTTTTTGATAAAGAGAAATGTACTATTAATGTTGGCACTAATAAAGTCCCCCTAGTTGCTAGAAGGGAAGGAAATATATATATATATATATATATATATATATATATATATATATGTTGGACTTTGAGATGCAGGAAGTAGGCTGCTGTTTGGCTACTGTTGATACAAACCCAGATCTTTGGCATAGAAGGATAGGACATGCTCATATGGACTTACTCAGCAAGCTGTCTACAAAGAAGCTAATTAGAGGACTACCCAAATTGAAGTATGTCAAGACGGAAACCTGTTCGGCTTGTCAATTAGGCAAACAAATTAGGACTCCACATAAGTCAAAGACAATGGTATCATCTTCTAAACCTTTAGAGCTTCTCCATTTGGATTTATTTGGTCCGGAAGCATATTAAAGCATTGGAGGTAAACAATATGCATTTGTTATCGTTGATGATTATTCTAGATATACATGGGTATTGTTTCTTCGTACTAAAGATTGTGCTTTTAGTGAATTTGAGAAGCTAATCACTTTACTTGAGAACAAGTTGAATACAAGACTTGTAGGTATAAGAAGTGATAGAGGAGGTGAATTCATCTCAAAAGACTTCATTGATTATTGTGAAGAAAGAGGTATTTCACATGAATTCTCTGCTCCAAGAACCCCACAGCAAAGCGGAGTTGTGGAGAGAAAGAACAGATCTTTGCAAGAAACTGCAAGGACTTTGCTGCAAGAGAGCAAGCTGCCAAGGAGTTTCTGGGCAGAAGCAGTCAACACAGCAAGCTACGTTCTGAACAGAGTGCTTATCAGGCCTATTCTCAACAAAACTCCCTATGAATTGCTGAGGAATAAGAAGCCAAACATTGGATATTTCAAAGTCTTTGGCTCCAGGTGCAGGTGATGACAGCCAGCTGCCAGTGACAAATACTGTATCGCAGCAA
This sequence comes from Heracleum sosnowskyi, assembly GCA_030848705.1. Classification (NCBI taxonomy): domain Eukaryota; kingdom Viridiplantae; phylum Streptophyta; class Magnoliopsida; order Apiales; family Apiaceae; genus Heracleum; species Heracleum sosnowskyi. The sequence continues at coordinate 13,968,111 of CM061238.1, forward strand.
GCTGCCAACCAGTATGAGACAACTACAAAAGCTGGAAAGCCAACTAGAACATCTTCTCCAGTAGATGAAACTATTGATAAGTTGTCAAAGCTTACCTTGGAAGGTCCAAGAGGTCAGAGATCACAAGAAAAGATGCCTATCTATGAAGGTGGTGAAGCCTCTCCTCCATCCAAGAGAATTCGAGTACATGAGGAAGTCATAGCTCAACATTCATTGCCAAAGTCAACAAGAATAGTGAAGAACCATCCTCCGGAGTTGATCATTAGTGATAAATCAGAATGAATCAAGACAAGGAAGGGTCAAGCCAACTTTTGTGCATTTGCGGCCTTTCTAGCTCAAGAGGAACCAAAGAATGTTAAAGAAGCACTTCAAGATGAGAATTGGATTATGGCAATGCAAGAAGAACTCAATCAATTTGAAAGATGTGATGTTTGGGAACTTGTGGAGCCACCTAAAGATGCTTCAATCATTGGTACTAAATGGGTCTTCAAGAACAAAGTTGATGAATTTGGTACGGTTACTCGAAACAAAGCAAGACTTGTTGCACAAGGATATAATCAACAAGAAGAAATAGATTTTGAGGAAACTTATGCTCCGGTTGCAAGGCTTGAATCAATAAGGATGCTACTTTCATTTGCATGCTTCAAGAAGATCAAGCTACACCAAATGGACGTGAAAAGTGCATTTCTTAATGGATTCTTAAAGGAAGAAATTTATGTCAAGCAACCCCCTGGTTTTGAGAATGAGCAATTTCCAAATCATGTTTTCAAGTTGAAGAAGGCATTATATGGATTGCGGCAAGCTCCCAGATCATGGTACGAGAGGTTAAGTAAGTTTTTGATCAAAAATGGATTCATTCGAGGTAAAATCGATCCCACATTATTTACTAAACATAATGGTACTGATATTTTAGTTGTACAAATATATGTCGATGATATTATTTTTGGATCTACTAATGATGATATGTGCAAGTGGTTTTCTAAGTGTATGTATAGTGAGTTTGACATGAGCATGATGGGAGAGCTTAATTACTTTTTGGGTCTTCAAATTAAGCAAACTCCAGAGGGTATTTATGTGTATCAATCCAAGTATATCAAGAATCTACTCAAAAGATTTGGATTTGAAAATATCAAACCGAAATCAACACCAATGACTCCTGCCAGCAAGCTGACAGCAGATGAACAAGGTATAGATGTTGATGTTCGCAAGTATAGAGGTATGATTGGTAGTTTATTATACCTTACTGCCTCTAGACCTGATATAATGTATAGTATTTGTGTATGTGCGAGGTTTCAATCTAAACCAAAAGAGTCTCACTTGAGTGCGGTTAAACGAATATTCAAATATTTGAGTGGCACAATTACTCTTGGTTTATTTTATCCAATCACAAATACTTTTGATCTTGTTGGGTTTAGTGATGCAGATTATGCAGGTTGTCAAACTGATCGCAAGAGTACAAGTGGTGTTTGTGCATTTTTAGGACAGAGTTTGGTTTCTTGGCAAAGCAAGAAGCAAGCTTCTGTTGCATTATCCACTACAGAAGGTGAGTATTTAGCTGCAGGAAGTTGTTGTGCCCAAATTTTTTGGATGATACAAACACTCAGGGACTATGGCATCAAATGTGACAAGATTCCGATTTATTGTGACAATACAAGCACAATTAACATTTCGAAGAATCCAGTGAATCACTCAAGAACGAAGCATATTGATGTTCGACATCACTTCTTGAGAGACAATGTTGCAAAAGGAAAAATTGAGCTACTATTTGTTTCTACAGAATACCAGCTAGCTGACATCTTCACTAAGCCGTTGGCCGAAGAAAGATTTTATGTTCTTCGTCGAGAAATTGGCATGTGCAATGTCTAGACAACAAGCTGCCTACAGTTGTCTGGTAATATTAGCTCACTTAACATGATAATCCATGCTTATTTGAATTTTCTATTATTGATAACATGTGAATAACCTTTTTGATGAATAAGGGGGAGAAAATTCAGGATCATAGCATGTGTGATTTAGGAGGAGTTTTTAGTTACTCTTTGGGTCACATGATTTTAATGTGAATTTATGCTAATGCTAAATTTTAATGTGATGCCATAAAAATATGCTTAGCTGCTTGGATAGTATGCTAATCTTTTTGCAGGGGAAGCATAATTTTAGGGGGAGTATTTTGCTCCTGAATATTGTTGTGTAATCATCAAAAAGGGGGAGATTGAAACTCTGGTGTTTTGATGATAACACTATAGCAGCAAGTGTTAGTGTAGGTGCCCTAGAGGCAATACATTGTTTATTTTGATAAACCTTATGTCATTTGATTATTAAGTAAATGTATTTATTATGACTTTAATGACTGCGATATATTTATTAGCATAATAAATGTCCTTAGAATTATGATACACATTATATAGTTTAAGTATACAACTTGAACTTGAGATTATATAATATATCTTATTCTTAAAGGTCCCTAGTCGAGTATTATTATATATAGGACAATAATAATACATAAATAGACTAGTATGTTGATTGACAGATAACCACATCTCATTGGTTATAAGTATGGAGATACTAAAGTCAATAAAGTCATGTAGGTACATGTAGGAGTACATGGTACTGGACAGACCCACCGTGAGATTCTTCATGTTAATAAAGTCATAAGAAAGACTCACAGTGATAATGGTGTAATGATCCTTTGACTTGAGATCATTATATTTCTGTACGAGGATTAATATACTTTGACTACATTAAAAGTTACCTTTAACCGGGTAATGATAAAAGTGGACATCGGGTATATTGTGAGTCGTATGAGAAATATAAATGATAGATAAAGGATTTAACCCTCCTATTATTAGGGGAGATATTATTGGCCTCTTGATTGAGTAAGACTATGAAAATGCATGGCCATGCTCAAATATTGATTTGTTTTAATAGTTTACTCATTGATCAAGGAAACCCGGATTAAGCATTGAAGAGGATGACTAAATACATGCCTCGAGTTTAATCTATAATATTTGGTTAAAGGGATTATATTACACGGAAACATTAATCACGAAAGGTTTAATTGGATCACCAATTATTATTATTACTTGGGTAGCAATGATGTATTACTAGATGCCGCTCATTGTTTATATTTTGTTATTGGATATTGAAATTATTGCCAACGTAATAATAACCTAAAGGGTTACACAATAAGAACGTTTAAAAGGAGTTTTAATTTAAATATCAGATTTAAATTAAATAATTATAAATTCGAAATTGGTTAATTAATTAATTAAGTTGGACTTAGTTAATTAAATGATATTTCGAATTTAATTCATTAACAACCCAAATCAGTTTGGTTTAGTTGAAGCCCAAGCTGATTAGGGTTAGGCCCAATCTCTCTACCCTATATATACATAATGATGTATAGTTTTAGGGTTGGTTCAGAAAATCCGTTTTTCAAGAGAGGCTAGAGAGAGAGAGAAGGCAGTTTTATTTGGCTAGTACCTGCTCCTTGGATCGTTGGACGATCGGACGTTCTGTGGACGATTTAGAGACACGGATCTTGAAGCAAGGTTTGTGTGGTGATTGCAATCTAGGACCTCCATCTTACAGAATTCGGAAAGCTCTTAACTGGTATGATTTCGTTTCTCCATAATCAGTCACAACTTATACATGGATCCTGCGTTAGGGTTTCGTAAATTTTATTATTTTACGTCTGTTTTTCGCTGCGTTTTTACAATGAAACCCAACAATGGTATCAGAGCTACGTGTATAAGGGGCTGATTTGGTTACATGTTTACTGTATTTTACGAGTATGCATGTTTGATGAATCTGCCATGATACAGTTATGTTATATGATTGATATAATGAATATGTATATAATCTGATATGATGATACTAGTATGTTTAGAATCTGCCATGACTATGTATGCTGTTTAGTTTGTATAATGATATAAACGGTCGGATAGATGTATTTGGATACGATCTATTTGCTGAGATTATGGTTACGTGTATACTGATACATGTTTCTGGTAACTGGGATTTGGGTCGTGTGTATACTGATACATGCTTCTGGAATTGTATACTGATACATGATTTTGCTTGTATTCTGATACATGATTTTGCAAAATTTTCCGCGGGTTAGGGCTTTGTTTTAATTTGTGCTTGTGACATATGCCTTGTTTATTTATTATTCATGATTGGATCATGAAAAAGTAATAAACAATATGTCATCCTTATATGATATGTCATGTCATTAATTGTTTATATGAGCATGGTGGATGGTTATGGCTTATTGACCTATAGGATAGAGGTTTTTGTTTTAATGTTGGTTTGGTTTCTAAATACGACTTGCATGTCGTCTTCATTCCTTGTAATGTTTTATCTCGAATGTAACTCGAGTTCCTTTGTAAGTTCCTTAGTATAGCTTTCATTGTAATCATCCATGGAGGTTTTGGAAGCATTGAAGACTAAGGATTCAATGGAAGCAATGGAGAAGATTTTGTAATAGTTAGATATAACCACCATAGATTGACCTTGATCTTTTCATTAGCTTGAAAAAGGATCACATAGGATTGAGCCATAACCATTACACATTTACTTTACGCATTTTACATATGATGTATGGAATGTATGTATAGAGTAGAAGATGCATGCTTTAATTAGATTAATGATGTATGCATGTATTAGATACATCACCCATGCCATGCTTGCCATGTTTAAACAAGATAAAATCTGTAACGATTCAAGATTTTAAAATTGAACAAAACGAACATGAGATTCCTGTGTTTATGAAACACGGAAATAAGTATGAATTTCCAATTTTTTGATATGGGGCGATTTTGACAAAAATACAAGCAGCGCTTGTAAGAAAGGTGGATTTTAAGTGAGACCACTGTGACTCCTCCGCTGGACTGGAAATCAAACCATTGATAAATTTTGAATTGAAGTACTTAGTTCAAGGAAAAATTGGGAATCTCTTGATGATGGGATCATGGTCGTTTTAATAATAAAATCCCTTAACAAAATATTAAGTTTTAATCGGATGCTTTCCAATGAATGAACACTCATCGAATCCTAGATCGATTAGGGGAAGGGCTGTCAGTGGCAGGGGACTCCTATCTATCGTGGTGAGATGCGACGAATATAAACGGTTATATTCGGCCGTTGTATCATTGGGTCAAACTTAACTGAGTCGTCATAATAAGGTGAACATAAACGGTTATATTCAACTATTATGAACTTAGAAGCATGGAGTTTGGTTAAAAATCTATTAGATAGATAAGATCAATCGTTGTTCGCCAAACTATCCAAGAATTATATGTGATATAATTGACAACTGTTGTCTACCTAAATAATCATTTTTAAGGACTTCCAGTGGTTGACTTAGAACATGACGAAATATGGATCTTGGCTCACTAGAAAGAATTATGCGATATACTTTCCGAATTAATAGTAAGGGCTATTAATTTGATAAAAATAGTGGGAGATATATTATGAATATATCATAATCTTTTGAACATAATAATTGATAACTCAGACAATCTAATGTTTATTTTGTGCTTTTATTTTTGTAGAAATGGCAAATAACACAAACACACTATCCGTACGATCAATCCTTGAGAAGGATAAACTGACAGGAGGAAACAACTTCCTAGACTGGCAGAGGAATTTGAGGATTGTCCTCAGGCAGGAGCGCAAGCTTCATGTCATTGACATCCCTCCGCCAGGTCCCCTTCCTGAGGGAGCTACTGTTGAGGAACAAGCGGCCCACACAAAGGATGAGAATGATGCAAATGATGTTGCATGTCTTATGTTGGCAACTATGAGTGCTGAGCTTCAGAGACAGCATGTGCATATGGATGCATATACTATCTATGAACACTTGCAAAGCATGTTTGCAAGCCAAACTCGTCAAGAAAGGATCAACACGAGTAAGTCACTTTTTAATTGCAAACAAGGGGCAAGTGAACCAGTTGGACCACATGTTCTGAAGATGATTGGTTACATTGAGTACCTTGAAACTTTGGGTTTCCCGGTTGGACCGGAAACTGGTATTGATCTTATCATGAATTCTTTGAACAACAAATTCACTCAGTTTGTTGTGAACTACAATATGAATGAATTTGACAAAACACCTACTGAATTGTTGTCTATGTTGAGAACATATGAGACCAACATGAAGGCAGCTGAACCTGCTCCCATACTGATGGTGGGCAATAAAGGTAAGGCGAAAGGGAAAGGCAAGTGGAAGGGTAAGAAGAAGACTGGATCTGATTCTGCACCCAAGCCAAAGTCAGGTCCCAAACAGGCTTTCAAGCCTAAAGGTGGTGTTGCTAAGGGTGAATGTCACTACTGTAAGAAAACTGGTCACTGGAAGAGAAACTGTTCAGTTTACTTGGAGGATCTGAAGAAGAAGAAGGTTGATCAAGCTTCTACTTCAGGTATATATGTTATAGAAGTCAATCTGTCTATTTCTACATCTTGGGTATTGGATACTGGATGTGCTTCTCACATTTGTTTAAATGTGCAGGAAATGCAGAGAAGTAGGACATTGGCTAAAGGAGAAGTGGACCTACGAGTTGGCAATGGAGCAAGAGTTGCTGCTTTAGCTGTAGGAACTTATTATTTATCTTTGCCCTCTGGGCTTGTTTTAGAACTAGAAAACTGTTTTTACGTGCCTGCGATTTGCAGAAACATTATTTCTGTTTCTTGTTTAGACAAGAAAGGTTTTTCGTTTACAATAAAGAACAACAGTTGCTCTTTTGCTTTGAATGATTTAACCTATGGTGTTGCACGTTTGTTTAATGGTTTATATGTTCTTGACTTAGATAATCCTGTCTATAATATAGAAAACAAACGACTTAAAGTTAATGACTCAAATCAAACATACCTCTGGCATTGTCGTCTAGGCCATATAAATGAGAAACGCATATCCAAATTACATAAGGATGGATACTTGGATAAGTTTGATTTTGAATCATACCTAGAATGCGAATCTTGTTTGCTTGGTAAGATGACTAAAGCCCCTTTCACTGGTAAGGGTAAAAGGGCCACTGAACGTCTGGAGCTAATACATAGTGATGTATGTGGCCCAATGCGTGTGATGGCTAGAGGAGGCTACTACTACTTCATAACATTTACTGATGATTTCAGTAGATATGGATATGTATATCTTATGAAAAATAAATCCGATTCTTTTGAAAAGTTCAAAGAATACAAGGCTGAAGTAGAGAAGCAAATTGGCGGAGGTGCAAGTATTAAGATCTTACGATCTGATCGTGGGGGTGAATACTTAAGCACTGAATTTAAAGAGTATTTAAAGGAGTATGGTATTGTATCACAACTCACTCCGCCAGGTACACCTCAATGGAATGGAGTTTCAGAGAGGAGAAATCGCACCTTGTTGGACATGGTGCGATCGATGATGAGTCATGCAGATCTTCCAATTAGTTTCTGGGGTTATGCTCTAGAAACAGCGGCTTTCACACTTAACCGTGTTCCTACTAAGAAGGTTCAAAAGACTCCATATGAGATATGGATGGAGAGACGTTCAGGCATGAGCTTTATGAAAGTTTGGGGATGCAAGGCGTTTGTGAAACGTCAAGTATCTGACAAGCTTGGACCTAAATCCGAAGAATGTAATTTTGTGGGATACCCTAATGAAACAAAGGCGTATTATTTTTATAGTCCTTCTGAGCAGAAAGTGTTCATTGCTCGAGATGCTGTCTTCATGGAAAGAGATTTTGTTTCCAAAAGAAACAGTGGGAGAACTATAGATCTCGATGAAGATCGAGAACCAGAAAATAACATTGAACCTGAGGTGGAACAAGAGCAGGATAATATTAATGCTCAACAAACACAGGTTGTTCGTAGATCTGGTAGAATTCGCCATGAGCCAGAGAGATATGGATTTCTCTTAACTCAATGTGGTGAATTGATGCTCATAGATGAAGATGAGCCTCTCACATACCAAGATGCTATGAACAGTCCAGACTCTAAGAGATGGCTAGAAGCCATGAAATCCGAGATGGATTCCATGTACGAAAACCAAGTATGGACTTTGGTTGATCCACCTGAAGGGGTAAAACCCATAGGGTGCAAATGGGTTTTCAAGAAGAAAACTGACATGGATGGAAATGTTCAGACCTATAAAGCGAGGCTGGTTGCAAAAGGTTTCAAACAAATTCATGGTATTGACTATGATGAAACTTTCTCACCAGTGGCTATGGTCAAGTCCATAAGGATTTTGCTTGCCATTGCAGCATTCCATGATTATGAAATCTGGCAAATGGATGTCAAAACAGCCTTCCTTAATGGAAGCCTTGAAGAGGATGTGTACATGACACAGCCTGAAGGTTTTGTCGATCCAAGGAATGTTGGTAAGGTATGTAAATTACGTCGATCCATTTATGGATTGAAGCAAGCCTCTAGGAGATGGAATATCCGTTTTGATGAAACAGTCAAGGAGTATGGTTTTGTTCAAAACGAAGATGAATCTTGTGTTTACAAGAAGGTTAGTGGGAGCCATGTGGCATTCATAGTATTATATGTTGATGATATACTACTAATGGGGAATGACATACCTACTCTAAAGGCTGTTAAGACATGGTTAGGGAGCAACTTCTCTATGAAAGACTTAGGAGATGCATCCTACATTCTAGGAATGAGGATCTATAGGGATAGATCTAGAAGGATGATCGGTCTAAGTCAGAATACATACATTGATAAGATTTTGCATCGTTTTGGTATGCAAAATGCAAAAAGGGGATATGTCCCCGTGTCTCAAGGGATAACGATCTCTAAAGATCAGTGTCCGAAATCATTGGATGAGAAGGACCGCATGAGTAAAGTTCCATATGCCTCAGCAATTGGATCTATCATGTATGCAATGGTGTGTACTCGCCCCGATGTTTCGTATGCTTTGAGCATGACGAGCAGATACCAGTCTGATCCAGGTGAAGGTCACTGGACGGCAGTCAAGAATATTCTTAAGTACCTGAAAAGGACTAAAGATTCATTCTTGGTGTATGGAGGAGAGGAGAAACTGGTTGTAAAAGGTTACACCGATGCAAGTTTCCAAACAGACAAGGATGATACTGTATCACAGTCTGGTTTTGTGTTTTGTCTAAACGGAGGTGCTGTAAGCTGGAAGAGTTCAAAGCAAGAGACAGTAGCTGATTCTACAATGGAGGCTGAGTACATTGCAGCTTGTGAAGCAGCTAAAGAAGCAGTTTGGATTCGAAAATTCATTACTGAATTGGGAGTGGTTCCATCGATCGCAGATCCCATAGACTTGTACTGCGATAATAATGGAGCCATTGCACAGGCTAAAGAACCTAGATCTCACTCCCGAGCCAAGCATATACTCAGAAGATATCACCTTATTCGAGAGATCAATGAAAGGGGTGACATACACATATGTAAAGTGCACACAAATGATAACATAGCAGATCCACTGACCAAAGGCTTGTCGCAGCAGAAGCACGACGGTCACACTAGTTCCATGGGTATTAGATACATGGGTGATTGGCTCTAGTGCAAGTGGGAGATTGTTAGTGTAGGTGCCCTAGAGGCAATACATTGTTTATTTTGATAAACCTTATGTCATTTGATTATTAAGTAAATGTATTTATTATGACTTTAATGACTGCGATATATTTATTAGCATAATAAATGTCCTTAGAATTATGATACACATTATATAGTTTAAGTATACAACTTGAACTTGAGATTATATAATATATCTTATTCTTAAAGGTCCCTAGTCGAGTATTATTATATATAGGACAATAATAATACATAAATAGACTAGTATGTTGATTGACAGATAACCACATCTCATTGGTTATAAGTATGGAGATACTAAAGTCAATGCATAGGTACATGTAGGAGTACATGGTACTGGACAGACCCACCGTGAGATTCTTCATGTTAATAAAGTCATAAGAAAGACTCACAGTGATAATGGTGTAATGATCCTTTGACTTGAGATCATTATATTTCTGTACGAGGATTAATATACTTTGACTACATTAAAAGTTACCTTTAACCGGGTAATGATAAAAGTGGACATCGGGTATATTGTGAGTCGTATGAGAAATATAAATGATAGATAAAGGATTTAACCCTCCTATTATTAGGGGAGATATTATTGGCCTCTTGATTGAGTAAGACTATGAAAATGCATGGCCATGCTCAAATATTGATTTGTTTTAATAGTTTACTCATTGATCAAGGAAACCCGGATTAAGCATTGAAGAGGATGACTAAATACATGCCTCGAGTTTAATCTATAATATTTGGTTAAAGGGATTATATTACACGGAAACATTAATCACGAAAGGTTTAATTGGATCACCAATTATTATTATTACTTGGGTAGCAATGATGTATTACTAGATGCCGCTCATTGTTTATATTTTGTTATTGGATATTGAAATTATTGCCAACGTAATAATAACCTAAAGGGTTACACAATAAGAACGTTTAAAAGGAGTTTTAATTTAAATATCAGATTTAAATTAAATAATTATAAATTCGAAATTGGTTAATTAATTAATTAAGTTGGACTTAGTTAATTAAATGATATTTCGAATTTAATTCATTAACAACCCAAATCAGTTTGGTTTAGTTGAAGCCCAAGCTGATTAGGGTTAGGCCCAATCTCTCTACCCTATATATACATAATGATGTATAGTTTTAGGGTTGGTTCAGAAAATCCGTTTTTCAAGAGAGGCTAGAGAGAGAGAGAAGGCAGTTTTATTTGGCTAGTACCTGCTCCTTGGATCGTTGGACGATCGGACGTTCTGTGGACGATTTAGAGACACGGATCTTGAAGCAAGGTTTGTGTGGTGATTGCAATCTAGGACCTCCATCTTACAGAATTCGGAAAGCTCTTAACTGGTATGATTTCGTTTCTCCATAATCAGTCACAACTTATACATGGATCCTGCGTTAGGGTTTCGTAAATTTTATTATTTTACGTCTGTTTTTCGCTGCGTTTTTACAATGAAACCCAACAATAAGTTGGGTTTATTGTGTTGTACTAACATTGTTTTGCAGGAGATAAAGACTTTGTATTTGATAACAAAACATGTTGTAGCAGCTAGCTGGCATACTAATTTTTTTTTGCAGGCAGCAAGCTGGCAGAGTAAATTTTCTACGCAGGCAGCAAGCTAGCAACACTTTCAGCAGATAGAGTTTCAGTCCTATTTTATAGGAAATCTTCTAGGAACTGAATTGTAAGGACTCTATCAGTTATATAAGTCGTGTATATATATATGAGCTCAAATAATTTCGAATTTATTTTCATATATATATAATCCCTATATTATAAGAAGTTGTTTATACACATTTTATCTTTTAACAACTTCTATTCTTTTGGGCTTTACAAACAAGTTGAACGTGTCTTCTTAACGTTCTTATTTTCTCTATTCTTCTGGTTTCCGAACGTTGATTTCATGAACGTTGGGTTTGAATTAATCAAGGAACAAAATACGTGAGACTTGGTAGTCAAGACCGTTGGTTGTTGATCGATTAATTCAAAATCATTGTTTCATATAAATATAATTGTGTTGTTTTCATTCTCAGAGGTTGGACAACGTTTTAAAGAAACACAAGTACTATCAAAGGCTGATTTTGCAAAATCTTTTACATACTTGAGCTCTTATATATTATATGATATATTCTTGATTAGAGTTCATAGTTTCGGTTGTAATTCATTATATCTTTGTATTGTTCAACTTGTAAGTTGGTAGTTGCTGGTTTTGTGAGCTTGGAAAACAAGGGTTCAAGGAACTTGATAGCTAGAGGAGTTTATACTTGGTTTAGTATAGTACTTAGAGAGCTGCGTTCAAGGAACAATGTGTTTCAGCAAGCTGCAAACAGTAACTGGGAGATCAGGGAGATATATTATTGTATCGTGTAGTTGTAATTCACTTTGATTAATAATATATTCCTTTGCCGTGTTGGTAGAGGACCAGGTCGTAGACCTATAGAAGATAGGGGTCGAACCTGGCTAAAATTGTTGTGTGTTCTTTACTATCTGCACAGTTTCTATACTGCATTGCACAACATAGCTAGTTGCCACTGTATATTATCTGTGAATCCAGTAAGCTGCCAGATAGCAAAACGGACTGATTTTTGCGTTTTCAGTCACATAACTTGGTAATAATTAAAATCGGTCATTGTTAGTCATAACACCTATTCACCCCTCCCCTCTAGGTGTTGATTCTCAAGACTTTTTTTAATGTTTGATTTTATTAATTCAAAAATTTAAGAAAATTAGAAAAATATATCCATTTGAGAGCCGTCAACTCACCACAAGATGATATATTTACTTTACTCTTTAGTAGGTACTATCATATAACCCGTGCGCACGGGGGAGATTAAAAGATGACAAACTAAAAAAAATTAGTGGAAATAGAAAATATTAAATAAAAAAAAAATCAATATGATAAATTATAAAATGTGAAACTTAAATATTAATTTAAACATAGAAAAAAATAAATAAAGAATACAAATGGGGCTGAGAAAAACAAATTGGGCATTATTAATATTATTTTATTATTCATTAAAATAATATTAATAATAAGGACAAATAGTAAGCTAACATGTTTTAATTAAAAAAACTAACAAACCGTGATATTTTTAGAAGTGTTTTAATTATATTAATTGTATTTGTTAAAAAAATATGTTGGCGTGTTAAAATAGGTAAGATTTTTAAAATAATAAAACCATTAAAATAGGTTTAAAAATAAATAAGTAAGGTTGCACCTGATACTTTTGGAAAAAAGAGATTTTTGTGAGAATAAATATAAAAGATAATATGTTTTAATTTAAAAATAATTACCCATGTTATCAATCTTTATATATATAAAGGAAAACCACGAGGAGCTCTCAGATCGTCCGAAAGCTATTTATCTATTTTTCTAGAGTTTCTGGATTTTAATTCAATAAAATTAAATTTCCTTATTAAAATTCGAATTTATAGGATAAAAAAAATTGTCTTTTAAATTTTTACTGATGGAGGAAACTAAATATACAATTTTTAGATTCTTTCCTTTAAAATCTTTAATAATGAAGGAAAGTAAATATACTATTTTAATATTCAACATCTTTATCTTTTTATCTTATCAATTTTTAACTTATTTCTCTTTTTATTTATCTTCTTAAACTTCCTTTTTAAGTCCTATTTTTTAGAAAAGAAAGTCAAAACATTTTTTAAGTTGTATAAAATAAATCATTGTATAAAAGGTAAGTATTACCTCTAATTTATAAAATTTCATTCTTTAAGTCCTATTTTTTAGAAAAGAAAGTCAAAACATTTTTCAAGTTGTATAAAATAAATCATTGTATAAAAGGTAAGTATAACCTTTAATTTATATTGGATCATATTTTTCTCAAATCGTCTCTCAAATCGCTTTGATCTATTTTTCTAATTTTCTTAAATTTTTTGAATTATTAATATTAAAATTAAAAATTCAAAAATATGTCAATTGCATTTAAAATATTTACTAATGGAAGAAACTAAATATATATTTTTAATATTTTTATCTTTAAAATCTTTACTAATAAAGGAAACTAAATATATAATTTTACTATTCTTACCTTTAAAATCTTTAGTAATGGAGAAAATTAAACATTCAATTATAATATTTTTCTAAATTTTTGATTAAAAAATATATTGACTCCCAATTCTAGAAATGGGAGGGAATATAAAAAAGACAATTCCTTAAAATCTGTCTTCTTTCCCTGAATATTTTAATCTCATATTCTTGCCAACCAAGTTTCGAGGTGTATATATATATACCTAGGAAAAGTCTATGCCAAACCTAAACGCCTCTCCTTCAACTGCTAGACGGTAAATATTATACACTTTTTCTTCAATGGTCTTTGCATGGTCTTTTTCGCTATCCAAATTTTTTTCTTTTGCTACCCTTTGCATGGTTTTCTTTACCCTTTGCATGGTCTTTATTTTAAGTAATCTTAGATTTGTGTATTCACGTTCTGTTCAAGATTTTGCTTCTTTGATTATGTAATCAGTTAATTACGTTATGCATATTCAATTAATTAGGTTCAGATCATGAGTTGTGGATCAAAAAAGAGTAACAATTAACATAACGTGTGTATATATAATGTTTGCTAACTTTTATACTTGATTTCTTTAGCTAATTATTGTTATATTCAAATTTATCTTTGAATTTAGTTTTTGGATGGTTATTGTTTGTAGTGATTTTAGGGATTGATTTTTAATTATATTCATTATATATTATTTTCTCATGTAGTACTATTTTACTAGAGACACGATAGAGTTAACATAGAATACAGTATTTTGCTTCTTTTTTTTTGTTGGATGAAATATCGTGCATGGCGCGTTCTTTAATTTGTTTCGTGTACAATGATATCATAACTATTGGATTTATTAGGTCGGGTTCATCCCTGAGGCAATATACTTGAGGTCGAGGAACCACGACTTTAGAAAACCATGCATGCTTCAAAGTGAATTAAATATATACTCAACGAGAAGAAATTGTAAATTTAATTTATTTTAATATGTGTGTGTTGAAATTTAATTATTTTTGTAGATTTCTTATAACTTTTTGTTAATGAATGAATCAATCTCTTTATCTTTTATATATATAAAGAAAACCCCAAAAATTATAGAATCGCTCCATTCATATTTTTCTAATTTTTTAGAACTCCTCAATTTTAAATACTAAAATTTAAACTTCCTTCTTTAAGTCCTATTTTTCAGAGAAGAAATTCAAAACCTTTTTTTAAATTGTATAAAATGAACCATTGTATAAAAGGTAAGTATAACATCTATTTATAAAAATTTCTTCTTTAAGTCCTATTTTTTAAAAAAAATAAAATTAAAACCTTTTTTAAGTTGTATAAAATAAACCATTGTACAAAAAGTAAGTATAACCTCTAATTTATATTGGATCATATTTTTCTATTACTCCCATGCGCTCTCAAATGTCTTAAAAATATTTTTTTTATGGAGCTCCTCAATTTTAGTTCAATAAAATTGAATTTCTTTATTTACATTCCAATTTTTAGATAAATTTCTTATTTACATTCGAATTTTTAGGGAAGTCAATAGTCAAATATATAAATATTACTCATGTTTAGGATATTAATAAACACAAGTTAACAAATATTAAAAAAATCATGTTTATAATTTTATTAAACACATATTATTTTCTTTCTCAACTAATTTAAATCATATTATATTATATAAAGAAAAATTCAATACATATTAAAAATCAAAATTTCCTTCTTAAAGTGCTGTAGGAAAGTAAATAAAGCATCTCTAATGTGTATATATAGTTTGGAACCTCTTTCATCTCTTCATTATTGCATTATTTTCTTTTTTGATCGATCTTGATTGTATTTTCGAAGATTTGGCTTTTTAATAATTCTAAATATTTTATTTATATGTTATATATAGGTTATATATAGAAATTTTGGATTAAATATATTTTAAATATTTAAATATATAGATTATATATTATATATAAATGTTATATTTTTATTTATATATTTTTTTAAATATTTATATTTTATTTAATTTTTTTGTATTTTGTATTTTGTATTTTCTTTTTTTTTATTTATATTTTAATAATTTCTCTCAATTTTAAATGTTAAAATTAATAGTAATAATTTCTCTCAATTTTAAATGTTAAAATTTGGAGCTCCTCAATTTTAAATATTAAAAATTGAAAATTCCTTTTTTAGCTCCGAAATTTTAGAAAATGTAATACTTATTAGAGGCAAGTTGACATAAAATTATAAACCTGATCAAAATTTATTATTATTATATATACAATTTGTATTCTATTTTAAATATTAAAAATTGAAATTTTCTTTTTTAGCTTCTAAATTGTATAAAAGGTGACAAGTTGGCATAAAATTATAAACCTAATCAAATTTTATTATTATATATACAATCTTTCCTCTATTTTAAATATTAAATATTAAAATTTTCCTTTTTAGCTCCTAAATTAAAGAAAACTTAATACTTATTAGAGACAAGTTGACATAAAATTATAAATCTAATCAAATTTTATTATTAAATACAATCTTTATTATATCTTTATCTTTATCTTTATATCTTTATCTTTATTTATATATATAAAACAAAACCCACAGAAGCTCTTACGAAAGCTATTTATCTATTTTTCTAGAGCTCCTGAATTTTAATTCAATAAAATTAAATTTTCTTATATAAATTCGAATTTATAGGATTGAAAAATTAACAATTGCCTTTTAAATTTTTACTAATAGAGGAAATTAAATAATTATAGGATAGAAAAAATATCAATTGTCTTTTAATTTTACTAATAGAGGAAAGTAAATATATAATTTTAATATTCTTTTCTTTCCTAATTTTAATTCAATAAAATTAAAGTTCCTTACTTAAATTTGAATTTATAAGATAGAAAAAATCTCAATTGTCTTTTAATGTTTACTAATGGAGAAAACTAAATATACAATTTTAATATTTGTTTCCTTTAAAATCTTTAATAATGGAGGAAAGTAAATATACAATTTTAATATTCAACAACTTTATCTTTTTATCTTATCAATCTTTATCTTATTTTTCCTTTTATTTATCATATTCTTTATCTTTATCTTTATATATATAAAGCTCTCAAATCATTCAAAAAATATTTATCCTTTTTTCTAGAGCTCCTCAATTTTAATTCAATAAAATTAAATTTCCTTTTTTACATTTGAATTCATAGGAAATACAGTAAATATATAAAAATTAATTTTATTTAAAATTTAATTAAACAAATATTAACTTCTTTATCAGCTAATGAAATCCTATTTAAGTTTTAAGATCAAACCATCAATATATAAATACCAAACATGATGCATTATTTTTTTATAATAACGTATTCCGCTTTGTAGTTTCATGTATTATATGTGTCCTCTAAAACATAAAACATTATGTAACCTTTGTTTTTAAATTGTTACAGGTGCCTCCGATTAGAGGAGCACAATTGTGTGAGCACACCAAAATTTTCATTAATTCTTTGATGTAAGTGGGTTCTTTTACATTATGATTATATTCATCAGTCATCATACGTTCTCTATTTATTGTTTACTCTAATATTTGATTTTTAGGTAATAGTCTCATTGAAATCTTTAACATTCGTAACAATTTTATGTTTTTAAAAGCTTTATGTTTTATCTTAAGTTTTATCTTGTTCTTTTTATTTCTCTTGGATTTTGGATAGTACTCTTTGTCGATCAATTCTGACTCAATTTGAACGATTTTTATGCATTAGCTATTTCATTGTGCTAATATTGCAGCCTGCATGTGTCATTGTAGAATATTTTAAGCCATATTAATAAACTATGTGTCATTGTGCTAATATTGCAGCCTGCGCGGCTTAGTAAACTAGTTTTTGAAAAAAAAGTACATTTTGTTAGAAAAAAGAGTTTTAATTATAAAAGACAAATAATAAAGACAAATAGAAAAACTAACATCTTTTAATTAAAAAAAGTAATGTCAAATCAACGATGGGGCCCACCGGTGATATTTTTAGAAGTGTTTTAATTATATTAATTGTACTTGTTAAAAAACATTCGGTTGACATGTAAAATATGTAAGCTTTTTTAAATAATTAAAAGTACTAAAATAGATTTTAAAATTAAATTAGTAAGGGTCCTCATATTTTTGGAAAAGAGAGATTTTAGTGAGAACAAATATAAAAGGTAATATGTTTTAATTTAAAGGTAACTGTCAGTGATATTTTTGGAAAAAAATAGTACATTTTGTTAAAAACGTTTTTAATTATAAAAGGCAATCAATTAGTTACTATTTTTATATTTTTATATTATTTTATTATTTATTAAATATAATAAATGACCGAAAACCAAAATTTTTAATGTTTCGGCTTTAATAATATAAATAAATAAGGGTTACACCTGATATTTTTGGAAAAAGGTAATATGTTTTAGTTTAAAGGTAATTACCCGTGTTATTTTTGAAAAAAGAGTATATTTTGTTGGGAAAAGTGTTTTAATTATAAAAGGAAAATAATAAGGACAAATAGAAAAACTACCATGTTTTAATTAAAAAAAGTAACTGAAAAAAAGTAAGAACCAGTGATATTTTTAGAAATGTTTTAATTATATTAATTGTATTTGTTAAAAAAATACGTTGACATGTTAAAATAGGTAAGATTTTTTAAATAATTAAAAGCATTAAAATATATTTTAAAATAAATAAGTAAGGATTGCACCTGATATTTATGGAAAAGAGAGATTTTAGTGAGAAGAAATATAAAAGATAATATGTTTTTGATATGGGCTAAAAATAACCCTAAAAATATAATTAATGACATATTAATTAGACCCGAATTGGTACAAGAACACGGCCCAATATTCAAGGCCCGAAACCCTGATTATTCATTAATTTCGTAATTAATGAATAGGGAAAATATACATCTCATAAAAAGAGTCCAAATTATGGCAAATTAGTCAAAGAAGGATCCAGAATCCCAATTAAAGGCAATTAATGAGTCATAACCTTTATCGACAAGGAAAAGACTTATCCTGCAAGCAATACAATGCTTATCCAATATCAAAAAGGAGACTTATTCGCTAAGACTCCTAAACATACCATAAATACTAGGCTCCAGACGCCTATATAAGGTCCCTGATCCTACAATCAGTACTACGTCTTGGCTTGATTCTCAATAACGAATTGAGATACGTAGGCATCTTGTGAGGACCAATTTAGTCCGGAAACACGAGTGCAGCCATTAAAGCTCGAAGCTCATTAAATTCACACAAGTACGTTTTTTAATCCACAACATTTGGCGCCGTCTGTGGGAAACCAACATCAACCATGGCAAACACACGAAGAACAACTAGAGATTCTGATACTTCTGAGGGCCTCCCTATCACCTCTGAAACGGAGATTCAGGGAAGCCAACCACCGCCAACTACTGGCACTCAAGGGGCGAATATCCCCCTCACCGCCACTCAAGGACAGGAAGTCCCAATTTCGGTTGAAGGGACGAATCCCCTGCAGATGGTCGTTCATGGATCTAATCCACTAGAGACCATCCACCATCAACCAATCTCGACTTCTCCACTCATCATGAATGCACCGAGAAGCCTTCAACTCCACACTACTGATCTCCCTCAATACGCAAATCAGACTTTGGGGATGACAGGCTATGGCATGCCCCCTCGCCCCACAGCGGGTGGTAGTGGAACTAATCCAATCTACCATGAGGCGTATGTGCCCCCTTACGTTCAAGGTCTGGGACCTCAGAATCAACAAACTCGCCAGATCTCTTTTCCAGATTACTCGGGTCCATACACCGAGGATGAGGGTTATACAACTGGGGACGATGTCGCTCCTAGAAGGAGACGTTCTTCGCAAACCAACCGGGATCAACCCCAAACTACTAAGGAGAAGCTTGCGGCCCATGAGGCAGAAGTCGCAAGGCTTAAGAAAGTATTGGCAGAACAGGAGGCCGCAAAGGCAAAAAATCAAACTGAAGGAATCCCAATTATCAATTTGGATCCACCATCAAGAAGAACCAAGAGGGCCGAAGCCCCAAGGGGTGATCCTAGCGTTCTGTTGCCCCTAGGAGATCCTAATGATCCTACACCACCGTTTACTCAAGATATCATGAAAACGGCTATATCCAGAAAATTCAAGATGCCAACGATCAAGGCTTATGATGGAACGGGAGATCCCGCTAACCATGTAAGAACCTTCTCCAACGCACTGCTGTTGCAGCCAACCAGTGATGCGGTCAAGTGTAGGGCGTTTCCACAAACCTTGGCAGGCATGGCACAACGTTGGTACAGCCGTTTGCCTCCCAATTCTATTGGATCCTTCAAAGAGTTGAGTAAGGCGTTCATCAACCAATTTGTAAGTGGGAGGGTGCATGAGAAAAGTTCTGCATCCCTCATGGGAATCAGGCAAGGAGAGAATGAATCCTTGAGGGAATACATAAATCGATTCACTAGGGAGGCTCTGAAATTCCCGGACTTAGAGGACAAAGTAGCTATGATAGCCCTGCAACAAGGAACTACTGATGATCACTTCAAGAGATCCTTGGCAAAGCATCCACCCAAAAACATGTTGAAGCTCCAAGATAGAGCCGGGAAGTATATCAAGGCCGAGGAAAGTATGAAGAAATATGAACCCACTGTTGAGGGAAGTGAAAACGGAAAAAAGAGAAAGGAGACTCAAGAGTATGACGCTAGGGACAAATATCCCAGGACAGCGAAAGATTCTGATTCTCCACCTAAAAGGAACAACTTCGGACCCAGGTTCAATGAATATGCAAGGTTGAACACCTCAAGAAGTCAAATTCTGATGGAAATTGAGAAGGAAGAGGATCTTCGATGGCCAAAGCCGCTAAGATCCGACTTGGAGAAACGAAACAAGAATCAATTCTGTCGTTTCCATAAAGAAGTTGGTCATGACACCGACGATTGTAGACAACTGAAAGATGAAATCGAGTTCTTAATCCGAAGAGGAAAACTCGATAAGTTCACTAAGGATGGGAATCGAGGAAATCAACAAGGAAACTATGAAAGGAAAGACTATGATAGGAGGGACAATGACCAAGATCGTAATCCTAAGCCCCGAGGGCCTGTCATCAACATGATATTTGGAGGACCGACTGCTGCTGGGTCCTCCCGAAACTCAAGGAAAGCTTATGCCCAAGAGGTAATGACTGTTGTAGGAGAAGCACCGAAACGTGCCAAGACAGAAGTGGCTATTAGCTTTGATGATTCCGATCTTGAAGGGGTGAAATTCCCCCATGACGACCCGTTGGTCATTATACCTGTAATAGGAAACTCTAAAACTAAGAGGGTTCTAGTAGATAATGGAGCTTCCGTGGACATCCTGTTCCATGACGCCTTCATCAAGATGGGATATACCGATTCACAATTGACTCCTTCAAACATGCCCATATATGGGTTCAATGGGGTTGAATCCAAAGTAGAGGGAACTATTCAGCTCCCTATGACAATAGGGCAAGGTTCACAAACAACAACTCAAATGCTGAACTTCGTGGTGATAAAGGCAACCTCGACTTATAATGCAATCCTTGGTAGGACAGGCCTTCATGCATTCAAGGCTGTTGCCTCAACTTACCATTTGAAAATCAAGTTCCCAACAAGGAACGGGGTTGGTGAAGAACAAGGAGATCAAAAGATGGCTAGGAATTGCTATATAGCCGCGTTAAGGCCTGATGGAGTCGGGGGGCAGGTTCTCCCAATCGAGGTTATGAATTCAAAAGACGATGAAGAAAGAAGGGGAAAGCCAGCCGAGGATCTAAATCCTATTCCCCTAATCCCGGGAGAACCAGACAAAGTCACTTACATTGGAGCATTGTTGCCTGAACCCTTGAAGGGCTGAGGTGCCAAAAACTTGGCATGCCTCAAATTTAAAAAGTTTATTATGTTTAAGTGTTTCCTTAAGGGATCCACTAATAGTACAAGTAGCAATAAGGTCGACGAAACCATTCTGAGCTCTTAAGCTCTTAGTAGGAAGTAAAGCACTATGTAAGGGTCGAACCTTCTTTTTCAAAGGAAATATTTCAAGTTCTCATTCACTATTTTATTACTTATCTTTGTTTGAGTATTTCCTTATTGTTCTACTAAAGAACAAGTTGTACCAATAACACTTGATCAAAGTGTCAGCCCATTCAAGAGGCCAAGTACTAGGAATTGCCTTACAAAAGAGAAGCTAAATAAATATAAGTGAATGCAAGAACGAATAAACATAATATGCATAAATAACATGCATGGATAGAAGATCCCGAAGGATCAAAGAGTTATGTTACAAGCTCAACTAAAAGCCTAAAGAGGCCTATTGGAAGAAGGTTACTATAAGGGTTGAAACCCCTGAAAATTCGAGGAAGTAGAGCTCAGAACGAGCTTCGATTCGATATACTGGAAGCTCAAATTAAAGAAATAAGTGAAACATTATGTCTGTCTTCGTTCATGAAGACCTCTCGATGTGAAAATTAAGATGTTGAACCTCAAAATCAGGTCCTCTACCTATAAGCCACGTTTGGCGTTGTTGAAACCTCAAATGAGGTCTAAGGTGTCAGAACTCAAGTTAGTTCTTGTATCTCTAAGCCACGTTTGGCGTTGTTGAAACCTCAAATGAGGTCTAAGGTGTCAGAACTCAAGTTAGTTCTTGTATCTCTAAGCCACGTTTGGCGTTGTTGAAACCTCAAATGAGGTCTAAGGTGTCAGAACTCAAGTTAGTTCTTGTATCTGTAAGCCACGTTTGGCGTTGTTGAAACCTCAAATGAGGTCTAAGGTGTCAGAACTCAAGTTAATTCTTGTATCTATAAGCCACGTTTGGCGTTGTTGAAACCTCAAATGAGGTCTAAGGTGTTAGAACTCAAGTTAGTTCTTGTATCTATAAGCCACGTTTGGCGTTGTTGGAGCCAACCGAGGTCGAAGAAACTCTACACTGAAGTCGAAAGATCGAGGTCGAAAAAACACGGAAAAATGAGGTCAAATTGCTCGACCTGGGACCAAATTGAGGTCTAAAATACCTCAAAAATGAGGTCTAAAATACCTCAAATTGAGGTCTACAATACCTCAAAAATGAGGTCGAAGGAGACTGGGTTTGAGATCGAACGACCGAGGTCGAATAAACACGAAAAAATGAGGTCAAATTGCTCGACCTGGGACCAAATTGAGGTCTAAAATACCTCAAAAATGAGGTCTAAAATACCTCAAATTGAGGTCTACAATACCTCAAAAATGAGGTCGTAGGAGACTGGGTTTGAGATCGAACGATCGAGGTCGAAAAAGCACGGAAAAACGAGGTCGAAGACTTCGACCTGGGACCTTTCGAGGTCGAAAATGAGGTCGAAAACGACTGGGCTCGAGGTCAAAAACGACTGGGCTCGAGGTCGAAAATGAGGTCGACAATACCTCAAAAAATTGAGGTCGAAAATACCTCAAAATGAGGTCTAAAATACCTCAAAATGAGGTCTAAAGTATCTCAAAATGAGGTCGGAAGTACCCTTAAAAAAATTCGGGTAAAATAAATATTATTATTCAATAATATTTGAAAAAAAAAAATTACAATTTTAGTCGACCTCAAATGAGGTCGTGAGTGAGACCCCTCAAATGAGGTCGATTGCTTCGACCTGGCTACCAAATGAGACTAAACTGCCAAAGTGCAGTTTAGTACCCCAAGTTCTGAGTGGTTCACAAATTCTTCCCTGAAGTTTAGAAATGGACAGATTCTCCACCGAAGTTTCAAATATGAAAAATTCACCCCTGATCTTTGGAAAATTACGAATTAAACCCTAAAAAATTATTAAAAATACTCGTTGATACATGAAAATTCCTAAAATATTAGGAATAATTATTAAAAATACCCGTTGGTACATGAAAATTCCTAAAATATTAGGAATAATTATTAAAAATACCCGTCGGTACATGAAAATTCCTAAAATATTAGGAATATTTATTAAAAATACCTGTGGGTACATGAAAATTCCTAAAATATTAGGAATATTTATTAAAAATACCTGTGGGTACATGAAAATTCCTAAAATATTAGGAATAATTATTAAAAATACCTGTGGGTACGTGAAAATTCCTAAAATATTAGGAATAATTATTAAAAATACCTGTGGGTACGTGAAAATTCCTAAAATATTAGGAATAATTATTAAAATACCCGTGGGTACATGGAAATTCCTTAAATATTAGGAATATTTCATATAAATGTCAAATTAGCCTCGAATAAGGCATAAATCGTCGTAAATGTGTAGGTCGCTCCACACTTTGCAATAAGGCGATATTTGTGAAACACTAGTGTAAATGAAGTCCTAGGTAAAGGATAAAAAAGACCCCGAATCTCGAAAAAAGTCAATATAATTTCTACGAAAGCTTGAAAAGTTTTCCTAGAAATTGGGGGGTAAATGATATGGGCTAAAAATAACCCTAAAAATATAATTAATGACATATTAATTAGACCCGAATTGGTCCAAGAACACGACCCAATATTCAAGGCCCGAAACCCTGATTATTCATTAATTTCGTAATTAATGAATAGGGAAAATATACATCTCATAAAAAGAGTCCAAATTATGGCAAATTAGTCAAAGAAGGATCCAGAATCCCAATTAAAGGCAATTAATGAGTCATAACCTTTATCGACAAGGAAAAGACTTATCCTGCAAGCAATACAATGCTTATCCAATATCAAAAAGGAGACTTATTCGCTAAGACTCCTAAACATACCATAAATACTAGGCTCCAGACGCCTATATAAGGTCCCTGATCCTACAATCAGAACTACGTCTTGGCTTGATTCTCAATAACGAATTGAGATACGTAGGCATCTTGTGAGGACCAATTTAGTCCGGAAACACGAGTGCAGCCATTAAAGCTCGAAGCTCATTAAATTCACACAAGTACGTTTTTTAATCCACAACAGTTTTAATTTAAAGTCTAATTACCCGTGTTATTTTTGGAAAAGAGTACATTTTGTTAAAAACGTGTTTTAATTATAAAAGGGAATCAGTTATTTACTATTTTTATATTATTTTATTATTTATTAAATAGAATAAATGACCGAAAACCGAAAACCAAAACTTTCAATGTTTAGGCTTTAATAATATTTTTTAAAATAAATAAGGTTAAACCTGATATTTTTGAAAAAAAGAGATTTTAGTGAGAAAACATATAAAAGGTAATATATTTTAGTTTAAAGGTAATTACCTGTGTTATTTTTGAAAAAATAGTTGATTTTGTTGGGAAAAAATGTTTTAATTATAAAATGCAAATAATAAGGACAAATATAAAAGTTACCATGTTTTAATTAAAAAAAGTAACTGAAAAAAGTAACAGCCCGTGATATTTTTAGAAGTATTTTAATTATATTAAATGTATCTGTTAAAAAAATAAGTTGGCATGTTAAAATAGATAATTTTTTTAAATAATTAAAAACATTAAAATATGTTTTAAAATAAATAACTAAGGGTTTCACGTGATATTTTTGGAAAATAAAGATTTTAGTGAGAAGAAATATAAAAGATAATATGTTTTAATTTAAAAATAATTACCCGTGTTATTTTTGGAAAAAGGAGTACATTTTGTTAGAAAAAAGTGTTTTAATTATAAAAGACAAATAATAAGGATACATAGAAAAGCTAACATGTTTTAATTAAAAAAAGTAATCTCAAATTAACGGTGGGGCGTGATATTTTTAGAAGTGTTTTAATTATATTAATTGTATTTGTTAAAAAAATGTGTTGGCATGTTCAAATAGGTAAGCTTTTTTAAATAATTAAAAGTACTAAAATATATTATAAAATAAATAAGCAAGGTCCTGATATTTTTGGAAAAGAGAGATTTTAGTAGGAACAAATATAAAAGGTAATATGTTTTAATTTAAAAGTAATTGCCAGTGATATTTTTGGAAAATAGTAAATTTTGTTAAAAACGTGTTTTAATTATAAAAGGTAATCAGTTAGTTACTATTTTTATATTATTTTATTATTTATTAAATAGAATAAATGACCGAAAACCGAAAACCAAAACTTTCAATGTTTAGGCTTTAATAATATTTTTTAAAATAAATAAGGTTACACATGATATTTTTGAAAAAAGAGATTTTAGTGAGAACACATATAAAAGGTAATATATTTTAGTTTAAAGGTAATTACTTGTGTTATTTTTCAAAAAATAGTTGATTTTGTTTGAAAAAAGTGTTTTAATTATAAAATGCAAATAATAAGGACAAATAGAAAAGTTACCTTGTTTTAATTAAAAAAAGTAATTGAAAAAAGTAACAACCCGTGATATTTTTAGAAGTATTTTAATTATATTAATTGTATTTGTTAAAAAAATACGTTGGCATGTTAAAATAGGTAATATTTTTAAATAATTAAAACATTAAAATAGGTTTTAAAATAAAAAAGGGTTGCACGTGATATTTTTGGAAAATAAAGATTTTAGTGAGAAGAAATATAAAAGATAATATGTTTTAATTTAAAAATAATTACCCGTGTTATTTTTGGAAAAATGAGTACATTTTGTTAGAAAAAAGTGTTTTAATTATAAAAGACAAATAATAAGGATAAATAGAAAAGCTAACATGTATTAATTAAAAAAAGTAATCTCAAATTAACGATGGGGCCTGTCGGTGATATTTTTAGAAGTGTTTTAATTATATTAATTGTATTTGTTAAAAAAATCCGTTGACATGTTCAAATAGGTTAGCTTTTTTAAATAATTAAAAGTACTAAAATAGATTTTAAAATAAATAAGTAAGGGTCTGATATGGTCAGAAAAGTAATTATAGAAATATAATTAATGATTCATTGGAAAGGCCCAATAATTAAGGTCCAAAACCCTGATTATTTATTAATTTCGTAATTAATAAATAGGGAAAATATACAGCTCATGAAAAGAGTCCAAAATATGGTAAATTCGTCAAAGAAGGATCCAGAATCCCAATTAATGAGTCATAGCCTTTATCAACAAGGAAAAGACTTATTCAGCAAGAAATACAATGTTTATCCATTATCAAAAATGAGACTTATTAGCTAAGACTCCTAAACTTACCCTAAATACAAGGCTCCTGACGCCTATATAAAGGACCTGATCCTACAATCAGACGAACTACGTCTTTGGCTTGATTCTCAATTACGAATTGAGATATGTAGGCATCTTGTGAGGACCGATTTAGTCTCGAAACGCAAGAACAGCCATTAAAGCTCGAAGCTCTCTAAACCCTAGCAATTAATATACAAGCACATTTTTTAATCCATAACATTTGGCGCCGTCTGTGGGAAGACAACATCAACCATGGCAAACACACGAAGAACAACTCGAGATACTCAAACTTCTGAGGATCTTCCTATCACCTCTGAGGCTGATACTCACGGAAATCAACCACCGCCAACTACTGGCATTCAAGGGGCGAGTATCCCCCTCACCACTAATCAAGGACCGGAGATCCCAATTTCGGTTGAAGGGACGAATCCCCTGCAGATGGTCATTCATGGATCTAATCCACAAGAGACCATTCACCAACAACCAATCACGACCTCACCGTTGCTCATGAATGCACCAAGTGGTCTTCAACTCCATACTACTGATCTCCCCCAATACGCTACTCAAACTTTGGGGATGCCAAGCTACGGCATGCCCCCTAGACCCATGGCGGGCGGTAGTGGTCTCAACCCCACTTACCATGAAGCTTATGTCCCCCCTTATATACAAGGTCTGGGACCCCAAAATCAACAAACTCGACGGACCCCTTTGATTCAAGATTACTCGGGTCCTTATACTGAGGACGAGAATTACACCTCTGGAGAAGAGACGGATGTCGCCCCAAGGAGGAAGCGTTCTTCCCAAACAAATCGGGAACAACCCCAAACCACTAAGGAGAAAATTGCTGCCCATGATGCAGAGACCGCAAGACTCAAGAAACTCCTTGCTGAAGAGGAGGCTACCAAAGCTCAAAGCCGAGCAACTGGAAGAGTCCCGATAATCAACTTGGACCCAACACCAAGAAGGACTAAGAGGGCTGAAGCCCCAAGGGGTGATCCTAGTGTTTTATTGCCCCTAAGAGATCCTGATGATCCAACACCACCGTTTACTCAAGACATCATGAAAGCCACCATATCCAGGAAATTTAAGATGCCGACGATTAAAGCTTATGATGGAACGGGAGATCCCGCAAATCATGTAAGAACCTTCTCCAATGCACTGCTGTTGCAGCCAACCAATGACGCGGTCAAGTGTAGGGCGTTTCCAAAAACCTTGGCAGGCATGGCCCAACGCTGGTATAGCCGTCTTCCTCCCAACTCTATTGGGTCTTTCAAGGAACTAAGCAAAGCTTTCATCAATCAATTCATTAGTGGAAGAGTGCATGAGAAAAGCTCTGCATCACTCATGGGAATCCAACAAGGAAAGAATGAAGCCCTAAGGGATTATATCAACTGATTCACCCGGGAGGCTCTGAAAGTCCCGGACTTAGAGGACAAAGTGGCTATGATAGCCCTGCAGCAAGGAACTACTGATGATCACTTCAAAAGATCGTTAGCAAAACATCCACCCGAGAGCATGCTGAAGCTCCAAGATAGAGCCGGAAAGTACATCAAGGCTGAAGAAAGCATGAGAAAGTATGAACCCACTACTGGTGGTAGTGGAAATTCAAAGAAGAGAAAGGAAACACAGGAGTATGACGTCAAGGAAAAGTTCCCTAGAACGTCAAAGGATTCTGATTCTCCTCCAAAGAGGAACAATTTTGGACCAAAGTTTACGGAGTATGCAAGATTGAACACTCCTAGGAGTCAAATTCTGATGGAAATAGCTAAGGAGGGAGATCTCAAATGGCCGAAGCCAATGAGGGCTGACATGTCCAAACGGAACCAAAACCAATTCTGTCGATTCCACAAGGAAGTCGGTCATGATACCGACGATTGTAGGCAATTGAAAGATGAGATCGAATTTCTGATACGAAGAAGAAAGCTCAATAAGTTCACCAAGGATGGAAATCAAGGGAGTCAAAGAGGAAATTATGAAAGAAAGGACTATGACAGAAGGGACAACGATCAAGATCGAAATCCCAAGCCCCGAGGGCCAGTTATCAACATGATATTCGGAGGGCCAACTGCTGCTGGGTCCTCCCGAAACTCAAGAAAGGCTTATGCTCGAGAAGTAATGACCGTGGTCGGAGAAGCACCGAAACGTGCCCGAACGGAAGTATCAATAGGTTTTGAAGATTCAGACCTGGAGGGAGTGAAGTTTCCCCACGATGATCCCTTAGTCATCGTACCCGTGATAGGGA
This sequence comes from Heracleum sosnowskyi, assembly GCA_030848705.1. NCBI lineage: Eukaryota > Viridiplantae > Streptophyta > Magnoliopsida > Apiales > Apiaceae > Heracleum > Heracleum sosnowskyi. The sequence continues at coordinate 13,996,924 of CM061238.1, forward strand.
ATTCTGAAACAAAGAGAGTTTTGGTCGACAATGGAGCTTCAGTGGACATCTTGTTTCATGATGCTTTTATCAAGATGGGCTATACTGACTCTCAGTTGACACCCTCAAATATGCCCATATACGGATTTAATGGAGTGGAATCAAAGGTGGAAGGCACAATCCAACTCCCAATGATGATGGGGCAAGGGCCGAATACGTCTACTCAGATGTTGAACTTCATAGTTATTAAGGGTACTTCGACCTACAATGCAATCCTAGGAAGGACTTGTCTTCATGCGTTCAAGGCCGTTGCCTCATCCTATCATCTGAAAATCAAGTTCCCAACGAGGAATGGAATTGGTGAAGAACGTGGAGACCTGAAGATGGCCAAAAGTTGTTACGTAGCCGCGTTAAGGCCTGATGGAATCGGGGGGCAGGTTCTCCCAATTGAAGATATGGATACTAGTGACAATGAGGACCGAAGAGGGAAACCGGTCGAGGATTTAATCTCCATTCCCTTAGTCCCTGGTGAACCGGAGAAGGTGACTTCTGTTGGGGCATTATTGCCTGAACCATTAAAAAGCAAACTCATATCTTTTCTTCAAGAGAACAATGACGCTTTTGCTTGGACAGCGGCTGACATGCCAGGGATCGATCCCCAACTGATAACTCACAAGTTGAATTTGGATCTTGAAAGGAAGACGGTGAAGCAGAAGAAGAGAAATTTTTCTCCAGAAAGGAAAGAGGCCATTAAACAAGAAGTTGAAAAGCTTCTGGAGGCCGGGTTCATTGAAGAGATACAATTCCCAGAATGGTTGGCTAACCCAGTGATGGTCAAAAAGGCCAATGGAAAGTGGAGGATGTGTGTGGACTTCACTGACTTGAATGATGCATGTCCTAAGGATTTTTTTCCCTTACCAAGGATTGATGCCCTAATAGATGCCACGGCTGGGCACGAGATGCTGAGTTTCATGGATGGCTTTAGTGGATACAACCAAATCAAAATGCACAAAGATGACATCTCCAAAGTATCATTCATCACCGACTTTGGTGTTTTTTGTTATCTAGTCATGGCATTTGGACTTAAGAATGCAGGGGCAACCTATCAAAGGTTGGTGAACAAAATTTTTGGGCACCTGATTGGAAAGACCATGGAGGTTTATGTGGATGACATGTTGGTTAAAGCCTCGATAAGGCCGATCATATAAACCATCTACGGGAAGCATTTGAAGTGCTGAGGCACCACAAGATGATGTTGAATCCAGCTAAATGTGCCTTTGGTGTAGGCTCGGGAAAGTTCTTAGGCCTGATAGTTTCCAAAAAAGGAATCGAGGCTAATCCCGACAAAATCAAAGCAATTCTAAACATGGAGCCACCACGGACTGTAAAGGAGGTCCAGAAACTAACTGGAAGAGTGGCAGCATTGGGAAGATTCATCTCCAAGTCTGGATAGAAGTGTTTACCCTTCTTCAAAGCACTCAAGAACGTGAAAAATTTTGAGTGGACAACTGAAAGCCAAGAGGCCTTTGAGGCCCTGAAGAAATACATGGCTGAGGCACCACTGTTGGCAAAGCCAAAGCCAGGAGAAACTCTTTATTTGTACTTGGCAGTTTCTAACACAGCCCTTGGAGCCGTTTTGGTAAAAGAAGAATTGAAGGTTCAGAAACCCATTTACTACGTGAGCAAGATTCTACATGGGGCAGAAGTAAACTACTCAACGATTGAGAAGTTTGCCTTAGCCTTGATAATGGCCTCGAGAAAGCTACACCCGTACTTCCAGGGTCACAAGATAGAGGTCTTCACTAATCAACCTCTAAGAAACATCTTGCATAGCCCTCAAGTTAGTGGAAGATTGATCAAATGGGCTATTGAATTGGGAGAATTTGACATCAAGTATAAGCCTCGAACGGCCATAAAAGCTCAGGCACTTGCTGACTTCATTGTTGAATGCACCATTGACAACCAAGAAGTCGGGGGGCAGGAAGTAATAGTGGAAGACGAGAAAGATCAAGAGATGGAGTTCAAAGAATATTGGGTGCTCTATTTTGATGGAGCATCAAAAACAAAATCAAGTGGAGCAGGTTTGGTGCTACAAAGTCCTAATGGATTTCTCATAGAGTACGCACTAAAACTTGACTTCCCAACGACAAACAATGAAGCTGAATACGAAGCCCTGATAGCTGGCTTGGGGCTGGCTGGAGCCTTGAGAGTTAAAACTCTGAAAGTCTGTGGAGACTCGAGCCTAGTGGTTTCCCAAGTAAATGGGGAGTTTGAGGCCAGAGATGAAGTCATGGCCAAGTACTTAAAACTTGTCAAGGCCATCATGACTCAGTTTGATGAATTCTATGTGGAACATATTCCAAGGGAAGAGAACATGAAGGCCGATGCCTTGTCTAAGTTTGATTCTTCTGAAATTGAGAACTACGCTGGAAGTGTATACTTCCAAGTCTTAAAGACCCCAAGCATCAATGGAAAGTTGGTAGCACCTATTGATGTTGCTAGCTGTTGGATGGATCCCATCAAAGCTCATCAGGAAACTGGGTGGCTACCCAACGACACTTCAGAAACACGAAAGCTATATGTGAGAGCACTAAGGTATGCCCTGATTGAGGGAATTCTATACAAGAAGTCTTTCATCATTCATTATCTGAAATGCTTGAGACCCCAAGAGGCAGAATTGGCCCTAAGGGAAGTACATGAAGGAATTTGTGGACAGGACTTGGGGGGCAGAGCCCTTGCTCATAAAGTCACTCGTCTAGGTTTCTATTGGCCAAGCATACTTGCAGATGCTAAAAGCTACGTGAAGAAGTGTGAACGGTGCCAAAAGCATGCACCGGTGGTTAGACAACCACCAGAGATGATGACATCCATTAACTCACCTATCCCATTCGCCATGTGGGGGATGGATATACTTGGGCCATTTCCGATGGCAAGTGCTCAAAGAAAGTTCTTGATAGTAGTAATCGACTACTTCACCAAGTGGATTGAGGCTAAACCTTTAGCCAAGATAACCACCAAACAGGTGATGCATTTCTTCTGGGAGAATGTGATATGCAGATACGGGATTCCACGTATCTTAGTCATAGACAATGGAACTCAGTTCAACAATGATGAATTCAAGAAGTATTGTGATGAGAATGATATCAAGTTACGCTTCACTTCTGTTGCCCATCCTCAAGCAAATGGGTAAGCTGAGGTTGCCAATCGAATTATCCTGGAGGGACTAAAGAAAAGAGTTGAACGCTCTAGAAACACTTGGGTAGACGAATTGCTCCCCATACTATGGGCATATCGTACTACTTGTAAAGTCACCACTGAAGCAACCCCCTTTCTGTTGGCATATGGGGCAGAGGCAGTGGTTCCAGTGGAGATTACTCACACGTCTCCAAGAGTTGAGGCTTATGAGCCAGAAGAAAATGAAGAAGGCTTGAGGCTAGCTTTAGACCTAATTGATGAAGTTAGAGATGAGGCAAATGCCAATATAGTTGAACATCATAAACGAGCATCTTTCTATTACAACCTAAGGGTTAAAGAAAGGTTCTTTTGACAAGGAGAATTAGTCTTCAGAAAGATTGAGGCATCCGGAGTTGGACAAAAAGGCAAGTTGGCCCCAAATTGGGAAGGACCATATCGCGTTAAGAACGTATTTGGTCGAGGCTCCTACAAATTGGAAACCCTGGAAGGGACTGAAGTGCCAAGGACTTGGCATGTTGCAAACTTGAAAGTCTATTATGTTTAAGTCCTGATTGGACTCACTATTAGGACAAGTAGAAATAAGGTCGACGAAACCAATCCAAGTTTTTAAACTTGAGTATTATGTAAGGGTTGAACCCATTTTCAAAGTTATGAATTCCATATTCTTATGTTTTTCATCATATTTTATGTTTATTGCATTCTGATAGACATGTTAACTAAGCATGCAAAATCAAGAATGTAAAAAGCTGGAAGAAAAACAAAGTTAAGACTTAATAAAAGGTTAAGTTAAGCCCGTAGGCTGGAAATACATAAAGACAAGTACAAGCCATGAATGGCCATAAATAAATCTACAAACTATGCATCACCACCCTTGTCGCCGGTATCAGCCTCCTCTTCTTCTGAGTCAGAACCAGAACCAGAGCGAGCAGCTGCAGAATCAGCACCGGTTGCCTGACCAGGAGGAGAGGAATGCCCTAAGTCCAGAATCCTGTCGTCTTCCTCCATATCATCCTCTCCAGCCAAAGCCACCTCCAATGGGGTAGGAGCATAAGGGCTCGGAAAGTCAGAAAGGATGAGAGATCCAGGCATCTTCTCCAAGACTTCAGCTAAGGCGCCATCCCATCCCTTAGTGAACTGAACTGGGAAGAGGAGCTCGTCATGCTGACCGATTAAGTCCTTGTACTCCTGGGAGTCAAGGTACTCATCGATGAAGTCATCCTTGCCCTTCCTAAGTGCAACCAGTTCAGCTTGGGAGTCGGCTAGCTCCTTCTCCCTCCTAGCCAGAGTGGCCCTCAAAGAGCCCACCTCCTCCTGGGACTTCTCAAACTTGCCTTGGTTGGCCTCTGAAGATGAGCGCCAAGCCTTGGCTTGAAAGAGAGCCCCTTGGAAGTTGGCATTAGCCTACAAACAAATCACAAGTCAAGATAGAAACTTGAAATATGTTAAAGCTACAAAGAAAAAAGGAAGAAATTACTTACAGCAGCAATAGCCTGAGAGCCTGCATGCTCCACTCCCTCTAAAGTGGAGTTAGAAACAAAATCCTTGTAGTCACAAGGAGTCAAAGAATGATAGGACCACTCCGTGGCGTGCTTGGACACCCCCACGACTGTGTCCTTCTTCCTGATACCCCAGTTGGGGCGTCAAACAGAGCTTTTGGCCGAGGTAGGGGCCTCCACCTCCTCAACAGTATCCTCGTGAGGCCTTAGAAAGGTTGGGACACCTGAAGCAGCCCGAGGATCTTTCACTCCCAAACGAGCCCTCTTCATCCTAGCTGTTTCTCCATCTAGGGGCTCGTTGGACTTATTTATAAAGGCCGCAGCTGCAAAAACACAATGAAGGGAACAGTGGGTATAAGAAAATTTTAGACAAATAAAGGAAAGAATGAAATGGGAATTACTCTTATCTGATACGCTTGAAAGTCCCAAGGACTTAAGCTGAAACTCATCCAGGAGCTCCCAGGCCAATGTAGCATAGTTGTCCTTGGTGAGCTCGGCATAAGCATGAGCCTCCTCCTCATTTAAAATAATATCATTGGGGCTACCATCCGAGACCCTACTGAAAGACCTACGGAATAGGGTGCCCCAATCCCCTCCTTCCTAAACCAAGTACATGAATTCATTCTTCCATTTCGGGTTATTGTCAGGAATGGATTTTGGGTGGAAAATAGGAGGAGTAGAAGGGCGATGGTTAATATAAACCCAACCCAGGGAAATGGCGGAGCTATTCTTAAACTGGAAAATTTTCCTAAACAAAGCTACAGAAAGAGGAAAATTGTTCTTTAAACAAAGTACAATAAAACACATAATTATTCTCCAAGCATTCGGGGGAAGTTGGCAAGGGTTGATCCTAACATCTGCTAAAAGCTTGGGGATAAAGTCATGAAAAGGGAATCTAACCCCTGCAACAATGGCGTCCTTGTAAATGCAGAGAGCATCAGGACGCCAATGGCAGGAACGATCTCCTGGGCCAACTGGGATAAGCCTATATGGAGTTTTAACTCTATACATGTTATTATAATCCCTAATCATGTCAATTTCGTGAAACTTATTGCTACAATCAAAAGAATCTAAATGCGACACGGAGGGATAATCATCACCACGTTCAACAATCATATCTTGTAAAGACATATGAGAAGAACGAATAGTGATACCTCTCTTCGAAGCTTGATTCATTTTTTGAAGGCGTTGGGCATTGCGGTCAGACATCTTCAGATCTTCAAGGCAAATATTCAGAAATCTTCAAATCTTCAAAGAATGAGCCCAGAAAACTTCAAATCTTCAAAGAAAATTCTCAGAAACTTCAAGTCTTCAAAGAAAATTCCCAGAATCTTCAAATCTTCAAACGAACAAACCCAGAAAATCTTCAAACAATGAAGATTAAACCCAGAAAATAAGAATACGGCTGAGGAAACTTCGCCGAAAATCGCCTTACCACGGAGTAACTAGAGAGAAAAGCTAAAGAAAAGATAGAGAGAAATTTTTAGAAAGATGAAGGTATAAAGTGAAGAGTGAAGTGGAAGTCCCACTCTTTTATAACCAAAACAGCCGGTCACCCAACTGGTTAAGGGAAGGGCAATCGACTATGGCCAGTTAAGGCCCATAAACCTCTCAGTGGACTTCAAAAAATTAAAGCCCAATGCAGTTTCTACTTTTGTAATTTGTAATTTGTTTAAGTGTTTTTATTATCATCAAGGCTCTTGATTTATGGCTGTTATTCTATCAGTCATAAATTGGGGGAGATTGTTAGGAATATGTTGTTCTTGATGATAATTATAAAAACACTTAGTAGATTTTGTGTTAAGTCACTTTTGTAGATGTCAACGAAACGGTATGCTTTGCAGCTTTCGTTGACAGGTAGCTTATCAACGAAATGAGTCTCATCAACGAAATGAGTCTCATCAACGAAATGAGTGATGTAGCAATTGCACTGTACAATACTTCACTGGTTGATATGCGTTTGTTGTAGGTATTAGATAGGTTTTCTAAGTCATGTTGACTAAGTACTAGATAGGCAAAATAGGTTGGTTAATTGTAAATATAATGTGCCTTGTAATTTTGCCTAAGTGAAGACATGTCAACGGAATGAAGATTACACTATCAACGGAATGAAGATTACACTATCAACAGAATGAAGAATATACCATCAACGGAATGAAGAATAAAGCTATCAACGAAATACATCTCACTGCTATCAACGAATCATTATCACTTTTCTGAATAGTTGACAAAGTGATAGTGACAGTTTTCTGACAGATCAAAAGGTGATATAGAAGTGTACTTTGCATTGGAAGCCATTAAAATGGTCACTGGGAATGAGGAAACATTCCAATTTCCAATTAGGTTCTTGAGTGTGATCATAATAAGCATGAAGACAAAAGACAAGATCTCCAAGGACCACTGGACAAAAGGAATGAAAAACAAGCTACTGGCGGTTACCTTTAGTTTATTTTAGAGTAGCCAAAAATAGCATTGTAAACTTGGGATATATAACCAAGTGTAGCAGTTCATTTTATTGTGAGTGAGTGAGATAGAATAACTTTGTATTAGCTTATTTCAAGAGCACTCTCACTCTACATTAGGAACTGAGTAGCTGTGCTACTTTTGTAACACATATTATTCCTGCAATAAAAACATCTCAGTTGGATCCTCAAAACATCCAACTGAAATTTTATATTTGCTTGTGTTTTTATTTTCTGTGTTAATTTATTTAAAAGTTGTTTTAAGTTTAAAAATATCTAGAATTGTATTCAATCCCCCCTTCTACAATTCTGTTAGGTCATTTGGGATTAACAATTGGTATCAGAGCAAGCTTCTAACATACAAGGAGTTTAAAGATCAAGGCCAAAACAGAAACCATGGTGAAGAAGGATGCAGGTGTAAAGATACCAGTTCTAGATAAGGACAATTACTTTCACTGGAAAGTAAAAATGAATCTACATCTCATGTCTATGGATGAGAGATATGTGGAATGCATTGAGAAAGGTCCACACGTTCCCATGAAGTTTGCATCTAGAGTTGGACTGCCAGATGATGCTGAAGATGTGGAAATTCCAAAACCTGTCTCAGAATGGACTGTTGAAGATGTTGCAGAAGTCCATAAAGATAAAAGAACCATGAACATTCTGTTTAATGGTTTGTTGCAAGAGATGTTTGACAAAGTTATAAACTGTACAACTTCTAAAGAAGTATGGGACACTGTTAGAACACTCTGTGAAGGAACTGAGCAAGTTAGGGAGAACAAAATGCAACTCCTCATACAACAATATGAGCACTTTCATTTTAAAGCTAGTGAAACCCTAAATGACACGTTTAGTAGGTTTCAAAAGCTTTTGAATGGATTAAAGTTGTATGGGAGGGTCTACCAAACCAAGGACTCAAATCTCAAATTTCTTAGAGCTCTTCCAAGAGAGTGGAAGCCTATGACTACTATACTCTTGAAAGGCTTTATGGAACCTTAAAGATATATGAGCTGGAAATGGAGTAAGATGAAGAAATTGAGAAGGTACAAAAGAAAGGTGGATCTATTGCATTGATTGCATCTGTGAACCAACTGGAAAATGACAATGAAGAAACTGTAAAAGCCACAACTAGTGGAGCTAGTTGTAGGAGTGATGTTAGCAAGGGTAAAGGCAAGATGACAGAAGAAGAAGAAGAAGAACCGACCAACTTGGATGACTTAGATGAGATTGATGAACACATTGCGTTTCTTTCAAGAAAAGTTTCTAAGTTCAAATTCAAGAGAAACTCAGAAGCAAGGCCACCAAGGAGAGACTTTCAACCTAGCAAAAATAATTGGGTTGAAAAGTCTAAGTCTAAATGTTTCAACTGTGGAATGATTGGTCACTTTGCTGGAGATTACAGAAAGCCCAAAGTTGAGAAGGGCAACAGGAAATTTGAGCCTGTTGATTATAAAAAGAAATACTTTGAACTTCTCAAGCAAAAAGAAAAGGCTTTCATGTCTCAGGAGTATGATTGGGCTGGTAATGGTGAAGATTCAGATGATGATGTTGAGTATGTCAACTTGGCTCTAATGGTTAACAATCATGAGCAGGAAGCAAGTTTCTCTAGCAACCAGGTAACAATTACTAATCTTTCTGAGCTTTCTAAAGAGGAATGCGATAGTGCAGTTAATGAAATGTCTACTGTACTGTATAATTTGCGTATTACTCTTAAATCACTTACCAAAGAGAACTCAAGAATTAAAGAGACCAATTTGCTCTTAAGTGATAGAAATGCCATGTTAGAAGCACAGCTCATTGAGTTTGAGAAAATGAGGTGTATTAGTAGGGATGCTAAGCTGGAACTTGAGAAAGTGTTAAAAAGGGAAGAGATTCTTAAAACACAACTAGAAATAGAACAGAGTTTGATTGCAAAATGGAAAGATTCCAGGAATGTTGCTACCAACATCATTAATGTTCAAGGTATGGAATCTTTCTGTGAGCAATCATGGAAAAAGAACAAAGAGAAGCTAGGGTATACTGTTGAAACCTTAGAATCAGAATCAGAGTCAACAAACAACAATGATCACTTGTTGAAGGTTGATACGTCAATGGATTGCAAGGTTTCGTTGAAAGATGAACCATCAACCGATCATGCTGTTTCGTTGACAGAGAAAAAGAAAGAAGAACTCACTAGACTTAATAACAAGTATGGTCCTGTCACCAAGAAATTTGTTCAAGGTGAGTCTAGTAAATCAAAGAAAGTTGAGAAGCCTGTTGAGAGAGCTAATGTAGGTCACTTGTCTAACAAGCAATTGAAAGACAAGTTAGAGAAAATTCAAGTTGAGGTTAAGGGCAACAAAAAGAATAACAGAAATGGCAAAGTAGGGATTAACAAACATAACAATTACACACTTGATAAGTATGCTCCTAGAAAAACATGTGTTAATTGTGGTAGTGTTAGTCATTTATCTGCTAATTGCAAATCTATTAAGAAGCCTACTAATGTGAAAATGCCTAAGCCTACAATGAATGCCTCTATGCCTGCAATGCCTGTTATGCTTAATATGTTTGCTCCATATGCACAATTTCAAAATCCATATGCTAGCATGCCATTTGTGCCTAATCCATACATGAATATGTTTAATGTGCCACAAATGCCATGGAATGTGAATAACATGTTTGTTCCTCCAAATATGAATGCTATGAATGAAAATGTGAGCAACCCTCAGAAATCAACACCAAAGGTAAAGGTTGATTTAACTCAATCTGAGCCCAAGGTGAAAAATGATGTGAAGAGTAAATCAAAGGTTAACAAAACAGGACCCAAGGAAACTTGGGTACCAAAATCAACTTGATTTGGTTTTATTGTGTGCAGGGAGACAAAATGAATCTTTGGTACTTGGATAGTGGTTGTTCAAGACACATGACTGGTGATTCTACCCTGCTCACAGAGTTCCAGGAAAGAGCTGGCCCTTGTATTGCTTTTGGAGATGACAGCAAAGGCTACACTAAGGGATATGGCTTGATTTCAAAAGAGAATGTCATCATAGATGAGGTTGCATTGGTGGATGGTCTAAAGCACAATTTGCTTAGTATTAGCCAACTTTGTGACAAAGGATTTTTAGTTACTTTTTCAAAAGAAGCCTGTGTTGTTTCTAAAGGTGGAGACAACAATGTGGTAATGACTGGATTCAGAAGAGGGAATGTGTACATTGCTGACTTTAGTAGCACAAGTCCAGACACCATCACTTGTCTTTTCAGCAAGGCAAGCAAGGATGAAAGTTGGCTATGGTACAAGAAATTGTCTCATTTGAATTTTAAGGTTATGAATGACTTGGTGAGGAAAGATCTTGCTAGAGGAATTCCACAGGTGGAATTCTCCAAGGATGGTTTGTGTGATGCCTGTCAAAAAGGGAAACAAAAGAAGGCATCATTCAAAAGCAAGACAGAGTCATCAATTGTCCAACAGCTTGAGTTGTTTCATATGGATCTATTTGGCCCTGTAAATGTCATGTCCATTTCAAAGAAGAAATATTGTCTTGTGATTGTTGATGATTTTTCTAGATTCACATGGACTTTCTTTTTGCACTCCAAAGATGAGGCAAGTGAAATCATTATCAATCACAACAAGATGGTAAACAATCATCCTGATTTCAAAGTAAGAAGGATTAGGAGTGACAATGGGACAGAGTTCAAAAATTCAACTATGAAGATGTTCTATGAAGAAAATGGTATTTTGCATGAATTTTCAGCTGCAAGGACACCACAGCAAAATGGTGTAGTTGAAAGGAAAAACAGAACACTTATTGAAGATGCAAGGACAATGCTAGATGAATCAAAGTTACCAACTTATTTTTGGGATGGGGCAGTTAACACAGCTTGCTTCACTCAAAATATTTCTTTGATTAATCAAGCCAAGGGAATGACCCCTTATCAACTACTCAAAAGAAAGAAGCCACTATTGGATTTTCTTCATGTCTTTGGATGCAAGTGCTTTGTTCTGAGAAATCAAGCTGAGCATTTGGGGAAATTTGAAGCAATATTTGTGGGATATGTAGCAGGGAAAGCTTACAGAGTCTATATTCTCAGAACTAACATTGTTATGGAATCTGTACATGTTGTTTTTGATGATCTCAAAATTCAAGGTCTCTGTGATGAAGGTTTCCATGAAAGTCTTTCTTTTGAGAATAAGGAAGGAGATCAAGTGAATCATGTCAAGGCTATTGAGAAACAGCCTAAAGTTGTTGTGTCTAGCACAGATGAAAGCAGTAGTGAAGATGAAATTACTGCATTAAGATTGAAAAGAATAGCTGCTAGCAGACCAAATGGTCATTCCGTTGACAGTCATGGTGGAGGATTCGTTGACATACAAAATGAGCATTTCGTTGACAGTCAAAATGGGCATTCCGTTGACAGTCATGGAAATGCTTCTAGGAATGATCACTTAGGGACAACAAACTCAAGGGGAGTTTCTCAAGGACAAATATCTAATCAAGGCAATCATGATCACGAAGCTACATCTTCTAGAGCTAATCTACCTCCCTCAAGGAAATGGACTAAAGATCATCCCTTTGAACTCATTATAGGTGATGTTTCTTCAAAAGTCCAAACTAGAAGAGCAACTCAAGAGGAATGTCTATATAGTAGCTTTCTGTCTCAAGATGAGCCCAAGAAAGTTGAGGATGCACTTCTAGATCCAGATTGGGTTTTAGCTATGCAAGAGGAGCTAAACCAATTTTAGAGAAACAAAGTTTGGAAGCTGGTGCCCAGGCCTAAAAACAGGAGTGTTATAGGCACAAAATGGGTGTTTAGAAACAAGATGGATGAAAATGGCATAGTCACAAGGAACAAAGCTAGATTGGTTGCTAAAGGCTACTCATAGGAAGAGGGAATTGATTTTGATGAAACCTTTGCTCCTGTTGCAAGACTAGAAGCAATAAGAATTTTCCTAGCCTATGCAGCCCATGCCAATTTTAAAGTCTATCAGATGGATGTGAAGAGTGCTTTTCTAAATGGAGAATTGGAAGAGGAGGTGTATGTGAATCAACCTCCTGGTTTTGAAGATGATGATTTTCCAGAGTATGTGTACTTTCTCCTCAAAGCACTCTATGGTTTGAAACAAGCACCTAGAGCCTGGTATGACACACTTTCACAGTTCCTCCTTGAGAATCACTTCACTAGAGGTACTGTAGATAAAACTCTTTTTCAAAGGATTGTGAATGGCTCTACTATACTTGTTCAAATTTATGTAGATGACATAATTTTTGGGTCTACAGATGAAAAACTTTGTCAAAAGTTTGCCAAGCTTATGCAAAGTAGATATGAAATGAGCATGATGGGAGAATTAACTTATTTCCTTGGTCTCCAAGTGAAGCAAGTTAATGAAGGCATTTTCATTAGTCAAACAAAATATATTCATGATTTGTTAAAGAAATTTAACTTAATGGAATGCTCTCCTTCCAAAACTCTCATGCCTACTGCCACCAAACTTGAATTGATACTAAGGAAAAATCTGTGGACATTTCAAGTTACAGAGGCATGGTAGGCTCACTTTTATATTTAACAACTAGTAGACCTGATATTATGTTTGCTACATGTCTATGTGCTAGATTTCAGGCTGATCCTAGGGAATCCAATTTAGTTGCTATTAAAAGAATTTCCAGATATCTCAAAGGAACACCAAACCTTGGCATTTGGTATCCTAGAGAATCTGGCTTTGAACTAATTGGTTATTCAGATGCAGATTATGCAGGATGTAAAATTGACAGGAAAAGCACAACTGGCACCTGTCAATTCCAAGGAAACAAGCTTGTGTCATGGTTCAGCAAGAAACAAAACTCAGTTTCTGTTAGGTTCAAGACATGTCTGAATACCACCATTAACAAGCCTACACTATGTGACTATGTCACATTACATGACCTAATGAACTCTATCACTGGGATATAGTATAGGTCTCTAAATGTACTTGTCTTGTTCTCATGAACATTAGCTTGATCATGTATGCTCAAAGTTATAATGAGCTTAGTAAAGTTTCTTGCATCTAGATTGTATATAGGCCACTGAATAATTGTTCTGGGAGAAGTTCAGAAGTGTTCATGCAGCAGAACAAAGAAGAATAAGGCCATGAAGGAATAAGTTGCAGAAATTTGTCTAAGGCATTATATAGCAAAGTCAAAAGAAAGCTATGTCGTGAAGTCACCAATATCAATGTCGTGAAGTGCTATATCGCATAGTCCATTTTGTACTATGTCGAGAAGTCCTCAAGACTCATGTCGTGAAGTGTTGGAGTCAGCAAAGTCAAAAAAGCCTAGATCGTGAAGTCCTCAGGAGCATTATGTCGCATAGTCGTCAAATGACTTATGTCGCATAGTCGTCAAATGATCTATGTCGCATAGTCGTCAAATGACTTATGTCGCATAGTCGTCAAATGACCTATGTCGCGTAGTCTTCAAAGGCTATATCGCGTAGTCCTCACAAGGGAGATCGCGAAGTCAGGAATGAAGTGGAGTTCACGATATCAACACTTAGCCGTTTACAACAAGACAAATCAAGGTACAGAACCAAGAATCAAAAAGAGACAAATACTGAAGCATTTGTTCTGGCAAGGTGGTCCAAAGAACAGATGGCAAATCTACAGCTAAACTTGGAGAGAAAGATAAGAGACAAGCAGCTACAGAAACGGGAAAGACTTCGAAAAGCAGGTGGTCCTTCCTGACACAGTTAACTTCTTATGGCAGGACAAGTTGGACTTTTAGCAAGGGGTAACTGTGTAAAAATAGGTGTGTGCACTAGTCTGTATAGGGCTTATATAAGAATCATGTACACCCTATTGTAAGCTGCAAGAGAGACACACATAGTTTTTATCTTAAGCTCTTTTCTCTGTAAGCAAGCAAGTTCAAACTGTTCTTGTTTAGAAGCCAGAAATTCGATTGTGAATTTCCTGGAAAGCTGTAGTATTTAATTTGCTTATACAAAGTAGATTAAAGTGATTGTGTGTGTTGTTTACTTTCCGCATATTGCATAGCATAATCATTTACAGTTTATATTTAGTCTCAAGCAAAAGAAAATCCATCAAACTATCCATTCACCCCCCCTCTATCTAGTTTCTAGGTGATATTCATTACTAACAAGTGGTATCAGAGCAGGCTGTTAACATACAAACAGAAAAAGATCAAGAATGAGTTCACAAAAACTAAGCAGTATCAAGATTCCTCCATTCAACAAGGAGCACTACAGCTTATGGAAGAAGAAGATGTTGCTTTTCATCAAAGCTTCTAATCCAATGTTTTTAGACATTCTAAAACATGGTCCCTTTATTCCAATGATTGAGATTGGTGAAACAACAGTAGGCACTGAGATAATACCAGCAAAACATGTTCCTAAAGACCCCACAAAATATACTGATTCTGAAAAGGAGAAAATAGCACTGGATGGACATCTTCAACTTATAATCTGTGAATCTATGGATTTCAACATGTATGGCACTGTTGCTCACTGTACTAGTGCCAAGAAGATGTGGGATCTTATAGAAGTACTCTGTGAAGGAACTACTGAAGTAAGGAAGAACAAGAAGCAGATTCTTGTATCTCAATATGAGGCCTTCATGGCTCTGCCAAAAGAGGGAATCACAGAAGTGTTTGAGAGGTTCAACAAGCTCTATGACAAACACTATGAGACAGAAGAGCTTAACATGAAGTTCTTACTAACTCTTCCAGACCATTTAGAACCAAGAATCTCTTCCCTCAAAGAAAGAGATCTAACAAAGATTGGTTTTGATGTGCTGTATGGTGTTTTGAAAACCTATGAGCTAGAGTTGTTCCAAAAGAGATCCATTCAAGCTAAACAAGGGTTAATGGCAAATACTTCCTGTGCCCTTATTGTTGACAACCTAAGTCAAAGAATGGACTCTCTTAAAGTCAGTCAGGTCAAGATTGAGGAACTGGAAGTTGAAGACAATGGTGATGAGACCCAAGTTGTCTATGATTTGCCTGAGGATGATGAGTTTTACAGCATTGAAGAACTGGACAAAATGGAAAACAAATCTTTTGCTTATATGGCTAGGAGGTACCCTAACATAAGGTTTAAAAGAAAGCAGCCATTCAGGTCCAAGTTCAATACTGGAAACACTGGTGGATCTAGTGGCTCAAGCACCTTCAACAAAGGAAAAGGGACTGTTGGTGCTGCTAAAGGTGGATACAAGACTGGAAGTGTGGATAGGACCAAAGTAAGGTGCTATAACTGCAATGAACTTGGGCATTTTGCCACTGAGTGCAAAAAGCCTAAACAGGTCAAGAAGGACAAAGCATACTTAGAGCTTGAAGCTAAGTATGAGGCTCTACTCAAGAAACAACAGGGTAAAGCTTTTATTGCTGAGGGAAAATGCTGGGATGACTCTGATGAAGAAGAAGAACAAGAGTACTCAAACTATGCCTTGATGGCATTTTCTGATGATGGTGATTCAAGTCATGTACCTATTCTTACTTCTCTTGATATGACTCCTCTTCAATATAAGCAAACTGTTGAAGATATGAGTACTGAGATGTTTAATATTCATACTAGCATGTTAGTAGCTAATGAAGAAATTGATAGACTAACTGCTAAGAATCTTGAGCTTACAGAAAAGAATGAGGAACTTGAGTTAATGGTTGTGAACCTGGATGGTTTGAAAAAGGAGGTTGAGTATCTTAAAAACAAAGTGATTTGTGCTGAACAGATAGAGAAAGCCCTTAGGGAACAAATTGCTGAAACTGAACTGAAACTAAGAAGCTTTAAGAACTCCTCTGAACTTATTCAAACCTATCACAAGGAACACACTGAAGACTGCAAGGTTGGAATTGGTTTTGACTATGAAAATGATAAGGGAAGGAAGAAGGTCAAGGGCAAAGGAAAAGAATCTTTCACAAACAAAAATGCCCCAACCATACTGTCAAGTGTTGAACAGCCCATCTTCAAAAAGAGTGTTGTTGAGTTTAATGAGGAACTACTGATCATTAAGCAACAACTACTTGAAGAAGATGATGCTGCTAAAAACACTTCTTCCTCTCCTGAATCTGTCAGTCAGAAAGAGACCAAAGACAATCTTGTCAAGAGTCCTAAAGCAAAGAAAGAAGTTAAGAAAAGGAAACAAAACAGAAATGGTAAGGTAGGTGTCAACAAGGGTAACAACTATGCTTATGTGCCAAATGCACCCAGGAAACAATGTCAGAAATGCCTATCTGTTAATCATTTGACTCATAAGTGTAGTAAGCCTGAGGTTGTTGAAGTTGATAACCTAAGTAACCATTCTGCTAGCATAAACTCTAGTCATGATTCCTTCTGTGGTAAGCCTAATTGCATGACATGCTATGTGACTGTGATTGCTAACTGTTTATCTCTTAAGCATAAACTTGATTCTGCACAATCTAGTGAATCACACACACACATGCACACTCACAGGACAGGATCCCCAATCAGGGTTGAGAGGGGGAACACTTCATGTAAGCCTAAAAGTGTGAACTCCAAGGCCACAAACAATATGAAGTATCCTACTGTGATGAATGCAACTTATGACGGAAGACAAACTCCTACTGTGAACTCCAAGGCCACAAACTCCTATGTCTACTGCAATCAAGCTGGATGAAGACAAGAAAGGCAAGAGAGTTGATATCAAAGTCTATAGAGGAATGGTTGGATCACTACTCTATCTCACAGCTAGCAGGCCAGACATCATGTTTGCCACATGTCTTTGTGCAAGGTTCCAGTCTGATCCCAAGGAATCTCACATGATGGCAATAAAAAGAATCTTCAAGTATCTGAAAGGGACTCCTAATCTTGGGCTATGGTATCCAAAGGGCACTGAGTTCAACCTGGTTGGTTACATAGACTCTGACTATGCTGGATACAGGATTGACAGGAAGAGCACCTCTGGAAGCTGTCAATTCTTAGGTCAAAGGTTAGTATCCTGGTTTAGTAAGAAACAACAGTCTACAGCAACATCCACAGCTGAGGCTGAATATATTGCTGCTGGAAGTTGCTGTGCTCAATTGCTTTGGATTAGAAATCAACTTATGGATTATGGACTAGTGTTAGAACACATTCCTCTGATGTGTGATAATACTAGTGCAATATCCATAGTTGCCAATCCTGTTAATCATTCTACCACAAAGCACATTGAGATCAGGTACCATTTCATTAAGGAACATGCTGCAAATGGTACCATAGAAGTCTCTTATGTTCCAACTGAGAAACAATTAGCTGACATATTTACTAAACCTCTAAATGAAGCTGTCTTCAACAGACTTGTGAGTGAAATTGGAATGCTGAATCCTTCATTTAGTTGCTCTAAGTAAATGTGCCAGTTAAATGTTGCAGCAGTAAATTTTCACTGTGCTTAAATGATCTATTTATTTGGAGTGAAAATTAGCTGAGATATGATTTATAAATATTTCAGTATTTTACTGCATATTTTTCAAAATCATATTTGGTGGTGAAGTTGTGAGCTCTTGAGACATCTCGATATAGATGATTTTCAGAGTTCACGACACAGTTCAAATAAAACAGACTTATATCGCAAACTGTTGAAATTGTGAGACTTTGCGATATAGTTCATTTCATGAGTTTGCGACATAGTTCATTTTATGACTTCGCGACTTAGAATAACTATATCGACAAGTCTCCATATTTGACAGAATTTTGATTTAAATTTATTTTATTTCAATTTTTGATTTAAGTCTGACAAAATGCTTAAAATTTCAAAAAGAGAGTTCTAGAAAGGGTATTTTCACTATATCGCAAAGTCATCCAAAAATCCTACTATCTTCAAGCCTTTGTGACATAGTTCATTTCAGGACTCTGCGATATACTATGCAAGACTTTGCGGTACAGGCTATTTTTGACTTCGCGACATACAAATAGACTGTACATATTCATAACTCTATATCACAGTGTCTCTATCATATAAATACTCTTTTCTAACCGTTCACAACTTTTCATCTTGTCTATTGCTCTCAAACTCTCAAACCTAAGCACAAATTCTATACTCTCTTCTTCACTCTCTCTTTTCCAATGGCACCCAAATCTCAAACAGCATCATCCTCAGTTTCTCTAACCATTCCCAAGGAAACAAACCTACTCTCAATTCCCTCAGAGGCGGAGGCAAATCCCAGGTACAAGTGCTTTGTACGGTTCCTAAACACCTCATACCTCCGCCAAGCCTTGACCTTAAACCCCACTTTGTATGTCGATGTATTGGAAGGGTTTTGGAGAACATCGTTGGTTGCAACAATGGCAAGGGAAGATGGCACCTCATTTCAGGAAGTGAACTGCACAATTGGGGGCAAACACTTCCAGTTTGGCGAAAAAGAGATTAATGAAGCTCTGGGATTCAAGATTGAGGGTCATGATGCTGAAGCTACTGATGATGAGATGGTGGCTTTCTTGGACCTAATCAAGTATGCAGAAAAGATTGACATGGCTAAGTTGAACAAGAAGCATGTCAGGAGGGAGTGGTCGTTTGTCTTTGACACACTCCAAAAGGTGTTCCTGTGCAGGAAGACAGGATGGGACCATGATAAGTGGATTTTATATCCCTTTGGAATGCTTAGAAACCGGCTTAAATTGGTGGAATTGACCTCAAGTATGTGGTAAGTGTGATATGTTCTAGTGTTTTAATGCAGGTGAACTAGTTGGAAGTACCAAGCATGATTTCAGGTCTAAATGGTGGGTTCTAAGTCCTAGGATTGGAGTTGAAGATAGCAAGGAAAATGGAAGACCCTTGGAAGCACTTGGAGGACCTTGCAAAACTCTTGGAAGCACTTGGGGCACCTTGGAGGAACTTAGGAATCCGTTTGGAGGCTGTTTGGAGTCCATGGGCAGGACCCTAGGGCGCGGGCGCGCGGCCAGGTGCGCGGGCGCGCGGCCTTGGCAGTGATCAAGCGCGTGGGCGCGGACCAAACGCGCGGGCGCGCGCGCGAGGCAGAAATGGAGCGTGCGGGCGCGCGCCTAGGGCGCGGCCGCCTGGCAAAATTCTTGGAAATTTTTCTGATTTCGATTTTTTATTGGAAATATGGAAATATCTTGCTGAAAAAGCCTCCTGGAGTATATATAAACACAACCCTTCACCAATAATCACCACCTATTCCCAGCAACACATAGAGAGAGAGCCGAGACACGGAGATTCAAGTTTGACGAAGGATTCCTACGCACGTGACAAGCAACGGAGTTCTAGATCTACTTTTCTTTTGTATTTTTCTTGGCGATACTCTTGGATGCTTTTGGGATTTGTTTTCTCAACTCTATTACTTTAGTATCCATATTATTCAAATCTTGTTCATTATCATGTTTTCATCAAATCCCATGGTGACGAGTGGTTCGATTATGAACTAATCGTTATCGTGGGATTCTAACGGATTTATTTATGCAGTTTAGTATCTTGATGCTTTAAAGATCTGTGTGTGATGTATATTAATTGATATTCTCGTATGGTTAAGCTTAATTGATAGATGCGTCGCGAACATCTATCTGTTAATCTCTTGTGAAGCGAGAGTGGATCTTGAGATTTAGAACTTGCCATTCTAGCATAGGTTCATAATTGTTTATCAATATGATTCGTAGTATAAGATGAAAATACTTATATTGCCCTGTGTGATCTTTATGGATATCTAGTTCCTCAACCGTTATGTTTTCAAATTCTATAGACATATAGGGTCTAAACATAATTGGTGTCTATTCATCTTCTATCTCTTTTGTGGATGTATGGGTAGTTTGATATACGTATGCCGACAGGTAGCGTGTATTTGATTCGTGTTATCCGATCAGATATCATAACAATTGCATATAGTGATTAAAGGTGTCAGATCTAAGCAAAGTATTTAATGAAGTTAGGATCCCATGTTTTCTCTGCATAAGTAATTCGATTCCAATTCTTGTTAGTTAATTAATTCTTAGTTTATTAAATTGCTTCATAGTTAATCTTAGTTATTCAAAACCCTATCTTGTTAATTGTCTTAGCAGTGAATAAAAACCATACATTGTTGCATAGGTACAAGACTATAACAACCTAAACCAGTCTCTGTGGGAACGAACTCTATTTATTCTATATTACTTGTGACCGCGTACGCTTGCGTGAATTAGTGCGAACAAGTTTTTGGCGCCGCTGCCGGGGACTCGGTGTTATTTATATAGTTTATGTGCTTGTCATCAGTGGTCGTTAAAGTTCACTGACTCGGATTATTCTTTCATCGATTTTACTTTGTTTGGTGAGTTTCAGGTACTCTAGTGAGCGTGTATGCGAACACGTTCTCAATCTCGGAAAGAAGAACTTGAATTGAATCTAGTTATGGGAGAACCAGCAGCAGGAGAAACGAAGGCTTTGAAGGATTATTCTCAGCCTAAGATCAATGACATTCAATCTAGCATTGTCAGGCCGGCCATTGCAGCTAATACTTTTGAAATCAAGCCTGACACGATTCAGATGGTGCAGAATTCAGTTCAGTTTGGGGGTGCTCCAACGGAAGATCCTAATATGCATATTAGGGATTTCATTGAGATTTGCGACACCTTCAAGTTCAACGGAGTGTCGGAAGATGCTGTGAAGCTGAGACTTTTCCCGTTTTCTCTGAGGGATAAGGCTAAGGGCTGGTTGCATTCTCTACCAGCAGGTTCTATTACTACATGGGAGGATCTTGCTCAGAAGTTTCTCACTAAATTCTTCCCCATGGCTAAAACTGCTGCGATCAGGAATGCTCTTACTCAGTTTTCTCAGCATTCTGGAGAAACTTTATGTGAAGCTTGGGAGAGATACAAGGAGATGCTTAGGAGATGTCCACATCATGGATTGCCCGACTGGATGGTGATTAATTGTTTTTATAATGGTCTGGGAGCACAATCAAGACCAATGCTTGATGCAGCATCAGGTGGAGCTCTGTGGGCTAAGAGCTACGAGGAAGCTTATGAGTTAATTGAGATGATGGCTGCGAATGAATATCAGAATCCTACTCAGAGATTATCACAAGGCAAAGTAGCAGGAGTTCTTGAAGTTGATGCAGCTACAGCTATAGCAGCCCAGTTGAAGGCTTTGACAATGAAGGTGGATTCTTTGACGAATTATGGAGTTCAGCAGGTGGCTAGTGTTTGTGAGCTTTGTGCGGGCGCACATGAGACGAATAATTGTGCCATATCTAGTGAGTCGGCGCAGTTTGTGAGCAACTTTCAGAGACCATCACAGCCAGTTCCAGCCACCTATCATCCCAATAGCCGGAATCATCCTAATTTCAGCTGGAGCGACAATCAACAATCTCAGCAGCCTTATCAGCCATTCCAAGGTCAGCAATTTGGAGCAAAGCCTTACAATCCTCAGAATTTTCAACAGCAGCAAGGGCAGAATTTTCAGCCACAGTATGCTCCTAGGCAACAATTTCAGCCACCAGGATTTCCGCAACAACCTCATGCTAGTGCGGGGCAGTCTTCGAATGAAAAATCTGAATTGGATGAGTTGAGAATGATAGTTAAAAGCCAGGCGGCATCGCTCAAGACTTTGGAGAATCAGATGGGGCAGTTGGCAAGTGCCTTACTCAGCAGAGCTCAGGGAACTCTTCCTAGCGAACGTAGCCTACTCCAGGAAAGACAGTTGTCCAAGAACATGTGAAAGCAGTTACCTTGAGATCGGGAAAGGTCACGGGCAATCAAAAATCAGCAGTTGAAGAAGAGGAAGAAATTCAGCAGCATCAGGTGAAACCTTCTAAGGAAAAGCCAATTTTTGATTTGGCAGCTAAGCAGTTGGACGGTGAGGCTGAAAAGAGCAAAAATTCTGCTGACAAGTCTACTTCAGAGCAGACTATTTACCCACCTCCTCCATACCCAAAGAGGCTCCAGAAGAAGACTACAGAGAGTAACCAGATCTATCCTCCTCCTCCATATCCAAAGAGGCTACAGAAGCAGAGTCTTGACACAAAATTCGCCAAATTTCTCGAGGTTTTCAAGAAGTTACACATCAACATACCTTTTGCAGAAGCTCTTAAACAGATGCCGAGCTATGCTAAGTTCATGAAGGGTATTCTATCTCGGAAGTTGAAACTCGAGGATTTGGACACCGTTGCTTTGACAGAGGAGTGTAGTGCAGTCCTACAGCAGAAGTTACCTCTAAAACTCAAGGATCCAGGAAGTTTCACCATACCATGCACTATCGGCAATCTATCTTTCAACAAGTGCTTGTGTGACTTGGGAGCTAGTATTAATCTGATGCCGTTGTCTGTCTTCATGCAACTTGGACTGCCGGAGCCTAAACCGACAAACATGTCTCTACAGCTGGCTGATCGGTCAATTACATATCCAAGAGGTATAGTGGAGGATGTTTTGGTTCGAGTGGACAAGCTTATTTTTCCTACTGATTTTGTTATTCTTGACTTTGAGGAGGATAAGAAGATTCCTATCATCTTGGGAAGACCTTTTCTGGCTACTGGCCGAGCGTTGATCGATGTTCAAAAAGGAGAGCTCACAATGAGGGTGAGTAATCAAAAGGTCATCTTTAATGTGTTCAAGGCTATGAAATTTCCGACAGAGGAGGAAGAGTGTTTTAGCTTGAAGATGGTTGATACGGGTCAGAGAAAGGAGTTCGATCAGTTGTTGAGCAAAAATTCGGACATGCACAAGTTCGAGCATCACATCAGTGATTCCATTGACAATTCTTCCATTCGAGATCTTTCGAATGTCAAGCTTGGAAAACTTCCACCACATTTGAAGTATGTCCTTCTGAATGATGAGTTGGTGATTTTTAAAGAGTGTGAAGATAATGTGTTGAGAAGGTGGAACAAGGATGATGAGGTAAAAGAGTGTTCTTATCAATTGACGGAGAAGCATAAACACCTTAGAGGTGTAAAGAAGAAAAAGAAAAAATCGATTGATGGAAAAGTCAAGGTGAAGTTTGATTTGGAAAAGATGTGGGAAGAAAGCAAGAAGGTTATCAAACAATGGGTGAATGGTCCTTCTGCTACGGACAAGTCAAATGCGATCTTCGAGCCACCATGATTTGATTCACATTTGTCCGGCTAAATGACATTAACGACAGCGCTTCGTGGGAGGCAACCCATGTGTTAGGTATGTTTCTACTATCTTTTTTATTACCTTCAATGAGGACATTGAATATGTTAAGTTTGGGGGTGATGTATGGGTTTGTATAGTTAGTGTGTGTCTCATGTAGGATTCATATTGCATGTGTAGTTGTAGTTTATTCGTAGTTTTGCATGTTCATGTCATATAGGGCATTCTGTTTGCATAGTTTTTATTTATTATGTGAGTCCATTTTAGTTGCATGCATATTTCATGATCCCGTAGGACTTGACTATTTCCGTTGGTGAGTCGATGTTGATGGGAGTGTGGTTGTGATGAGTAGAGGGTTGATTAAGTTTCTAAGTATTGACTTGCATGCCAGAAACAAATCTATTTCATAAGTCTCATTGGTTGCTTTTGAATTTGATCAGACCATGCTTGTTTGGTGTTAGAATTTAACCACTTGTTTACATTTAGAATGTTGGCTAGATTCTTGAAAACGAAGGAGCACTTATGTATAAGTTTGGGGGAAACCAGGGATTTCATGCTAGTTGTAATAAAGGCTAGGCGTCAAATGGCTAGTAGCCGCTCATTGGTAAAAAATGAGTAGTCTAGGGTGGATGAGAAAAAAGGCAAAGAGCACTCATTCCGAAATTGTTGAAAAAAAAAAGGAAAAAAAAAGAGAAAAGTTGAAAAAGAGAAAAAAAAAAGAGTTGTGTTGTTTTGTGTTTATGCAGAATTGATCAGGGTGAGCTCTTTAGTACTCGAGCAAGTAAGTTCTTTGGGGACTTTGTGCCTAGTGACCTAAGACTTTTCCGGTCTGGGATCCGCTGACCTAAAGCTCGTTAAATGGGTATTATTGCAAAATCCTTCCGAGGTCTCATCCATTGCACGGTCAAATAAGCATGTGTGTTGTGTGTAGTTGTTTTTGTGTAATAAAGCATGAATTCCTGTCTAACTCAGATGGACTGCGAAGGTGTCTCTTAAGAGTTCTTGTGTCTAGCGTTCATTCTGTTTGTAAGCTTGTGGTTGTTTTGGCTAAGAGTAGGTATGGTCTTGATTTAGTTTGGGAGTATATTGGTGAGCATCGCACACACGCACGTTTCTGTGTTTGTCTCGTTGGTCGATGGGAATTTGGTCGAACTCTGTTTGGAAGACTGTGTTCTTTGAGATGTTGGCTTGTTGATTGGTTTTGGTTGGTTTGAAGGGATCGTTGCATTTTCATATTAGTTGCATACATGCATTGCATTGTTAGTTGCATGAGTAGATGGATTTTGTGGGTACATTCGCTATAGGCCCTCACGAGACCTTACTCGTCCACTAGGGCTGCCTGGGGGTTTAAAGGGCTTGTTGCATATGCCAAATGCAACCGTGATCACCTACGGAAGTGGTACTAGTTAGTTGTATATAGTTATGTTTGTTTATGCTTGAGGACAAGCATCGGTTTAAGTTTGGGGGTGTGATAAGTGGATTTTATATCCATTTGGAATGCTTAGAAACCGGCTTAAATTGGTGGAATTGACCTCAAGTATGTGGTAAGTGTGATATGTTCTAGTGTTTTAATGCAGGTGAACTAGTTGGAAGTACCAAGCATGATTTCAGGTCTAAATGGTGGGTTCTAAGTCCTAGGATTGGAGTTGAAGATAGCAAGGAAAATGGAAGACCCTTGGAAGCACTTGGAGGACCTTGCAAAACTCTTGGAAGCACTTGGGGCACCTTGGAGGAACTTAGGAATCCGTTTGGAGGCTGTTTGGAGTCCATGGGCAGGACCCTAGGGCGCGGGCGCGCGGCCAGGTGCGCGGGCGCGCGGCCTTGGCAGTGATCAAGCGCGCGGGCGCGGAACAAACGCGCGGGCGCGCGCGCGAGGCAGAAACGGAGCGTGCGGGCGCGCGCCTAGGGCGCGGCCGCCTGGCAAAATTCTTGGAAATTTTTCTGATTTCGATTTTTTATTGGAAATATGGAAATATCTTGCTGAAAAAGCCTCCTGGAGTATATATAAACACAACCCTTCACCAATAATCACCACCTATTCCCAGCAACACATAGAGAGAGAGCCGAGACACGGAGATTCAAGTTTGACGAAGGATTCCTACGCACGTGACAAGCAACGGAGTTCTAGATCTACTTTTCTTTTGTATTTTTCTTGGCGATACTCTTGGATGCTTTTGGGATTTGTTTTCTCAACTCTATTACTTTAGTATCCATATTATTCAAATCTTGTTCATTATCATGTTTTCATCAAATCCCATGGTGACGAGCGGTTCGATTATGAACTAATCGTTATCGTGGGATTCTAACGGATTTATTTATGCAGTTTAGTATCTTGATGCTTTAAAGATCTGTGTGTGATGTATATTAATTGATATCCTCGTATGGTTAAGCTTAATTGATAGATGCGTCGCGAACATCTAATATGTTAATCTCTTGTGAAGCGAGAGTGGATCTTGAGATTTAGAACTTGCCATGCTAGCATAGGTTCATAATTGTTTATCAATATGATTCGTAGTATAAGATGAAAATACTTATATTGCCCTGTGTGATCTTTATGGATATCTAGTTCCTCAACCGTTATGTTTTCAAATTCTATAGACATATAGGGTCTAAACATAATTGGTGTCTATTCATCTTCTATCTCTTTTGTGGATGTATGGGTAGTTTGATATACGTATGCCGACAGGTAGCGTGTATTTGATTCATGTTATCCGATCAGATATCATAACAATTGCATATAGTGATTAAAGGTGTCAGATCTAAGCAAAGTATTTAATGAAGTTAGGATCCCATGTTTTCTCTGCATAAGTAATTCGATTCCAATTCTTGTTAGTTAATTAATTCTTAGTTTATTAAATTGCTTCATAGTTAATCTTAGTTATTCAAAACCCTATCTTGTTAATTGTCTTAGCAGTGAATAAAAACCATACATTGTTGCATAGGTACAAGACTATAACAATCTAAACCAGTCTCTGTGGGAACGAACTCTATTTATTCTATATTACTTGTGACCGCGTACGCTTGCGTGAATTAGTGCGAACAGACCAAATCAGTCACATTGCTGTGATGCTGGCCTACTCCCTAGCTCACAATCAAGAGGTAAATGTTGGAGCAATTATCCGTAAGGAATTGGCTCAGAGACTAGGGAGGACAGTTCGTGGTCGAGGTAATGAGATCTTTTACCCCCGTTTCCTTCAAGTTATTTTAAATTATCTTGATGCAAATGTCCATGAATTGGAGGGTATAGATAAAACTAAAATGGCTTATTCCAAGTCCATGTCCAAAATTCTATTTGGGTCATTGGACACAAGGAATCAAGTGGATGTGATTCTGAGTGTGACCAAGCACATGCAGGACACATTTGAATCCTATCCACTTGATCAGCCCATATACCATGAGCTTTCCTGGACAGGGGAGGCTAAGACTGAGGGAGCTACACAGTCTAACCCTAGCCTTCCTATCCCATCCAGCAACCCCACTGCAAACACGTCTGTAGACATTAGGGAGCCAAGTGCATCAGTCTCCCAAAAGGCTGATGCTACTAAAAAGAAGACTAAGAAGAGACCCCTAAATGTAATTCAAGACACTGTAGAGTTAGAATGTGAGAATCCTGAGTCACCCCTCACCAGACAAAGTAAGAAATCCAAATCCATACCTACCACTGGATCCTCCCAACAGGATTCAGATGTGGAAAAAGGGGTACACCTATTACTGTCAATGGCCTCTCAACAGGTTATTGGCATTGAAAAGAGTAGTCTCCCCACTACAACATGTACTGAGTCTGCACAGGATCAAGTCCTCACTCTTGATCCTAGGAGAAATAAGGATGCTGACACATTGAGTGGAGAGCACATCACACTTGAAACTCCTCCTATTTCTCAGGGGGAGTTGCCAACATCATCTCTACACCACACTTCTCTTCCAGAATCTACATCTCACATTTCTTCTAAACAGATTAGTCATTCACATGACTTTTCTGATATTGATCAATCACAATCCAACACTGTGATTGAGCCAAACTCAAGTGACATGGTGCTTGAAACTGTGCTCACCACCCAGGAACCACATCTAGTTGGTCAGGGAATGCATGCTGGGGCATATCCTAATGACACCAACACAAACTTAGAGGATTCACCAGTTTTCACTGGAGACTCTATGCCAAACTCTCCCATCCTTAGGGATGTGGAACTGTCTTCACAGACAAATAGAGCTGATGTTGTAACACATCCCATTTCAATGGAGACAACATCAGACTCTACAGCTATTCCAAGGCTGGAGGAAACTCAAACTCTCTCATCTCATGAAGTGCCTAGCACTAGCTCTCACTTGGCTCAGGCCACTTTGTCAGAATGGCTGAAGCCTGTGCAACATGACAGGCCTTCAGGATCATCAACTGTGCCTTCCCAAATGACAGAAGCAGCTATTCAAGATCTACATGTGGCACAGATTGATGAGTTCTCAAAGATAGCTCAACACCTCCTCACCTCAAACTTGCCAAATGCTAACTATGAGGCTATTCTTCTTTGCCACAAGGAGGATGTTGAAGCTCAGCAGGAGAAGATAGTGGATGCAGCTGAACCAGAGGGCAATGTGGATGCCTGGTTGGATGCTAAGAGGTCTATCCAACTCAAGGAGGCCTTAGCTTTTCTGAGAGAAGACTACCTAACTTCTCTAGGCTCCAATGTAAAGGACCTTTCTCCTGCTGCAATTTATGATGCAGTGAATGACATCTACAAGAATCAATTGAAGGCTCTGCACTATCTTGGGAAAGGGCTTCAATCAGAGATTTATTCAATCCAGGAGGAGACAGAAAGATCCCTCACTAAGCTCAGAAACTCTTATCTCTCTGATTTTCCCAAGGTGGATGGCATCCTCAAGGAAATCCAGAAAACAAACTCTAATGTCATCCAAATGGATCTCTCTCTAGCAATGGTCACAGACAACATCAAGCGGCTGGCTACCACACTGGAAAATCAAGTCAAGGCCAACATCAACTCCAATGCAATGCTGAATGTCATTTGGAAGAATCAATATGGTGACAAATTGGTGGATGAAGTTCCTATCTCCAACATCTCCAAATTTGACTTTGCCAAGATCAAAGACCAATCTCTCAATTCTTTCAAATCTCAACAGCTATTCTCCAAGGTGGATGGTCTAGAAAGAGAAGTGGCCTCTCTGAAGGATGAAAACAAGTTACTCTCTACATCCTTAGCCCAGCTCAATGACAAGTTGGATGACCAAGGCAACAATACTTCAAATATCCTGCTGGTGCAACAACAAATGCTCACTTCTATGATGAGACAAATGAACCTGCCTATCCCTGGGGAAGCTCAAGACATCTTGTCTGATTCCAAGCCTAAGGGGGAGAAACAAAAGGAGGTCATTCTGAAAAAGAAAGGGGGAGTACCTGCCAAGCAACAAAAGCTTAAGGGCAAAATTTCTGAAGAAACAATCAAACCAATAAACCTTCCCCCTGTAGAGGTCATCAATGCAGAAGGTCAAAAGAGCACAATCTCAACCACCTTCTATCCATCCACAATGCCTAAAGATATCTCAACTTCTCAACTTGCTCAACCTACTCCCAATGCTCAACCTGTCAAAGCTACAATTATCACAGAGGCCAAGCTACAGGAAGTTGCCAATTCTCACATCTATCATGATGAGGCCTTCCTGGAGTTTCTGAAAGCCATCTACAGAAATGCTCAAGAAGATGCAAGGACTTTCAGACAGAAGCTCAAGGAAAACATCAAATACTTCACAGTGGCAGTAAGGAAAATCAAGGATGTCCATCTAAGAGAGATAATCATGGTGTGCAAGGACAATTGCTTGTGGCATCTAGCTTTTCAAACTCTAGAGAAACTGAGATTTACTGAGCTGTCAATAATCTTGGACTTAATTGAAAAAGAAGGGGCCAACAACAGGAGACTGTTTGATGACTTGAAGATAGATCAACATCAAAGATTGCCTGAGGTTATCTCAAAGCCAAGGACAATAATTTTCCAAAGTCTATCTCAAGAAAGCAGCATTGAACAGTTGGTGATTCCTTCAGACTTGACAAGAAAGAATAATGCAAAGATCAACCAGGTGCTGCAAATGCTAAGAGCCAAGAGGGGAGTCAGGACAACTGAGGAACTGGAGATGATTCACACTCTACAATCTTTCCTGATTCATGGAGTCATTCCTGAATCTGTCAAAGAAAAGAGCAAAAAGAAGGATAGTGATGATGATGATGAGGAGAAAACCTACAAAAGGAGATCTCATTCAAGGAGTGATAAGGATGGACCCAGTGAAAGTAGCAGGAGCAAATCTTCAAAGAAGTCAAAAGATGCTGGTGATGACAAGAGAGATTCAAAGGGGGCAAAGGAAACAGTCAAGAAAACAAGGAGTGGAATTCAGCAAGTCAAGGACATTGCTAGCAGTACTTTAACCACAACACAAGACTCTAAGTCTAGGGTGGGTACTGTTAGTAATGATCCTCCAAAATCATTATCTAAGACTTCTGAACCTGAATTGCCACAGAAGAAAGATGAAGCCACAAAAGTAATTTCAAGAAAAAACTTCCACAAAGTTACAGCTAGTGGAGTGTTACAGTGGATGAAGGGGAAGGGAATGAAGCTACTTCCAAATGATGTGGTACTGAAGACTAATTCTCCCTGCTCTTCAAAGCTACCTCAAGTGAAACACATGAAGATCAAGAGGGCAACTAAGAGAATAAGGATAACAAAGAAGACTGGAAAACTCACAAATGTTATTGGCATCAATGTGCTTCCATTAGATGAGGACTACGATGAAGATGCCCTAGCATTTTTGAGGGCTCAAAGGATCTTTGAAGTCAAAGTAAAGCTAAACCATCTAGAGATCAAATACACTGATGGAAGAGAAAGGATAATGAAGCAAGGAGGATGGCAATATTTTGACACCTATGAGCAAGAAAGAATCAATGCCTTGTTAAACTTTGAAGAAAAGGAGGAAAGGATGTGGAAAATAGAAATTGCAAGATTCATGAAGATGCACAGTGAATATAAAGAAAATCTAAAGAAGCTGAATGAAGAAAAGATGTGTCAAAAAGAAAAGGAGCTGACTGAGATGGAAGAAAGAGCAAAGGAGCTAAGGAAGAAAGGGCTGTGCAGGGTAAAGCAAAATCCTTATACTGTTGAGTACAAAAATCTTTATGGAGAAATAAGTAAGATAAGGATGGAGTTCATACATTCATATGTGGAAAGTGCCCTCAAAACAGCAGCTGAAGATCTAAAAGACTCTCCTCTCATTGAAGAACTGACAGCAAGGGATGAAATTCTACTGGCCATCTCTGAAATAAAGAAGAATGAAGAAATAAAGAAGAATGAAGAAATAAGGAAGAAGAAGGTCTATGATGATTTCTTAGAGAAACAATTGGAATCTGAAGCTAAGTAGCCCAAAGAAAATTCATGTAAGCCTAAATTTCCAAGTTGTTATCAAATTCTGTTCCTATCTTCAACCTCATTATTTTTATTCCTTTTTATATAAGTTAGGCTTGTTATCAGACATGAAATTGTGCCTAAGAATCTTACTCACAATTTGGGGGAGATTGTTAGGTTCAAGACATGTCTGAATACCACCATTAACAAGCCTACACTATGTGACTATGTCACATTACATGACCTAGTGAACTCTATCACTGGGATATAGTATAGGTCTCTAAATGTACTTGTCTTGTTCTCATGAACATTAGCTTGATCATGTATGCTCAAAGTTATAATGAGCTTAGTAAAGTTTCTTGCATCTAGATTGTATATAGGCCACTGAATAATTGTTCTGGGAGAAGTTCAGAAGTGTTCATGCAGCAGAACAAAGAAGAATAAGGCCATGAAGGAATAAGTTGCAGAAATTTGTCTAAGGCATTATATAGCAAAGTCAAAAGAAAGCTATGTCGTGAAGTCACCAATATCAATGTCGTGAAGTGCTATATCGCATAGTCCATTTTGTACTATGTCGAGAAGTCCTCAAGACTCATGTCGTGAAGTGTTGGAGTCAGCAAAGTCAAAGAAGCCTAGATCGTGAAGTCCTCAGGAGCATTATGTCGCATAGTCGTCAAATGACTTATGTCGCATAGTCGTCAAATGATCAATGTCGTATAGTCGTCAAATGACTTATGTCGCATAGTCGTCAAATGACCTATGTCGCGTAGTCTTCAAAGGCTATATCGCGTAGTCCTCACAAGGGAGATCGCGAAGTCAGGAATGAAGTGGAGTTCACGATATCAACACTTAGCCGTTTACAACAAGACAAATCAAGGTACAGAACCAAGAATCAAAAAGAGACAAATACTGAAGCATTTGTTCTGGCAAGGTGGTCCAAAGAACAGATGGCAAATCTACAGCTAAACTTGGAGAGAAAGATAAGAGACAAGCAGCTACAGAAACGGGAAAGACTCCGAAAAGCAGGCGGTCCTTCCTGACACAGTTAACTTCTTATGGCAGGACAAGTTGGACTTTTAGCAAGGGGTAACTGTGTAAAAATAGGTGTGTGCACTAGTCTGTATAGGGCTTATATAAGAATCATGTACACCCTATTGTAAGCTGCAAGAGAGACACACATAGTTTTTATCTTAAGCTCTTTTCTCTGTAAGCAAGCAAGTTCAAACTGTTCTTGTTTAGAAGCCAGAAATTCGATTGTGAATTTCTTGGAAAGCTGTAGTATTTAATTTGCTTATACAAAGTAGATTAAAGTGATTGTGTGTGTTGTTTACTTTCCGCATATTGCATAGCATAATCATTTACAGTTTATATTTAGTCTCAAGCAAAAGAAAATCCATCAAACTATCCATTCACCCCCCCCCTCTGTCTAGTTTCTAGGTGATATTCATTACTAACAGTTTCTACCTCCACAGGTGAGGCTGAGTACATTGCAGCTGGAAGTTGTTGTGCACAGATTTTATGGATGAAAAATCAACTACTT
The DNA here is from genome assembly GCA_030848705.1 of Heracleum sosnowskyi. Taxonomy (NCBI): domain Eukaryota; kingdom Viridiplantae; phylum Streptophyta; class Magnoliopsida; order Apiales; family Apiaceae; genus Heracleum; species Heracleum sosnowskyi. The sequence goes on from CM061238.1 coordinate 14,028,989, forward strand.
GATTATGGATTAAGAGTTGAGAAAATTCCTATCTTCTGTGACAACACTAGTGCCATTGCCATTACTGAGAATCCAGTGCAGCATTCAAGGACCAAGCACATTGACATCAAGTATCATTTCATTAGAGAACATGTTATGAATGGTACTGTGGAGTTACATTTTGTTCCAAGTGAATAACAAATTGCAGACATCTTTACCAAGCCACTTGATGAATCAACATTCTCAAGATTAGTAAGTGAGCTAGGTATGCTGAATTTCTCTTAATCATTTATGAGATTTTTGCAAGTTTAAATTGCAGCCAGGAATTTGCTATGATTTTCTGTGAATTAATTTTCTCAGGAAAAAGTGAAATTTTGTCTAAGCCAAAATTACTATGTCAACGAATGCCTTATTCCGTTGACAATCTTAGCATTTTTCTGGGTATTTCGTCGACAGCCCTTTTATGTCAACGAAATGCAGCTTTATCAACGAAATAGACGGGACCCTAAACGCCCAATTCTTATTCGTTGATATAGCGCTGTTAATCTGAACCGTTGAAATTTGCACATCTTTTTACCACGATCTATGCATACACCCCTGTAAGTATAAATCATGGTAATTTTTTAATTGTAACGGTTAGATTTTTAAGTTAAGAAATTTACTTTCTTTATTGAATTTTTATCTTACTCTCCAAATTTTCAAAGGCTTTCTCACTTCTTCTCTCTCAAAGCAAAACTCAGTTCGAGCTCTACTCTACTCAACAATGGCACCCATAGTTAAACTCATGTCTGCTGAAGGGTTCATTTATGAGAAGAACAACTCCATCCCATTTGTTGTCAAGGAAAGCCCGAACAAAATCTTTCACAAGATGATGGATTTCCTGGTGAACTGCAAACTCAGTTATGCGATGTTTCACTCCACTCCGCTTTACAATGAAATCATAGAGGAGATTTGGACCTCTTGTGAGTACAGTGGGACTAACTGCACTTTGCAATTCACAATTCAAGGTAAAGAGTATATTGTCAATTCAGATGTATTGCAAGCATGTCTTCACATTCCTGAGAATAATTGCTTAGCTTTACCAACAAATGCTGAAATTGTTAACATGCTTAATTCTATAAATTACTCTTTGCCAACTGAGAATTTAGGTAAAATTATTAGGAGAGGCTTGGTAAGGGAGTGGAGTTATTTAGCAGATGCTTTCATTAAAGTATTTTCTGGAAAAATTAGTAATTTTGATGCTTTAACTAACTCCATTCTGATTTTGCTTACCATGCTTCTCACTGATAAGTATTATAATTTTAGCACTCAATTGATGTATGAACTAGGTGCTAAGTTAGGAGATAAGAAATCTAGGAAAAAGAATATTTATTATGCTAGATTTCTAATGATGTTGGCCAACCATGTTAGTCCAACACCATTAGTTATCTCTAACCCAAATTCCAGGTTTGAGTGCTTTGTTCAAGAGAAGAGGGTGCTAACAGACATCCTGAGGCTCAATCACAATGGTGATGTCCCAATGGTGTATCTGCTAGTTATTGAGGTAACACTTTCTCAAATTTCTAATTTAAATGTTACTTCAGTTTCTGCTTCTGTTACTACTATTGTTGCAATGGAGTCTGTAGTTGTGACCCAACAGGCTCCTGCCCCTGCAACTAGACCTAAATCCACAAAGTCTAAATCTACCAAGCCAACCTCAGGTGCTTCTCAAAAGGCATCTGTTGTAAAATCCACTACACAACCTAAGAGGAGTGAAACAGGTGTGGTGAGTGGTGAGGGAAGGGGTGAAAATCAAAGAAACCCCAAGGATAAGGTGGGAGAGGTAAGTGTTGCCCAAACTAGCCCCATTGTGTCTTCCCAACAAGGCACAATGAGTAGTATGGATATTAGCACAAGTCTAATTACATCTTCTCAAAAGGATGTAATTATCGAAACAAGCTCTCCTCCAAGAGCACACTCCAAAAGGGTAAGGGACACATCAAGCCCCCAAACATCTATCTCCCAATACCAAAGAAGGGTAAGACAAAAATCCCAGGTCACACAGGGTGCACACACACTGGAAGCAACAATTCCAGTTTCTCAAATTCAGTTTGATGTAGCCCCAATTTTTACTCTGGGGTTACAGTCCCACTCTCTCAATATTAATATTGAGACACCTCCACAAAATTCTCCAACACAGTCATTAGATGTGGATATGATCCATTCATCTATTCCTGATTCTCCAACTCTGTTCTTGGAGAAGCCCCACTCTGAAATTGGTGGTCATCACTTGTTAAGTGATTTGTTGGGCCACCAATCATCTTTTTCTGAAGCTACAAGAGGATCTGTGGAACCATCTCTAAAATCAATCACCACAGATTCTACTGTAATTTCACTTTCTCAACCTCCTTTCTTGACTTCATCAACGAAACAGTCTCTTTCGTTGACAAGTGTTTCTCCATCAACGGTATCCATTCCGTTGACAGCTCAAAGTACCATTTCGTTGATAGCTCATTCTGCACCTATTCTTGAAAATCAAGTTGTTCACACAACTAATGCAGATGATCTAGTGGTAGTTGAAACACTTATAGGATTGAAAGGGAGTGAATCTGAGAGGCCGGCTTGCAGCCAGGCAAAAGGAGAGAATGAGAGTGAGAGGCTGGCTATTTCTTCCAGCCAGGCAAAAGGAGAGACAGAGAGTTCCACCTTAGTAGGTGAAGGTGAGGGTGTGAGAGGTGTGAGCCATGGGGAGCCCATGATGCAAGAATATAGTGGAGAGAGAGAAGGGACTACAGAAATTCAAAGGAGGGAACCAGCCATTGCAAGTGAGTTAATGGAGGTTAATGAGGGAGAAAGAAAATTGTCTTTCCAAGAGCATTATCAACAAACTCTGGATTGCATTTCTCTGGATCCTGAAACCTTTACTCACCCTGTGCCAGCTTATCAAATCTTGGCTCAACAGGGCAATGTGGAGGCAGAGAGCACACTAAATCTAATTCATACAACTGCATCCATGATGAGGGCTAAGGATGCACTTGCTAATCTGTCTCCAGGAGCTGGTGGAAGTGATCAGTTTGCTGATTTTTCAAGTGATGATGAGAGTCTTGATGCTGATTTCCAAGGGGTGGCTACCACTACACAGACTGGGACATCTGTGATGCCTCCTAAGCCAAGATGGCTCTATCAAGATTCACTTGGATATCAAGGTTTGGATGCTGCAATTACAAGGAAGTATAATGAAGCCTACTTGGCTCATAAGTCTGCACCTCCAAATGAGAAGAAATTCTACAAAGCCATTTTGGACTCTCTAGAAATTCAGAGGCTCCAAATGCTACAGACAAGGATTGAAGCCAGGGAAATCAAGGATACTATTACAAGCTTCAGGGACTCCAATGATAGGAGGTTTGGTGAAAGACTTCCACTTTTCACTGTGACCAAAATGGACAAATTCTTCAGAAGGGATAATGAGGTGGCAACCACTTTGAAAACTGTTAGGATTTATGGGTGATAGCTATGAGACAACTTAACTAGATATTTTATGTACTTAATTTTATTAAGTATGAACATACTGTCACAGCTAGAGTATGTCTATGTAACCGTTTTTGTTTGCTTTATAATAAGATTCTAGTACATCTTGGTAGAAGTTCATTAGTTTGTTCAAGCCTCAAGAAGTGCTCAAGATGGACAGCAAGAATAAATACTACTGTCACAGCATTGACAGTAAGGTTACTTGAAGACAGCATGTTGCAAGTCACGACAGTACATTTACTCTGACAGCAACATTGGCGGAAGCCCTCTGACAGCAACTTTATCTTGGCCTGACAGCAAGCTTGGAAATCCCGACAGCACCTTCTTCGGGGATTTCTTACTGTCACCAAAAGCACACTTCTGTGACAGCAAGCTTAGCCATCAGGATACTGTCATGAAGGGATATCACTTGTATTGGGGATCCACCCAGTCAAACTTGTGACATTTTGGATGTTCAAGAAACAGGCGTGCTGCAGTATCCCAACACTGCAACAGGTCTGCAAGACTACGACCGAAGCTCGAAGAGATCACATGACAAAGCTCACCAATTCCAGTGTATGACAAATCTACATCTACTGAATTGTGTTAGCTTAATATGGAAAGTTTCTAGATTGCTTTCTAATGTATTGATAAGTTGTTTGTATAGCAATTTAGGAAAGATTCACGGGTAAGCAAATTGTAAGAAGCTGCCACTTGAAAATGACAGCAGCTTCACTAGACCCGTGTTGATAGTGATAGGTTTAGTTTTTACAAAAACTATCTATCATTCCATTCTTTGTAACAACGTGAGATCTATCACTCGAGAAACTGAAACATAAATAAAACATTTATTTTGTGAGAATTGTTCGTGTGTCTACTTTTGTTTGCAATCGATTAAGTGATAATCTTTAATCTTAGTTTTTGTTGTTGAAACGTAGATTGAGTTTTATCACTATTGCATTCAACCCCCCCCCCTTCTACAATAGTCAAGGACCAACAACTGGTATCAGAGCTGACAGATTGTTCTTAAATCTGAGATCATGACAAGTATGCAGAAGTCAAGTAGCATAAAGATTCCAGCTTTTGATAAAGAGAACTACAATGTATGGAAAAGAAAAATCATGCTGTTTATCAAAGCTGCGAATCCATACTTGGGTATCCTCCAGAATGGTCCCTTTGTTCCACGTAAAGAAATTAAAGCCTCAAATGTAGATGGTGTTCTTATTCCAGCCCAATGGGTAAACAAACTACCCTCCGAGTTTCTGGACCCAGAAAAGGAGAAGGTAGCCTTGGACGATTACTTGCAACTCATCTTACTGGATGCTCTCACTTTGGACAAAGCCATGTGTGGGAATGTCATTGGGTGCTCATCAGCCAAGGATATATGGAATAAGATTGAGCTGTTGTGTGAAGGAAGTGAAGAAGTGAAAGACAACCAGAGACAAATCTTTATCTCACAGTATGAAGCCTTCATGGCAAAGTCAGGAGAAGACCTTACAACTATGTTTGAAAGGTTTAGCAAACTTATGACTGAGCTACAGATTCATGGCAAGTAATATGATAGGAAAGAATTGAATGTCAAGTTTTTGCTCACACTTCCTGAGCATCTTGAGCACAAAGTCACTGCCATAAGAGAAGGAAGGAATCTGAACAATATTTCTCTTGAAACTCTATATGGTGTGCTTAAGTCATATGAGCTTGAGTTTTTCCAGAAAAGAGCTATTCTAGCTGGATCCAGAGGAAAGATGGCTAATATGTCAGGTGCTCTCGTGGCTCAAGTACCAAGAATCACTCAACCTACTGAAGCAACTCAAGTCATCCAACCTGCTCCAATATCTACTCTTAAAATTGAAGAGGTTGTGGATGATGAGGAGAAAGTTGTACTGCAGCTAACTGATGTTGAAGATGAAGTCTTCTATTCCCTGGAAGAAATGGAAAAGATGGATAATCCAACCATGGCTTACATGGCCAAGAAATTCAAGAACATAAGGTTCAAGAGAAACAAGCCATATAAGTCTCAAGGTCAAACATCAAGGTTCAGCAAAGGGAACTTCTCCAAAGTTGAAGGTGGTGCTACAAGAGGTGGATACAAAACAGGGATGGTGGACAGATCCAAGTTCAGGTGTTACAACTGTAATGAGCTTGGCCATTTTGCTACTGAATGCAGAAGGCCAAAGAAAAATCAAAGGATGGATAAAGGGTCAAGTGGACACTTCAAGAAAGGACAGGGAAAGGCCTATGTGGCTGAAGGAAAGTGTTGGGATGATACTGATGATGAAGAAGAAGAGGAGTATATGAATTTAGCACTTATGGCTAAATCTGAGGAGGTCTCCTCTAGCTCTCCAAGTCAGGTACCCACACTTGTCTTACTTGATATGTCTAAGGATGAATACAAGCAAACTGTTGAGGAATTGAGTGCAGAGATGTTTCATGTTCATACTAGTTTAACTGCAGCTAATGAAGAAATTGCTAGGTTAACTAAGTTGAATGAAGAACTCACTTCTGAGAATGATTTGCTTCTGTTAAAGACCAATCGATTAGAATCTTTAACACAGGAGAATGCTAAATTGAAAAATGAGTTAGTCTGTGCTAAAGAGATTGAGGAGTTTCTCAGGAAAGAAATTAATGAAAATGAATTCAAGATTAAAGCCTATAGAAACTCATCCAAACAACTTCAGAATTATCATGAGAAACACACAGAAGATCAAAAGGTAGGGATAGGTTTTGAATATGGCAAAAGACCTGGTAAGGAAATTGTTGGTCAGGATTGTTCAACTGATGCTACTGTCAAACCTCATGTTCTCAAGAAACTCAACAAACCAATTTTTAAACTTTCTGAACTTGAGTTTGATGAGGAAGCCATGCTCATCAAGCAACAACTTGATGATGAGGATGAAGGTACTGACAGTTCAACGGTTGGTGGAAAAGATACTGTCAAAATCCCCAAGACAGTAACTTTGCCAAACAATCTGACATAATGTTCTAAAGATACTGTCAAGAGAGCTTCAAAGACAGCAACTTCCAAACCTACTGTCATGACAGAAGGTATGAAAGGTACTGTCAAGAAAAGCTCGACAGGAACTTCAGAACATCCTGATGACACAGTAACCTACAAATCTAGAAACAAGAATGGCAAGTTAGGAAATGGCAATGCTAATGGTAGTAATGCTCCTAGGAAACTATGCAATAATTGTGGCTCTTCACATCATTTAACTCATGTTTGTAAGAATCCAAAAGAGGTCAAGGATAATGTAACTCTGAAAAATGGTAACTTACATAGAACCCCCCTTATGCATAGACCTATGGTAGTGTGTAATAAATTGATTGTATGCCATGCAAGATAACTGCCATGAGTACTTGTTTCAATCTGCCTATTTTGTCTACTGAACAATGTACCTACATGCAAACTGTTGAGACTCCTGAGCCTACTGGTAACAGTAAGAAGGCTACATCCACTAAGAATAAGACCAAGTCTAATTCTAAAGAAAAGTGGGTGAAGAAGGGAGTCCAACAGAAGATTCCTGATGTGATGATTAAAGTTGAAAATGTTGATTATGTCTGTGATACTGAAGTAGCAGGACCCAACAAGGATTGGGTACCATATGCCTTTTAAATACAATTTGTTTTGCAGGGCAAGAAAAAGGAGCAAGTCACTTGGATCATTGACAGTGGCTGCTCTAGACACATGACTGGTGATAAAGCCCTGCTATCACAATTTGTAGAGAAAGCTGGCCCAATCATAACCTTTGGAGACAACAGCAAGGGTTACACAGTGGGATATGGCTGTTTGGAAATTGGAAATGTTGTCATAAATGATATTGCACTTGTTGATGGATTGAAGCACAACCTGCTCAGTGTCAGCCAATTCAGTGACAGGGGATTCAAGGTTGATTTTGACATGATGGTGTGCAACATCTATCACAAGAAGGATGGAAACCTCTCTCTGAAAGGGGTAAGAAAAGGAAGCCTGTTTGTTGCTGTTACGACCAAACTCAACACGCAAGTGCACGTGGTCACAAGTAATATAGAGATAAGTAGGGTTCGTTCCTACAGGGACTCGTTGTTTGTCTAGTTAGTTCACTCACCAATGTATGATTATTATCCGATGCTAAAACAAATAACAAGTGGATTTTTGTTATCACTATAATTAATCTAAGAATTATAACTAATTATCAACTACTTGAACTGAGATTTATGTCGAATTACTTATGCAAATAAAACATGGAATTTTAACTTCATTAAACAATCCATCTAAAGTCTTCAATTCTCTAGCCCTTTCATGTGATTTATTAATACCTGATCGAACACACAAAACTGATATAAACCAACTTTCCAGCTGAAATACCATCCTAAATAATATCCACAATAAAGATAGAAATCACTTAGTCTACCAATTATGCTTAGTCCATATATGTCTATAAAGATTGAAAACATAATGGTTGAAGTACAAGCATTCAATTGATCACATAGTCGTCATAAAACGGTTAGAGTTACGACACTAATTATGAATGATATTCTCACGCATAAACCTATGCTAGCATGGCAAGTTCTAAACTCTTAAATCCACTTTCGCTTCAATAAGAATTAACACACAATTACAGGAGTTAGCTACTCTCCTATAACGAATTAAAACAACCATGATAGGATATCGCATCAATCACACTATAGGCATCAAGAAAATTCAACAAATAAACTTCATGCATAAATCCGCTAAAACCCCATGACAACGAGTTAGTTCATAATCAAACTAATCGTCACCATGGGTTCTAATGTAAACATGATTGAAGAAAACGAATTAATATTGTAATAATTATCAAGGGTTCTAAAGAATACACCCAAACCAAGCATCCACAAGCTAGAAAGAATACAGGAATAAATTGAAAACTATCTTCTTCCTTGCTTCTTCGTACTTTAAAACTCCGTATATAATATGTGGTATGTGTCTCTCCTTTCTCTAGGGTTTTCTTCTCTTTTTATATGCCTCCAGGTGCAACAAGTCGTACTGAATTGTAATTTGACTTCAACTCGAAAAATCAGCAAATCGGGTTCAAAACAGGAAATTTCGTCAGACAGACTGGCGCTGCCGCGCCACGATTGTATAGGATAGCGGCGCTGCCGCGCCAGATAAATTCTGCTTCTTTTCCAGCGGCGCTGCCGCGCCATAAGCAAGCTCAAACACGGCGCTGCCACGCCGTGCCTTCTGTCCAGGAAGACGAATTTTTCCATTTTCTTCGTTTTAGCTCCAAATTGCATTCCGATTGCTCCGCTTCATTCCTAGTACACCTGTGATGAATATACCTGCACAATACCCTTAAAAGAGATCAAAAATACCACAACTCGAGTACAAACATTCGTTTTAAGCCATACGGACACGTTCTAAGTGAATAAAATACCCACTTATCACACCCCCAAACTTAAACCGATGCTCGTCCTCGAGCATAAACAAACAATTTATTACAACTAACTAGTACCACTTCCGTAGGTGATCACGGTTGCATTTGGCATATGCAACAAGCCCTTTAAACCCCTAGGCAGCCCTAGTGGACGAGTAAGGTCTCGTGAGGGCCTATAGTGAATGTACCCACAAAATCCATCTAACAATGCAACTACAAATGCAACTAACTACATGTATGCAACTATATGGAAATGCAAAGACCCCCTTAGACTAACCAAAACCATTCATTAGGCAAACATCTCAAATCATGCAATAACTTCCAAACAGAGCTCGACTAAATTCCCGTATACTAACAATACATGCATAGGAACGTGGTGTGTGATACTCATCAGATATACTCCTAACACTAGATCAAAAATCATACCAATTCTTAGTCAAGGCAATCACAAGTTTATAAAAAGAATGAACGGTAGACACTTCATAACTTCGAGACACCTCCATCATCATTCAGGTTAACCAGGAGTTCATGCTTTATTACTACGACACATACTACTATTCACAACACATATGCTTATTTAACCGTGCAATGAGTGAGACCCCAAAAGGCTTATACAATAATACCCATGTAGCGAGTGTTAGGTCAGTGGATCCCAGACTATAAAAGCCTTAGGTCACTAGGACTAAGTCCCCTCAGACTTAATTACTCGAGTATTAAAGAGCTCACTCGTGGTTAATTTTGCATTTAACTATTTACATGACTCTTTTTCTTTTCTTTTCTTTTTTTTTTCTTTTTTTTTTTCATATATACAATCTGGAATGAGAATTCTCATTTCCAACCCTAGACTACTCATATAAATATGAGCCGGCTACTAGCCATTTGACGCCTAGCCATAAACAACACAACAACTAGCATGAAAATCCTGTTTCCCCCAAACTTATACTTTAGTGCTCTTACGTTATCAAGGGAATAAAGAACATTCTAAATATAACCAGGTAATTAAACCTCAAAACATCCAAACAAGCATGACCCCCAATCTAGCCCAAAAGCAAACAATGAGTTGTGTAAATGTTTTTTTTGTCCCCATAACATGCATGTCAATTTCATAGAAACTATAAATCAACCCTCTATTCATGATTACCACACTCAAATCAACATCTACCTGCCAAACAGAAATAGCTCGTCCTAAGGGATCATGAAAATGCATGCCATGCTCATGCAACTATATGAACATAAATATCACAATAAACAGAATGTCCTAAATGCTCTAACTAACATGCAACAAAATGCTCTAAACTAACATGAAATATACCTATTATACAAATGCACCTTTCATCCCCACCCCCAAACTTAAAATTTTCAATGCCCACATTGAAGGTAAAAATAAAAAGAGTGCAAGGCATACCTACTCGTCGTCCGAACCACTCCCATTAGGAGTGTCCGGTGGCGGATAGACAGCGCCAGCTCCAAAGGACGGAAAAGTCACGTCCACCCCACTTGCACGCAAAGCCGTGCTCAAAGCCTGTGCAAATTGACCAAAATCTGCTGCAAAACCTGCCTGCATATCGTGCACCGCATCGATACGCCTCGTCAATCGCCTATACTGCCGCTGACTAATAAGAGAACCTCCATCCTGAGGCTCCTCCTCCTGCTGCTGCTGCTGTTGTTGCTGACCCTCTACTACAAAACCAAGACCCCACCAATCCGGCTCACCTCCATCCCACACATTCAGCCTCATTATGCTCTGATGATCCAGTGCTGCCTGTGGCTGCTGCACAACCTCCTCTGCTGACCAAATAGCACCACCATCCCTAGCCAACCTAGCAATAACCGAACCATAAGGTATCGCCGCAGTGGTACTCCCTTGCATAAAACGGAGAATCCCCTGGTGAATCAAATTACCCACATCCACAAACGCTCTACTGCAAATGGCATACAACAAGATAGCCCTCTCAACTGTCACCTCATTAGAATGCCTAGTAGGGATGAGGTTAGCACAAATGAACAAGTTCCAAGTACGCCCATACTGATTCAGAGCCGTCGACATAAATGACGTGGGCTCAGTAGTGCCACGCCTCAAGTTCCACTCCGTACCTGGAACACACAACCGCTGAATAATCATCTGAAGGTCCACAGCATCGCGAGTCCTCCCTGACCAATCCTCTTGATTCCTCCTAGGAGCCGGAAGACCAAGAACACGACGAATAGCACGCGGCCGATAATCCACACGGAACCCACGAACCTGGCTAATCCCATTCCTTTCCACACTCGCGTTCGCGTAGAACTCGCGAACCACAGTCATCGGAACAGGCTCCGGAGCCTCACAAAATTGCTCCCAACCTCTCTCCTGAATAATCTCCAACATATACCCATCCGATGCCGTAGGCAAAAGACCCCTCTCACGGGCAATAGGACGCCCCAACAAATCATTATAAGCCTCACGAGCCTCATTAGAAACAAATTGAGGTCCACCATTACCTCCCCCAGAATCAGATGAAGAAGAAGAACGAGGGTTCCTTCCACCACCCCCACTACCACCAGCACCCTCACTACCACCACCAATTACAACCCGTTGTCGCTTGGATGCCATTGAATCGAATGGAAGAAGTGTTTAGAATGTTTGAGATTTTTTGAGATTTGTAAGTAGTGTATGTATAGGTTTGTATAGGTAGGGTTATGGGATGTGGGTTTATATAGAGAATTTTAGGGTTAGTGGGTATGGGTAGTGGGTTAGGATAATGGGCCACTAAATACAACAACAACTTTTCTTTTCTTTTTTTCAATTTTTTGTTTTTTTTTTCTCAACAGTCGACACGGCGCTGCCGCGCCAGGATTGTGCTTTAGCACGGCGCTGCCGCGCCAAACCTTCTGATGAAAATTTTTTTCTATTTTTTTTTTTTTTTTTTTTTTTTTTTTTAGAATGATACAATCATACAATCAAGTGGGTTGCCTCCCACGAAGCGCTCTTTTTAAGTCAGTAGCTTGACATAGCTCCATTTCCTTACATTGGGCAAATTAGAACCGCGGTTTCAACTTCGCGATTCAACTTCTCTCCAAAATATGGCTTTAACCGCTGACCATTGACCTTGAACGACTGGTCCGGTGACTTGTCAAAAATCTCCACTGCTCCATGCTGAAAAACTGTTTTAACTGTGAATGGACCTGACCAACGTGACTTCAACTTTCCAGGAAATAACCGAAGTCGAGAGTTGAACAACAACACCAATTGCCCGGGCACAAATGTCTTAAGAACCAACCGACGATCATGCCACCTTTTGACTTTCTCTTTATATAGCTTGTTGTTCTCATAAGCTTGCAATCGAAACTCGTCCATTTCATTCAACTGAACCATACGCTTCTCACCTGCTGCTGTAAGATCAAAATTCAGCTTCTTCAACGCCCAATAAGCCTTGTGTTCTAACTCAGCTGGAAGATGACATGCTTTTCCATACACAAGCTGAAATGGTGACATTCCCAAAGGTGTTTTATAGGCCGTCCGATAAGCCCACACTGCTTCATCAAGCTTCAAAGCCCAATCCTTCCTCGAAGGACTTACCACCTTCTCAAGAATCCGTTTAATTTCACGATTAGACACTTCAGCTTGCCCATTGGTTTGAGGATGATAAGCTGTAGCAACTCGATGATTGATATTGTAGCGTGCCATAAGAGATGTAAACTTCCGATTGCAAAAGTGCGTACCTTCATCACTGATGATAACCCGTGGAGTGCCAAACCGAGTAAATATATTCTTGTGAAGGAAATTGAGCACCACCTTAGCATCATTCGTTGGAAGTGCCTTTACCTCCACCCACTTAGACACATAATCCACAGCTAACAGAATATACTGATTACCACATGACGGAATGAACGGTCCCATGAAGTCGATTCCCCACACGTCAAAGATCTCTACCTCCAACATGACATTAAGAGGCATCTCGTCCCTACGAGAAATATTACCAACTCGTTGACATCGATCACATCTCAACACGAACTGATGAGCATCCTTGAATAGAGTCGGCCAATAGAAACCTGCTTGAAGAATACGTGTGGCTGTCTTTTCACCCGCATAATGGCCTCCATAAGCTGTAGCATGAAAATCACTAAGAATAGCCTCGGTCTCACTGTAAGGAACACAACGCCTAATAATCTGATCAACTCCTTGCTTGAACAAAAACGGCTCATCCCAAATATACTGCTTGACATCATGTAAGAATTTCTTCTTTTGAGCATAAGAGAGCTCAGGTGGTATGATGTTACTTACTAGATAATTCACAATGTCGGCATACCATGGTTCAACATCTTTCACACTGAATAGTTGCTCATCCGGAAAAAACTCATTAATAGCCGTGTTGTCTTTAGGTGACTTCCCATGATCTTCCAATCTAGAGAGATGGTCAGCTACCTGATTCTCCGTCCCCTTTCTGTCCTTAATTTCCACGTCAAATTCTTGCAACAGAAGAACCCAACGAATCAACCTTGGATTAGCATCTTTCTTCGCCAGGAGATAGCGAATAGCAGCATGATCCGTATAAACTGTCACCTTAGTACCAAGCAGATAAGAGCGAAACTTTTCAAACCCGTAGACAATAGCAAGTAGTTCCTTCTCAGTGGTGGTGTAATTCATCTGAGCATCATTAAGAGTTTTGCTTGCATAATAAATAACATGAAACACCTTTTCTTTCCTTTGGCCTAGAACGGCCCCAAGCGCAAAATCACTAGCATCGCACATCAAAGCAAATGGTTGACTCCAATCAGGAGCTGTAATAACTGGAGCAGAAATTAATTTCTTCTTCAAGATCTCGAATGCATGTACACAAGACTCATCAAACTTGAACGGAACATCTTTTTCCAAAAGATTACAAAGTGGCTTAGAAATTTTTGAGAAATCCTTTATGAAACGCCTGTAGAACCCCGCATGACCAAGAAAGCTGCGAATACCCTTGACTGAAACAGGGGCAGGAAGGTTCTCAATAGTCGCCACCTTTGCCTTGTCAACTTCCAAACCTTTACACGAAACCTTGTGTCCCAGAATGACACCTTCTTGTACCATGAAGTGGCACTTCTCCCAATTAAGCACAAGATTTGTCTCCACACAACGCTTTAGAACCAAACTCAAGTTTTCCAAGCACTCATCAAAAGAATCCCCAAAGACTGAGAAATCGTCCATGAATACTTCCACATTAATTCCAATCATGTCAGAAAAAATGGCCATCATGCATCTCTGAAAGGTAGCTGGTGCTCCACACAACCCGAAAGAAACACGTCTAAAAGCAAATGTACCAAATGGACAAGTGAATGTAGTCTTCTCTTGATCCTCGGGCGCTATGCAAATCTGATTGTAACCAGAATACCCATCAAGCAAGCAATAGAACTGATGTCCAGCCAGTCTGTCGAGCATCTGATCAATGAACGGAAGTGGAAAGTGATCTTTCCGAGTGGCCTTGTTCAACTTTCGATAATCCATGCAAATCCTCCAACCAGTAACTGTTCGAGTAGGAATGAGCTCGTTCTTTTCATTAGTCACCACTGTCATGCCTCCCTTCTTAGGCACACATTGCACCGGACTCACCCAAGAACTATCAGAGATCGGATAGATAATGCCTGCATCAAGCCATTTAAGAATTTCCTTCTTCACAACTTCCTTCATAACAGGATTCAGTCTCCTTTGATTATCAACTGTAGGTTTAGCTCCCTCTTCCAAAGGAATTTTGTGCATGCAGTAAGAAGGACTAATACCCTTGATGTCTGCTATAGTCCACCCAATGGCTGATTTGAAATCCCTTAAAATTCACAATAGCTTTTCCTCTTCCATGCCTGAAAGCTTAGATGATATAATAACAGGTAAGGTAGAAGAATCACCAAGATAGGCATACCTTAGATGTTCAGGCAATGGCTTAAGTTCCAATGTAGGTGCTTCCTCGATAGATGGCTTAAGTCTAACATGAGACTTCTTCAGCTCTGACAACCCCAAAGATTCAAACGGAATCTTAAACTTCTTCCATGGAGATGCATTAAGATATTGCAAGTGTTCTTCATCCACTTCGTTCTCAATCTCCAAGTCATTAGCAAGAACTCTTTCCAACACATCAGTTTTGATCAAGTGTTGAGTTGCGGAGTTAACCACCTTGTCCACCATATCAATTTTAAAACACACTTCCTCGTCAGTTGGAAGCTTCATTGCATTGAAAACATTAAAGGTGACATTTTGATCGTGCACCCTCATAGTGAGTTCTCCCTTTTGGACATCAATAAGAGTCCGACCTGTAGCCAAGAATGGTCGTCCCAAGATGATAGGGATCTTCTTGTCTTCCTCAAAGTCAAGAATAACAAAGTCGGCTGGAAAGATAAGCTTGTCGACCTTCACCAAAACATCCTCAACTATTCCTCGAGGATAAGTAACTGAA
Organism: Heracleum sosnowskyi; assembly: GCA_030848705.1. Taxonomy (NCBI): domain Eukaryota; kingdom Viridiplantae; phylum Streptophyta; class Magnoliopsida; order Apiales; family Apiaceae; genus Heracleum; species Heracleum sosnowskyi. Next base: position 14,044,251 of record CM061238.1, read on the forward strand.
CGGTCCGCAAGTTGCAGAGTCATAGTAGTTGGCTTTGGTTCTGGAAGACCAAGTTGCATGAAAACTGATAAGGGCATGAGATTAATACTTGCACCCAAATCACACAAGCATTTGCTGAATGAGAGATTTCCAATAGTACATGGTATGGTAAAGCTTCCAGGGTCCTTCAACTTAGGTGGCAACTTTTGTTGCAAGACGGCACTACATTCTTCCGTCAATGCAACTGTCTCTAGCTCCTCGAGTTTCAATTTCTTCGAAAGAATGCCCTTCATAAACTTCGCGTAGCTCGGCATTTGCTCAAGAGCCTCTGCAAATGGTATGTTAATCTGAAGCTTCTTGAAGACATCCAAGAACTTAGCAAACTGCTTGTCAAACCTTTGCCTTTGAACTCGTTTTGGGAATGGAGGAGGTGGAAACACCTTTTCTTCTACTACTTTCTGAGAATTATCACTCTTCCCAGTTACATGAGTCGAGAGAGTAGCATTAGGTACCAAATCAGGAACAGAATCGACCCCAGCTTCAAAATCATTTTTTTCTTCCATAAGGTCCGGCGCTGCCGCGCCGTTTTTATACTGGGAAGCGGCGCTGCCGCGCCGTACATTCTGCTCAGAAATTTCATTTTTTTCCTCGGCTGAATTTTCTTCGTTCTGACCTTTTAGAATCTTCCCCGATCGTAAGGTTACTGCCTGGACCTGTTCCTTGTGATCTTTCTTGCCTGGATTCATCTTTGTGTCACTCGGAAGCGTTCCTGGTTGACGGTTCAACAATGCATTGGCTAGTTGCCCAATCTGATTCTCTAAAGTTTTCAACGACACCGCCTGACTCTTGTACATCATTCGAATCTCTTCCAATTCAGACTTCTCAGACTGATTCAATGAATTCCCTTGAGATGGTTGAAATCCCGGTGGACTGAATGGTTGCCTTGGAGCATAAGGTGGTGGTTGATAGTTCTGGTTATATGGCCTTGCATTGAACTGCTGATTTTGTGGTTGCTGAACACCACCCTGATTGTTGCTCCAACTGAAATTAGGATGATTCCGATTGTTGGGATGATACACATTAGGTGCTGGTTGCTGAGTTCTCTGAAAGTTACTAACAAACTGTGCTGATTCAGCTGAGATAGCACACAGATTTGTGTCATGAGCCCCTGCACACAATTCACACACCATAGCAACCTGGTTAGTCCCATGATTAGAAAGGGAATCTACCTTCATTGTCAACGCTTTGAGTTGAGCAGCAATAGCAGTAGCTGCATCCAATTCTAGGACTCCAGCCACTTTAGCAGGTGGCAAGCGTTGAGTAGGATTCTGAAACTCATTGGCCGCCATCATCTCGATAAGATTATAGGCATCCTCATAGCTTTTTGCCCACAGTGCTCCTCCAGAAGCTGCATCAAGCATAGGCCTTGACTGAGCTCCCAATCCGTTGTAGAAATTGCTGATTACCATCCAATCCGGCATCCCATGATGAGGACAACGTGCCAAAATCTCCTTGTACCTTTCCCAAGCTTCCCCCAAAGATTCCTGGGATTGCTGAGCAAACTGAGAAATAGAATTCCTATAAGCTGCTGTCTTCGCCATGGAGAAATACTTCGTCAAGAATTTTTGAGCACAATCTGCCCATGTTTTAATAGAACCTGATGGCATGGAATGTAACCAACTCTTGGCTTTATCCCTAAGAGAGAAGGGAAATAGCCTCAATCTGATTGCGTCATCTGTAACTCCGTTGAATTTGAAGGTATCACAGATCTCAAGAAAGTCCCTAATATGAGCATTGGGATCTTCAGCAGGACTACCCCCAAACTGAACCGTATTCTGAATCATCTGAATGATGTTTGGCTTAAGCTCAAAATTATTAGCCCCAATAGCTGGACGAACAATGCTGGTATGAATGTCCTCCACTTTTGGCTGAGAGAATTCACTCAAAGCCTTCACTGGTTGTGCTTGATCTTCCATATCTTCTTTTGATTCACGATTGTTTTCTACACTGATGTTCTCAAAGTCAAGTTTCCTTCGTGCTAGTTCTTCTCTTCTTGCTAATTCTTCTCTACGTGCTCGAGCTCGTGTACGCATACACTCTCAATAAGTACCTGAAATTCACCAACAAGAAAATTTGGTGAGAACGTCCTAGTCACCGAACTTTAATGACCACTGATGGTAAATACTGAAACTAAACAAATAAAACCGAAGTCCCCGGCAGCGGCGCCAAAAACTTGTTACGACCAAACTCAACACGCAAGTGCACGTGGTCACAAGTAATATAGAGATAAGTAGGGTTCGTTCCTACAGGGACTCGTTGTTTGTCTAGTTAGTTCACTCACCAATGTATGATTATTATCCGATGCTAAAACAAATAACAAGTGGATTTTTGTTATCACTATAATTAATCTAAGAATTATAACTAATTATCAACTACTTGAACTGAGATTTATGTCGAATTACTTATGCAAATAAAACATGGAATTTTAACTTCATTAAACAATCCATCTAAAGTCTTCAATTCTCTAGCCCTTTCATGTGATTTATTAATACCTGATCGAACACACAAAACTGATATAAACCAACTTTCCAGCTGAAATACCATCCTAAATAATATCCACAATAAAGATAGAAATCACTTAGTCTACCAATTATGCTTAGTCCATATATGTCTATAAAGATTGAAAACATAATGGTTGAAGTACAAGCATTCAATTGATCACATAGTCGTCATAAAACGGTTAGAGTTACGACACTAATTATGAATGATATTCTCACGCATAAACCTATGCTAGCATGGCAAGTTCTAAACTCTTAAATCCACTTTCGCTTCAATAAGAATTAACACACAATTACAGGAGTTAGCTACTCTCCTATAACGAATTAAAACAACCATGATAGGATATCGCATCAATCACACTATAGGCATCAAGAAAATTCAACAAATAAACTTCATGAATAAATCCGCTAAAACCCCATGACAACGAGTTAGTTCATAATCAAACTAATCGTCACCATGGGTTCTAATGTAAACATGATTGAAGAAAACGAATTAATATTGTAATAATTATCAAGGGTTCTAAAGAATACACCCAAACCAAGCATCCACAAGCTAGAAAGAATACAGGAATAAATTGAAAACTATCTTCTTCCTTGCTTCTTCGTACTTTAAAACTCCGTATATAATATGTGGTATGTGTCTCTCCTTTCTCTTGGGTTTTCTTCTCTTTTTATATGCCTCCAGGTGCAACAAGTCGTACTGAATTGTAATTTGACTTCAACTCGAAAAATCAGCAAATCGGGTTCAAAACAGGAAATTTCGTCAGACAGACTGGCGCTGCCGCGCCACGATTGTATAGGATAGCGGCGCTGCCGCGCCAGATAAATTCTGCTTCTTTTCCAGCGGCGCTGCCGCGCCATAAGCAAGCTCAAACACGGCGCTGCCGCGCCGTGCCTTCTGTCCAGGAAGACGAATTTTTCCATTTTCTTCGTTTTAGCTCCAAATTGCATTCCGATTGCTCCGCTTCATTCCTAGTACACCTGTGATGAATATACCTGCACAATACCCTTAAAAGAGATCAAAAATACCACAACTCGAGTACAAACATTCGTTTTAAGCCATACGGACACGTTCTAAGTGAATAAAATACCCACTTATCAGTTGCTGACCTAAGCTCAACAAAGAAGGACAAGATTTACTGTTTCTACAGTAAAGCTACTGTTGGTGACAATATGCTTTGGCACAGGAAGCTCTCTCACCTCAACTTCAAAACAATGAACATGCTGATGAAGAAGGAATTGGTTAGAGGACTACCTCAACAGGAATTCTGTCAAGAAGGACTGTGTGGGGACTGTCAAATGGGAAAATTGAGAAGAGTTGTGCATAAGTCAAAGCAAACCAACACCAACACAGAACCACTCAAACTAATTCACATGGATCTCTTTGGACCAGTAAATGTCCCATCCTTAGCCAAAAAGAGATATGCATTAGTTATGGTGGATGACTACTCTAGGTATACTTGGGTGAAATACCTAGAATTAAAAGATGAAGCAGCTCAAGTCATTATTGATCACTTAAGAGTTCTTGACAGAACTCCAAATGCTAAAGTTCAATTGCTAAGAAGTGACAATGGTACTGAGTTCAGAAATGCCACTCTTGGAAATTTCTGTAAAGATGAAGGAATTGTACAACAGTTTTCTGCTACAAGGACACCACGGCAGAATGGTGTTGTAGAAAGGAAGAACAGGACTCTCATTGAAGCTGCCAGAACTATGCTTCATGATGCAAAGTTACCTACATACTTCTGGGCAGAAGCCATCAACACAGCTTGCTATACACAGAACAGAACTTTGATCAACAAGACTCATGGGAACACTCCTTACTATCTGCTCAATGGAAAGAAACCTACTGTTAAGTATTTTCATGTGTTTGGAAGCAAATGTTTCATGATGAAGGACAACCATGAAAAGAAAGAGAAGTTTGACTCCAAAGCTTTTGAAGGAATTTTCATGGGGTATGCTCTAGAAAGGACTGCCTACAGAGTCTATCTTCTAGAACATAGAGTCATAGATGAAAGTGTGAATGTCACATTTGATGAAACCAAGTTTCCTGGACTGCATGAGGAAGGTCAAATGCAGATTCTTAGGTTTGAGAATCAAGGCTACTTGGAAGAAGAAGAGTTTGTTGATGAAGAACCCTCATTTACTCAAACTGTGGAAACTGAAAAAAGATGTTGTCAATGAAGGTACTACAAATCAAACTCCAGCTCAGTCACAGATTATTTCAGGAAATACTCTAAATGATGGTGACTCTGGAGATATTGAAGAAAATGGTGGAGATAATTGCCCTGGTGGAGAATCAGTCCCTCTAACTGAGGCTACTGTTTCAGAACAAACAAGAAGCTTGCCCAGAACTACAAGGTGGAACAAGGATCACACAAATGACTTAATTATTGGAGATCCTTCTTCTGGGGTGAGAACCAGGAACAAGGTTTCTGCTGACAGCATGTTTTCCTGTTTCCTGTCTCAAGTGGAACCTAAAGCAATTGATGAAGCATTGTTGGATTCTGATTGGGTGATTGCTATGCAAGAGGAACTCAACCAGTTTGAAAGAAACAATGTGTGGAAACTGGTTCCAAGGCCAAAGGGAAAATCAGTTATTGAAACAAAGTGGGTCTTCAGAAACAAACTGGATGAAAATGGAAATGTGACTAGAAACAAGGCAAGACTAGTAGCTAAAGGGTACTGTCAACAGGAAGGGATAGATTATGATGAGACATTTGCACCTGTTTCCAGACTTGAAGCTATCAGGATTTTCTTAGCCTTTGATGCACACTGTAATTTCAAGGTGTTCCAAATGGATGTCAAAAGTGCTTTTCTAAATGGAGTGTTGGAGGAAGAAGTGTATGTTGAACAGCCACCTGGCTTTGAAGATGCTGGAATGTATGATTTTGTGTACAAGCTGTTCAAGGCACTTTATGGGTTGAAACAAGCTCCTAGGGCATGGTATGATACTCTCTCAGCCTTTCTATTGGAAAATCAATTTACAAGAGGTGTAGTAGATAAGACTCTATTCTACAAACATCATGGCAAAGACATCATTCTGGTTCAAATCTATGTTGATGATATCATTTTTGGTTCATCAAATGAAAAGCCGTGTGAGAAGTTTTCATCTCTAATGAGAAACAAATATGAGATGAGCATGATGGGAGAACTGTCATTCTTCCTTGGTTTACAAGTTCTTCAAAAGAATGATGGAATCTTCATTTGTCAATCAAAGTATGTCAAGGAGCTTCTCAAGAAGTTCAACCTAGAAGATTCATCACCTGCCAAGACTCCCATCTCTACTTCTACTAGTCTGGATCTAGACTCCAAAGGGAAGAAAGTGGACTCCAGTGTTTACAGAGGCATGGTTGGATCACTTCTTTATCTAACTGCTAGCAGACCTGATATAATGTTTGCTACATGTCTCTGTGCAAGGTTTCAGGCTGATCCAAAGGAGTCACACTTGATTGCTATCAAAAGAATTTTTAGATATCTAAAAGGCACTCCAAATCTAGGCCTTTGGTATCCTAAAAATACTGGATTTGAGTTAGTGGGGTATTCTGATTCAGATTATGCTAGATGTAGGATTGACAGAAAAAGCACTACAGGAAGCTGTCAATTTCTTGGTGGAAGATTGGTGTCATGGTTTAGCAAGAAGCAACATTCAGTCTCTACTTCTACAGCAGAAGCTGAATACATTGCTGCTGGAAGTTGCTGTGCACAAATTCTATGGATGAAGAATCAACTGTTGGATTATGGTCTAGTGTTGAGCAACATTCCTATCTACTGTGATAACACTAGTGCCATAGCCATCTCAGACAATCCTGTTCAACACTATAGAACAAAGCACATTGATATTAGACATCATTTCATCAGAGAGCATGTTGAAAGAGGAACTGTGAAGTTGATCTATGTCCCTACAGAAAAGCAACTTGCAGACATCTTCACTAAACCACTGGATGAAGCAACATTTAACAGGTTGGTAAGTGAACTGGGAATGCTAAATCTGGTATGTTAACTTACTAGTTTTGTTAGATATAATTGCTGACGTTTGTTCATCAGTGTTTAAGTAACAGGTACATATCAGAGTTTATCTAGAAGCCAGTCAGAATTTGATAAAGTCTGACTGGGTGAAGAGTTTACATGGAAGCCGGTCAGAGTTTGTTAAAGTCTGACAGGGTGATAGTTGACTTAAGTTGTCGGTGCAAAGATAAAGATTCTAGAAGCAATATATTCTGAAGATGGAAAGAAGCAGAATATATTGATACAGCTAAGGAAACGGAATAGAAGACTGAAGCAATTCTAATTGATCAAAAATTGTATAGCTAATTTGTAGGAGTATCAATTAGAGATTGATTGTAACTGTGTACTATATAAACACAGATAGGTTATCCCTAGAAGGGACGCGATTATTGAAATATTATTCTTGTAACCTAGTAGCTCTTTGTGATTCATTAACATCACTAAGAGAGAATTATTAAATATAATTCAGTTTGTTGATTTACAAACCTGTGTTCTTGATTGTTATTCTCATACATACTTGATTATATATTGTGTATTCGGCCTAACAAGTTTTTTTTCCATTCTAAAATTTCTTTGAAGCTTGTGACAGTAACCTGTTCACACAATATAACGCAAGTATACACGGTCACAAGTGATATAAGAATAAGTAGAGTTCGTTCCCACAGAGACTGCCTTGGTTATTATAGTTTTGCACCTATGCAACAATGTATGGCTATCGTTCAATGCTAAGACAAGTATCAAGTTGTGTTTTGATTAACTAAATTATCTAACAATTTATCAAGACTATAATTAACTAAAGATTGTTGTTGAATTACTTATGAGAATAAAACATGAGATCCTAACTTCATTAAATACTTCATTCAGAGTTTTTCGTCTTTAATCAATGCATGTGACAGTTGTGATAACTAATCGGATAACACGAAATCAGTACACGCTACCTTTCAGTATACGTATACCAAACCACTCAAACATCCACAAAAGAGATAGAAGTTGGGCAGACACCAATTATGCTTAGACCCTATATGTCTATAAGATTTGAAAACATAATGGTTTAATGAGCAAGTTATCCATTCAGATTACATAGGGCAGGTAAGATGGTTAAAATCACCTACTAATCATGCATGACAAACATACATAAACCTATGCTAGCATGGCAAGTTCTAAACCTCTATATCCACTTTCGCAATCAATAGAGATTAACAAACAATCTTAGATGTTAGCTACGCATCCAAGAAGAATAAGCACAACCAAACTAGGATATCAATTAGCCATCACACACACATCTTTAAAACAATTAACTACTAAAATCCATAAATAAATCCGTTAGAATCCCACGACGACGATTAGTTCATAATCGAACCGTTCATCATCGTGGGTTATGATGAAAACATGATAATAACAAGTCTAGAATACTGAATTAAAGTGCTAGGGTTTAAGAAAGAACAAACGAAACCAACGAGAATCCAAAGTATCGCCTAATTAGAAGAATACAAAGATAATATGAAAAGTAGATCTTCGTAATCAGCCGTCTCTTCGTTCTCCTCACCGGTGGATGATTATGTATGTATGTATCTCAATGTATGTCTCAGAAATCGTCCACCAATAGTTTATATAGGCTGCAGGGTTGACTGGTCCTTTGGCAACTTTCCTTTTCTGACTCAGAATTGCCTTTCTTCAGCATTGCTAGGGCGCGGGCGCGCTTCCTAGGGCGCGGGCGCGCCTGATCTCTGTCCAAATCCTGCCATTTTGCTTTTCTTGACGCTTCCTTGCGCTCTCTCGCTCCGCAACCTCTCGGCCTTCACAAAAATGCTCAAAACACCACTGCAACCCACAGGAACTCCACATCTCTGCTGACAAATCAACTCTGCAAATACTAACACAAAACACATCACAAACACCACACACTTGAGAACAAACGATCAATTTAAGCCAATTTAGGACGATCCAAATGGATATGAAATCCACTTATCACACCCCCAAACTTAAACCGATGCTTGTCCTCAAGCATAAACAGACTCTACTAACTATAATGCAATGCATGAATGCAACTAATATGCTAATGCAAGTGATCCCCTCAGACTAACCAAAACCAATCAACAGGCAAACATATCAAGGAATGCAATCTTTCAAACAGAGTTCGACCAAGTCCCCTTATACTAACCATACAAACACAGAAACGTGCGTGTGTGCAATGCTCATCAATATACTCTCAAACTAAATCAAGACCATATCCTATTCTTCACCAAAACAACCACAAGCTTATAAACAGAATGAACTCTAGACACAAGAAACCACTTAAAGACACCTCAATATCCACTTGGGCTAGACAAGAATTCATGCTTTATTACGACACACATGCTTATTTGACCATGCAATGGCTGAGACCCCAAAAGGCTTATACAATAATACCCATGTAGCGAGCTTTAGGTTAGTGGATCCCAGACCGGAAAAATCTTAGGTCACTAGGCACAAAGTCCCCTAGAACTTAATTGCTCGAGTATTAAAGAGCTCAACCTGATCAATTCTGCATAAACACAACTAACACAACTTTTTTTTTTTTTTCTTTTTCTTTTTTTTTTCTTTTTCGGAATGAGTGCACTTTGCCTTTTTCTCATCCCACCCTAGACTACTCATCTTTTCAATGAGCCGGCTACTAGCCATTTGACGCCTAGCCTTTATTAACAACTAGCATGAAATCCCTGGTTCCCCCAAACTTAGACTTAAGTGCTTCTTTGAATTTCAAGAGAATAGAAGAAAATTCTAAATATAAACAAGTGATTAAATTCTAACTTCCAAACAAAACATGGTCTAATCAAATTCAAAAGCAACCAATGAGACTTGTGAAATTAATTGTTTCTGGCATGCAAGTCAATTCATAGGAACTTAATCAACCCTCTATCTATCACTATCACACTCCTATCAACATCGACTCACCAACTAAGAAATAGCCAAGTTCTAAAGGATCATGAAATATGCTATGCAAATGCAACTAAATGGACTCACATGATAGATATAAACACTAATGCAAACAGAATGCTCTATATGACATAAACATGCAAAGATATGAATGAACTAACTACTTATGCAAAATGAATCCTATATGACACACACACTAACATTCCCCAAGAATAAACAAATATTAGCACTAATATTAGCACAAATAAACAAATTCCAAGCCCTCGCATACCTGTTCATAGCAGAAGCCGGAAAAGTAATCGGCTCGGTGGTGCCAGCCTTGTACTTCCAAGTTGTGCCTGGAACACACATCTCCCCAAGAATGTACTCGAGATCAAGATCTTCCCGAGTCTTCAAAGACCAGTCTTCCTCACCCCTTTTCCTCCTAGGCAAATTCAAAACCCGATGAATTGCCTTTGCCGTATAATCCACAGTAAATCCCCGAACCACATTATACCCGTTTTTGTCGGCTTTAGCATTAGCATAGAACTCCCGCACAATAGACAACGGGACCGGCTCCGGTGCTTCACAAAAGGATTCCCAACTCCTCTCCGTAATCATGGAAAATAAGTGCCCATCAGTAGGTTGAGGTAAAAATCCCCTCTCTTTAGCCACAGCCTTCGACAACAAACGAGAAAACTCAACCTGAGCCTCTGGAGATGTGAATTTCTCTCCCCCAATACCAATACTCGACTCCTCCTCAGAAGAAGAACGACGAGTACTGCTACTACCTGCAAATCTACCCCTCTTTGGTGGAGCCATTGAAATTGATGAAGTGATGTATAGATATGTGTATGTATAGGTGTGAGAGAGAGAGAGAATGAGAAAGAGTAACGTAGGGGCTAGGGTTTTGATATTAGGGATTGGGGAGGGTAGGAAACTGTTTAAATAGGGGAAAAACTAATAAAAACTGAATTGGGGGAGGTTTTTTTTTTTTTTTTTCCCATTTTTTTTCCTGGACAGGGACTGGGCGCGGGCGCGCGTGTAGGGCGCGGGCGCGCTACCCTCCTGTCAGATTTTCTGATTTTTTCATTTTTTCATTTTTTTTTTATTTATTTTTTTTAAAAAAAAAACAATAATACAGAATAATGATACACAAATGCGTGGGTTGCCTCCCACGAAGCGCTCGTTTTACGTCAATAGCTTGACGTGATTCCTGACTCCTTAAACAGCTGAAACAAGAACCGCGATTTCCGCCTCGCGATTCACTCGTTCACCAAAATACGGTTTCAATCTCTGACCATTGACCTTAAATGCTTCATCCGGTGACTTATCAAAAACTTCCACTGCACCATGTGGAAACACTGTTTTGACCGTGAACGGCCCCGACCACCTTGACTTGAGTTTACCAGGAAAAAGCTTGAGACGAGAGTTAAAAAGCAAAAATAGTTGGCCAGGAACAAAGGACTTTTGCACCAACTTCTTATCATGCCATCTCTTTACCTTCTCCTTGTATAACTTGTGATTTTCATAGACCTGTAGACGGAACTCATCCAACTCATTAATCTGAAGCATTCTTTTCTCGCCAGCAGCTGACAAATCAAAGTTCAACTTCTTCAATGCCCAATACGCCTTATGCTCTAGCTCGGCAGGCAAATGACAAGCCTTACCATACACCAGCTGAAACGGTGACGTACCCAAAGGAGTCTTGTAAGCTGTCCTGTAAGCCCAAACAACTTCGTCAAGCTTCAACGACCAATCCTTCCTCGAAGGATTTACAACTTTTTCAAGAATACGCTTGATCTCCCTATTAGAAACTTCAGCTTGGCTGTAATAACCCCAAATTTTGGACTTAGTTAAATTTTTTTTTATTTGATGAATAGTAAAATACTGATGAATAGTAAATTTCTGAGCCGAAAAAGATTTTTAGACCACCCTATATACGGGGAGATATAATAAACTTTCAAAGTAGTATTAGTGATATGCGATGTAAATGAAGGAATGCAAAAGCTGTCAGAATCGGAAAAATAGCATTTCTGTTTTCTCCGAAATTTCACCAATAACGGACGGATTAATTATTATTCGAAAGTATTGGAGGATTTAAATTATCAATTCCATGGATATGGATTTAATAAAAGAATTAGTGATATCAAGAGCGTTTACGGTAAACTACTTCGATAGAACACTTAAGAAACCCTGCGAACATTCTACGCGATTAATCGGGGACGGAACAACGAGACACTTACGGGATTAAATATAGGCATGGAAGTAACATGTAACAAGATTAATTGGAGGAATGCAACATTTGGATCATCCATGTGAAAGGAAAACAAATCAGTAAAGCAAACTGTTAGATATAATTGCTGACGTTTGTTCATCGGTGTTTAAGTACCAGGTACTCAACAGAGTTTAATAGAAGCCAGTCAGAGTTTGATAAAGTCTGACGGGGTGAAGAGTTTATTAACTGTCGGTGCTAATATGAAGATTCTAGAAGCAATATATCTTGAAGATGGAAAGAAGCAAGATATATTGAGACAGTTAAGGAAACAGAACAGAAGACAGAAGCAATCCTAAATTGATATAAATTGTATAGCTAATTTATAGGAATATCAATTAGAGATTGATTATGTAACTGTGTATTATATAAACACAGATAGGTTAACCCTAAAAGGGATGCGAATACTGAATACATTATTCTTGTAACCTAGCAGCTCTCTGTGATTTTTTAACATCACTGAGAGAAGAGTTATTTTATATAATTCAGTTATTGATTCATAAACAGTGTTCTTGAGTTTTATTATCATATTTATATTGATTATATATTGTGTAATCGGCCTAACAATTGGTATCAGAGCAAAGGCTGTTTAATATATACAGTTTATCGATCTAAACACAAGTATAATCATGACTGATAACTCTCAGGAAGGTTCTAATGCAGGTTCTAATGTTCAGAAGGTTCAACCTACTTCTGTGAGTCGATATGAGACTATCAGGGTTCCAATTCTAAGACCAGTTGAATATCCAATATGGAAGGTGAAAATGACTATGTTTCTGGAAGCCACAGATCCAGAATACCTTGACAGAATCTATGATGGTCCTCATATGCCAACTAAATTATCTCCTGTTATAACTGGTCAAGAACAAAAGACTGTTCCAAAAGAGAAGAAAGACTTAACTCCTGAGGACATCTCATCAATTGCAAAAGATGCAAAGGTTAGACATCTACTTCACAGTGCCTTAGATAATGTCATGTCTAACAGAGTTATTGGCTGCAAGACTGCCAAAGAAATTTGGGATGCTTTAGAAGTCAGGTGTCAAGGAACTAGTGCTATAAAGAAGAACAGGAAGACTATTCTAACACAAGAGTATGAACACTTTGATACTAGATCTAATGAAAGTTTGACAGATACTTATGACAGATTTTGTAAATTGTTGAATGATTTGTCCCTGGTTGATAAAGAATATGAACTTGAAGAGTCAAATCTCAAATTTCTGTTATCACTGCCTGAAAGATGGGATTTGAAGGTAACAACAATTCGAGACAATTATGATCTTGCAGAAACAGATCTTGATGAAATCTATGGGTTGCTCAAAACTCATGAATTGGAGATAGAACAAAGAAACAAAAGATCTGGAAAGAAGACAAAATCTGTTGCTCTTAAAGTTGAAGAAAAGCCTGTCAAGAAGGAATTATCAAGAAAGAAAGCCAAAGGAAAAGCCTTAGTCATTAAGTCTGAAAGTGAGTCATCAAACTCTGATGATGGCTCAAATACTGATGATGAAGCTTCTGATTCCGAGGATGATGATGAAGAGATGATGAAAATGGCTGCTTTAATGGTAAAGACTTTCAAGAAGATGGGATACAAGAACTTCAAGAAAGGAAAAAGATTCTCAAGGGGGGATTCAAATTCTTATAAAAGAAAATTCATAAAGTCTGATGAAAAGGATACCAAGTCTGGAAAGAAAGACAAGTCAAAGATCCAGTGCTACAAGTGTAAAGAAATGGGTCATTATGCTCCAGAGTGCAAGAAAGGAAAATCTGAAAAAGCACTCATCACTAAAGGAAAGGACTGGGCAGACACTTCAGACTCAGATGAGGGAGTCAATTATGCTCTCATGGCAACTGTTAGAGATGAAGCTGAGTCATCTGAAAACAAGGGCATAATAGAGAGCACACTTATCTTGGACAGTGGATGCTCAGGACATATGACTGGAAATAAAGCCCTGCTATCAGACTATGAGGAGAAGGCTGGCCCAAAAGTTTCCTATGGAGATGGCAACATAGGATGTACTCTGGGATATGGCAATATTAATCTTGGTAGTGTCATCATCAAAAATGTAGCTCTAGTCTCAGGACTCAAGCATAATCTGCTTTCTGTGAGTCAAATCTGTGACAGAGGATACCATGTAGATTTTCATAATGAACATTGTGAAGTTATCAGCAAATCTACAGGAAAAATTGTTCTAGTTGGACACAGGCACAATAATATTTATGAAGCAAGTTTGGTAACAAACTCTGAAGGAAAAACTGTGTGTCTATCTGCAAGAATGTCAAATGAAGAGAGTTGGAAATGGCATAAGAAGCTCTCTCATCTAAACTTGAACAACATAAATGAGCTGATTCGAAAAGATCTTGTAAGGGGACTTCCTAAGTCAATACTCAGCTTAGATGGCCTGTGTGATTCCTGTCAAAAGGCCAAGCAAAGGAAGTCATCTTTCAAGAGTAAATCTGAATCTTCAGTTGTGGAACCTTATCATCTTCTACATGTTGATCTTTTTGGTCCAGTAAATATAATGTCATTGGGCAGAAAGAAATATGCTCTAGTCATTGTTGATGAGCATACTAGGTACACTTGGGTGTACTTCTTATCAAAGAAGGATGAAACTGCCTCAATACTAATGCATCATGTAAAATTACTAGACAAAGGATCACAGTACAAAGTGAAAATTCTAAGAAGTGATAATGGTACTGAATTCAGAAATTCTGAAGTGGAAGCTTTCTGCAAGGAAAGAGGAGTGAAGCAAGAATTTTCTGCACCTGGAACTCCACAGCAAAATGGTGTAGTTGAAAGAAAGAACAGAACTCTAATCGAAGCTGCCAGAACAATGCTTGATGAAGCAAAATTGCCAACTTATTTCTGGGCAGAAGCTGTTCAAACTACTTGTTTTACTCAAAATGCAACACTGATCAACAAGCATGGGAAAACACCATATGAGATGGTGAAAAATAAGAAGCCAAATTTGAAGTATTTTCATATTTTTGGATGTAAGTGCTTTGTGTTGAAAACTCATCCTGAACAGTTGACCAAGTTTGACTTAAAAGCTGATGAAGGAATTTTTGTTGGATACCCACTATCAAAAAAAGCTTTCAGAGTCTACAATCTGAGAACTAAAGTGATCATGGAATCTATCCATGTGTCATTTGATGACAAGAAAATAACTGGAATAGAAGATGGAGAATATAATGATCAACTTCGCTTTGAAAATGAAGATCTAAACTCTGATGACGTAAACTCTGATGAAGCAAATCCAACAAACTCTGACGAAGCATACTCTGATCCTCTACTGGTAAACTCTGAAGAATTTTCTCTGACAGAACAAAATAGAGAACCAGTTGAGGGGGAGCGTGAAGAAACTTCAAAAACTTTTCAAAGTGATGACTCAAATTCTGAAAGAGAGTCAAATGAAGAATCAAACAGAAACTCTGAGCCAAACTCTGAAAGTTCAAATACTGAACAGTCCAATTCAGGGGGAGCCTCAGAGAATGCAAATGGTCAAGAACAAAATCAGGAGAGCATGGATCAAGGGGGAGGATCTAATCATGCTAGTAGAAGCCAATTACCAACAGCAAGAAGGTGGACACAAGCTCATACACCTGACTTGATAATTGGAGATCCAGAAGCTAGTGTAAGAACTAGAAGTGCTACAAATAATGAATGTCTGTTTCATGCATTCTTATCTCAAACAGAACCTAAGAAAGTGGAAGAAGCTCTTCAAGATGCTAACTGGATAACAGCAATGCAAGAGGAGTTAAATGAATTTGAGAGGAATGAAGTTTGGACACTTGTGCCAAGACCAAAGAATAGATCTATTGTTGGTACAAAGTGGGTTTTCAGAAACAAAAAAGACAGTAATGGAGTGATTACTAGGAATAAGGCTAGACTTGTGGCAAAAGGCTATTCTCAACAGGAAGGAATTGACTATGATGAAACCTTTGCTCCAGTTGCAAGATTGGAGGCAATAAGGATTTTTCTGGCCTATGCTGCTCACAAAAAGTTTAAAGTCTTTCAGATGGATGTGAAAAGTGCTTTTCTCAATGGGAAACTTGAAGAAGAAGTGTTTGTTGAACAACCACCAGGGTTTGTAGATCCCAAACATCCAGATTATGTCTACAGACTTGATAAGGCATTGTATGGACTAAAGCAGGCACCTAGAGCATGGTATGAAACTCTGGCTCAATTTCTTTTAGAAAGTGGGTTCACTAGAGGCACAATTGACAAAACCTTGTTCTATTTTAATCATGGTGATGATTTTCTGTTAGTTCAAATCTATGTGGATGACATAATTTTTGGATCTACTAATGACAAACTCTGTAAGAAATTTGCCAAGCTTATGCAGTCAAGGTATCAAATGAGCATGATGGGAGAGCTTAGTTATTTTCTAGGCTTACAAGTAAAGCAAACAGATGATGGGATTTTTATCAATCAAGCAAAATATACCAGAAATCTTCTCAAGAAATTTGGTATGCTTGATAGTTCATCTGCTACAACTCCCATGGCTACTGCAACAAAGCTAGACAAAGACACAGGAGCCTCAGTAGATATGACAAACTATAGAGGGATGATAGGGTCTCTTCTTTATCTCACTGCAAGTAGACCTGACATTATGTATGCAACATGTCTTTGTGCAAGATTTCAAGCAGACCCCAGAGAGCCACATCTAACAGCTGTGAAAAGGATTTTCAAATATCTCAAAGGAACCATAACTCTTGGTTTGTGGTATCCTAGAGAATCAGAGTTTAACTTAATTGGTTACTCTGATGCAGACTTTGCAGGCTGTAAGATAGACAGAAAAAGCACAAGTGGAAGCTGTCAATTTTTAGGTGACAGATTAGTTTCTTGGTACAGCAAGAAACAGAAATCAATTTCCACATCCACAGCAGAAGCAGAGTATATTGCTACTGGTAGTTTTATGGATGAAGAATCAATTGCTGGACTATGGATTAAGGTACTCTAAAATACCTATTTACTGTGATAATCAAAGTGTCATTGCTATGACAGGTAATCCAGTACAGCATTCCATGACCAAGCACATCAACATAAGGTATCATTTTATCAGGGAACATGTGGAAGAAGGAGATATTGAGCTTCATTTTGTGTCTACAGATCAACAACTTGCAGATATCTTCACCAAACCATTGAGTGAAGCTACCTTTACAAGACTGGTAAATGAACTTGGAATGGTCTCTGGTTTTGACTAGAGATACTGGTTAGACTCAAAATCTATACATGTTTAACTTTATGCTCATGATTCTTTGCATGTGTTAACTGTTATTTGTACCAGCATGCTGAACTCTGATAGTAAACTCTGTTAGTTATACTCTGTCAGTCATACTCTGTCGGTTAAACTCTGATATTATACTCTGATTGTGATATTGTCTGAAACATATAGACCGATGAAGAAAGCTGTATGAAGCATGATTTTCAGTAAGTAATCATGAATTCTTCTAAGTATTATAGATTCTGATTACAAAATGTGCAGAAATTTTACACAGCATGATACTGTCTCTATATTTATAGCATCTCTTAGTTTATTGATCCTATACACTGAGTTTGTATTAGCTGTTTGCACTTTCTCTCATAAATTAATTGTATTAACTGATGAAAAGTCTAAACTCTGATAATTAATTGTCAATATTTCACCCTCAAATCAAAAGATGCCAACAAGTGCACAAATTCCTTTGAGATCATGTTATGCCTAGGAAGATCCAGGAACTTATGTATGAAATAAGGGCTAAAATCTTTGATTTTTGGTGACTAGTGCTAACCACTGATTACTGGAAAAATTAAAAAAAAAAAAATTATTATTATAAAGGGGGTGAAAATAAAAGATATATCCAAATGAAAGGATATCAGAATACAGAGTTTAGATATAAAAATCAGATTTTATTTTCAAAGAGAGTTTGGGCAACCAGTTTTTACTGATTTAGTTTGTGGATTTTATGCACTTTGAGATGGTCTAAATATTCATATTCAGTAAACTCTGCTAATTCACACACAAATACTCACACCTGTACAGTTTGTGAAAAGAGTTTATTTATAAAAGAGGATAATTGGTAAAAGATGATGAGTTGTGTACTCTACGCTGAGGTAATTTTATTTTAATCTCTGATGATTAAAATTAATTCTTTGTTTCAGACAATTAACAATTATGAGAAAAGACATTTGTTTTGAAAATTCAAAAAGAGTATGATTGGGAAGTTGTTCAAGAGTGTATTAAACAGAGGAGAGAGGTTGAGTGTCTAGAAAAGTGTACAGGGCGGTAATAATTGCTGTTTTTACTGCGCATGCGCATTGGAAACTGTCAATTATTTGCTGTAAATCATTGCATGTGTGCCACGTGTCCCACTCACACGTTATACGAAGTAAGACAGTTGTGTGTATTGATTAGAAACGGTTCAGTTTTTAATACTTTCTTTCTGTATTAATATACAATACACAAATTCGTTTAAACTTTTCACAACTGACTCACATTCATACTTTCATATCACACACACATTTCTACAAACATCTTTCTGCATACATCTCTTAAACACTTTCTTGAACTATAAACTCTGATTTCTTTGAAAGATCTAATGGCAACAACCATGTTTCAGTCTCTTGGTCTCGATTTTGTTCCTAATAACTATGCAGCCCCACTGTCTATTGAAAACGTTCCGGAGGCGTTTCACCTGTTTCAAAATTTTCTTGCACAATCTGATATTGGCCAAGCTTTAGTGGAACCAACACGGTTATCTGGTACTCAAATCAAAGCCTTCTGGGAAACAGGTGTTTATGATGATGGAGGTGAATCAGGAACTCCCTCAATTGTCTTTGAATTTGCTGAACAAGAGTATGTGGTTACTCCAACCACTGTTAGAGATGCTCTTGGATGTGAAGACTTTAATGCGTTCACCATTTCTGTTGGTGATTCTGAACTTCAGCATATGATGAGGGAGATTGGATACTCTGGGTCTTTGGCAAGGACAGGGAATTTGAAGCGCCCATTCTTGAGGAAGGAGTGGAGTTTCTTTTTCGATTGTATTACAAGGGCATTCGGGAAGAAGTGTACTAATTGGGTTGCAATTCCAATCGACAGTCTACAAATTGGGTATTCTCTTCTCTATGGTGCTCATTTTGACTATGCTAGACTTGTTTTGAACAATATAGGTGAAAAGATGACAGAGAATAGGAGTGTTGTTTACTTTTCTCGTTTCTGTCAATTAATCTTTTCTATGTGTGTTGCTGGAGTTGAGATAGCTGAGGAGGATGTCATTCCCTCATTTAAATTACATAAGAGAATATTCTCTGATCTAACAAACAAGGATGCTAAGAAAGGGAATGTTGATGACTTGATGCTTCCTGCTTCAGTCCAACAGTTTTTAAATCCACAACCACTACTAAACTCTAAACCTCTTCCATCTACTTCTCAAAAGCCAAGGGCTGGGAGTAGGACTAAGAATAGAGCTTTTAAAGCTGACAAGGCTGCAACACCTGCAAATGCTGATGATTTACCACACTCTGTTGGTACTTCAAGAAAGAAGAAAAGGGCAAACAGACCTTCTGATGATGAGAATAGGGTTTCTGATGAACCAGAATCTGCTAATGCTAAGAAGAGGAAGCTAGTTGCTGCTTACCTATTTGATGGATTAATTCCTGGTTGTACACAAACTGAAGCTCCTGAAGTTCTTGTTCCGGAGGATGCTGAAAATATTGAAGCTCCTGAGGTTGTGATTGAAAATCATTCTGCCAATGCTACTATGCCTGAAGAAGCCAGAGCAAACACTGATAATAATGCTGCTTTTCCTGATGATTTTCTTGAACCTATATTGGAGATGGATATTGAAGACGAAATTGAAGCACATCCAAGTATCAGTGTTTGTGATACTGAGGATGTGGAAGCTGATCAACCCACCCAGATAATAGATGAGTCAATTGCTACTCATACAGAAATTCTTTCTGTCAATAATTCAATTCCAGAAAAGGGTGAGGAGGTTGATCAGGTAGTGGAAACTGCTCAGGTAAATACTGAAGCTGCTGTAGAGCAAGTAAATGAAGCTATAGCAGACGAAATAGTAAAGTCTGTTCCTGAAGAAACAGAGGTTTTTGCCACTGCAAACTCTGAGCATGTTGAAGTTGTTGAGAATTTTGTTCCTGTAGAAGCAGAGGTTCTTGTCAATCCAAACTCTGAGAATCCTGAAGCTGCACAGCAAAACGCTGAAGCTACTGCATAAAATGTTGCTGAAGATAATGAAGATAGAGTTGTTTCTGATAATGCTGATCATACTTCTGCAAACTCTGTTCATTCTGATCATGCAAACTCTGGGATCAATGCTGAAGTTTCAAATTCTGATGAATCCATACCTTTTCTAAGGGATCCTACAGCTGAGCATGTCAAGGAAAATATAGCTGCCACTGAAGCTCATTATAGAGATATGTACTATGCCAACTGGTCAGGGGCAGATTGTATTTTCTCCAAGCAAAGGACTGCTGATTTTGTTGCTCAATCTGCAAAGGAGATTTCAAATCCTGAGCTAATGACACATTTCAAGGCTACTATTGTTCAAGTCAAATCATTGCACAATCGCTTTGATGAGACTCACAAAGCAGTCATTGGATTGAGTAATGATGTTGCTGCTAAGGAGTTAGTCTTGAGAAATGAAAGAACTAGATTGTCTTCTCTGATTCAAGATCAAGTGGAAATAAAACAAAGGCTAAGCAAGGTGGAAGAGCATCAGACTGTTATGTCTTCTCAACTTGATTCTATTGCTGCCTCACTGGAGTTGCTGACATCAGTACTTATTCCTGATGATGTCAAAAAGGGGGAGAGAGTTCCTAAAGACAAATGCAAAAGGACTCCAACCTTGAGATTGAGGGATGATGCAAATGATGGTGGAAGCAAGGAAGCAGAGAGAAGGTCAAAGACTAGTCAAGAGCAAGGGAGACTTAGGTCAAACTCTGCTAGACAGACAAACTCTGAGAGGTTAAACTCTGGTGGTCAATCTTCTTCAGGACTTAAAAGTCTAGTGATTTCATCAAATCCAACTACTGATGAAGAGATTGCTTCTAAACTTTTCATGGAAGAACATGGTGGTGAAGCCACAATGGAAGATATTGACATTGAGATGAAGCTTCTTGCTGAAGAACACCAGAAAAATATTGAAGCTGGTACTTACAAGAAAAAGGCTAAGGCTCCTAGGAAAAAGGAAATGGGAATTTCTATTAAAGAGAATGTGAACTCTCAACAGAGTTTACAATATACAAGGAGGCCTATGATCGCAAAGTCTGATAAAGGAAAAGGTAAACTGGTAGAAGAAGGACAGTTACCAAAGAAGAATTATTCAACCTCTGACGTTGCTCAAGTTGAATCAAGGATAAACAAATCAACCTCTGACATTGCTCAAGTTGTTCAAAAATCAGAAGTTGTGACAACCTCTGATACTACTCAAGTTGTACAGACAAAATTATCTTCACAATTACAAAGGACTTTTGCCAAGCCAGTCACTGTTCAACACTCTTTGATTCCAGCAAATATAAATCTTCTCCAAAGCAGAACAGTCATGGGAAAAGAATCAAGAGATAAATCTGGGCTTGGATCACATAGAGATAAAAGAGTGAACAATAGTCCAATGGATCACACTTCTTTAGCTGAACCTGGTGTTGGAGTAACTCAAGAAAATCTTGATACTCTAGAATCAGTTCAGTTAATATACCACAGAGGGTTGAAGAAGGATTTTCTGTTATACTTCAAATCTGATGGCAGAGTATACAGAGTTAGTGAAGATGATATTGGTTTAAAGATGAAAGAAGAACTGGAATATGTGCTGTATCTGTTGAAAGTTAAAAATCAAAGAACTCATCAAGCAGCCGAAGTGTTAAGAAGCAGGATGATGAAAGCTAGAATTCTTTCTGGTTTAAAGTCTGCTGGCTCTTATATACCAAGGTACAGAGATTACAATGGAAAGCTTGTTGAGATGCAAAGAAAGACTCAGAACAGATTTTGGCATAAAAGTGTTGGAATTTAATCTGGAATCAGATAAATCCTTCATAATAAAGCTAGGAAATGATATGAGGAAAAACAACATTTATTCACTAAGGGCAGCTATCTACCAGACTGGAGAAAGTGATCCAGAGCTCAAGGAACTGAAAGAAATCATGGTAGATGAGCTAGAAAAGGCTGAAAGAAGACTTCTCATCGATTATCTCAGGACAGTGCCTGATATTGAAGAGATTAAGTAAAGTCTGACTGTAAGTTTTTAAAGTTTTCTGTTCTAAGTTAAAGTTAAACTCTGATTTTATTTAAACACTGCATTTGTTATATGTTTTGACATCATCAATTATCTATTAACTTGTACATCTTTATTATGCACAAGTTGGGGGAGATTGTTAGATATAATTGCTGACGTTTGTTCATCAGTGTTTAAGTACCAGGTACTCAACAGAGTTTAATAGAAGCCAGTCAGAGTTTGATAAAGTTTGACGGGGTGAAGAGTTTATTAACTGTCGGTGCTAATATGAAGATTCTAGAAGCAATACATCTTGAAGATGGAAAGAAGCAAGATATATTGAGACAGTTAAGGAAACGGAACAGAAGACAGAAGCAATCCTAAATTGATATAAATTGTATAGCTAATTTATAGGAATATCAATTAGAGATTGATTATGTAACTGTGTATTATATAAACACAGATAGGTTAACCCTAAAAGGGATGCGAATACTGAATACATTATTCTTGTAACCTAGCAGCTCTCTGTGATTTTTTAACATCACTGAGAGAAGAGTTATTTTATATAATTCAGTTATTGATTCATAAACAGTGTTCTTGAGTTTTATTATCATATTTATATTGATTATATATTGTGTAATCGGCCTAACACAAACCAGTAAAGCTACTTTAGCGAAACGCGTGCATGCTCGACACGTGTCCGATGACAAGCCAAAATGGGATGACTCACCACTTGACCACCAAAATATTAGCACAATTATCAAGTAACCAAGGCAAAAGGAAGAAAAGAAAACTCTCCCCCATTTCTTCAACAATCTGCTCAGCTTGCACAAGGAGAAGAGAAAAATTCATAACTCCAAATATACTTGTCCTAAAATCACCAAATTTTAACCATAGCTTCTCCACTCCATGGATAACATTCGTTCAAAATTTCATGGTCAACAAAGGAGTGTAGCCTATCCAAATCCCTTCCCCAAGTTGGAGAACCCAAACTGTCCAGTTTCTGTCCAGCGGAGAGATGGGGCTCAAAACCCTAGCTAGGAAGCTTAGAATTTGATGATCTATGACTCAAAAGAATCCTTATGAGGAGAACAAGGTCTGGTAAAAATCTTAGCACCAAACTCTTATTTTTCGATTTGTTATGGATTTTACAAGATGAAGATAAATAGTAATTTTTCACGATTCTTGATTTTGTTTCTTAAGGATTAAGCTTGTTAAGGTTTGTTCAAAGCTCAAGGAAGGATTATAAACTATTGTTAGTGTATATGAAGTATCAAGGAAGGTATAAACTGTTGAAACCCTTAGTTATAAATTGATTTATATGGTTAGTTTTAAGTATAGTTTAGTTAGTTTGATTATGAGGATGATTAAGTGATTTTGATGAAAGTTTTATGTTGATTTGATGATAAGCAAGTAGATGTTGGTTTTGACTGGTTGATGATGATTATGGTTTAGTAATGATGTTGAGGATTTGACTTGGTGATTTGGTTGGATTGATTATGTAAAGTTTATGATTAAACTTTGGAATCGTTAAAACATAGCCGTTATAATGCCCGATTTTCCTTAGCCTTGTTTTGTTTGTGATGTTCGAACATAATACCTTCTGTCCAAGGTCACCACTGCCTAGTATAGTGTAGGTCTTGTTTCGAGGTTCGTTTTGGTGCGAAGATCATGTGAATCCGATTTACGGTTTAGGAGAAACGAGTGTTTTAGTAAAGGATGTTTCGCGAGACCAAACGATACCACTTAGTCAACTTTGAGGCTATGATCGAACCACTTAGAGGTCATAATAGAATGTGAAACTTTGTGATAACATGCGAGGTATGTTTAGGAAGACCCTCGAGAATATTTCGTGTTAAAAGGATTATATCTCAATTTTATAAAAATGCGTGAGCGAGCATGCTCGAGTAGAAGTTCTTAAAGAGTTAATTTGGAAATGGACTTTGTACTTGAGATAGTATATACTTAGTATGGTGGAAGCGTTTAAGTTATTAATCTTGAACCTTGTGTTGATTCTAGATTACTGGACCAACCTGAGACTTACCGCTACTTCGGGATTTCCAGGCAAGTTTTCTCATTCCATGCTTTATTTTAATTATAATATTCTGATGATGCATATGGTATTATGCATGCTTTCAAACCTCACGTCGTATATAGATGTGATGGTATAAAATTGTTGAGATGAAATATATGCATATGATAAATGCATGCAAGTTTCTAAATCTATACCTTGAAGTATTGACTATATAATACTACTTTTGCCATGTATAAGATTTGACAGTTTTGCGATATATCTTATTTCTGGTTGAAATGGATTTGACCTTTGGATTATATAAGATCTCTTGAGTTAAGTAGTTATGAACCGGTTTACTTGGTAGCTCTAAATATAAGAGCATATTCATTGTTTTCGACTCTAAATCGGGAGTCGGTATTTTGAGATATGTAGATAGCCGTGGAAACCCGGAGGGATACCATCGGCAGAATACTATGTATTTTGAGGATTGTTATTCGAAGGTGATATCATTCGGGGAATGATATTTACTTACTATATCTTTCAAGGAATGTTATTTGAGTATTATCTCAGTCGAGAAATACTATTTGAATACTATTTCAGTTATATATGCTAAAGGAAGGCATAGCGGTTTTCGAAAGTCTATTGTGATACTTGCTTTATGATTATTTATTTAATGAATATTATTTTGGAAAATTCATTTAGTCTTTATTTATTTAATGAATATTATTTTGTAATATTCATTTAAGGCTTATTTATTTAATGAATATTATGTTGAATATTCATTTAATCCTTATTTACTTAATGAATATTATTTTTAAATATTCATTTGAGGTTTATTTATTTAATGAATATTATTTTCGAATATTCATTTAATCATTATTTACTTAATGAATATTACTTTAGAATATTCATTTAGTTATTATTTACTTAACGAATATTATTTTCGAAATTCGTTTAAGGTTTACTTATTTAATAAATATTATTAATTATTTTCAAATCAAAACGAGGTTCCCAAAACACTGTTTTTCCCATTTGAATCTGTCTTTTAAGAAAGATTTAAATGCTCGCTTAACTATCAAAAATATGGGAAACCTGATTTAAGCGACTACTACTCTTTTTAAACTCTCAATTCAAAAACTGTCAAGGGACAGATGTTTTCTCGGAGCAATTTAATTGCTGCCAGTCAATTGTTGTGTTACCACCTCAACGATCGAGGGGTAAATTGATGGAACAAGTCGATATCCATTAACAAGCATCGCTTGGGAAATATTGGAGAATCTTCCTTCCCAACCTAGATATAACTACTTAGTGGAGTCGTATCAACAAGTGTTACACTTGGGGAAAGGAGGACGATCTTTACGTTTCAGAGTCATGGATTTCATCTGAACTAGGAGTGGTGTAAGTGGTCTAGTTGCGCGGACCCATCCAACTTTTATTTCCCCAAATGGGCCGGGAGGTCATAGTAAGGCGGTAGACAATGTCAGGCTGTCGTGATTCTTCCATCTACATGTAGAAAACTATTTGAGCGGTGCGACCTGCTACTGATCATAGCAAGGTTAGGCACAGCGGGCGCGGTAGCAACTCCAGTATTGGTTCATCATCCAATTTGGATATTTCTGCAACATGTATTAGGGTAAAGGACCAATCATGTTGGCAGGAGGTCGAAAAGTGTTTGGAAATGAAGTGACAATAAATTCATGCAACTTCATCTTTTATTTTATGAGTTGTGACTCTGATAAAACCTGATTAAGGATATATATGCATAAGTGGATTTTGGGTTACGGAAACATTATATTAATTTTCCTCGTAACTTCATCTTATATGTTATACAAGTCTCTTATCCGTTAAAGGCATAACATGTGATTACAAAGATATTTTCGAACTATATAGTGTTTTGAATCAATGAATATGCTTTAAGCCTTGATTCCAATATTTGATATCTATTTTAAAAAGATATGTTTTGAGTCTTGGTTTATCACACTGATACCAAGGATTTCCAAATGATTACGAAGAGTATATAAGTATGATTATAAGTCATCCGGTGTTTTAAACGATATACTATTTTGGGGTTAGACCCTAATAATGATAAAAGTTTTGATCCCATATGGATTATCTCCCTAAAAGGTTTAAAGATTTAAACTGGAATAGAATTCTTGCTGAGAACTATTAGCTCATTCTTGCTTTATTAAATATTTCAGTATGAGGAAAACATTTCCGAATCCACCTCGTGTTACGAGAGCAAGGGAATGGAGAGACCACCCTGGAGCTAGTTGATGCAGGATGGATACTGTCGGTGTTTGTTAGGAATATGTTGTTCTTGATGATAAGCATAAAACACTTAGTAGAATTTGTGTAAAGTCAATTTTGTAGCTGTCAACGAAATAGCATGCTTAGCAGTGTTTCGTTGACAGGAAGCTCATCAACGAAATGAGTGTTGTAGCAATTGCATTGTACAATACTTCACAGTATGATAGGCATTCTATTATATGTTTTAGATAGGTTTTCTAAGTCATGTTGACTTTGTACTAGATAGGCAAAATAGGTTGGTTAATTGTAAATATGTAATGCCTTGTAATTCTGCCTAAGTGAAGACATGTCAACGGTATGAAGATTACTCTGTCAACGGTATGGAGTTTATCCATCAACGAAACGAGGGAAACACCATCAACGAAATGAAGAATGAAGCTATCAACGAAACACATCTCCTTGCTATCAACGAATCAATGTTGCTTTTTGAACAGTTGACAAAGTGATAGTGACAGTTTACTGAACAGATCTAAAAGGAGATATGGAAGTGTACTGTGCATTGGAAGCCATCAAAGTGGATACTGGAAATAAGGAAACATTCCAATTTCCAATAAGGCTCTTGGGAATGATTATAATGAGCATGAAGACAAAAGCTAAGATCTCCAAGGACCATTGGACAAAAGGAATGAAAAGCAAGCTACTGATGGTTACTACTATTATTCTTTAGTTTAACCAAACGTAGAATTGTAAACTTGGGATATTTAACCAAGTGTAGCAGTTACTTTAGAAAAGAAGAGAAGAAACACAAATAGATTGTATTAGCTATTTTGAGAGCAATTCTTCTCTACAACCTTGTAACTGAGCAGCTGTGTACTTTTGTATCACAGATTATTTCCGCAATAAAAACACTTCAGTTGGATCATCAAACAATCCAACTGAATTATTTATATCTTGTGTTTTTATTTATTCAGTTCAGTTTTATTTTATAAAGTGTTTTAGTTTCAAGAAAATATCAAGAATTGTATTCAACCCCCCCCCTTCTACAATTCTGTTAGGTCATTTGGGAATAACAATTGGTATCAGAGCGAGCTTCTAACATACAAGAAGTTTAAAGATCAAGACCAAAAACAGAAACCATGGTGAAGAAGGATGCAGGTGTGAAGATACCAGTTCTTGATAAAGACAATTACTTTCACTGGAAAGTAAAGATGCATTTACATCTCATGTCTATGGATGAGAGGTATGTAGACTGCATTGAGAAAGGTCCACACGTTCCCATGAAGCTTGATTCTAGAGTTGGACTGCCAGATGATGCACCTGATGTAGAGATTCCAAAAACTGTCTCAGAATGGACTGTTGAAGATATTTCAGAAGTTCATAAAGACAAAAGGACCATGAACATTCTGTTTAATGGTTTGGAGCAAGAGATGTTTGACAATGTTATCAACTGTACAACCTCTAAGGAAGTATGGGATACTGTTAGAACTCTCTGTGAAGGAACTGAGCAAGTCAGGGAAAATAAAATGCAACTCCTTATACAACAATATGAGCATTTTCATTTTAAAGCTGGTGAAACCCTAAATGACACGTTTAGTAGGTTTCAAAAGCTTTTGAATGGATTAAAGTTGTATGGGAGGATCTATCAAACCAAGGATTCAAACCTTAAATTTCTTAGAGCTCTTCCAAAAGAATGGAAGCCTATGACTGTTTCTCTCAGAAACACTCAAGAGTACAAAGACTACACTCTTGAAAGGCTTTATGGAACCTTGAAGACTTATGAGCTGGAAATGGAGCAAGATGAGGAAATTGAAAAGGTACAGAAGAAGGGTGGATCTATTGCATTGATTGCATCAGTGAACCAACTTGAAGATGACAGTAAAGAAGCTGCAAAGGCCACAACTAGTCGATCTAGTTGTAGGAGTGATGTTAGCAAGGGTAAAGACAAGATGACAGAAGAAGAAGAGTCAGAACCAGCCAACTTGGAGGACTTAGATGAGATTGATGAACACATTGCTTTTCTGTCTAGAAAATTCTCTAAGTTCAAGTTCAAAAGAAACTCAGAAGCAAGGCCACCAAGAAGAGACTTTCAACCTAGCAAAACAAACTGGATTGAAAAGTCTAAGTCAAAATGTTTCAATTGTGGAATGCTTGGTCACTTTGCTGGAGACTGCAGAAAGCCCAAGGTTGAGAAGGGCAACAGGAAATTTGAGCCTGTTGATTATAAAAAGAAATACTTTGAACTTCTCAAACAAAAAGAAAAGGCTTTCATGTCTCAGGAGTATGATTGGGCTGGTAATGGTGAAGATTCTGATGATGATGTTGAGTATGTCAACTTGGCTCTTATGGCTGACAATCATGAGCAGGAAGCAAGTTCCTCAAGCAACCAGGTAACAATTACTAATCTTTCTGAGCTTTCTAAAGAGGAATGCGACAATGCAGTAAATGAAATGTCTACTGTATTATATAATTTGCGTGTTACTCTTAAATCACTTACTAAAGAGAATTCAAGAATAAAAGAGACCAATCTGCTCTTAAGTGATAGGAATGCAATGTTAGAAGCACAGCTCATTGAATTTGAGAAAATGAGATGTGTCAGTAGGGATGCTAAGAAGGAACTTGAGAACGTGTTACAAAGGGAAGAAATTCTTAAAACACAACTTGAGATAGAACAAGGTGTGATTGCAAAATGGAAGGATGCCAGGAATGTTGCTGCCAACATAATTAATGTTCAAGGCGTGGAATCCTTATGTGAGCAATCATGGAAAAGGAACAAAGAGAAGCTAGGGTATGTTGGTGAAACCTTAGAATCAGAAACAGAGTCAACAAACAACAATGATCATTTGTTGAAGGTTGATATGTCAACGGAATGCAATGTTTCGTTGACACATGAACCATCAACCGATCAGACTGTTTCGTTGACAGACAAAGAAAAAAATAAACTCACTAGACTTAATGACAAGTATGGTCCTGTCACCAAGAACTTTGTTCAAGGTGAGTCTAGTAAATCAAAGAAAATTGAGAAGCCTGTTGAAAGAGCTAATGTAGGTCACTTGTCTAACAAGCAATTGAAAGACAAGGTAGAGAAAGTTCATAATGAGGCTAAGGGAAATAAAAAGAATAACAGGAATGGCAAAGTAGGAATTAACAAACACAACAATTACACACCTGATAAATATGCTCCTAGAAAGACATGTGTTAATTGTGGAAGTGTTAGTCATTTGTCTACTAACTGCAAATCTGTTAAGAAATCTGCTAATGTGAAAATGCCCAAGCCTGCAATGAACAGTTCCATGCCTACAATGCCTGTTATGTCTAACATGTTTGCTCCATATGCACAATTTCAGAATCCATATGTTAGCATGCCATTTGTGTCTAATCCTTACATGAATATGTTTAACATGCCACAAATGCCATGGAACATGAATAACATGATTGTTCCTCCAACTATGCATGCTATGAATGAAGATATGAGCAACCCTCAGAAATCAACACCAAGGGTAAAGATTGATTTGAATCAATCTGAGCCCAAAGTGAAAAATGGTACAAAAGGGAATGCAAAGGCTAACAAGACAGGACCCAAGGAAACTTGGGTACCAAAATCAACTTGATTTGGTTTTGTTGTGTGCAGGGAGACAAAAGGAATCTTTGGTACTTGGATAGTGGTTGTTCAAGACACATGACTGGTGATTCTACCCTGCTCACAGAGTTTCAGGAAAGAGCTGGCCCTTGTATTGCTTTTGGAGATGACAGCAAAGGCTACACAAAGGGATATGGCTTGATTTCAAAAGAGAATGTCATCATAGATGAGGTTGCATTGGTGGATGGTCTTAAGCACAACTTGCTTAGTATCAGCCAACTTTGTGACAAAGGATTTTTAGTTACTTTTTCAAAAGAAGCCTGTGTTGTTTCTAAAGGAGGAAACAACAATGTGGTAATGACTGGATTCAGAAGAGGGAATGTGTACATTGCTGACTTTAGTAGCACAAGTTCAGACACCATCACTTGTCTTTTCAGCAAGGCAAGCAAGGATGAAAGTTGGTTATGGCACAAGAAGTTATCCCATCTGAATTTCAAAGTTATGAATGATTTGGTGAGGAAAGATCTTGCTAGAGGAATTCCACAGGTGGAGTTCTCCAAGGATGGGTTGTGTGATGCCTGTCAAAAGGGAAAACAGAAGAAGGCATCATTCAAAAGTAAGACAGTGTCATCAATTGTCCAGCAGCTTGAATTGCTTCATATGGACCTATTTGGCCCTGTAAATGTTATGTCCATCTCAAAGAAGAAATACTGTCTTGTGATTGTTGATGATTTTTCTAGATTTACATGGACTTTCTTTTTGCACTCTAAAGATGAGGCAAGTGAAATCATTATCAATCACATCAAGATGGTAAGCAATCATCCTGATTTCAAAGTAAGAAGGATTAGGAGTGACAATGGGACAGAATTCAAGAATTCAAGCATGAAGGTGTTCTGTGAAGAAAATGGTATTTTGCATGAGTTTTCAGCAGCAAGAACACCACAGCAAAATGGTGTAGTTGAAAGGAAAAATAGAACACTTATTGAAGCTGCAAGGACAATGCTAGATGAATCAAAGTTACCTACATATTTTTGGGCTGAGGCAGTTAACACAGCTTGCTTTACTCAAAATATTTCTTTGATTAATCAGGCCAAAGGAATGACCCCTTATCAGTTACTCAAAAGAAAGAAGCCACTATTAGATTTTCTTCATGTCTTTGGATGCAAGTGCTTTGTTCTGAGAAATCAAGCTGAGCATTTGGGGAAATTTGAAGCAAAGGCAGATGAAGCAATATTTGTGGGATATGCAGCAGGGAAAGCTTACAGAGTCTTTAATCTCAGAATCAACATTGTTATGGAATCTGTACATGTTGTTTTTGATGATCTCAAAATACAAGGTCTCTGTGATGAAGGTTTCCATGAAAGTCTCTCTTTTGAGAATGAGGAAGGAGAACAAGTGAATCATGATAAGGCTACTGAGAAACAGCCTAAAGTTGTTGTATCTAGCACAGATGAAAGCAGCAGTGAAGATGAAATTGCTGCATTAAGGTTAAAAAGGATAGCAGCTAGCCGACCAAATGGTCATTTCGTTGACAGTCATGGTGGTGGATTCGTTGACAGTCAGAATGAGCGTTTCGTTGACAGCCAAAACGGTCATACCGTTGATAGTCATAGGAATGCTTCTAGAAGTGATCAATTAGGGACAACAAACTCAGGGGGAGTTTCTCAAGGACAAATATCCAATCAAGGCAATCATGATCATGAAGCTACGTCTTCAAGAGCAAATCTACCTCCCTCAAGGAAATGGACTAAAGATCATCCCTTTGAACTTATTATAGGTGATGTCTCTTCAAAAGTCCAAACTAGAAGAGCAACTCAAGAAGATTGTCTATATAGTAGCTTTCTGTCTCAAGATGAGCCAAAGAAAGTTGAGGATGCACTTCTAGATCCAGATTGGGTTTTAGCTATGCAAGAAGAGCTAAACCAATTTGAGAGAAACAATGTTTGGAAGCTGGTGCCCAGGCCTAATGACAGGAGTGTTATAGGCACAAAGTGGGTGTTCAGAAACAAGATGGATGAAAATGGCATAGTCACAAGGAACAAAGCTAGATTGGTTGCAAAAGGCTATTCACAGGAAGAAGGAATTGATTTTGATGAAACCTTTGCTCCTGTTGCAAGACTAGAAGCAATAAGGATTTTCCTAGCCTATGCAGCCCATGCCAATTTCAAGGTCTATCAAATGGATGTGAAGAGTGCTTTTCTAAATGGGGAATTGGAAGAGGAGGTGTATGTAAGTCAACCTCCTGGTTTTGAAGATGATGATTTTCCAGACTATGTGTACTTCCTTCTCAAAGCACTCTATGGTTTGAAACAAGCACCTAGAGCCTGGTATGACACTCTCTCACAGTTCCTCCTTGAGAATCATTTCACTAGAGGTACTGTAGATAAAACTCTTTTTCACAGGGTTGTAAATGGCTCTACTTTACTTGTTCAAATTTATGTAGATGATATAATCTTTGGGTCTACAGATGTGAAACTTTGTCAAAAGTTTGCCAAGCTTATGCAAAGTAAGTATGAAATGAGCATGATGGGAGAATTAACTTACTTTCTTGGTCTACAAGTAAAGCAAGTTAATGAAGGCATTTTCATTAGTCAAACAAAATACATTCATGATTTATTAAAGAAGTTTAACCTAATGGAATGCTCTCCTGCCAAAACTCCCATGCCTACTGCCACCAAACTTGAATTGAATACTAAGGAAAAATCTGTGGACATTTCAAGTTACAGAGGCATGGTAGGCTCACTTTTATATTTAACAGCTAGTAGACCTGATATTATGTTTGCTACATGTCTATGTGCTAGATTTCAGGCTGATCCTAGAGAATCCCATTTAGTTGCTATTAAAAGAATTTTCAGATATCTCAAAGGAACACCAAACCTTGGCATTTGGTATCCTAGAGAATCTGGTTTTGAACTAATTGGTTATTCAGATGCAGATTTTGCAGGATGTAAAATTGACAGGAAAAGTACAACTGGAACCTGTCAATTCCTAGGAAACAAGCTTGTGTCATGGTTCAGCAAGAAACAAAACTCAATTTCTACCTCCACAGCTGAGGCTGAGTATATTGCAGCTGGAAGTTGTTGTGCACAGATTTTATGGATGAAAAACCAACTACTTGATTATGGATTAAGAGTTGAGAAAATTCCTATCTTCTGTGACAACACTAGTGCCATTGCCATTACTGAGAATCCAGTGCAGCATTCAAGGACCAAGCACATTGACATCAAGTACCATTTCATTAGAGAACATGTTATGAATGGTACTGTGGAGTTACATTTTGTTCCAAGTGAACAACAACTTGCAGACATCTTTACCAAGCCACTTGATGAATCAACATTCTCAAGATTAGTAAGTGAGCTAGGTATGCTAAATTTCTCTTAATTATTTTTGAGATATTTGCAAGTTAAAATGCAGCCAGAAATTTGCTATGTTTTTCTGTGAATGAATTTACTCAGGAAAAGGTAAAATTTTGTCTAAGTCAAAATTACTATGCCAACGGAATGCACCATTTCGTTGACAGTCTTAGCAGTTTTCTGGGTGTTTCGTTGATAGCTCTTTTATATCAACGAAACGCAGCTTTATCAACGAAATAAGACGGGACTTTAACCGCCCAATCCTGATTCGTTGATTTAGCGCTTTTTATCTGAACCGTTGAAATCTGACACGTCTTTTACCACGATCTACGCATACACCCCTGTAAGCATAAATCATGGTAATACTTTAAGAGTAACGGTTATATTTTTAAGCCAATCCAGTAATTTACACTTATTATTGGATTCATTTTCTGAGAATTTTTGGGGGAGTATTTAAGAAATTTTAGTTTTATTATTTCTTTTTACCTGTTCTCAAAAATTCCAAAGGCTTTTTCTCTCTTCTTCTCTCTAACAAGCAATTCAGTTCGAAGCTTTCCTTTAATCAACAATGGCACCTATAGTCAAGCTTATGTCTGCTGGAGGGTTCATCTATGAGAAGAACAACTCCATCCCTTTTGTTGTCAAGGAAAACCCGAACAGTCTGTTCTTCAAAATGATGGATTTCATGAAGAATTGCAAGTTGAGCTATGCAATGTTTCACTCTACACCACTCTACAATGAGATAATCGAGGAAATTTGGACCTCATGTGAGTATAGTGGAACACACTGCACACTAAAATTCACTCTTCAAGGTAATGAGTACATAGTTAATTCTGATGTTTTGCAAGCATGTTTACATATTCCTGATAATAACTGTGATGCTTTGCCTACTAACACTGAAATAACTACCATGTTAAATTCTATAAACTACTCTTTGCCTACTGATAATCTGGGTAGAATAATTAGGAGAGGTTTGGTTAGAGA
This sequence comes from Heracleum sosnowskyi, assembly GCA_030848705.1. Taxonomy (NCBI): domain Eukaryota; kingdom Viridiplantae; phylum Streptophyta; class Magnoliopsida; order Apiales; family Apiaceae; genus Heracleum; species Heracleum sosnowskyi. Next base: position 14,078,350 of record CM061238.1, read on the forward strand.
ATACAGTTATTTAGCTGATGCATTCATTAAGGTCTTTTCTGGAAAGATTAGTAATTTTGATGCATTAACTAACTCTATGTTAATTCTCCTAACCATGCTTCTAAATGATAGATATCACAACTTTAGCACCCAACTTATGTATGAAATTGGTGCTAAGTTGGGTGACAAAGCAAATAGGAAGAAAAATATCTATTATGCAAGGTTTCTGATGATGTTGGCTAACCATGTTAGTCCAGCACCATTAGTTATCTCTAACCCTAATGCCAGGTTCGAGTGCTTTGTGCAAGAAAAGAGAGTATTGACAGACATACTCAGGCTGAACCACAATGGTGCTGTTCCAGTGGTGTATCTGCCAATCATTGAGGTAACTACTACTATCCCTGTTAGTGTAGCTAACACCTCTACTGTTTTACCTTCCAATGTTGCTATGGAGTCTGTAGCTGTGACCCAACAGGCTCCTACCCTAGCAACAAAACCAAAATCAAAGAAATCCTCCAAGCCAACCTCAGGTGCTTCTCAAAAGGCACCTGTTGTAAAAACTACCACACAACCTAAGGGGAGTGAGTCTGGAGTTGTGAGAGGTGAGGGAAGGGGTGAACATCAAAGAAACCCCAAGGATAAGGAAGGACAGGTTAGTGTGTACCAGCCAAGCCCCATTGTGTCTTCCCAACAAGGCACAATGAGTAACATGGATTTAAGCACAAGTCTAATTGCATCCTCCCAAAAGGATGTGATTATTGAAACAAGCTCTCCTCCTAGAGCACAGTCCAAGAGGGTAAGGGACACTTCAAGCCCACAGTCTACATTTTCCCAATACCAAAGGAGAGTGAAGCAAAAGTCCAAGGGTACACAGGGTGCACACACACTGGAAGCAACACTTCCAGTTTCTCAAATTCAGTTTGATGTAACCCCTATCATTACTCTGGGGTTACAGTCCCATTCTCTAAACATCAATCTTGAATTATCTCCATCAAATTCACCAACTCAATCTTTAGATGTGGACATGATCCATACATCTATTCCTGATTCTCCAACTCTAGTCTTGGAGAAGCCCCACTCTGAAGCTGGTGGCCATCACTTGTTAAGTGATTTGTTGGGCCATCAACCAATTTTTCCTGAAGTTGCAAGGGGATCTGTGGACCATTCTTTAAAATCAATCACCACAGACTCTACTGTAATTTCTCATTCTCAAAGTGCTTTCTTGACTTCATCAACGAAACAGTCTATTTCGTTGACAAGTGTTTCTCCATCAACGGTATCCATACCGTTGACAGTTCAAACTACCATTTCGTTGTTAGTTCACTCTGCACCTTTAATTGAAAATCAAGTTGTTCCCACAACTAGTGCAGATGATCTAGTGGTAGTTGAGACACTTCTAGGACTGAGAGGGAGTGAAACTGAGAGGCTGGCTTGCAGCCAGGCAAAAGGAGAGAATGTGAGTGAGAGGCTGGCTATTTCTTCCAGCCAGGCAAAAGGAGAGATTGAGAGTTCCACCTTAGAAGGTGAAGGTGAGGGTGTGAGAGGTGTGAGCCATGGGGAGCCCATGATGCAAGAACAGAGTGGAGAGAGAGAAGGGACTACAGGAGAAATAAGGATGGAAGCAGCCATTGCTAATGAGTTAATGGAGGTCAGTGAGGGAGAAAGGGAACTTACTTTCCAAGAGGTTTATCAGCAAACTCTGGATAGTATTTCCCTGGATCCTGAGACCTTTACTCATCCTGTGTCAGCCTATCAAATTTTGGCTCAACAGGGCAATGTGGAGGCAGAGAGGTCACTACAACTAATTCACACAACTGCATCAATGCAAAGAGCAAAGGATGCCTTGACCAATCTACCTCCAGGAGCTGAAGCAAGTGGAGACTTTGATTTCTCTGATGATGAGGACAGCTATGGTGATAATCTACAGGTGGCCACTACTGCACAGACTGGGACTTCTGTGGTGCCTCCTACACCAAACTGGCTTTCTCAAGATATGCATGGTAGAAGCAATTTGGATGCTGCTATCACAAGGCAGTACAAAGAAGCATATCTAGCTCATGAGTCTGCAGGACCAAGAGACAAGAAATTCTACAAAGCCATAATGGATTCTCTGGAAATTCAAAGGCTACAAATGTTGCAGACAAGGATTGAGGCTACAGAGATCAAGGATTCAATCAGCAACCTTAGGGCTGCTAATGATAGGAGGCTAGATGAAAAGCTTCCTCTTCTCACTGTGTCCAGGATGAACAGGTTTTTCACTAAAGAACCTGAAGTGGATTCCTCCTTGAAGACTCTCTCTTCAAGAGTGGACAAGGTGGAAGCCACTCTATCACAGATGCAAAAGGAACAGGAGAAACAAACACAACTATTGGCCCAGCTAGTGGCAGCTCAAGGACTCCCAGCCATCTCTTTTGATGATAACAAAAAGGGGGAGAAATCTAAGGAGCTAGACATTCAAATTACCAAGGTTATGGTTCCAGCCATTTCCCTACCAAAGGAGCCATTAGCAATGGGGGAGCTTGGCAAGCAGCAAAAGGATGGTATTGACCTTATACAAGAAGCTTCTATGAGGATGAGACTTGCAGAACAAATTAAAGAACATTGGTCCAACATAGAAGCAAAGTTCAAGAAGATTACTGAAGATAAGGACTCAAATCCATCAACGGAACAGCCATCAACGAATGCCATGACAATAGCATCAACGGAATGGGAGCCACAGACAAATTCTTTCTATCAACAAGAGCCCCTTCTACATGGAGTCACTCAAGGACCAAGGAAGGAAAAAGGACAAACTTCATGCATTAGGGATGTGGAACAAGCTACAATTCAAAGAAGCCTATCTCCCAAGTCCCCTGCTAAACCAAAGGGCAAAAACATAGCAAGGACTTTCTATCCTGCACCTTATCCAGATGAGCACAAGCTTCTTGGTCTACTCATCACAAAAAGCAAGGAAAGTAATGATTATGAGATAAGGAAGCAAAGGGCAATTGTCTACAGGAATGGACAGCAAATCTGTGTTTGGGCTGGTCATCCAAACTTTGCTGAAGCCAAGGCTGAGGAATCAGAAAGAGCAGCTATGCAAGCTCTTGCAGTAGCTCAAGCTCTAGATGAAGAAGAAAGGAAGCAAGAGGAAAGCACTAGAGAGGAAAGGAGTTCAAAGAAGAGCACAAGGCAACCCAAAGAGAGAGCTAGGAGAAACATAGACTTTGAGAGTGCTGATTCTCAGAGTACTGCATCAGACTCTTCCTTACCTATTGCACCTCCAACAATTGCTAATCCAGTTTTTGAGGGAAAGTTGGCCTGTGATCCTGCACATCCTGTCAATTTTCATGATCAACCAATCATGCCAAAAGAGGAACCAATTGATTTTGATGAGGCATACTTTCCAAAGTTCCTGTTAGAAAAGGACCAACCAATGAAGACAAAGAAGAGGCCTGTCAAAGCAAAGCCTGCTTTTGTGAGAAAGCCACAATCTCAAAAACCCCCTTCAAACCCAGAGGACTGCATGTACATTGCTGACATCAGGGAAGAATCCAGTCTACATCTTGACTTAGACAACCTGGTGGAAGTAAGGGGAATTGCAGCTTCTCAAAAGTTGCCTGAAAGACTAGTGTTCATATTCAAGGGAGGTAGAGAACAAGTGTGGCCTCTCTACAGAATTTTAGGAGAAGACTATCAAACACTACTCTCAGTGTTTAGATGCTTGAAAAAGGACTTTGGTTTCACCAAAACAGCCAAGTCTGAGGTGGTCTCCAAAATCTGTCAGATAAAGGCTAGCTGGAACAAGCCTGAGGCTCTTCCCAGGATACTTAGAGTTCCCTCAACAGGAAAGAAAATCCATCTTCAACCCTATTGGATGATGGAGTTTAAGGACAAGGACAACTGCAGAAGATTCTTCAGAATGGAAGACCAGCTGGAGAAGGCATCTAATCAAACTCTAAAGCTGATGCAATCCAAGCTTGGTGATCAAGATGAAGAGGAGAAAATCTTCTACAGAAGACTACAGGCCCAGATTGAGGAAAACAACTCCAAGAGAGGGAAGAAGACTATGCCACAAAGAAGTCACAGATGAAACATTTGCTCAGACTAAAGGAGCACTTGTGGGCATTAGTCTTGTAAGTCTTATATTTTGTCTATAAAGTTTTGAAGCTTAATACATTTTCTACTTTTGTAATTTATGATGTATCTGAGTGTTTTTGTTATCATCAAGTCTCTTGATTTATGGCTGTTATTCTATCAGTCATAAATTGGGGGAGATTGTTAGGAATATGTTGTTCTTGATGATAAGCATAAAACACTTAGTAGAATTTGTGTAAAGTCAATTTTGTAGCTGTCAACGAAATAGCATGCTTAGCAGTGTTTCGTTGACAGGAAGCTCATCAACGAAATGAGTGTTGTAGCAATTGCATTGTACAATACTTCACAGTATGATAGGCATTCTATTATATGTTTTAGATAGGTTTTCTAAGTCATGTTGACTTTGTACTAGATAGGCAAAATAGGTTGGTTAATTGTAAATATGTAATGCCTTGTAATTCTGCCTAAGTGAAGACATGTCAACGGTATGAAGATTACTCTGTCAACGGTATGGAGTTTATCCATCAACGAAACGAGGGAAACACCATCAACGAAATGAAGAATGAAGCTATCAACGAAACACATCTCCTTGCTATCAACGAATCAATGTTGCTTTTTGAACAGTTGACAAAGTGATAGTGACAGTTTACTGAACAGATCTAAAAGGAGATATGGAAGTGTACTGTGCATTGGAAGCCATCAAAGTGGATACTGGAAATAAGGAAACATTCCAATTTCCAATAAGGCTCTTGGGAATGATTATAATGAGCATGAAGACAAAAGCTAAGATCTCCAAGGACCATTGGACAAAAGGAATGAAAAGCAAGCTACTGATGGTTACTACTATTATTCTTTAGTTTAACCAAACGTAGAATTGTAAACTTGGGATATTTAACCAAGTGTAGCAGTTACTTTAGAAAAGAAGAGAAGAAACACAAATAGATTGTATTAGCTATTTTGAGAGCAATTCTTCTCTACAACCTTGTAACTGAGCAGCTGTGTACTTTTGTATCACAGATTATTTCCGCAATAAAAACACTTCAGTTGGATCATCAAACAATCCAACTGAATTATTTATATCTTGTGTTTTTATTTATTCAGTTCAGTTTTATTTTATAAAGTGTTTTAGTTTCAAGAAAATATCAAGAATTGTATTCAACCCCCCCTTTTACAATTCTGTTAGGTCATTTGGGAATAACAGTGTTAGCAGAATAGTTGCAGATTGAATTAGTGAGAATTATTTTGAGTGGGTTTGTATTACTAAACCTTGTATAGAATTGTGAGGTCTATTATTTTTACTTCAGGTAGAGGTTGTAAATAACAGATGAGGTCCTGGATAGTACATTTCGTTTGTAATAACAAGTGTTGATTATTGTTGCTCATTTCCAAGGCTATAACTTGTGTGTGTGTGCGTAAGTGATTGGGGTCTTTGGAGTTGTATTATGAGAATGTTGTAAGTAATGCAGGTTTTGTATCATTGATGGAGCGTGACAACCCAGATTCCTGACCCCGGATCTGGGGGTGTTACAGAAATGGTATCAGAGCGTTAAGTTATAAACTTGGATATGAGAGTGTTAAGAGTTATATCGAAGTAAGAGAATGACGAGAGGACTCATATAGAGTTCGTTAAGTGGACTACCGGAAGTAGTGCCACTGAGGATGTTAAGATTAAAGAGTTTAGTTGAGGACTTATCGGAGGACCGATAGGACCGTTGAAGATCATCATAATGATGAGAAGGACGATTAGAATTGTACACGGATTATCAAAAACATTAAGATAAGACGCGAAGCAGAGTCTCGGTTGCAGTTGGGGTAAGGTCGGAATGGCCAATACCAATGGATAACTTGACTTAGTAAGAACCTAAGTGTTTGAAGTTCATCGTAGTTTGCCACGAGAAGGCAGCACATGTGAAGATTGAGACATTTACAGTCCTTTACGCGATCCGAATTACTAAATTGCGTGGACTAGTTAGGGCATTATCTTGTGTATGAGGTCCAAGCCTTGAGAACAACGATTCCACAAGAGTTGGTGTCTTTTCCGTCGATGGGTAGTTTGTTACCTAAAAAGGAGTCTGTTGCGTACGTGTAGTACCAGAACGTTATCGTGAGACAAACGTGCTAAATCGCATCGCGAGTACATTTCGTACGATAGGCCATGGTGGCTCAACTCAGAAATCAAAGATATGAAGAATGAATAGCGTGATTCTGATAAAGACGCGTATGATTGCAACGAGTAATGCGACAATCTCAGGACCTACGAGGAACGAGACCTATGGTGGCCTATGGTTGGATTCATTCGATACGATTAGTGTTAAAAAATTACATATACGTTAATGGACCTTCATCTTTCGTGGATGTGTTGATGCAGCCGTAGGAGGCCCAATCTCTAAACAATTATCGGGGAATGGCGAATATGTTTCGAACTCCCGACCTATTTAAAGACTTGTACGATTTTGAGGTACCGTTGATTAGTACCCTTAGCCATAAAGGCAGAAAGATAAGATCATCCTCGTACGGGTGATGTTAGAAATTATGATGACCATTGACTTTTTGGTATCTACTTGCTGGTACACTCCTCAATCTAAAACTGTTCTTGTCTATGTTACCTTGAATAGTTCATGTCAGGTAACCCCTTTAATTTCCTACTTCAACTTGGGATGCAACCAACAACTGTTATATTCAGTTTATTCATTTTCTTTCCTCCACTCATTACCTTAAGGTTTAAATACGCAGAATTAAACTACCATTACTCACCAGAGCGTTTTGTTCATGTTCCAGGACGACCTGAAGAAGGAACCATTATTCATCTATCCTTCCAGGTCTATAATTTATTTCGTATTCTTTCAATTATCTAAGGAATGTTGAATTAATGCTTCCTTAATTATTTGACGAATATTCTTTAACGATTATTTTGATATTCAATTTCTTTTTTTTCATACTTGGTCTCCTCAGTCGAGTTCATAAATATCTAACTATTTGTTTAAACATGGAGGATCTATTATTTAGAGATTCCTCGTAGATTCTTTTATTCTATTTTAAGATGAGATTTGCACATCAGACGTTGAAATCGTAGAAAGGATATCAATTTGATATTGATATTCCGAATTCAATTCTATTGGAAAATTTGATAAAGTTCATGTACGGAGGCACCTTTGGGTGGACCGTTTCACTGATGAGAAATGTTTGGTGGGAGGTTATCGATTGTTCCGATACCAAGAATTTCCTATTCATATCATATATTTTATTCAAGGGTTATAATTACCTTGTTCATCCTAAACTTATTTACTCTTCTTTTCAATTCATTATCCGAGTAGTCAAAATGTTGTTCTCTTTCTTTCTTTGGCTACGATGTCGAGATTTTGTACTAGTAGATTGAAAATGGCTAATTGCAGTGCCATAATGAGTGACTAGTTAATTGTTCTAACTAGTTGAAATTTTAATGATATGATGAAAATCTAGCTAATTATCCTAGCTAGATGCTGCGTCCCAAACTAATCGAACTAGCAAATTTTGTTGAGCTAGTTGTTAATGTTTATTGAAATGAACTAGTTATTGTATCACTAAGTTCAACTTTTGGTCAAATTTATATAAGTGAATTCACGATGCATTTGCATGCAGTGAAGTATGGTGGGAAGATTTTCAAACGATAATTTGATTGAGACCTAACAGGTCGCCCCCTCAGCGAGAATTTGTACAAAGTTTTTATATAAAGCATTCTGTTGCTTGAAGTATTCTTGGTACCATGCAAGTATTTTCCTTAGTATTTGGAAAAAGGAGCGTGTTGAAGCTGAGAGCCAAGATAAATGAGTACGACAACTATGAATCGAAGTTTACGGAAATTGCCAAGGTTTGTTTCGCATGATGAATTCAGAATAACGAAGTGTTCGAAACGACTGATTATGTTCCCTTGGTTAATGAAACGACTATGATAGAAATGGAAGCAGAGTGGACGAGAAAGAAATGGGCATAAAGAGAATAGAGTATGAAACACGAATAGATTGAGAAAGAAAGGAAGTAAGAATTCAGATTGTCGGACGAGGAAACGTTTGACCTCCAAGAAGATGAAACTTGTTTAGCGACTGTGATGGATACGAAATGGGAAGCACCTAGTATGCGGAATATCCCCGTCATCAACGAATTCGAGGATGTATTTCCAAAAAGATCTCCCAGGGTTACAACCCGATAGAGGAATAGAGTTGATATAGAATTAGCTCCAAGCACGGCACCAGTTTCGAAGGCCCCGTACCAACTAGCTCTAGTCGAGATGAAGAAATTAGTCGCTTAATTGTAGAAATTGTTAGGGGAAGGAATGATAGGACCAAGTGCGTCACCGTGGGATGCACCCGTGTTATTGGTAAAGAAAAAGGACGACAGCATGAGGTTGTGCATAGAGTATCGAGAGCTAAATAGGCTAATTGTTAAGAATGAATACCCTACCAAGGATCGGTGATTTGATCGATCGGCTGCATGATGCAGTTAAATTCTCGAATATTGATTGAGAACTGGATACCACCATTTGAATATTAAACCCGAGGACGTACCCAAGACTGCGTTTCGCACCAGGTATGGACACTACGAGTTTTTAGTAATGTCGTTTGGGCTGACGAATGCCCTTGCAGCTTTCATGGACGTGCTGAATCGACTTTTCAAGAAGTATTTGGATAAGTATGTCATAGTGACATCGGCAATATTTAGGATTACCTCAAAGACCGAGGAAGGACATGCAGAACATTTGAGGATCGTGTTAGAAGCACTGAGGAGAGTAAAGTTATATGCCAAGTTCTCAAAGTGCGAGTTTTGGCTAAAGGAAGTACAATTTTAGGACATGTGGTCAACAGTAAAAGAGTACTGGTCGACCCTGCAAAGATAGGAGACGTTTCAAACTAGGAAAGACCAACCACACCAACCGAGGCGAGTGATTTTGTGGATTTAGTCGGATATTACCGAAGATGTGTACAAGATTTTGCTAAGATAGCAGCCCCACTGACCAGTTCGGAATGACTAATAAGAAGGACTGAAAGGATGAAGTTTGAAGTCACGAGAGCATAAAGGATTATTTAAAGGTCCTGAATGAGCCAGAACGAATTAAGGAATAAAGATCTGTCATAAAGAGACAGCTACACCGAGAGTACAAAAAGGTAAAGAAATTAAGGAAATGTTATAAGTGGTCGGATAAATAAAAGGATTTATCGATTGATAAACAAATAGTGAATATGTCAGAAAATGAAGGCAGAACAAAGACCAAGTTGACTATCATAGTTAATAGAGATTCCTGATTAGGAATGTAATTTTACTAAAATGGATTATGTGATAGGATCAACAAGAATCGAGTCGGACTATGACGTCAATTGAGCTATAATTGATGGATCAAATGAGTCTACTCATATTTTGTTATCAGCAAGAGATCGTTAACCGAAGAGTTACGAAAGAGATAGTTGGGTGATGTGGAGTTCCAGTCACCATCGTGTCAGATAAGAACCAATGATTGAACTCCCGATTCGGGAGGAGTTTTCCAAACATGTTTGGTAACGAGATTGAGTGCGAGCACTACATAGGATCTGTAACAGCCCCAAATCCGGGGTCAGGGATTTAGGGTTGTCACAATCCTTGTACTCCTTGCCTTACCTGTATTACTCACACCATTAATATTTCACCTGCTCATGACCCCACAATATATGTCTCACACACACACACACACACAGGTTAGAGTCTCAGAAACGACACACTACAACCACTGCGGAATAAATAATAATTATTACAATACCCAAATGTCTTTTGAATCTGTTACTGATACAAATTCTAAGTATTGTTACATTACCAACTTAGCCTTCTGATGCTCACAATCCTCTAATACCATTCATGTCTATACATAAGTTGAATACCAAAAGCTGTAGCCTGATTCGATTGGTTCGTACTACTCTCAGGATCACTGCTAGAAATTGTTTATGGAAACGCCTTGCGGGATATGTGCCGTCCCATTGGCATCCTGCTTCGCTGCTATATAATATATATAAAATAATAGCAAGAGTGAGCGATAGCTCAGCAAGGTAATGAAAGTATGGCATAATTCTGCCTTTAATTCAACCCAGAAATAAAGCGGGTATAAGACAATAATTTGTCAAAATATCTCAATACTGAAATCATTTCCTTATCGGAATCTATTCCAAAAATAGTATCATTGTTGTATTTCAAATATCATTCTCATAATATTCTGCAACTTTCAATATTCATATTCTGAACAAAGTTCTAGTATAATATAAAAGATGAAGTAGCAAGATAGCTCAGTATATCTTTTCCGTAAAATATCTGCTATATAAAATATAAGCAGACTATCAACATAAAACTTAAAAGATGAAGTTATAAGAAAATTCAATATCATCTTTCATATCAAACATTTACCTCATATCATAATCTGGAAATAAAGACAATGTAAAATATTTCCAATCTATTTTTGATACTCATCTGATTCCACATATCTTTTTCATAAAATCATATACCTTTTCGTAATTTCATATGCTTTCTCATAAACTCATATACTGGAATAAACTTGAATACTCTTGAGTAAACTTTCTTTCTCTGAAAACTTGCATAAAACTGAATAACTGGAGTAAACTTTCTTTTTCTGAAAACTTGCATAAAACTGAACAACTGGAGTAAACTTTCTTTTTCTGAAAACTTGCACAAAATGTGCTCTTTCATGAATAGTGAACTGTGGATGGAGATGATAGGCGCCGAGGATACCCCTGCGATGATCAGTCGCAAGCTGTATCCCCCTGCTGTTTTTCTACGTAGAAGGGAAGATAATCAGTCTCACACCGACTTACCTCCCCGCCAATCGGTTGTAGGCAGGAAGAACAGACCCGTTCATAGACGGTCGATTCTGTTACCCTCCACTTATCCTACGGTCGAGCACTGATAATCATCTAAGGGAAGAACAGACCCGTTCACCAGTCCGTCGGCCATATTGTAATTCCCTTAGGGGACCGGCGCTACTCAGTCCCTTACATATCTCCAAGTTCGAGTAAATCCATAACACTGAAACATAAAGTTCCTTTCCCTTTTTCCCCAAGTATACAACTCCACAAAGTAGTCGTATCTGGTTGGAAAGGAAATTCACTCATATTTCCCAGGCTGATGCCTGTTAATGGATATCACTGATTTCACTGATCTTACTTCTCGAGTTTTGAGGAAGTAATCAAAATCATTTTGATGGTAGTATATCAGACTGATAATTTCATTGATTTAAAAAGATTTAGGACCGGGCAGTCCACTTGGAACAAACATAAAATCTTGGGAAAGGTCCCCTGCATCTGTGTAGTTTGAGCGAACATTTAAGTCTTTCTGAATATAGACTTAAAAGGGAAATAGATTTGGGAACCTTCCTTAATTATATTTATAATTGATTGAATAAAACTTTATTAGCTATCTAGGGTTAAAGAATAGTTTCCACAAAATACTTCCTTAAGAAGTAGGGCTTTAATTAAATAATGAAATCTATATTTAATCAAGAATATATATTTCGAAGAAATTTTCAAATACTTTCTTAACAAAAGGAAGGATAATAAATTATAATAGTATAATAATATAACCCTAGATAACAACTGATACCATTCCCGGTCCATATTATAAATACGGAGTATATACCCCCTACTGGGGGTTTTTCTTAACATATCGGCTTATAAGTATTGCCATAACCATAGCTTATAAGTTCCACTTATACTAGCAACTCTTACTTAGCGTCATAAATATCGTTTCAAAATCATGAACACATAGCATATATGTTAGATATAATTGCTGACGTTTGTTCATCAGTGTTTAAGTACCAGGTACATATCAGAGTTTATCTAGAAGCCAGTCAGAGTTTGATAAAGTCTGACGTGGTGATAGTTGACTTAGCTGTCGGTGCAAAGATAAAGATTCTAGAAGCAATATATTCTGAAGATGGAAAGAAGCAGAATATATTGATACAGCTAAGGAAACGGAATAGAAGACTGAAGCAATTCTAATTGATTACAAATTGTATAGCTAATTTGTAGGAGTATCAATTAGAGATTGATTGTAACTGTGTACTATATAAACACAGATAGGTTATCCCTAGAAGGGATGCGTTTATTGAAAATATTATTCTTGTAACCTAGTAGCTCTTTGTGATTCATTAACATCATAAAGAGAGAAACTGTTAATATAATTACAGTTTTGTTGATTTATAAACAGTGTTCTTGATTGTTATTCTCATACATACTTGATTATATTGTGTATTCGGCCTAACAATTGGTATCAGAGCCAATTCTCAGAGCAGTGGAGTATCCAATTTGGAAGGTGAAGATGACCATGTTTCTGGAGGCTACAGATCCAGAATATCTTGACAGAATTTATAATGGTCCTCATAATCCAACCAAACTAGCCCCTGTTGTTGATGGTCAAGAACAAAAGACTGTTCCAAAGGAAAAGAAAGATATGACTCCTGAGGACATCTCATCAATTGCAAAGGATGCAAAAGTTAGACATCTACTCCACAGTGCTTTAGATAATGTTATGTCTAACAGAGTAATTGGCTGCAAAACTGCCAAAGAGATATGGGATGCTTTAGAAGTCAGATGCCAGGGAACAGGTGCTATTAAGAAGAACAGAAAGACAATACTCACACAGGAGTATGAGCACTTTGATTCAAGACCTAATGAAACCTTGACTGAGACTTATGACAGATTTTGCAAACTATTGAATGATCTGTCTCTGGTTGATAAAGAATATGAGCTTGAAGAGTCAAATCTCAAGTTTCTGTTATCTCTACCTGAAAAGTGGGATTTAAAGACAACTACAATAAGAGATAATTATGAGCTTGCTGATACAGATCTTGATGAAATCTATGGGTTGTTGAAAACTCATGAACTGGAGATAGAACAAAGGAATAGAAGATTAAGTAAAAAGACAAAATATGTTGCTCTCAAAGTTGAAGAGAAGCCCATCAAGAAGGAATCATCAAGGAAGAAAGCCAAGGGAAAGGCTTTAGTCATTAAATCTGAAAGTGAGTCATCAAACTCTGATGATGACTCAAACTCTGATGAAGCTTCTGACTCTGAGGATGATGAAGAACAGATGATGCAAATGGCTGCATTGATGGTGAAAACCTTCAAGAAGATGGGATTCAAGAACTTCAAGAAAGGAAAGAGATTCTCAAGGAAAGATTCAAACTCACTACGCCATAAGTGCTCATATGCAATGCTTTTTTAAAGTGGCTGTAGACCAAAAAAGCGTTGCATTCAGCTTGTTTTTCAAAAATGCAACACGAAACGGGCGTTGCATCCGCGGGCGTGGCCTTTGACATGTAATGCAACACTTTTAGTCATCTACTGCAACGGAGAGAAAGTATTGCATTATAAGTGTATTGCAACACTAAAATCAAGGAAATGCAACACCAATGAGTGTTGCCTTAAACACAGGGCCAGCAGTGGGGCCCACTAAAATGTCACGTCAGCAGATGGTCCCACTGCATGCCACGTCAGTAGTGGGTCCCACGTGCCACGTCAATAATGGGGGCCGCGTGCCACGTCAGCAGTGGGGTCCACATGCCTTTAATAATGCAACGCTTTGCATTAGCTTCTTAAACAGTAATTATCATGTAATGCAACAGTATATTTACTAATGCAACACCATTTTTTTGAAAATTCAACATTAAGAAAAAGACAAATGCAACGCTTTAATTAAAATTTTGGCCATAACAGTTTCGTACATAAAAGAAATCCATCCAAAACATTCATCATCCCATCGAAACCATCCTATAAAACATCCTAAATATTCTACATACCAACCAAACCATGCAACCAAGGCACATCCAAACAACATAACAAAATACCTATAAGATTTCTTACAATTTCTTCAAATGTAAGTGACCAATTTTAGATATTAGGCACAACTACATCATGATGTCGCTAAAATTCGGCAATGCCTTGAGTCGTACAAGTACCATTTTCATCTTGATCACTTGACACGTGGCACAAAAATCCCATAATTTCTTGACCTTGTAACACCTTTTGGAACCTTGAACAACATTCTCTGAAGTCGACATCTATAAGAAGTATAAATATGTTAGCTCTCAATTAGGAAAACAAATGCCCGACACAAAGTACAAAATCTGGAAGCATTCCTTTCTCCTGCATTGTTTCCAAGAGGCGTTCTGCAACAAGGCCTCACACCCTGTTTACATATATTTAGGAGTGAAGAAGGTGATAAGTGTCTAGTAACTAGAAAACTTATTGAATGTAGAGAATTACTAAAACGACATAAAGGTAATAGTAATAATGTACGATCCACATGGTACCTTGTTATACTATTTGTTGCAGATAGTGTAACTTCTTGTGCAGGGACCTCCTTGGCCAGCCATAAACATTTGCCAGCAATAATAAGGAAGGCAAGCTGAAATTTATTAAAGTATCGGTGTAGAAGTAGTATTAATATATCAAGTAAAAGTTAAACAATGTGATCAGTCCAAACTATACCAAATAGAAAATATAAAATCTCAAGCGACGTTAAATTTATTCTCAAGCATTATTCCAAATACGTATTTTAAATTTCATTAGTTCTTTGGGGAGTAAAATTACTGGAAGCCTGAAGCGTCTGGGTTCCAATGACAAAATTCATATGGCAACAAATTTCTGAATCCTATGATACAGATGTACAACTTATGGCTAATTACCTATAAAAAGTAGGAATACCTCAACATATGGATAAATACATAACCTTTGTTTTATCTTCTGCATTACTCTCAGTGTTTCTATTGCAACAACATCGGACTGATATTTCCACCATGTAACTTTGCAATATTCTCTGCCAAACAGATTAGATGCAACCATATTAGCACATTACCATGTATTCATTGTGTGCCTAACTAGCAGAAAAGCTATGTGTTCCCTAGCCTAGACATGCATGGATGAATTACACAATCAGAGACATGTGTAATGTGGCCATTTACACATTATCTTCTTTAATAACTTATCTTTAATCTGGACCCACTCATATGCATCATCACTAAACTGCCAACAACTTCAGTTTTGAAAAAAGGCCCAAAGCTTGTTTGTTTGATTCTGGGCTGTTGACTAAGCCCATCTCATTCACTTCTATGACCCATCAGCTATAAAACAGAATACGCAGAGAAGCCCACTGGGTGGTAGACAGATTACAGAAGATAGTAAACAAATTTGCCTAGATATATAGTAAATAAGTTATGGAATCCTCCATCTGCACAAGCTTTTTTTCCACTCCCTGCAACACAAATGAAAGATGTATGATTTTATAATGTTGCAAAATTAAATGTACATATACAAAATAAAAAAAATTATAACCACTGGACATGCTGAGGAACATGAACAAGAAATATATTAAGATCAAAGAGCTTAATATAATACTCTAGTCAGAAGAGTTTTTCTATCTAAAATCAACAGCTTAAACGTATTTATATACCTCACTTCTATAGACAATTGTTACATATAGGATTATTGTTTCAGTTGGTAGACATACAAAGTTTATCTAAACGGACTTGCTCTACATGTTAAGGAATACGGATAAGAATTATACCTTTAGAGCTGTCTGCTTTCGTAGAATATCATTCGACTTGAACATAAAGGTCGCAACCCAGTTTGTAACAAAGAAGCCTGCAAGCCATTTTAATATTGTCGAAAGAAATAGATTATTAACTATGTTTCATCAAGAAGTTTAGAAGAACATCACAAACATGTTGTCTTGTTTATTAGAGGCATACTGCTGTTGTCATTTGGCAGTCATATAACGAATAAACTATTACTCTATCTTTCTTCCGAGTTTACAAAATCAAGGTAACAGAAGGATTTAAAAGCTATAAGGTATCTTGTATATGTTGACTTAAAACGTTATACTCGGTATAAACAGAGTGTTTAAACGAATACAAAGTGCAGATGTGCATAGTAACATACAAAAAATAAGAGGTGTGCACTTGGATATCTTATGGTAAATATCATCCCCTCTACTTCCTATGACAAGGCAACAGGGTCGTCCTAAATCCCCTCGTTTATTTGTATCTGTGTTTGTAGAAGATATATAATGAACAAAATACAAGGCCTGCCTGACTTTCAGAACAACTCGCTGAATACAGACCCTGTTACATTACCGTTAACTTCAAACTCAGGTATGATCAGGAAACCAAAAGCTAATCAAGATTCAAGTGTATTAATATTGAAAGAGTTTGAACTGTAGCAGCCTTTGAAACAAGCAAAAAAATTGATTTAACTATATTCAACAAAACAAAGTATGTATATCAGCATTATTTTTGTAGCATATTCAGCCCTACTACTCATAATAACAATTAACAAGACATCAACCTCCCCATGCCAAACAAAACCCCACAGTCAAGTTTTTGCACTACATCCTCAATCACAAGCGGCATGGCTGCATATGCAATTATATACCTAGAACTCTCAGTAACACGCTAAAAAATAAATTAATCAAATTATAATCTTACTGTCATTAGTCAGAATTTGTTTTTTCACCTTCCTTTGTTATTTCTTTACACACACATAATGATTATCCAATTTTTTGAGAGTTTCTAAAACGTAAAAAAACTGCATCTTTACCTGTCACGGTATGTAGGGAAAATGTCATATATAACTCTTAAAATCTCCAGATCATCAAGTGAAACCCCCCGTAAAAAAACCCATCTCAATCAAGAACTCACTTGAAATTAAGAACGAAAAGCTACATAAATTAAACTCACTTGAAGCTCAGCTTCAAGCATACAAATAAAAAACTTTAAATATAAAAAAATCCCAAACAAATGAATTACAAACCTGAGAATAGAAGCCCTAATTGAATCCGAGAATAAAAGCCCCAAAACTGAAACCCTAATTAAATCCGACAATGAAATCACCAAAGCTGAAGTCGTAATTGAACCCGAAGAAACCCCTAATTAAACCCGAAAAACCCCTAATTAAACCTGAAAGCCCTAATTACCAATAATCTGAAACCCCAAAGAAACTCCCTAATTAAACCCGGAGAAACCTCTAATTAAATCCGAGGAAAACCCTAATTACGAATAATCTAAACGGAGAAATGTTTATCTAACCCTAATTGGTCATTGACGAGAGAGAGAGAGAGAGAGAGAGAGAGAGAGAGAGAGAGAGTCTTTCGGGGGGAATTGTTTTGGGGGGAAAGTGTTTTGAGGGGAAGTGTTAAGGGGGAAAAAAATCCGCCCAATATTTCCATCTCGGGAGTCGGGACAAGTAGTAAGGTGTAATGGTTATCATATATATTTTTTATTTTTTTTAATTTTGTCATTTTTAATTTTTATAAAATTTAATTAGAAAAAATAAGAATATGATAAATATTTATAAAGAACAAATGTAAAAATAATTTCAATTTTAAAATATATTGTTTTTCAAACTTTAAAGTAAAAAAAAGATTTAAATTTGAAGACATTGTATATATTTTGATAATATGTATATTTTTCATAATTCTAAAAATAATGTAGTATAATGCAACGCTTTTTAATGGTGTTGCACATCATAACACTAGCATTCACTCTGCAACGGTGCATTCACATGAAATGCAATGCTTTTTGAGTAGTGTTGCAGAAGACCAAAACTAAGCATAGCTTTTGCAACGCTTTGCTTGCAACCCTCACAAAAAGCATTGCATATGAGCACTTATGGCGTAGTGACTCTGAAAGAAAAAGTTTTAGAAAGTCTGATGGAAGGGAGACCAAGTCTGGCAAGAAGGATAAATCTGAAATCCAGTGCTACAAGTGTAAGGAGATGGGTCACTATGCTCCAGAGTGCAAGAAAGGCAAAACTGAGAAAGCACTCATCTCTAAAGGCAAAGACTGGGCAGATACTTCAGACTCTGATGATGGAGAAAATTATGCTCTTATGGCAACTGTCAGAGATGAGACTGAGTCATCTGAAAATAAGGGCATAAAAGAGAGCACCCTTATCTTGGACAGTGGATGCTCAGGACATATGACTGGAAATAAAGCCCTGCTATCAGATTTTAAGGAGAAGGCTGGCCCAAAGGTTTCCTATGGAGATGGCAACATAGGACACACTCTGGGATATGGCAATATTAATCTTGGAAGTGTCATCATCACCAATGTAGCTCTAGTCTCAGGACTCAAGCATAATCTGCTATCTGTGAGTCAAATCTGTGACAGAGGAAACCATGTAGATTTTCATACTGAATACTGTGAAGTTATCAGTAAATCTACTGGAAAAGTTGTTCTAGTTGGACACAGGCGCAACAACATTTATGAAGCAAGTTTGGTAACAAACTCTGATGGAAAAACAGTGTGTCTGACTGCAAGAATGTCAAATGAAGAGAGTTGGAATTGGCATAAGAAGCTCTCTCATCTCAATTTGAACAACATTAATGAGCTAATAAGAAAGGATCTTGTAAGGGGACTTCCCAAGTCAATACTTAGCTTAGATGGCCTATGTGATTCTTATCAAAAAGCCAAGCAAAGGAAGTCATCTTTCAAGAGCAAATCTGAATCTTCAGTAGTGGAACCTTATCATCTTCTACATGTTGATCTCTTTGGACCAGTGAATGTGATGTCTATGGGCAGAAATAAATATGCTCTAGTAATTGTTGATGAATATACTAGATATACATGGGTGTATTTCTTATCAAAGAAGGATGAAACTGCTCAAACTCTGATGGATCATGTAAATCTACTGGACAAAGGATCACAGCACAAAGTCAAAATTATAAGGAGTGATAATGGAACTGAATTCAGAAACTTAATCATGGAAGCTTTCTGCAAGGAAAGAGGAGTGAAACAAGAATTTTCTGCACCTGGAACTCCACAGCAAAATGGTGTAGTTGAAAGAAAGAACAGAACTTTAATCGAAGCTGCTAGAACTATGCTTGATGAAGCAAAATTACCAACTTATTTCTGGGCAGAATCTGTTCAAACTGCTTGTTTTACTCAAAATGCTACACTGATTAACAAGCATGGGAAAACACCATATGAAATGGTGAAAAATAAGAAGCCAAATTTGAAATATTTTCATATATTTGGATGCAAATGCTTTGTGTTGAAGACTCATCCTGAACAGTTGACCAAGTTCGAGTTAAAAGCTGATGAAGGAATCTTTGTTGGTTATCCATTGTCAACAAAAGCATTCAGAGTCTACAATCTGAGAACTAAAGTGATCATGGAATCCATACATGTGTCATTTGATGACAAGAAAATAACTGGACTTGATGACTTAGATGGATATGATCAACTGTGTTTTGAAAATGAAGGTTTATTCTCTGATGATGTAAACTCTGATGAAGCAGTACCGACAAACTCTGATGAAGCGCAACTGACAAACTCTGACGAAGCATACTCTGAACCTCTACTGATAAATACTGGAGAAACTGGAACTTCTCAAATTGAACAAAATAGAGAATCAGTTGAGGGAGAGCGTGAAGAAGCTCAACAAGACACAGCAAGTGAGTCAGTTGAGGAAACTGATTCAAACTCTGACAGTTCAAACTCTGAGCCATCCAATTCAGGGGGAGCCTCAGATGCTGCAGAAAGTCAACATATGAATCAGGAGAGCATGGATCAAAGGGGAGGATCCAATAATGATGCAAGAAACCACTTACCAACAGCAAGAAAGTGGACACAGGCACACACACCTGATCTCATAATTGGAGATCCTGATGCTAGTGTGAGAACTAGAAGTGCAACAAATAATGAGTGTCTGTATCATGCTTTCTTGTCTCAAACAGAACCAAAGAAGGTGGAGGAAGCTCTTGTCTCAAACAGAACCAAAGAAGGTGGAGGAAGCTCTTCAAGATGCAAACTGGATAACAGCAATGCAAGAAGAGTTAAATGAATTTGAAAGAAATGAAGTCTGGACACTTGTACCTAGACCAAAGAATAGATCAATTATTTTACAAAGTGGGTGTTCAGAAACAAGACTGACAGTGAAGGTGTGATTACAAGAAACAAGGCTAGACTTGTGGCTAAAGGTTATTCACAACAGGAAGGAATTGACTATGATGAAACCTTTGCTCCAGTTGCAAGATTGGAGGCCATAAGAATTTTTCTGGCCTATGCTGCACACAAGAAGTTTAAAGTCTTTCAGATGGATGTGTAAAGTGCTTTTCTCAATGGGAAGCTTGAAGAAGAAGTGTTTGTTGAACAACCACCAGGATTTGTAGATCCCAAACATCCAGATTAT
Source organism: Heracleum sosnowskyi (assembly GCA_030848705.1). Classification (NCBI taxonomy): domain Eukaryota; kingdom Viridiplantae; phylum Streptophyta; class Magnoliopsida; order Apiales; family Apiaceae; genus Heracleum; species Heracleum sosnowskyi. Next base: position 14,098,602 of record CM061238.1, read on the forward strand.
GTCTACAGGCTTGATAAGGCATTATATGGACTAAAGCAAGCACCTAGAGCATGGTATGAAACTCTGGCTCAATTTCTTTTAGAAAGTGGGTTCACTAGAGGTACAATTGACAAAACCTTGTTCTATTTTAATCATGGTGATGACTTGCTGTTAGTTCAAATCTATGTGGATGACATAATTTTTGGATCTACTAATGACAAACTCTGTAAGAAATTTTCAAAGCTTATGCAGTCAAGATATCAAATGAGCATGATGGGAGAGCTTAGTTACTTTCTAGGCTTACAAGTCAAGCAAACAGATGATGGTATTTTTATCAATCAAGCAAAATATACCAGAAATCTTCTCAAGAAATTTGGTATGCTTGATAGTTCATCTGCTACAACTCCCATGGCTACAGCAACAAAGCTAGACAAAGACACAGGAGCCTCAGTAGATATGACAAACTACAGAGGAATGATAGGGTCTTTACTGTATCTTACTGCAAGTAGACCTGATATCATGTATGCAACATGTCTTTGTGCAAGATTTCAAGCAGATCCCAGAGAGCCTCATCTAACAGCTGTAAAAAGGATTTTCAAATATCTCAAAGGAACCATAACCTTGGGTTTGTGGTATCCTAGAGAATCAGAGTTTAAGCTAATTGGTTACTCTGATGCAGATTTTGCAGGCTGTAAGATAGACAGAAAAAGTACAAGTGGAAGCTGTCAATTTTTAGGTGACAGATTGGTTTCTTGGTATAGCAAGAAACAAAAGTCAATTTCCACATCCACTGCAGAAGCAGAGTATATAGCTGCTGGTAGCTGTTGTGCACAGATTCTGTGGATGAAGAATCAGTTGCTGGATTATGGTTTGAGGTACTCTAAAATACCTATTTTCTGTGATAACCAAAGTGCTATTGCTATGACAGGTAATCCAGTACAGCACTCCATGACCAAGCACATCAGCATAAGGTATCATTTTATCAGAGAACATGTGGAAGAAGGAAACAATGAGCTTCATTTTGTGTCTACAGACCAACAACTTGCAGATATCTTCACCAAACCTTTGAGTGAAGCTACTTTTACAAGATTGGTAAATGAACTTGGAATGATCTCTGGTTCTGACTAGAGATACGGGTTAAACTCAAAAACTATACATGTTTGATTTTTATGCTCATGATTCCTTGCATGTATTCACTGTTATGAGTACCAGTGTCATAAACTCTGAACATAAACTCTGATGCTAAACTCTGATAGTCATAAAAATGTTGGTCATACTCTGATAGTTATAGTCTAAGTTATACTCTGATTGTAATTTTGTCTGAAACATAAGGACCAATGAAGAAATTTGTATGAAGCATAATTCTCAGTAAGTAATTATGAAACCTTAAGAGTTGTATAGATTCTGATCTCAAATATGTGCAGTAAGTTAACACAGCATGATACTGTCTCTGTATTTATAGCATCTCTTAGTTTATTGATCCTATACACTGAGTCTGTATTAGCTGTTTGCATTTTCTCTCATAAATTAATTACATTAACTGATGAAAAGTCTAAACTCTGATTATTAATTGCAAATAATTCACCATCAAATCAAAAGATGCCAAAAAGAGCACAAATTCCTTTGAGATCATGTTGTGCCTAGGAAGATCCAGGAACTTATTGTATGAAATAATGGCTAAAATCTTTGATTTTTGGTGACTAGTGTCAACCACTGATTACTGGAAAAATTAAAAAAATTAATTAAAAAATATATATATATATATATATATATATATATATATATATATATAAAGGGGGTGAAAAATAAAAGATATATCCAAATGAAAGGATATCAGTATACAGAGTTTAGACATAAAAATCAGATTTTATTTTATACATGAGAGTTTAGGCAACCAGTTTTTACTGCTTAAGTTTGTGGATTTTATGCACTTTGAGATGATTTAAATATTGATTTCGGTAAACTCTGCTATTGCACACACAATTATGCACACCTGTACAGTTTGCGAAAAGAGTTTATTAACAAAGAAGGACAAATGATAAACACTGATGTATTGTGTGAAATATGCCGAGGTAACTTTGTTTTAATCTCTGATGGTTAAAATGATTTCTTTGTTTCAGACATTTTATAATTTTGAGGAAAAACATTTGTTTTGGTATTTCAAAAGAGTATGTTTGGGCATTGGTTTAGAAAAGTGTTAAAGAGAGGAGAGAGATTGCATACATAGGAAAGTGTAATCGGCTGTAATTATTGCTGTTTTTACTGCGCATGCGCATTGGAAATTGCCAATTACTGCTGTCAGTCATTGCATGTGTGACATGTGTCTCATTTACACAGTATACGGGGTAAGACAGTTGTGTTTTAATGATTAAAAACTGTTCAGTTTTTAATTTTAACTTTTATATTTATACATTATACACACAACCGTTACAGTTTTTTTTTCACGACTTACTCCAATTGTATTCTAGTTTCACTCACACATATTCACAAACACTTTCTTTCCTAAACTCTCTCGTGTTTTTGAAGCTATTCTCTGTTTATTTCTTGATATTACTAATGGCTTCAACTGCTTTCACTGCTTCTGGACTTGAGTTTGTCCCTAATAACTATTCAGCCCCATTAAACACTGTCAATTTACCAGAGGCGTTTCATATAATCCAAGACTTTCTTGCTCAGTCAGCAATTGGGCGTGCTTTGGTGGAGCCTGCAAAGCTTTATGGATCTCAGATCAAAGCTTTCTGGGAGACTGGTGTCTATGATGATGGTGGTGATTCTGGTACCCCATCCATAGTTTTTGAGTTCCAGGAGACAGAGTTTGTCATAACTCCAGGAACTGTTCGTGAAGCAATGGGCTTTGCAGAATCTAACGCTTACACCATTAGTGTTAGTGATACTGATCTTCAGAGAATGATGCAAGCTATTGGGTATACTGGATCTTTGGCGAAGATAGGCCAACTGAAGCGACCGCTCTTGAGAAAGGAATGGAGTTTCTTTTTCGATTGCATAACAAGGGCGTTCGGGAAGAAATGTACAAATTGGGATGCTATTCCAATCGACAGTCTGCAAATCGGGTATTCACTTCTCTTTAACAGTAATTATGATTTTGCTAGACTTGTTTTGATGAACATAGGTGAGAGGTTAACAGAGAATAGGCATGTAGTCTATTTTTCTAGATTTTGTCAACTTTTGTTCTCTGCTTGTGTTCCAAATGTTGAGATTGATGAGGAGGACGTAATTCCCTCATTCAAATTGCACAAAAGGGTATTCTCTGACCTTACCAACAAGGATTTAAAGAAGGTTAGTGTTGGTGAATTGCTGTTGCCTGAAACAGTGCTTCAGTTCTTAAACCCTCAACCTCAACCACAACAGCCATCAGAACCAGTAAATGCTGAAGCCTCTACAGTTCAACCACGGACTGGTGGTAGGACTAAGCATGTTGGTACTAAACCTCCAAGAATTGCTAAGCAAGCTTCTGAAGCTGGGGTATCAAATGCTGATGATATGCCTCAGAAGAAAAGGTTAAAGAAAAGAAGGGCCAACAGGGCAAAGTCTGATAATGCTGATGAGGACAGTGAAACTGATGAAGAAACTCTTCATCAGAGAAAAAGAAGATTGGTGGCTGCACATCTTTTTGGTGCATCAAATGTAAATGCTGAAGCTGTCAATTTGGACAGAGTTTTTGAGGAAAATGTTATGCCTGAAATGGTAAGTGCTGAAGATGAAGCTCCTACATCAAACGCTGATGATGTAGTTGAGGAAGCTGCAAATGAAGCTACTATGTCCACAGAGGATAGAGCACATGTTGAGATTGCAGATGAAGCTCCTGAAATTATTGTTCAGGAGGCTACAGAAAATATTGAGGCTGAGTTTTTTGAGCCACAAGGATTTCATATGGAAGTTGAAGCAAACATCTCTGTAAACTCTGAACATTTCACAGAAGGTTTGGAAGCTGATCAAGATACTGTTGAAATTGAAGAATCTTTGGCTTCTCACACACAAATAATTTTTTTTGAATTTGAGAAAGGTGAGGAAGTCGATCAGACTTTAGCTGCTAATGCTACAGAAACTGTTGCTGCAAATCCTGATGTTACTGACAAGGATGCAACAGAGAATGTTCCCATAGAAGCAGAGTTTGTTACAAACTCTGAGACTAATAAAGCTGAGCAGATACCTACTGAAGCTGCTGTAGAGAATTTCGATGAAGCTATGGCAGAATCTGTTCCTGTTGAAACAGAGTTTGTTGCAAACTCTGAGATTCATGAAGCTGAGCAGATTAACACTGAGACTGCTGCAGAGAATGTTCCTGAAGAGAATTCCGCAGAGGATGATAATGTTGAAGATAGTCCTGCTCCTTCACATCCTGATATGCAAACGGAGTTATCTGATATTCAAGCAAACTCTGATGAAGAAAGAGAGGTCAATCGAGCCACTGCTGAGCACTTTCAGGAAATGTACTATAACAGATGGGCTGATGCAGATTGTATCTTTTCTGCACAGAGGGCTGCTGATTTTCTTGGTGATTCTGTGAAGACAATTTCAAATCCTGATGTTATTACAAATCTAAAGGCCACTGTGATTCACATTAAATCTCTTCACAACAGATTTGATGAGACTCATAAGGAAGTCACTGCTTTGAGGAATGAAGTTGGTCTGAGGGATCTTACTCTGAAGAATGATAGAACTTACTACAATTCCATGTTCAAGAAGCAAGCTAAGGACTCTGATGACATTCAGAAGAGGCTTGGGAAAGTTGAGGACAACCAGACTGCTATGTCTGCCCAACTGACTTCAATTTCTAATGCAATTGAGTTGTTGACATCAGTACTACTTTCTGATGATGTCAAAAAGGGGGAGAGTGTACCAAGTGACAAATGCAAAGACACTCAAACTCTGAGACGGAGGGATGATGGTAATGATGGTGGAAACAAGGGAGATGGAAAGAGCTTAAGATTAAATGCTGATAGAAGACTACTTTCAAGAAGATCAAACTCTGGAAAGGGACATGCAAACTCTGCCGGTGGTTCAAGATACAAAAGTTTGATAATCTCTGATAAGCCTACCACAGATGAGGAAATTGTTGCTAAGGTGTTTATGGCAGAACATGGAAAAGGTATTACAATTGAAGATATCCAAGCTGAAGAGCAAATGCTTGCTGAGGAACACAAGAAGAATCTTAAAGCTGGAATCTACAAGAAGAAGGAAATCAAGGCTCCTAGAAAGAAAGAAACTGGAATTTCTATTAAAGAAAATACTCAACAGAGTATACAATACACCAGGAGGCCTGTGATGCCTGTGATTAAAAATGCTGACAAAGGAAAAGGTAAACTGGTAGAAGAAGAACAGTTACCTAAGAAGATTTATTCAACCTCTGACATTGCTCAAGTTGAAACAAGATTAGTTAAATCAACCTCTGACGCTGCTCAAGTTGATGTTTCTACTAAAGTTATGACAACCTCTGACGTTGCTCAAGTTGTACAGAAATCTACACAACTTCCAGGATTCAGCAAACCTAAAATTCTTGAAGACTTAAAGCTTGAAGCTGTGAATTTCTCAGAAACCAGAACTGTATTGGGAAAAGAAGCTTTTGATAAATCTGGACTGGGATCACACAGAGAGAGAAGAACAAATAACATATCTCAAGATAACATTTCACTGGCAGAATCTGGTATTGGGGTTACACAAGAAAACCTTGATAAGTTAGAATCTGTTCAGTTGATTTTTCACAAAGTATTAAAGAAGCAGTTTTTGTTATACTTCATGAGTGATGGAAGAGTTTATAAAGTTGGAGAATCTGATGTTAATCTCAAATCATGGGAAGAACTGGAGTATGTACTTTATCTTCTAAAAGTCAAAAACAGACATACTCATGATGTTGCTCAAGTTTTGAGAGAAAAGATGCTGAGATCTAAAGCTATGCTTGGAGGAGGAGTCTCAAGTGTTTATATTCCAAAGTATAGTGATCATACTGGAAAGTTAGTGGAGATGAAGAGAAACAGTGCTAGATTTAGAACAGCACTTGGAACAAAAGTTTTAGAATTCAACCTAGAGTCAGACAAAGCTCATTACATTCGGCTAGGAAATGATATGAGAAGAAACAGCATATATTCTCTAAGAGCTGCTATCTACCAAACGGGAGAGAGTGATTCAGAACTTAAAGAGCTAAAAGAGATTATGGTGGATGAGCTAGAGAAGGCTGAAAGAAGACTGCTGATTGATTATCTCAGGACAGTACCTGATATTGAAGAAGTCAAGTAAAGTCTGACTGTAAGTTTTTATGTTTTCTGTTCTAAGTTAAATTTAAACTCTGTTTTAAAATTAAACTCTGACATATTTTAAACACTGCATTTGTTATATGTTTTGACATCATCAATTATATGTTTAACTTGTACATTTTTATTATGAACAAGTTGGGGGAGATTGTTAGATATAATTGCTGACGTTTGTTCATCAGTGTTTAAGTACCAGGTACATATCAGAGTTTATCTAGAAGCCAGTCAGAGTTTGATAAAGTCTGACGTGGTGATAGTTGACTTAGCTGTCGGTGCAAAGATAAAGATTCTAGAAGCAATATATTCTGAAGATGGAAAGAAGCAGAATATATTGATACAGCTAAGGAAACGGAATAGAAGACTGAAGCAATTCTAATTGATTACAAATTGTATAGCTAATTTGTAGGAGTATCAATTAGAGATTGATTGTAACTGTGTACTATATAAACACAGATAGGTTATCCCTAGAAGGGATGCGTTTATTGAAAATATTATTCTTGTAACCTAGTAGCTCTTTGTGATTCATTAACATCATAAAGAGAGAAACTGTTAATATAATTACAGTTTTGTTGATTTATAAACAGTGTTCTTGATTGTTATTCTCATACATACTTGATTATATTGTGTATTCGGCCTAACAATATATATCTCAAAATCTTTTATTTATCACCACAACAGTTTATAAAGGTATAGGTTTGAAAACTTGCATGCATCTATCATATGCATATATTACGTCTCAACATTTTTAATACCATTACATCTATATACGATGTAAGGTTTGAAAACATGCATAATATCATATCGTATGCATCAATAGTATAATTAATGGAAAACATAGCATGGAATAAGAAAACTTGCATCTAGTATATGCATACTTCAAAGTATGGTTTTAGAAACTTGCCTGATGCTCGAGAAGTGATAGGGGTTCGCGACGATGCCGGACAATCTAGATAAGTCAAACGAAAACACACGGTTAATCCCCTCGATAAACCACTTATAACTTAATGCTTAAACACGTAAGCGAAACACAACCAAGGCATTACTTGCTCGCTCTAGTGTCACACTAAGTCCATGTTATTCGTCAACTACTTATATCATAAGTTTGGTTCGAAATCCATCCTCAAATCCAAGTTATACTTAACCATTTGGAACCTTGGTTTCTAAGTCTCGTTTTCGGTGGTTTTCACTTATGCAACCTCGGCTTCCTTATTTTTATAAAATCGGAAAAAGATCATTTTGACTCGAAACCTTTTTAGGTCACTTACTAACTGTCCATGTTAGTACCATAATTAAAATCTTGTCCTAATTCCATTTTTAAGGGCCTCAAACATAACCTCAAAGTTGGTATATTTCTGCGACATTGTTTCTCGAATCGCTTTCACTAAAACTAGCATATCTCTTAAACCGTTCGGCTAAATTAGGCGAACCACGTATCATTACGAAGCTTATAACATAAACTTACACAATCATGGGCAATGGAGTTCAAGGGTCGAACTCGAACAGAGACGAAACAGGGAATCATGCAGTAGATAAAATTTGGGCATTACGACGGCTCTAAAGCGAGCATTTCCAAATTTGTAACTCTTCTACTGAGCCATACAAGGTAACCCAATCATCAATATCACACACCAACCATCACTTATGACCTCTAGGCTCAGTGGTAAGGTCCATTGACCACCACTCAACACAATCATCTCAAATCAAAGCCAAACATTCAAGGATATTCTTCTAACACATCATGCTCTAACTACTTAACCAAAACTCAACCAAAACTCATCATATAACCAGCAAGGGTTCGATCTTTACCTTCTTTGATATCTTAAGAACCATAACAAAGCTTTATAATGGCTCCTCTAGCCTTGGATGGACCTTATGAAGCTTGGATCATCCAAAGAAATCAAGAAAACAAGTTAGCAATCTCGGAGTCAATATTTACCAGCTGAAAGAACTTGCAAAACGAGGTCCTTAACTTGCTTTTCTGGAGAATACTCGTGAAATAAGAGTTGTAGATTATCTCAATACCTTTCTAACAGGGTATAGAACACAGGATTCCGTTAAGAAATGAAGGAGATATGGCCGTTTGCAAATCGGGGCAGAAACTGTCAAGAACAGGGCAGCTTGGTTTCTTCAACTTGGGGGAAGGATTTGGCTAGGCTACACTCCTTTGTTTGCCACCAAACTTTAGGCGTGTGTTCTACATATGATGGGGAGCTATGGTTAAAATTTGGTGATTTTAGGACAAGTAGATTTGGAGTTATGAATTTTTCTCTTCTCCTTGCTCAAGCTGTGCAGAAAATCTGGAAAATGGGGAAGAGTTTCTCTTCCTTTCTTTTTCTTCTTATCTTGTTTAATTTAATAAAAGTGCTGATATTTATTGGTTAAGGGGGTGAGTCATCACCTTCTTGTCTCATCTTTTGACACTTGGCAAACATGCACTGGCTTAGATAAAGTAGCTTTACTGGTTCGCTTCCTTTCACATGGATGATCCAAATGTTGCATCCCTCGAATTAATCTTGTTACATGTTACTTCCATGTCTATATTTAATCCTGTAAATGTTGCCTTGTTCCTCCTGAAACGATTCGAAATATTTCCTAAAGAGAGCGAATAAAACTCTACGCGATTCCCGCAGTGAATAGTAACTATTCACTATTCATTCTACAATCGAATCCTTAAATCGACTTTAATAAAATAATAAAATTCCAAAATATTAAATCCTCAAATCCACAATTTTAATATCTCATTTCTTGAATATAATAATATATAATTCACTGCCCGGTCAAATACTACACCAAAATAAATTTTGGAATTTCTGAATTCCGATCGTCTTTGCATTCACTTATTTACTCCGTAGATCATTAATATGACTTCGGAATATCCACACTACGTCTCGTACATAGGTGGCATGAAAAATCTTCTTAACCCTCAAAATCATTATTCATCCACCAACTTCACTATTCACTGATGCACTTAATCATACTAAGAAAAGTTTTAAATTATACCAAAAATTCGGGTTATTATAGTCTCCCCTCCTTAAAAGGATTCCGTCCCGGAATCAACTTCGGAATGACTGGGGGGTACTTCTCTCCCATTGCACTTTTTAACTCCCAGGTGGATTCTTCCACAAACCTCTCACTAGCTTGGCAACCTCGTCACTTAGCACTTGCTCTTTTCTATCCGTGATTTCCACAGGTTTTTCTTTGTAAGTCAGACCAGGTTGTATATCTACCTGCTCGTACTTTACATATGCCGGGCATCTATAGTATACTGACGTAGCATTGACACATGAATCCCGTTATGACCATTCTACAAGTTTTGGGGATAAGGCTGGCTCGTAGGCCACCTTCCTGACGCGTTTTAAAATCTCAGATGGCCCAATGAATCTCGGGCTCACTTCCCTTTCTTTTCAAATCTCATTAATTCTTTCCCTGGAGATACCTTTAGCATCACGAATCTCTAACCTCATATTCTCCATCTTGTTTGCACATAAATACACCAGCATAAACTTGCCTGTCATTCATTAACTTGCCATTTAGCTTATCAATAGCAGTACTATCTCTGTACTCGCGGGCTTAGTCCGCATACTTTCTCTGTCTGTCTTGGTTGTCACTAGCTGCTTGTTGGTGAAATCTTTTGTCTTTCTAGTTTGTTGGACTAACTTGGGTTTTGTGTAGAATCTCATCCTTTAATTCCCGATCATTCGGAATCCATCTCTGTCTCATTTTAATTAAGGGTATCGGCCACCACATTGGCCTTCCCCGGGTGGAAGTGTATCTTATAATCATAATCCTAGGTCAATTCTAGCCATTTCTCCATCTCACGCTATCTACTATCACGGGTAACTCAAAGCCAATTCATTACATTCCATAAAATTTGTGGGTGCATTAGTCCACCCAAAATAACCTTGCTGAAAACTCGAAGTGTCTATTCCTAGTACGAATCGCAGTCTTGGGTATATCCTCGGATTTAACTTCCAACTGGTGATACCCAGTTCTTAAATAGATTTGGAGTTACACAGCGTTCTTTCGCTGATCAAACAATCATTTACAAGGGTACCTATTCTCCATGTCGAACTCATACAACTCTCGAGGTTCGATGCATACTCTTGTGCTAACATCTTTCTCTCTTACAACAACACCGGGCTCTCCACGGTGGTACACTGGGCCTTATCATACCCTTATACAACAACTCTTGTAACTGAGTCACTAACCCTTTCATTCCCACTATACCCTGAATACTCGGTATTCATTCTCATGTCATCCAAATCGATATCTGGTAGCTCATTAAAACCTTGTACAATCTCCCAACTTGAAAGGAATCAGGTCTATCAAAAGTGTCGACCTCATATTTCTAGTTCACAACCTGGATGTACCAGTCTTATGGGAAAATCCCCCGAATGGCTATTTCTACTTGTAATTATTCCCTTAGCAGCTCGGCCTTAAGGTTTAATTGTCATGCAACTTCTTGATATACAACGATACATTAGCTCTGTCTAAACAGTATAGAAGGGCACCTGCTATTTAAAGGTCCTGACAGTGGGCTGCTTGTTGGAGGTAGCCCTGGTTGAAACCTACTGGCTTTCTTTTCTTCTGTGTTCACAAACTCCGGAACAAACCTCGATAATTCGGAAAACTTGGCCTCATACTCGGTCACAGTCATGGTTTCTTGTTTTAACTCTTTAACGTTCATTTTCATCCGGGTCTCCATATATTTCTGGAAATTATTCCTCTAAAAACAACACGCTGCACCTCTCCCAAGTCACAATACCAGCTCCCTCTGACTCCATCGTCAGTACTTACCATGCTAACCCAGAGGTAGTGTCCATTCGTAAACAACTCCTCCAAAATCTCCATTCCACTATAGGGCATCTATTTAACACCGTTGTCACTGGAGTCCACGGCACATCGCTATTTCTTTCACATATATCGATTGACACGCTTTCCATTATCATAATATCCTTGGGAGAATAAACCAATTTCATTGACATGTCACTAACATTCTATTCGTCTTAGGGATTCGCTCCTGTCATAGGCGATTTTGTTGCGAATCTAATCCCTATCAGCGAATTTTGCCTTATTTGACCTGGTTGGCCTCCCCTTAGAATTCAATGAGGATAACCAAAAATTATGGGGCCTTGAAGACAGATCCCATATCAAGGAAAACGTCACACACTGGTGATCATAAGGTTATGAGTTTTAAGGTAACCTTATTGGAGGTAAAAGAATTTACCGAGAGATCAACATGATCATAAGAACTCAACGTTGTGTGCCTCGATTGAGACATTACTAAAGGTAATTAGCCTTCTTGTATTTCACAACTTACAAGTGATGGCGTCCCATCAGACTTCTATCACACAGACAGATAGTCCTTGTAGCCCCTATAAATATAGGGTTGTTCGTCTCAGTGGAAGTTGAAAAGTATGAAAGCAATTCGATATCAATTTAATGATTATCGTCTTTCGACAATATTTCTTAAAGGAACACCTTGGATTAAAATTGAACAGATTCCAAAGGTGCGATTACAAGAAAAGGATAGCCATAAAGATACTGGTATTCAACAAACAAGTGGTGAGGTATCACCATAGGGTCATTCATTATTTGAAGAAAAGTGAAAGCTTAAATAACATCATTTGACAGGGCTTCGAAAACCTGAAAGTAGGCATTGTGACAGCCTCTGGCACAAGTGAAACTGAATATGGTTTATCACAAGTGTTATAAAACAACTTCGAAGAGGGAATATACCCTTTATCAGAATTCTTTCCTGGAGAGAGGTCAAGATAGATCATAGATTGGGGAGGTATCCCACATAATTTGCAAATGGGGAGGGTACTACCAAGGTCTCTACGGATGCCTTTTTATGTCGGCTCCTCTAACGGATAATCGTTCGATTCTAAAGCTTTTCTTCTCCAGGCACACCCTAAGGTGCTCGATACTTACGTTACTGCCGACTCATAATAGTCGCTAAGGATTCAACCATCGACCTTTGCAATCGCAGGGAATTCTATTCGGCTAGGCGCAAACATCTCATAGCAATGATAATTCCACATGTCGACTGGGCGGTATTTCGGAAGATCGTTAGAAACTACAAGCTTAAATCCGGTCTCTATTTAAATCATCCTTATATCCAATATTCCTTCTCCCATATCAATCCTGTGTGCTACATAAGCTTAACACTTTTGGCCCAATAGCCTTTTCATTTAAGTCAATCCCGGAACTTCTCAGCCCGTCTTGGTCCTTAAATATATTTCGCCTTTACCGTCCAATCTCAACTTCATCATTTTATCTCTACAATCAATTATAGCAATCAGGGTCTGTCCACCAACCCATATAACGGCTATCTTATCCAATACATAGGGTTCGTTCTAATTTCCACTCTCTTTGGTGACATCCTCTGGTAATCAGAAAGACAAGGTTTGCCAAAAATTTGCTGAACTTCTTTCCAAAATCAGGGAAACTTGATCAATCTATTTACCTACTAGTAATGCTCGGATCTGATTTCCGACCTTTCTGTTCTATCCTCATAATTTCTTCCTGGTTTCCCGAGGGTGGTAATTCTCGTTCTCGATTCCGCCTTAGCGTGCCTGTCTTACAATAACATTTGCATGGTACATATACCCAAAGTTCTCCTTGGGATAATAAAATCCCTCAATGATGTAATAGATACTCTTTCCAGTGGAATCGCTGGTCGTGGGGGATTGAAACCTCATATCCAAAGCAATTCCTTTCTCTATACTAGGCAACTAAGTCCCCTTAATCGTTCGTGACAATCTGAACACCTTGGTTCTTACGTATGCCGCTTCCTTATGGGCAACTATAACCGATTACGAGTAACAGGTTTCGTTCAAGTCGAATCAATCCACTGATACTGGCTATACTGCCTCTACCTCTTCTGCTTTGGAGACTCTACTCCATTTTCTTTGTCATACCTCTTGATGAATCATGAACGATCCTTAAACTCTCGTCTCGTCACTTATTTATCCCTCCAGAAGTTCGTCCGGTCCTATTGTACGACCTCAAGTAACATACTACATCTTTATCAATCAACACGTCCTCTACAAGATTCTTTCCTTGACCCACTATGGGGTCTTCCTCCAGATCCTCCTATGGATCTCCTTTATCAGGTCTCCGTCCATTTCAAGGAACACATCATCAATTGCCTACTCGAAGGCCTCAGGGTCTGGTATCTCAGAATCCCATCAATCTATAACTCATACGAATCGAGGTGACTAACCATGAAGTCCTAAGTACGGTTTCCCAAAAGAAGTCCCCTCTCGGGCTTCATCTTAAACAGTCAGAGTCATGTCCTCTAACCCGACTACGAACTCAATTTGCGCTCTAGATGTTCTTATCGTTATTAAGGGTATTGTAAGACTCGATCTCCTATCGTTTTTGAGGACTGTAACCTAACGCTCTGATACCATCTCTATAACAGCCCCAAATCCGGGGTCAGGGATTTAGGGTTGTCACAATCCTTGTACTCCTTGCCTTACCTGTATTACTCACACCATTCATATTTCACCTGCTCATGACCCCACAATATATGTCACACACACACACACACAGGTTAGAGTCTCAGAAACGACACACTACAACCACTACGGAATACATAATTTTTATTACAATACCCAAATGTCTTTTGAATCTGTTACTGATACAAATTCTAAGTATTGTTACATTACCAACTTAGCCTTCTGATGCTCACAATCCTCTAATACCATTCATGTCTATACATAAGTTGAATACCAAAAGCTGTAGCCTGATTCGATTGGTTCGTACTACTCTCAGGATCACTGCTAGAAACTGTTTATGGAAACGCCTTGCGGGGTATGTGCTATCCCATTGGCATCCTGCTTCGCTGCTATATAATATATATAAAATAATAGCAAGAGTGAGCGATAGCTCAGCAAGGTAATGAAAGTATGTCATAATTCTGCCTTTAATTCAACCCAGAAATAAAGCGGGTATAAGACAATAATTTGTCAAAATATCTCAATACTGAAATCATTTCCTTATCGGAATCTATTCCAAAAATAGTATCATTGTTGTATTTCAAATATCATACTCATGATGTTGCTCAAGTTTTGAGAGAAAAGATGCTGAGATCTAAAGCTATGCTTGGAGGAGGAGTCTCAAGTGTTTATATTCCAAAGTATAGGGATCATACTGGAAAGTTAGTGGAGATGAAGAGAAACAGTGCTAGATTTAGAACAGCACTTGGAACAAAAGTTTTAGAATTCAACCTAGAGTCAGACAAAGCTCATTACATTCGGCTAGGAAATGATATGAGAAGAAACAGCATATATTCTCTAAGAGCTGCTATCTACCAAACGGGAGAGAGTGATTCAGAACTTAAAGAGCTAAAAGAGATTATGGTGGATGAGCTAGAGAAGGCTGAAAGAAGACTGCTGATTGATTATCTCAGGACAGTACCTGATATTGAAGAAGTCAAGTAAAGTCTGACTGTAAGTTTTTATGTTTTCTGTTCTAAGTTAAATTTAAACTCTGTTTTAAAATTAAACTCTGACATATTTTAAACACTGCATTTGTTATATGTTTTGACATCATCAATTATATGTTTAACTTGTACATTTTTATTATGAACAAGTTGAGGGAGATTGTTAGATATAATTGCTGACGTTTGTTCATCAGTGTTTAAGTACCAGGTACATATCAGAGTTTATCTAGAAGCCAGTCAGAGTTTGATAAAGTCTGACGTGGTGATAGTTGACTTAGCTGTCGGTGCAAAGATAAAGATTCTAGAAGCAATATATTCTGAAGATGGAAAGAAGCAGAATATATTGATACAGCTAAGGAAACGGAATAGAAGACTGAAGCAATTCTAATTGATTACAAATTGTATAGCTAATTTGTAGGAGTATCAATTAGAGATTGATTGTAACTGTGTACTATATAAACACAGATAGGTTATCCCTAGAAGGGATGCGTTTATTGAAAATATTATTCTTGTAACCTAGTAGCTCTTTGTGATTCATTAACATCATAAAGAGAGAAACTGTTAATATAATTACAGTTTTGTTGATTTATAAACAGTGTTCTTGATTGTTATTCTCATACATACTTGATTATATTGTGTATTCGGCGTAACAATATATATCTCAAAATCTTTTATTTATCACCACAACAGTTTATAAAGGTATAGGTTTGAAAACTTACATGCATCTATCATATGCATATATTACGTCTCAACATTTTTAATACCATTACATCTATATACGATGTAAGGTTTGAAAACATGCATAATATCATATCGTATGCATCAATAGTATAATTAATGGAAAACATAGCATTGAATAAGAAAACTTGCATCTAGTATATGCATACTTCAAAGTATGGTTTTAGAAACTTGCCTGATGCTCGAGAAGTGATAGGGGTTCGCGACGATGCCGGACAATCTAGATAAGTCAAACGAAAACACACGGTTAATCCCCTCGATAAACCACTTATAACTTAATGCTTAAACACGTAAGCGAAACACAACCAAGGCATTACTTGCTCGCTCTAGTGTCACACTAAGTCCATGTTATTCGTCAACTACTTATATCATAAGTTTGGTTCGAAATCCATCCTCAAATCCAAGTTATACTTAACCATTTGGAACCTTGGTTTCTAAGTCTCGTTTTCGGTGGTTTTCACTTATGCAACCTCGGCTTCCTTATTTGTATAAAATCGGAAAAAGATCATTTTGACTCGAAACCTTTTTAGGTCACTTACTAACTGTCCATGTTAGTACCATAATTAAAATCTTGTCCTAATTCCATTTTTAAGGGCCTCAAACTTAACCTCAAATTTGGTATATTTCTGCGACATTGTTTCTCGAATCGCTTTCACTAAAACTAGCATATCTCTTAAACCGTTCGGCCAAATTAGGCGAACCACGTATCATTACGAAGCTTATAACATAAACTTACACAATCATGGGCAATGGAGTTCAAGTAGGGCTGTCAAACGGATAATTCGGATACGGATCTGCCTGTATCCGAATCCGAATCCGAAAATCTGAATTCGTATCCGAATCCGTATCCAAATCCAAAAATATTTAAATAAAAATATCCGAATCCGAATCCGCCGGATACTATCCGGATACGGATAATATCCGAATCCTAATTTCAGTCAGAATTTTTTAGTTTTTATATTAAATTTTAATTCAATAAAATTGAAAAAAATTATAAATTTTTTTTAAAAAAAAAGTAAACTAAACGATTAAATTATATATATATTATGCAAACTTAAAAAATAATTTCTAAATAATATGTAACTATATATATATATATAATATATATTATTTATTTATCATATTTATTTAATTTAGGATTCGGATATTACCGGATACGGATGCGCCTATATCTATATCTGAATCCGCAACTACCGAATTCGAATACGGATAATATCCGCTTTATTTCGGATACGGATAAAATCCGCTTTATTCCGGATACGAATACAGATATATCGGACGGATATCGGATTTTTCGAATTTTTTTGACAGCCCTAAGTTCAAGGGTCGAACTCGAACAGAGACGAAACAGGGAATCATGCAGTAGATAAAATTTGGGCATTACGACGGCTCTAAAGCGAGCATTTCCAAATTTGTAACTCTTCTACTAAACCATACAAGGTAACCCAATCATCAATAACACACACCAACCATCACTTATGACCTCTAGGGTCAGTGGTAAGGTCCATTGACCACCACTCAACACAATCATCTCAAATCAAAGCCAAACATTCAAGGATATTCTTCTAACACATCATGCTTTAACTACTTAGCCAAAACTCAACCAAAACTCATCATATAACCAGCAAGGGATCGATCTTTACCTTCTTTGATATCTTAAGAACCAGAACAAAGCTTTATAATGGCTCCTCTAGACTTGGATGCACCTTAGGAAGCTTGGATCATCCAAAGAAATCAAGAAAACAAGTTAGCAATCTCGGAGTCAATATTTACCAGCTGAAAGAACTTGCAAAACGAGGTCCTTACCTTGCTTTTCTGGAGAATACTCGTGAAATAAGAGTTGTATATTATCTCAATACCTTTCTAACAGGCTATAGAACACAGGATTTCGTTAAGAAATGAAGGCGATATGGCCATTTTAAAATCGGGGCAGAAACTGTCAAGAACAGGGCAGCTTGGTTTCTTCAACTTGGGGGAAGGATTTGGCTAGGCTACACTCCTTTGTTTGCCACCAAACTTCAGCCGTGTGTTCTACATATGATTGGGGAGCTATGGTTAAAATTTGGTGATTTTAGGACAAGTAGATTTGGAGTTATGAATTTTTCTCTTCTCCTTGCTCAAGCTGTGCAGAAAATCTGGAAAATGGGGAAGAGTTTCTCTTCCTTTCTTTTTCTTCTTATCTTGTTTAATTTAATAAAAGTGCTGATATTTATTGGTTAAGGGGGTGAGTCATCACCTTCTTGTCTCATCTTTTGACACTTGGCAAACATGCACTGGCTTAGATAAAGTAGCTTTACTGGTTCGCTTCCTTTCACATGGATGATCCAAATGTTGCATCCCTCGAATTAATCTTGTTACATGTTACTTCCATGTCTATATTTAATCCTGTAAATGTTGCCTTGTTCCCCGTGAAACGATTCGAAATATTTCCTAAAGAGAGCGAATAAAACTCTACGCGATTCCCGTAGTGAATAGTAACTATTCACTATTCATTCTACAATCGAATCCTTAAATCGACTTTAATAAAATAATAAAATTCCAAAATATTAAATCCTCAAATCCTCAATTTTAATATCTCATTTCTTGAATATAATAATATATAATTCACTGCCCGGTCAAATACTACACCAAAATAAATTTTGGAATTTCTGAATTCCGATCGTCTTTGCATTCACTTATTTACTCCGTAGATCATTAATATGACTTCGGAATATCCACACTACGTCTCGTACATAGGTGGCATGAAAAATCTTCTTAACCCTCAAAATCACTATTCATCCACCAACTTCACTATTCACTGATGCACTTAATCATACTAAGAAAAGTTTTAAATTATACCAAAAATTCGGGTTATTATAGGATCCGTAGACCGACGGACCGACCGGAAGAAACCTTTCAGAGAACCGGAGTTACGGTAAGTGTTGTACCGCCGATTGCAAGAATAATCGAATGTTGATAGAAAATGGGTGTATATGAACATAGCCAGAATTGGCTTATATAAAGCGTCCGGTAGATATCACAGACCGGGATGAGAAAGTATTGAAATGAAACCAGAGAGTTGAAGAGTCAACCTGGAACTGGAGATTGCTATATTGGAAGAGTAACCTCGGCTATTTTCTTAGATTCCGGGATGGAATCCTTTTAAGTAGGGGAGACTGTAATAACCCCAAATTTTGGACTTAGTTAATTTTTTTTTTTTATTTGATGAAGAGTAAAATCCTGATGAATAGTAAATTTCTGAGCCAAAAAAGATTTTCAGACCACCCTATATACGGGGCGATATAATAAACTTTCAAAGTCGTATTAGTGATATGCGATGTAAATGAAGGAATGCAAAAGCTGTCAGAATCGGAAAAATAGCATTTCTGTTTTCTCCGAAATTTCACCAATAACGGACGGATTAATTATTATTCGAAAGTATTGGAGGATTTAAATTATCAATTCCATGGATATGGATTTAATAAAAGAATTAGTGATATCAAGAGCGTTTACGGTAAACTACTTCGATAGAACACTTAAGAAACCCTGCGAACATTCTACGCGATTAATCGGGGACGGAACAACGAGACACTTACGGGATTAAATATAGGCATGGAAGTAACATGTAACAAGATTAATTGGAGGAATGCAACATTTGGATCATCCATGTGAAAGGAAAACAAATCAGTAAAGCAAACCAGTAAAGCTACTTTAGCCAAACGCGTGCATGCTCGACACATGTCCGATGACAAGCCAAAATGGGATGACTCACCACTTGACCACCAAAATATCAGCACAATTATCAAGTAACCAAGGCAAAAGGAAGAAAAGAAAACTCTCCCCCGTTTCTTCAACAATCTGCTCAGCTTGCACAAGGAGAAGAGAAAAATTCATAACTCCAAATCTACTTGTCCTAAAATCACCAAATTTTAACCATAGCTTCTCCACTCCATGGATAACATTCGTTCAAAATTTCATGGTCAACAAAGGAGTGTAGCCTAGCCAAATCCCTTCCCCAAGTTGGAGAACCCAAACTGTCCAGTTTCTGTCCAGCGGAGAGATGGGGCTCAAAACCCTAGCTAGGAAGCTTAGAATTTGATGATCTATGACTCAAAAGAAATCTTATGAAGAGCACAAGGTCTGGTAAAAATCTTAGCACCAAACTCTTATTTTTCGATTTGTTATGGATTTTACAAGATGAAGATGAATAGTAACTTTTCATGATTCTTGATTTTGTTTCTTAAGGATTAAGCTTGTTAAGGTTTAAGCTTGTTAAGGTTTGTTCAAAGCTCAAGGAAGGATTATAAACTATTGTTAGTGTATATGAAGTATCAAGGAAGGTATAAACTCTTGAAACCCTTAGTTATAAATTGATTTATATGGTTAGTTTTAAGTATAGTTTAGTTAGTTTGATTATGAGGATGATTAAGTGATTTTGATGAAAGTTTGATGTTGATTTGATGATAAGCAAGTAGATGTTGGTTTTGACTGGTTGATGATGATTATGGTTTAGTAATGATGTTGAGGATTTGACTTGGTGATTTGGTTGGATTGATTATGTAAAGTTTATGATTAAACTTTGGAATCGTTAAAACATAGCCGTTATAATGCCCGATTTTACTTAGCCTTGTTTTGTTTGTGATGTTCGAACATAATACCTTTTGTCCAAGGTCACCACTGCCTAGTATAGTGTAGGTCTTGTTTCGAGGTTCGTTTTGGTGCGAAGATCATGTGAATCCGATTTACGGTTTAGGAGAAACGAGTGTTTTAGTAAAGGATGTTTCGCGAGACCAAACGATACCACTTAGTCAACTTTGAGGCTATGATCGAACCACTTAGAGGTCATAATAGTATGTAAAACTTTGTGATAACATGCGAGGTATGTTTAGGAAGACCCTCGAGAAGATTTCGTTTTAAAAGGATTATATCTCAATTTTATAAAAATGCGTGAGCGAGCATGCTCGAGTAGAAGTTCTTAAGGAGTTAATTTGGAAATGGACTTTGTACTTGAGATAGTATATACTTAGTATGGTGAAAGCGTTTAAGTTATTAATCTTGAACCTTGTGTTGATTCTAGATTACTGGACCAACCTGAGACTTACTGCTACTTCGGGATTTCCAGGCAAGTTTTCTCATTCCATGCTTTATTTTAATTATAATATTCTGATGATGCATATGATATTATGCATGCTTTCAAACCTCACGTCGTATATAGATGTGATGGTATAAAATTGTTGAGATGAAATATATGCATATGATAAATGCATGCAAGTTTCTAAATCTATACCTTGAAGTATTGACTATATAATACTACTTTTGCCATGTATAAGATTTGACAGTTTTGCGATATATCTTATTTCTGGTTGAAATGGATTTGACCTTTGGATTATATAAGATCTCTTGAGTTAAGTAGTTATGAACCGGTTTACTTGGTAGCTCTAAATATAAGAGCATATTCATTGTTTTCGACTCTAAATCGGGAGTCGGTATTTTGAGATATGTAGATAGCCGTGGAAACCCGGAGGGATACCATCGGCAGAATACTATGTATTTTGAGGATTGTTATTCGAAGGTGATATCAT
Source organism: Heracleum sosnowskyi (assembly GCA_030848705.1). Lineage (NCBI taxonomy): Eukaryota > Viridiplantae > Streptophyta > Magnoliopsida > Apiales > Apiaceae > Heracleum > Heracleum sosnowskyi. The sequence continues at coordinate 14,119,601 of CM061238.1, forward strand.
TCGGAGAATGATATTTACTTACTATATCTTTCAAGGAATGTTATTTGAGTATTATCTCAGTCGAGAAATACTATTTGAATACTATTTCAGTTATATATGCTAAAGGAAGGCATAGCGGTTTTCGAAAGTATATTGTGATACTTGCTTTATGATTATTTATTTAGTGAATATTATTTTGGAATATTCATTTAGTCTTTATTTATTTAATGAATATTATTTTGTAATATTCATTTAAGGCTTATTTATTTAATGAATATTCTGTTGAATATTCATTTAATCCTTATTTACTTAATGAATATTATTTTTAAATATTCATTTGAGGTTTATTTATTTAATGAATATTATTTTCGAATATTCATTTAATCATTATTTACTTAATGAATATTACTTTAGAATATTCATTTAGTTATTATTTACTTAACGAATATTATTTTCGAAATTCGTTTAAGGTTTACTTATTTAATAAATATTATTAATTATTTTCAAATCAAAACGAGGTTCCCAAAACACTGTTTTTCCCATTTGAATCTGTCTTTTAAGAAAGATTTAAATGCTCGCTCAACTATCAAAAATATGGGAAACCTGATTTAAGCGACTACTACTCTTTTTAAACTCTCAATTCAAAAACTGTCAAGGGACAGATGTTTTCTCGGAGCAATTTAATTGCTGCCAGTCAATTGTTGTGTTACCACCTCAACGATCGAGGGGTAAATTGATGGAACAAGTCGATATCCATTAACAAGCATCGCTTGGGAAATATTGGAGAATCTTCCTTTCCAACCTAGATATAACTACTTAGTGGAGTCGTATCAACAAGTGTTACACTTGGGGAAAGGAGGACGATCTTTACGTTTCAGAGTCATGGATTTCATCTGAACTAGGAGTGGTGTAAGTGGTCTAGTTGCGCGGACCCATCCAACTTTTATTGCCCCAAATGGGCCGGGAGGTCATAGTAAGGCGGTAGACAATGTCAGGCTGTCGTGATTCTTCCATCTACATGTAGAAAACTATTTGAGCGGCTACTGATCATAGCAAGGTTAGGCACAGCGGGCGCGGTAGCAACTCCAGTATTGGTTCATCATCCAATTTGGATATTTCTGCAACATGTATTGGGGTAAAGGACCAATCATGTTGGCAGGAGGTCGAAAAGTGTTTGGAAATGAAGTGACAATAAATTCATGCAACTTCATCTTTTATTTTATGAGTTGTGACTCTGATAAAACCTGATTAAGGATATATATGCATAAGTGGATTTTGGGTTACAGAAACATTATATTAATTTTCCTCGTAACTTCATCTTATATGTTATACAAGTCTCTTATCCGTTAAAGGCATAACATGTGATTACAAAGATATTTTCGAACTATATAGTGTTTTGAATCAATGAATAGGCTTTAAGCCTTGATTCCAATATTTGATATCTATTTTAAAAAGATATGTTTTGAGTCTTGGTTTATCACACTGATACCAAGGATTTCCAAATGATTACGAAGAGTATATAAGTATGATTATAAGTCATCCGGTGTTTTAAACGATATACTATTTTGGGGTTAGACCCTAATAATGATAAAAGTTTTGATCCCATATGGATTATCTCCCTAAAAGGTTTAAAGATTTAAACTGGAATAGAATTCTTGCTGAGCACTATTAGCTCATTCTTGCTTTATTAAATATTTACCTCGTGTTACAAGAGCAAGGGAATGGAGAGACCACCCTGGAGTTAGTTGATGCAGGATGGATACTGTCGGTGTGAGCAGAATAGTTGCAGCTTCAATTAGTGAGAATTATTTTGAGTGGGTTTGTATTACTAAACCTTGTATAGAATTGTGAGGTCTATTATTGTAACTTCAGGTAGAGGTTGTAAATAACAGATGAGGTCCTGGATAGTACATTTGGTTTGTAATAACAAGTGTTGATTATTGTTGCTCATTTCCAAGGCTATAACTTGTGTGTGTGCGCGTAAGTGATTGGGGTCTTTGGAGTTGTATTATGAGAATGTTGTAAGTAATGCAGGTTTTGTATCATTGATGGAGCGTGACAACCCAGATTCCTGACCCCGGATCTGGGGGTGTTACATTGGCCATTTGTCTGAGGGTGATATGCAGTAGCAACACGATGATTGATATTAAACCTGGCCATCAAAGATGCAAACTTGCGGTTGCAAAAATGCGTACCCTCATCATTGATGATTACCCTTGGAGTTCCGAAACGCGTGAACATTTGCTTATGAAGAAAACTCAGCACCACTTTAGCGTCATTGGTCGGTAAAGCCTTTACCTCAACCCATTTAGACACGTAATCCACAGCTAACAGTATGTACTGATTATTGCAGGACGAAACAAACGGTCCCATGAAATCTATTCCCCACACGTCGAAAATCTCCACTTCAAGCAGCATATTAAGAGGCATCTCATTCCTCCTAGAGATATTACCAACCCTTTGGCATCGATCACACCTCAACACAAACTGATGAGCGTCTTTAAACAGAGTTGGCCAGTAGAAACCTGCCTGAAGAACACGAGTAGTTGTCTTCTCTCCACCATAATGACCTCCATAAGTGGTGGAATGGTAATCTCGCACAACACCCTCAGTTTCACTATAAGGAATGCATCTCCTTATCATCTGATCAGCTCCTTGCCTAAATAAGAATGGCTCGTCCCAACGGTACCACTTCACATCATGTAGAAACTTCTTCCTTTGAGCATAAGAAAACTCAGCAGGGATGACATTACTCACAAGATAGTTCACAATATCTGCAAACCATGGTTCTTCATCTTGCACCCCAAAAAGTTGCTCATCAGGAAAAAAATCATTGATAAGAGTTTTATCACCGGCATTCTTACCTTGGTCTTCCAATCGTGACAAATGGTCAGCCACCTGGTTTTCTGTACCCTTTCTGTCTTTAATCTCCAAATCAAACTCTTGGAGCAAAAGAACCCAACGAATCAACCGAGGCTTTGAATCTTTCTTAGAAATCAGATAACGAATGGCGGCATGATCAGTATAAACTACTACCTTTGTCCCAAGCAAATACGACCTGAATTTCTCGAAACTGTAGACAATGGCTAAGAGTTCCTTCTCTGTAGTAGTGTAGTTCAGCTGAGCATCGTTGAGAGTTTTGCTAGCATAGTAAATCACATGAAACACCTTGTTCTTCCTTTGCCCAAGAACAGCTCCCACGGCATAGTGACTAGCATCACACATCAACTCAAACGGTTCATCCCAGTCAGGTGCAGTGATAATAGGTGTAGTCGTCAACTTCTTCTTCAAGAGCTCGAAAGCAGCTAAGCAATATTCATCAAACTTGAAAGGAACATCCTTTTCCAACAAACTACATAAGGGTTTTGAAATTTTGGAGAAGTCTTGAATGAATCGCCGATAGAAACCCGCATGACCAAGAAAACTGCGAATTCCCTTAACTGAAATTGGTTGAGGAAGATTTTCAATTGTCTCCACCTTGGCATTATCCACTTCAAGCCCCTTGCTAGATACCTTATGCCCAAGAATGATTCCTTCTTGCACCATGCAGTGACATTTTTCCCAATTGAGCACCAAATTGGTCTCAACACACCTTTTCAGCACCATGCCAAGATTCTGTAGGCACTGGTCATAAGACGTTCCAACCACTGAGAAGTCATCCATGAACACCTCCACATTAATGCCAATCATATCTGAAAAAATGGCCATCATACACCTCTGAAAAGTTGCTGGTGCACCACAGAGTCCGAAAGAAACGCGACGGAACGCAAAAGTGCCAAAAGGACATGTGAATGTGGTCTTCTCCTGATCTTCTGGAGCAATACAAATCTGATTGTAACCTGAATAACCATCCAACAGGCAATATAACTCATGACCAGCCAACCTGTCTAGCATCTGATCAATGAACGGCAGAGGGAAGTGATCTTTTCTGGTGGCTTTATTCAGCTTTCGGTAGTCCATGCAAATTCTCCACCCTGTAACTGTACGAGTAGGGATGAGCTCATTCTTCTCGTTAGCAACTACTGTCATGCGTCCTTTCTTAGGCACACATTGCACCGGACTCACCCACGAACTGTCTGAAATAGGATAGATAATTCCTGCGTCCAGCCACTTCAGAATTTCTTTCTTCACCACCTCTTTCATGATAGGATTAAGACGCCTTTGAGGATCCACAGTTGGTTTACTTCCTAGTTCAAGCGGAATCTTATGCATGCAATACGAAGGGCTGATTCCCTTGATATCCGCTATGGTCCAACCAATTGCTGATTTGAACTCTATTAGAATTCGCAAAAGTTTTTCTTCTTCACTACCTGACAAGTTAGATGCAATAATCACAGGTAAAGTAGATGCATCACCTAAGAAAGCATACCTCAAGTGCTCCGGTAGTGGTTTAAGTTCAAGAGTAGGAGCTTCTTCAATAGACGGCTTGAGACGCTCCTGAGAATTTTTCAGCTCAGCTATGCCAAGAGAATCAAATGGCATGTCAATCTTTCTTTTCCACGGAGAAGCATTCAAGAACTGCAGTTGCTCTTCTCTTTCTTTGTCTTCCGTCTCAGAATCCCCTATCATTACCTTCTCCAATGTATCTGTCTTAAGCATTTGCTCAATCTCCGTATACACCGCAGACTCAACCAAGTCCACTGAAAAACATTCTTCTTCCTCTGTAGGGAACTTCATTGCATTGAACACACTGAAGGTGACATTCTGGTCATGCACCCTCATTGTAAGTTCCCCTTTCTACACATCGATCAAAGTACGGCCTGTAGCTAAGAACGGTCTTCCCAAGATAATAGGAATCTTCTTGTCTTCCTCAAAGTCCAGGATCACAAAATCAGCAGGAAAGATAAGCTTATCCACTCTAACCAGCACATCCTCCACTATGCCCCTTGGATATGTGATCGACCGATCAGCCAGCTGTAAGGACATGTTTGTAGGTTTAGGCTCAGGAAGTCCAAGTTGCATGAAGACAGAAAACGACATCAGATTAATACTAGCTCCCAAGTCACACAAGCACTTGTTGAAAGATAGATTGCCGATTGTGCACGGTAGGTGAAACTCCCTGGATCCTTGAGTTTTGGAGGTAACTTCTGCTGTAGAATAGCACTGCACTCTTCAGTTAAAGCAACGGTCTCCAAGTCTTCGAGTTTCAACTTCCGAGATAGAATACCCTTCATGAACTTTGCGTAGCTCGGCATTTGTTCTAGAGCTTCCGCAAAAGGTATATTGATCTGCAACTTCTTGAAAACTTCGAGAAACTTAGCAAACTGCTTATCCAACTTCTGCTTTTGAAGACGTTTAGGGAATGGCGGAGGAGGATAGACCTCCTTGGTTTCTGTATTCTGCTTCAGAACAGATTTCTCAGTCGAATGATCACGCTTTTCCGCTTTGCTTTCCCCCAAACTGGCTTTTTCCACTTTTTCTTCATCTTCTGACAGAACCTCAGGCGCGAGCGCGCTTCCTAGGGCGCGGGCGCGCCCACCTTCTGTTGGAAATCCAGAAATTTTTTCGTTTTGCTCAGTTTCTGAATTCTGGTCCCCCGTAACCTTTCCAGAACGCAAGGTAACTGCTTTGACATGTTCCTTGACCTCTCTTTTGCCAGGATTAGCTTCCGTATCACTAGGGAGAGTTCCATGTGGTCTGTTCAACAAGGCGTTGGCAATCTGACCGATTTGATTCTCCAGAGTCTTGATGGAAACAGCTTGGCTCTTGCACATTAGCCTCAATTCCTCCAATTCAGACTTTTCATTAGACGACTGACCAACGTTGCCTTGAGATGGTTGTTGAAACCCTGGTGGTTGATACGGTTGCCTTGGAGCATACTGCTGCTGAAAACCAGAAGAGTTGAATGGCTTAGCTCCAAATTGCTGACCTTGATACTGCTGATACGGCTGTTGTGGTTGTTGCTGGCCACCCTGATTGTTACTCCAGCTGAAATTAGGATGGTTCCTGTTGTTGGGATGATAGGCATTAGGCACTGGCTGCTGCGATCTCTGAAAATTGCTCACAAACTGCGCCGATTCACTAGATATGGCACACTGATTTGTGTCATGTGCCCCTGCACAAAGCTCACACACACTAGCCACCTGCTGAACTCCATAGTTAGATAAGGAATCCACCTTCATTGACAAAGCCTTCAGCTGAGCTGCTATTGCCGTAGCTGCATCCACTTCCAGAACCCCTACTACCTTGCCTTGTGATAACCTCTGAGTTGGATTCTGATATTCATTAGCAGCCATCATCTCAATTAGTTCATAAGCTTCATCGTAGCTCTTAGCCCAAAGAGCTCCACCTGATGCCGCATCAAGCATTGGTCGTGATTGACCTCCCAGACCATTATAGAAACAATTGATCACCATCCAATCAGGCATTCCATGATGAGGACACTTCCTAAGCATCTCCTTGTAACGCTCCCAAGCTTCACATAAAGTTTCTCCAGAATGTTGTGCAAACTGAGTAAGAGCATTCCTGATTGCTGCTGTTTTAGCCATAAGGAAGAATTTAGTGAGAAACTTCTGAGCAAGATCCTCCCATGTAGTAATAGAGCCTGCTGGTAGAGAGTGCAACCAGCCTTTAGCTTTATCCCTCAGAGAAAATGGGAAAAGTCTCAGCTTCACAGCATCTTCCGACACTCCGTTGAACTTGAAGGTGTCGCAAATCTCGATGAAATCCCTAATATGCATATTAGGATCTTCCGTTGGAGCACCCCCAAACTGAACTGAGTTCTGCACCATCTGAATCGTGCCAGGCTTGATTTCGAAGGTATTAGCTGCAATGGCTGGCCTGACAATGCTAGATTGAATGTCATTGATCTTCGGCTGAGAAAAGTCCTTCAAAGCCTTCGTTGCTGTTACTGCTTGATCTCCCATAACTAGACTTAATTCAAGTTCTTTCCGAGATTGAGAACGTGTTCGCATACACGCTCACTAAAGTATCTGAAACACACCAAACAAAGTAAAATTGATGAGTATAATCCGAGTCAGTGAACTTTAACGACCACTGATGACAAGCACATAAACTAAATAATAACACCGAGTCCCCGGCAGCGGCGCCAAAAACTTGTTCACACAATATCACGCAAGTATACGCGGTCACAAGTAATATAAGAATAAGTAGAGTTCGTTCCCACAGAGACTGCTTTGGTTATTATAGTTTTGCACCTATGCAACAATGTATGGATATCGTTCAATGCTAAGACAAGTATCAAGTTGTGTTTTGATTAACTAAATTATCTAACAATTTATCAAGACTATAATTAACTAAAGATTGCTGTTGAATTACTTATGAGAATAAAACATGGGATCCTAACTTCATTAAATACTTCATTCAGAGTTTTTCGTCTTTAATCAATGCATGTGACAGTTGTGATAACTAATCGGATAACACGAAATCAGTACACGCTACCTTTCAGTATACGTATACCAAACCACTCAAATATCCACAAAAGAGATAGAAGTTGGGCAGACACCAATTATGCTTAGACCCTATATGTCTATAAGATTTGAAAACATAATGGTTTAACGAGCAAGTTATCCATTCAGATTACATAGGGCAGGTAAGATGGTTAAAATCACCTACTAATCATGCATGACAAACATACATAAACCTATGCTAGCATGGCAAGTTCTAAACCTCTATATCCATTTTCGCAATCAATAGAGATTAACAAACAATCTTAGATGTTAGCTACGCATCCAAGAAGAATAAGCACAACCAAACTAGGATATCAATTAGCCATCACACACACATCTTTAAAACAATTAACTACTAAAATCCATAAATAAATCCGTTAGAATCCCACGACGACGATTAGTTCATAATCGAACCGTTCATCATCGTGGGTTCTGATGAAAACATGATAATAACAAGTCTAGAATACTGAATTAAAGTGCTAGGGTTTAAGAAAGAACAAACGAAACCAACGAGAATCCAAAGTATCGCCTAATTAGAAGAATACAAAGATAATATGAAAAGTAGATCTTCGTAATCAGCCGTCTCTTCGTTCTCCTCACCGGTGGATGATTATGTATGTATGTATCTCAATGTATGTCTCAGAAATCGTCCACCAATAGTTTATATAGGCTGTAGGGTTGACTGGTCCTTTGGCAACTTTCCTTTTCTGACTCAGAATTGCCTTTCTTCAACATTGCTAGGGCGTGGGCGCGCTTCCTAGGGCGCGGGCGAGCCTGATCTCTGTCCAAATCCTGCCATTTTGCTTTTCTTGACGCTTCCTTGCGCTCTCTCGCTCCGCAACCTCTCGGCCTTCACAGAAATGCTCAAAGCACCACTGCAATCCACAGGAACTCCACATCTCTGCTGACAAATCAAGTCTGCAAATACTAACACAAAACACATCACAAACACCACACAGTTGAGAACAAACGATCAATTTAAGCCAATTTAGGACGATCCAAATGGATATGAAATCCACTTATCATAACCTCAACAAGTTGCTGTCATGAGAAAGTTACTGTCAACCTAAGTCTCTATCTGTTTTAGACAGCATGTTCTCTTTGACTTTGCTTAAATTGAATTTTGTGCCAGTCTCTTACTTGAAAGCTGATTTTTGAGTGACACTAACTTGCATGGTTGTTAATGTTGAAATTGGTCAAGGGTTTTTCTTAATTGGTCAGTTTTGTCTTGATTGTTGTATTAGTGGTAGACAATCACTTAATTGCAATCTGTGGTAGTTGTATGGGTATTCCAAACTGTTGACCGTTTACATCCCTCTTAACCTAGTATGCCTATAAAATGAATTTTAGGCCATATTAGTGAATCATTTAGAAAAAGGGTAAAATGGAAAACAAAGTAGGAATTGAGTACAGGCCTAAGCCTTGTGGAAGTGAACCCTACAATGAAGAGGTAGAAGCGATGTTTGACATGCTATGGGATGCTCTTGACGAGGAAGAGGAAAAAGCACTTGCAGCCAAGGCCGTAGAGGAGGCCAAGGTGCAAGAAGAGGAAAAGGAGTTTCAATCTCTCCTCAAGGAAGAAGGAACCACAGAAGAGAAAGTTAGGGAAGAAGTCCTAGAATTGGTTAAAAAAGATTGTACTGATTAGTTAATCTTACCAATTGTAGTATTTTCCCTTTCTTCATTTCAATAAAAATTTCTCTTTCTGCAGTACTATTTGATTCCTATGTGTGTTGTTTAATTGTTTATCTGATAGAACAATGTTTTGAATGAATGATGAATCAGTAATAAATATTGCATTTGTTTAACTGGTGTCTCTTCAGTTAAGTTTTCATTCATAACGGTTTCTATACAAAGTCTTGACAGTGTTGTTTTTCCCGCAAGGGTTGCTGTCATCAAGAAAAGTAGCTGTCACAGTTTTCTAGACAGTAGGCTTCTCGACAACAATAAACGACTTTCTATCATGACTTGTAAAAGATACTGTCACATGAGAACTTAACGATGACAGTAAGTTTTGCGCGGAATGTTTCTGTCACGCAAAACATGTTGTCATCACACCAAAGTTACTGACACGGTTGTTGTAAGCGCACAGGTTACTGTCAAAGTAGTGGACCGTTAAAATTGGACACACTTCCTCCACGAGGAGAGAGAAATCAGCCAGTAACCCACGTGACAGTTAATTGGGTTAAGACACGATTTCACTTTTCCACTTTGTCAGTTAAACGCTTGAACTTCCCTCTAAATTCATCGAACATACAACTGTTCTCAAAAAGCAAACACAACACTCTCCTTTCTCTTCTCTCCAAGCAATTCATCTTCTACTCTCTCTCTTCTCTCTCACAAAGCAAAAATGGCCCCCAAACAATCAATTTCGCAAACCAACTTTGCTGGCATCTACTCACCAAGTGATTCTGGTGAGGGATTCAAAGGGCTTGTTTACTTCATGAATAAGTCCTATCTTGGGTATGCAATTACCTCTACTCCTGTTCTTGACCTAGACAGGATTGAAAGTTTTTGGGCGACAGCTACTGCTCACGAAGATGGTGACATCTCCTCCATTCAATTCAAAATCAAGGAGCATAGCTACTCTCTCAACGCTCAGGGCATCAATGCAGCTCTAGGAATTGTGTTGGAACAAGGAAAGTGTTACTCTGAGCTTGCTAGTGATGAAACCCTGAAGAAGCTCTTCTTGAAGATTGGGTACTCTGGACCAATTCTTGAAGAGGGAACCACAAAATGGTACCCTTCTGGTGAAATGGACAGGAAATATCTCCGCAAGGAGTGGAGCATGGTGTTTGATGCTATGGTGAAAGTGTTCTCTACCAAGACCACAGGCTGGAATGGTATTCCCACCTACATCAAGAAGCTCACTCATTCTCTTGTTCATGGGTATAAAGTGGATGTTGGAAAGCTGCTCATGGCACACTTCAAGGCTGCCATAGGTAAGAAGGTAAACATTTATCCTCGCTTTCTAATGTTGTGCATCAATTCTTTATGTGACTTTGATGAGAATGCCCCTCGTTTGGAGGTGTGCCCTGTACTGAAAAGAAACACTCACACAACTCTCACTTCACAGAACTTAAATGCACATATTCCACTATGTTTCACTAAGCACATGGTTGATCAAGTGTCTGACCTTGATTTTCCTTTGCCTCCTGGTTTTGATACCTTCACTATTGAGAATGAGACTGCATTAGACCCAAATTCAGTCAACCCTCATTCTGCCCCATACACTCAGCCTAGGTTCTCTAGACTTCCCAAAGTACAGAGACAAGCCTTACAAGAAACCAGAAAAAGACCCCTAGAAACTGGTGTTGGTGGTAGTGCTGAGAGTCAAGAGGGAGTTCCTGCACCTAGTGCAGCAAATAAGGAAGGTAGTCAATCAGAACCCACAGTGGTTCCTCCTGAGCCTAAGAAGAAGAGAGCTAAGAGGACCAAAACCACTGTCAGCCACCCTGCAGTCTCCCAAAAGACTGTAGAGGAACATAGGGAAATAAACTCCTTTTTAGATGTGCCCTCTCAACATGGACCATCTATTGAAATTGGCCTGTCTCCCAAGGCCTCCTGTAAAGAGTCTGCACAACCTCATGTTCCAACTCATGAGGAGCCCCCACTTGCAGATATACATATGGAGTCAGGACACTGTGAGGATTTCAATTCTCCTATTGATGCTTCTCAAGTTACATCTGAGAAGCAGCCACTATTCACTTCTCCACTTTCACCTTCTTCCTTCCCTACACATTCATTTGTTTCTTCTCCACAACCTAGAGAGGGGGACAGTCCCAACCCTTCAGGTTTTGATCATCCATCTCCAATCATGGATGAGCCCCCATCAAGTGGTCCACAAGAACCCATTTCTCAAAGTGAGATGGACACCACTTCTTCAAACACTGGGAAAGAGCAAAGTACAACTCTGCTAGAAAATGAAACAGCCAGTACTTTGTTCAATCTCTAAGGAGCATCTTACCTTAGGGAAGATGCTGTCACAGCCCAAGTTGCTGTCAAGGACACTGTGGATTTTGCTGTCATGGGTGACCCTGCTGTCAAGGACTCAGCTGCTGTCAAGACCAAACCTGCTGTCCATGTTGCAGTGGAACCTACTGTCAATATTCCAACTGATAGCAACATTCCTGGAAAAGCTCATGTCACATCTATTCAGCCTGACTTTGATGCTGTAACTATTGAGGATGTCTCTGATGATGATGTGCCACTATCTTAGTTCTTAAAGGTACATTCTAAACCATCTATTTCTTTGCATGACAGTACTGCTCATACACATGCATCTAAGATGAGTGAAGGTGTGCAAAAGAAAAGAGAGATAAAAGAAAAGAGAGGTGAGCATAAAAATGAGAGGCAGCCAAATGAGCTGGCAAAAGGTGAGGGACTTGAGCATGTCCAGAGTGAACTTGAGGGAGCCCCACATATCCAGGCCTTAGGCCATGAGAGTTCTTCTGTGAGGAGTGATGAGATCACTCAGAAAAACACTGAGAGTGTGAGAACCCCCACAGCCTCCAAGCCCCAGTCTTTTCCTTCCCCTCCAAGAAGGTTAAGATCAGGTGGCTCCTCTACATCCTTCAGGTTGCAAACTCTAGAGAACATGTGCCTATCCATGGAATCCAAGCTTGACAGCCTGTCTACCATGGTGGCCTCTGGATTCTCCACAATTAAAGAAGCTCTACAGGTTCTTACTGCTAGTCTTGATGCTGCCAACTTACCTAAGGGGGAGAAAAGGGCAAGATCAGAATCACCAAGGGCAAGATCAAGGAGGGAAATATCAGAATCAGAAAGAGTCTCCAAGCAGGATGTTGCTCAGGGGGAGCCTGTCTCAAAGAAGACTTCAAGGAGTGAGGGGGAGCCTGCAGTTAAAAGAAGATCACAGCCTGCAAAGAAGAAAAGGGGATCAAAAGCAGAATCAGGAACTAAGGGGGAGCAAGTGCAAGAGACTGAGAATCTCTTTGAGTATGAGATGGCTGGAGAGACATTTCTAATGTCCAAAGAAACCCTGGAAGCAATGCAAAGGGAGGTTCCCTCCAAGAATCCAATTTTACCTCATGTAACAATAAGAGAGCCAACTCCAATTCCAAAGGAGAGTGCTCTTGAAAGGCAATGGAGAGAAAAGGAGGAACAGAATAAGTTGGGAAAAGGAAAAGACAAGATGCCTGAATACATCCTGTCAGGAAACACTTGGAGTGAGGGAACTGAGTTCAGTCAAGAAGATGCAACTGCTCTAATGGTTGACTACAGGGAAAACACTTTGAAGAATCATGATGAGGACTTCTACAAGATGGTTGATGGAGCTATGAAGGAACCAAGCAGAAGGCTGAGTAACTGCTCAACCTTACTTAAGGAGAAAATCATCAGTGTATGTGTAAAAATCAATGAAGAAAGGAGGTGGGCTATTGATGTGTACTTAAACACTAGAATATCCATGCTCATTACTATGCAGTTGTTGCAGAGTCTTCCTGCAAGAGTGCTGACAGTAATGAAGAACAAAATCATAGCAAACCACACTGTCTTCAATGAGATTCTACATCTGCAAATGATGAACCTAATTGCTGAGAAACTCCCAGAAGTCTACACCAATCCATTCTGTGTCTACTATGAAAGTACCACTAAAAGTGGTAGCAGGAGATGTGCATACATGAGTCTAGGAGGCACTTCAACAATGGAGTCAAAGTCAATCTTGAAGGTACTACACATGATTCTCAACTCTAAAGCCAACAAGGAAAGAGTTCTTGCTGTTAAAGCAATCTATGACATGCTGGTGAAAAGGGACAAAGAACTGAGCTCTACTATGAAAAAGATGATCTCCAAAGCTAACTCCAACAGAGCTGAACAAGGAGAAAGCTGCTCCAATGATGTTCCTTTTGATGATGATGATGACTTGGATGGTAATGGAGGAACTGGTAAAGCTGGGAATGCTAGTGGAAGCACCTCTGGGAATGTTGGATCCAAATCCCAAGAGGAAAGTAAAGAAGAAGCTCCTGTGCAAGAAAAGAAAGATGCTGGAGCTACAGAAGAAGATGAGTCTGAGATAATTGAAGCTTTGGAGGCAAGTATTTTGAGGTGTGCCATAGACAGCATAAATGCTGAGAAAGAAACTGTCAAGAAAGATGCCGTCATGGAAGACACTGTCAAGAAAGATACTGTCACTAAAGATACTGTCAACAAAGATGCTGTCAAGGGTGAAATCAAGTCCACTGTCAAACCTAAGAGAACTAAATCCTTGGCTAGGGCTTGGTTCTCTAGACAGGAACTTGAACCTGAGGAGACTTCAACAGTAAAGAAAGGCAAACACAAGTACTCAGGAAAGGAGAAAGCCACTGGACTTGGCAGAAAACTGAGAAAGCCCATTCAGTCAAAACTCTACAGCTCTTTGGATCTGTTGGAAAAGGAATCTATGCAAATCAAGAGTGTTGAGGTGAAGTTGGACAACAACAAAGAAGCATCTGAATATACTCTTTGGCTTGACTCATCACAGTTTGTGAAAGTTGAAAAGGACTTCACCATTAAGGTAACCTCACATGATGTATCAGCAACTCTCGCATTCTCAAGGAGAACAGAAGCAAGGAGGATTGATTATTTTTACCTGGTACGAATGGTCGATCTAATGCAAGGCTATGGGAATGTCCCTGAAAATGTCATGAACCACATTCTAGCTTACAAAGCTGAAAGGGATATGGAATTCTATCAGAAGTTTGGAGAATGGTCACTCTATGATGATTCTGACATTGCTCACTTGCTGGAGTATTCTGAAGAAGAGTTAGTTGATTATGGTGATGAAGATCCTGAAGTAGAAGTGCAAACTCAACCAAGTCAGGAAGGTTCCTCAAACCCCACAGAGAAAGATGCCACTGAAGACATGGAAGCTCCACTACTGAATAAATGCAGAGAAGCCAACAGAGTGGAGAGTCAAGCACCCAATTACCAACCTTGTGTAGTAGAAAGTCCATTAAGGATCATATTCATAAATGAAGAGATTCTTGTTAGAAGCTTTCATAAGCTAAAGACAAGTGCCTTGAAAGATCTACTCTACTTGGTGATTGGATCAACTCATTCATTAGAACAGGTATGCTGTTTTGAGATTGAGGAAATTCTGAGTAACAGAAAGGGTGAAGATTCAAAGCTAGATAAATCTAGAAGGAAAACCCTAAATGCATATCCTGGAAGAAGATTCAAGCTTGTCAATGGTGCATTAAAGTTCAGAACTTATGCATTTGGTCAAGAACTATGGATAGACCTTCAGGATGCAAAAGTATGTCTCTCCAAAGTAGTCCAGAAGTATATTGATGAAATTGAAGATGATGCCATTTCTCCTGATGAGATAACAATGGTAGAAGGACTCAGGGAGATTCTGAAAGAAGCTCTCAACAGAGAGGATGAAGCAAGACAGAAGAAGAAATCTAAAGCTAAGTAAAAATTCTTTATCAATTCTGATCTTGGTTAGTTAAGTTGTCAGCATGTACTAATTGTAAATTTGTTGTTATTTTCCATAAAAACAAATTGGGGGAGATTGTTAGGATTTATGGGTGATAGCTATGAGACAACTTAACTAGATATTTTATATACTTAATTTTATTAAGTATGAACATACTGTCACAGCCAGAGTATGTCTATGTAACCGTTTTTGTTTGCTTTAAAATAAGATTCTGGTACATCTTGGTAGAAGTTCATTAGTTTGTTCAAGCCTCAAGAAGTGCTCAAGATGGACAGCAAGAATAAATACTACTGTCACAGCATTGACAATAAGGTTACTTGAAGATAGCATGTTGCAAGTCACGACAGTACATTTAATCTGACAGCAACATTGGCGGAAGCCCTCTGACAGCAACTTTATCTTAGCCTGACAGCAAGCTTGGAAATCCTGACAGCACCTTCTGCAGGGATTTCTTACTGTCACCAAAAGCACACTTCTGTGACAGCAAGCTTAGCCATCAGGATACTGTCATGAAGGGATATCACTTGTATTGGGGATCCACCCAGTCAAACTTGTGACAGTTTGGATGTTCAAGAAACAGGCGTGCTGTAGTATCCCAACATTGCAACAGGTCTGCAAGACTACGACCGAAGCTCGAAGAGATCACATGACAAAGCTCACCAATTCCAGTGTATGACAAATCTACATCTACTGAATTGTGTTAGCTTAATATGGAAAGTTTCTAGATTGCTTTGTAATGTATTGATAAGTTGTTTGTATAGCAATTTAGGAAAGATTCACGGGTAGGCAAATTGTAAGAAGCTGCCACTTGAAAATGACAGCAGCTTCACTAGACCCGTGTTGATAGTGATAGGTTTAGTTTTTACAAAAACTATCTATCATTCCATTCTTTGTAACAACGTGAGATCTATCACTCGAGAAACTGAAGCTCAAGAAAACATACATTTTCTTGAGGTTGTAGCAGCCCATTGCAAAATAAATAAAACATTTATTTTGTGAGAATTGTTCGTGTGTCTACTCTTGTTTGCAATCGATTAAGTGATAATCTTTAATCTTAGTTTTTGTTGTTGAAACGTAGATTGAGTTTTATCACTATTGCATTCAACCCCCCCCCCCCCCCCCCCTTCTGTAATAGTCAAGGACCAACAAAAACCCTTACTCAAAGGGTGGACAAAGTGGAAGCCACATTAACTCATATGCAACAAGCACAGGAGAAGCAAACTCAACTTTTGACTCAGCTAGTGGCAGCTCAAGGTCTCCCTCTCATTACTCTTGATGATAACAAAAAGGGGGAGAAATCAAAGGAGCTTAATATTCAAGTCACAAAAGTTATGGTCCCAGCCATTTCTTTACCACAGGAGCCACTAGCTATGGGGGAGTCACTCAAGGATAAAATGGATGGCATTGACCTGATTCAACATGCATCTATGAGACTACAACTTGCAGAACAGATAAAAGAACAATGGTCTAGTATAGATGCAAGGGTTAAGAAGATAGCTGAAACTGCAAGAAACAAACATCCATCAACGGATCAAGCTACTTCTACAGCACCATCAACGAATGCCATGGTCTTAGTGTCAACGGTATTGGAGCCACAGACTAAATCCTCTTATGATCTAAAGCCTCTTCTACATGGAGTGATTCCTGGTCCAAGAAAAGAAAAGGGACAAACTTCATGTATTAGAGATGTGGACACAACTACATTTCAAAGATGCTTATCTCCAAAATCCCCAGCTAAACCAAAGGGCGAGAATATTGCTAGGACATTCTATCCTCCTCCATTTCCAGATGAGCTCAAGGTTCTGAGTGAACTCATTATAAAATGCAAGGAAAGCAACAAGCCTGAAATGAGGAATCAAAGAGCAATAGTCTACAGGAATGGGCAAGAGATTTGTGTTTGGGCTGGTCACCCAAATTTTGCTGAAGCTAAAGCTGAGGAATCAGCTAGGGCAGGCATGGAAGCTCTTGCAGTTGCCCAAGCTCTAGATGAAGAGGAAAAACAGCAAGAAGAAAGAGCTAGAGCTGAAGCTGAGGAAGCAAAGGGAAAAAGAAAAAGTACAAGGCAACGTAAAACAAGAGCTAAAAGAAACTTGGCTTTTGATAAGGATGATTCTCAAGACACTGTAACAGATGCCCTTGTAACAGCTGTGCCTTCAACCTTTTCAGATCAAAGTATTGGAGCAAAATTAGCTTGTGATCCTGCACATCCAGTTAATTTTCATGATCAACCAATTGAGCCAAAGGAAGAGCCATTTGAGTTTGATGAAGCTAATGTTCCCAAGTTTCTGGTTCAGATGGAATCAAAGAAGAAATTAAAACAGAAGGCTACTATGGCTAGACCAGCTTTTGTGAGAAGGCCACAAGTTGAGAAACCACCTACCAACCCAGAAGACTTTATCTACATTCCAGATATAAGGGAGGAGTCTGACTTAAACCTCCATCTTGATGACTTGGTGGAAGTGAGAGGAATAGGAGCCACTCATAAACTACCAGAGAGATTAGTGTTTGTCTACAAGGGTGGAAGGGAACAGATTTGGCCTCTACACAGAATTCTAGGAGAGGATTATCAGACCTTGCTAGTGGTGTTCAAGTGCTTAAAGAAAGATTTTGGGTTCACCAAAACTACTAAGTCTGAGGTTGTCTCCAAGATATGTCAAGTAAAAGCTAGCTGGAACAAGCCTAATGCACTTCCCAGAACTCTAAAGGTCCCTCAAACAGGAAAGAAAATTCATCTCCAACCCTTTTGGATGATGGAATTCAGAGACAAGGACAACTGTAGGAGATTCTTCAGAATAGAGGACCAATTGGAAAAGGCATCAAATGAAACTCTTAGATTTATGCAATCCAAGTTGGGTGATCAAGATGAAGAAGATAAGATTTTCTACAGGAGGCTCCAAGCTCAAATTGAGGAGAACAATGCCAAGAAGGGGAAGAAAACAAGGCCACAGAGACAAAGATGGTAAATCTGCTCAGGCTAGAGGAGCAACTCTGTGCACTTGTGTTGTAAGAATTTCTACTTTGTTTTCAATAAATTTTAAAATATCATGAAGCTCAATGCAATTTCTACTTTTGTAATTTGTTTAAGTGTTTTTGTTATCATCAAGGCTCTTGATTTATGGCTGTTATTCTATCAGTCATAAATTGGGGGAGATTGTTAGGAATATGTTGTTCTTGATGATAATTATAAAAACACTTAGTAGATTTTGTGTTAAGTCACTTTTGTAGCTGTCAACGAAACGGTATGCTTTGCAGCTTTCGTTGACAGGTAGCTCATCAACGAAATGAGTCTCATCAACGAAATGAGTGATGTAGCAATTGCACTGTACAATACTTCACTGGTTGATATGCGTTTGTTGTAGGTATTAGATAGGTTTTTTAAGTCATGTTGACTAAGTACTAGATTGGCAAAATAGGTTGGTTAATTGTAAATATAATGTGCCTTGTAATTTTGCCTAAGTGAAGACATGTCAACGGAATGAAGATTACACTATCAACGGAATGAAGATTACACTATCAACGGAATGAATAATATACCATCAACGGAATGAAGAATAAAGCTATCAACGAAATACATCTCACTGCTATCAACGAATCATTATCACTTTTCTGAATAGTTGACAAAGTGATAGTGACAGTTTTCTGACAGATCAAAAGGTGATGTAGAAGTGTACTTTGCATTGGAAGCCATTAAAATGGTCACTGGGAATGAGGAAACATTCCAATTTCCAATTAGGTTCTTGAGTGTGATCATAATAAGCATGGAGACAAAAGACAAGATCTCCAAGGACCACTGGACAAAAGGAATGAAAAGCAAGCTACTGGCGGTTACCTTTAGTTTATTTTAGAGTAGCCAAAAATAGCATTGTAAACTTGGGATATATAACCAAGTGTAGCAGTTCATTTATTGTGAGTGAGTGAGATAGAATAACTTTGTATTAGCTTATTTCAAGAGCACTCTCACTCTACATTAGGAACTGAGCAACTGTGCTACTTTTGTAACACAGATTATTCCCGCAATAAAAACATCTCAGTTGGATCCTCAAAACATCCAACTGAAATTTTATATTTGCTTGTGTTTTTATTTTCTGTGTTAATTTATTTAAAAGTTGTTTTAAGTTTAAAAATATCTAGAATTGTATTCAACCCCCCCCCCCCCCTTCTACAATTCTGTTAGGTCATTTGGGATTAACAATCCATTATCAAAAAGGAGACTTATTAGCTAAGACTCCTAAACTTATCCTTAATACAAGGCTCCTGACGCCTATATAAAGGACCTGATCCTACAATCAAAACTACGTCTTTGGCTTGATTCTCAGTTACGAATTGAGATACGTAGGCATCTTGTGAGGACCGATTTAGTCTCGAAACGCAAGAACAGCCATTAAAGCTCGAAGCTCTCTAAACCCTAGAAATTAATATACAAGCACGTTTTTTAATCCATAACAGGGTCTTTATATTTTTGGAAAAAAGAGATTTTAGTGAGAACAAATATAAAAGGTAATATGTTTTAATTTAAAGGTAATTGTCAGTGATATTTTTGGAAAAAGAGTACATTTTGTTAAAAAAATTGATTTAATTATAAAAGGCAATCAGTTAGTTACTATTTTTATATTATTTTATGTTAGGCTCAAGGCATGTCTGAATACCACTATTAACAAGCCTACACATTGTGACTATGTCACTCTACATGACCTAGTGAAGTTTATCACTGAGATATAGTATAGGTCTTGTAACGCCCCCAAATCCCCTACAGGAATCCAGGTCGTCACATTCTCTCGCGGAATATTCGATCACCTGCTTACAATATAATCTACAACAATAATCATAATAAACTCCATAATCTACTCCACGGGTTATAGTCTTAGAACAAGTACTTAATAATCCAAAAGTTATTACATCACAAATTCTCTTCCCAGAATCTCTGAAATATTATTACAACTTCATAATACTAGATAATAAAACATTAAACAACTTCTTCCCAGCTCGCACCCTTCTCATATACTATAAGGCTAATGCGCTGGATTAATAGCCTTTCCCCTTCCCTTTATCACGGTTCGCCGCACTAGTGCCAGCTCTGGGTGCCGCTGTTTTATAATATTTAAATAGCAAGAATGAGCAAACAGAATGCACAACAAGTATATAGACACCATATGAAGCAACAACAACTCGCTTAAAATATATGTTTTTACCACTTTATAAAACTTCTCCACTTATATAAATATATACTTTTGAAAAGAGATTAACTCGGAAATTCTTATCAATCTCAGAATACTACTCTTATAATGGAATAAATAGATCTCAATAACTTCTCCATACTACTCGAATATAATCCAATAACTTCTTGGAACTACTCAATTGATTTGAATGAATATAATTTAACAACTGCTCAGATCAACACCCTAGTTAACAGAACCACAAAGGCATCAGTTAACAGTTAGGATATCGATGATTGGACTTCTTCTCAAACGCCTACTCAAGTAATGGATTGATCAGTCCATTGTCACTACTCGTTTACTATCGATAGAAGGATGAGCCGACGTCTCGAACACACCCCAAATACTACTCAGTGGGCCGGTGCGTTAGTCCGGTCACTTTTGCCATCTTTTAGTCCAGAATATAAGGTGTCGGAATCTTCGATCACCTTTCAACAATAAATCTCTTAGGCATCACGGTAAAAATAACACGTGCACCTTTATTTACTTCTCAATAAAATACTACTCCAATATCGTTCAGAAACAATGAATGATAAACACCTCCAATAATTTAGTTTTCCTCTTGAATGAGTAGAGGAAATAAATATGAAAACTGTTCTGATCATCGATTTGAAATGAGGTGACCCATATCAGTATTCTCAACTTACTATGTATATATAACTCCACTTATATATATATATATATCAATTAATATATAGTATGAAGATATTATTTAATATATCTCTATCACCTTCTCGGCGAGTACGAATAAAGCATCTCGATAGATGTTCCAACAATATGGACCAACTCATGAAATAAATTTTATAGTATCCGGATAACAAGGTCAATAATAATATATATGCATTTCAAATTGCATGAATAAAATCCAGTATAAACTACTAGATGGAATATTTGCATTTATATTTATCAAAACTTAAATAGCATACTTATGCATTTAAAATATATAAATACTCTGAACAATAGAGTATGAACTAGTAAACTTGCATGGTACTCTGGATGTAGTAGGGGCTCGTTGAGGGGTCCGACAATCTAAACAAGGTCAAGAAAACATGCGATTAATCCCCTATATGATCCACTTATAACTCAATGCTTAAACACTTAAGCCAATCACAAACAAGGCACTAAGGGTCCCTCTAGACTCATACTAAGTCCATGTTAATCGACAAACACTTAAGTCATAAGTTTAGTCCAAACTCGTTCCTCAAATTCATACTTAACGAAGGATATTCTATACATCTTACTAACCATTTCTAACCTTGTTCTTTACACCAATATGTTGCCTTGATAATTCTTAACAAGTTTCGTGTTTTAATCGACTCGAAATTCCTCTTCTAACTTAACCGAAACGGATGGTCAAAATAGTACCTCTAGAGTTGACTTTCCTGAAAATTACTATTCTACGACTCGCACTCCAACACTTTTAATAAATCACTGAAAACATTTTTAAATACGAAACCACTTCTAAAATCATCTTTGGTATTTTTAATATTTATCATAAAAGTTCCGATTCGAAAACACGAGTCTAGATAGGTGAAATGTATTTTTGAAGTTGAGTCAACTGCGGATTTTTTTTACTATTTGCATCACTTTTACTAAAACGTTCATAACTCGATAACCGTTAACTCAAATGACGCACCGTTTTCGCGTGCACGATCTAGAGAATGTCTAGAAGGTTATCGACTCAAGATTGGGCTCTGGTCAAAGGACTCATTTTTCTGATTTTACAAAACAGGACAGGGGGTTTGCAAAGAATAGTGTCATCTCCTTAAAGGGCTTTTCCACTTGCGCAACCTCGGCTTACGCATTTTTTATAAAATTGAAAAATAATCTTTTGTACTCGAAACCTTCGCACACATCTTGATAACTGACCTTAGAATGTTACCACAAAATTTCATATTTTATAACAACTCTTAAGGGTCTCAAACATAGCCACAAAGTTGATGTGTTTCTACGATTTCATTACTCGAACAATTTTTATTTTTTTACTAAAACGACCATAACTCAAAAACCATAAACTCTTTTGACATGATTCTTGCGGCAAAATAAACTAGACAATAATATCTACACCACCATATGCAGTGGTTACTGTAAGATCCGGGAAAATTTCGTGTTATTATATGATGTGAAATGAAATTTTAATTTCATATTAAGAGTTATTAAATGATTTATCTGTTTAAACGTGCTAAGTTATTCGTTAAATGATTGAATATGTGATATTGTGGTGCTATGTGAAATGTGTGGGGAATTTGGAATTATTTTGAAAAGGGTGTCATACTATTTTATTTTATTTTAATTATTGAAAAGAAAATTTGGATCGTTCCCAAATTATTCGGGAGATTGGTATATCGTTCGTACCAATATTTCATTCGTTAAAGTAGGAAGTATTCGAAAATATTCGCAATAAAGGTATTTTGGTTCGTATATTTTGAATTAAACGATACTTGTAGTTATCTGTACTTTATGGATGCTTATCGTCTCGTGAAACGTGTATTTTGCTTTATTAAAGGTTTAAAGCATATATTCTGTTATATTGTATTTAAAGCGATCCATCGGATCAGTATCGATCCAAAAATGTCGTTTGGGGTATTATTTTCCGTTTAATATAAAAAGGCAAATCGTACTTTGTTTTCATATAATCAAGCTTAATTACAGTTAAAAATCCGAAAAACCCTAGAACGTGTTCTTCGTGTTCTTGAGAATCAAACCAACTTTTGAAGGCGTTATCGGAATCCGATTTCGACGTTCTTATAGTCAAATCGAAGGTCTTGGAATCTAGTTTCATAATCTACCATCATATTTCGTGTCAGGTAATATTTCAACTTCATATGAATTTTTCTTTAAATCTGGAAAATTAGGGTTCATGTAAAATTTGGGGGTTTTTAATTCTGAGCTTGTTCATGTGATTTGATGGTATGTATAGCTTCGTATGGTTGTAGGGAGTCCAAATATGTGTTCAATTTCATTGTTTGATTCCCGGATTGTCCAATTCGAAAGTTAGGGTTCTTGAGCTCAAAAATTGGGGCTTTTTGATTTAGAGTTTGTCCGTTGATTTTGATGGTTCCTATAGCTTCATATGATCATGGGTAATCGATTTGCATGTTTAATTGAGTCGTTCTATTCCTAGAATTGTTAGATCGAATTGTTAAGTTTTTTTCGAATTTTCAAACCATTATTTCGTAAAATCTGTTGATTGTTTGTGTATGTGGATATGTGGGTTAGATTGTACGTGTTTCAAGCTTTGTTTTGGTGTATAGAACGTTGAGTTTGGTTGAGTGTTTGTGTAAAAACGATTTTGGCCGGATTGTTGACCGGAATAGTTCGCCGGCGGTGGCCGGTCAGCCATTAAAGCTGGCTTGAAGCTTTCAAGGAAGAAGATGAATAGTGTTTCTGGATTTTTATTTTTTAAAATAATTCAAAAATTGTTTTAAAAATTCTAAAAATCATATCTTTGATTTAAAAATACATTTTATTATTTCGAAAATTTTATAAATTCATAAATATTTATTTAAATTTGAAAATTGATTAAATTTAATTATTTTAATTATTTTTGATTAATAATTAATTTATTTAATTAATTGATTAATTCTTTTAATCAGTTAATTCTTAATAATTAATTATTAATTAGATTTAATTAATTAAAATTTAGTTTAATTATTTTCTAGCTTGGTTTATTTATTTAAAAATAGTTTGAGCATTTAAAGAGTGTCAATTAATTTTATTAATTGATTTAATTGCATTTAAAATACTTATATTGGATTTAAAAATCCGATTTTTGGTTTAAAAATTAGTAATGACTTATTTAAAATTCAAATAAGGTTCGTGTGATGTTTTAAAAATAGTTATAAGTGCTATATGGTTTGTATGAGTTGTGTAATGTGTTTTATAGTCCGTATATGCCCGTACTAGGGCTAGTGTCTGAGTTTTAAATATCGTAAATTAGACCGGACGTCCGATATGTACCCGGTCACTTGTTTAAATGTGCTATGTGGATGATGTGGATTATGTGAATTATCTGGTTAGTGAGTTATAAATACGAATAATTGTTTTGAGACGTGTTTAAATGTAATAGTTGTGTCAAAAATTATCGTGTGGGGTAGATGGGATAGAAGTTTGTCGTTTATGTTAGAAAGTGAGATTTACGAGGCCGTTGACTTGGATGTTGACTTTTTATAGTATGGGGATTGTCGTCAAGCGAGTTACGTGGATTACTTATGTGGTTGATTGCGATTGGTCTATCAATTGAAATGTGGATGTTTATGCAACAGAGATATCGGTAAGATCGGTAAGTGCGTCGAAGTTAGGTTACAATCATTTATGGAATATGTGAAATCATACGTTGAAGACTAAGTACCGTCTCATGTTTGACTATCGAGGCTGGCACGTGGATTCGAAATGGTAAAAGCAGACTAGTGGTGTTCGCAAGAGCGTTAGAGCAAAGAAGGACGGAAGTAGAGAATCGTGCGATAAGACAGAATAAGGAGGGATCGTATTGTTTCAGCATTACGAAATAGCTAAGGATCAGAGGCAAGTGTTTATACCCTTGCTTATTAATTAAGGGATATTATCTTGAATTATTAGTATGCATGTTGAATGCTTTTTACTGAATTTTCAAATGTTGATTTCTTTGCATTGAATTGCAAGTATGTTATTTAATCTCATAAATTGACGAGTACTCTTTTATACCTTTTTGGTTTAGATTCATATTTTCATATTGATCGGAGAGATATAATTATTATATTGAAATGATTGAAAAGATAGTTATGGGCTGTATACTAAGGCCTTCTTTCAAAGACTTGATTTAAAAATGCTAAGTTGGAATATTACCAACCCTAGATGAGCGGGAACTTGTGAACCCTATGAGGGAAAACTTATTCTGAAATTCTGAAGTGGTGTTGCTTGGCCTTCAAGTATTCCGTTTTTCACCTTGCACCTATGCAAACCTTGTTATCCTTTCTTGTTAATGCGATCATCTGATCCATTCCCTGATTCGAATTCATATATGTTGTGCATGATTTAGTTTACTTCCTTCAAGTACAAGGCTTATCTATTATAAGTATATGTCCGAAGGACTTGAACTATTTCTGTCAGAAGTTAATAAACCCTTGTTTTCTTCATTTATAAACTTCACCCTGAATTTTTCTTAAACTTGAACTTGACTTTCTTGTCACTTACCAGATTGTTGAATCTTAACTAATTCTTCCATGATGTGATAATTTGAACTGTTGAGGCCATCTAGAGCCTGTTCTTTGAACCCTATTCTATATTGAGTTGTTACAAATTCTGTTGATATCATAATGCCTGTTTCATATCAGACTAAATCTTGTTGAGCATGTCATTGTTTATTCTTCATTATATCCCAGTTTTTACATCGAACTCGTCGATGCTTATTATATTGTCACTTTTCATATGCACCTCCCCATATTGTGTCGATCTCGTCGATACTAGATTACATTGTTATTCCTTAATGGATTCTTCATAATTGAACTGTTTCCTGGAACGTGAGTTTTCCAGCAATTGTTGTATTAGGTTGTCGATTCTTCCGACACCTGATTGTCGAAGTAAGGTTGTCAATTGTTCTGACACCTGACGTATATAATATAGGATTGGAATGTTTTTAAAAATGGACCAATTATTGGTCGGGCCATTTATGGTCGATGTAATTTAGGCCCAGGTTGGCCTTGGATCCGTAGAGGACTATGCATGAGCTAGTTCGGGGTTGTTGCGTGGCTGGCCAGCAGCACAACCTTTGATTTGATAAATGTTAAAAATCCAATTCTAATATTAATTCTTATTTCTGGGATGAGTTACATCCATATGTTTTGTACTTGTGAGTTATGACCTGATATTCAGGTTTATTCGTTGCGTAAAATTGTTGGTTGTTGATTAATAAATGGTGGTTTCAATCTTGCTGAAATCACTTACTCTTAATTCATTTGGATTCCAAATAGTCGAAATCCACTTCCTTGATTCCATTGTCAATCGTGAGATATCTATCTTGATGAGTTTTATTCATACCGCATATCAAGTCGGTACCGTGTTGAAGTCTTGAAGTGTGATCTGTATTCCATGATCGAGCGTGTTAGCTCATTCTTACCCCTTGATTACTCTAACCTTCCAGAGTTGTTGGTTTCAGAAAATGTTATGAATAGACCTGTTATCTTCAAAATTAGTATCTTTGTACAAACTATGGTCTTGAAGACGTATGAGTTATATTTATTTCATATTTTCTACTTACTATTGTAGATATTGTTGATTCGGTCGCCGTAACGACCAATATAAATCTTTTTGTATTTTAAACTATTCAATTGAGAGAAGAAGAATGAGAAATTGTGGTAAATTACCAAACTTGATTTGAAAATATTAGAGATTACAAATGTTTAAGCCAAAGGCTTGTTTATTTGAAAATCCAAAGTTTATTTTGGAAACCTTTCGTATTATATTTAATAATGCGCTTGCTGAGCAATTCATTCGCTCATACTTGTTTTATTTATATATATTTTAGCCTGCCAGAAAGAAGGTGTATTGGCGAGAGTTGTCCGCGTAGCTGATCAGAGATGGGGAAAGATATTAGCGTAAAGACGTTTTGATCCAGAGCATTTGGAGCTAGTGATAGGTCTTGTATATAGATGTTTCCTATTGAATAATATATTGTATAAAGTTAGTTGCCTGGTATACTTCTTATCGAAGTTATATTAGTGTATTAGAATTTGTGTAAAGAGAATGGTTGTAAAGAAGAAAGATTGTTGTAATGAAATTTTGGATTCTTGTTTCTAGCACTATAACCTTTAAAGATTCTTGGTAGAGTTGGGGTCACAGATATTATTATTATTGTGTTGATTTTATATTGAACAGGTTGTTTGGATTAAGAGTGCAGTGTGACGACCAAATCCTTTGACCCCGGATTTGGGGGCGTTACAGTTACTCCTTAAACAAAGTGAAGGTCTTGGTTTGATACTGTCGTCTTTAAGGGTTAACAAAATTTCGTCATTACGACGGCTATAAATCGAACATTCCAAATTCGTACATGCCTCATGCATAACATCAAAGCAACTCATGGCTTAACAACATCAATTACTACTGTCAAGAGGCTCTAAGGCCAGTGGTAAGGTCCCATGACCACCACACAACATATACACAACAAACAAACTTGAATCAACCACTAAAACACTAATCAAGAACTCATCTTGTAAACAACTTAAGATCTCATCAAAAACTCTATAAAACTCAAAGGTGGTTCAAAGATTTTACCTTGCTTGATGCTCTACCAACACTAACAAGTGCTCACAATCACTCAACAAGCCTTAAATACTCCTTACAAAGCTTAAACCTTAAGATCCAATCAAGAAAACAAGTTAATAAAATTTTGGAGTTACTATTCATCATCACTTTGTAAGATCCATATAAAATCGAAAAATAACAGTTTGGTTATCAACTTTTTACCACACCGTCTACTCTTCAAGGGATTTCTTTTGAGTCCTATCTCATCACCAGGGGATGCTTGAAGCTCGACTTATTGGCTTTCTAAGGTGAGTGGTCAAAACTAGGAAAGGCTGGACAGTTTCGGTTCTCCGACTTGGGGAAGGGATTTGACTAGGCTACACTCCTTTGTTGGCCATGAAATTTTTAACGTATATTCGCATACAATGAAGGAGCCATGGTTAAAATTTGGTGATTTATGAATGGATAGAAGTGGAGATATGAATTTTTCTTTGGATCTGGTTTCTGCTGAACAGTTTTGGAGAGTTTGTGTTTTGCTTGCTCTTGTTTTCTTTTTCTCTTGGTTTTCTCTTTGTTTCCTTGGAATAATGCAAGAGTGCTGATTGTTTGTGTGATAAGTGTTAGTGGAGAGTGAGCTCATGCCTTACATCATTCTAAGGACACATGTGAACACCTTGACTAAGCTTGGTGTCTTGAATGGTATGGTGGCTAGCTTCACAATCCAACACATGTCCCTTCCTTTAGTGTGTTTAAGAAGCTAGTGGATGGTTTAATACTTGTATCACTCTCTCGTTTAATCACAATTCGCTACGTATTTTCTATACCGCTCAATTTCGTCACAATCTCCGATTAACCTCTAAATCGTTCCGTTGCTCAGGGTTTTCGGTGTACATTCTCAATATGATAATCTCTTGATTAAATATTTAAAAACTCTAACTCATTAACTCCTCGAGTACTTATAAGGTTATCGTACTCTTCGATACCTTGATTAACTCAAGTCACAATAAAATAAGAATCGTCGAATTCCGTCCTCGTTTGCATTCACTTATTCTACTCACACAACACGAATATAATCTCGAAATATAAATCTTCCATCTTCTATATAAGGTGGTTGAAAAAAAAAATTACACAATATAACCAAAGTCACTATTTATAGTATTAAATAATATAAGATAAGCCAGGGGTGTTATAGACTCCCCTCCTAAAAAGGATTCCGTCATTGGAATCAACGTAGTCAATAGTTAAGGTTGCTTATCTCGTACCCTACTTCCCAATATCTCCTCATTACTCTTACTAGTTTTATGCCCCCCCCCCATATTTCGATTATAAACTCTCATGCTATATCGTCTATTCCGTCTCTGTTACTCCTTTCCCATTCTTTAACATACCTCTATTTTTATATCGGCTCATCATTTATATACGCATTTACAAAATTACGAAAATGTGTACCTTCTATCTCGTCCATCTCCCTCATGCCATCGGCCACCGTCATATTAAAAATCCTAGCGGTTGATTGGTTGCTATTAACTCCACTACTTTGTCGTGGAGCCACAAGTCCCATTGTTGATGCTTTACAATCTCTAGAGATGTGACCCTCCTTTCCACATTTGTAGCAAACTACTCCCCTCCTGGGACAATTCATCCGTTGATGCCCCTCTTGACCACAGTTATGACACCTACCCTCTGATTTTGCACATGCTCCTGGATGCTTCTTTCCACATACCTCACAGTCTGGCAATGGTGGTCTTGGCTGCCTAAACTGGCTCTCATTTCCCTGTTGTCCTACTTGTACACTATTCACACTTTCTGCTCGGTCAGATCATCCAAATCTTACAGGCTGAAACCCGGGCCTCCTACCATGTTGCTTCTGAAATGTCCCACTAGTCGGATACCCTCCCCAACTCTCCGATTTTCTTTTCTTCCCTTCATTTTCCTTTGGATCAAAATTACTTCCTGCCTCTATTACTTCCACCTTATTCACCACTTTAACATACTCAGTAAGCTCAAAAGCAGCTATCCTAGTTTTTATCCACGGTTTCAACCCATGCTGAAACCTCCTCGCCTTCTTCTTATCAGTATCTACGAAATGTGGCTCGAACCTAGATAGCTCGATAAACTCCTTCTCATACTCAGCAACTGTCCTATTATTCTGCTTTAGCTCTAAGAACTTTATCTCCATCCTACTCTCCATATGCTCAGGAAAATACTTCTGCAAAAACAACTCAGTGAATCTTTCCCAGGTTACTACCCCTTCAGGTTCCATTGCTTCCTTAGACTCCCACCAATAATTCGCCTCTTCCTTCAGCAAATAGGTGGCAAAGATCGTCTTATGCTTGTAAAATCCGTGATTTTTTTTTTAAAATTGTATATCCTGCCCTGAATTAGTCATCTAGGTGGTGATGGGCCAAGCCCATTTGATTATTATTATTTTTGATATGCTTGGTTACTGTCTCTGTCCAGTCTTTACATGAGACATAGTTGGTGTTTATTTGTAATACATGTATAAATGTGATATTTATACGTTCTGTTAGTTTTAAATAAGTGAACATATGTGACGTGTTTGCTAAATGCTAATTAGTGGTTATTTACATTGTTATTTAGGATTTATTCGTGCAATTATTTTTGGTTTTCGGTCGACTTCGAGGTAAGTACTTTTGACTTACTTTTCGTTTTTGAAAAATATATTTATATTGTGATCTTCAGATTTTCGTATAAGATATAAGAATTGTGTTTCGAATTTTATAAGATATAAGTATTTGAATTTTAGAACACAGTCTCTACGTTTCGAACCCGTTCGTGATTTACGCTATAGTTCCGGAACTAGCCTTAGATACCCTTAGTAGGCGCACAAGTGTGCAACTTTAGATACCTATTAAGGGGGCGTAATTGATGCCGGCTACTGGCAAAGTGTGGCGTATAAGAATAAGAATAAGATCCCGGCTACTGGGAAAGTGTGGCCGTAGAGCAAGACTGTGGTATTTCGATTTTCGTTCTGTTTCCATTTCTGCTTCTGCATCTGCTTTAAATTCTGTATCTGTTTTAAATTCTGAAATTTTAAAATGTAAACTTTGGGTCGGGTCAATTTTGCAAAGGTTTTGCAACTTATTATATTTTGACCAAATCTGTTTTAATAAAACCGCCCATTGATTTTAAAAATATATGTTTGTCAATTTGTACTTGCTGAGCTGTGTAGCTCATCCCTTTCCCTATATTTCAGGTTCATTGTGGAAGCTTAGTAAGAATAAGGATGTGGACTTTGGATTTCGTGCAATTTGATTTCGTTTAAAGACCATTTGAATAAATTTGATTATTTGATATACATTGGATTTTGGTTTATGGAGCTGCGACTCCGTTTCTATGATTTTGGGTTATCGTTAAGTTTGACCGCTGCGTTTAACTTTCGTAAATTTTGGTTTATCAAATAAAGTATTATGTTTTATTTAAGTTTTGATTTAGAATAATAGTCCGATAAGTCGGGCTGTTACAGTTGGTATCAGAGCAGGCTTTCCTTCGGAATGTACTAGGTATGGGACTAGTGTATTCCCTAGGGCGCGATCCTTTAGACTGTTATATAGGATTTGACCTTTGGATTAGTGAATTAATTCTGACCTGTGAGCTTGACCTTATGCTTAATGATATAATATTATTTTGTTATCTCGAAATTTTGTAGATGTCAGGAAACGATTCGTTTAGCAAGAAGGTATCTTATAGTGCCGAGGACCCTAGCGAGCATGGCTACGAGAGTGACAATTCTGTGAACCGACCTCACCCCGATGAAGCCGTTGATGAGTCCTTAGAGGAAGATCCAAGAGACGCCGAAATTCAGTATTTGAGGAATCTGATTGAGCTCTATGAGGAAAGGATGGCGCTCGATGATAAAAATGTAAATGACGCATTAGATACGTTGCAAGCCCGAACAGCAACGGTGGAAAGGGTTGTCCACAAGGTCTGCAGAATGTCATTGAGGAGGTGGTGTCGCCCAGGACAAGAAAAGGCAATAAAGAGTATTTTTATGGAGACCCGAAGATGGGTCAAGAAGACGCAAAAGGATGTGGAGAAGAGCTAGAACGCTTCTATGCTTGACTTTATTGCAACGTCGTTAGTTACGAGAGCGTGATAGATGTTTTTGAATAAGACCTTAGCTACTATGAATGCTTAGCTATGAGAAACCCTATGATTTGGTTTTATTTTGATATTTGGATTTTGTTGGAATAAATTAAGTATTTGATTTAAGATTGTGTTTTACCTCTTTAGATATCGTTTTAAGTTTAGTATTTGAGTGTTATTTTATTGTTTTAGAAAATATGGACGGAGAGAACATCAATCATAACAACAATGGAAACCCGGGCAATCATGGTGGCAACAACAATGAAGATGGAAACGTCTTTGATCAACTAGCTGAAACTCTCGCGGTGCTCGTAAATCAGCAGCCAAGGCAGCAAAGTATCGTTTCTCAGTTCAAGCGCTTGAACCCACCAACTTTCGATGGAGCAACTGATCCGGCCATAGTCGAGATGTGGATACAAGAGATGGAAAAAGCTTTCGGACTTCTCGGCAGCAATGAGGAGCAAAAGGTTACCTTAGCGGTGTATCAACTACAAGGAAGCGCTTACGACTGGTGGCTCATGGAGAAGAGAAAGAACGAGAATGCAACCACTGAAGAAGAACCCGAACCGTATACATGGGCAAAGTTCAAGAAGGCGCTAGAAGACAAGTACTTTCCTAGAACCATTCGTCTGCAGAAAGAGAGGGACTTCATTCGGCTCGAGCAAGGTAGGAAGACTGTCATCGAATATGAAGCAGAATTCGCGAAGCTTTCAAAGTATGCACCTATTTTGATCTCGGATGAAACCAGCAAAGCAAGGAGATTGGAAGAGGGACTTCGAAGCGACATAAGAAATGTTGTAGCGTCGTTTGAACTTCAGACGTACGAGGCTGTCCTCAACAAGGCTTTAGTGATCGAGAGGGGCTTGGCAGAATCTGAGAAAGCAATGGACAACTGGAACAAGAAGAGGTTCGCTCCAAGTAGTGGATTTTCGTCTCAAAGAGGACCCTTCAAGAAGCAACACGAGTACGATCGAATTGGAGGCCAGGGTGATCGAGAGAAGTGTTCGAGGTGCGGTAAGAACCATCAAGACAAGGACTGCCGATGGAACACAGGTGCCTGCTTTCACTGCGGAGAAGTAGGACACAAGATTTCTGAGTGCCCAAACAATCCACCACCAAGGAAGGGAGCAGATAAAAACACCGGTCCTCAACGTGTGTTTATGCTCACGGGAAGTCATATCAATAATCGTAACTAAGGTACCATTTCTTTTCACGTGTGACTTATTTTCTTTTAAATTTTGTGAATTTGGGGACCAAATTCTTTTAAGGAGGGAAGACTGTAAAATCCGTGATTTTTTTTTTTTAAAATTGTATATCCTGCCCTGAATTAGTCATCTAGGTGGTGATGGGCCAAGCCCATTTGATTATTATTATTTTTGATATGCTTGGTTACTGTCTCTGTCCAGTCTTTACATGAGACATAGTTGGTGTTTATTTGTAATACATGTATAAATGTGATATTTATACGTTCTGTTAGTTTTAAATAAGTGAACATATGTGACGTGTTTGCTAAATGCTAATTAGTGGTTATTTACATTGTTATTTAGGATTTATTCGTGCAATTATTTTTGGTTTTCGGTCGACTTCGAGGTAAGTACTTTTGACTTACTTTTCGTTTTTGAAAAATATATTTATATTGTGATCTTCAGATTTTCGTATAAGATATAAGAATTGTGTTTCGAATTTTATAAGATATAAGTATTTGAATTTTAGAACACAGTCTCTACGTTTCGAACCCGTTCGTGATTTACGCTATAGTTCCGGAACTAGCCTTAGATACCCTTAGTAGGCGCACAAGTGTGCAACTTTAGATACCTATTAAGGGGGCGTAATTGATGCCGGCTACTGGCAAAGTGTGGCGTATAAGAATAAGAATAAGATCCCGGCTACTGGGAAAGTGTGGCCGTAGAGTAAGACTTTGGTATTTCGATTTTCGTTCTGTTTCCATTTCTGCTTCTGCATCTGCTTTAAATTCTGTATCTGTTTTAAATTCTGAAATTTTAAAATGTAAACTTTGGGTCGGGTCAATTTTGCAAAGGTTTTGCAACTTATTATATTTTGACCAAATCTGTTTTAATAAAACCGCCCATTGATTTTAAAAATATATGTTTGTCAATTTGTACTTGCTGAGCTGTGTAGCTCATCCCTTTCCCTATATTTCAGGTTCATTGTGGAAGCTTAGTAAGAATAAGGATGTGGACTTTGGATTTCGTGCAATTTGATTTCGTTTAAAGACCATTTGAATAAATTTGATTATTTGATATACATTGGATTTTGGTTTATGGAGCTGCGACTCCGTTTCTATGATTTTGGATTATCGTTAAGTTTGACCGCTGCGTTTAACTTTCGTAAATTTTGGTTTATCAAATAAAGTATTATGTTTTATTTAAGTTTTGATTTAGAATAATAGTCCGATAAGTCGGGCTGTTACAATGCCCCTCTTCTACTCTTATAATCTTAAAAGATTTCTCTATCTCTTTCAGCCATGATCTAGCCTCGACTGGTTCTCCAAACCCCTTAAACTCAGGTGGTTGTATTGACTTAAAAGCCTTAAAAGCTGTTGCAGTCTGGTTTACCACATTGGGTATAGGACCCTGATGGCCACGGTCTAGGATTTGCCTCAACAAGTCCACTAGTTGGTTAAGTCCTTGATTGTTCTGGTTGTTGTTCTGGTTATCTCCTTGATTGTTATTCTCCCCCGTAGAAGGCTCACCTTCCCGGAAGTTATCTCTGTTTCTCTTTGGTGGCATTTTTCTGAGGTAAAAAAAAAAAAACTAATTAATCATTCAGTTCAATAAAACTACGTACCCATGAAATATTTACTTATGAAACAAAACAGTATATATCTGTACATATGCATATATATACATATATATGTATGCATCCATATATATATATATATATTTATGTATACATGTCTCTATATACTCATTAAAAAATTTAAACACAATAAATAAATCATGGATACACGTTTTTCTCGTCCCAATTGATTCTACTAGATATTGGCCATCATGCCTCTACCCCAACTACTCCTTGAGGTTCTACTATATATATTACCTATCGATTTATTGGCTTCTAAACTCTCTCTTATATAGTCATAACTCCTCCTACTCTCGTTCTAAGGTTTATAACCTACTGCTCTGATACCATTTCTGTAACGCCCCCAAATCCCCTACAGGAATCCAGGTCGTCACATTCTCTCGCGGAATATTCGATCACATGCTTACAATATAATCTACAACAATAATCATAATAAACTCCATAATCTACTCCACGGGTTATAGTCTTAGAACAAGTACTTAATAATCCAAAAGTTATTACATCACAAATTCTCTTCCCAGAATCTCTGAAATATTATTACAACTTCAAAATACTAGATAATAAAACATTAAACAACTTCTTCCCAGCTCGCACCCTTCTCATATACTATAAGGCTAATGCGCTGGATTAATAGCCTTTCCCCTTCCCTTTATCATGGTTCGCCGCACTTGTGCCAGCTCTAGGTGCCGCTGTTTAATAATATTTAAATAGCAAGAATGAGCAAACAGAATGCCCAGTAAGTATATAGACACCATATGAAGCAACAACAACTCGCTTAAAAAATATGTTTTTACCACTTTATAAAACTTCTCCACTTATATAAATATATACTTTTGAAAAGAGATTAACTCGGAAATTCTTATCAATCTCAGAATACTACTCTTATAATGGAATAAATAGATCTCAATAACTTCTCCATACTACTCGAATATAATCCAATAACTTCTTGGAACTACTCAATTGATTTGAATGGATATAATTTAACAACTGCTCAGATCAACACCCTAGTTAACAGAACCACAAAGGCATCGGTTAACAGTTAGGATATCGATGATTGGACTTCTTCTCAAACGCCTACTCAAGTAATGGATTGATCAGTCTATTGTCACTACTCGTTTACTATCGATAGAAGGATGAGCCGACGTCTCGAACACACCCCAAATACTATTCAGTGGGCCGGTGCGTTACTCCGGTCACTTTTGCCATCTTTTAGTCCAGAATATAAGGTGTCGGAATCTTCGATCACCTTTCAACAATAAATCTCTTAGGCATCACGGTAAAAATAACACGTGCACCTTTATTTACTTCTCAATAAAATACTACTCCAATATCGTTCAGAAACAATGAACGATAAACACCTCCAATAATTTAGTTTTCCCCTTGAATGAGTAGAGGAAATAAATATGAAAACTGTTCTGATCATGGATTTGAAATGAGGTGACCCATATCAGTATTCTCAACTTACTATGTATATATAACTCCACTTATATATATATATATATCAATTAATATATAGTATGAAGATATTATTTAATATATCTCTATCACCTTCTCGGCGAGTACGAATAAAGCATCTCGATAGATGTTCCAACAATATGGACCAACTCATGAAATAAATTTTATAGTATCCGGATAACAAGGTCAATAATAATATATATGCATTTCAAATTGCATGAATAAAATCCAGTATAAACTACTAGATGGAATATTTGCATTTATATTTATCAAAACTTAAATAGCATACTTATGCATTTAAAATATATAAATACTCTGAACAATAGAGTATGAACTAGTAAACTTGCATGGTACTCTGGATGTAGTAGGGGCTCGTTGCGGGGTCCGACAATCTAAACAAGGTCAAGAAAACACGCGATTAATCCCCTATACGATCCACTTATAACTCAATGCTTAAACACTTAAGCCAATCACAAACAAGGCACTAAGGGTCCCTCTAGACTCATACTAAGTCCATGTTAATCGACAAACACCTAAGTCATAAGTTTAGTCCAAACTCGTTCCTCAAATTCATACTTAACGTAGGATATTCTATACATCTTACTAACCATTTCTAACCTTGTTCTTTACACCAATATGTTGCCTTGATAATTCTTAACAAGTTTTGTGTTTTAATCGACTCGAAATTCCTCTTCTAGCTTAACCGAAACGGATGGTCAAAACAGTACCTTTAGAGTTGACTTTCCTGAAAATTACTATTCTGCGACTCGCACTCCAACACTTTTAATAAATCACTGAAAACAT
The DNA here is from genome assembly GCA_030848705.1 of Heracleum sosnowskyi. NCBI lineage: Eukaryota > Viridiplantae > Streptophyta > Magnoliopsida > Apiales > Apiaceae > Heracleum > Heracleum sosnowskyi. Next base: position 14,156,044 of record CM061238.1, read on the forward strand.
TTTTAAATACGAAACCACTTCTAAAATCATCTTTGGTATTTGTAATATTTATCATAAAAGTTCCGATTCGAAAACACGAGTCTAGATAGGTGAAATGTATTTTTGAATTTGAGTCAACTGCGGATTTTTTTACTATTTGCATCACTTTTACTAAAACGTTCATAACTCGAAAACCGTTAACTCAAATGACGCACCGTTTTCGCGTGCACAATCTAGAGAATGTCTAGAAGGTTATCGACTCAAGATTGGGCTCTGGTCAAAGGACTCATTTTTCTGATTTTACAAAACAGGACAGGGGGTTTGCAAAGAATAGTATCATCTCCTTAAAGGGCTTTTCCACTTGCGCAACCTCGGCTTACGCATTTTTTATAAAATTGAAAAATAATCTTTTGTTCTCGAAACCTTCGCACACATCTTGATAACTGACCTTAGAATGTTACCACAAAATTTCATATTTTATAACAACTCTTAAGGGTCTCAAACATAGCCACAAAGTTGATGTGTTTCTACGATTTCATTACTCGAACAATTTTTATTTTTTTACTAAAACGACCATAACTCAAAAACCATAAACTCTTTTGACATGATTTTTGCGGCAAAATAAACTAGACAATAATATCTACACCACCATATGAAGTGGTTACTCCTTAAACAAAGTGAAGGTCTTGGTTTGATACTGTCTTTAAGGGTTAACAAAATTTCGTCATTACGACGGCTATAAATCGAACATTCCAAATTCGTACATGCCTCATGCATAACATCAAAGCAACTCATGGCTTAACAACATCAATTACTACTGTCAAGAGGCTTTAAGGCCAGTGGTAAGGTCCCATGACCACCACACAACATATACACAACAAATAAACTTGAATCAACCACTAAAACACTAATCAAGAACTCATCTTGTAAACAACTTAAGATCTCATCAAAAACTCTATAAAACTCAAAGGTGGTTCAAAGATTTTACCTTGCTTGATGCTCTACCAACACTAACAAGTGCTCACAATCACTCAACAAGCCTTAGATACTCGTTACAAAGCTTAAACCTTAAGATCCAATCAAGAAAACAAGTTAATAAAATTTCGGAGTTACTATTCATCATCACTTTGTAAGATCCATATAAAATCGAAAAATAACAGTTTGGTTCTCAACTTGTTACCACACCTTCTACTCTTCAAGGGCTTTCGTTTGAGTCCTATCTCATCACCAGGGGATGCTTGAAGCTCGACTTATTGGCTTTATAAGGTGAGTGGTCAAAACTGGGAAAGGCTGGACAGTTTCGGTTCTCCGACTTGGGGAAGGGATTTGACTAGGCTACACTCCTTTGTTGGCCATGAAATTTTTAACGTGTATTCTCCATACAATGAAGGAGCTATGGTTAAAATGTTGTGATTTATGAATGGATAGAAGTGGAGATATGAATTTTTCTTTGGATCTGGTTTCTGCTGAACAGTTTTGGAGAGTTTGTGTTTTGCTTGCTCTTGTTTTCTTTTTCTCTTTGTTTTCTCTTTGTTTCCTTGGAATAATGCAAGAGTGCTGATTTTTTGTGTGATAAGTGTTAGTGGAGAGTGAGCTCATGCCTTACATCATTCTAAGGACACATGTGAACACCTTGACTAAGCTTGGTGTCTTGAATGGTATGGTGGCTAGCTTCACAATCCAACACATGTCCCTTCCTTTAGTGTGTTTAAGAAGCTAGTGGATGGTTTAATACTTGTATCACTCTCTCGTTTAATCACAATTCGCTACGTATTTTCTATACCGCTCAATATCGTCACAATCTCCGATTAACCTCTAAATCGTTCCGTTGCTCAGGGTTTTCGGTGTACATTCTCAATATGATAATCTCTTGATTAAATATTTAAAAACTCTAACTCATTAACTCCTCGAGTACTTATAAGGTTATCGTACTCTTCGATACCTTGATTAACTCAAGTCACAATAAAATAAGAATCGTCGAATTCTGTCCTCGTTTGCATTCACTTATTCTACTCACACAACACGAATATAATCTCGAAATATAAATCTTCCATCTTCTATATAAGGTGGTTGAAAAAAAAAATTACACAATATAACCAAAGTCACTATTTATAATATTAAATAATATAAGATAATCCAGGGGTGTTATAGGTCTCCATTGTAGTTGTCTTGTTTTCATGTACTTAGCTTTATTCTGTATGCTCAAGGTTATAATGAGCTTAGTAAGTTTCTTGCACCTAGAATGTATATAGGCCATAGAATAATTGTCCCGGAAGAAGTTCAATTTGTTCATGCAGCAGGATTTAAGTGAATAAGGCCTTGAAGAAATAAGTTGCAGAAATTTGTCTAAGTCCCTATATCGTGAAGTCAGAATGAGCTATGTCGTGAAGTCTAAAATATCCATGTCGTGAAGTACTGAGATCGCATAGTCCAAAATGAACTATGTCGTGAAGTCTTCAAGGCTCATGTCGTGAAGTGTTGAGATCGCAAAGTCAGAATGTACTAGATCGTGAAGTCCTCAATAAGGCTAGATCGTGAAGTCCTCAAAAAGGCTATATCGTGAAGTCCTCAAAAAGGCTATATCGTGAAGTCCTCAAAAAGGCTATATTGTGAAATCTTCAAAGGTCATATCGTGAAGTCAGAAATAAGCTATATCGCATACTCCTGAAATACTCATATAGCAAATAATAAGTGGATTTCATATCTACTTGGAACGCTCTAAATCGGCTTAAATTGATTGTTTGTACTCAAGTACGTGGTGTTTTTAATGTGTTTTGTGTTAGTGTGTGCAGAGTTGCTTCGTCAGCAGAGTTATGGAGTTTCTGTGGTTATTTGGTGGTACTTGATCATTGTTTTGAAAGGCAAGTGGTTGCAGAGTTGAGTGTGCAAGAATTGTCAAGAAAATGCATGTTGAAGGTTTCTGGAAGAGAGCCAGGCGCGCCCGCGCCCAAACAAGCGCGCCCGCGCCCTAGATGAAATCAAATGAAGCGCGCCCGCGCCTTACCAAGCGTGCCCGCCCTTGAAAGATACTGGAAAAGGCAATTTCTGTTCTGAAAAGGAAACCGGCAGAAGACCAGACAACCCTGAGACCTATATAAGCTATTGGTGGACGATTTCATTCATTCATACTTATCCATCCACCGGTGAGGAGAACAAGAAGACGGCTGATTACGAAGATCTACTTTTCATATTATCTTTGTATTCTTCTAATTAGGCGATACTTTGGATTCTCGTTTGTTTCTTCATAAACCCTAGTACTTTTATTCAGTATTCCAGACATATTTATTATCATGTTTTCATCAGAACCCACGATGATGAACGGTTCGATTATGAACTAATCGTTGTCGTGGGATTCTTTTATTTATGGATTTTAGTAGTTAATCGTTTTAAAGATGTGTGTGTGATGGCTAATTGATATCCTAGTTTGGTTGTGCTTATTCTTCTTGGATGCGTAGCTAACATCTAAGTTGTTTGTTAATCTCTATTGATTGCGAAAGTGGATATAGAGGTTTAGAACTTGCCATGCTAGCATAGGTTTATGTATGTTTGTCATGCATGATTCGTAGGTGATTTTAACCATCTCACCTATCCTATGTAATCTGAATGGATAACTTGCTCGTTAAAACGTTATGTTTTCAAATCTTATAGACATATAGGGTCTAAGCATAATTGGTGTCTACTTAACTTCTATCTCTTTTGTGGATGTTTGAGTGGTTTGGTATACGTATACTGAAAGGTAGCGTGTACTGATTTCGTGTTATCTGATTAGTTGTCACAACCGTCACATGCATTGATTAAAGACAAAAGACTCTAGATGAAGTATTTAATGAAGTTAGGATCCCATGTTTTATTCTCATAAGTAATTCAACAGCAATCTCTTTAGTTAATTATAATCTTGTTAAGTTGATTAGTTAATTTAGTTAATCAAAACACAACTTTGATACTTGTCTTAGCATTGAACAATAGCCATACATTGTTGCATAGGTGCATAACTATTGTAACAACCGATAAATTATTTAGAATATTATATGAATATTTATGTATATGTTTATATAATTTATGTGTTAATTTAAATCATAAGTGGATTTTATATGTGTGCGTACGATCGCACTGGAATGAGAATTAGTTGTTTATGTGATTATGTGTCGTATTTTGAATTTTAGAGGTATAGAAATTATTTAATTGTATTTTTTTTAAGAGGGTTATTATTAAAGTATCTAATTAAGGAAAATACCTTTATATATATATATATATATATATATATATATATATATATATATTATCCTTAATTATGAAAGTACTCTTATAAAATTTCTAAAATTCTAAAGTATTTTATGATATAAATTATATGATTTATGGAATTATAGTTTATTATTTAAAATCATTCTTTTAAAATCATAATTCTAATTCTAGAATAATAGTTAGCATATGTCCAAAGTGCCCTTGCATGCAAATTTGAATTATATAGTGGGTAGGGTTAAGAATGACATTTCATGCTAGTTGACCATGAAAATTACCACAAAAACCTTGCATGCATTTTATCCTAAGCTAGTGGCAAGGGTAGTTTAGTAATCTCTCATTTCCACTACCTAAATCAAACATACTAAACAACAAAGCCACTCCACTTTCTCTCCACTCACCATTTCTTTTCTACCAAACTTTTCTCTCCTCTCTTTCTTCCCTCAATTCGGCCGAAGGCCTTCTCCCCACCCCCTCCATTTTTCTTGTTCACTTCAAGCTTCTTACAAGTATAATATTCACCTCCATTACTAGTTCATGCCTTGTAGTAGTTAGTTTATGCAATTTAAAGGTTTGTTAATAGGTGCATGTCATGTTTTTGTAAAGCCAAAGGTTTAAACTTTAGTTCTTATGAATTTAAGGTTTAAACCATAAGGCATAAAGGATGTGAGCTTGGTATGATCATGAAGGAGTGTACTCTCCCTTTCTCATGTCATCCTTTAACTCATATCACGTTTTGGCAATGACTCATGGAGCCAAAAGGTTTTAAAAGTTCATGCATTCATTCGGTTTTCAAGAAGGATTTAAGAACTAGTTTGTTTTTTTTTATAAAAACTCCAATTTGATTCATGCATGTTACAAAAGTGATGTTTTACCAAGAACCCTTATTTAAACCTTTGATCATGACAAGTTTAAAGTGCATACTAAGTTGTTTTTATGCATAAAAATTCGAATATAGAACATGCATGTAGAGATTTTTAAGTTACAAGTTCAAGTGCCTATATGCTTAAGTGGTTTTTAGTTGCATGTCACTATTTCCTTAAAATCCTTTCTTTTTATGACTTGATTTGATAAAATTAGTCATGCTTGATAATGATCAGTAGCTTGTGTGTGTTATAATTTTAGTTTTTCTTGTCTTGTTAAGTTTTTTTTTTAAATTTATAAAAGGGTTAAAGTGGTAAGTAGTCATGTCAATCACTTAGGACAGATTTTGAGGTCACTAAAACCTAGCATTTTGAGCATGCATTTGTGAGGCCCTCATAGGCCCAACTTCAGTAGAGTTAGGCATTGGTGTGTGCATGAGTTTGGTGTCTTTAAATTGAAAGAAAACGTGCATTTGGTTAGGTGCATTGACAAAAATCTGAACAGAGGTCAAAACAGGACAGATTCGACATAGGTCAACTTTTGGTTGATTAAAACCATATTTTGTGAAAGACATTCATGTGCCTTTGGTTTATAACATCATAATAGAGTCTAGGAAGTCTTAACATGCCATTAAAAGCAACAAATGGATTAGATATAGGCGTTACAAGTGACTAAAAACAGGGCAGAATGTAAAACAGGATAGGCAGTTTTGTGTCAACTTTGAAGAGAGGCCTAGGGAGGCCCAGGTGAGGCCTTAGTGCCAAACCACTTGCATTAGTTAGAATTTTGTCTTAAGTTTCTGTAGAAGTCAGTTTGGGATAAAGGCGCTAAGTAGAGTGTGAGTTTTCTGCCGAGGCACTCCAAGTGGTGCCAAGGTGCGCATTATAGTGTCTTAAGTGTGTGCATTGATTTTGTGAGCTATTTGAAGTGAGGCCTTGATGTGCCTTGCTAAATTTAAGATGTGCAGAAGGGTTATGTGTGGATTGATGCAAAGTAACTTGATTGATTGGTTGTTTAATTGCTTGTAGTCATGAGATAATGTAATGTACTAAGTAGTGTCGAGTAGAACTTATATGCTTATGTGCTTGATTGGATCTAAATGTGATGTGATCACTTGAAAATGGATATGATCAGTGTATATTAATGTATATATCAGAAGATGTGATTAAGTATATGTAAGTATATGTATATTTAAGTATATGTAAGTATATGTGTATTTAAGTATGTGTACGATGGTTTTATTGTACGATGCTGGAATTTTTGTGCAAGCGTGCGTGTATTAATATTTAAAGTTTATATATAGTACAAGTGTCAAGAGAGCGATTAGTAATAAAGGTTATTATTATGTGTAGGTTCCGAAGTGGATAAGGGAAAGATTCGTTCGGTTAAAATCGAGTGATTCCTAGGTCAAGTCGAGAGGCAAGTACTTCTATCCTCGCCTCGTATTTTATTGCAAATGCTTTATATCTTGTAATGATTGTCATGCTTACCTTTCCATATCATATAACCATTGCAAATGCTTTTAATTTCAACTTATACCTTGCTTACAATTAACCCTTGACATAAATCCTAAATTCCTTAACTTCGTTTTACCGTATACCTTGACCGTTTCCTATTACGAGCTGATCACTTATCCTTACTATTCTCGTTAATAATAAACATCACCCTTATTGCAGTTAAACTTTAACTTTCATTCGAGCTAAATTCTCAAAAGAAATCCCTAGTATACCATTGACTTATGATTCATAATGATCCCTTTGATATTGTTAGTATTGTTATCACCCTGGCATCCATGTTATACAATAAAAGAATATTTGAAATGAAACAAACGTTTTCTTGAATTGGTGGATTGGATTAGACGCAAGTCCTTTTCACACTTATTGATAGGCTTAAATGTTGCCTAGGGATCCCCTTTATATTTGAGAACCCAGCGCGGTTCGGGATTACTTCGCGGCTGATCACCGGCTGTAATCTGTAGCGTCATAAAATAGTTTTTATAAAGTTTTGATTAAAATTGTTATAACGGATTGCCATGAATCTTTTACCTTGAAGTTATTATGTCTTTTGTACCATGATTTCCTTGTGCCTTGATGCAAATGATACTGTTAATGATATTATTCCATTTATCCCGGTTATATATTCCTGTTCATGTTAATAAGGCACTGTATATTGGAACTGTTTAGTACTTGCAGAGCGTTGTAGCTCATTCCTTGCTTATTCCCTGACCTTTCAGCTAGCGATTATGGTGCGAACAAAGCAAACCGCCCGTAAGTCATCCAATGGTGTAGCTGAACAGTACGTGATAGTTCAGGTAGTTAATATTCGCAAGTGGCGAGTCTTGTCTTGACTTCGTTGTAATAGTTAGATGGGCTGTTCCATACTTCAAACCTTGTGATTTCTGGCTTGTGTGGTTGTGGACCATTGTTAGTTTATTTGGACTTGTACTAGTCCCTGGCTTGTAATAACTTATACTGTTCCGTAATTACTTAAATTAGGTAACTTAATTAAGGGGGTGATATATATATATTGTGTGTGTGTGTAAGTGATGGCATGGGGTCGTCACAACTATAGTAACCAAAGCAGTCTCTGTGGGAACGAATTCTACTTATTCTTATATTACTTGTGACCGCGTACGCTTGCGTGATTTTGTGCGAACAGCAAAGTCCTCATATAGCAAAGTCAAGAATGCTCTATGTCGACAAGTCAAAGAATCAGGATATGCTGGAGTTCACGATGTCAACACTTTGCCATTTACAACAAGACAAATAAGGTACATAACCAAAATTCAAAGGAGACAAATACTGAAGCATCTGTTACGGTAAGGTGGTCCAAAGACAGATGGCAAATCTACAGCAAAACTTGGAGAGAAATATTAGAGACAAGCAGCTACAGAAACGGGAAAGGCTACAGAAAGCAAGTGGTCCTTCCTGACACAGTTAACTTCTTATGGCAGGACAAGTTGGAGTTACAGTTAGGGGTAACTGTGTAAATAGGAGTGTGCACCAGCTTGTATAGGATATATATATATATTGTGCACACCCTATAGTTAGCTGTAAGAGAGAGATACACAGAAATATTCAAGCACTCATTTCTCTGTAAGAAAACAAGAAAACACTGTTCTTGTTTAGAAGCCAGAATTTCACTTGTGAAATTTTGGAAGCTGTAGTATTTGATTTACTTTTATATAAAGTAGATTAAAGTTATTGTGTGTGTTCTGTTTACTTCAATTCCGTATTTTCATACTACACAATCAATCACAGCTTTTAGTTTCAAGAAAACGAAAAACATTCAAACTATCCATTCACCCCCCCCCCCTCTATCTAGTTTCTTAGTGATAATCATATCTAACAAGTGGTATCAGAGCAGGCTGTTGATATACAAACAGAAAAAGATCAATAATGAGTTCACAGAAACTAAGCAGTATCAAGATTCCTGCCTTTAACAAGGAACATTACAATCTATGGAAGAAGAAGATGTTACTGTTCATCAAAGCTTCAAACCCCATGTATTTAGACATTTTAAAACATGGTCCCTTCATTCCAATGATTGAGATTGCAGAAACAACTGTTGGTACTGAAAAGATACCAATGCATTATGAGCCTGAAGATCCTTCCAAATACACTGAGCCTGAAAAGGAGAAAGTGGCACTAGATGGAAATCTCCAACTCATTATCTGTGAATCTATGGATTTCACCATGTATGGCACTGTTGCTCATTGCAGTAGTGCAAAGAAGATGTGGGATCTCATAGAAGTGCTATGTGAAGGAACTCCAGAAGTGAGAAAGAACAAGAAGCAGATTCTGGTTTCTCAGTATGAAGCCTTCATGGCTCAGCCACAGGAGGGAATCACAAAAGTATTTGAAAGGTTCAACAAGCTGATAAATGAGCTCAAACTCTATGACAAACACTATGAAACAGAAGAGCTAAACATGAAGTTCTTATTGACTCTACCAGATCACTTGGAGCCAAGGATCTCTTTTCTCAAGGAAAGGGATCTAACCAAGATTGGTTTTGATGTACTGTATGGTGTTTTGAAAACATATGAGCTAGAGTTGTTTCAGAAGAGGTCCATTCAAGCAAAGCAAGGTATGGTGGCCAACACTTCTTGTGCCCTTATTGCAGACAACTTAGGTCAAAGAATGGAAGCTCTGAAAGTCAATCAAGTCAAGATTGAAGAACTGGAAGTTGAAGACACTGGTGATGAGTCTCAAGTCATCTATGATCTGCCCGAGGAAGATGATTTTTACAGCATAAAAGAACTGGATAAGATGGAAAACAAATCTTTTGCTTATATGGCTAGGAGGTATCCTAACATCAGGTTCAAAAGAAAGCAGCCATTTAAGTCCAAGTTTAATGCTGGTGGATCAAGTGGCTCAAACACCTTCAATAAAGGGAAAGGAATTGCTGGTACTGCAAAAGGAGGTTACAAGACTGGAAGTGTGGATAGGTCCAAGATAAGGTGCTATAACTACAATGAACTTGGGCACTTTGCTACAGAGTGCAAGAAGCCCAAACATGTCAAAAATGACAAAGCATACTTAGAGCTTGAAGCTTAGTATGAAGCTCTACTCAAGAAATAGCAGGGTAAAGCTTTTATTACATAGGGAAAATGCTGGGATGATTCTGATGAAGAAGAAGAACAGGAGTATTCAAACTATGCCTTGATGGCCTTTTCTGATGATGGTGATTCTTCAAATCAGGTACCTATTCTTACTTCTCTTGATATGACTCCCTCTCAATACAAGCAAACTGTTGAAGACATGAGTACTGAGATGTTTAATATTCATACTAGCATGTTGGTTGCAAATGAAGAAATTGATAGGCTAACTGCTAAAAATCTTGAGCTTACAGAAAAGAATGAGGAACTTGAATTAATGGTTGTGAACCTTGATGGTTTGAAGAAGGAGGTTGAGTATCTTAAAAATAAAGTAGTTTGTGCTGAACAAATAGAAATAGCTCTTAGGGAACAAATTCCTGAAAATGAATTAAAGATAAGAAGCTATAGAAACTCCTCTGAGCTTGTTCAAACCTATCACAAGGAACACACTGAAGACAGTAAGGTTGGAATTGGTTTTGATTATGAAAATGACAAGGGAAGGAAGAAGACTAAGGGCAAAGGAAAAGAATCTTTTGTAAACAAAAATGCTCCAACTATTTTGTCTGGTGTTAAAGAGCCCATCTTCAAAAAGAGTGTTGTTGAGTTTGATGAAGATTTAATGGTCATCAAACAACAATTACTTGAAGAAGATGAGGCTGCTAAAGACAGTTCTTCCTCTCCCAAATCTGTAAATCAGAAAGAAACCAAAGACAACCTTGTCAAGAGTCCTAAGGTTAATAAAGAAGTTGTTAAGAAAAAGAAACAAAACAGGAATGGTAAGGTAGGTGTCAACAAGGGCAACAATTATGCTTATGTGCCAAATGCTCCTAAGAAACAATGTAAAAAATGCTTGTCTGTTAATCATTTGACTCATAAGTGTAAGAAACCTGTCAGTAATGAAACTGATAACCTGAGTAACCATTCTGGTGGCATGAATAATATCCATGATTCTTTCTGTGGTAAACCTAACTGCATGACATGCTATGTTACTGTGATTGCTAATTGCTTATCTTTAAAGCAAAAACTTGACTCTGCACAATCATGTGAATCACACACACATATGCACACTCACTGGACAGGATCCCCAATCAAGGTTGAAAGGGTAAAGACTTCATATGAGCCTAGGAGTGTCAACTCTAAAGCTTCAAACACAGTGAATGTTGTTTATGATAAAACAATCAATTACAAAACTGTTCCTAAATCAACTGGACCCTACCAAGTGTGGGTACCAAAAACAACTTAGTCATTTTGTGAATGCAGGGCAACAGGAATAAAAGGGTCATATGGATCTTGGACAGTGGATGCTCAAGTCACATGACTGGTGATATAGCCCTGCTATCACATTTTGAGGAGAAAGCTGGCCCATCAGTAACCTTTGGAAGTGACAACATTGGTTATACAATGGGATATGGCAGTGTTAAATCTGGAAATGTCATTATTAAAGATGTAGCATTTGTTGAAGGACTGAAACACAACCTCTTGAGCATTGGACAATTCACCAACAGGGGTTTCAAAATGGAATTTGTTGAAGATCAATGTCTAATCTCTAAAAGAGGAAGTGGTGAAGTTGTTTTGACTGGTGTGAAGAAAGGAAGCTTGTTTATAGCAAATCTTAAGGCTGCAGACAAGGGAGAAATTTGTTGTTTCTACAGTAAAGCCACCAATGAAAAATTCTGGCTATGGCACAAGAAACTGTCTCACTTGAATGTAAAAGCAATGAACTCTCTAGCAAAGAGAGAACTCATCAGAGACATGCCTGCTTTGGAGTTTGTTCAAGATGGAGCATGTGAAGCATGTCAAAGAGGGAAAATAAAAAGGTCAAGTCACAAGAACAAATTGCTCAATTCAAATTCAAAGCCTCTGTAGTTAATTCACATGGATCTATTTGGCCCTGTGAATGTAATGTCCCTTTCCAAGAAGAAATATGCTCTAGTCATGGTTGATGATTATTCAAGATACACTTGGGTGGAATTCCTGTTTTCCAAGGATGAAGCTCCTCAAGTAATTATAGAGCATATCAAGAGAGTTGATAGAGAAGCACAAAGCACTGGTTCCTCTGTGGTTGCTTTGAGAAGTGATAATGGAACTGAGTTCAGAAATTCAACACTATATGAGTTCTGCAAAGATAAAGGAATTTCTCAACAATTTTCAGCTCCTAGAACTCCACAACAAAATAGAGTGGTTGAAAGAAAGAATAGAACTCTCATTGAAGCTGCAAGGACAATGATGTTGGAATGCAAAACTACCTACTAGCTTTTGGGCTGATGCTATTAACACAGCATGCTATATGCAAAATAGAACATTAATCAATAAGAAGTCTGGAAAAACTTCTTACTCCTTGATGACTGGAAAAAGAGCATCCTTCAAGCACCTTCATGTTTTTGGAACCAAGTGTTTTGTGATGAAAGATACATCTGAGCATGTTGGAAAATTTGATGCTAAGGCATTTGAAGGTATCTTCATTGGATACTCTCTGGAAAGGACAACTTACAGAGTGTTTGTACCTGAGCAACAAAAAGTAATGGAAAGCATGGATGTTACTTTTGATGACAAGAAATTCCCTGGACTTGAATCAAGTGAAAAAGACAGTGTGCCATTAAGATTTGAAAATCAAGGCTATCTTGAAGATTCTGAAAGAGAAGATGAAACAACTGTTCTAACTGTTCCACAAGATGAAGGAAATGAAGCTAATGATCACCTTCAAACTCATGTGCAAGGGAACACAAACACAGGGGGAGAAGAAGAAAACTTCAATGTTGATGATCAAAATGACCCTGAGACAAGTCAAGGAAATGAACAGGGTCATACAAGAAAATGGGACAGAGCCCACTCTAGGGAACAAATCATTGGTGATCCTAGTGAAGGTGTTAGAACAAGGAGAGCTACAATGAATACTTGCCAGCTGCTTTCTGTCACAAGTAGAACCAAAGGTAATTGAAGAAGCATTGAAGCACTCTGACTGGATTGTTGCCATACAGGAAGAATTGAATCAGTTTAAGAAAAACAAGGTTTGGGAATTAGTACCACCTCCTAAAGGTAAGAATGTCATTGACACCAAATGGGTATTCAGGAACAAAATGGATGAAGAGGGTGTGGTGGTAAGAAACAAAGCAAGGTTGGTTGCCAAAGAATACTGTTAACAAGAAGGCATTGACTATGATGAGACATTTGCACATGTAGCTAGACTGGAGGCCATCAGGATATTCTTGGCCTTTGCAGCTCACTCAGATTTCAAGGTGTACCAAATGGATGTGAAAAGTGCTTTTCTCAATGGTGATCTTTCTGAAGAAGTTTATGTGTCCCAACCTCCTGGCTTTGAAAATGAAGACTTCCCAGACTTTGTGTATAGATTTCTCAAGGCACTCTATGGACTCAAACAGGCACCAAGATCCTGGTATGAAACTCTATCTCAATTTTTTCTTGAGCATCAATTCACCAGAGGTACAATTGATAAAACTCTATTCTTCAAGAAGCATGGTAATGATATCATTCTAGTTCAAATCTATGTGGATGATATCATCTTTGGCTCTTCAAATGAAAAACTCTGTCAAAGGTTCTCTAAGCTGATGCAAAGCAAATATGAGATGAGTATGATGGGAGAGTTAACCTACTTCTTAGGCCTACAAGTACATCAAAGGGAGGATGGCATCTTTATAAATCAATCTAAGTATGTCAAAGATCTTTTAAAGAAATATGGTTTAGAAGATTCATCCCCTGCAAAAACTCCAATGTCTACTGCAATCAAGCTTGATGAAGATAAGAAAGGCAAGAGAGTTGATATCAAGGTTTACAGAGGAACGGTTGGATCACTACTCTATCTCACAACTAGCAGGTCAGACATCATGTTTGCCACATGTTTATGTGCAAGGTTTCAATCTGATCCCAAGGAATCTCACATGATGGCAATCAAAAGAATCTTCAAGTATCTGAAAGGAACTCCTAATCTTGGCTTATGGTATCTAAAGGGCACTGGGTTCAACCTGGTTGGTTACACAGACTCTGACTATGCTGGATGCAGAATTGACAGGAAGAGTACTTCAGGAAGCTGCCAGTTCTTAGGTCAAAGGTTAGTGTCCTGGTTCAGTAAGAAACAACAATCCACAACAACATCTACAGCCGAGGCTGAAAATATTGCTGCTGGAAGCTGTTGTGCTCAATTGCTTTGGATTAGAAATCAACTCATGGATTGGGGACTAGTGATGGAGCACATTCCCCTGATGTGTGACAATACTAGTGCAGTATCCATTGTTGCCAATCCTGTTAATCATTCTACTACAAAGCATATTGAGATAAAGTACCATTTCATTAGGGAACATGCTGCAAATGGCACTATAGCAGTCTCTTATGTTCCAACTGAGAAACAATTAGCTGACATATTTACGAAACCCCTAAATGAAGTTGTCTTCAACAGACTAGTGAGTGAAATTGGAATGCTCAATCCTTCATTTAGTAGTTCTAAGTAATCATGCTAGTTAATTGTTGCAGCAGTAAATTTTCACTGTATTTGAATGCACTATTTATTTTGAGTGAAAATTAGTTGAGATATGATTTATAAATATTTTAGTATTTTACTGCATATTTTTCAAAATCATATTTGGTTGTGGAGTTGTGAGCTTTTGAGACATCTCTATATAGGTGTTTTTGAAAGTTCACGACTTAGTTCAAAATAAACAGACTTATATCGCAAACTGTTAAAGTTGGGAGACTTCGCGATATAGTTCATTTCTGGAGTTTGCGATCTATTTATTGGACTTCGCGACACATAATAACTATATCGACAAGTCTCCGCATACTAACAGAATTTTGATTTAAATTAATTTTAATTCAAAATTTTGACATGTGTCTGACAAATTGATTAAAATTCCAAAAAATAAAAATTAAAAAAGAGAGTTCTCGACAGGGTATTTATACTATATCGCAAAGTCTCCTCATACTTTCTACCTTTCAGACTTTGCGACATAGCTCATTTCTGGACTTTGCGATCTACTTTGCAAGACTTCGCGATACAGTCTATTTTGAGACTTCATGACATCAAAATAGTTTGTACAAATTCATATCTCTATATCGCACTGTGTCAATCATATAAATACTTTTTGCAAACACTTTCATCTTTTCATCTTGTCGATTACTCTCAATTTTTAAACCTAATCTCAAATCTTCTTCTCTCTTCTTCAATCTCAATCTTAGCAATGGCACCCAAATCTCAAACAGCTACTTCATCAAACCTTTTAACCATACCCAAAGAAACCAAATATCTCACCATTCCATCTGATGTAGAAGCAAACCCCAGGTACAAGTGTTTTTTACGTTTCTTGAACACATCCTACCTTCGCCAAGCTTTGACAATGAACCCAACCATGTATGTTGATTTACTGGAAGCATTCTGGAGGACAGCGCTAAGTGTACTGTAATGGCGAGGGAGGATGGGACTTCATTTCAGGAGATAACTTGCACGATTAGAGGCAAGCAATTGCAGTTTGGGGAGAAAGAGATAAATGAAGTTTTGGGTTTTAAGACTGAGGGTCATGATGCAGAAGCTACTGATAAGCAAATGGTGGATTTCATGACCCTGATTAAGTATGCTGATACAATTGATATGGAAAAGCTGAATAAGAAGAATGTAAGGAGGGAGTGGTCTTTTCTGTTTGACGCACTCCAGAAGGTGTTCCTGTGTAGGAACACAGGGTGGGACCAAATCAGTCACATTGCAGTGAAGCTTGCCTATTCTTTGGCCAACAACCAGGAAATCAATGTTGGAGCAATCATCCTTAAGGAGTTGTCTCAAAGGCTAGGCAGGACTACACGTGGCAGAGGTAACGAAATTTTCTATCCTCATTTTATTCAATGCATTTTAAATCATCTAGATAACCAATTGCATGAAATAGAAGGGATAGATACAACAAAATTGGCTTATCCTAAGTCCATGTCCAAAGTCCTTTTTGGTTCATTGGACACTAGGAATCAAGTGGATGTGGTTTTGAGTGTGACAAAGCATATGCAAGACACATTCGAAACTTATCCACTTGATAAGCCCGTATATCATGAACTTTCCTGGAAAGGGAAGGCTAAGACTGAAGGTGCCTCAGAGTCTATCCCAAGCTGTAAAGCATAATGTAACATAAGATGTAAAAGAGATAACTTCAACTCAACAAAGGACAAGACAGACAATAGTATTAATAGAAGCACAGGAATCCAGAATCAAAGAAGAAAAGGTAAACTCAAAAAATCAAAATACGTTATGTATTCTTGAAGTCCGTAAACAAGTCACGGAAAGAAGTTCATGAAAATGTTCAAGCCTCAGTGACAGCAATAGAAACAAGACTTTGAAGACGACAGAAGTATGTGAATGATTTAGGGTTCAGTACCACGGGATTCCAGTGATGAAGCAACCAGAACGACAAGGGACGTATCAGCAGCATTATAATTGAAGTCATAAAATAAGAATTGATCAAGTGTTATTCATCTGTGAACCAGACCAGTTGCACTAGGTGACGGCACTGAAAAGATCAAGTTGTTTTATCGTCTCAGAAGAAATTGATACTGTCCAAAACTTAAACACCCAGGAGCTCAGGAGTAATTACTAAAGGACAAAAGACAAGAAAAAGTATTCGATAGTTTTTCTTTTAAAAAAAACTATCGAATGGTGGTTGAAGTGATTCATTGAATAACCAAGTGAATTAATTTGGCATTCGATAGTTTTGATTTAAAAACTATCGAATGGCAAATTGATTTATTCCATTCGATGGTTTTTTAATCCATTCGATGGTTTTTCAATTCATGGAGCAGGTGAAAAGTTGTGCTTGTCTGACAGGTTGATGAAGATCCAACGGCCAAGAATATTCTATTCTAAATGGTTCGATGGTTTTCAATTTAAGTCTGCAGTTAATACAGAGTGAAGAATGGGTCTTCTTCAGTTAAGGATTTTAACACAGAGACATTACTGAGAGAGAGAAGAGCCGGAGAAAATTATCAGAGAAATTAATAGTGCTCAGAACTTGATCATTGTTTTGTATTTGTGTAACCTTAAACTCATTGACGCTAATCTACGGATTAGAAATTGTAGCACCCCTCGAGGTTTATATTTATAAAAAGATATATTCCCCGAAACTTGATTTGGTTTGGTGTGTTTGATTTCGTTATAGAACTGAAAGATTAATCCGTGAACGAAATTAAATTATTTGTGAGTATCGTATTCAACCCCCCCTTCTACGATACTTTGGACCTAACAATTGGTATCAGAGCTACTTGATTGATATACAAATCAGATCCGGTGAATGAGACCAAAATCAAACGTAGCGTGAAAATCCGAAGCAAATTTTTTAACTTTTCATTTAATTGGAATTTCTTGAATTTTAAACAATTTGAAATTTTCAGAAACCATGAGTGCTCCAAAGACAACCGCTGGTATTAAAGTTCCCCCGTTTACTAGAGATGATTTTGGTTTGTGGAAGATGAAGATGTTGTTATTTATCAAGGCATCTAATCCGTTGTATATTGGCATATTAGAGAACGGACCGTTTGTACCAATGAAACCAGTTAGTGAATCTACAGCTCCTGATGGTAGCAGGATTCCTTCAGGCACCCAACCTAAGGATATAAGTGAATTTACAGATTCTGACAAAGAACTGATTCGATTGGACACCGGTTTAATGTTGATATTGGCGGACTCCGCGGACAAGGAAATGAGCTATCAGTTGATGAACTGTACAAGCGGGAAACATATGTGGGATACCATTAACCTAATAATGGAAGGAACTGAAGACGTGCAGGAAAACAGATTGGACATTCTGACTTCTCAATACGAAGCGTTTAGGTCACTGCCAGGAGAAAGTATAACTCAGGTCTTTGAGAAATATACTAAGCTCCTCAATGAATTGGCAATGAAAGGAAAGACCTATCCACTGAGAGAATCGAACAGGAAGTTCATGATGACGCTGCCCCATCATGTAGAACACAAGTCATCATCCATTAGGGAAAGAATTG
This sequence comes from Heracleum sosnowskyi, assembly GCA_030848705.1. Classification (NCBI taxonomy): domain Eukaryota; kingdom Viridiplantae; phylum Streptophyta; class Magnoliopsida; order Apiales; family Apiaceae; genus Heracleum; species Heracleum sosnowskyi. The sequence continues at coordinate 14,173,706 of CM061238.1, forward strand.
ACTTCACAAAGATGTCATTAGAGATGATCTATGGCAAGTTGAAGACCTATGAGATGGAACAGGAACAAAGGGTGATAATCTACGGATCAGGGACAGTGGACAGCAAGCACAATGCACTTGTGAGATCAGCAGCACTTGTAGTGGATGAACCAATCACTTCTGAGATTCAGGTTCAAACCCCTAGAGCTGGAAAGGAGGTGATAATTGAAGCAGAAATGGATTCTGTGAATCTGGGTGTTGATGAAAGTGATTACTACACCCTAGAAGAGCTTGAGCAAATGGAAGACAAAACCATGGCGTACTTAGCTGCAAAGTTTAGTCATATTCGTTTCAAGAGAAACCCTAAGTACAAGTTCAAGGGCTCAACCAACAGATTCCAGAAGAGCAATTATACACCTAGTATAGGCTTTAAGGGAGGCTACAAGACTGGCATGATTGATAGAAGCAAATCAAGATGCTATAACTGCAATGAGTTAGGGCATTTCGCCACTGAATGCCGGAAGCCTCGTCAAGCAAGAGACATGAAAGATGTCTATGGAAAGAAGGATTCTTATGATGAGTTGAAGAAGGAGAATGCCAAGCTTAAATAGCAGTTGGAGGCATTCTCTGGAAAGCAGAAAGGGAAAGCTTATATAGCAGAGGGAAAGCACTGGGATGATACTGATTCGGATGAAGAGGAGGAATATGTAAATGTTGCTCTAATGGCTGACTCTTCAGAGGAATCACCACAATCATCTCAGGTACCTATCTTAACTACAATTGATATGTCTAATTCTGAGTACAAGAAAACTGTGCAAGATCTTAGTGTAGAATTGTTTAATGTACACACAAGCATGCTAGCATCAGAAATGGAAAATGCTAAACTAGTTCTTAAGATTAAAAAGCTAGAATCTAAAAATGAAGAACTAGAGCTTGTAGCTGTAACATTAGAAGATCTTAAGCAAAAGAATGCGTACTTAGAGAACAAGGTCAAGTGTAATGATGAGATAGAGACTATCCTCAGGAAGCAGATTTCAGATCTAGATTTGAAGCTGAATGCTTTTAAGAATTCCGCTCTAGTGGCTAAGGAAATCATTGATACTCAGGCCGTAGAGAATAAAACTGCTATAGGATTTGACTATAACAAGAAAGCTGGTAAGAAGATTGTGGAATTCCCTGTGTCACCTTCAGTTGTCAAAAGGAATACTCCACATGTTCTTAAGAATGTTGATTGTCCAGTTTTTGTTAAGCCGTTTCCACCTCTCTTTAATGAGGATGATCTTTTCATTAGACAAGAATTGCTTGAGGAGGATTTAGTGAAGGAAAAAGAGGTAAAGACTAAGTTGCCTAGGAAATCAGTAAAAAATGAATTACCTAAACCTGATTTACCTAAAACTGAAGTAGGTTCCTTAGTTAGTAATGTTAAAAAGAACAGGAATGGGAGGAAGAAGTTTGTTAATCAGGAATTGGTTCCATATTCTCCCATTGTATCTAGGAAGTTGTGCTCTATTTGTAATTCTGCTGGACACCTTACACATGCATGTAAAAAGGTTAAAGTAGAAACTGCTAATACTTCTGAAATGCATAACATGTCTGACATGCCTGATAATCATGAGCCCTGTGGAAAGAAAGAGTGTTTGCTATGTAAGTACAACATCATGCATGCTTATTTTAAGTTGATGTCTGATAGTAGCAATAGCACTAGTAATGTTAAATCCACAGATACTATGAATATCAAACAGGGTAAGACTAAATTGAATGTTACTCCTGTTAAATCATCTAAACCTTCAGGACCCAAACAATTTTGGGTACCAAAGTCCGCTTAATCAATCTGTGATTGCAGGGTAAGGTTAAAAGCTCAAAGGTTGTGTGGATTCTGGATAGTGACTGTTCTAGACACATGACAGGTGAAGAGTCCCTGCTTACAGAGGTGGTTAAGAAGACCGGCCCGATTGTAACCTTTGGAGATGACATCAAAGGATTCACTACGGGATATGATTTCAGAAAGGACAGGTGCTTGATCACCAACAGGAAGGATGAGAAGCTTACTCTACTGGGAGTGAGAAAAGGAAATTTGTTTATAGCTGACTTAAGTTCTACCAGTGAAGGAGAAGTTACATGTTTCTATGCAAAGGCATCTTCAGAACAAAGTTGGCTATGTCACAAGAAGCTCTCACATCTGAACTTCAAAACTATGAACTCTTTGGTAAAGAGAGAGTTAGTGAGAGGGTTGCCCCTGATGGAATTCAATCAGGAGGGACTATGTGAAGCATGTGAAAAGGGGAAGTCGAAGAAAGCATCACATGGAAGCAAAGGAATGACAAGCATTACTGAACCATTACAGCTGATTCATATGGATTTATTTGGTCCAGTTAATGTTATGTCACTTTCAAGAAACAGATATGCATTGGTGATGGTGGATGACTACTCCAAGTACACGTGAGTGTTGTTCATACAAACAAAGGATGAAGCAACACAACTAATCATTGATCACATCAAGAAGATAGAAGTGGAAGCTAAGCTACCTGTGCGGACAATCAGATCAGACAATGGAACTGAATTCAAGAATGCAGTTCTAAATGATTTCTGCTCAGAGAAAGGAATATCAAGACAGTTTTCAGCACCAAGAACTCCTCAACAGAATGGAGTAGTGGAAAGGAAGAACAGGACCTTGGTTGAAGCAGCAAGGACCATGTTGAGTGAATCAAAACTTCCCACTTACTTTTGGGCTGAAGCAGTGAATACAGCTTGCTACACTCAGAATCGAACCCTGATCAACAAAGATCATGAAAAGACTCCGTATGAGTTAATGGCCAACAAGAAGCCAACACTGAAGTACTTTCATGTGTTTGGTGCAAAGTGCTTTGTACTTAAAGATGGAGAACATCTTGGCAAGTTTGATGCCAAAGCAGATGAAGGCATTTTTCTGGGCTATTCTCTGGAATCTAAGGCTTTCAGGGTATATGTGATTGAAGATAAGAAGGTGTTGGAAAGCTTTAATGTAACATTTGACGACACTAAAAGACCAGGCCTGCAAACTGGAGAGAACTCTGAATCCTTGGTATTTGAAAATCTATCAGGAGATCTCTCTGACAATGAAGAAGTACCTGAAGTTGTTACAGTCATTAATGATAATCATAATGATAATGATTCTGGACCAAGTGGTGACCAAAGTGGAAATCCTCAACATACAGGATCCACTAGTCAGTCTTCAGAATCAACAGATCAAACCGTCAACAACTCAGGGGGAGCAGGAGAAGGATCAACTAGTCACACTCCACAACATCTAGAACAAGGAGAATCATCAAGATCGCATCTGCCAAGACAAAGGGTATGGAATAGAGATCATCCCTTTCACTTGATCATTGGTGATCCGGACACAGGAGTGAGAACTAGGAGAACATCACAAAATGAATGTCACTATTCTGGGTTTCTTTCAGAAACAGAACCTAAGAAAGTTGAAGATGCTCTAGATGATCCAGATTGGGTGATTGCTATGCAAGAAGAACTCAATCAGTTTGAAAGGCAGAAAGTTTGGAAGCTGGTACCCAGGCCTAAAGGAAAATCTGTTATTGGAACACGATGGGTATTCAGAAATAAGTTGGACGAAGATGGCATTGTAACGAGAAACAAAGTCAGACTGGTTGCTAAAGGTTACTCTCAAGAAGAGAGTATAGATTATGATGAAACCTATGCACCAGTAGCAAGACTTGAGGCCATCAGAATGTTTCTGGCATTTGCTGCACATTCCAATTACAAGGTATATCAAATGGATGTGAAGAGTGCTTTTCTGAACGGGGAGTTAGAAGAAGAAGTGTATGTGGAACAACCTCCAGGTTTTGAGGATTCAAAACTGGCAGACTTTGTGTACTTTCTATTCAAAGCTCTCTATGGACTCAAACAAGCTCCAAGGACATGGTATGACACTCTCTCTGAATTCTTACTTGAAAATGATTTTACAAGAGGTGTTGTAGACAACACTCTCTTTGTCAAAAAGCATAAAAATGATTTGATATTGGTGCAAGTATATGTTGATGACATAATATTTGGTTCTACTAATGATGATCTATGCAAGAGATTTGCTAAGTTAATGCAGAGTCGTTATGAAATGAGCATGATGGGTGAATTGTCATTCTTTCTTGGATTGCAAGTATACCAAAAACAAGATGGTATATTCATTTGTCAGTCTAAGTACATCAAGGATCTTCTTAAGAAGTATCAAATGGAAGACTCATCTACAGCAAAGACTCCTATGCCAACTGCCACTAAGCTTGATAAGGATGAAACTGGTAAGAAGGTTGACATCACAGGCTACAGAGGTATGATAGGCTCATTACTTTATCTCACTGCAAGTAGACCAGATATAATGTTTTCAACATGCTTGTGTGCTAGATTTCAGTCTGATCCTAAAGAATCTCATCTAATAGCTGTTAAGCGAATATTTAGATATCTTAAGGGGACCCCAAATCTTGGAATTTGGTACCCTAAAGATACAGGATTTGATCTTATTGGATACACAGACTCTGATTTCGCAGGTTGTAAGATTGATCGGAAGAGTACTTCAGGAAGCTGTCAGTTTCTTGGAAGAAGATTGGTTTCCTGGCATAGCAAGAAGCAGCATTCAGTGTCCACATCAACAGCTGAGGATGAATACATTGCTGCTGGTAGCTGTTGTGCTAAGATATTGTGGATGAGAAACCAACTCCGTGACTATGGACTTCTGTTGACAAAGATTCCTATATTTTGCGACAACACAAGTGCCATAGCAATCTCAAACAACCCAGTGCAACACTCGAGGACGAAGCACATCGACATCAGGTATCATTTTATCCGAGAGCATGTCATGAATGGAACTGTGGAGTTACACTTTGTACCCACAGAGGATCAAATTGCAGACATCTTTACTAAACCGCTTGATGAATCCACTTTCAATAAGCTGGTTGGTGAACTTGGGATGTTAAATCTTTCTAATTGATTTTGATTAGAAGTCAGTAACTGCAGAGAGTCCTGGTGAATACATGAGTTTAAGAATTCCTATATCCTTAGGACTCGTGAATTTATTTTCTGGAGCAATTCTCGTAGTTAGGATTTTTATACTAATTTTATGTCATAATTATGGATGATATATCTTCTGGCATTTAATTAGTTATTAATTCTAAAAATTATTTAAGTGCTAATATTTTTTCTAAATATTCAAGCATTTATTTAATTTGAACTAATTTGCTTTGTTTTTAACATTGTAGATTAATGCAGCATAATTGATTAGATTTTAATTGGTTAATATCACTCAATGATATTTAATTGATTTTATTCTAAGAAAATTGTGAATTTTCTGTTAAGAATTGATTTTGGTAAATTTGAAAAGATTTATTAGAATTAAAACTAGGCAGGAAATAAAAATTCTGATTTTTAAAACAAGAACAGGTTTTAAAATGAAGACAGAAGCAAAAAATATCGAATTTAGGAAATTCGATAGTTTTTTCAAGTACATAGATAAATCTATCGAATTTAATTTTCGATAGTTTTTGAAAAGGAAAAGAAAATCTATCGAAAACATTTCTCGATAGTTTTTGAGAAAATTTTAAAATATATCGAAGGAATTCAATTAATTCAATATTTAGAATTCTCGATAGATTTTACAAAACAAAATGGAAAAGCATCGAAGTGAGTTTTAGTTCATTTAATATTTAAAATTCTCGATACTTTTTCAATAATTACCTCGATAGTTTTTGGTTTTTTCAAAGAAGTAACTTTCGATAGTTTTTCAGAAATCCGTAAACTATCGAACTGTAAAAAGACCATTTTGCCCCTCAGTTTCAAACGTATATAACATTGCCTTAAGCTCTTTTCTTTTCAGTTTTCCAGATCTGAGAAAAAGCTTTCGTTTTATATGCTTACAAAGAGATACACAAAAACAATAACACATTCGATAGTTTTCTCCATTTTTAACCAAGAAAAGCTTAAAAAGTTTACTGTTTTTCATTGTTAAACTCGTTTTAACCGTGAAAACTTTACTGTTTAAGTTTTTAGACATTTCTGATTGAGAAACCATCGAACTTGACATTTGAATTGAATATTGGTTAGTATTCAAGGGTTCTAACGTTTACAAGTGTTCGAATTTTTGTGTTAGTGTTAAAAGGGGTAAAATTGTTTTTAGGGTAATTTTTGTTAAGAGTTTGATTAATTAGAAATAATTAATTAAATTTAAAGGAAAAATAGTTTTGGTTATTTAAATTTTCTGGAAATTTTAAAATATGGCTGGAGAATTTATTATTACCAAGACTAATCATGTCTCGTTTCAAAATCTGCAAGCCATTACGAATCCTCAAATTCGTGCATGGGCAGAGTTTTTGAATATACGTTCATTAGTGGCATACGCTGTAAGTACTCCCGTAGTCCTTTGTATCGATCAATTGACTGCGTTGTACACAACCGCCACGGATACAAGTGAGAATAATATAAGGTCCTTCAGTTTTGTTGTGCCAGGGGGCAGGACAATCAGGGTGACGGAACATGATTTTAATAGAATTTTACATTTTCCAACAGAAAATCTTGTTCCTGATCCCACAACTGAGGAAATACATGCTTTCTTCACTCTTATCAGAAGTCAACAACCTAACTTCTTGGTGGGAGAGTTCCTAAAGCATTACCTGCCAAAGCCATGGAATTTTTTCTTTCATACCCTGATACATGTTTTTACTGCCAAGCTAACAAATCTGCATGGCATTCCCTTATTCCTTCAAAAGATAGGGTTTGCCATTGCGAACAACAGGCATATTAACATAGGACGGATAGTGATTGATCAAGTAATTCTGTGCATGGGACCACTGGATGAAAGAACAGGCATAAATGAAGATGTGCTCTGTTTCTATCCTAGGTTCCTACAGCTAATTCTCAATGATATCTTAACAGATGATGAACGGGAGATCTTTGAAGGTGAAGCCAACCAGGAGTGCATGAGAATGAAGAGCAATGCCATAACCGCTCTCATTAGGAAGAACAACTATCTTCCAGGGGTACCCACTGTTCTCACTGAATATCTAAGAACGGTGCCCCTACCACTTCTACCCCCAGGGGAACAGGTAAATCAAGGTAATATTCCACAACCTGAACCTGTAATGGCACCTGTACCAATGGATGTTGATCCAGAGCCCTCAGTGGCCATTCCTGACCAGGAGGTTGCAAACCCACAACCTCTAACCACGGTCGAAGAGCCTTTGGAAGAGCCAAATGAAAACATAAACGAACCTCCTTCCCCTACTATACCCATTAAAGAACCATCCATGAGTGTAGAGGGAGATAGTGCCAAAGCAGCACCACATAAGGAGATACACCCTTCAACAGCAGCTCTGCCTTCCTCTAAAAGGAGAAGAACAGAAACTGAGGCAACTGCTGATACTTCATTTCTCTCATTCAAAGAGCCCTTTACTGATTTTTCTGATGCTGATTGGGCTACGCTAACGAAAGCAATATCTGAACCAATAGCTCAATCAAGTAAGGAAGAATTGACGGAAGCAACTGGTGTTCCGACCATATTACGGTCAGGTTCACTGGTTGAAGGTTCTAAGAACCAAGGGTCTTCACAGACGTCGAGAGAAGGCTTTGACCTAAATGCACAATCTAAAAGGTCATTGTCTACCTCCCCAGATGGAACATATCTGGATCCTGCGGGTAAAGGGTCTGACGTAGGTGCAGATCGGCAACTCGTTGACAGTGAATCAATTACTATTGAGGAGTCATCTGAGGTGAAGTCTTTACAGACTCACGGGGAAGATTCGGGATCTCTGCTGTTAAAGGAGCCTGTTTCTAACCCCCTAGAGATTCAAACTCTAGATCCTTCAAAGGATATATCATCTAAGGATGATCAGCAACTTGGTTTATCCAAGGACGGGGACTTGCGAAGCCCCATTGCACCACCGGTGACCTCCTTAAGGACGGCTACGGTGATCTCTTCTGCAGGTACAATCAGCACAAAGGATTTGAGTGAAACAAAAACACTTACACCTTGCCTGAGTGGGAAAGGAAAAATGATTCAAACACCGACAGAAACGTTGAGTGTACACCCAGAGCCAAATGTGAGGAGTGACACCCTAACCCTGCCTAATATTAATGATCTGCTGTTACCAACAGAAAGAGAGCTACAAGTTCAATCTTCCCTCAAGGAGATGACAGTTCGAGACAAAGAAGGAAATCCACTATTCAAGGTTCCACTGCGACCTTCCTTTGACCAAGGGATCTCCTCCATTCAAGACAATGTTTCTTTAAAGTCTATTCAAGAGAAAGTTGACTTGGCTGCAGCTGATTCCAGAAGAACATTCAGGGTCATTGGCAGTGCATCTGGCACTATAACAGGTACGAAGCAGGCAGTGGACTCCTTAAAGAAGGAAGCTATGGAAGAACTGGTCGAGCTGAGGATGGACGTCAGGGAACTTAAAGATGGATTCATGAATGAAGTAACTGCACTGTCTCAAGGACATGAAGCTTTGAAAGAAGACGTTCTGGTTATCCGGGATGGTCAAGCACGGGTAAAAGATGCAATGAATTCTCTTTCAAGAGTGGAGTCTAAGCTAAACAAGAGGCTGGATCACATGGAAAAGACTACCAACTCAAGATTGGAGAACATTGACATGTCGCTAGCTTCAATAAATGAATTTAATAAGCAGCTTATGGATTTCTTGGAGAATCAAGGTGACGGAGTACAGTCTATATGGAGTATGCTGAAGAACCAACAATCTGGACAACCCGGTCCTTCCTATCAGGAACCTGATCCTTCTAATGTCTTTTATGCTGAGGATGCTTTTATCGAGGATTCCTCAACTAAGGGGGAGAAAGTTGGAGAAGGGGAGACGGATAAATGGGGAGTTTGGGAGACTGTTGAGGCTATTCCAATCAGACAGTACTGGATTGAGGAGCTTGTAGAGGAAGACAAGGAAAGTGAAGAGGAATTTGAGGTCATGCATGAGCAACCTACTCAAGAGGAGCATGAGCCATATTATCCAGAGCCAATAGAACATCCTATCTTGGATGATGATATGGAAGAAGCAAATTCTCTATCACCTAAAGAAGAAGCTGCCTTGGAAGCAATACGAGCTCAGAGAGCTGCAATAGATGCCAGGCAAGCTGAGAAGGAGAAACAGCAAGCAATTCTGAGAAGTGAAAAGCTAAAGAGGTTGAAGGTGTATAATGAAGTGAGGAAGAAGAAGATGATAGATCTGGCAAAGAAAGATGGTACTGAATGGGAAATGGCTTACAAAACCTTTTGCGGAGTTGAAGAAGGATTACAAGTCAACGACAATGCGGAGGTGGAAGTTATTATTCAGGACATCAGAAGTGCTAATCTTGAAGATCAGACTTACTTTAAAGCACTGAGAAGCTCTATAATCTGTCTGAATGCTGGGGTTAAAGCAAATGGTGCCTGGAGCTTATTAATCAGTTTTCTGGAGAAAGGTACATTTGTGATTTCTACTAAGTTTTTAGAACAGAGGACATATACAGAATTGCAGGCTATACTCATCAAGATCCAAAGAACTACAAGGCTAAATGAACTGCTCCGTGAGCATGTTAAGGAGATCGTGATGAAAGTCAGTCCAGAGATTACTGAAGATCCTCCAATGGTTAGATTCATGACGAATGACTTGTTCAGAATCTGCTATTTGACTGAGGACAAACTAAGGGACTACCCAAGCAACTATCTAATCTCAGTTGAGAAGTATCTTAGATCCACTGGATTCTCATCAACGGAGAAGGACAAAGCAGCAGACACTCTTAGAAGATTTCTAATGGAGAATGTTCCTTACTATAGGAAAAGAGTGGAAAGAGGATTGGAAGTGCATACCAGACTGCCAAACATGCCAAAGCTAAACAAGAAAGTTGTTAACATTGCATGGTTATGGGCTGGAGTGGGTCAAGAGGTTGAATATATTGGAAGACACATCCAAGGAGCAATCCTTAAACCTGGAGAACCACTGCACTATCTATCAGTGATTGATTATCAAGCTGCTAACTCCGATCCAATGATTGAAGAAGGTGAGATTGGAATGGACTGAATGTTGAAGCAAAGAACAAGAGAACTATCAGCTCAGACTAGAGGAGCAACTTCATTGTATAAAGTTTAATTGTTTTTTGATTTATGAAATCTGGAAATGTATATATATCTGATCCAGAATGCATTGATATTATTACGCTGTCTTACTTTAAGTAGTTTAATGTTTCCTTAGTTAGTTGAGTTATCCTCGAAGTATTTGCTTGTCGAACTCTATCCAATCAAATAGGGGGAGATTGTAAAGCATAATGTAACATAAGATGTAAAAGAGATAACTTCAACTCAACAAAGGACAAGACAGACAATAGTATTAATAGAAGCACAGGAATCCAGAATCAAAGAAGAAAAGGTAAACTCAAAAAATCAAAATACGTTATGTATTCTTGAAGTCCGTAAACAGGTCACAGAAAGAAGTTCATGAAAATGTTCAAGCCTCAGTGACAGCAATAGAAACAAGACTTTGAAGACGACAGAAGTATGTGAATGATTTAGGGTTCAGTACCACGGGATTCCAGTGATGAAGCAACCAGAACGACAAGGGACGTATCAGCAGCATTATAATTGAAGTCATAAAATAAGAATTGATCAAGTGTTATTCATCTGTGAACCAGACCAGTTGCACTAGGTGACGGCACTGAAAAGATCAAGTTGTTTTATCGTCTCAGAAGAAATTGATACTGTCCAAAACTTAAACACCCAGGAGCTCAGGAGTAATTACTAAAGGACAAAAGACAAGAAAAAGTATTCGATAGTTTTTCTTTTAAAAAAAACTATCGAATGGTGGTTGAAGTGATTCATTGAATAACCAATAGTTTTGATTTAAAAACTATCGAATGGCAAATTGATTTATTCCATTCGATGGTTTTTTAATCCATTCGATGGTTTTTCAATTCATGGAGCAGGTGAAAAGTTGTGCTTGTCTGACAGGTTGATGAAGATCCAACGGCCAAGAATATTCTATTCTAAATGGTTCGATGGTTTTCAATTTAAGTCTGCAGTTAATACAGAGTGAAGAATGTGTCTTCTTCAGTTAAGGATTTTAACACAGAGACATTACTGAGAGAGAGAAGAGCCGGAGAAAATTATCAGAGAAATTAATAGTGCTCAGAACTTGATCATTGTTTTGTATTTGTGTAACCTTAAACTCATTGACGCTAATCTACGGATTAGAAATTGTAGCACCCCTCGAGGTTTATATTTATAAAAAGATATATTCCCCGAAACTTGATTTGGTTTGGTGTGTTTGATTTCGTTATAGAACTGAAAGATTAATCCGCGAACGAAATTAAATTATTTGTGAGTATCGTATTCAACCCCCCCCCCCCCCCTTCTACGATACTTTGGACCTAACACAAGCTTTCCCATCCCATCCAGTGACCCCCCTGTAAACAGTACCTTAGTAATTTGGGAGCCAAGTGCACCAATCTCTCAAAAGGTTGGTGTTACTAAAAAGAAGATTAAGAAGAGGACCCTAGCTATAATTGATGAGTCTGTAGATTTAGGAAGTGAGGAACCTGAGTCACAGCTCACCAGACAAAAGAAGAAATCCAAAACTATAGCCACCACTGAATCCTCCAAACAGGATTCAGATGTGTTAAAAGGGGTAAACCTATTACTATCAATGTCCTCTCAACAGGACATTGTTATTGAAAAGAGTAGTCTCCCCACTACATCCTGTAAAGAGTCAGCACAGGGTCAAGAACTCACTCTTGACTCAGGTGAAAATAAGGGTGATCAAACACTGAGTGGAGAGCACATCAACTTTGAAACTCCTCCTATTTCTCAGGGGGAGTTGCCAAAATCCAATCTAAACTCCTCTTTTCTTCCAGAATCTACAACAACAAAAACTTCTTCGATACAGGAAAGTCATTCACATGACAATTCTGCACTTGATCATTCACAACTTGCTTCTGTGAATGAGCCCCCTTCAAGTGACATGGTGCTTGACACTGTGCTCACCACCCAGGACCCCCATTCAGTTGGTCAGGAAATGCATGATGGGGCATATTCTAATGACACCAACACAAACATGGAGGATTCATCAGTTTTTACTGGAGACACTATGCCTCTTTCTCCACTCCTCAGGGATTTGGACATGCCTTCACAGGCAAATAGAGATGATGCTGTAACTCATCCCATTTCAATGGAGACAACATCATACTCTACAGCTATTCCAAGGCTGGTGGAGACTCAATCCACTTCCATACCTGTTACATAACCCTCATCCGTGACAGGAGTGCCTAGCATTAGCTCTCACTTGGCTCAGGCCACAATGTCTCAATGGCTGGAGTCTGTGCAACATGACAGGCCTTCAGGATCATCATATGTGCCCACACAATTGACGGAAGAAGCACTACAAAGCTTACATGTGGCACAGATTGATGAGTTTTCTAAGATTGTTCAACATCTCCTGACAGCTGGTCTCCCCAACAAGGACTATGAAGCTATTCTCTTATGCCACAGGGAGGATGTTCAAGCACAAAAGGAGAAGATAGTTGATGAGGCTCAGCAGGATGGCAATGTAGATGCCTGGTTGGATGCCAAGAGATCTGTGAAGCTCAGGGATGCTCTAGCTTTTTTCAGGGAGGACTACCTAACTGCCTTGGGGTCAAGTGCCAAAAGTCTCTCTCCTGCAGAAATCTATGAGGCAGTCAATGATGTGTACAAAAGTCAGCTAAAGGCTCTGCATTTCCTTGGGAAAGGTCTTCAATCAGAAATATCAACCATCAAAAAGAAACAGACCAATCTTTGGCACAGCTCAAGAACTCCTACCTTTCTGATTTTCCCAAGGTGGATGGCATCCTTAAGGAGGTAAAGAAGACTACACAGAATGTCACTAAAATGGATTGCACCCTGGCTTTGGTCTCTGATAATTTGAAGAAGCTGTCTACCAAGCTAGAGAATCAGGTGCAATCCAACATCAACTCCAACTCCATGATTTCTGTCATGTGGAAGAATCAGTATGGGGACAAGCTGGTAGATGAAGTTCCTATCTCTAACATATCCAAGTTTGGCTTCTCAAAGATCAAGGACCAGTCTCTCAACTCCTTCAAATCTGAGCAACTCTTCTCCAAAGTTGATAGATTGGAAAGAGAAGTGGTTGAGTTGAAGTCTGAAAACCAAGGGATTTCTCATTCCTTGGAGCTCCTCAATTCCAAGCTGGATGACCAAAGCAATACAACTTCTAATATTTTGCTAGTCCAGCAGCAAATGATGACTACAATGATGAGAAACATGAACCTTCCTGTTCCTGGTGAAGCTCAAGACATCTTGTCTGATCCCAAGCCTAAGGGGGAGAAAGGAAAGGAAGTCATTCTGGAAAAGAAAGGGGGAGCATTAGCTAAACAACAAAAGCTAAAGGGCAAAATCACAGAGAAGGACCTCAAGCCTCTCACTCTTCCCACTGTGTCCATTACTAGTGGAGATGGCCAAAAGAGCACTGTCACTTCAACTTTCTATCCTGGCACAATGCCCATGGATGTCTCTGCTCCTCAAATCACAACAAGTGCTCAGCCAGTCAAAGTTGACATTGTCACCGAGGCCAAGCTACAGGAAGTTGCCAACTCAAACCTCTATCATGACAAAGCCTTCCTGGAGTTTCTGAAAGCCATCAACATCAGTGTACAAGCTAAAACTCTGGAATACAGAAACAAGCTCAAAAAAGATATCAAATACTTCACAGTGGCAGTCAGGCAACTCAAAGGAGCTCATCTAAGAGAAATAATAATGGTATCCAAAGACAATTGCTTATGGCATTTGTCCTTTGAAACTCTGGATAAGCTAAAGTACACTGAGCTGGATACAATGTTGGAGTTAATTGAAAAGAATGGGGAGAACAACAAGAGATTGTATGATGATTTGAAGAGAGATCAATTTCTAAGATTGCTTGAAGTCATCTCTAGTCCAAGAACCATAATTTTCCAAAGTCTCACTAAGGCAAACTCCATTGATCAATTGATGATTCCTGCTCAGTTGGTGATAAAGAACACGGACAAGATCAATCAAGTGTTTCAAATGCTGAGAGCAAAAAGAGGGTTCAGGACTGCAGAAGAACTAGAGCAAATTTATATTCTCCAATCATTTCTCATCCATGGCAGAGTTCCTGAGTCAGTCAAAGAAAGGAGTGAAAAGAAAGATGATCAAGATGATGAGGATAAGAGGAGCAGGAGACCAAGCCTACAAAGGAGTGATAAGGATGACAAAAGTGATAACAGCAGAAGCAAATCATCTAGAAGATCCAAAGATCCTGATAAAGACAAGAAGAATTCTCAAGACAAGAAAGAAGCTGAAAAGAAGAAGAGTGGAAATCAGCAAGTCAAGGACATTGCTAGTAGTATCTTAACCAAAACACAAGACTCTAAGTCTAGGGTGGGTGCTTTTTGTAATGATCCTCCAAAATCTAAATCCAAGACTTCTGAAACTGATTTGCCACTGAAGAAAAGTAAAGCCACAACATCAAAATCTAAAAGACACTTCCACAAAGTCACAGCTAGTGGAGTGTTACAGTGGATCAAAGGGAAATGATTAAAGCAACTTCCAAATGATGTGGCACTGAAGACCAAATCTCCTTGTTCAAGAAAGCTACCACATGTAAAGCACTGGAAAATCAAAAGGGCAGCCAAAAGAACAAGGATAACAAAGAGGAATGGAGTGATCACAAACGTTGTTGGGATAAATGTACTTCCTATGGATGAAGACTATGATGAAGATGCCCTAGCATTCCTGAGAGCCCAAAGAATCTTTGAAGTCAAACTGAAACAAGATCATCTAGAGATTAAATACACTGATGGAAGAGGGAAAGAGATGAAGACAGGGAGCTGGCAATATTTTCCAACATATGAGCTTGAAAGAATAAATGCTTTGCTGAACTTTGAAGAAAAAGAAGAAAGATTGTGGAAGATTGAAATTGCCAGGTTTTTGAAAATGCATTCTGATTATCAAGAAAATCTGAGGAAGTTGAATGAAGAGAAGAAAATTTAGAAAGAGAAGAAGATGGCAGAAATGGAAGAGAGGGCTAAGGAGTTGAGAAAGAAAGGGCTATATAAAGTCAAGCTAGATCCTTATGTAGTGGAGTACAAAAACAGAAATGGAGGGAAAAGCTAAATAAGGATGGAGTTTTTGGATTCCTATGTGGAAAGTGCCCTAAAAACCAGTTGAAGATCTAGAAGACTCTCCTCTCTTAGAAGAACTGATTGCAAGGGATGAAATTCTGGTAGCCATTTCAAAAATGAACAGAAGGGAAGAAATCAGAAAGAAGAAGGTTTATGATGACTATCTAGAAAAGCAAATGGAAACTGAAGCTGTTCAGCAACAAAAAGATAATCTGTAAGCTTTCATTTTCAGTTTGTAATCAAATCCTGTTCATAATGTTCATCTGTTATTTTCTCTGAAGTATGATTCCTTTTATGTAAGTTAGGCTTGTTATCAGACTTGAAATTGTGCCTAAGTTTCTTACTCACAATTTGGGGGAGATTGTTAGGCTCAAGGCATGTCTGAATACCACTATTAAAAAGCCTACACATTGTGACTATGTCACTCTACATGACCTAGTGAAGTTTATCACTGAGATATAGTATAGGTCTCCATTGTACTTGTCTTGTTTTCATGTACTAAGCTTTATTCTGTATGCTCAAGGTTATAATGACCTTAGTAAGTTTCTTGCACCTAGAATGTATATAGGCCATGGAATAATTGTCCTGGAAGAAGTTCAATTTGTTCATGCAGCAGGATTTAAGTGAATAAGGCCTTGAAGAAATAAGTTGCAGAAATTTGTCTAAGTCCTTATATCGTGAAGTCAGAATGAGCTATGTCGTGAAGTCTAAAATATCCATGTCGTGAAGTACTGAGATCGCATAGTCCAAAATGAACTATGTCGTGAAGTCTTCAAGGCTCATGTCGTGAAGTGTTGAGATCGCAAAGTCAGAATGTACTAGATCGTGAAGTACTCAAAAAGGCTAGATCGTGAAGTCCTCAAAAAGGCTATATCGTGAAGTCCTCAAAAAGGCTATATCGTGAAGTCCTCAAAAAGGCTATATTGTGAAATCTTCAAAGGTCATATCGTGAAGTCAAAAATAAGCTATATCGCATACTCCTGAAATACTCATATAGCAAAGTCAAGAATGCTCTATGTCGACAAGTCAAAGAATCAGGAATGCTGGAGTTCACGATGTCAACACTTAGCCGTTTACAACAAGACAAATTAAGGTACAGAACCAAAATTCAAAGGAGACAAATACTGAAGCATCTGTTACGGTAAGGTGGTCCAAAGACAGATGGCAAATCTACAACAAAGATGAAACATTAAAATTTTTTGTAGTTTGGTCCGTCAATTCTCAACCGTTGGATTTTTCAAATCAATAGAACACAAGCCATCAGATAAAATACTAAAAGTTATTATATATATATATATATATAATATTTTATATTATAATTACTAATAACTATCTAATTACCTTTTTCGTTGTTACTAAATCTAAACAGATAACAAATAAATTTAATAAATGAATTACAACATATATAAATCAATTTTAGTATATCATAAAACTTAAATTAATTTTTTAAAAAAATTTAAATTTTTATTGTTTAAAATATAGGTACTCGAGAAAAAAAAACTGTTCGTGATATTTTTGGAAAATTGGAGGTTTTAATTAAAAAAAATAGAAAAGTAGAAATTTTAGTTATAATATAAAAAGAAATGTACAATTTGGCTAACAAAAGGTACTGGTTAGTTTTAGCAATTATAATATTATTATTTTATTTTATTAAATAGAACTTCTGGTGATATTTTTCGAAAATAAGATGTTTTAGTTTGGAAAAAGAGAAAAAGTGCCCTATATAATAATTTTTAGGATTTTATCCAACAACTCGATTTGATAAAAAAGATCTAACGATTGTGAATTGAGTGACCTATGACCAGACTACAAACCGACTACAAAACTATCAAAGTTTCGTCTTTAATATAATAGTATAGATGTCGTATGTGATAATTTTAGAAAAGGAGAAATTTTAGTTAGAAAATATATAAAAATATATACTATTTGACTAGTAAAGGTAATCGGTTAATTATTAGTATTTATAATATTAGTATTTTATGCTACTTAATGGAATATCCCATGATATTTTTGAGGTTTTAGTTAGGAGACATATTAGTTAGAAAATATAAAAAATAATATTCACTTTGGCAAAAAAAATCTAATCAATTAGTTATTAGTAATTATAATAAATTTATTTTAGTTTATTAAATAGAACTGTCCGTGATATTTTCAGAAAATGTAAGGTTTTAGTTAGGAAAAATAAAAAAGTAGAAATTTTAGTTATAAAAAAAATACGCTTTTGCTAATAAAGATAATTGGTTAATTATTAGTATTTTATGTTACTAAATGAAATTGCCCATGATATCTTTGAGATTTTATTTAGGAGAAATTTTAATTAGAAAATATATACAAAAAAAATATGTTTTGGAAAATAAAGCTAATCGGTTAGTCATTAGTAATTATAATATTATTATTTTATTTTATTAAATAGACATGTCCGTGATATTTTTGGAAAATTAGAGGTTTTAGTTAGGAAAAATAGAAATTTTAGTTAGAAAATATAAAAAAAAATACACTTTGGCTAAAAAAGGTAACGGGTTAGTTATTAGCAATTATAACTTTATTATTTTATTTTATTAAATGAAACAGCCTGCGATATTTTTGGAAAATAAGATGTTTAAGTTAGGAAAAATAGAAAATATGTTATATATAATAATTTTAATATTTTATCTAACGATTCTCATCGATTTGATTAGAAATATCTAATGGTTATGACTTGTGAGTGACCAAACTTTTGGAGGACCAGACTACAAAAACTTTCAAGATTTCGTCTTTAATAAAATTGACGAAATTTAATCTTTATTTATATTTTTAAAATTAATATTATAAATAATAATATTAATATGTTGTCTTATTTTCTTTTATATTTTGATGATTAATTTATGCATTCATTTGCTATATTAAATTGTTAAAAAAATTATAATGAATATTTATTTGACTCGACATGATTTAATAATTTATTAGGACTTCCCTTGTCTAATTTTCAGCGTTTAGTGTCGCATTCGAGATAACTGATTATTATACATATGTCGTGTGTGATAATTTTAGAAAAGAAGAAATCTTAGTTAGAATATATATAAAAAATATACAATTTGGCTGATAAAGGTAATCCATTAATTATTAGTATTTGTAATATTAGTATTGTTATTCCCAGAACAATGCAACCTAGATTGTAGAAGGGGAGGGTTGAATACAATCTAGTTAATTTTACAAAACTTTTTCAAACCTTGTAGAGTATGAACATATGAGTTTGTAAATTAACTAAAATCCAGTTAAGCTTTGAACAAAAATGAATTCTTCAAGTTAAAAAGAAATGCAGGAGACAAGCAAACTTTTTAAACTTTTCAGGTGGGTTTATCGGAAAAAGCCCACCTGAGATGTATATTGAAGAATTCTCTGGGTTTGTATAAACAAACTTAGCTGCTTACACAGATGATGAAAGAGAGCCTAAGTGTTTTTTTTTTCTTTTAGCTCGGCGCTCTCTTCACACTTTTCTATGTTACACCATATAGTCTTATATACATCAACTGTATGTTACAATCAAAACCTACAACATAATAAAATATTACATTTTTTTAGTTCTGCTTGTTCACATGCTCGACTCTGAAGCTCTTCTATTCAGGAAATGCCTTGGCTGGCATCATAGATAAACTTGTATACTCCTGAAGAATGCTTTCTGGTTGAGTGTGCTTCTTTCTTCAAGAATTACTAATTTCATGCAATTTGACCTAGCTTCCAAGCCCACGTGACATCTGCATGAAAAAGACATTTCCTTGGATACACGACTATCAGGTCACTATCATTTGAGATAAGTGAACATGTAGTTTTGCATATAGGTCCTCATGCTTGTCAAGCTTTTCCTTTGCGTCTAGTTAGAAGATAAACTTCTAGGTAGCTGCTGTAACTCTATTTGTCCTTCGAGACATTGAAGATAATGGATGACTTCACATTTCATTTGTAGGAATTTGAGCCTTCGAATATTTACAGTTTGACTCCCTATTCCATACATCTTTTACGTCGTTATCCACCATCTTTTACGTCGTTATCCACCATCTTGTAGTCACGGGTGTGTAATGGTGATCTCTGAGACTGTCCTCCATTCAACCTGTTAAATAAAGAAAACTCCAAAAGATTTCTTTACATAGATTTGCTTTTCTTGTTGAATGGGATGAATATCAGTAGGCGTATTAATTCTTTATCCGTAGACTACTATTCTACTTGATTTATCCGTAGAATAGTAATCTCAGAATATCAATAGAAGTAATATCCTAAGTTGTATCCATAGATAGAACATGACATCCTTAGCTGCATCTATAGATAGAACATGACATCCTTAGATGTATCTGTAGATCAACTATCTTTAGCTTTATCCGTAGATGGATATGATGTCCTTAGCTTTTATCCGTAGATGAGATAAGATGTCCTCAGCTTTTATCCGTTGATGAGATAAGATGTTTTCAGCTTTTATCCGTAGATGAGATAAGATTTCCATAGCTTTATCCGTAGAACAGATATATTTAGCTTCATCCGTAGATAAAACATCTCTCATCCTTATTGACTCACCACTACTGAGTTGTTTTGGCAGACTTACCACTAAAACACTTGTTGCTTGATTAGACGTCCGTTGGCTTGCTACTGAATTGATTCCTAACTTGATGACATAATATCTTCCATACATTTGATGTGGCTTTTAGACCTTAGATAGATAAAGTGCCTTCTAGTTAGCTTCCTGATTATCAGCTGCTGTGATTTAGCTTTCTGATTCTCAGCTTCGACATCATGATCAAATTCTTGTCTTGAGTATTTTTGTTAGGTCCAAAGTATCGTGGGGGGGGGGGGGGGGTTTGAATACGATACTCACAAATTATTCAATTTCGTTCGCGGATAATTCATTCAGTTCTAGTTCTAAATCAAATACACCAAATCAAAAAACGAGTTGGGGAATATATCGTTTTATAAATATAAACCGCGAGGGGTGCTACAAATCTAATCCGTAGGATTAGCTTCAATGAGTTCAGGTTATCGTAATCAATACAAACTATAGAAATTAAGGCACTATAAATTTTCTTCTGTCAATGTTCTTGAGCTCTTAAATTCTTCTCTGTCTTTTGATTAACAGCCAACCAACTGAAGAAGACACTGTCTTCATTCTCGTAAATGTAGTCTTGTTGAAAAACTAGGGTTGTTCACGAACCGAGCCGAGTCGAGCTTTGAAGTTAACGAGTCGAGCTTCAATTTTTTTCTGACGAACCGAGCCGAGCCGAGCTTTCTTATCGTACAAAAATATGTGTTCGAGCTCGAGCTCGTTAACTAACGAGCCGAACACGAGTTTTAATCGAACAAAAACGAGCCGAGCCGCACACGAGCCTTTATCGAACGGCTCGTTAAGACTTAAAATTTTACAAAGAAAGAAGCCTGATATCTTTTGGCCCAACTAAATGAAACCTTGTTTTGTTAAGTCCAGCCCAATTCTCCAATTAACTAAACTAAACTGAACCCTGGCACTCATTCATTTTCCCATTTCTTATCCACGTATTTGCACTTCACACCCCCAAAAATCCAAAACCTATATTCTAAATCCCAATCCAATCGATAGAGACATAGAGTATACACACGCAAATACACAGAGAGAAAGAGTTCGTAACTCGTTACTCGTAAGTCCCCATCTTTTACTTATTCACTTCTTTGCTTCTTTTTGATTTCAAGATTTTATACTTAAACTTTTACAATTCTTGGAATTTCGAAAAAGTTTACAATTTTCTGGGTTTTGATTGGTTTTGCATCAAAGGGTAGCCAAGAAAAAGAGATATATTGGTTTTGCTCCTTACGAGTTTTTGATTGTTGTGA
Organism: Heracleum sosnowskyi; assembly: GCA_030848705.1. Taxonomy (NCBI): domain Eukaryota; kingdom Viridiplantae; phylum Streptophyta; class Magnoliopsida; order Apiales; family Apiaceae; genus Heracleum; species Heracleum sosnowskyi. The sequence continues at coordinate 14,194,667 of CM061238.1, forward strand.
TGGGATTGGGAAGAAGAGTGTGTTTTTTCTGGATATTGGTGATGAATTGGTGGTTGATGTTGGAGAGATCAATAACTCTAACTAGTGCAGCGCCTTCTCATCAATCAATTCTGAAGGCCAGTTGAAGCTATGCAAAGCTTCAACTTTTCATTGGTAACCACCTTAGTCAACATATCTGTAGGATTCTTTGAACCAAGGATTTTCTTCAAGGACAAAGTACCATTGCTAATCAACTCCCTCGTAAAGTGATATCTCAGCTGAATATGCTTCGTCCTAGCATGAAACACAGGATTCTTCGCAAGATGAATGGCACTCTGACTGTCGCTATACAAAGCACTGTCCGCCTGTTTCTTGCCCAACTCTTCAAGAAAATTCTTCAACCAAATCATCTCCTTGCCAGCTTCAGAGATAGCCATATATTCTGCTTCTGTGGTTGAAAGAGCAACACTCTTTTGAAGTCGAGACATCCAACTAACTGCTGTACCACCCAAAGTGAAAATATATCCCGTAGTACTTTTTCTTGTATCCAAGCATCCACCCAAATCTGCATCAGAGAACCCTTCCAAGATAACATCTTTCTTGCTGAAACTAATGCAAACTTGGATGTGCCTTTCAAGTAGCGTAACAACCACTTGACTGCTTCCCAATGCTCTTTTCCTGGATTAGACATGAACCTGCTAACAACTCCCACTGCATGAGCAATGTCTGGCCTTGTACACACCATAGCATACATCAAACTGCCAACTGCAGATGCATATGGAACTTTAGCCATATCTTTCTTGCCTTCATCCATTTTATGTGACTGCTTCTTCGTGAGATTAAAGTGAGTTGCCAACGGTGTACTTCTGGTCTTCGCATCCTGGACACTGAATTTCTGCAATAATTTCTCAATATACTTCTCTTGAGATAATTTCAAAGTACCTTCAGATCTATCCCTTATGATGCTCATACCAAGTATCTGTTTTGCTGCACCCATATCCTTCATCTCAAATTCTTCAGACATCTGTCTCTTTAGCCTGTTGATTTCCCTCATGTTTGATCCTGCTATCAACATGTCATCAACATACAACAACAATATTGATGGCCGTATGGATGTTTTCTTTAATCCGTAGCGATCATCAAAAGATGGTTAACAGGTTCTCATTCTATTCTACTATCTTTTTCTCTCTCTCTCTCGTTTCTGCTCCCCTTTTCCGGTTGACCTTCGGCTCCCTTTATGGGAGGCCTCTCATTGCGCCATCTGGAGGTCTACGGCCTAGACTAGGTGATGAGGCTCGAGTCAGGTGCCTGCCTGTTGGTCTATATTCCCGTAGGGTAGGTGACTGGCGGAAGCTATGTGTCCAGGTGGAGGGTTTCTAGGATGGCTTCCGGGTCCCAGGGGATGACTGGTTCGCGTCCGATCGACACGTGTTTTGGTGAACGGGAGCATGCCTACGGGAGGAAGAAGCTACGGATACCGTAGCCGAGGTATCCCGCGGTCCGTAAGGACGGCAACTCCGTAGGCTGTAAGATAACGATCTCGGTTCGTAGGCTGTAAGAAAGTGATCACGGTTCTGGAGGCCATCAAATATGATATACGATGAATCAAACTGTTTAAAGTAACAACAATGATCCATAACACTCCTCGTGTACCCATTCTTCATCATAAAGTTGTCAAACTTCAAGTACCATTGTCTTGGTGCTTGCTTAAAACCATCAAGCTTTTTATAAGCTTGCAAACCAAGTTTTCTTTCCCAGCTACCTGAAACCCCTCTGGTTGAACCATGTAGATGTCTTCCTCAAGATCACCATGTAAGAACGCGGTCTTAACATCTAGTTGCTCTAGATGTAACTCCTCTGCAGCCACAATGCTTAGCACAAGTCTAACAATAGTCATCTTAACAACCGGAGAAAATATATCAGTATAGTCAATACCTTTTTTCTGTTGATATCCCTTGACTACTAACCTTGCCTTGTACCTTTTGCTGCCATCTGGTTCTTCTTTGATCCTGAACACCCACTTATTTTGTAAAGCCTTCTTTCCTGCTGGTAATTCTGTTAAAGACCAAGTCTCATTCTTCTCAACAGAATTCATCTCTTCTTCCATGGCTGATTTCCACTTAACTGAATCATCCACCTGAACTGCCTCTGAATAACACTGAGGTTCTCCATCCTCGGTCAATAACATGTAATATGTTGAAGGAGAAAATCTTTGTAGTGGCCTCACAGTTCTGCTAGATCTTCTTACCTCAGCCTGTGGAGTAACTGAACCTGTCTCATCAGCATTCCCGGAACTCCCACTATTTCCTACAAGATCTTCTTCAGTAATATCGTCAAGCACTGCTTTCTCTTTTTCAGATTGTTCCTTTGTAAACTCAGAATCGACTGCAAGCTTATCCTTGTACACCGCATTTTCATTAAAAGTAACATCTCTACTTCTAACGACCTTCTTCATTAGTTCATCCCAGAAACGGTAACCCATATCATCTGAGCCATAACCAATGAAGATACACTTCTTTGCTTTCGGATCAAGCTTGTCTCTGTCTGAATCTTTAACATGCACATAAGAAACACAACCAAAAACTCGCAAGTGTGAAAGATTTACCTCTTTTTTCTGCCACTCTTCTTTAGGAATCTTGAACCCCAAAGGAACTGAAGGTCCCCTGTTTATGAGATACGCTGCTGTGCTAACTGCATCTGCCCAAAAAGTCTTTGGCAACCCTGCATGTAACCTCATACTCTTGGCCCTCTCATTCAAGGTTCTATTCATGCGCTCTGCAACACCATTCTGCTGCGGTGTCTCTGGAATAGTTTTAATCATTCTAATCCCGTATTCTGCGCAATAGCTTTTAAACTCATCACTACTATACTCACCACCATTATCTGACATCAAACTCTTAACCTTCAAACCAGTCTGAGTTTCAACTTCAGTCTTCCACTTCTTGAAAGTATCAAACACATCTGATTTTTTCTTCAAACAATAAATCCATACCTTTCTAGTGGAATCATCAATGAAAGTGACATAGTAGCGAGATCCTCCCAACGATGCAACTGTTGTTGGACCATATACATCTGTATGAACTAGCTCTAACTTCTTAGCCTTCGGGGTCCTCCCTGATTTTGCAAAAGTAACTCGTTTCTGCTTTCCAAGAACACATGGCTCACAGAACCCAACTTCCACATTCTTCAGCTCTGGAATCTTCCCCTTTGAAGTTAACAGCTTCATACCCTTTTCACTCATATGACCAAGTCTTTGGTGCCACAAAGTTGAAGACCCAATCTCATCAACAACTGCATTTGCTTCATAGCTAGATTGTTCAACTATGTACAAAGTCCCCTTCTTCTCTCCTCGAGCAACAACTAGATTCCCCTTTATAACCTTCCACTGTCCGTTTCCGAAAGTAACTTGATACCCTTCCTTATCTAACTGACCCACAGATATCAACATCTTCTTAAGTCCAGGAATGTACCTTACATCTTTCGACATCCAGCTAGTCCCCAAAGAGGTCTTGAGATTAATATCTCCCATGCCCGCAATATCCAAAGTCTCATCATCAGCAAGACGGACTTTACCAAAATTTCCAAGTCTGAAATTTAACATCAAATCCTTGCAAGGGGTCGCATGGAATGATGCACCAGAATCCATAACCCATGATTCAACCGAACATTCAACACAACAAATCAAAGCATCGTCGCTCACCACTTCTTCAACTACATTAGCTGAATTATCCTCTTTCTTTTTTCCTTTAGGAGCTGCAGGAGCCGTACACTGATTTCTGAAGTGACCTTTCTTCTGACAATTCCAACAAACAATCTCCTTGCGATCTTTGGATTGTCCTCTTTTCTGTGACTTCGATCTGCTACGCCCCTGATTTTGCCCCTTCTCGGACTTTCTGCATCTGCTCTCTGTACTCAATAAGGAACCTGACGACTCTCCTGAGTTTCTCCTACGAATATCTTCTCCAAGAATCGAATCTCGAACTCCATTAAAAGTCATCTTACCGCTACCTGATGAATTACTAATAGCAGTGACAAATCCTGACCAACTGTCATGTAACGAGGATACCAACAACAAGGCTTGTACTTCATCATCGAATTTAATATCCACTGATGCCAATCTTGATAGGATAGAATTAAATTCGTTCACATGATCAGCAACACAATCACCTTCATTCAATCTCGCGGCAAACAACAAACGACACAAATACACCTTATTCGAAGCAGATGGCTTCTCATACATATTTGTTAACGCCTTGATCAATCCATGAGTTGTCGTTTCCTTGACGATATTGTAAGCAACGTTCTTCGCCAAAGTCAATCTGACAACACCCAGAGCCTGCCTATCCAATAGCTTCCATTCAGTCTCATCCATTGAATCTGGCTTCTTCTCCTCTAGCGGTTGGTGTAGTTTTTTCTGATACAAATAATCTTCAATTTGCATCTTCCAATATCCATAATATTTGCCATCAAATTTGTCGATCTTTACTTTTCCTTCTTCTGCCATCGCTCCCACTCGCCTGAAAACCTAGGCTCTTGATTAGAGTTGTTTTTTTAGGTGAGTTTGATAAAGAGGGGTGGCTGTTGTGGTTTCGGTTAAGCAGAAAGAGGGGTGGCCTGTTCTAGCATTCTTTTTCGAGCTTAAACGAGCCGAACTCGAGCCGAACGAGCTCGAGCCGAGCTCGAGTCGAGCCCTTAACGAGCCGAGCTCGAGCTTGTTCGCGAACAGCTCGGTTCGTGAACAGCCCTTTGAAAAACTATCGAACCATTTATGGAATAATCCTGGCCGTCCAATTCTTCATCAACCTGACAAAGTTTAGAAAACTTTCACTTGCTCCTTATATAAAAACTATCGAATGAATTAGTTTTTACTTCAATAGATAAATTTTAAATAAAATCTATCGAATGGAAAAGCTATCCTTCGATGGTTTTTCCTTCAACTTCATTTGATCCATTTCGATGGTTTTTCAAACAAGAAAACCATCGAATCCTTTCTTTATGCAATTTGATCCTTGAAGTTCTTTTCCTTTTTCAGCAAGCATATTGTACTTCCATTTAAACCTAAACATACCTTGTAATATTCTTTTCACTTTCAGGATGTTTCAGATTTAGACTTAAATCAACTTATTCTGAGACGATAAACATCTTGATCTTTTAGGTGCTGACAACTGGTGCAACTGGTCTGGTTCACAGATCAATAACATTTGATCAATTCTTCTATGTCTTTAATTCAATGCTGTTGATAAGTCCTTTGTCGTTCTGGTTGCTTCAATAAAATCACTGGAATCCTATGGTACTAACTCTTAATCATTCAAATACTTCTGTAGTCTTGAAAGTCTTGTTTCTTTATTTGTCACTGAGGCTTGAACATATTAATGAACTTCTTTCCGTGACCTGTTTACGGACTTCAAGAATAATACCATATTTTGATTTTTTTGAGTTTACCTTTTCTTCTTTACTTCTGGATTCTTGTGCTTCTGTTAATATTATTGTCTGTCTTGTTCTTTGTTGAGTTGTAGTTATCTCTGTTACATCTTATGTTACATTTTGCTTTACGATCTCCCCATATTTGATTGTTAGAGTTCGACAAGCAAATACCTCGAGGATAACTCAACTAATTAAGGAAACATGAAACTAATTAAAGTAAGATAGATTGATAATATTAAATGCATTCTGGATAAAATATATACATTTCCAGATTTCTAATTTCAAAGAACATTAAAACTTTTTATAATGAAGTTGTTCCTCTAGTTTGAGCAGATTGTTCTTTTGTTCTTTGCTTCATTCTTCAGTCCATCTCAATCTCACCTTCTTCAACTACTGTGTAACGCCCCAAATCCGGGGTCAAAGGATTTGGTCGTCACTCTGCATTCTCAAATAAAACAACCTGTTCAATATTAAACCAATACAATATACATCTACGACCCCAACTCTACCAGGAATCTTTAAAGGTTATAGTGCTAGAAACAAGAATCCAAAATTCCATTACACAAAATTTTCTTCTTTACAACCATTCTCTTTACATAAATCCTATAACACTAGTATAACTTCAACAAGAAGTATACCAGGCAAATCTAATCTTATACAATGTAGTATTTAATAAAAATTTCACTTTATACAATAACCTTACACTAGTTCCAAATACTCTGTATCATAACATTTTTACACTAACATCTTCTTCCTTCTCTGCCCAGCTACGCGGATAACTCCCGCCAATATGCCTTCTTACTGAAAGGCTAAAAATATAAAGAAAGCAAGTATGAGCGAAAGAATTGCTCAGCAGGTGCATTATCAAGTATAATAGGAAAAGTTTCCAAAATAAGCTTTTGGTTTAAACAATTGTAATCTCTAAAACTTTTAAATCAAGTTTGGTAATTCACCATAATTTCTCATTCAGCTTCTAGCAACTGAATAGTTTAAAACACGAAGGAATTTATATTAGTCGCCACGGTTACCCGAACCAAAATATCTATAATAGTATGTAGAAAATATGAAATAAATATAAACTCATACGTCTTCAAGACCATAGTTTATACAAAAATACTATTTTTAAAGATAACAGTTCCATTCATAACATCTTCTGAAACCAACAACTCTGGAATAGTAGAATAATAAAAGAGTAAGAATGAGCCAACGCGCTCGGCCGTGGAATAAAGAACGTACTTCATGACTTCAATATATTCACAACATCTTCTGAAACCAACAACTCTGGAAGAGTAGAATAATAAAAGAGTAAGAATGAGCCAACGCGCTCGGCCGTGGAATAAAGAACGTACTTCACGACTTCAATATGGTACCGACTGGATATGCGGTATGAATAAAACTCATCAAGGTAGATATCTCACAACTGCCAATAGAATCGCGGAAGTGGATTTTGACTATTTGAAATCCATTATACTACGAGTAAGTGGGTTCAGCAGGCTTGAAACCCCTTCTTATTAATCAACGAACCAACAATAATGGTAACAGATATAATTTCTGATAAGAATAGAATATGTTCTGATAATTCCGACAATAATCAAATGCCATAAGGAAGTTGCTACTAGACAATTCGAGTTCAATATTTGAATTAGAATTGGACTTCTATTTTATTTTTATTTTTAAAACACAAGGTTAGGTTGCTGATCAGTCACGCACTAACCCCGGACAATGCACACAGCAAAGTCCTACAACTAGGATCCTTGGCCATCTTGGCCATAATTCATTCCGACCAAGAATCTGGTCCGACCATTATTGGTCCATTTAAAAACATTCCAATTCTATATCATATACGCCAGGTGTCGGTACAATCGACAACCTTGTTACGACAATCAGGTGTCGGAAGAATCGACAACCTTAATACAACAATCGCTGGAAAACTCACGTTCCAGGAAACAACTCAACTATGAAGAATCAATAAGGAATAACAATACAATCTAGTATCGACGAGATCGACACAATAGTGGGAGGTGTACATGAAAAGTAACAATAGAATAAACATCGACGAGATCGATGCAACAATTGGGGTGATATGGAGAATAAACAATAACATGCTCAACAAGGTTAAGTCTGATATGAAACAAGCATTATGATATCAACAGAAATTGCAACAGCTCAATATAGAGTAGGGTTCAAAGAACTGGCTCTAGATGGCCTCAACAGTACATTATCTCATTATGGAAGACTAGTTAAGATCCATCGGTTGATAAGTAACAAGATGTCAAATTCAAGTTTAAGGAAAAATTCAAGGTGAAGTTTATAAATAGAGGAATAAGGGTTTACTGAATATCGAAAGAAATAGTTCACATCCTTCAAAAAGTATACTTATAATAGATAAGCTGTACACTCTGAAGGAATAAACTAAATTTTGCATAACATATATGAGTTCGAATAAGGGACTGGATCAGATCATTTCATTATCAAGAAAGGATAATAATACTTGCATAGGTGCAAGATGGAAAATAGAATACTTGTAGAACAAGTACCACAACCCAGAATTTAAAATAACATTTTTACCCTCATCGGGTTCACAAGTTCCCACTCATCTAGGGTTGGCAACATTCCAACCTAATATTTTTAAATCAAGATTTTTGAAAGAAAGCCTTAGTATAAGGCCCATAACTATCTTTTAAATCGTTTCAATACAATAATCATATTTTTCCAATCAACATGGAAATATGAATCTAAACTCAAAAGGTATGAAAGAATACTCGTCAATTTACGAGATTAAATAAAATACTTGCAATTCAATGCAAATGAATCAACATTTGGAAATTAAGTGAAAAGTATTCAACTTGCATATTAATAATTCAAGAGAATATCACTCAAATAATAAGCAAGGGTATAAACACTTGCCTCCGGTCCTTAGCTATTTCGTAAGGCTGAGATAATACGATTCCCTCCTTATTATGTCTTATAGCACGATTCTCTATTTCCGTCCTTCTTTGATTTAACGCTCTTGCGAATACCACGAATCTGATCCTACCATTTTTGAATCCACGCGTCTGCCTCGATAGTCAAACATGAGACGGTACTTTAGTCTTCAGAGTATGATATATTCTCACATTCCATAAACGTTTGTAACTTAACTCCGACGCACTTACTAATCTTACCGCTATCTCCGACTTCCTTCATTTAACATATCTTGGTAATCTGGCTCGTCTTGTCAAATAGCCCTTGTTGCCTAGATAACCATATTCAATAGATAGAATAATCATGATTAACTAAATAAATAATTCACGTAACTCGCTCGTCAAAAATCTCTATACTATAAAAGTCAACATATAAGTCAACATATAAGTCAACGGTCTCGTAAATCTCATTTTCTAACAATACTGACAAATTTCTATTCTAACTACCCCTCGTGATAATATTATACACGATCAAAATATTTAAACGAGTTCCCAAACACTTATTCGTATTTATGACTCAATAACCAGATAATTCACATAATTTACGTAACACATTTTGTCATTTAATTGCGATAAATAAATCACATAAGTCTCGTAACATTCAAGAAATAATTTGTAACTCGCAAGAAAGGCCTAAAATGATTTTATAAATCATTCAGGAATTTTAAATAATTAATAAAACATTTTTAGGAATATTTTTCCTAATTTAAATCACTTTTAAATCATTTTCCAAAATAATTAAAGAATTTTGGAAAATAATTAATTACTTAAATAAATAAAAATTTCGAAATAATTCCTTAAATAATTAAGGAATAATTAAATAAAAATTCTCAGAATTTAAAAAAAATTCTTAGAATTTAAAAGTCATTTTTAAAACTATTTTTCAAAATTTAAATAAACAAAACAGATTTTTATAAATTAAAAATAAATAATTTAGAAAATAATTTTGGTCAGGGGACCAATTTGCAACTTTGTAAACCTTCAGGGACCAAACTTCATCATCTTCAAAACTTGAGGTACTAAACTGTAAAAAGCTCTGTTCCCAGCTTTAATGGCTGCCACCGGCCGGTAAAGTCGCCGGCGGTACCAAAATCCGGCCAAAAATCCAACTAACACAAATCCTTTACCAAACTCAATGTTTTATATACCAAAACAAAGCTTGGAACACGTATAATCTAACCCCCATATCCACATACACGAATAATCAACAGATTTTACGTACGAATCAATCAAAATTTGGAAAGTAAACTTTAAAAATTGAACTTGCTAAAGACGGGATAGAACAACTCAATTAAGCATGTAAAACGATTATACACAATCATATGAAGCTATAGGAACCATCAAAATCAACGGACAAACTCTAAATCAAAATGCCCCAATTCGAGCTCAAGAACCCTAATTTTCGAATTGGCTAATCCGGGAATCAAACAATGAAATTGAACACATATTTGGACTCCTTACAACCATACGAAGCTATACACATCAAATCACATGAACAAGCTCAGAATCAAAAAGCCCCAAATTTTACATAAACCATAATTTTCCAGAATTAAAGAAAACTTCGTATAAGGTTTAAAAATTACCCCACACAAATTCTGATGGTAGATTAAGAAACTAGATTCCAAGATCTTCGATTCGACTATAAGAGTGTTGAAATCGGACTCCGGTAATGCCTTCAAATGTTGGTTTGATTCTCAAGAACACGAAGAACACGGTTCAGAGATTTTTATATTTTTTACGATAAATAAGCTTGATTATACGCAAAATAATGCACGATACGACTTTTTATATTAAACGGAAAATAATACCCCAAACAACATTTTTGGATCGATATTGATCCATTGGATCGCTTTAAATCTTTAATAAAGTAAAATACACGTTTTACGAGGTGATAGTCATCCACAATGATTGATAATTATCAAAATCAATACATATCATTTATATAACGAATGCTCAAGAATACTAGGGCTATAACAGATGTATTATTGATATGAACGATATATCAATTTCCCGAATAATTAGGGAACGAACTAAATCTCCTTTTCGATTATTAAAATAAAATGAAATAAAAATAACATTCTCTTAAAAAGAATTTTCCAATCACCACAAATATTCACCTAGCATCTCAAGGTCACATATTCAACCATTTAACGAATAACTTAACACATTTAAACAGATAAAACATTTAATAAATTTTGATATGAAAATAAAATTTCATTTCACATCAAATATTAACACGTAATTTTCCCGGATCTTACAACTAGATTGGAGTTAGTAGCTTGATAATCAATCACAGATAGATAGTGCAGTGGTTCTCCAGGTTTAAGGATTGCTCCTTTGATGTGTCTTCCAATATACTCAACCTCTTCACCCACTCCAGCCCACAACCATGCAATACTAACATCTTTCTTGTTTTGCTTTGGCATGTTTGGTAGTCTGGGATTGAAAGGCATATGTATAGGCCTATTTGTTAACATCGAGGATACAACTCAACTTAAACAAGTTTGTAATAAGTAAGTAATAATTCAATTGTCACAATCTCACAGGAATCTCAGAAGATCACATCAGTCAAAAGAATACAGTTTAAAGTCATCCTACAGACTCGAAGAAATACTACATTGAAAGAAGTTCAATTATTTGATCAAGCCTCGGTGAAGTATTCAAGAAAGTGGATTTATTAAAGTGACAGAGATTTTAGACGTGTGACAGCAAATGTACAGGTTACAAAGGTTGAACAACAGTTGAAAGCAGCTAATGGACCACATCTTAAAGTCAAGATGAAGAACAAACATTTCAGTTAGTCACTTATGAACCAGATAGTGCATCAAATGACAACTACATTCAAGTGAATATTCTTCATTAAGATCAAGTGGTTCAATGACTGGTTTTGCTATCTTAAAAGAATTTTCATTCTCTTTTAAATTAGTTATTAATTTATTTATTGAATTAATTAATTCATCAGAATTAATTTATGAAATAAATTAATTATAAGAATTAATTTAAATTAATTTAGAATTTCTTAAATTAAAATGAACTGGAATGACTATCCAGGATAGTCATCCCGGTAGTCATTCCAAGCCATTTGTATTAAAAAATGTACTGGAATGACTATCAAGAGATAGTCATCCCGATAGTCATCCTGGTACATTTCAAGAAATGCTTTTTTAATTCATGAAAATAAAGATAGTCATTCCAGTATTAAACCTTAGTCATTCCAGGCATAATTTGATAGTCATTCCAAGACTATACAAACGTGCAGATTGTTTTTGTAAAGTGGATTGTCAAGTGGATTCGTACTTAAACAAAAGATCAAGACAGAACAAAAGAACTCAACATTTTATTCATCAACAAAGTTTCTGTCAAAACTCAAGAACACTGCTGTGGACATTATTCTTCTGTGAATTAAATTCTAGAATCATTGTGTTAAATCTAAACCAATAGAATTCATTCACTTGTACTGCTTTAACTATCTAGCGGATTTTTATCCCTAGAACGTATCTCAAATTATCATTTATTGTTATATCTTTTTATTACAAAAATAGATAAATTCATGTCGAATTTATTCTAGATTTGTTTTAATTAGTTTGAGATTCAATCTTGTAATAAGTACCATATTTGTAACACCTTTCAAGTTTAATATAAGTTATATTTAACTTGAATTTTGTTTCATTTAATTCCGCCATAATTTGTTCTTAAATTGTTTTATTCTAAAACGAACAAATTCGATAAAACGATATAGTTTGTGTTCAACTCCCCCCCCCCCCTTCTACAAACTTATCAGGACCTAACAATTGGCATCAGAGCCTTTTGATTGATATACTAATCAAAGATCCATTTTTTGTGATTTTTTCTTAAACTCTGAAATTTTTATTATTCATCAAAAATGTCTACTACACAAAAAGTTGGTACAGTAAAGATCCCCATGTTCAGCAAGGAGCATTATCCTATATGGAAGAAGAAGATGCTCATGTTTCTTCAAGTGGCTAATTATAAATATCTTGGAGTGCTGAAAAATGGTCCTAAGCTTCCTATGATTGTTGAGGAAGAGCAGATAGAGAACAATGTTATTACTCAAGCTGCTAGGATGTATCCCAAGGATCCCAAGGACTACACACCTGATGAGAAAGAGGATGCTTCCCTGGATGCCTGTTTACAGTTGATACTGGTTGATTGTCTTGATCCTGTCATGCATAATCATGTTCTAAACTGTGTTACTGCCAAACACATTTGGGACACAGTAGAGATAATCAATGAGGGGACAGAGGAAGTCAGAGAGAATAAGATGGAAATTCTCACCTCTTCATATGAACATTTCAGATCAAACCCTGGTGAAGGTATCTCTGAGGTTTTTGAGAGATACAACAAATTGATAAATGATCTGAATCTCCATGGAAAACACTATACTATCAAGGAGATTAACAAGAAGTTCCTCCTGACACTTCCATCTCATTTGGAGCACAGAATATCTGCAATTAGAGAAGCAAGAGATCTTGGAGAGATTTCTTTGGAAAGACTCTATGGTGTTCTGAAGACCTATGAGCTGGAGCAGATTCAGCAAAATGAGATATATGGAACTGGAAAGATAGTTAGTACTTCTACTGCATTGGCAGCAGAAGTCCCACAGCAACTGGAAGTGAAGGTTGTTCAACCTTCCAGTTCTGACATGGATGTTATTGTAGCTGAATATGGATTAACATCCACTGGTCAATCTGGTGGTGACTTCTATTCTATGGAAGAACTTGAATAGCTGGAGGATGAGTCTATGGCAATGATAGTGAAGAAGTTTGGCAACTTCAGATTCAGAAGGAATCCTAATCTTAGGTTCAAGCCCAGGTTTCAGAGAGGTGGTTCTTCTTCTTCAAATAGCACAAGGGGTGGCTATAAAACTGGAACCGTGGACAGAAGCACAATCAGGTGCTACAATTGTAATGAGTTGGGTCACTTTGCTACAGAATGCAAAAAGCCAAAGCAAGTGAGAAGGAACTCATTTGATTCTAGCAAGAAGAATAAGATTGGGAAAGCTTATGTTGCCGAGGGAAAGAGTTGGGATGATACGGATAGTGATGAAGAAGCTGGTGAAGTTGGAAACCTAGCTTTAATGGCTAATGAGGGAAGCACTTCATCATTCATGTCAGAGGTAAAGTTTACTGATTCTGAAATGATCTATCATCTTAGTAGTACTGTTTCTTGTGCACGTAGTGAAAATGATAGAATAATTCTTTTGAACACAGCTCTTGAAAAGGAGGTAAAAGAATTAAGACTTGTGCCTGTTAATCATGATGATCTTACTAAGAAAATAGCATTTCTTGAGAATAGGGTTACTTGTTATATTCAACTAGAAACCATTCTTAAGGATCAGATCAGTGAACTTTAAACCAAGGTTAATGCTTACTATAAATCATGTAAGACTGCTAAAGAAATCATCAATAAACAAGTTATTGGTCAAACTGTAGGAATAGGTTTTGACTATAATGAGTCTATTGGAGAATTAAGCATTAACACCCCTAATAGAGTCAGTGCTGAAGAAAGGGGTGTACCATATGTGCTTAAGATATTTAGTATTTATTTATTATTTATTTAATGTAATTTGAATTATGGAAAATGAAGCAGTTCAATATCTTATTTGCTCCATAATTTAAAATACATAAAATAAATATGCAGCATAATTTATTGGATTTTAATTGGTTTATATCAGTTAATGATATTTAGTCGATTTTATTCTAAGAAAATTGTGAGATTTTTGTTGGCTGTGAATTTTGTTAAAATTTTTGATCTGGAACAAATTCAAGGATGAACAGAAAACAAAAATCAAGTTCATTTTAAACTGGGAACAAGTTTGAAATGACATGAGCAGCAAAATCTATCGCAAAAGGAATTTCGATAGTTTTCTGAGTACTTGATAAAAAGTATCGAAAACAATTTTCGATGGTTTTTGTTAAAGAAAAGAAAAAACTATCGAAGAAAAGTCTCGATAGCTTTTGAAATTGGAAATGAAATCTATCGAAATAATTCAATTCTTTAAAATTCGAATTTCTCGATAGTTTTCAGAAAAGTACAACTTCTCGATAGTTCATTTTGAAAACTATTGAACGTGAAATGTCATAAATGGACATAGATCCAGAGCCCTCAGTGGCCATCCCTGACCAAGAGGTTGAAAACCAACAGCCTCTGACCACGGTCATAGAGCCTTTGAAAGAAACAAATGAAACAACAACAGAAACTCCTACCCCTACTATACCACCCACTCAAATAACTGAGAGTGTAGAGGGAGTCAGTGCCAAAGCAGCACCAAATAAGGAGATACACCATTCAACAACAGCTCTGCCTTCTGCTAAAAGAAGAAAACTAGAAACCAAGGCAACTGTTGAACCTTCATTACCTTCTTTCACCGAGCCTCTTATAGATTTTTCTGAAGCTGATTGGGCAGCGATAACCAAAGCTATATCTGAACCCCTACCCCAAACAGAAAAAGGAAAATTTACGGAAGCAACTAGTTCTCCGACCATTTTACGGTCAGGACCACTGGTTGAAGGTTCTTTAATGAACCAAGAGTCCTCACGGACGTTAAGAGAAGGTTCTGACCCAAATGCACAATCTAAAGGGTCATTACCTAACTCCCCAGATGGAATATATCTGGATCATGCGGGTACCGGGTCTGACATAGGTGCAGATCGGTAACTCGGTAACAATGAATCAATTTCATTTGAGGAGTTACCTGAGGATATGTCTGCAAAGACTTCAGAGGGAGTTTCAGGGCCTCTGTTATCAATAGAGCCTGATTCCAACCCCCAGAGATTCAAACTCTGGATCCTGTTGAGGATTGATCATCGCAAGATGATCAACAACTTGGTTTAACCAAGGACGGGGATTTGCGAAACCCCATTGCATCACCAGTGACCTCCTTAAGGATGGCTATGGTGATTTTCCTTGCAGGTACATTTGGATGCTGAAGCTCTGAGAGATAAGAGTGAAACACTAGTGAGGTACACGAAACAGAATCACACACTCACAGTGAGGAAGAAAGAGAAACACCAAATCCCATTCCCTATCCCTTAAACTTGGTTCTTAATGTTTTACCTTCAAAGACCTAACAGTTGAGACCTCATTTCGGGACCTAACAATTGGGAGGTATAAGGAAGATGTCGGGAAATTTGGTTCATAGGACGATCGACGGTGAAGCCATCATGCAGTATTTAAAGGGCATAGTTGATCAGACTACATATTACTACTTCTTTTCTAACAGATGCTACATGAGAATTCCTTCAAGACCCAGAAAAACTTCTTTTCTTAACTAAGGGGGAGAAATGAGTTATAATCAAATTATTGGAGGATTCCTCAACTAAGGGGGAGAAGTGGTAAGAAAAAGTAGAGGTACACCACACCACAATTTTATTGATCTTTCAACTATTGGGGAGAGACTAAGGGGATAAGTGGTAGATTTCCTAGAAGACGGAGAAGTGGTATTGGTTCACCACTGTTCTAATAAGGCGATCAACTGTATTCCATAGGGGGAGGAGTTGTATTCCAAATAAGGAGAAGCAAGGGAGATATGTGCTTTTCAGAAAAGGAAATATGGTTGTACAAAAGAAGCCGCTGAACTCCTAAAGGAGAGAAGTGGAGAGGTATACTTCAGTAAGTGGTAGACAAAGACATATTCATTACCACTGAAGAATCTCGAGAAGCTGCTAATGATTACTTCAAGACTGAGAAGGATTATTTGGAAGAGATTTAAAGAACCAAAGAAATGAAGATGAGTTACTACATGAATATCAGTTCAGTGCTAAAGAAACAATCATCTATCATTTCAGTTTGAACAAGAAATCTGGAAGTGAAGAATTTGATCCAGAAAACTAGTAGCATTATTTACAAGTTCCGGGTAATCACTTTTTCTACTTGTTAGTTGAGTTATCCTCTCTATAATTTGTTTGTTAGGTTTAACAATCAAATAGGGGGAGATTGTTGGTGAGATCACAAGGCAGTATGAACAGGAAGACGTGATAACTCAACACTAGAACATGACAGGTAAATAATACTACGCCTACACAGAAATCAGGAAGAAATGAATACAAGGTAAATACAAAGAATCAAAACATTAGATAGAGCTTTGAAGTCTACTACAGGTCACTGAAAGAAGTTCATTAACATGTTCATGCCTCAGTGAAGAATAAGGTTTGAAGACTTTCAAGGTTTTAGAAGGTGTGTAGATTCAGTATAAGTGCCACAAGAAGATTTCAGTGTATTAGCATTGATTGTGTTATAGACAGTGTTCGAAGCATAGGAATCTGGTTTAACTGAATACAGGGTAAAGACAAAGGTTAAAGAAGATAACTACAGTCTTGAAGTTATACTCACTGAAAGAAGTTCATTTCTATGTTCGAGCATCAGTGAAGAACAGATAATGAAGTATTCAAGATTGTAGTAGCAATGAATCTAAGTACCATGAAGGATTCCAGTGAAAGTGCGTTGTTTATTGACAATCTATGTTCGAAGCAATTTGTACTGCTGCCGACTAATCAATTGAAATGCAATGAAGATGTGAAGATTCAATTCAGTGTTAGTCGTCTGTGAACCAGACTAGTTGCACCAGGCGTCAACACATATGAAGAAGATCAACACATTTATTCGACAGAAAGAATTGATGAAGTCCGACATGATAATTCCAGAAAATATCAAGCAGATTAACAAGAATTATCAGTGTTGAAGAAAACCATGAGAAACTAAATTGTCGAAAGGAAAAGCGTACAGTCAAAAGGTTTTAAGTGTACAAAAGTTGAAACCTCAATAAAGAAACTGAGAGAAAGGAGACTTGAAGGTTTAAGTGCTGACCAACCAAACCTTGGGTACTAATCCGCACTTTGACAAGGTTGGCCAAAAACCACTTCGATGGTTTTTTTTTGGTTCGATGGTTTTTGGTTGGTTCGATGGTTTTTCATTTAAAAGCTTCGATAGTTTTTTTGTGGGTTCACACTGGAACCAGTTCAGCTTTGTTGGGGCTGAGATTTCTGACTGCTGCGATACTTTTAATGCTCCAATAGTTTATGAAATTTATTTTATAAACTTAAATAAATTTATTTTAAACTTATTAATTAAGTTTATTATAAATTTAAAATAAGTTTATTTTATAAATTTATTAAAACTAAGAAGGAGTATTTCGATAGTTTCTTTATAAGAAACCATCGAAGTGGTTTTTTAAAAAGGAAACAAAGAATGGTTCGATAGTTTTCTTTTAGAAAACTATCAAGATGATTTTCTTTGATAGTTTTTCTCCTACAGCATGAAGAATTGTGTGGACACAATTTAAAGTTGTGTTCGATAGATTTTTTAAAACTATACAAGACTACACAAATTGAAGCAGAAGATTTTTAAGAAAGACTTCTTCTGTTCTTCATCTTCCTCGACGAAGAGAAGAAAAACAGAGAGAGACGGAGAAGGAGACATTTATTTTATACCTGAACTTCTCACCGGGTAAACGTTATAATGCCCAAACTTTGTTCAATCTTAAGGGCCGTTATAAAGTTTCTCCGGTAATTAAATCCTTTAGACAAACAAATAGATACAAACATTGTTTAGGATTTAATTTGTACAATCTTTGTAGAAGCAAGAACAAATTGTTCATGGAAGCCGGTAAATTTATTTACTGGGTGTAGCACCCCTTCAAGATTTATATATCGAATATAATTCTTGGAAAATCTTGTGTCTTTATTTTCATGTCCGAATTACTATTCACCCTCAAGAACACGAACCCACTACAAGAACACTAGTTTAATTATCCGCAAAAGATTCGAAAGAATTTTTTATAATTAGTGAGTATCGTATTCAACCCCCCCCTTCTACGATACTTCGGGACCTAACACATCACCTTGTCACTGCTTATGTCATGGTTTGTGTTATCAATCCTCTTATATGTTACACTTGATGATCTTATATGATACTTCTCCTTTGGTTAGGGTTTAATCCATAATTCGTTACGCTTCTGCTTTGCTGCTAAGTTTTGAGATAGGTTCAAGGGATTTTGAAAACGTTTCGCTGTACCAATGATAGGGGATACTTCCTTGACCTTTTTATTACCTTGGATTAATTTATGATCATGGATTTCTCATTCTATATAATTCCTCAAAATGATCAATTCAATATGTCCTTGATTGTCCAGTGAATAGTGATTTAAAACTCGAATGGAAATCTTATGATTCTGATTGTGTTTGCATTCACTTATTCTCCTTATACATCAATAATATAACTTCGAAATATCCATTCCATGTCTCCCATATAGGGTGGTCTGAAACTATTTTCATCAGCAAAATTTACTATTCATCAGGGTTTCAAAATATTACAAAAATTTTAGAATATTACACTCGGAGCCACTCGTCGTCGGTGTTGTCCCCTTCACTCGCCTGAAGAAGCGGGAGACTGGGTCTTCCCGCAACGGTCGAACGTTGGTGGACTAAAGGTAAAAGGTCTGACTCGCCTAACAGACCCATTTGGTTTCATCCTTCGACCCAATTACTATTGGGCCCCCAACAGTTTGTTTACAAATTTTTTGGTTCTGAATGGTCCATATATAACTACTGAACCAATCCTACTTAAAATTCTATGTGAATGGTTATGGACGTTTCCTCAATTATTTATTTTATCTCCCGGTCCCATATACAATACGTGCACCTTTTTAAATTTTATAACTTTTATAATTTCTCATCTTTTCTAACAATATTATATTTTATATATTTTATAACTTTTAATATTTATGTTAGGGTTGTTGTATTAAATATATATAATATTTGATACAACTATAAATTTATAAAATTGAATATCTTATAACTCAAAATATTATGACTTACAAATGAGTATATGTTCTTAACAAATAAATCTCGGAATGAGCGAGAATAGAACTCAGGATGAGCGAGGATAAAACTCATGATCAGGACCTGGAACAGCAAGAGATAAGTGGATATCGTCGCGCTCAAACTATTATATTCTTAAAACAATACAAATTCATGAAATAATATATATTATTATATTATGTCGAAACATTACTAATTTTGGTTGGTCTCTGAATTGGTATTTGGGCCAATTTACGGGCATATCTATAACGAATCATCTTCTTTTCAACAAAAATACATTACTTATTATAATTAAATTATAAATTTAGCTTATAACTTCAGTTGAGATAATGAAAAATTATTTCATAAATAAAACTTGCATAAATAATAATGATTTAGAAAAATTATTTAGAAAACGATATTGTTTCTTCAGAATTCAAATTTATTAATCATTCAAAAATTTGAATGCTTCAGATACATTTATTCAGATTTAACAAATAGCCCCTTAAACTACATTTAATAAGTCAAAATGACAAATATTATGAATCCAAATAATTAGGATGGATATAGATGTACGTTTAATGTGATTGGTTCAAACTCAAATTAGTACTCCATCCGTTTCTTTTTATATTTCGTTTTATTTTTTTGCACGTATTTTAAAATGTTTTGACCGGGTACTTAAAATTATTATTATTTTTAAATTTTTTTTGAATAAAAATATATAAAGGATAGTTTAATTCAAAAAAAGAAAATTTAAAAAAAATTAATTTTAAGTATCCAATCAAAGCACTTTGAAATGTGTGCAAAAAATCAAGTATCATATAAAAAGAAACTGAGAGAGTAAATTCGAGGGCCTCAAAGAAAAAACTATACGAAAAACTATACGAAGGTGAAAGTATGTTCGTTGAATATTAAGTTCTGCAAGAGCAGCCATGTAACAGCCCCAGATCCAGGGTCGGGGATCCGGTCGTTATGGTCTCAATTCCCATCAATAATACTTGCACTTGAATCAAAACAATTGAACTACATGCTGTGACCCCACAATAACAACACCACTCACACAACAAGTTATAGTTCCAGAGATGAAATTGGAATAAGTATCTAGTCATATGATCCACAAGTTATAAGTTATTACAAACCCAAAAGATTTCAGAGCATTTAAGAGTTCTTGCCGTTGATTACATTAATCATAATATAAATAAGTCTGATACACAAAAGTTGAAGCTTAAAACACTGGATATCCTACCATTGCCATCAGTAGGCAAAGCTCGAATCCTCATCCGTGCCCTCAGCTCAATGCGATTCATCGCCCTCCGGGCAACCCGAGGGGGCACAGACCTCCCGCCGCCCTGGCGTACCATCCTGGCATCCCTCTCTACTGCTAGCTGCATCCGGGACTCTGCTAGTCTAGCTTTAGCTACCACCAAATCTGACTGAACTTTGCTCACGGTCCAGTTGTGCACACACACTGGTATCCCCTCTAACGGAACATGGGGTGGGGTAACCGGCTCGGCTGGTGGCGCAGCCTCTGCC
Source organism: Heracleum sosnowskyi (assembly GCA_030848705.1). Taxonomy (NCBI): domain Eukaryota; kingdom Viridiplantae; phylum Streptophyta; class Magnoliopsida; order Apiales; family Apiaceae; genus Heracleum; species Heracleum sosnowskyi. The sequence goes on from CM061238.1 coordinate 14,215,383, forward strand.
TGCTGTGGCTCAGGGGTAGGCTCCTCATGATCATCAGGGTAAGGGCTCAAGGGCAGTGGTGGAGGGGTAGGGGCTCTCTCAGTAGGAAGTGGAGTCTGGTCCTCAGCATCCCCCTCCATATCCTCAGTATCCGCTAGGGTCTGATCCTCCTCTGGATCCTCATCATCAGAATCCTCAATAACCTCGGTATCCGCATCTACCTGGACCTCCTCCGGTTCCTCCTCCGGGTCCTCCTCAATATCCTCATAGTATGGATCTGAAGTCCTAAGCAAGTCCTCGTCGTGCTGTCTCTCATAAGCCTCAGGGTCAGAGATATCGCTCACCTACACAATAACGAACTATGTTACTATCATGATATTAAAGTTCCTATAAGGGTTTTAATCGAACTTGGCAAGAGTTCTTATTATCTTAGTGAATTTATTATTGTAACGTCGCATCATCTCTGGGGTTTATAACTCTAGAGCTCTGATACCATTTCTGTAACAGCCCGAGATCCGGGGTCGGGGATCCGGTCGTTACGGTCTCAATTCCCATCAATAATACTTGCACTTGAATCAAAACAATTGAACTACATGCTGTGACCCCACAATAACAACACCACTCACACAACAAGTTATAGTTCCAGAGATGAAATTGGAATAAGTATCTAGTCATATGATCCACAAGTTATAAGTTATTACAAACCCAAAAGATTTCAGAGCATTTAAGAGTTCTTGCCGTTGATTACATTAATCATAATATAAATAAGTCTGATACACAAAAGTTGAAGCTTAAAACACTGGTGGTTACTACCTCAGCTATGGCAGCTACGACATCAACGGGTAAGTCTCTGACGACTGCTACCCGCTTTCGCAGGGTGTGACTGTTGCGGGCCATCGGCTCTAGCTGTTGTTGTGATATAATAAACAAAGCAAGGGTGAGCAATAAAGCCCACCAAAATAGTTTACAACAAATAACAGTTCCAAAAATATCTTGGCAACCACATGTTATGCCCTAAACAGGTAAGAAACTAGTATAACATAAATGATGACATTCCAAGGAAAATCCATAAAATATTTCCGTAACCCAAAATCCACTTATGCATATATATCCTTAATCAGGTTTTATCAGAGTCATAACTCATAAAAATGAAGATGAAGTTGTATGAATTTATTGTCACTTAAACACTTTTCGACCCTCTGCCAACATGATCGGTAAACCTGTACTAAGGGGGAGACCCTTAGTCCCTTTCAATACATGTTGCAGAATTATCCAAATTGGATGATGAACTAATACTGGAGTTGCTACCGCGTCCGCTGTGCCTAACCTTGCTATGATCAGTAGCAGGTCGCACCGCTCAAATAGTTTTCTACATGTAGATGGAAGTATCACGACGGCCTGACATTGTCTACCGCCTTACTATGACCTCCCGGCCCATTTGGGGCAATATAAAAGTTGGATGGGCCCACGCAACTTGACCACTTACACCACTCCTAGTTCAGATGAAATCCATGACTCTGAAACGTAAAGATCGTCCTCCTTTCCCCAAGTGTTACTGTTAGGCCGAATACACAATATAATCAAGTATGTATGAGAATAACAATAATTAATAACACTGTTTATGAATCAATAAAACTGTAATCTTATTAACAGCTTCTCTCTTTATGATGTTAATGAATCATAAAGAGCTTCTAGGTTACAAGAATAATATCTCAATGATTGCGTCCCTTCTAGGGATAACCTATCTGTGTTTATATAGTACACAGCTACATACAATCCTTCTCTAATTGATATTCCTACAAGTTAGCTATACAATTCATATCAATTAAGGATTGCTTCTTATCTTCTATTCCGTTTCCTTAGCTGTATCAAGATATTCTGCTTCTTTCCATCTTCAGAATATATTGCTTCTAGAATCTTCAATTCAGCACCGACAGCTAATTCAACCTTCACCTTGTCAGACTTTAACTAAACTCTGACCGGCTTCCTTTAAACTCTTCACCCTATCAGAGTTTAACTAAACTCTGATCGGCTTCTGATAAACTCTGACCTGTACCTGTTGCTTAAACACTGATAAACAAACATTAGCAATTATATCTAACAATCTCCCCCAACTTGTTCATAATAAAATGTACAAGTTAAACATATAATTGATGATGTCAAAACATATAACAAATGCAGTGTTTAACATATAACAGAGTTTAATTTAAAACAGAGTTTAAATTTGACTTAGAATAGAAAATATTAAAAACTTACAGTCAGACTTTATTTGATTTCTTGAATATCAGGCACTGTCCTGAGATAATCAATTAGAAGTCTTCTTTCAGCCTTTTCCAGCTCTTCAATCATGATTTCTTTCAGTTCCTTGAGTTCTGGATCAGATTCACCAGTCTGATAAATAGCAGCTCTCAGAGAATAGATGGAATTCTTCCTCATCTCATTCCCTAGCCTAATAAAATGTGCTTTATCAGATTCTAGATTGAATTCTAAGACTTTAACTCCCAGATCAGTCCTTAGTCTTGCACTGTTTCTCTTCATTTCTATAACATTTCCATAAGTATCTTTATACTTAGGAATGTATACCTTTGAAACTCCTCCTCCAAGCATCACCTTAGATCTTTGCATCTTTTGTCTGATAAATGTAGCAGCATTGTGAGTGTTTCTGTTTTTGACTTTTAACAAGTACAGAACATACTCCAATTCTTGATAAGATTTGAGATCTATATCAGACTCTGCAACTCTGTAAACTCTTCCATCATTCATAAAATACAACAGAAAATCTTTCTTCAAACCCTTGTGAAATATCAACTGAACAGAGTCTAGCATATCAAGATTCTCTTGAGTAATAATGCCAGATACTGCCAATGATGATTGATCTCCAGATCTGTTGTTTATTCTCTTCTCCCTATGTGAACCTAAACCAGCTTTATCAAAAGTTTCTTTTCCAAGTACAGTTCTGGTTTGAGAGAAATCCACAGGTTGAAGTGTCAGAGCTTCAGATAGTACAGGTCTTCTAAAAATACCTTGGAGTTGTGGAGCTAGCTGAGTTTGCACAGCTTGAGCCTTGTCAGAGGCTGGCTTAACTTCAATAGTATCATCAACTTGAGCAGCGTCAGAGGTTGATTTTGGTAATCTTGTTTCAACTTGAGCAATGTCAGAGGTTGAATATTCTTTCTCCTTCAGGTTAGGCTCTTCAATCATTTTGCCTTTACCCTTATCAGAGTTTCTAATCATAGGCCTCCTGGTGTATTGTATACTCTGTTGAGTATTTTCTTTAATAATAATTCCAGTTTCTTTCTTTCTAGGAGCCTTGATTTCTTTCTTTTTGTATATCCCAGCTTCAAGATTCTTCCTGTGTTCTTCAGCAAGCATTTGCTCTTCAGCTTGGATATCTTCAATTGTAACATCTTTTCCATGTTCTGCTATAAATAATTTAGCAGCAACTTCTTCATCAGTGCTAGGCTTATCAGTGTTTATCAAACTTTTGAGCCTTGAACCACTGGCAGAAATTACTTTTCCCTTACCAGAGTTTGATCTTCTCTCAGAGTTTGATCTCGATCTTGATGATCTTAAGCCTAAACTCTTTTCAGATTCACCTCCCTTGCTTCCACCATCATTACCATCATCCCTCCGTCTCAGAGCTTGAGTGTCTTTGCATTTGTCACTTGGTACACTCTCCCCCTTTTTGACATCATCAGAAAGTAGTACTGATGTCAGCAACTCCAGAGCATTAGAAATTGAAGTTAGTTGAGCAGACATAGCAGTCTGATTCTCCTCAACTTTCGACAATCTAGAATTTAAAGTCTTTTGCTCTTTACACAAAGAGATGTATAGAGATTTGTCCTTCTGCTGTGTAAGCTCTCTTGTAGCTATATCATTCCTTAACCCTTCAATCACCTTATCAGAAGCATCAAAACGATTGTTTAATGATTTGATTTGAACAACAGTTGCTTTGAAATGACTGAGAAGTTCAGGATTTTTAATCTCTTTAACAGAGTTAGCAGTTAAATCAGCAGCCCTTTGTGAAGTGAAAATACAATCTGCTTCTGTCCAGTTCTTGAAGTACATATCTTGAAAATGTTTTTCAGTAGCCCGATTGAACTCTCTTTCTTCATCAGAGTTGGCTTGAATGTCAGATATGTGTGAAGGTGAATGAGCAGGACTAGCATTAACATTGTCATCCTCTCTTGCAATCTCTTCAGGAACATATTCAGCAATGATTTCATGTTCTAACTGTGCAGCTTCATCATTGACTTTCTCTGCAACAGTTTCAGGAATATCAGAGTTTGCTTTAGCAATTACCTCTGCTTCTCGCTGAACAATCTCAACAACTGATTGTTGTAGAGCTTCAAGAACAAGAGCATCTTCAGAGTTTGAAACAAACTCTGCTGCTACAGGAACATTCTCTGTTGCATCAGCAGGTACAGCAACAGCTTCTGTAGGATGATCAATTCTAATCTGATCAACTTCCTCACCTTTCTCAAAATCAAGAGAAATGATTTCTGTGTGGGAAGCAATAGTTTCTACCAATTCTGTAGTAGCTTGATCAGCTTCTCTTACATTTTCTTCAAGATCAAAAATTCTGCTGTCAGAATGAGCAGCAGCTTCCTCAACTACATCATTAGCCTTTGATGTAGGAGCTTCTCTATCAAAATCCATTTCAATATCATCAGTATTTAGCCTGTCTTGATTGACAACTTCTGGATTTGCAGCTTCCTCCTGAACAAAAGCTTCAGGAGCTTCAGTTTCCTCAGGAACTTTGTCCATATTGGCAATGATATCAGCAAAAAGATATTCAGCAACTTGTCTTCTCTTTCTCTGATGAGGATTTTCTTCATCAGTTTCAGTTTCTGATTCTGCATCAGAATCAGCAGTAACAGACTTTGCTCTTTGAGCTCTCTTTTTCTTCAGTCTTTTTCTCTGAGGCAGTTCTTCAGTGCTTGATACCCCAGCTTCAGCATTTGACTTAGCAACCCTAGCAGGTTTAGTACCAACATTCTTAGTCCTACCACCCCTTTTAGGTTTAACAGAAGTTGAAGGAGGCAGTTCTTGTTGTAGAGGTTCAGGTGGAGAAGAAGCTTGTGTTGGTGGATTGACTTGAGCATTTAAAAACTGTTGCACAGATTGAGGTAGCAACAAGTCTCCAACAACCCCTTTCTTAACATCTTTATTAATAAGATCAGAAAATATTCTCTTATGTAATTTAAAACAAGAAACATCTTCGTCACCTACTTCTACTCCTTCAACACAGTAAGAGAACAAAGTCTGACAGAATCTAGAGAAATAGACTACTCCTCTATTCTCCGTCATTTTGTCTCCTAGATTATTCAAAACAAGTCGTGCAAAATCAAAATGATTATCGAATAAAAGAGAATACCCGATTTGCAGACTGTCTGTGGGAATAGCATCCCAGTTTGTGCATTTCTTGCTAAAAGTCCTTGTGATGCAATCAAAGAAGAAGCTCCACTCCTTCCTTAAGAATGGTCGTTTGAGCTGTCCAATCTTCGACAATGGTCCAGAATACCCAATCTCTTGCATCATTCTTATCAAATCCTCATCACCCATTCCAATTGTATACGAAGAAAATTCAGGAAACCCCATTGCAGCGCGAATGGTTCCAGCAGTTATTACATACTCTGTATCTTCATATTCAAAAATAATCGATGGGTTGCCTGTCTCACCACCATCATCATACATTCCTGTTTCCCAGAACGCCTTTATCTGTGAACCAGAAAGTTTTTCAGGTTCTACCAAAGCACGCCCAATCGCTGACTGAGCAAGAAACTCTTGAATCATATGAAATGCCTCTGGTGCGTTTGCAGTGTTTAGTGGTGCAGTATAGTTGTTTGGAACGAACTCTAATCCAGACGAAACAAAAGCTGTGGTTGCCATTAGAAGATTCTGAATTGATGCGAAAGACAGCAAAGTTTAAGTGTAGAAAGGTGTTTGTGAAAAAGCGTATGAAGATTTAAGGTTCGTAAAAGATTGAACCGTTTATGTGTAGTGTATTTAAATAATAACTGAAAAGATCACGATACACAGCAAGCGTCCTTGAAACGTGTGTGAGTGGGACAGATGTCAAACGTGCATACGCTGACAGTTGTATCCAATACACACGTGCAATCGTGCAAACATTTAGACACCTGGCAACACATAAAACGCTCAAAATATCCACTTTAATAAAAATCAATAATAATAAAATTATCAATTTTAATCTCTCAGAAATACAATAACGAAGTACAAAGCAACTCAACAGTCAGTATAATAATGACTGTCTTGGAACTCCGCACGTTACTGTTTCCAAAAGCTTCAAAAACCTTTCAATCTCCAAGAAAAACCTTTCAGATACCCTGTTTGAATGCTTTAAATACCAAAGCAATGTAACAACAGGCTTCATATCTTAAACTTACTATACACCAAAATGGCTGGAACTTTCGAATTCCTGAATGTGGAAGAGTTTTTGAACATGAACTGGCAGCAACAAGAAAACTATCTTATCGATGAGTTTCTTGTTCTCTCATTCTTGAATGATGAAGGTCTTATCGTAAATGATGAAATAGCCGAAGGGCCTTTCTCCAACCCTCATGTATACATCTTCCGTCCAGGACCATATGATGCACCAATCCTCGCAGATGAAGATGCCATGGAGATCTGCTTTATGCTTTTTCAACTGAGTTTCTTGTCGGGGTCAAAAGAAAACCTCTTCTTACAATCCTGCAAGCTGCAAAGCAGAAAGAGATCCCGAGAAGATGATGATGATGATTCATCATTAGGAGGATTTCAAGCTATCCCAAATGGTATAATGACCAGATGAGCAACTGGGTAGCTATCATCAGAAGTAGTAGAGCACAATAGCTTCTGGCTCTAGCTCTTCTGCTTCGATGTTGGATAGCATTCAAGTACTTGTCCTGGTTAAATAGATCTTCTCTTTTGTAACCATAGTGATTAGTATGTACCAGAAAGATTAGCTAAGCATGAGTATGTAATTGACTGAATGTAACAGAGTTTGAATCAATTAATGAAAAAGACTCATTTTATTGCTTTACTTTCAGTATTATCAATTTTAATTGTAAAGTGAAGGACATGATATCACTTAAAACAATAAACTAACATACTCATCAGTACTACTGATCACTATCAGTACTTATCAAACAAACTCTTTCTTTTCTCTGTTCAATCATACTTTGCCTTAGAACAAATGACTAAACCCAAAATCATAAACTGTCTGAGACAAGAAAATTATTTTAACCATCAGAGATTAAAATAAAGTAACCTCGGCGTAGTTCACACAAAACATCAGTGTTTACCATTTGTCCTTCTTTGTCAATAAACTCTTTTCTCAATCTGTACAGTTGTGAAAATATGTGTGTGTAGTAGCAGAGTTTACCGAAATCAGTATTGAGACCATCTCAAAGTGCATAAAGTCCACAATCTAAAGTAGTAAAAACTGGTTGCCTAAACTCTCATGTATAACATAAAATCTGATTTTATATCTCAACTCTGTATTACTGATATCCTTTCATTTGGATATGTCTTTTATTTTTCACCCCCTTTATTAATTTTAATTTTTTTTTTTTTTTTTTTTTTTTTTTTTTTTTTTTTTTTTTTATTTTTCCAGTAATCAGTGGTTGGCACTAGTCACCAAAAATCAAAGATTTTAGCCCTTATTTCATACAATAAGTTCCTGGATCGTCCTAGGCACAACATGATCTCAAAGGAATTTGTGCTCTGTTTGGCATCTTTTGAATTTGAGGGTGAATTATTTGAAATTAATAATCAGAGTTTAGACTTTTCATCAGTAAATGTAATTAACTTATGAGAGAAAATGCAAACAGCTAATACAGACTCAGTGTATAGGATCAATAAACTAAGAGATGCTATAAATATTGAGACAGTATCATGCTGTGTTAGCTTACTGCACATTTTTGAGATCAGAGTCTATACAACTCTTAAGGATTCACAGTTACTTACTGAGAATTATGCTTCATACAAATTTCTTCATTGGTCCTTATGTTCCAGACAAAATTACAATCAGAGAATAGCATTAATCTGTAACATTCAAAGTATGACCAACAGTTTATGACTAACAGAGACTAACATCAGAATTTAACCAACAGAGTTTATCACACTGGTACTCATAACAGTTAACACATGCAAGAAATCATGAGCAACAAGAATTAAACATGTATAAATTTTGAGTCTAACCCGTATCTCTAGTCAGAACCAGAGATCATTCCAAGTTCATTTACCAATCTTGTAAAAGTAGCTTCACTCAAAGGTTTGGTGAAGATATCTGCAAGTTGTTGGTCTGTAGACACAAAATGAAGCTCAATATTCCCTTCTTCCACATGTTCTCTGATAAAATGATATCTTATGCTGATGTGCTTGGTCATGGAATGCTGTACTGGATTTCCTGTCATAGCAATAGCACTTTGGTTATCACAGAAAATAGGAATTTTAGAGTACCTTAACCCATAATCCAGCAATTGATTCTTCATCCATAAAATCTGTGCACAACAGCTACCAGCTGCTATATACTCTGCTTCAGCTGTGGATGTGGAAATTGACTTCTGTTTCTTGCTATACCAAGAAACTAATCTGTCACCTAAAAATTGACAGCTTCCACTTGTACTTTTTCTGTCTATCTTACAGCCTGCAAAATCTGCATCAGAGTAACCAATCAACTTAAACTCTGATTCTCTAGGATACCACAAACCCAAGGTTATGGTGCCTTTGAGATATTTGAAAATCCTTTTTACAGCTGTTAGATGAGGCTCTCTAGGATCTGCTTGAAATCTTGCACAAAGACATGTTGCATACATGATATCAGGTCTACTTGCTGTAAGATACAGTAAAGACCCTATCATTCCTCTGTAGTTTGTCATATCTACTGAGGCTCCTGTGTCTTTGTCTAGCTTTGTTGCAGTAGCCATGGGAGTAGTAGCAGATGAACTATCAAGCATACCAAATTTCTTGAGAAGATTTCTGGTATATTTTGCTTGATTTATGAAAATACCATCATCTGTTTGCTTGACCTGTAAGCCTAGAAAATAACTAAGCTCTCCCATCATGCTCATTTGATACCTGGATTGCATAAGCTTTGCAAACTTCTTACAAAGTTTGTCATTAGTAGATCCAAAAATAATATCATCTACATAAATTTGAACTAACAGCAAATTATCACCAGAATTGAAATAAAACAAAGTTTTATCAATTGTACCTCTTGTGAACCCACTTTCTAAAAGAAATTGAGCAAGAGTTTCATACCATGCTCTTGGTGCTTGCTTTAGTCCATATAATGCCTTGTCAAGCCTGTAGACATAATCTGGATGCTTGGGATCTACAAATCCTGGTGGTTGTTCAACAAATACCTCTTCTTCAAGCTTCCCATTGAGAAAAGCACTTTTCACATCCATCTGAAAGACTTTAAACTTCTTGTGTGCAGCATAGGCCAGAAACATCCTTATGGCCTCCAGTCTTGCAACTGGAGCAAAGGTTTCATCATAGTCAATTCCTTCCTGTTGTGAATAACCTTTTGCCACAAGTCTAGCCTTATTCCTTGTAATCACACCATCACTGTCAGTCTTGTTTCTGAAAACCCACTTTGTACCTACAACTGATCTGTTCTTTGGTCTAGGTACAAGTGTCCAGACTTCATTTCTTTCAAATTCATTTAACTCTTCTTGCATTGCTGTAATCCAATTAGCATCTTGAAGAGCTTCCTCCACTTTCTTTGGTTCAGTTTGAGACAAGAAAGCATGATACAGACACTCATTATTTGTTGCACTTCTGGTTCTTACACCAGCATCAGGATCTCCAATTATGAGATCAGGTGTGTGTGCCTGTGTCCACTTTCTTGCTGATGGTAAGTGGTTTCTTGCATCATTGTTGGATCCTCCCCCTTGATCCATGCTCTCCTGATTCATATGTTGACTTTCTACATTCTCTGAGGCTCCCCCTGAATTTGATGACTCAGAGTTTGAATTGTCAGAGTTTGAATCAGTTTCCTCAACTGACTCACTTGCTGTGTCATGTTGAGCTTCTTCACGCTCCCCCTCAACTGGTTCTCTATTTTGTTCAATTTGAGAATTATCAGTTTCTCCAGTATTTACCAGTAGAGGTTCAGAGTATGCTTCGTCAGAGTTTGTCAACCCTGCTTCATCAGAGTTTATATCATCAGAGAGTAGATCTTCATTTTCAAAACGTAGTTGATCATATCCATCCTTGTCTTCAAGTCCAATTATTTTCTTGTCATCAAATGACACATGTATGGATTCCATGATCACTTTAGTTCTTAGATTGTAAACTCTGAATGCTTTTGTTGACAGTGGATAGCCAACAAAAATTCCTTCATCAGCTTTTAACTCGAACTTTGTCAACTGTTCAGGATGAGTCTTCAACACAAAGCATTTGCATCCAAATATATGAAAATATTTCAAATTTGGCTTCTTATTTTTCACCATCTCATATGGTGTTTTCCCATGCTTGTTGATCAATGTAGCATTTTGAGTAAAGCAAGCAGTTTGAACAGCTTCTGCCCAGAAATAAGTTGGTAATTTTGCTTCTTCAAGCATAGTTCTGGCTGCTTCAATTAAAGTTCTGTTCTTTCTTTCAACTACACCATTTTGCTGTGGAGTGCCAGGTGCAGAAAATTCTTGTTTCACCCCTCTTTCCTTGCAGAAAGCTTCCATGAATGAATTTCTGAATTCAGTTCCATTATCACTCCTTATTATTTTGACTTTGTGCTGTGATCCTTTGTCCAGTAGATTTACATGATCCATTAGAATTTGAGCAGTTTCATCCTTCTTTGACAAGAAATACACCCATGTAAATCTAGTATATTCATCAACAATTACTAGAGCATATTTCTTTCTGCCCATTGACATTATATTCACTGGTCCAAAAAGATCAACATGTAGAAGATGATAAGGTTCCACTACTGAAGATTCAGTTTTGCTCTTGAAAGATGACTTCCTTTGTTTGGCCTTTTGACAGGAATCACATAGGCCATTTAGACTGAGTGTTGATTTTGGGAGTCCTCTTACAAGATCCTTTCTTATCAGCTCATTAATGTTGTTCAAATTGAGATGAGAGAGCTTTTTATGCCAATTCCAACTCTCTTCATTTGACATTCTTGCAGTCAGACACACTGTTTTTCCATCAGAGTTTGTTACCAAACTTGCTTCATAAATATTGTTGCGCCTGTGTCCAACTAGAACAACTTTTCCAGTAGATTTACTGATAACTTCACAGTATTCACTATGAAAATCTACATGGTTTCCTCTGTCACAGATTTGACTCACAGATAACAGATTGTGCTTGAGTCCTGAGACTAGAGCTACATTAGTGATGATGACACCTCCAAGATTAATGTTGCCATATCCCAGAGTATGTCCTACGTTGCCATCTCCATAGGAAACTTTTGGGCCATCCTTCTCCACAAAGTCTGATAGCAGGGCTTTATTTCCAGTCATATGTCCTGAGCATCCACTGTCCAAGATAAGTGTGCTCTCTATTATACCCTTATTTTCTGATGATTCAGTCTCATCTTTGACAGTTGCCATAAGAGCATAATTTTCTCCATCATCAGAATCTGAAGTATCTGCCCAGTCTTTGCCTTTAGAGACGAGTGCTTTTCCAGTTTTTCCTTTCTTGCACTCTGGAGCATAGTGACCCATCTCTTTGCACTTGTAGCACTGGATCTCAGATTTGTCCTTCTTTCCAGACTTGGTATCTTTTCCATCAGACTTTCTGAAATTCTTCTTCTCAGAATTTGAATCTCTCCTTGAGAATCTCTTTCCTTTCTTGAAGTTCTTGAATCCCATCTTCTTGAAGGTCTTCACCATCAATGCCGCCATTTGCATCAACCGTTCTTCATCATCCTCAGAGTCAGAAGCTTCATCAGAGTTTGAGTCATCATCAGAGTTTGATGACTCACTTTCAGATTTAATGACTAAAGCCTTTCCCTTGGCTTTCTTCTTTGATGATTCCTTCTTTTCAATGGGCTTCTCCTCAACTTTGAGAGCAACAGATTTTGTCTTCTTGCTTGATCTTCTGTTTCTTTGATCTATCTCAAGTTCGTGAGTCTTTAACAAGCCATAAATCTCATCAAGATCTGTATCATCAAGATCATAATTATCTCTGATTGAGGTCGTCTTCAGATCCCATTTTTCAGGTAGAGATAAGAGAAACTTGAGATTTGACTCTTCAAGATTATATTCTTTGTCAACCAGAGACAGATCATTCAGTAATTTACAAAACCTGTCATAAGTCTCAGTCAAGGTTTCATTAGATCTTGAATCAAAGTGCTCATACTCCTGTGTGAGTATTGTCTTCCTGTTCTTCTTTATAGCAGTGGTTCCTTGACACCTTACTTCCAAAGCATCCCAGATTTCCTTTGCCGTTTTGCAGCCAATTACTCTGTTAGACATAACATTATCTAAAGCACTGTGGAGTAGATGTCTAACCTTTGCATCCTTTGCAATTGATGAGATGTCTTCAGGAGTATAATCTTTCTTTTCCTTTGGAATCAGTGTCTGTTCTTTATCACCAACAGCAGGAGATAATTTAGTTGGCTTATGAGGACCATTATTGATTCTGTCAAGATATTCTGGATCTGTAGCCTCCAGAAACATGGTCATCTTCACCTTCCATATCGGATACTCTATTGGCCTGAGCATTGGAACCCTGATAGTTTCATATCGACTCACAGAATTTGGCTTAACCTGTTCAGCCGCAGGAGGAACTTGATTTTGATTTTCTTCAGACATGATTATTACTGTGTTTTAATCGTAAAACTGTATATATTAAACAGCCTTGGCTCTGATACCAATTGTTAGGCCGAATACACAATATAATCAAGTATGTATGAGAATAACAATAATTAATAACACTGTTTATGAATCAATAAAACTGTAATCTTATTAACAGCTTCTCTCTTTATGATGTTAATGAATCATAAAGAGCTTCTAGGTTACAAGAATAATATCTCAATGATTGCGTCCCTTCTAGGGATAACCTATCTGTGTTTATATAGTACACAGCTACATACAATCCTTCTCTAATTGATATTCCTACAAGTTAGCTATACAATTCATATCAATTAAGGATTGCTTCTTATCTTCTATTCCGTTTCCTTAGCTGTATCAAGATATTCTGCTTCTTTCCATCTTCAGAATATATTGCTTCTAGAATCTTCAATTCAGCACCGACAGCTAATTCAACCTTCACCTTGTCAGACTTTAACTAAACTCTGACCGGCTTCCTTTAAACTCTTCACCCTATCAGAGTTTAACTAAACTCTGATCGGCTTCTGATAAACTCTGACCTGTACCTGTTGCTTAAACACTGATAAACAAACATTAGCAATTATATCTAACAGTTACACTTGTTGATACGACTCCACTAAGTAGTTATATCTAGGTTGGAAAGGAAGATTCTCCAATATTTCCCAAGCTATGCTTGTTAATGGATATCGACTTGTTCCATGAATTTACCCCTCGATCATTGAGGTGGTAACACAACATTAGACTGGCAGCAATTAAATTGCTCCAAGAAAATATCTGTCCCTTGACAGTTTTTGAATTGAGAGTTTAAAAAGAGTAGTAGTCACTTAAATCAGGCTTCCCATATTTTTGATAGTTGAGCGAGCATTTAAATCTTCTTAAAAGACAGATTCAAATGGAAAACAATGTTTTGGGAACCTCTTTTTGATTTGAAAATAATTAATAATATTTATTAAATAAGTAAATCTCAAATGAATATTTGAAAATAATATTCATTAAACTACTAATCCTTAAATGAATATTTGAAAATAATATTCATTAAACAACTAATCCTTAAATGAATATTTGAAAATAATATTCATTAAATAAATAATCCTTAAATGAATATTTGAAAATAATATTCATTAAATAAATAATCCTTAAATGAATATTTGAAAATAATATTCATTAAATAAATAGTCTTTAAATGAATATTTGAAAATAATATTCTTAAAGTCAATAATCCTCAATTGAATATAAATAATATTCTTTAAGTAAATAATTAATCCTCGAATGACAGTACCCGATATCTTTATCGGAAAATAACCTTTATCAAATACAAAATATAATCACTACTGATCTTTCAAGAAAATCACGAAACCAAAGTTAGTTCTTGAAATTACTATTTATTTCACTATTCATATTCATCTTTGACCTAGGATTTGAACATGATACAATCCATGGATGATGCCAAGATTAAGAGCATACCTTAGTTTGGAAATATGGAAGGTTTTGAATCCAAGAACAAGATTTATGGATGAGTGGATGATCGATTCTTGAAAAAGTATCTTTGTGTTCTTTAAAAGGGCCGAATGGTTCTTTGTAGATGGGGGAGTTGTTCTTACTTTTATTGCCTTGGATAATGATAGAAATTCTGATATTTTGATGGCCAAATGGTGAGTCATCAAGTTTTGGCTTGTCACAGGGGCACGTGTCGCACATGCAGGAGTTCTGATAAAGTAGCTTTACTGGTTTGCTTTACTGGTTTGTTTCCTTTCACATGGATGATCCAAATGTTGCATTCCTCGACTTAATCTTGTTACATGTTACTTCCATGTCTGTATTTTAATTCTGTAATGTCTCGTTGTTCCGTCTCCGTTTAATCGCGTAAAAAGTTCGCAGGGTTTCTTAAGTGTTCTATCGAAGTAGTTTATCGTAATCGTTCTTAATATCCCTAATTCTTTTATTAAATCCATATCCATGGAATTGATAATTTAAATCCTCAATTATTCTCAAATAATAATTAATCCGTCCGTTATTGGTGAAATTTCGGAGAAAACAAAAATGCTATTTTTCCGATTCTGACAGCTTTTGCATTCCTTCATTTACATCGCAGATCACTAATACGACTTTGAAAGTTTACTATATCGTTCCGCATATGGTGTGGTCTGAAAAACTTTTTTAAACGACAAAAATTTACTATTCATCAAAAGTTACTATTCATCAGTGGTTTTTCTATAATCCTTTGGATCAATATCCGTTCCAATATTCCTGGTTTATTTCTCTTTACTTCTTGCACTTAGAAATGTTCTAGTGCTTTCTCGGGCACACACTATCTTGTTTACGGAGTTGTCGGATGTATACCAGATATCGATTTGGATGACATAAAAATACTTTTTTTCCTTGGAATATTGTATTCTTATTCTCCAGAGAGATTATTCTTATCTATATGTTCAGTCCATTCTTACTATTCTCAAAATGTTTGAAAACCGAAATTCATATTCATTTTATAACTTAATTCTCAAAGTCATTGCCACTATCCATATTTACATAAACATATAATAAAAGTTTTAATTCTACCCAAAATCTGGGGTCTTACAGTCTCCCCTCCTTAAAAGGATTCCGTCCCGGAATCAGTTGGAAAACAAATGGGGGTACTTTTCTAGCATAGCACTTTCTAGTTCCCAAGTTGATTCTTCCACATTATGGTTCTGCCACAAAACTCTGACTAGCTTGATGACCTTGTTTCGGAGCACCTGTTCCTTTTGATCTATGATTTCCACTGGTTGCTCCACATAGATTAGGTCTGGCTGCATGTCTACTTGTTCGTATTCCACTATGTGCTTAGCATCCGGGTTGTACTTCCTCAGCATTGAAACATGAAACACATTATGCACTTGTTGCAGGTTTGGGGGTAAGGCTAGCTCATATGCTAAGTTCCCAATACGCCTTAAGATCTCAAATGGTCCAATATATCTGGGACTCAGTTTTCCCTTCTTTCCGAACCTCATCAAACCTTTCCAAGGAGATACCTTTAAGAACACTAGGTCTCCCACTTCATATTCCTTGTCCTTCCGGGCCAAATCGGCGTACTTCTTTTGTCTATCTTGGGCTGCTACCAGCCGTCCTTTGATTAGATCTACTATGTCCTTAGTCCGTTGGACCACTTCGGGCCCAAGCATCTTTCGCTCTCCAACTTCATCCCAATACAAGGGAGATCGACATCTTCTTCCATAAAGGGCCTCGTAAGGCGGCATTCCTATGCTTGAATGAAAACTATTGTTGTAGGAGAACTCAATCAGTGGTAGATGATCATCCCAACTTCCTTTAAAGTCTATCGCACAGACTCTTAACATATCTTCTAGCGTTTGGATGGTCCTTTCACTTTGTCCGTCTGTTTGGGGGAGATAGGCAGTACTCATGTTCAGTCGGGTTCCTACACATTCTTGGAAGCTCCTCCAAAATCTGGAGTTAAATCTGGGATCTCGGTCAGATACTATGGCGACTGGGACTCCGTGTCGCGCCACTATCTCTTTCAAGTAAATATCCACTAGTCTGTCGACAGTGTACCTTTCGTTGATCGGAAGAAAGTGAGCTGACTTCGTTAATCGGTCTATGATTACCCATATGGCATCGTGATTGGCCTTGGTCCTTGGTAAACCTACTACGAAGTCCATGGCTAGATGTTCCCATTTCCATTCGGGAATCTCTAAGGGTCGTAAAAGTCCACTGGGCCTTTGGTGTTCCGCTTTCACTCGTTGGCAGGTCAAACATCTGCTTACCCACTCTGCTACGTCCTTTTTCATGTTAGGCCACCAGTAGTATTGTTTCAAATCTCCATACATCTTGGTGCTTCCTGGGTGAATTGAATACCTTGAACTGTGACTTTCGTGCAAAATCTCGTCCTTTAGTTCTCGAACATTCGGAACCCAAATTCGGTAAGTGTGCCTCATTATTCCTTTATCATCCTCAATACTGTGGATCTCCTCTCCGGTCATTGACTGTCTGTCTTCACGCATCATTCTTTCTTGACACCTTCTTATCTTTTCTAACAACTCTGGCTGTAGTGAAATCTCAAACAGCTTTTCGGTACCGTCTCCGGTCACTTTCACTTCTATTTCCATCTTTTCGAATTCTCTAATCAGCTCTTCCGACGACATTATCGTCTTGAGTCTCTCTTTTCTACTAAGGGCATCAGCCACCACATTGGCTTTCCCTGGGTGATAAAGAATTTCACAGTCATAATCCTTAATCAACTCTAACCACCTTCTCTGGCGCATGTTAAGCTCCTTCTGGGTGAAAATATACTTGAGGCTCTTATGGTCAGTGTAAATCTCGCACTTCTCTCCATACAAGTAGTGCCTCCAAATCTTTAAAGCGAAAACTACTGCCGCTAGTTCTAGATCATGAGTAGGATATCGAATTTCATATTCCTTCAATTGCCTCGACGCATACGCGATTACCTTACCGTGCTGCATCAGCACGCACCCTAATCCCTTATGCGAAGCATCACTGTAAATCACAAAATCTCCTTTTTCCATCTGGTAATGCCAACACAGGGGCAGTCACCAACCTCTTCTTTAACTCTTGGAAACTACTCTCGCACTTTTCCGTCCATTCAAACTTCTCAGTTTTTCGGGTAAGTCGGGTTAACGGGGCTGCGATCTTCGCAAAATCCTTAACGAATCTTCTATAATACCCTGCTAATCCTATGAAACTTCTCACCTCTGTTGGTGTGGTTGGTCGTTCCCAATTTGAAACTGCCTCTATCTTGGAGGGGTCAACCAACACTCCCTCCTTATTGATCACATGTCCTAAAAACTGAACCTCATTTCGCCAGAATTCACACTTTGCGAATTTGGCATACAATTGTTCCTTCCTGAGTATTTCTAGGGTTATCCTCAAATGTTCTGCGTGTTCTGCCTCTGTCTTTGAGTAGATAAGAATGTCATCTATGAAAACTATAACAAACTCGTCCAAATACTTCTTGAACACCCTATTCATTAAATCCATGAAAGCTGCTGGGGCATTGGTCAATCCAAATGACATCACCAAGAACTCATAATGTCCATATCTGGTACGGAATGCAGTCTTTGGAATATCTTCGGGTTTAATCTTTAATTGGTGATATCCGGTTCTCAAGTCAATCTTAGAGAAGTACACAGCATCCTTTAGCTGGTCAAACAAATCGTCTATTCTGGGCAACGGGTACTTATTCTTTATAGTTAGCTTGTTCAACTCTCGGTAGTCGATGCATAACCTCATACTCCCATCCTTCTTCTTAACAAACAACACTGGCACCCCCCATGGTGACACACTGGGTCTTATCATTCCCTTCTCCAACAGTTCTTGTAACTGGGTAGCTAGTTCTTTCATTTCTACTGGGGCTAACCGGTACGGGGCCTTCGAAACTGGCGCCGTCCCCGGGGCTAATTCAATAGCAAACTCAATTACCCTATCGGGTGGTAATCCTGGAAGATCTTGTGGAAATACATCTTCGAACTCATTGACTACTGGGATGTCCTGTAATCTAGGTACCTCTTTCTGGGTGTCTACGACATATGCTAAGTAAGCCTCATTTCCCTTTCGTAACAATCTTTTGGTCTGCGCCATGGTTAGAAATTTCTGTGTCTGTCTCATCCCCCTAAACACTATTTCCTTCTTTCCTGGGGTATTCAATCTAACCTTCTTCCCTCTACAATCTATCTGCGCGTTATTGCGACACAACCAATCCATCCCCAAAATGACATCAAATTCTCCTAGTTTAAAAGGAATCAAATCCACACAAAAAGACTGTCCCCCTATTTCCAATTTGCAGTTGGGGTGAATCTGATTAACTGGGACTATTTCGTGATTAGCTATCTCTACTTGTAGGGAATCCTTTAATGGTTGGGCTCTAAGTTTCAACTTATGCGCGAAATCCCTCGATATAAACGATTTAGTCGCCCCAGAATCAAATAAAACATTTGCGCTAACTGAATTTAGAGAAAAGGTACCTGCTACCACATCCGTGTTCCTCACGGCATCCTGCACTGTCATGTTGAAAGTCCTAGCGGTTGGTGGTTTGTTGGAGGCAGCCCTGCTTGCCCCTGATGCTGCGGTTCGGTTCATGGGACAATCCCTCTTCATATGACCCCGACGTCCACACTGGAAACAAGCGAGGCTTTGGCTGACACTAGGGTTAGCGGTGGTACAAGCGCTAGCATAATGGCCCCTTCGCCCACACTTGAAACAAATTACCGGTTCCTGGTTGCACACACCGAGATGTTTCCTTCCACAAGTGGTACATGCTGGTAATGGAGGTCAAGATTGGTAGGAGTGGGACACTCCTGATGGGTTGCCGCCCTGGTTTACACTTGTGCTCACGGATCGCTTGAACCCCGTATTCCTCTCAGGTAGGGAGACTGCTCCGCGGTTAAACCTATTTTGGGGGTTTCCTCCTGCAAACCCTCCACCCATACTTGCATGTTTCCTTTTTATCCCCCCTTTCTCTCTTTCCTTATGCATCTGATCACTCCCTGCCTCCACAATTGAAGCCTTTTGCACCAATGTGGCATAGTCTGTAATCTCCAGAACTGCTACGCGATTCTGAATCCACTGCTTCAATCCCTGTTGAAACCTATTAGCTTTCTTCTCTTCGGTATCTACAAATTCTGGCACAAACCTTGATAGCTCGGTAAACTTTGCCTCATAGTCAGCCACTGTTATTCCCAAATGACCTAACAGAATTGTAGAAGGGGGGGGTTGAATACAATTCTTGATATTTTCTTAAAACTAAAACACTTTATAAAATAAAACTGAACTGAATAAATAAAAACACAAGATATAAATAATTCAGTTGGATTGTTTGATGATCCAACTGAAGTGTTTTTATTGCGGAAATAATCTGTGATACAAAAGTACACAGCTGCTCAGTTACAAGGTTGTAGAGAAGAAAAATGCTCTCAAAGATAGCTAATACAAACTCTTTGTTTTTCTTTTCTTGCCAAAATAAAGTAACTGCTACACTTGGTTATATAAACCCAAGTTTACAACCCTATTTTTGGCTACACTAATAGTACAATGAGTAACCGCCAATAGTTTGCTTTTCATCCCTTTGTCCAGTGGTCCTTGGAGATCCTTGCTTTTGACTTCATGCTTATTATGATCACTCCCAAGAGCCCAATTGGAAACTGGGATGTTTCCTTATTCCCCATGTCCATTTTAATGGTTTCCAATGCAAAGTACACTTCCACATCTCCTTTTTGATCTGTCAGGAACCTGTCACTATCACTTTGTCAATTGTATAGAAAAGCAATAATGATTCGTTGATGGCATAGAGATGTGTTTCGTTGATAGCTTTATTCTTTGTTTCGTTGATGAGCTTCCTTGTTTCGTTGATAGAGTAATCTTCATTCCGTTGACATGTCTTCACTTAGGCAAAATTACAAGGCACTAAATATTTACAATTAACCAACCTATTTTGCCTATCTAACCATTTAGTCAACATGACTTAGAAAACCTATCTAGTACTCAACAAACTGCATATCAAACTATGAAGTAATGTACAGTGCAATTGCTACATCACTCATTTCGTTGATGAGCTTCCTGTCAACGAAACACTGCAAAGCATGCTATTCCGTTGACAGTTACAAAATAACTTAATACAAAATCTACTAAGTGTTTTTATAATTATCATCAAGAACAACATATTCCTAACAATCTCCCCCAATTTATGACTGATAGAATAGCAGCCATAAATCAAGAGCCTTGATGATAACAAAAACACTCAGGCATATTACACATGATAAAAGTAAAAGTTGTATTGAGCTTCATAAAGTTTTTAGAAATAATGCAAGACTTACAAAACTAATGCCCAAATGTGCTCCTCCAGACTGAGCAAATAATTCATCTTTGTCTTCTTTGGGGCATAGTCTTCTTCCCTCTCCTAGAGTTGTTCTCCTCAATCTGGACCTGTAGCCTTCTGTAAAAGATCTTCTCTTCTTCATCTTGATCACCAAGCTTGGATTGCATAAACCTTAGAGTTTGATTAGATGCCTTGTCCAGCTGGTCTTCCATCCTGAAGAACCTTCTGCAGTTGTCCTTGTCCTTGAATTCCATCATCCAGAAAGGTTGAAGATGGATCTTCTTTCCTGTTGAGGGCACTCTTAGCATCCTGGGAAGAGCCTCAGGCTTGTTCCAGCTAGCCTTTATTTGACATATTCTGGAGACCACCTCAGACTTGGCTGTTTTGGTGAAGCCAAAGTCTTTCTTCAAGCATCTAAACACTGTGAGTAGTGTTTGGTAGTCTTCTCCTAGAATTCTGTAGAGAGGCCAAATTTGTTCTCTACCACCCTTGTATGTGAAAACCAATCTTTCAGGTAGCTTCTGAGAAGCTGCAATGCCCCTTACTTCCACCAGGTTGTCTAACTCAAGATGCAAGCTGGATTCTTCCCTGATGTCAGCAATGTACATGCAGTCCTCTGGATTTGAAGGGGGTTTTTGAGGTTGTGGCTTTCTCACAAATACTGGCTTTGTCTTGACAGCCCTTTGCTTCAATTTCTTCTTTGGATCCATCTCAAAAAGGAATTTAGGAAAGTTAGCCTCATCAAACTCAATTGGCTCTTCCTTTGGCTCAATTGGCTGATCATGATAATTAACAAGATGTTTGGGATCACAGGCTAACTTTAAAGATGGATCAGGAATTGTTGGAGGTACAGAAGAGTCTGATGCAATACTCTGAGAGTCATCATTTTCAAAGGTTATGTTTCTTCTAGCCCTTGCCTTTGGTTGCCTTGTACTCTTCTTTTCACTCCTTTCCTTTTGGGCTTTTTCTTCTTGCTGTCTTTCTTCTTCATCTAGAGCTTGAGCTACTGCAAGTGCTTGCATAGCTGCTCTTTCTGATTCCTCAGCCTTGGCTTCAGCAAAGTTTGGATGACCAGCCCAAACACAGATTTGTTGTCCATTCCTGTAGACAATTGCCCTTTGCTTCCTTATCTCATGATTATTACTTTCCTTGCTTTTTGTGATGAGAAGTCCAAGTAGTTTGAGCTCATCTGGATAAGGTGCAGGATAGAAAGTCCTTGCTATGTTTTTGCCTTTTGGTTTAGCAGGAGACTTGGGAGATAAGCTTCTTTGTAATGTAGCTTCTTCCACATCCCTAATGCATGAAGTTTGTCCTTTCTCCTTTCTTGGTCCTTGAATGACTCCATGTAGAAGGGGCTCTATAGCATAAGAGCTCTTGAACTGTGGCTCCACTTGTGCAGTCACCATTGCATTTGTTGATGGCTGATCTGTCTTTGAAGATTCAGTAATTTTCTTGAACCTTGCTTCTATGTTGGACCAATGATCTTTGATCTGTGCTGCAAGTTGTATCCTCATAGAAGCTTCCTGGATCAAGTCAATGCTATCCTTATTCTTCTTTCCAAACTCCCCCATTGCTAGTGGCTCCTGTGGCAATGTGATGGTTGGGACCAGCACCTTTGTGATTTGAATGGTTAGCTCCTGAGATTTCTCCCCCTTTTTGTTATCATCAAGAGAGACAACTGGGAGTCCTTGAGCTGCCACTAGCTGGGCCAAAAGTTGAGTCTGCTTCTCCTGTTCCTTTTGCATTTGAGATAAAGTAGCTTCCACCTTGTCCACTCTAGAAGAGAGAGTCTTCAAGGAGGTAGCCACTTCAGGTTCCTTAGAGAGAAACCTGTTCATTTTGGACATAGTGAGAAGAGGGAGCTTTTCATCCATCATCCTGGAGTTAGCATCCCTGAAATTGCTAATAGAGTCCTTGATTTCTGTAGCCTCAATCCTTGTCTGCATCATTTGTAGCCTTTGAATTTCCAGAGAATCCATGATGGCCTTGTAGAATTTCTTGTCTCTTGCATTTGCAGACTCATGAGCTAAGTAGGCTTCATTGTACTGCCTGGAGATAGCAGCATCTAGAGTGGCTCTACCATGCATACCTTGAGAAAGCCAGCCTGGTGTAGGAGGCACCACAGAAGTCCCAGTCTGTGAAGTGGTGGCCACCTGTAGATTATCACCATAGCTGTCCTCAGCATCAGAAAACTCAAATTCTCCACTTGCTGCAGCTCCTGAAGGTAGATTGGACAGGGCATCCTTTGCTCTTTGCATTGATGCAGTTGTATGAATTAGATTTAGTGACCTTTCTGCCTCCACATTGCCCTGCTGAGCCATAATTTGATAGGCTGGCACAGGATGAGTAAAGGTCTCAGGATCCAGGGAAATACTATCCAGAGTTTGTTGATAAACCTCTTGGAAAGTAGGTTCCCTTTCTCCCTCACTGACCTCCATTAACTCATTAGCAATGGCTGCTTCCATCCTTATTTCGCCTGTAGTCCCTTCTCTCTCTCCACTCTGTTCTTGCATCATGGGCTCCCCATGGCTCACACCTCTCACACCCTCACCTTCACCTTCTAAGGTGGAACTCTCAATCTCTCCTTTTGCCTGGCTGGAAGAAATAGCCAGCCTCTCACTCACATTCTCTCCTTTTGCCTGGCTGCAAGCCAGCCTCTCAGTTTCACTCCCTCTCAGTCCTAGAAGTGTCTCAACTACCACTAGATCATCTGCACTAGTTGTGGGAACAACTTGATTTTCAATTAAAGGTGCAGAGTGAACTATCAACGGAATGGTAGTTTGAACTGTCAACGGTATGGATACCGTTGATGGAGAAACACTTGTCAACGAAATAGACTGTTTCGTTGATGAAGTCAAGAAAGCACTTTGAGAATGAGAAATTACAGTAGAGTCTGTGGTGATTGATTTTAAAGATTGGTCCACAGATCCCCTTGCAACTTCAGGAAAAATTGGTTGATGGCCCAACAAATCACTTAACAAGTGATGGCCACCAGCTTCAGAGTGGGGCTTCTCCAAGATTAGAGTTGGAGAATCAGGAATAGATGTATGGATCATGTCCACATCTAAAGATTGAGTTGGTGAATTTGATGGAGATAATTCAAGATTGATGTTTAGAGAATGGGACTGTAACCCCAGAGAAATGATAGGGGTTACATCAAACTGAATTTGAGAAACTGGAAGTGTTGCTTCCAGTGTGTGTGCACCCTGTGTACCCTTGGACTTTTGCTTCACTCTCCTTTGGTATTGGGAAAATGTAGACTTTGGGCTTGAAGTGTCCCTTACCCTCTTGGACTGTGCTCTTGGTGGAGAGCTTGTTTCAATAATCACATCCTTTTGGGAGGATGCAATTAGACTTGTGGTTAAATCCATTTTACTCATTGTGCCTTGTTGGGAAGACACAATGGGGCTTGGCTGGTACACACTAACCTGTCCTTCCTTATCCTTGGGGTTTCTTTGATGTTCACCCCTTCCCTCACCTCTTACAACTCCAGACTCACTCCCCTTAGGTTGTGTGGTAGTTTTTACAACAGGTGCCTTTTGAGAAGCACCTGAGGTTGGCTTGGAGGATTTCTTTGATTTAGGTTTTGTTGCTAGGGTAGGAGCCTGTTGGGTCACAGCTACAGACTCCATAGCAACATTGGAAGGTAAAACAGTAGAGGAGTTAGCTACACTAACAGGGATAGTAGTAGTTACCTCAATGATTGGCAGATACACCACTGGAACATCACCATTGTGGTTCAGCCTCAGTATGTCTGTCAATACTCTCTTTTCTTGCACAAAGCACTCGAACCTGGCATTAGGGTTAGAGATAACTAATGGTGCTGGACTAACATGGTTAGCCAACATCATCAGAAACCTAGCATAATAGATATTTTTCTTCCTATTTGCTTTGTCACCCAACTTAGCACCAATTTCATACATAAGTTGGGTGCTAAAGTTGTGATATCTATCATTTAGAAGCATGGTTAGGAGAATTAACATAGAGTTAGTTAATGCATCAAAATTACTAATCTTTCCAGAAAAGACCTTAATGAATGCATCAGCTAAATAACTGTATTCCCTAACCAAACCTCTCCTAATTATTCTACCCAGATTATCAGTAGGCAAAGAGTAGTTTATAGAATTTAGCATGGTAGTTATTTCAGTGTTAGTAGGCAAAGCATCACAGTTATTATCAGGAATATGTAAACATGCTTGCAAAACATCAGAATTAACTATGTACTCATTACCTTGAAGGGTGAATTGTAGTGTGCAGTTTGTTCCACTATACTCACATGAGGTCCAAATTTCCTCGATTATCTCATTGTAGAGTGGTGTAGAGTGAAACATTGCATAGCTCAACTTGCAATTCTTCATGAAATCCATCATTTTGAAGAACAGGCTGTTCGGGTTTTCCTTGACAACAAAAGGGATGGAGTTGTTCTTCTCATAGATGAACCCTCCAGCAGACATAAGCTTGACTATAGGTGCCATTGTTGATTAAAGGAAAGCTTCGAACTGAATTGCTTGTTAGAGAGAAGAAGAGAGAAAAAGCCTTTGGAATTTTTGAGAACAGGTAAAAAGAAATAATGAAAATAAAATTTCTTAAATACTCCCCCAAAAATTCTCAGAAAATGAATCCAATAATAAATGTAAATTACTTGATTGGCTTAAAAATATAACCGTTACTCTTAAAGTATTACCATGATTTATACTTACAGGGGTGTATGCATAGATCGTGGTAAAAGACGTGTCAAATTACAACGGTTCAGATTAAAAGCGCTAAATCAACGAATCAGGATTGGGCGGTTAAAGTCCCGTCTTATTTCGTTGATAAAGCTGCGTTTCGTTGATATAAAAGATCTATCAACGAAACACCCAGAAAACTGCTAAGACTGTCAACGAAATGGTTCGTTTCGTTGACATAGTAATTTTGACTTTAGACAAAATTTCACTTTTTCTTAAGAAAATTAATTCACAGAAAAACATAGCAAGTTTCTGGCTGCATTTTAACTTGCAAATATCTCAAAAATAATTAAGAGAAATTTAGCATACCTAGCTCACTTACTAATCTTGAGAATGTTGATTCATCAAGTGGCTTGGTAAAGATGTCTGCAAGTTGTTGTTCACTTGGAACAAAATGTAACTCCACAGTACCATTCATAACATGTTCTCTAATGAAATGGTACTTGATGTCAATGTGCTTGGTCCTTGAATGCTGCACTGGATTCTCAGTAATGGCAATGGCACTAGTGTTGTCACAGAAAATAGGAATTTTCTCAACTCTTAATCCATAATCAAGTAGTTGGTTTTTCATCCATAAAATCTGTGCACAACAACTTCCAGCTGCAATATACTCAGCCTCAGCTGTGGAGGTAGAAACTGAGTTTTGTTTCTTGCTGAACCATGACACAAGCTTGTTTCCTAGGAATTGACAGGTTCCAGTTGTACTTTTCCTGTCAATTTTACATCCTGCAAAGTCTGCATCTGAATAACCAATTAGTTCAAAACCAGATTCTCTAGGATACCAAATGCCAAGGTTTGGTGTTCCTTTGAGATACCTGAAAATTCTTTTAATAGCAACTAAATGGGATTCTCTAGGGTCAGCCTGAAATCTAGCACATAGACATGTAGCAAACATAATATCAGGTCTACTAGCTGTTAAATATAAAAGTGAGCCTACCATGCCTCTGTAACTTGAAATGTCCACAGATTTTTCCTTAGTATTCAATTCAAGTTTGGTGGCAGTAGGCATGGGAGTTTTGGCAGGAGAGCATTCCATTAGGTTAAACTTCTTTAATAAATCATGAATGTATTTTGTTTGACTAATGAAAATGCCTTCATTAACTTGCTTTACTTGGAGACCAAGAAAGTAAGTTAATTCTCCCATCATGCTCATTTCATATTTACTTTGCATAAGCTTGGCAAACTTTTGACAAAGTTTCACATCTGTAGACCCAAAGATTATATCATCTACATAAATTTGAACAAGTAAAGTAGAGCCATTTACAACCCTGTGAAAAAGAGTTTTATCTACAGTACCTCTAGTGAAATGATTCTCAAGGAGGAACTGTGAGAGAGTGTCATACCAGGCTCTAGGTGCTTGTTTCAAACCATAGAGTGCTTTGAGAAGGAAGTACACATAGTCTGGAAAATCATCGTCTTCAAAACCAGGAGGTTGACTTACATACACCTCCTCTTCCAATTCCCCATTCAGAAAAGCACTCTTCACATCCATTTGATAGACTTTGAAATTGGCATGGGCTGCATAGGCTAGGAAAATCCTTATTGCTTCTAGTCTTGCAACAGGAGCAAAGGTTTCATCAAAATCAATTCCCTCTTCCTGTGAGTAGCCTTTTGCAACCAGTCTAGCTTTGTTCCTTGTGACTATGCCATTTTCATCCATCTTGTTTCTGAACACCCACTTTGTGCCTATAACACTCCTGTCATTAGGCCTGGGCACCAGCTTCCAAACGTTGTTTCTCTCAAATTGGTTTAGCTCTTCTTGCATGGCTAAAACCCAATCTGGATCTAGAAGTGCATCCTCAACTTTCTTTGGCTCATCTTGAGACAGAAAGCTACTATATAGACATTCTTCTTGAGTTGCTCTTCTAGTTTGGACTTTTGAAGAAACATCACCTATAATAAGTTCAAAGGGATGATCTTTAGTCCATTTCCTTGAGGGAGGTAGATTTGCTCTTGAAGACGTAGCTTCATGATCATGATTGCCTTGATTGGATATTTGTCCTTGAGAAACTCCCCCTGAGTTTGTTGTCCCTAATTGATCACTTCTAGAAGCATTCCTATGACTATCAACGGTATGACCGCTTTGGCTGTCAACGAAACGCTCATTCTGACTGTCAACGAATCCACCATCATGACTGTCAACAAAATGACCAGTTGGTCTGCTAGCAGCTATCCTTTTTAATCTCAATGCAGCAATTTCATCCTCACTGCTGCTTTCATCTGTGCTAGATACAACAACTTTAGGCTGTTTCTCAGTAGCCTTATCATGATTCACTTGATCTCCTTCCTCATTTTCAAAAGAAAGACTTTCATGGAAACCTTCATCACAGAGACCTTGGATTTTGAGATCATCAAAAACAACATGTACAGATTCCATAACAATGTTGATTCTGAGATTATAGACTCTGTAAGCTTTCCCTGCTGCATATCCCACAAATATTGCTTCATCTGCCTTTGCTTCAAATTTCCCCAAATGCTCAGCTTGATTTCTCAGAACAAAGCACTTGCATCCAAAGACATGAAGAAAATCTAATAGTGGCTTCTTTCTTTTGAGTAACTGATAAGGGGTCATTCCTTTGGCCTGATTAATCAAAGAAATATTTTGAGTAAAGCAAGCTGTGTTAACTGCCTCAGCCCAAAAATATGTAGGTAACTTTGATTCATCTAGCATTGTCCTTGCAGCTTCAATAAGTGTTCTGTTTTTCCTTTCAACTACACCATTTTGCTGTGGTGTTCTTGCTGCTGAAAACTCATGCAAAATACCATTTTCTTCACAGAACACCTTCATGCTTGAATTCTTGAATTCTGTCCCATTGTCACTCCTAATCCTTCTTACTTTGAAATCAGGATGATTGCTTACCATCTTGATGTGATTGATAATGATTTCACTTGCCTCATCTTTAGAGTGCAAAAAGAAAGTCCATGTAAATCTAGAAAAATCATCAACAATCACAAGACAGTATTTCTTCTTTGAGATTGACATAACATTTACAGGGCCAAATAGGTCCATATGAATCAATTCAAGCTGCTGGACAATTGATGACTCTGTCTTGCTTTTGAATGATGCCTTCTTCTGTTTTCCCTTTTGACAGGCATCACACAAACCATCCTTGGAGAACTCCACCTGTGGAATTCCTCTAGCAAGATCTTTCCTCACCAAATCATTCATAACTTTGAAATTCAGATGGGATAACTTCTTGTGCCATAACCAACTTTCATCCTTGCTTGCCTTGCTGAAGAGACAAGTGATGGTGTCTGAACTTGTGCTACTAAAGTCAGCAATGTACACATTCCCCCTTCTGAATCCAGTCATTACCACATTGTTGTTTCCTCCTTTAGAAACAACACAGGCTTCTCTGGAAAAAGTAACTAAAAATCCTTTGTCACAAAGTTGGCTGATACTAAGCAAGTTGTGCTTAAGACCATCCACCAGTGCAACCTCATCTATGATGACATTCTCTTTTGAAATCAAGCCATATCCCTTTGTGT
This sequence comes from Heracleum sosnowskyi, assembly GCA_030848705.1. Lineage (NCBI taxonomy): Eukaryota > Viridiplantae > Streptophyta > Magnoliopsida > Apiales > Apiaceae > Heracleum > Heracleum sosnowskyi. Next base: position 14,244,188 of record CM061238.1, read on the forward strand.
AGCCTTTGCTGTCATCTCCAAAAGCAATACAAGGGCCAGCTCTTTCCTGAAACTCTGTGAGCAGGGTAGAATCACCAGTCATGTGTCTTGAACAACCACTATCCAAGTACCAAAGATTCCTTTTGTCTCCCTGCACACAATAAAACCAAATCAAGTCGATTTTGGTACCCAAGTTTCCTTGGGTCCTGTCTTGTTAGCCTTTGTATTCCCTTTTGTACCATTTTTCACTTTGGGTTCAGATTGATTCAAATCAATCTTTACCCTTGGTGTTGATTTCTGAGGGTTGCTCATATTTTCATTCATAGCATGCATAGTTGGAGGAACAATCATGTTATTCATGTTCCATGGCATTTGTGGCATGTTAAACATATTCATGTAAGGATTAGGCACAAATGGCATGCTAGCATATGGATTCTGAAATTGTGCATATGGAGCAAACATGTTAGGCATAACAGGCATTTTAGGCATGGAACTGTTCATTGCAGGCTTGGGCATTTTCACATTAACAGATTTCTTAACAGATTTGCAGTTAGTAGATAAATGATTAACACTTCCACAATTGACACATGTCTTTCTAGGTGCATATTTATCAGGTGTGTAATTGTTGTGTTTGTTAATTCCTACCTTGCCATTTCTGTTATTCTTTTTATTTCCCTTAGCCTCAACCTGAACTTTCTCTAACTTGTCTTTCAATTGCTTGTTAGACAAGTTACCTACATTAGCTCTCTCAACAGGCTTCTCAACTTTCTTTGATTTACTAGACTCACCTTGAACAAAGTTCTTGGTGACCGGACCATACTTGTCATTAAGTCTAGTGAGTTTATCTTTTCTTTTCTCTGTCAACGAAACAGCCTGATCGGTTGATGGTTCATCTGTCAACGAAACATTGCATTCCGTTGACATATCAACCTTCAACAAATGATCCTTGTTGTTTGTTGACTCAGTTTCTGATTCTAAGGTTTCACCAACATACCCTAGCTTCTCTTTGTTCCTTTTCCATGATTGCTCACAGAAGGATTCCACGCCTTGAACATTAATTATGTTGGCAGCAACATTCCTGGCATCCTTCCATTTTGCAATCACACCTTGTTCTATCTCAAGTTGTGTTTTAAGAATTTCTTCCCTTTGTAACACGTTCTCAAGTTCCTTCTTAGCATCCCTACTAACACATCTCATTTTCTCAAATTCAATGAGCTGTGCTTCTAACATTGCATTCCTATCACTTAAGAGCAGATTGGTCTCTTTTATTCTAGAATTCTCTTTAGTAAGTGATTTAAGAGTAACACGCAAATTATATAATACAGTAGACATTTCATTTACTGCACTGTCGCATTCCTCTTTAGAAAGCTCAGAAAGATTAGTAATTGTTACCTGGTTGCTTGAGGAACTTGCTTCCTGCTCATGATTGTCAGCCATAAGAGCCAAGTTGACATACTCAACATCATCATCAGAATCTTCACCATTACCAGCCCAATCATACTCCTGAGACATGAAAGCCTTTTCTTTTTGTTTGAGAAGTTCAAAGTATTTCTTTTTGTAATCAACAGGCTCAAATTTCCTGTTGCCCTTCTCAACCTTGGGCTTTCTGCAGTCTCCAGCAAAGTGACCAATCATTCCACAATTGAAACATTTTGACTTAGACTTTTCAATCCAGTTTGTTTTGCTAGGTTGAAAGTCTCTTCTTGGTGGCCTTGCTTCTGAGTTTCTTTTGAACTTGAACTTAGAGAATTTTCTAGACAGAAAAGCAATGTGTTCATCAATCTCATCTAAGTCCTCCAAGTTGGCTGGTTCTGATTCTTCTTCTTCTGTCATCTTGTCTTTACCCTTGCTAACATCACTCCTACAACTAGATCGACTAGTTGTGGCCTTTGCAGTTTCTTTATTGTCATCTTCAAGTTGGTTCACAGATGCAATCAATGCAATAGATCCACCCTTCTTTTGTACCTTTTCAATTTCCTCATCTTGCTCCATTTCCAGCTCATAAGTCTTCAAGGTTCCATAAAGCCTTTCAAGAGTGTAGTCTTTGTACTCTTGAGTGTTTCTGAGAGAAACAGTCATAGGCTTCCATTCTTTTGGAAGAGCTCTAAGAAATTTAAGGTTTGAATCCTTGGTTTGATAGATCCTCCCATACAACTTTAATCCATTCAAAAGCTTTTGAAACCTACTAAACGTGTCATTTAGGGTTTCACCAGCTTTAAAATGAAAATGCTCATATTGTTGTATAAGGAGTTGCATTTTATTTTCCCTGACTTGCTCAGTTCCTTCACAGAGAGTTCTAACAGTATCCCATACTTCCTTAGAGGTTGTACAGTTGATAACATTGTCAAACATCTCTTGCTCCAAACCATTAAACAGAATGTTCATGGTCCTTTTGTCTTTATGGACTTCTGCAATATCTTCAACAGTCCATTCTGAGACAGTTTTTGGAATCTCTACATCAGGTGCATCATCTGGCAGTCCAACCCTAGAATCAAGCTTCATGGGAACGTGTGGACCTTTCTCAATACAGTCTACATACCTCTCATCCATAGACATGAGATGTAAATGCATCTTTACTTTCCAGTGAAAGTAATTGTCTTTATCAAGAACTGGTATCTTCACACCTGCATCCTTCTTCACCATGGTTTCTGTTTTTGGTCTTGATCTTTAAACTTCTTGTATGTTAGAAGCTTGCTCTGATACCAATTGTTATTCCCAAATGACCTAACAGAATTGTAGAAGGGGGGGGGTTGAATACAATTCTTGATATTTTCTTAAAACTAAAACACTTTATAAAATAAAACTGAACTGAATAAATAAAAACACAAGATATAAATAATTCAGTTGGATTGTTTGATGATCCAACTGAAGTGTTTTTATTGCGGAAATAATCTGTGATACAAAAGTACACAGCTGCTCAGTTACAAGGTTGTAGAGAAGAAAAATGCTCTCAAAGATAGCTAATACAAACTCTTTGTTTTTCTTTTCTTGCCAAAATAAAGTAACTGCTACACTTGGTTATATAAACCCAAGTTTACAACCCTATTTTTGGCTACACTAATAGTACAATGAGTAACCGCCAATAGTTTGCTTTTCATCCCTTTGTCCAGTGGTCCTTGGAGATCCTTGCTTTTGACTTCATGCTTATTATGATCACTCCCAAGAGCCCAATTGGAAACTGGGATGTTTCCTTATTCCCCATGTCCATTTTAATGGTTTCCAATGCAAAGTACACTTCCACATCTCCTTTTTGATCTGTCAGGAACCTGTCACTATCACTTTGTCAATTGTATAGAAAAGCAATAATGATTCGTTGATGGCATAGAGATGTGTTTCGTTGATAGCTTTATTCTTTGTTTCGTTGATGAGCTTCCTTGTTTCGTTGATAGAGTAATCTTCATTCCGTTGACATGTCTTCACTTAGGCAAAATTACAAGGCACTAAATATTTACAATTAACCAACCTATTTTGCCTATCTAACCATTTAGTCAACATGACTTAGAAAACCTATCTAGTACTCAACAAACTGCATATCAAACTATGAAGTAATGTACAGTGCAATTGCTACATCACTCATTTCGTTGATGAGCTTCCTGTCAACGAAACACTGCAAAGCATGCTATTCCGTTGACAGTTACAAAATAACTTAATACAAAATCTACTAAGTGTTTTTATAATTATCATCAAGAACAACATATTCCTAACAACCACTGTCAAATTATTCTGCTTTAGTTCCAAAAACTTGAGTTCCATTTGAGTCTTCATAAACCTTGGGAAATACTTCTCTAGAAACAATTGCTTAAACCTTTCCCAAGTTATGATAGCGTCCGTCTCCATGTTCTTCTTGGCCTCCCACCAATAGTTGGCCTCTCCCTTTAAAAGGTAAGTGGCAAAAACGGTCTTCTGTGCCTCCTCAATACTTAAAATCTCGAAGGACTTTTCCATTTCCTTTATCCAGGCTCTTGCCTCTACTGGGTCAGCTGATCCTTGGAATTCTGGGGGCTTGAGTGACTTAAAAGCCCTAAAAGAGTTCGCTATGGTATTGTTGTTCCCTTGGGGTGGTTGGGGATAACAGTCCAAATTTTGCCTAAGTAGATTCATAAACTGACCCATGGGGTCTCCACCCTGGTTCTCTATTTCTTGTTCCTCTTCAATCTCCTCTCTTTCATCCTCAAATTCCGCAGTGAAAAAGGGTTCATCTTCCTCTCCATACTGGGAGTCGTCCTGTTCATTATAATCTTCATCTACTTCTTCTTCATTTTCAGGGTCTTCCCTATTTTGGTTATGGCTCTCTTGATCCTCAGATTCCTGGGAGTTAGCCCTAGTTCTCATTCTTCGTGGAGGCATCTTACTGAAATTTTGGAAAAATTCACATTAGGCTCATTCACTTGGTTACATATTTCTTTATACAGTCGTTACATAATTGGAAGTAGACTTCCGCAGTTCTATATTTTATCGCAATTCTATCATACGGTGCAGACAATAGTATAATAAACTTGTGATCGAGTCACGACAGGACTGGATTCAACTGAAAGGAAATAAATATATACATGGTACCAAAGGTACAAAGTCTGGGTCAACATCGACAGTTTATAAGTACAACTGTCCTACCAACATCTAGTCAAAAGTGAAATACATGGTCTATCATTCTAGTCAGAAAGGGATAACATATACAATGGAACAATCCCACCAAAAATCGGCACTACTATGTCCGTACGTGACTAGAAGACTAGACTATCATATCACCAACTCTGAAATCAGCCACTGGTGCGGTGCCATGCCCTCACCCTCGCCATGGCTATGCGAAAGATCTCCTCAGCATCAACCCTGGATATCCTGCCATTGCCATCAGTAGGCAAAGCTCGAATCCTCATCCGTGCCCTCAGCTCAATGCGAGTCATCGCCCTCCGGGCAACCCGAGGGGGCACAGACCTCCCGCCGCCCTGGCGTACCATCCTGGCATCCCTCTCTACTGCTAGCTGCATCCGGGACTCTGCTAGTCTAGCTTCAGCTACCACCAAATCTGACTGAACTCTGCTCACGGTCCAGTTGTGCACACACACTGGTATCCCCTCTAACGGAACATGGGGTGGGTAACCGGCTCGGCTGGTGGCGCAGCCTCTGCCTGCTGTGGCTCAGGGGTAGGCTCCTCATGATCATCAGGGTAAGGGCTCAAGGGCAGTGGTGGAGGGGTAGGGGCTCTCTCAGTAGGAAGTGGAGTCTGGTCCTCAGCATCCCCCTCCATATCCTCAGTATCCGCTAGGGTCTGATCCTCATCATCAGAATCCTCAATAACCTCGGTATCCGCATCTACCTGGACCTCCTCCGGGTCCTCCTCCGGGTCCTCCTCCGGGTCCTCCTCCGGGTCCTCCTCAATATCCTCATAGTATGGATCTGAAGTCCTAAGCAAGTCCTCGTCGTGCTGTCTCTCATAACCCTCAGGGTCAGAAATATCGCTCACCTACACAATAACGAACTATGTTACTATCATGATATTAAAGTTCCCATAAGGGTTTAATCGAACTTGGCAAGAGTTCTTATTATCTTAGTGAATTTATTATTGTAACGTCGCATCATCTCCGGGGTTTATAACTCTAGAGCTCTGATACCATTTCTGTAACAGCCCCAGATCCGGGGTCGGGGATCCGGTCGTTACGGTCTCAATTCCCATCAATAATACTTGCATTTGAATCAAAACAATTGAACTACATGCTGTGACCCCACAATAACAACACCACTCACACAACAAGTTATAGTTCCAGAGATGAAATTGGAATAAGTATCTAGTCATATGATCCACAAGTTATAAGTTATTACAAACCCAAAAGATTTCAGAGCATTTAAGAGTTCTTGCCGTTGATTACATTAATCATAATATAAATAAGTCTGATACACAAAAGTTGAAGCTTAAAACACTGGTGGTTACTACCTCAGCTATGGCAGCTACGACATCAACGGGTAAGTCTCTGACGACTGCTACCCGCTTTCGCAGGGTGTGACTGTTGCGGGCCATCGACTCTAGCTGTTGTTGTGATATAATAAACAAAGCAAGGGTGAGCAATAAAGCCCACCAAAATAGTTTATAACAAATAACAGTTCCAAAAATATCTTGGCAACCACATGCTATGCCCTAAACAGGTAAGAAACTAGTATAACATAAATGATGACGTTCCAAGGAAAATCCATAAAATATTTCCGTAACCCAAAATCCACTTATGCATATATATCCTTAATCAGGTTTTATCAGAGTCATAACTCATAAAAATGAAGATGAAGTTGTATGAATTTATTGTCACTTAAACACTTTTCGACCCTCTGCCAACATGATCGGTAAACCTGTACTAAGGGGGAGACCCTTAGTCCCTTTCAATACATGTTGCAGAATTATCCAAATTGGATGATGAACTAATACTGGAGTTGCTACCGCGTCCGCTGTGCCTAACCTTGCTATGATCAGTAGCAGGTCGCACCGCTCAAATAGTTTTCTACATGTAGATGGAAGTATCACGACGGCCTGACATTGTCTACCGCCTTACTATGACCTCCCGGCCCATTTGGGGCAATATAAAAGTTGGATGGGCCCACGCAACTTGACCACTTACACCACTCCTAGTTCAGATGAAATCCATGACTCTGAAACGTAAAGATCGTCCTCCTTTCCCCAAGTGTAACACTTGTTGATACGACTCCACTAAGTAGTTATATCTAGGTTGGAAAGGAAGATTCTCCAATATTTCTCAAGCTATGCTTGTTAATGGATATCGACTTGTTCCATGAATTTACCCCTCGATCATTGAGGTGGTAACACAACATTAGACTGGCAACAATTAAATTGCTCCAAGAAAATATCTGTCCCTTGACAGTTTTTGAATTGAGAGTTTAAAAAGAGTAGTAGTCACTTAAATCAGGCTTCCCATATTTTTGATAGTTGAGCGAGCATTTAAATCTTCTTAAAAGACAGATTCAAATGGAAAATAATGTTTTGGGAACCTCTTTTTGATTTGAAAATAATATTCATTAAACAACTAATCCTTAAATGAATATTTGAAAATAATATTCATTAAACAACTAATCCTTAAATGAATATTTGAAAATAATATTCATTAAATAAATAATCCTTAAATGAATATTTGAAAATAATATTCATTAAATAAATAATCCTTAAATGAATATTTGAAAATAATATTCATTAAATAAATAGTCTTTAAATGAATATTTGAAAATAATATTCTTAAAGTCAATAATCCTCAATTGAATATAAATAATATTCTTTAAGTAAATAATTAATCCTCGAATGACAGTACCCGATATCTTTATCGGAAAATAACCTTTATCAAATACAAAATATAATCACTACTGATCTTTCAAGAAAATCACACGCCCTTATCCTAGGGCAATTATAAACCCTGGCTTATAGCTGATATCCCATATCTAACTCATAAGCCCCAACTTCAAGTCATAATCCTCAAGTATTGCTATACATAGCAATTCGAAAACAAGTATGCAATTTATATATATCGCAATCGCATATCATAATTGAAAACAGTTATTATCACAACAACAGTAGTATAGGTTTAGAAAACTTGCCTGGTGGTGAGGTAGGGGTAGTGTGCCTCGAGTCAATCCAGCGATCTATACATAGTCAAAATACCCGAGATTAATCACTTAACACTTTCAAGATACCAAGTGCGTACTTTACTTAGGCTAAAACATGTTTTCAAGTCGACTCCTTATGACTCTTCTTGCGTACGCTCGACTCGAACATTTCTATAAAATAGAGGTTAAATCCTTTTAACACGAAATCTTTTCGAGGGTCCTCCTAAACGTACCTAGCATGTTATTACAAAGTTTCACATTCCATTAGGTCCTTTAAGGGGTTTAATCATTGCCTCAAAGTTGGCTAAGTGGTATAGTCCGGTTTCTCGAAACATCCTTAACTAAAACAATCGTTTCTCCTAAACCGTAAATCCGATTCACATGATCTTCGTACCAAAACAAACCTTGAAACAAGACCTACACAGTACTAGGTAGTGGTGACCTTGGACAGAAGTCCTTATGTTCGAATATCACATACAAAACAGAGATAAGGAAAATCGGGCATTATAACGGCTATGTTTTTAACGATTCCAAAGTTTAATTAAAACTTACAAGATCAATCCAAACCAAATCACCAAGTCAAATCCTCAACATCATTACTAATCCATAAACATCACAAATCAGTCAAAACCAACATCTACTTGCTTATCATCAAAACAACCTCAAACTCTCATCAAACATTCATCAAAACCACTCGATCATCCTTATGATCATACCAACTAAACTATGCTTAAAACTAACCACATAAATCAAATTATAACTAAGGGTTCAAGAGTTTTATACCTTCCTTGGAGTGTATATGAGCCTAATAATCCTTGTATAGCCCTTATATAACCTCAAGATAGCTTGAATCAACCAAAGAAATCACGAAACCAAAGTTAGTTCTTGAAATTACTATTCATTTCACTATTCATATTCATCTTTGACCTAGGATTTGAACATGATACAATCCATGGATGATGTCAAGATTAAGAGCATACCTTAGTTTGGAAATATGGAAGGTTTTGAATCCAAGAACAAGATTTATGGATGAGTGGATGATCGATTCTTGAAAAAGTATCTTTGTGTTCTTTAAAAGGGTCGAATGGTTCTTTGTAGATTGGGGAGTTGTTCTTACTTTTCTTGCCTTGGATAATGATAGAAATTCTGATATTTTGATGGCCAAATGGTGAGTCATCAAGTTTTGGCTTGTCATAGGGGCACGTGTCGCACATGCAGGAGTTCTGATAAAGTAGCTTTACTGGTTTGCTTTACTGGTTTGTTTCCTTTCACATGGATGATCCAAATGTTGCATTCCTCGACTTAATCTTGTTACATGTTACTTCCATGTCTGTATTTTAATCCTGTAATGTCTCGTTGTTCCGTCTCCGTTTAATCGCGTAAAAAGTTCGCAGGGTTTCTTAAGTGTTCTATCGAAGTAGTTTATCGTAATCGTTCTTAATATCTCTAATTCTTTTATTAAATCCATATCCATGGAATTGATAATTTAAATCCTCAATTATTCTCAAATAATAATTAATCCGTCCGTTATTGGTGAAATTTCGGAGAAAACAGAAATGCTATTTTTCCGATTCTGACAGCCTTTTGCATTCCTTCATTTACATCGCAGATCACTAATACGACTTTGAAAGTTTACTATATCGTTCCGCATATGGTGTGGTCTGAAAAACTTTTTTAAACGACAAAAATTTACTATTCATCAAAAGTTACTATTCATCAGTGGTTTTTCTATAATCCTTTGGATCAATATCCGTTCAAATATTCCTGCATTATTTCTCTTTACTTCTTGCACTTAGAAATGTTCTAGTGCTTTCTCGGGCACACGCTATCTTGTTTACGGAGTTGTCGGATGTATACCAGATATCGATTTGGATGACATAAAAATACTTTTTTCCTTGGAATATTGTATTCTTATTCTCCAGAGAGATTATTCTTATCTATATGTTCAGTCCATTCTTACTATTCTCAAAATGTTTGAAAACCGAAATTCATATTCATTTTATAACTTAATCTCAAAGTCATTGCCACTATCCATATTTACATCAACATATAATAAAAGTTTTAATTATACCCAAAATCTGGGGTCTTACAAGATATAAGTTCAACTTCCTTGTTATTATTTCTTAAAAATTTGAATTGCAGAATTATGTTGCTGAAAATGTAGTGCAAAACTCATAGTTCCATTCAATAATGTTAAGGTCCATGCTCATATCACAATTTACGACTTTCATACTTAAAATTTTCCGATATTATTTTGTGAATAAAAAAACCCAAAATAGACTACCCTATAGTCAAAAATGTTACTTGTAAATAATTTTATGATATTAACAATTGTAAGTAATAGATGTTTTTTTTTGTTTTTTTAAGAATTTTAGAATACAGAATATTATTTTGTGATTGATAAAATTTTAAATGTCAATTTTAATAAATTATTGGTAGGAATCGAATTTTAAAATTTAAAATTAAATGATTTTCAATATTGTATAATTGAATTCGTATCCTTGTGCTTTGACTTTCATGGGCCTCAAATTTGACTTGCTGTTTGATAACGAATATTCTCTGTCTGAAATGTTGAAGCACCATCTCAAACTTACATAAATTTTAAATGTTACTTTAATTCAAAAAGTTACTTACATAGTTGAGTGGATACAGTTGTTTGATTACGAATATTCTCAGTTGTTTGATAACGAATATTCTCTCCAAGTTCTCTCTGTCTGAAATGTTGAAGCACCATCTCAAACTTGTTCCTCGCCGGCGGACATTTTGGACGGCGGCTCCTCCATCGTCCCCATTTACGAAATATTCCGAAAATTACCCTTCCAAAATTGATCACAAAATTTTGTTTTCTTCCCTTCCACCTACTCAACTCACCAGACTCCCCAATCGTCTCCGAGTAGCTACGCAACTTCTTCCCACCAACAATACCACCACTGTGGGTATATGGGTCGACCCGGGTCCTTATTTGACCTCCTCGAAGTGGAAGGGGGTCAACCATGTCTTGGACCGTGTTATCTACAAGGGTACTGATTTGGAGAAAGAAATTGCAATGATGGGGGGTGATCTATTGGCCCTAACTTCCCGGGAACAAATCAGTTTTCAAGCCACAAATTTGATAGGTGGTGGTGGTGATGTTTCTCTGGCATTGCAGTTTCTGGGGGCTGTTCTCGAGTATCCGAGATTTGGAGACGAAGATGTTCATCGGGAGTTCGCTATGGTTTCAAGAGAGAGGCAGGAGGTATCAATTTTCGTTATAATTTCACCGTACACTGTTATTTCTTGCTTGTGCATATAACTAGGAATTATTTTGTTTTTACCAAAGTTAGTATTCTCTGCCAAGATCTGATTTATCATTTCCGCTATGGTTTCTTATGTGCATATAACTAGGAATTATTTTGTAAACGGATGTATAGATATTAATAGAGGCACTTGTTGAATCTGCTTAGGAAAAAGTTAGTATTCTATGCACAAGTTTTCTGACAGAAATGTGGTATGGGGAATGCAGCCTTACCCAAATAGTTTACCTAAGAGGTTGTTTCAAGCTATAGGATCATTATTTGAACTCAACAATGACCTTTATACAGAATTAGTTACTTCAAAGATTAGAACTTTGTCTTAACCAACGAGTTTTCCATAATTATATCACAATATAACCTTAAAGAGAAGAGGCGACACAGTAAAAGTTGGCAATGTATAGTCTTACTGTTAAAGTTTTCTCTATTTTGTCGACTTCTATTAATTTATATTGTTGCTTTGCATCCGTGATTTTTATTGTTTTTTTAGTTTTAATGTTGTTTGTTATATATGGTAAATGTCAATAACATACTTTTGTGTCTATATTCAGTATTTTGTTTTCACTTGTTAGTGTTATAATTGAGTTTGTATGTCATGGTGGATACTTTGGCATTGCTATTTTTTTTAGTTTATTGTTTTTGGTGTCATTGTAATTTGTAGGCGGAGGACCAGTTGGCAAAGGAGTTTCTCCTTGAACACCTCCATGCATGTGCTTTTGAGATCAGTGCTCCAGGGACTCCTATTGTTGGATCTGCCACCAAAGTCATCACAAAGGAAGATGTTCGGAACTATATGTCTGAACATTTTACTCCTGACCGAATGGTAAATAAAAGTTAAAATGTGACATATAACCATTAGGAAGTATAAATATTTGCTCAATCCTTGTTTTTGAGTTTACTGATTTCAATCTACCTTAATGTTTCAACTTATAACCTTGATTTCTATCTTGTGATCTGATATAGGTAGTTGTTGCTGCTGGCGGAGGAATTCGGCATGAAGAAATCACCGAGCAAGCAAAGTCCATTTTTAATAAGCCGGGAAGAGGAGTTTCACTTGATAGACTTGTTAAGCAAGGCAAAGATCTTTACAAGAAGGTGTTACGAGCTCCGAAAATACTCTTTGAAGAACCTGAAGATATTTTCACAGGCTCTGAGGTGTGTGTTTTTTTACATTTGTTGGTATTATATCTGTAAGTTGATTAATTAGACAATTGTTTATGACAAGTGTTTATATTCAGGTCCGTTTTGAAGATTGTGGAGAAGCGCTTGGAAAATTTGCAATTGCGTTTAAAGGAGCTTCTTGGTCTGATGCTGATAGTGTTCAGTTGATGGTTATTAAAGAGCTTTTGAGGTAAATTTGCAGTTTTTACAACCTACTAGAGTCTGTGAAAAAACAGTTTGTTGTATGTCACTTAGCTATTGTTGCATGTCACTAAGTTATAACTTGTTCACTCCTTTAACTCCTTCACATGATCCTTCCCCTCGTCCCTTCTCCCGATTTAATATACCATGTCTCTCCCCAACCACTTGTTACCTACAACTCACTTTAGTATCAGGTCGAACCCCCATCCCTGTATCATCTTTCTGAAGGATTGTCTCAATATCGGCCACCATAAAAATTGTGACACCCTTTTGATTTTTAGAAATCATTTGCGATATATTGCTATTATAATTACATTTCTTATTAGTAATTTTACATCTCTTATAACTTTGTCGTCAAAACCTTCTCAAGAAGTGGATTGCCTTAACAATCATCTTTATAGTAATGAGAAAGTTCCTCAAATGGGCATCAAGACAATTTCTTATTTCATCTTTGAGAGACGTTTTTAACATTTTTTCCGGTTAGAAAGATACGTAATGCAATTTTGTTGATATGAAACCTATGTGTTTCATGAACTTAGAGAAAACCCTATATAGTGCCAAAATAATTCCTGACAAGGAACGCCACCATCTAGTGTAGTCAATGTATTGCATTACATATATGATATATTATATGTAATATCATTGCCTTCCTGACTTCCTGTCCAACAAGGTTAAAGAGTATATGAATTTGGAATATCCTTCAACCTTTGAGAAGACATAGCGGATAACATGAATAAATTTAGCATTGGCAAGGAGTATCAAGTTTATTTCCAAAATACACAAACCTGGGGTTTTTATATCATGTGCCGCAATAGTCAAACATGGATGTGGGTACATAAATGTTTCATTTTGAATACGATTATGTAAATAATCAAAGTATGTGGACTATACATATTGACGAATTTGTGATAAGTGATACCTTTTGTATGCCGCCATTTCTTACTAAAATCCTCATAGTGTAAACAATATAGATCACAAAACTCTCTTTTGTGCGACTTCCACTTTGTTTTATGATCATGAAATCTATCATCATTTGTTTTTGAGGAGTCTCTATGACCGGATACTGCATTTACCTAGGTATTATATGACTCAAATATTTCTTTTCTCTTGTTAGTCAAGGTATTGAAATGCAAACTTTTTTCATTAATACACAGTTCTACACTTTTAGCGAGGTTAGGCAGCGAGGGCATTGCTGAAAACATGACAATCTTCAACACAAACTACAAAGATGTCGGCCTCTTTGGGGTTTATGCCATATCCAAGGTATTTCTTTGTCAGATAGTGTTTTCTGATATTAAAAAATTAAGCTAAGCTCTCATGCCTACATAATTGCATTTTGGAATCTAATCTAAATTTTAATATCTTCTCAGCCTGAGTTCTCGGGTGATCTAGCATCCTTGGTCATGCTAGAGTTGACTCAGCTATGCTCTAAAGTCTCTCGCGATGACCTTGTTCGAGCTAGGAACAAGGTATTAATATCATACCTTCTTGAATTGTATTTCTGTTTATTGATATCATAGCTTATTTTGTTGTTAAACTGCTTTCGAAGGTTAAAGCTTCTTTGCTGCTTAACATGGACAAGACCAAATGTGTTGCAGAAGATATTGGATGCCAGGTACCATATTTGCTCCACATATTTTTCCCAAGATGGTGCCCCCCTTTTCAATTTTTGCTAAGTGAAATTTTATAACTTCCAAAAAAGAGGACAACACAGTGCACTAATAGGGGCATACCCCGTGCAAAGAGAAGATACAAGTAATACAATTAGCCAGTTATACTAAGAAGTCAGTATAAGATCGGAATATAATATACAATCATAAATCTGATGAGTAACACAGTGCACTAAAGGCTGGCGTCTCCAGATGCTTTCCTTTTAAACATTGAGTTTGTGAAAACCTTCTCTCACATAATTCTCATATTCGCGACTTTGATTTGCTCCGCTATCTTCATATGACCTGGGATATGAACACGATTATTTCTCTCTCTCCAAAGAGAATGGCCTGTTTTTGATAGATAAAGATAAACAAGATATTCTCTGATTTTGTTCTTGCTGCCGACAACAAAGTTACCTTGAAGATATTGAGCGCAGTTCAAACACTTTAGCAGAATATGAACCGTTCTATACAATTTTTGCTAAGAAATCTATCTTGCAATGCTAGCCAAAGAAAGAACGAACATTTTTTATATGCAGTGGATGTCAAATTGCTTTTAGCCATAGAGGAGATTTTGGAGTACAAATAGTTGGACACAATGGAAATCCTAGGAGTGATATGCCCATTGCAAGTAATAGAATCTTGACGGCCCAGAGAGACTCTTATCAATTCTCTCCCTCATGTCCACAACCCACTAATGATTCATTTGGGGAAGCTGTGAGTCATTACTCATGTATTCTCTAATCATCTTCAGGCTAGAAGATTCTGCAATAAAAATGATGCAACTACCATAGTGACTTACTAGTGGAGCATTTTCCAGCTTAGGGTCGTGCCAAAGAAGAAACTTTGAATTAATTTCTGGCTTGTATGCTATTATGTCCATATCCATTCTTCTAGAATTCAGAATATTTTTCAAGCACCAGGACAAATTATAAGGTACTTTCATTGTCCACACTCCAGTCTGGTTTATTTTTTAAAGAACGTAGCATATAACCATACGTTCTAAAGAGAGTGCTGATTTGGTGTCAGAAGTCGCCAAAGATGATAAATAGTAGCTGCTCTGTTCCATTTGGAATGCAGCAGTCATGCCAAGCGAGTCAAGCGACCTTTGCATGACAAGCCGAGCTAGAATTTCCACCCCACAGAAACTTAGTGAATAAAAATTGAATGCTCTTGAGAACCCATTTGGCAAGAACAAGTATGAGGCTCAATAACCTTGCATAGCAAATAAAATAACCTTGAGAAGTTGAAGTCCCCCTGATTTGCTCAAAACTTGACAAGTCCAGCCTTCAATATTGTTCTTCAATCTCATGATTAATGGCATACAATCCCTGTTAGATAATTTGATAGCTATCAACAGCAGGCCTTGGTAGGTTATAGGTAATTTTCCTTCACGAAAGCCAGTCCGTGATAGAGCAGCGTCAACCACATCCAACGGAATGTTTGCAAAAAAAGCAGTGGCTCTTGTCTGAGTTTGGATAAAGACCTGAGATACCAGGAACCCTCCTGATTCCCTGCATTATAGTATTGATAGACACAGTATCTCCTCGACAAACCAAGAAAATATCATCCGCAAAGATGAGGTGAGTGAGCTCAGTTGCATCTGTTTTCCAATGCTACCGAAACTAAGCAGATGCAGTTTTTTTTCACACACAGTAAACACTTGCATAGCAATTACAAAGAGGTAAGGGGACATTGGGTCCCATTGCCTCGGCCCAGATTCTGCTTTAAAATAGCCTGATTGAGACCTATTAATAGACAGCATGCGAGTCGCGACACATATAGAAACCCAAGAGATGAACTCAGCCAGATATCCCATCTTCTCAAGAGCTTTAAACAAGTTTAATAGCACATCTTGGCTGTCCCGACTTTAAGTGGTAATTTCTACAAAGAGCTTGCGCTAACATCACATTGTCACCAATAGATCTTTTAGGGACAAGCTGATTGATTTGTGGAGATAATAGTGGGTTATATATGCTTAAGTTGAGCAGCTAAGATCTTTGATATACATTTGTAAATCACATTACAACATGATATAGGTCGAAAATCCGACATAAGATAAGGTGACCTTTGTTTAGGGACCAGAGTTATGGCAGCTGAGTTATTTATGGGAGGCAACTGCATTGAGCTAAAAAAAGATCTATACCATTTGTCACATACTGCCAGTAACAGTCCAGGCAGCAAGGATACCGCAAGTCCATATGGCCCTCGGCTTCTGTGTTTAGGCATTTTTTTAAGAGTTTGCAGAATCTCCCACCACTGACCGGCTGCAGTAAGACGCTTTTGATTTTCAGATAGCTGAGGAAGGTTTAAATCCTCCGGAAAATCGTCCACTATACCAGCTTGGCCCATTAAATTCTTATAATAATCAACAGCCACACCAGAGATACTAATATGAGTCGCGTGTCTGACAACCTTGATCATCGTCTAACATGAAGATTTGTTTGAGTTCCACCTTCCTTTACAAGAATTAGAGAAGAATCGATTATTGTTATCCCCTCTTTTCTGTAATGTCATAATTTCTTGTTTTGTGTGTTTCTTATTTATCTCATTAAAAATTTAGATTAAGTAATAAACTTTGTGATCTTCTCGTTTCTATAGATACTTGCACATGGACAAAGAATTCCATATGCCGAGTTGTTTGAGGATATTGATGCTGTGGATGTCAAAGATATTAAAGCTGTTGTGAGCCGTTTTATATATAACCAGGTACATGAATAGATTTTTTTTTCATTTTTTCAGTATGTAGATGTTTGCTGATTGTGAATTTGTGGTCTTTTCCTCTGAATTTTTTTGTGCAGGATATTGTTGTTGTTGCTGCTGGGGCGGTCCAAGGTATTCCAGACTATAATTGGTTCAGACGCAGAACATTTGGCTGTTCTTAATAGGTTGTGTCTATTGGTTAAACATTTTGTCTTAGAAACATCTGTAGGGTATTTTGATTCAAACCAAAGTCAGTGGAACCATTTTTGTAAATGAAGTAATCGCTAAACCCCTAGATGTTTTACCCTTCGTGAAGGTAAAACATATATAACAAAGCTTACATACACGTTTGCATCTTGTTTTATCAATTTGATTAGCGACAATAATGCATTTCTTTTCAACAACATACAAGTCCTATTCTCTAACAAGTGGACATTTTCATCAGTGTTCTTAATCACTTAATTGAAAGGAAGTGGTACTTCTTAAGAGCATCTCCAAGGACAATAGCTAAAATGGTTGGCTATCTTTGTTATGTAATTTTTTTTGCTAAAGGTAAAAACATGAACTACAATGGTGTTATCTAAATTTTTTTAGGTAAAATTATACAAAAGACAAGGGGTTTTGATGGTTCAACAAATATAACCAATCAAATATGATTGTCTATTTATTTTTGCGAAGGTGTAAGCTGCTCCCATTTGGCTCGCCGCTAGAGTGCTCACATTTTTATATGTTGTCTAGAGAGTGATACCTAGATCCCTTGTACCCTTGAAGATGCTCTAACTGTATTAAACTTGCTTGCATTATCTAGATTTTAGATGCTCATTCTCCGATCTGCATGTATCCTTCCAACCTAGTTGTTCATTAAAACTTTCTTCATATATATATATATATATATAGGCCATTGCTCCGGGAAGAACAATCTTATATAAAAAACAATAAAGAACACCCTAGAATCTTACATAAATTGCATGTTGATTCTAATTTTCTCACCAAAAAACGTTTGTTACGAATAAAAATAGATCTAACAAAAAATTAGAATCAAATAAAACATGATTACTGTTAGAAAATGGAAAGGTTGTGGCATATTTTTAATATGTTCTTGATGGAATTTCCGGAAACTAACAATTGGAGGTTGTTCCTTGTAATGAGGACTTAAACTTTCATGTTTGGATCTAAGACATTTTTTTAGTGTAATCCATAAATAAATTGAGTTGAAATAGGTTGCTTGAAATGGGTTATGTGGGTTGGTTATATTGAAATAACTTGTATCCCACATAGAATTGGTAATGAGAGGTTGGTGGGTTTATATAGAAACATGTGCAAGAGTAGTGTACAACTACTAAGGCATGTGGGTGTGCATGGTGTTAGTATGTGCCTCGCGCGCGCACACACGCGCGCGCCGCCGCCACCCGCCACGCCACGCCTCGGGTCGGGTCGAAGGGCGAATGTCTCGGTGTCTCGCGTACGCGAGGCGACCTGGGCGTGGAATTTTATTACCTGTTTATTTAATATTATTTATTGATTTAATTTAACAGTATCAGTATTTATTTGTAACAGCTATACGAACTGGGTCAGGATTTATATTAAATCCTGATGGACCAGTTCTTGGATCAAATCCTGATGGCCAGTGTCAGTATAGAGTACTGATGATGATCAAATCCTGATGGACTAGGAAATCCTGACTGAGCTGTAACTGATATTAAATATTGATGACAACGGTTACGGTAATTAAATCAGAATATTTGGTATTAAATGTCATATCTTCAGTTACAATATTTGGGCTGTTATGTTTTATTTTGTATTTTATATATACAAAACAGAATGTTGGACTAAGTGGGATATACGTAACTGTGAAAAACCCTAGTAAAGATATTCTTCTCTCTCTCACAACACATACAGAATATACATAGGTTTTTGGGCGAACTGAGGTGCAGGTCGCTGTTGATCATTGCCATATCTGTGAGTGGATTTATCTGTGTTGTTTTATCCTGGGAGTGATATTGCTGCAACCCAACACAGCATAAGTGCGGCAATAATCTCTTCAAGAACAGTCAAGACTTCTCTAAGGCTTGGCGACTCAGCTGTTCATTATCTTTCAGTATTTGTTAAAGCTCCTGAGAGATAAGTGTTCTTTCTTATCTTATTATTTACAGTCGCTAATTATATTATTGTTTCGACCTTCGTATTTGTTTTGTTAATTGGTATTATTTGCATGTTCTTGTTAATACAAAATATATATAACTGCTCTATTGTTGCTGTGTAGTTTAGTTAATTATACCCATCAATTACATGTAATTTCATTGTGATAAATATATATATACAAGATTCTGTACTGGATTCTATATTGGATTATATGTAATGTTTAATTTTTAAATTTAGATGAGATTCTACGTTAAATTCGATATGTTAGGCTTAATTGTTGTTCAATTTTATGATTTTAATTTTAAAAAATCAATTTTATGAAAAATAAAGTGTTTATGATGGTGTTCTTTATTGTTCTTTATATAAGGTGTTATATATATATATATATATATATATATATATATATATATATATATATATATATATATATATATAGAGAGAGAGAGAGAGAGAGGGCTACTCCAATGAGAACCTTTTATCGGCGAGAACTGGGAACCAATAGGCCC
This sequence comes from Heracleum sosnowskyi, assembly GCA_030848705.1. NCBI lineage: Eukaryota > Viridiplantae > Streptophyta > Magnoliopsida > Apiales > Apiaceae > Heracleum > Heracleum sosnowskyi. Next base: position 14,263,418 of record CM061238.1, read on the forward strand.
GATGGCAATTTTGTAATAAATTTGAAAAATAGGGTTATACAAGCCGTAGACAAAAAAGGCTATCATACATAAAGTCCCGCTATTAATTTTCACGGTTCTCATAACCACTTTCACCATTTTTCATTGTTTTTCCATTGCTATACTCAACATATACATTGTTGCCCAGTAAATAACAATTGTAGAAGGGGGGTTGAATACAATTGTATAAGATTCTCGACTTTATGTAACACAAATATGAAAGATCAATAACAGCTTTATTAAATCTGATATAAAACTGTTACAAACTCTCTCAAGAAATTCTGATGTTCTTGAGAGCTGCTAACTTACAAAAAAAACTCTCTCAAGAAATTCTGTTCTTAAGAGCTTCTCTCTTGATTCCCTCGATTATGTTCACGTTCATAAATCGAAACCAAGACTGTGTTTATATAGTGCACACAGCTTCTCTATCAATAACAAGATAAGTCCTAATCAATAACAAAGATAGAAACCTATCCTTAATCGATAGCTACATTCTACAAACCAGGAACAGATAGAATAAACTTCCATGTTTATCTAGACTCCAAATATAACTCGAAGTAGGAATCCTGATCAGCTTCAAGTTCTGATGATCAATCCTGATCATAGTCTGAGTAGGAATCCTGATGATCAATAAGATACTGACGCTTGATCAAATACTGATGACCATGCAAAACTGATGACGTCAGCAATCCTGATCAGTTGAGTCTAGCTTCTGACGATCATTGAATTCTGATCTAACAATCTCCCCCAATCTCATACTTTGTGAAATAAAGTATAGATTCCAAATATTTAATGATGTCAAAAACATGTATCAAAATGTACAAGTATCTTCAGAAACAACTTATATGTTTAAGCTTTTTGATAGAACAGATTCATCTTCAAGAAGTTGGATAATAAACTTTCTTCTTTTTCTTCAAGAATTTGAATCAGTCTTTCCTTTAGATTTCTGAGTTCTTCATCTTCCTCATTAATCTGGTAGATAGCTGCTCTGAGATTCTGTATGGAGCTTTTCTGTAAACTGAGCTCTTCAAGCAAAAGATAAGCAATTTCCTTCCCATCAGGATTGAGAGTAAGTTGGGTCATACCAAAAGTTACTTCTTTAACAGCAGTACCCCTTTGCATTTCCACATCCTGACCTCTTTGATTTAAGTACATGGGAATATAATTACCATTGAAATTACTGTTTCCATCCAGTCTTCTTCTTATAGTTGACAAAATCATGTCAGCCCATACTTTGCACACTTGGTTCTTCCATCTTAACAGATAGTGAACATATTTCAGTTCCTGTGTAGTTTTCATCAGCAGATCTTGAATAGATAGAATCTTCACACTACCATCTTTCATGAAGTACAGAAGCTTTTCTTTCTTTTCAAAACCATCATGACAATCTATAACTATATCAACAGCTAATAAATTGTTCAGGTTTTCAGAAGTTAAAGTACCTCCAATTTCAGTTAAGGAGTAAGGATCAACATATGACATGTTTAGATATTCAGCTTCCCTGTGTCCAATACCTCCTCTTGAATTACTTGACAATTGCTTCAGATTCGAAAGCATTTTTAACCATAGTGCTTTTGATCTAACCATATCAGATAAATCAATAACACTTGAAGCACTTGTAATAATTCCACCAGTCTGAAAATTGATAGGTGTATCACACTTCAGTGTACTTATGTGTTTCCACTTCTTGTCTTTCTCCTTTTCATGAGTGTAGCTTCTTTCAAGTAAAGATTCTTGTCTGCTTGGATTTCTCCATTTTCTTTCATTTGAGAGTTTAAGCCTTTGTAGATAGAGATTGAAATCTTCATTTGTTCTCTTTGTAATATCTCTTCTTCTGGCTTCTTCTTCTTCATCTACTTCTTTGTTGTGACAATCAACAACAGTAGATAAGATTATCAAATCAACCTCTTGCATAATTTCAGATTCGTCAGGATCTTGAATATTGTCAGGATTAGAATCTTCAATTTGATTTGTATTACTGAGAGTTGATTTACTTGATTTTCTTCTCAATTCAGGTTCTTCTTCAACAAATTCCTTGTCTTCTTTCTCCATGATATCCTTGATAACAGGATCTGTTAGATTTTGTGAAGCTTCAGGAATTTCTTCAATTCTTAACCCTCTAGACCTTGTCTGTCTAGGTACTGTTTGAGTTGAAGAACCTCTTCTATTTCTTCTAGCACCTCTTCTACCTCTGCTTCCTCTACCTCTAGCAGGAGCAGTATAGCTTTCCATTGTCTCTCTTTGTAGTCTCAAGAATTCTTCATGTGAGAGATCTGGATATTCTTCACTTGCTGTAGAGAGTGCTTTTCTGGCAAATAATTGTTGAACTCTTTTATCAGTGTGATAAAGAGTAACAATTCTACCGTCTTTTGTAGAAAACTTCTGGAATAAATTTGATGCATCTTCAGGATTATCAATAATTACATCTTCATCACCTTCAGGAATTGTAGCAAGAATATGTCCATGACCAGGTGTCAGGATTTGATCTTCCGTCAGGATCTGAGATTGCACCAATGTTCTTACTGTCTTAACTCCAGAATCAGAAACATGAGTTGACTGTGTTGTTTGACTTTGTGAAGTTTGAATTGTAGACTTCATAACAACAGCATCAGAGGTTTCTCCTTGTATCACTTTGTCACCACCATCATCTCCAGTATCATCATCATTATTTCTTAATACTAGATCAGGTGTACATTTTGTCTGAATAACCTTCTCCCCCTTTTTGACATCAGGATTTGACAATAATTGCAAAATTAAGGAAAGAGAGGCTTGAATTTCAGTTACCTTAATATCCAGAGAATCAATTCTTTGTTTGATGGAGGTTTGTTCTGAAACAACAGATTTCACTTGGGATTCCACTACCCTCAATTGGAAAGTAGTAGGCACCTTTGTAAAATTATTAACGATATCAGTCCTCACTTTTTCAGTTGAACCCTTGATAGAATCAATCTCACTTTTCAGGCTTTTGGATAACAGAGTAGTAGCCTTCAGATGATTCTTCAAGTCTTGATTCTCTATAGATTTCACTGCATTATAGGCATGTTCAATAGCAGAAGAAAAACTGATAGATTCATCAGATTGGTGCCATGAATTGTTCCATTCATTCTGTCTAAATGCCTCTGCAGGATCAAAGGAAGGAATAGAAAAATCTTGTCTCTGATCTTTCCCAGTGGAAGCATTGCTAGCCATATATGTACTTGATGAACCAAAATTAGTTCCAAGACTAATTTTGAGTGCTGTAGCAAGCTGTTCCTTCTCTTTTCGATTCTCATCATCATCATCACTATCATCAGAAGTATCATCAGCAGTACCATGAGTAATATCAGGATCAGGAATAGCAATACCTTTCAGTTTATCCTGTGGTTCTGAGATAGGATGATCCATTGGTCTTGAACGAAGTGGCTGTATCAAAATAGGTTCATTATCAGGAGCACCACTAGCGTCAGGATGAACATCGTCAGGATTTGATATGCTTGCATCAGTATCTGCTACCAATGGTTCTTGTGGAGCTTGAGGTTCAGAAGCTGCTTCAACACTTTGAGTTAAAGGTTCTTGTGTGCTTCCCTCATTGACAATGTTCTCGACCAATCTTTCAACAGAAGCTGTAGCTTTGCCTGCATCTTCACTTTGAGAAGATGGTTCTTGTGTAGCTGGAATGTTGATGTCTTCATTCTCCCTTTGAGAAAATGGTTCTTGTGTGACCATTCCACTAGCTAAGCCTTCACTCAAACTTTAATTGAGTGGTTCTTGTGTGGCAGGATCAACAGTAGCTGCTGAATTACTCTGAAATTCAGGTTCTTGTGGGCTTGATCCTTTCAGCTTCTTCTGTCTCTGATAGACTAACTCTTCTGCATTCCTCTTTTTCTTTGATGTAGGTGTAAGACCAACCAAGGAAGCAGTTGTAGAAACCTTCTCCCAAGAAATTTCTCTAATCTGAGATGGAGAGGCTGGAGAGTCTGATATAGAGACAACTTTTGTTGTTGCATCAGGAATACTAACATCAGGATTTGCTAGAGCATCAGGAGTAGATGACTCATCAGGATTTGATGTCTGAATATCAGTATCCTTCATTTGCACTGACAAAGGAATATGATACCTGCTCTTTGATAATTTACTTGTCTTTTGTGGTTTTGATGAAGGTACCACAACTTTAGTAGCAGTATCAGCAACTTCCTTGTTCACATTCATCACAGAGGATATAGTCAAATCATCCTCTGAATCACTTTCATCAATCAACCTTAACTTCCTTTTCACAGGAACATCTCTAACAACCTTATCAGCTTTCTTCACCAGGACCCCTTGTACACCCCCTTGTATCTTCTTTTTAGTGAGTGGTGTAGAGGAAAAATCCTTTGAACCTGATTGCCTTCCAGACACATCAGTTCTAGCTGATTTCTTTGATTTTACAACTAAAGTCTTTTGAGAGACAGTAGAGGTGGTTGTTAACTGTTTAGACTGTTTAGGTTGCATGCTTGTGTCAGGAACAAGGTGGGTTGGGCCTTGCCCCATAGCATTAGAAAGTAGTCCATAACGAGTAGGCATTTTCTGATGTAAGAAAAACCTAACCTCATCAGGAATAAAAGCACTTCCGCACAAAATATTTTGCCATATCAGGATTGAAAAAAAATATTCAATAAGATTAAAATAAAATTTTATTTAAGAAAACAAAATTTATTTTAACAATCCTGAATAGCGTTTTGGTTTAAGAAAAATAACCAAATTAATGGTCATAGAATTAAAACACGCTTACCAGCAAACGAGGCAAAAATATTTATGGAAAACTGAACCGTCTCCTCGAGATTGTAGAAATGACCTGCAAAATTTGTTAGTAACACTCATAGTGATATAGAGATGATAAATAATAAACTCTGATAATAATGAAATTGATAATTAAGACTGAAAACTTAATCAAAGACTAAGTAATAATCTAATTGTCCAGAGTTTACCAGGAGTGTTGATGACAAATTAGCATAGAATCTCTGGTTTTTATACCAGCTTCAATATCTGAGCATCAGGATTTGACCAATTGATTTCCTGTCAGGATTGAGTCCTATCAGTATTTGATCAAAGATACATACCTTTCTGAATAACCATCAGGATTTGACAGTTATCAGGATTTCCTCTCTGTAGCTTTTCCTCAGAAATTCTCAAAATTCATCATTCCAAGTTCATTCACCAATTTATTGAAAGTAGCTTCTGGCAGTGGCTTGGTGAATATATCAGCTAGTTGTTGATCAGTAGGAACAAAGTGAAGTTCAATTGTTCCTTCCAGAACCTGTTCTCTTATAAAGTGATATCTGATACTTATGTGTTTAGTAAGAGAATGCTGAACTGGATTTCCTGTCATTGCAATAGCACTTTGGTTATCACAATAAATAGGGATTTTTGAGTATGACAGGCCATAATCTAACAACTGATTTCTCATCCACATTATCTGAGCACAACAACTTCCTGCAGCAATGTACTCAGCTTCTGCAGTTGAAGTGGAAATAGATTTCTGCTTTTTACTGAACCATGAAACTAGTCTTCCACCCAAAAACTGACAACTTCCTGAAGTACTTTTCCTGTCTATTTTGCATCCTGCAAAATCAGCATCTGAATAACCACACAACCCAAAATCTGATTCCCTTGCATACCAAAGGCCAAGTGAAGGAGTGCCTTTGAGATATCTGAAAATTCTTTTGACTGCAATCAGATGTGGTTCTCTAGGTTTTGCTTGAAATCTTGCACATAGACAGGTTGCAAACATGATATCTGGTCTACTGGCAGTGAGATACAATAAAGAGCCAATCATTCCTCTGTAGTGAGTTACATCTACCTCTTCACCTTGATCAGGATCAAGTTTGGTAGCTGTAGCTATGGGAGTTGAAGCAGGAGTACTGTCTTGCATGTTAAACCTTGTCAGTAAATTCCTTGTGTATTTAGACTGATTAATAAAAATCCCTTCATCAGTCTGTTTAACTTGAAGACCCAGAAAGTAACTCATTTCTCCCATCATGCTCATTTGATATCTTGACTGCATAAGCTTGGAAAACTTTTCACACAGCTTATTGTTTGTTGACCCAAAAATGATATCATCAACATAAATCTGAACTAACAGCAACTCCTTACCATGATTCAAATAAAATAGAGTTTTATCAATTGCACCTCTTTTGAATCCACTTTCCAGTAAGAATTGAGCTAAGGTTTCATACCATGCTCTTGGAGCTTGCTTTAGTCCATAAAGTGCCTTATCCAGTCTGTAGACATGATTTGGATATTTAGGATCAATGAAACCAGGAGGTTGTTCAACATAAACTTCTTCCTCCAGTTCACCATTTAAGAAAGCACTTTTAACATCCATCTGGAAAACCTTGAATTTCTTATGTGCTGCATAAGCAAGAAATATCCTGATGGCTTCTAGTCTTGCAACAGGAGCAAAAGTTTCATCATAGTCAATTCCCTCTTGTTGGGAATACCCCTTTGCAACTAGTCTAGCTTTGTTTCTGATAATGACTCCATCAGAATCAGTCTTGTTCTTGAAAATCCACTTTGTACCAACAATTGATCTATTCTTTGGTCTTGGTACCAGTTTCCAGACTTCATTCCTTTCAAATTCATTCAGTTCTTCTTGCATTGCAGTAACCCAATCAGCATCTTTAAGTGCATCTTCAACTTTCTTAGGCTCCTCCTTGGATAGAAAGTTATTATATAAACATTCATTCTGAGTTGCACTTCTTGTTTGAACACCTGCATCAGGATCTCCAATTATCAAATCAGGAGTATGATCTTTTGTCCATTTCCTTGCTGGTGTCAAATTGTTTCTTGAAGTAGATGCTCCCCCTGGATTGGTGTTATCTTGATTGAAAGAATTTGATTGATTTGAAGCTCTCCCTGAATTATTGCTATGCCCTTCTGATGTGTTATCAGGATCTTCACTTGAATCAGTATCTGAAGAATTCTGTCCTGATGATTGAGTTGACTCTGAACTTGTAGTTGAATGCCGTTGCTCCCCCTCAACATTAGCACTACTAGTTGTATTACTGTTGTTTGCATCATCAGTATTAGCACCATCAGTACCTGGTGAGTCATCAGGATTTGGTGACCCATCAGTATCTGATGAATTGACAGGATCTGATTCACTTTCTTCAGGTTCCTTGGAAGCTTCATTTTCAAATAACAATCTATCATGCGAGTCTTCAATGATTCCAGTTATCTTCTTATCATCAAAAGATATATGAATTGACTCCATGACAGTTCTTGTTCTCAAATTAAAAACTCTGAAGGCTCTTGATGTAGGATAACCTATGAATATTCCTTCATCAGCCTTTGTTTCAAATTTCCCTAGCTGTTCAGGATGAGTTCTGAGAACAAAACATTTACAGCCAAACACATGCAAATGCTTCAGACTTGGTTTCTTCTCCTTGAGTGACTGATAAGGAGTGACACCATGCCTGTTTATCAATGTGAGATTTTGTGTATAGCATGCTGTGTTGACTGTTTCTGCCCAGAAATATGTAGGTAATTTAGCTTCTTCCAACATAGTTCTGCCAGCTTCAATAAGAGTTCTATTCTTCCTTTCTACTACTCCATTTTGCTGAGGTGTGCCAGGAGCAGAGAATTGTTGAATGATTCCTTTGTATTTGCAGAACTCTTCCATCTTTGAATTCTTAAATTCAGTACCATTATCACTTCTCAGAATCTTGACTTTGTACTTTGTGGTTGTCTCAATCATTCTCACATGATCCAACAGAACTTCAGGAGTTTCATCTTTTCTGTGCAGAAAATACACCCAGGTGAATCTAGAATATTCATCAACAATTACAAGAGTGTACCTTTTCTTACTGATGGACATGATGTTGACTGGACCAAACAGATCAAGATGTAGCATGTGATATGGTTCTTCATTAGAGGATTCTGATTTACTCTGGAATGATGTCCTTCTTTGTTTTGCTTTTTGGCATGCATCACAGAGTCCATCAGGTGTATACAAGATATTAGGTAATCCTCTTACTAACTCTTTCTTAACCAACTCATTGATGTTGCTGAAGTTGAGATGAGAAAGCTTCTTGTGCCAATTCCAACTTTCATCTACTGAAGCTTTACTGATGAAACATGTAGGGGAGCCATCAGTATCTGAGAGAATGTTGGCTTCATATATGTTACCATGCCTGTAGCCAGTTAGTGCTATCTTTCCTGTTGTTTTACTGACTACTTCACAATGTGTGGAATAGAAATTTACATGATAACCTTTGTCAGTGATTTGACTAATACTCAACAAGTTGTGTTTTAGTCCCTTCACTAGAGCTACTTTTTCAATGATGACATTTCCAATGATTATATTGCCATATCCCAAGGTTTGTCCAATGTTGCCATCTCCATAAGACACAGTTGGGCCAGCTTTTTCCTCATATTCTGATAACAGGGCTTTGTTTCCAGTCATGTGCACAGAACATCCACTATCCATGACTAACACATTTTTCCTTTTACCCTGCATCAGAATAGTAAAACACTAGTCAGAATGTTTAGGAACCCACACTTGTTGGATTCCTTGTTCATGCATTTTATTAAATTTAACAGCAGAAGACTTTTTGACTTTAGCAGTCCTGACAGGATTTACTCCATCAGGATTTGCTTTGTCAGTATCAGTATTAACAAAAGCATGCTTCACTATGACATTTTCAGTCCTATCAGACTTTGTACTACTTTCAAACTTAGGCAATGGATCATAAAAGTTATAGTACAAATCATGATACTCTTTACATGTATAAATAGAATGCCATAGACTACCACAATGAAAACAGGAATTCTGTGGTTTGTAAAATACTGATCTATTCCTAACATCAGACTTAGGAATTTCAGCAATTTTCTTCTTACTCTTTTTACAATCAATAGCAAGATGATTAGAGTTACCACAGTTAAAACAACTCTTTCTAGGTGCATTTGGGATATACTTATAACCATTTTCTTTATTGATCCCAATTTTACCATTCCTGTTTCTCTTAACAGTAGCTTCCTCTTTCTTATCTGTAACCTCACAGATTTTATCCTTAAGCTGTTTCTGAGACAATAGACCTACATTCTTAGTGACTTTGTTCATGACAGGTTTAGACTTTATAATTTTAATTCCTTGAGTAGAAGAAGATCCCTTTTCAAAAGTAGAATTGGAATCCTTACCAAAAACAAAATTAACAGGAGTAATCTTAGATTTGGTTGAGTCTATAACATGTCTATAGGTCTTTGGACTGACTGTCTCATCAATGACAATTTTCTCTGCTAATTTCTTATCTTCATCTGACTTATATCCTAGACACTCTTTCCAATTCTTAGAGGTATTAATCTCATGAAATTTCCTACCAGAGTTTGTCCAGGTTCTGATTTTCTCATTAGCATATTCAAGTTCTTTTTCAAGGGAAGTACATTTAGATGTCATCTCTAAGTGCATGTGTTTAGCATTATCACATTCTTTTTGTACTTCTTGCATACGAGAAAATTCAGCTTCTAATATCTCATTCCTCTTTCTAAGGTCAGACATCTCAGATAAGATTCTAGTATTCTCAGCAGTTTGACTTCTAAAGCTAATATGTAATGACTTTATAAAACGTCTTAACTCAGAAGCATTGTCAGTATCAAAATCAAAGATAGTATTTAGTACCTTATCATCAGGAGCAGCAATTACATCAGCATTGGCCATTAACGCATATCAGATTCTGAGGAAGAGTCCATCCAATCCTTGCTTGATGTGATGAGTGCCTTTGTCTTGTTGCATTCAGAAGCAAAGTGACCCATACCATTACACTTGTAGCATCTAACCCTTGACTTGTCAAATTTGCTACCCTTGCTGTCCTTTTTGATATACTTGTCTTTGTCTGCATTGAAGGTCTTTTTCTGAAAGTTGCCTTGTCTTCTATTCTTCCTGAACTTCATCCTTCTGAAGTTTCTGACAATCATAGCAACCATCTCTTCCATGTCTGAATCAGAAGATTCATCACCAGTATTGGCATCAGGATTGCCATCAGTATCTGATGAAGAGTCGTCAGGATCTGATTCATAGCTTTCCCTTTTGATTTTGCTTCTACATTCAAAGCAATTGACTTTGCCTTGCTGCTTTTCTTGTTCTTCCTCTGTTGAACTTCAAGATCATGAGTTCTTAGCATCCCATAGATCTCATCAAGAGACACAATGTTCAGATCATACTGGTGTCTAATGATTGAGGTCTGAGTATCCCATTCTTCAGGTAAAGCTCTAAGAAATTTGGTGTTTGAATCTTCAGTTTCATATACTTTGTCAACTAAGGATAAGCTGTTCAATAGTGTCAGGAATCTATCATATAGCTCAGTCAGGCTCTCTTCAGGTCTTGCATCGAATTGTTCATATTCTTGAATCAATAGAGCCCTTCTGTTTTTCTTGACAGATGCAGATCCCTGGCACTGAGTTTCCAAAGTATCCCAGATTTCTTTTGAAGACTTGCATGCAATCACTCTGTTTGACATAACAGCATCAAGACCATTGTGCAAGATATTCTTTATCTTTGGTTCTCTGAGTACATGAGCTTTTTCTTCTGGAGTCCATTCAGATTTAGCTTTGACCACATAATGTTCTGGTACAGTATCTGTTCGTTCTACGAACTTTGTTGGTATATATGGTCCATCACGAATCCTGTCCAGATTGTCAGGATCCATAGCCTCCAGGTACATCAACATCTTTACCCTCCATGTAGGATATTTTGATATCTTCAAGATGGGAATCTTCATGCTTTCATACTTGGTTGTCGACATCTTAGATCGTCTCTGATTTAAAAATAAACCAGTTTGCTCTGATACCAATTGTTGCCCAGTAAATAACAATTGTAGAAGGGGGGTTGAATACAATTGTATAAGATTCTCGACTTTATGTAACACAAATATGAAAGATCAATAACAGCTTTATTAAATCTGATATAAAACTGTTACAAACTCTCTCAAGAAATTCTGATGTTCTTGAGAGCTGCTAACTTACAAAAAAAACTCTCTCAAGAAATTCTGTTCTTAAGAGCTTCTCTCTTGATTCCCTCGATTATGTTCACGTTCATAAATCGAAACCAAGACTGTGTTTATATAGTGCACACAGCTTCTCTATCAATAACAAGATAAGTCCTAATCAATAACAAAGATAGAAACCTATCCTTAATCGATAGCTACATTCTACAAACCAGGAACAGATAGAATAAACTTCCATGTTTATCTAGACTCCAAATATAACTCGAAGTAGGAATCCTGATCAGCTTCAAGTTCTGATGATCAATCCTGATCATAGTCTGAGTAGGAATCCTGATGATCAATAAGATACTGACGCTTGATCAAATACTGATGACCATGCAATACTGATGACGTCAGCAATCCTGATCAGTTGAGTCTAGCTTCTGACGATCATTGAATTCTGATCTAACATACATACAATAGATACACATTACAGAGCATATCCGTGCAAAGATCTATAAGATTTCTAACCGATTGAAGACTACAAATCATCTATAACCACCACTATTGCCACCGCCATCATCAATATCGCTACTGTCACTGCAACCACCACTATTACCTATAAAGTCACCATAATTAAACCAAAAGTTATCAAAATTTAAATCTCTACTGCCATACTATACTACCACTGCTACCAAAACCAACAGAATCACCAAAAATTCAATACAAAACACTGAAACGTTTGGCAAATCACCAAATATTCTTTGCAAATCACTAAAAATTCAACCTGAATTACCAGAAATTTTAAAGGCATATCACTATAACCAACGATACCTCGACTACAACCACCACCACCATCACTACCATCAACAACACGGCCACCACCACCAATACAATAACCACTACCACCGCACTGCAACCACCACTACTATCTACAAAGTCACCATATTTCAACCAAAAATTACCACACTATACTACCACTGCTACAAAAATTGACAGAATCACCAAAAAATCAATACAAATCACTGAAATTTTTGGCAAATCACCAAATATTTCAGACAAATCACTAAAAATTCAATCTGAATTACCAGAAATTTTAAAGGCAAATCACTAAAACTGTTCATATATATACACTTTAAAATTATAAATACCAATTCTCCACAAGTTTCGATCCCGGCCCACACCATCTTCTAATGCCTTCATATCTTATATCTCCGACATCGTCTACACATCTATTTGTCACCTATAAACCAAACTCGAAAGTTGTTTGACTTTCTCTGGATCAGATTCAATATTCGAACCATTATTTCACTTTGAATCTTAGGCAATGTCTCCATAATAGTGTTCACATGAAATAAAAGAGAAGACCAATAAAGAAAAATTAAATTAGATGAGAAGAAGAGATTGAATAGATCGTTGGGATGAAGAGAGAGAAACGGAAGATGTATGTGGGGAGAGAGAGTGGGTTTTTTAAAATGGGTGACAAAAAGATTAGATAGGGGAAGAAATGGGTGGTTGACTAATTGGGATGAGAGAAAAATAAAAATAACGAATATGTGGTCCAGATTAAAAGTTGTTTAAAAAATTAAGTGGTCAAGATTTAGTCTCAATTCTCATTCTAATATGGGGTCTCATTTGAGCACTTGCATATATATATATATATATATATATATATATATATATATATATATATATATATATATGTATATGTAACGCCCCTAGACCCGGGGTCAGGGATCTAGGTCGCTACGAGATCCTTTTTCCATTTATTAACACTTAACACTTAACCCAAAATAATAGCTGTCGCTTGCGGTGACCCCACAGTTGGTATACACACACACACACACACACACAGATTATAGTTCTCAGAAACGAAACTTAGGCATAACAGTCATAAGATCCATAAGTTAAAGTTATTACAACCCAAAAGATAAACGTTCGAACGTGCTACCAATAGAATCTCGATCTGAGACGATACTGGTAACTTAATGTTGATTCTTGTTAATAAGCTTACATAAGTCATACTTATAAATTAACCGTACCAACAGTAGCTGCAGCCCTATGCTACTCATCTACCCTACCTGTGGTAAAGCTGCAAACAACCTACGGAACGCCCGCGCGTTTCCCACGCGCTTCCTCAGGGTGGTCTGGGTACGAGCCATGTCTCTGATCTGTTGTGTTGTGATATAAAAAGAAAGCAAGAGTGAGCATATACAGCTCAGCAATAATAACGTAGTTTAAAACATGTATTTAAACAGTACTAAACATTTAGTTTGAAAACTCCTGATGCTATACTGTAAACCATTTGAATGATTTTACATATCTGTATACATACATATATATATATATATATATATATATATATATATATATATATATATATATATATATATATATATATATATATATATATAAATGTAAGAAAATCTTTTGTTAAGTCACTGGTACAATTCAAGATGCTTATATGAGACTATTTCTGCTCAACCACTGTCACACTATCGGTAACTAAGCACCTAGGCTTTTGTTACAGCGTGCAGTACAATTCCAATTGGAAGGATGAGACTATCTGGAGCATACCACGATACACGATGATCAGTCGTTGTATCGAACTCACACTTTTCTACTAGTAGATGGATGATATCCTAACACGATTATCACCCCAGCCGCATACGGGCTTTGTATCTGCTGGACTGTCCCACAGCCTCCTACGCGAGATAGATGCTGGACTGCCCCGCAGCCTCTTACGCTATATAATTTGATGGACTATCCCACAGCCTCATACACGTTTCCTCCTAGTCCCAGATGAATATTCAATGAAACGGGAATCGAAATTTAATCCTGATTCCCCAAGTATAAGATACTTATCAAGACTGCTCATTATTTCTGATCACCTTATTCCCTGATTGTTTGGGGAAGTAAGTCACAATGGAAGTTGACTTGAGTCAACCAAAGTAATCACCGAGAAGGATCCGCTTCGCAAAATTTCGACTTGGGAGTAGTCGGAGTTTTTCTGAGATGCTTTGATTCGAAATTCGTTAGGATAGGGCAGTGATCCCAAAACATAAACTCTTTCGAGGAATTGAAAGAGTAAACTCATCGGTCGCTCTTTAAACTGGATTCCCAATTTTTGATGAGTTGGGAAATAATTAATCGTATTTAAGCGTCTTAATAAACTCAAAATAATATTTGGGAATCCGTACTATTTTTAAATGATTTTTCTGAAGGCCAGAAAATATTTTAAATAATTAATGAAGGCCTTAAATAAATTTTAAATAGGGTTTTATGATTTTTAAATTATTTTAGAATATTAAATAAATATTTTAATAATATTTATTTATTAATAAACAATTAGGATATTTAATAAATATTGAAATAATATTTATTAAATAATAAACAATTACTTAAACCCTTTTTAAATGAATATTCGACATAATATTCACTTAATTAAACAAATATTCAAATAATATTTCAAACATTATTTAAATATTTATTAAACTTAAACAAAATATCCAAATTATATTTAATGGAATATTGTAAATAAATATAAAAGAAATTAGCTGTCTCCGGCAAATCTCCGGGTTTTTATGACAGCGTTCGTAAAATATCTCCGACTCCCGATTTACGTTTAAAATACGAATATACACTCTTCCCGAGAGTCCTTATACATATACACTTATATAAGGTGTCACAAAATTCCACATCGTAAGCATCAGGTATTATGATTAAAACAGTTCGTATAATTCAACAGTACTTATATCACAACCACAACAGTTTACAATTTATGTTAAATACTTAAGCTTTGGGTTTCGAAAACTTGCCTCGGGTGGTCGATGTAGTCGGGACTCGGGACGTGGAACGGTGATCTATACATTAATCATTAACGTCCGGTTAGTCCTTTATACGATCCAATTATACCACAACATTTATGCACAACAATGAATTCTATAACGACCTTTTTAAACGACACATTCTTGGTTCGTTATAAGTCCATAATGTTCCTTAATCCTTTCGTACAAAACTTGGTTCGTAATGGTTTACGCTCATCAATTTACTTAAACGAATTCTAAGTTATAACCAAACATTCACTTAAGGGGATTTTCACTTGCGCACCCTTCACTCAAACATTTCTCTAAAATCGAAAACTTCATATTTCCACTTAATTCTTTTTAGGTTATCCTCCTTACTGTCCAGGCTTTCTACTCACCATTTTTCATAATTTTATAAATCTGTTAAGGGGCCCAATTTCAGTTTTTATTCTAGTGTTTGGTAGCAGCTTTTTGGTTTTTGTACCACTTATGCTAAAATGGCCATAACTTCTGGACCACAAATCCTTTTAAGATGTACTTTATATACTTACAAACTACATTCCAAGATCTAGCTAAACATGGTCAGAGGTTCATGGGGTTTGAATTATGTAATAACCCGAATTTTTGGTAAAATTAAAACTTTTCTTATTATGATTAAGTGCAACAGTGAATAGTGAATTTGGTGGATGAATAGTGATTTTGAGGGTTAAGAAAAAATTTCATGCCACCTATGTACGAGACGTAGTGTGGATATTCCGAAGTCATATTAGTGATCTACGGAGTAAATAAGTGAATGCAAAGACGATCGGAATTCAGAAATTCCAAATTTTATTTTGGTGTAGTATTTGACCGGGCAGTGAATTATATATTATTATATTCAAGAAATGAGATATTAAATTTGAGGAGTTGAAGATTTAATATTTTGGAATTTTATTATTAAAGTCGATTTAAGGATTCGATTGTTGAAGTGAATAGTGAATAGTTACTATTCACTGCGAGAATCGCGTAGAGTTTTATTCGCTCTTTTTGGAAAATATTTCGAATCGTTTCAAGAGGAACAAGGCAACATTTACAAGATTAAATATAGACATGGAAGTAACATGTAACAAGATTAATTCGAGGGATACAACATTTGGATCATCCATGTGAAAAGAAACAAACTAGTAAAGCTGCTTTGCCACCATGACACTCCAGTGCTTGACATGTGTCCCTGCTTGCCATCATGACCCTCCATGGCTCGACATGTGTCCTGATGACAAAGGACAATTCTTATGACTCACCAAAAAGAAAACCAAGACATGACAACAAAACAAATTCATTTTATCAAAATCAACCAAAACCAAAAACCATTCTTTTTCTTCATTTCGGCTAAAGCAAAATAGCCGGATTGAAAAATTCATATATCCTTCATTTCTCGGTGGTAAATTTCGCTCTATAGCTTGTTGGAAAGGTCTTGAGATAACCTACATTTCGTATTTCACAGGTTTCTTCCATTTGAGCATGGTAAGACCTTCATATTTCCAGTTCTTTAAACTGGTGTATAGTAACTCCGAAAGTTCATAACTTGTTCTTGATTTCCTTTTGCAAGTTTAAGGATGATAACCATAGGCAAAGATCCTCTTAAGGCTTACAAGCTCTTGTGGTGTGTTTAAGGATTCAAGGAAGGTATACCACTCATCCACCCTTTGATTTATGTTGGATTTTAAGTGAAGTTTTTAGTAATGTTCAAGAATAAGCATGTTTATGGAATTTGGAGTATGTATGATTAAATCTTGATGGATACTTGTTGTTGGTTGATGTTGGTGATATGTTCTTGAAATATATAAACTGATTATGTTATAAAAATTGTTGGGTTGTTTAAGAGGTTTTGACATAACAAAAAACCGGGAAACGTTACGATTATAGCCGTCGTAATGCCCATTTGATTTAAAGCTGTTTTGAGCAAAAATTACGAACTGGTATTGGAATATTTTTGAACAACACTGACCATGAACATGTAGGTCTTGTTTTAAGGTTTGTTTTGGTATAAAGATCACGTCGTTACGATTTACGTTTTAAGAGAAAAGTGAGTTTTAGTAAACGCCATTCGGAAGAACGACCCATCTCTGGTCAGCCACTTTGAGGCTATATTTGGACCACTTAGAAGCCATATTAAAATGTGAAACTTTGAGGAATAATACTAGAGACAGTTAGGAAGGCTCACGAAAAAGATTTGTATTCAAAAGATTATTGTTCGATTTTATAGAAATGTCTTAGCCGAGGTTGCGCAAGTGAAAACCACTAAGAACATGACTTAGAACCCAACGTTGTAAATGGTTAAGTATAACTTGTATTCGAGGATCGATTTCGGACTAAACCTACGACTTAAGTAATTGTCGATTAACATGGACTTAGTATGAGCCTATAACGAGCTAGTAATGCCTTGGTTGTGTTTCGCGTACGTGTTTAAGCATTTAGTACAAGTGGATTATCCAGAGGATTAATCGTGCGTTTTCTTTGACTTTGTCTAGATTGTCCGACATCGTCGCGAACCCCTATCACTTCTCGAGCATCAGGAAAGTTTTTCTAAACCCATACTTTGAAGTATTAGTTATATAAAACTGCTTTTGCCATGTATAGTGTTGTATAGTTTTGAGATAAATGATTATATCGTGTTAAATAGAATCTGACCTTTTGGATATTATACGAGCTTTGAGATAATATACTTATGAACCGGTATACCTTGTAGCTCTATAGATAAGAGCATGTTTATTGTTTCGACTCTAGACCGGGAGTCGATATTTTTTGGTTATATAGATAGTCGTGGAAACCCGGAGGGATTCCAGCGGCAGAGTACTATTCATCTTGAGGAATATTATTATTAAACATTATTTATGTTCCGGAAAGTATTTATTACTTGGGAATGATTTGATTATGGGCTTCTAAGCTAGACATGGGATATTAGTTAGAAGCCAGGTTTTCTTATAAAGGCCCTAGGTTAAGGGCGTATGAAATTTCTTTAGATCAGAAGTAATTATATTTTTGTATGTATTAAAGGTTATTTTCCGATAAAGATATCGGGCTACGGTTATTCAATCCTTATTTACTTAAAGAATATTATTTATATTCATTTGAGGATGATTGACTTAAAGAATATTATTTATATTCATTTGAGGGTTATTGACTTTAAGAATATTATTGGGAATATTCATTTGAGGATTATTTGGCGAATATTATTTTAAATATTCATTTGAAGATTATTTAATTATTTAATGAATATTACTTTTGAATATTCATTCGAGGATTAAGTATTTATTTAATGAATATTATTTGTGAATATTCATTTAAGGATTATTTATTTAATGAATATTATTTGTGAATATTCATTTAAGGATTATTTATTTAATGAATATTATTTTCGAATATTCATTTGAAATTTATTAATTAGTGAATATTAATTTGAATATTCCTTTGAGGTTTACGTATCGAGGATTATTTATTTATGAACAATATTTTGAATATTCATTCAAGGCTATTTATTTAACGGATATTATTCTGAAGATTCATTTAATCTTTAATTACTTATTAAATATTATTTTCAAGTATTCATTGAAGGATTACTTATTTCATGAATATTATTAATTATTTTCAAATCAAAAAGAGGTTCCCAAAACACTGTTTTTCTATTTGAATCTGTCTTTTGAGAAGATTCAAATGCTCGCTCAACTATCAAAAATATGGGAAGCCTGATTTAAGTGACTACTACTCTTTTTAAACCCTCAATTCAAAAACTGTCAAGAGACAGATATTTTCTTGGAGCAATTTAATTGCTGCCAGTCAAATATTGTGTTACCACCTCAATGATCGAGGGGTAAATTCATGGAACAAGTCGATATCCATTAACAAGCATAGCTTGGGAAATATTGGGGAATCTTCCTTTCCAACCTAGATATAACTACTTAGTGGAGTCGTATCAACAAGTGTTACACTTGGGGAAAGGAGGATGGCCTTTACGTTTCAGAGTCATGGATTTCATCTGAACTAGGAGTGGTGTAAGTGGTCCAGTTGCGATTGACCCATCCAACTTTTATTGCCCCAAATGGGCCGGGAGGTCACTGTAAGGCGGTACACAATGTCAGGCCGTCGTGATTCTTCCATCTACATGTAGAAAACATATTTGAGCGGTGCGACCTGCTACTGATCATAGCAAGGTTAGGCACAGCGGGCGCGGTAGCAACTCCAATATTAGTTCATCATCCAATTTGGATATTCCTGCAACATGTATTGGGATGAAAAATCAATCATGTTGGCAGGGGGTCGAAAGTGTTTGAAAATGAAGTGACAATAAATTCATGTAACTTCATCTTTTAAGAGATGCATGTGTTGATATTCTGCTTACATAGCAGATATTTTTGGAAAGGTTATATTGGTTTACTTTGAAACCTCATCTTTTATATTATACTAGAACTTTGTTCATAATATAGCAAAAGTTTGCAGAAATATTATGGAAATGATATTTGAAGTACAATAATGGTACTGTTTTTGGGAATACATTCCGATAAGGATATAATTTCAGTATTGAGATATTTTGACAAATTATTGTCTTATACCCGCTTTATTCTGGGTTGAGTTAAAGGCATAATTATGCCATACTTTCATTACCTTGCTGAGCTATCGCTCACTCTTGCTATTGTTTTATATATATTATATAGCAGCGAAGCAGGATGCCCATGGGTCGGCACATACCTCGCAAGGCGTTTCCGTAAACATTTTCTAGTAGTGATCCCGAGAGTAGTACGAACCAATCGAATCAGGCTACAGCTTTTGGTATTCAACTTATGTATAGATATGAATGGTATGAGAGGATTGTGAGCATCAGAAGGCTAACTTGGTAATGTAACATTACTTAGAAATTGTATCAGTGACAGATTCAAAGACATTTGGGTATTGTAATAAAAATTATTTTTTTTCCGCAGTTGTTGTATCGTGTCGTTTCTGAGACTCTAACCTGTGTGTGTGTGTGAGAGACATATATTGTGGGGTCATGAGCAGGTGAATTATGCACGATGTGAGTAATACAGGTAAGGTAAGGAGTAAATGGATCGTGACTACTCTAAATCCCTGACCCCGGATTTGGGGCTGTTATAGAAATGGTATCAGAGCGTTAGGTTACAGTCCTCAGAAACGATAGGAGATCGAGTCCTTCAATACCCTTAATAATGATAAGAACATCTAGAGCTCAAATTAAGTTCGTAGTCGGGTTAGAGGACATGACCCTGACTGTTTAAGATGAAGCCCGAGAGGGGACTTCTTCTGGGAAACTGTACTTAGGACTTCATGGTTAGTCACCTCGATTCGTATGAGTTATAGATGGATGGGATTCTGAGATACCAGATCCCGAGGCCTTCGAGTAGGCATTTGATGATGCGCTCCTTGAGATGGATGAAGACCCGATAAAGGAGGATCCATAGGAGGATCTAAAAGAGGACCCCATGGCGGGTCAAGGAAAGAATCTTGTAGAGGACGTGTTGATTGATAAAGATGTGGTGTGTTACTTGAGGTCTAATAATAAGACCGGACGAACCTTCAAGGGATAAATAAGTGACGAGACGAGAGTTTAAGGATCGTTCATGATTCATCAAGAGATATGACAAAGAAAATGGAGTAGAATCTCCAAAGCAGAAGGGGTAGAGGTAGTATAGCCAGTATCAGTGGATTGATTCGACTCGAACAAAACCTGTTACTCGTAGTCGGTTATAGTTGCCCATAAGGAGGCGGCATACTAAGAACCAAGATGTTCAGATTTTCACCAACGATTAAGGGTACTTAGTTGCCTAGAATAGTAAAAGGAATTGTTTTGGGCTATGAGGTTTCAATCCCCCACGACCAGCGATTCCACTGGGAAATAGTGTCTATTACATCATTGAGGGATTTTATTATCTCAAGGAGAATTTTGGGTATATGTACCATGCAAATGTTATTGTAAGATAAGCACGCTAAGGCGGAATCGAGAACGAGATTTACCACCCTCAGGAAACCAGGAAGGAATTATAAGGATAGAACAGAAAGGTCGGAAATCAGATCCGAGTATTACTAGTAGGTAAATAGATTGATAAAATTTCCTAGATTTGGAGAGAAATTCAGCAAATTTTGGCAAACCTTGTCTTTCTGATTACCAGAGGATGTCATCAAAGAGAGTGGAAACTAGAGCGAACCCTGTGGATTGGGTAAGATAGCCGTTATATGGGTTGGTGGACAGACCCTGATTGCTATAACTGATTGTAGAGATAAAATGATGAAGTTGAGATTGGATGGAAAAGGCGAAACATATTTAAGGACCAAGACGGACTGAGAAATTCCGGGATTGACTTAAATAAAAAGGCTATTGTGCCAAAAGTGTTAAGCTTATGTAGCGCACAGGATTTATATGGGAGAAGGAATATTGGGTATAAGGATGATTGAAATAGAGACCGGATTTAAGCTTGTAGATTCTAACGATCTTCCGGAGTACCGCCCAGTCGACATGTGGAATTGCCATTGCTACGGGCGACAACGGTATCGAAGTCTTTTTATAGAACAGAACGCTTACTTGAGATGTTTGCGCCTAGTCGAATAGAACTCCCTGCGATTACAAATGTTGATGGTTGAATTCTTAGCGACTATTATAAGTCGGCAATAACGTAAGTATCGAGCACCTTAGGGTGTGCATGGAGAAGAAAAGCTTTAGAATCGAACGGTTATCCGTTAGAGGAGCCGACATAAAAGGCATCCGTAGAGACCTTGGTAGTACCCTCCCCATTTGCAAATTATGTGGGGTACCTCCCCAATCCATGATCTATCTCGACCTCTCTCCAGGAAAGAATTCTGATAAAGGGTATATTCCCTCTTCGAAGTTGTTTTATAACACTTGTGTTAAATCATATTCAGTTTCAATTGTGCCAGAGGCTATCACAATGCCTACTTTCAGGTTTTCGAAGCCCTGTCAAATGGTGTTATTTAAGCTTTCACTTTTCTTTAAATAATGAATGACCCTATGGTGATACCTCACCACTTGTTTGTTGAGTACCAGTATCTTTATGGCTATCCTTTTTCTTGTAATCGCACCTTTGGAATCTATTCAATTTTAATCCAAGGTGTTCCTTTAAGAAATATTGTCGAATGGCGATAATCATTAAATTGATCTCGAATTGCTTTCATACTTTTCAACTTCCACTGAGACGAACAACCCTATACTTATAGGGGCTACAAGGACTATCTGTCTGTGTGATAGAAGTCTGATGGGACGCCATCACTTGTAAGTTGTGAAATACAAGAAGGCTAATTACCTTTAGTAATGTCTCAATCGAGGCACACAACGCTGAGTTCTTATGATCATGTTGATCTCTCGGTAAATTCTTTTATCTCCCATAAGGTTACCTTAAAACTCATAACCTTATGATCATCAGTGTGTAACGTTTTCCTTGATATGGGGGCTGTCTCTTCAAGGCCCCATAATTTTTGTTATCCTCATTGAATTCCAAGGGAAGGCCAACCAGGTCAAATAAGTCAAAATTCGCTGATAGGAATTAGATTCGCAACGAAATCGCCTATGACAGGAACGAATCCCTAAGACGAATAGAATGTTAGTGACATATCAATGAAATTGGTTTATTCTCCCAAGGATATTATGATAATGGGAAGTGTGTCAATCGATATATGTGAAAGAAATAGCGATGAGCCGTGAACTCCAGTGACAACGGTGTTAGATAGATGCCCTATAGTGAGATTGAGATTTTGGAGGAGTTGTTTACGAATGGACACTACCTCTGGGTTAGCAAGATAAGTACTGACGATGGAGTCAGAGGGAGCTGGTATTGTGACTTGGGAGAGGCGCAGCGTGTTGCTTTTAGAGAAATAATTTCCGGAAATATATGGAGACCCGGATGAAAATAAAAGTTAAAGAGTTAAAACAAGAAACCATGACTGTGACCGAGTCTGAGGCCAAGTTTTCCGAATTATTGAGGTTTGATCCGGGGTTTGTGAACACAGAATAAAAGAAAGCCAGTAGGTTTCAACCAGGACTACCTCCAACAAGCAGCCCACGGTCAGGACCTTTAATTAACAGGTGCCCTTCTATACTGTTTAGACAGAGCTAATGTATCGTTGTATATCAAGAAGTGCATGACAATTAAACCTTAAGGTCGAGCTGCTAAGGGAATAATTACAAGTAGAAATAATCAATCGAGGGATTTTCCCATAAGACTGGTACATCCAGGTTGTGAACTAGAAATATGAGGTCGACACTTTTGATAGACCTGATTCCTTTCAAGTTGGGAGAAGTTGATAGTATAATAAGGATGGGTTGGCTGACACCCAATGGAGCCCAGACTGATTGTAAGGGAGAGGGAGTAATAGATAAAGGATGGAGACAGATTCAGAGATTCTTGAAGATAGTTTAGAATAAGAAACTATTACGCCAGAGATACGAGGCTTAATTAGCTCTTATGGTTGACGCCAAGAAAAGAGATACCAAGTATAAAGGGGACTACAATGGTTTTGGGAGATTGTACAAGGTTTTAATGAGCTACCAGATATCGATTTGGATGACATGAGAATGAATACCGAGTATTCAGAGTATAGTAGGAATGAAAGAGTTAGTGACTCAGTTACAAGAGTTGTTGTATAAGGGTATGATAGACCCAGTGTATCACCGTGGGGAGCCCCGGTGTTGTTCGTAAGAAAGAAAGATGGTAGTAGGAGATTGTGTATCGACTATAGAGAGTTGAGCAAGCATTACCATTAAGAATAGGTACTCGTTACCTAAGATAGATGGTTGTTTGACCAGCTGAAAGACGCTGTGTATTTCCAAATTTATTCAAGAACTGGATATCACCAGTTGGAAGTTAAATCCGAGAATATACCCAAGACTGCGATTCGTACTAGGAATAGACCCTTCGAGTTTTCAGCGAGGTTATTTTGGGTTGACTAATGCACCAACAAATTTTTATGGAATGTAATGAATTGGCTTTGAGTTACCCGTGATAGTAGATAGCATGAGATGGAGAAATGGCTAGAATTGACCTAGGATTATGTCTGTGAGATACACTACCATCCGGGGAAGGCCAATGTGGTGGCCGATACCCTTAATTAAAATGAGACAGAGATGGATTCCGAATGATCGGGAATTAAAGGATGAGATTTTACACCAAACCCAAGTTAGTCCAACAAACTAGAAAGACAAAAGATTTCACCAACAAGCGGCTAGTGACAACCAAGACAGACAGAGAAAGTATGCGGACCAAGCCCGCGAGTATAGAGATAGTACTGCTACTGATAAGCTAAATGGCAAGTTGATGAATGACAAACAAGTTTATGCTGGTGTATTTCTGTACAAACAAGATAGAGAGTATGAGGTTGGCGATTCGTGATGCTAAAGGTATCTCCATGGAAAGAATTAATGAGATTTGGAAAGAAAGGGAAGTTGAGCCCGAGATTCATTGGGCCATCTGAGATTTTAAAACGCGTCAGGAAGGTGGCCTACGAGCCAGCCTTACCCCCCAAACTTGTAGAATGGTCATAACGGGGTTCATGTGTCAATGCTACGTCAGTATACTATAGATGCCCGGCATATGTTAGAATACGAGCAGGTAGATATACCACTTGGTTTGACTTACAAAGAACAACCTGTGGAAATCACGGATAGGAAAGAGCAAGTGCTAAGTGACGAGGTTGCCAAGCTAGTGAGAGGTTTGTGGAAAATCAAGAAGTGGAAGAATCCACTTGGGAGTTAGGAAGTGCAATGGGAGAGAAGTACCCTCCCCCAGTTATTCCTAAGCAGATTCCGGGACGGAATCCTTTTAAGGAGGGGAGACTGTAATAACCCGAATTTTTGGTAAAATTAAAACTTTTCTTATTATGATTAAGTGCAACAGTGAATAGTGAATTTGGTGGATGAATAGTGATTTTGAGGGTTAAGAAAAAATTTCATGCCACCTATGTACGAGACGTAGTGTGGATATTCCGAAGTCATATTAGTGATCTACGGAGTAAATAAGTGAATGCAAAGACGATCGGAATTCAGAAATTCCAAATTTTATTTTGGTGTAGTATTTGACCGGGCAGTGAATTATATATTATTATATTCAAGAAATGAGATATTAAATTTGAGGATTTGAGGATTTAATATTTTGGAATTTTATTATTAAAGTCGATTTAAGGATTCGATTGTTGAAGTGAATAGTGAATAGTTACTATTCACTGCGAGAATCGCGTAGAGTTTTATTCGCTCTTTTTGGAAAATATTTCGAATCGTTTCAAGAGGAACAAGGCAACATTTACAGGATTAAATATAGACATGGAAGTAACATGTAACAAGATTAATTCGAGGGATACAACATTTGGATCATCCATGTGAAAAGAAACAAACTAGTAAAGCTGATTTGCCACCATGACCCTCCAGTGCTTGACATGTGTCCCTGCTTGCCACCATGACCCTCCATGGCTCGACATGTGTCCTGATGACAAGGACAATGCTTATGACTCACCAAAAAGAAAACCAAGACAAGACAACAAAAAAAATTCATTTTATCAAAATCAACCAAAACCAAAAACCATTCTTTTTCTTCATTTCGGCTAAAGCAAAACAGCCGGATTGAAAAATTCATATCTCCTTCATTTCTAGGTGGAAAGTTTCGCTCTATAGCTTGTTGGAAAGGTCTTGAGATAACCTACATTTCTTATTTCACAGGTTTCTTCCAGTTGAGCATGGTAAGACCTTCATTTGTCCAGTTCTTTAAACTGGTGTATAGTAACTCCGAAAGTTCATAACTTGTTCTTGATTTCCTTTTGCAAGTTTAAGGATGATAACCATAGGTAAAGATCCTCTTAAGGCTTACAAGCTCTTGTGGTGTGTTTAAGGATTCAAGGAAGGTATACCGCTCATCCACCCTTTGATTTATGTTGGATTTTAAGTGAAGTTTTTAGTAATGTTCAAGAATAAGCATGTTTATGGAATTTGGAGTATGTATGATTAAATCTTGATGGATACTTGTTGTTGGTTGATGTTGGTGATATGTTCTTGAAATATATAAACTGATTATGTTGTAAAAATTGTTGGGTTGTTTAAGAGGTTTTGACATAACAAAAAACCGGGAAACGTTACGATTATAGCCGTCGTAATGCCCATTTGATTTAAAGCTGTTTTGAGCAAGAATTACGAACTGGTCTTGGAATATTTTTGAACAACACTGACCATGAACATGTAGGTCTTGTTTTAAGGTTTGTTTTGGTATAAAGATCACGTCGTTACGATTTACGGTTTAAGAGAAAAGTGAGTTTTAGTAAACGCCGTTCGGAAGAACGACCCATCTCTGGTCAGCCACTTTGAGGCTATATTTGGACCACTTAGAAGCCATATTAAAATGTGAAACTTTGAGGAATAATACTAGAGACAGTTAGGAAGGCTCACGAAAAAGATTCGTATTCAAAAGATTATTGTTCGATTTTATAGAAATGTCTTAGCCGAGGTTGCGCAAGTGAAAACCACTAAGAACATGACTTAGAACCCAACGTTGTAAATGGTTAAGTATAACTTGTATTCGAGGATCGATTTCGG
The DNA here is from genome assembly GCA_030848705.1 of Heracleum sosnowskyi. Taxonomy (NCBI): domain Eukaryota; kingdom Viridiplantae; phylum Streptophyta; class Magnoliopsida; order Apiales; family Apiaceae; genus Heracleum; species Heracleum sosnowskyi. The sequence continues at coordinate 14,289,751 of CM061238.1, forward strand.
ACTAGACCTACGACTTAAGTAATTGTCGATTAACATGGACTTAGTATGAGCCTATAACGAGCTAGAAATGCCTTGGTTGTGTTTCGCGTACGTGTTTAAGCATTTAGTACAAGTGGATTATCCAGAGGATTAATCGTGCGTTTTCTTTGACTTTGTCTAGATTGTTCGACATCGTCGCGAACCCCTATCACTTCTCGAGCATCAGGAAAGTTTTTCTAAACCCATACTTTGAAGTATTAGTTATATAAAACTGCTTTTGCCATGTATAGTGTTGTATAGTTTTGAGATAAATGATTATATCGTGTTAAATAGAATCTGACCTTTTGGATATTATACGAGCTTTGAGATAATATACTTATGAACCGGTATACCTTGTAGCTCTATAGATAAGAGCATGTTTATTGTTTCGACTCTAGACCGGGAGTCGATATTTTTTGGTTATATAGATAGTCGTGGAAACCCGGAGGGATTCCAGCGGCAGAGTACTATTCATCTTGAGGAATATTATTATTAAACATTATTTATGTTCCGGAAAGTATTTATTACTTGGGAATGATTTGATTATGGGCTTCTAAGCTAGACATGGGATATTAGTTAGAAGCCAGGTTTTCTTATAAAGGCCCTAGGTTAAGGGCGTATGAAATTTCTTTAGATCAGAAGTAATTATATTTTTGTATGTATTAAAGGTTATTTTCCGATAAAGATATCGGGCTACGGTTATTCAATCCTTATTTACTTAAAGAATATTATTTATATTCATTTGAGGATGATTGACTTAAAGAATATTATTTATATTCATTTGAGGATTATTGACTTTAAGAATATTATTGGGAATATTCATCTGAGGATTATTTGGCGAATATTATTTTAAATATTCATTTGAAGATTATTTAATTATTTGATGAATATTACTTTTGAATATTCATTCGAGGATTAAGTATTTATTTAATGAATATTATTTGTGAATATTCATTTAAGGATTATTTATTTAATGAATATTATTTGTGAATATTCATTTAAGGATTATTTATTTAATGAATATTATTTTCGAATATTCATTTGAAATTTATTAATTAGTGAATATTAATTTGAATATTCCTTTGAGGTTTACGTATCGAGGATTATTTATTTATGAACAATATTTTGAATATTCATTCAAGGCTATTTATTTAACGGATATTATTCTGAAGATTCATTTAATCTTTAATTACTTATTAAATATTATTTTCGAGTATTCAATGAAGGATTACTTATTTCATGAATATTATTAATTATTTTCAAATCAAAAAGAGGTTCCCAAAACATTGTTTTTCCATTTGAATCTGTCTTTTGAGAAGATTCAAATGCTCGCTCAACTATCAAAAATATGGGAAGCCTGATTTAAGTGACTACTACTCGTTTTAAACCCTCAATTCAAAAACTGTCAAGAGACAGATATTTTCTTGGAGCAATTTAATTGCTGCCAGTCAAATATTGTGTTACCACCTCAATGATCGAGGGGTAAATTCATGGAACAAGTCGATATCCATTAACAAGCATAGCTTGGGAAATATTGGGGAATCTTCCTTTCCAACCTAGATATAACTACTTAGTGGAGTCGTATCAACAAGTGTTACACTTGGGGAAAGGAGGATGGCCTTTACGTTTCAGAGTCATGGATTTCATCTGAACTAGGAGTGGTGTAAGTGGTCCAGTTGCGATTGACCCATCCAACTTTTATTGCCCCAAATGGGCCGGGAGGTCACTGTAAGGCGGTACACAATGTCAGGCCGTCGTGATTCTTCCATCTACATGTAGAAAACATATTTGAGCGGTGCGACCTGCTACTGATCATAGCAAGGTTAGGCACAGCGGGCGCGGTAGCAACTCCAATATTAGTTCATCATCCAATTTGGATATTCCTGCAACATGTATTGGGATGAAAAATCAATCATGTTGGCAGGGGGTCGAAAGTGTTTGAAAATGAAGTGACAATAAATTCATGTAACTTCATCTTTTAAGAGATGTGTTGATATTCTGCTTACATAGCAGATATTTTTGGAAAGGTTATATTGGTTTACTTTGAAATCTCATCTTTTATATTATACTAGAACTTTGTTCATAATATAGCAAAAGTTTGCAGAAATATTATGGAAATGATATTTGAAGTACAATAATGGTACTGTTTTTGGGAATACATTCCGATAAGGATATAATTTCAGTATTGAGATATTTTGACAAATTATTGTCTTATACCCGCTTTATTCTGGGTTGAGTTAAAGGCAGAATTATGCCATACTTTCATTATCTTGCTGAGCTATCGCTCACTCTTGCTATTGTTTTATATATATTATATAGCAGCGAAGCAGGATGCCCATGGGTCGGCACATACCTCGCAAGGCGTTTCCGTAAACAGTTTCTAGCAGTGATCCCGAGAGTAGTACGAACCAATCGAATCAGGCTACAGCTTTTGGTATTCAACTTATGTATAGATATGAATGGTATGAGAGGATTGTGAGCATCAGAATGCTAAGTTGGTAATGTAACATTACTTAGAAATTGTATCAGTGACAGATTCAAAGACATTTGGGTATTGTAATAAAAATTATTTTTTTTCCGCAGTTGTTGTATCGTGTCGTTTCTGAGACTCTAACCTGTGTGTGTGTGTGTGAGACATATATTGTGGGGTCATGAGCAGGTGAATTATGCACGATGTGAGTAATACAGGTAAGGCAAGGAGTAAATGGATCGTGACTACTCTAAATCCCTGACCCCGGATTTGGGGCTGTTAAAAATTATTTCTTGTCCGAAAGTGTCCTACAAGACAGTCCTTGTGCAGAAAATGTAAACCTTTGTTATGACAACTCAATCTTTTGATTCCAACCAACAAAAGTCCAGAAATACTATCAACATCACCAAGATTCATCTCTTAAACACACATAGTATCTCCATATTCATAACAACATGATTTATTGTTAGGTCCAAAGTATCGTAGAAGGGGGGGGGGGGTTGAATACGATACTCACAAATAATTCAATTTCGTTCGCGGATTAATCATTCAGTTCTATAACGAAATCAATCACACCAAATCAAACCAAGAGTCGGGGAATATATCTTTTTATAAATATAAACCTCGAGGGGTGCTACAATTTCTAATCCGTAGATTAGCTTCAATGAGTTTAAGGTTACACAAATTCAAAACAATGATCAAGTTCTGAGCACTATTAATTCTCTGATAATTTCTCCGGCTCAATTCTCTCTCTCAGTAATGTCTCTGTGTGTTTAGCCTTAACTGAAGAAGACACCTTCTTCACTCTGTATTAACTGCAGTCTTGAATTGAAAAACCATCGAACCAAACTTGTAGAAACAATCTTGGCCGTTGGATCTTCATCAACCATACAAAACAAAACAAACTTTTCACCTGCTCCCTATTTAAAAACTATCGAATGGTTTAAATCAATTTACCATTCGATAGTTTTTAAATCAAAACTATCGAGTGCCAAATTGATTTACTTTGTTTTAAATAGAATTACCTTTAACACCATTCGATAGTTTTCACAATTGAAAAACTATCGAATTCTTTTTTCTTGTCTTTTGTCCTTTAGTAATTACTCCTGAGCTCCTTGGTGTTTTAGTTTTAGACTGTATCAATTTCTTCTGAGACGATAAAACAACTTGATCTTTTTAGTGCCGTCACCTAGTGCAACTGGTCTGGTTCACAGATGAATAACACTTGATCAATTCTTCTTTTATGTCTTCATTTCAGTGCTGCTGATAAGTCCTTTGTCGTTCTGGTTGCTTCGATTAAATCACTGGAATCCCGTGGTACTTAACCCTAAATCATTCACATACTTCTGTCGTCTTGAAAGTCTTGTTGCTTTTGCTGTCACTGAGGCTTGAACATTTTCATGAACTTCTTTCCGTGACCTGTTTACGGACTTCAAGAATACATAACGTATTTTGATTTTTTGAGTTTACCTTTTCTTCTTTGATCCTGGATTCATGTGCTTCTGTTAATATTATTGTCTGTCTTGTCCTTTGTTGAGTTGTAGTTATATCTTTTACATCTTATGTTACATTATGCTTTACAATCTCCCCCTTTTTGATTGGATAGAGTTTGTGTTAGGTCCTAATAAGTTTGTAGAAGGGGGGTTGAATACAAACTATACCGTTTTATCGAATTTGTCCTTTTAAGATTTAACAATTTAGAACAAATTAATGCGGAATAAAAACTGAAACAATATTCAAGTTAAATAGAAACTCTATTAAACTTGAAGGGTGTTACAATTCTGATCACTGATTACAAAGAACTTGATAAAACAAATCTAGAATAAATTCGACAAGAATTTATCTATTTTTGTAATAAAAAGGGTCGAATATTAAAAAGTAGTTCGATATAAAATCTAGGGATTATGATCCGCTAGAAAGTCAAGGTAGTACAAGAGATACAATTCTTATGGATTAAATGTTTAAGAACAATCAAGAATTTAATTCTCCTGCAGAAATTGTGCTTGACAGTTTTGAAGTTATGAAGACAGAGGTATTTGATAATAAGCTGTTGTGTCTTTTTGTTCTTGTTAATGTCTTCTGTATCTTTAATTGAATGCACTGCCTTTTTAAATATATCATTGCTTTTCTCAAATGAAACCCACGTGCAACAATCCACTTGACAGTTCAGATTTTACACTAGGAAGACAAGCAGAAAAACAATGGTTTTACTCTTGGAAGACTCTCGGGAAGACAGGGAAATGCTTAGGAAGACTCTCGGGAAAACTAGGGATTGGCCTACGAAGACTTTCGGGAAGACTCACCTGTGAGTCTTCCTAGCTTAAAAAACTAAGTCTTCCTAGTTCAATCCTAAGTCTTCCTAGTTCATTTTCATTCTAATTTAAATAATTAATTAAATAAATTATGTATTAAATTAATTCTTGTTAGATCAGAATTCAATGATCGTCAGAAGCTAGACTCAACCGATCAGGATTGCTGACGTCATCAGTATTGCATGGTCATCAGTATTTGATCAAGCGTCAGTATCTTATTGATCATCAGGATTCCTACTCAGACTATGATCAGGATTGATCATCAGAACTTGAAGCTGATCAGGATTCCTACTTCGAGTTATATTTGGAGTCTAGATAAACATGGAAGTTTATTCTATCTGTTCCTGGTTTGTAGAATGCAGCTATCGATTAAAGATATGTTTCTATCTTTGTTATGATTAGGACTTATCTTGTTATTGATAGAGAAGCTGTGTGCACTATATAAACACAGTTTTGGTTTCGATTTATATATTCATACACGAGAGAATTAGAGATTCATTCGAGAGAGAACATAATCGAATAGAAGCTCTTAAGAACAGAATTTCTTGAGAGAGTTTTTGTAAGCTAGCAGCTCTTAAGAACATCAGAATTTCTTAAGAGAGTTTGTAACAGTTTTATATCAAAGTTAATAAAGCTGTTATTGTTATTGTTATTGATCTTTCATATTTGTGTTATATAAAGTCGAGAATCTTATACAATTGTATTCAACCCCCTTCTACAATTGTTATTTACTGGGCAACAATTGGTATCAGAGCAAACTGATTTAATTCTGAATCAGATACGATCTAAAGATGTCGACAACCAAGTATGAAAGCATGAAGATTCCCATCTTGAAGATATCAGAATATCCTACATGGAAGGTAAAGATGCTGATGTACCTGGAGGCTATGGATCCCGACTACTTGGACAGAATTCGTGATGGACCATATATACCAACAAAGTTCATAGAACGAACAGATACAGTACCAGAACATTATGTGGTCAAAGCTAAAGCTGAATGGACTCCAGAAGAAAAAGCTCATGTACTCAGAGAACCAAAGATAAAGAATATCTTGCATAATAGCCTTGATGCTGTTATGTCAAACAGAGTGATTGCATGCAAGTCTTCGAAAGAAATCTGGGATACTTTGGAAACTCAGTGCCAGGGATCTGCATCTGTCAAGAAGAACATAAGGGCTCTTTTGATTCAAGAATATGAACAATTCGATGCAAGACCTGAAGAGAGCCTGACTGATCTATATGATAGATTTCTGACACTATTGAACAGCTTATCCTTAGTTGACAAAGTATATGAAACTGAAGATTCAAACACCAAATTTCTTAGAGCTTTACCTGAAGAATGGGATACTCAGACCTCAATCATTAGACACCAGTATGATCTGAACATTGTGTCTCTTGATGAGATCTATGGGATGCTAAGAACTCATGATCTTGAAGTTCAACAGAGGAAGAACAAGAAAAGCAGCAAGGCAAAGTCAATTGCTTTGAAAGCAGAGGCTAAATCAAAAGGAAAAGCTATGGAGGTCTCTAGAAGTAAATCAAGAGTAGCTGAGTCAGATCCTGACGACTCTTCATCAGATACTGATGGCAATCCTGATGCCAATACTGATGATGATTCTTCTGACTCAGACATGGAAGAGATGGTTGCTATGATTGTCAGAAACTTCAGAAGGATGAAGTTCAGGAAGAATAGAAGACAAGGCAACTTTCAGAAAAAGACCTTCAAAGCAGACAAAGACAAGTATATCAAAAAGGACAGCAAGGGTAGCAAATTTGACAAGTCAAAGGTTAGATGCTACAAGTGTAATGGTATGGGTCACTTTGCTTCTGAATGCAACAAGACAAAGGCACTCATCACATCAAGCAAGGATTGGATGGACTCTTCCTCAAAATCTGATACTGAGGTAGTCAACTATGCGTTAATGGCCAATGCTGATGTAACTGCTGCTCCTGATGATAAGGTACTAAATACTATCTTTGATTTTGATACTGATAATGCTTCTGAGTTAAGACGTTTTCTAAAGTCATTACATATTAGCTTTAGAAGTCAAACTGCTGAGAATACTAGAATCTTATCTGAGATGTCTGACCTTAGAAAGAGGAATGAGATATTAGAAGCTGAATTTTCTCGTATGCAAGAAGTACAAAAAGAATGTGATAATGCTAAACACATGCACTTAGAGATGACATCTAAATGTACTTCCCTTGAAAAAGAACTTGAATATGCTAATGAGAAAATCAGAACCTGGACAGACTCTGGTAGGAAATTTCATGAGATTAATACCTCTAAGAATTGGAAAGAGTGTCTAGGATATAAGTCAGATGAGGATAAGAAATTGAAAGAGAAAATTGTCATTGATGAGACAGTCAGTCCAAAGACCTATAGACATGTTATAGACTCAACCAAATCTAAGATTACTCCTGTTAATTTTGTTTTTGGTAAGGATTCCAATTCTACTTTTGAAAAGGGATCTACCTCTACTCAAGGAGTTAAAATTGTTAAGTCTAAACCTGTCTTGAATAAAGTCATTAAGAATGTAGGTCTATTGTCTCAGAAACAGCTTAAGGATAAAATCTGTGAGGTTACAGATAAGAAAAAGGAAGCTACTGTTAAGAGAAACAGGAATGGTAAAATTGGGATCAATAAAGAAAATGGTTATAAGTATATCCCAAATGCACCTAGAAAGAGTTGTTTTAACTGTGGTAACTCTAATCATCTTGCTATTGATTGTAAAAAGAGTAAGAAGAAAATTGCTGAAATTCCTAAGTCTGATGTTAGGAATAGATCAGTATTTTACAAACCACAGAATTCCTGTTTTCATTGTGGTAGTCTATGGCATTCTATTTATACATGTAAAGAGTATCATGATTTGTACTATAACTTTTATGATCCATTGCCTAAGTTTGAAAGCAGTACAAAGTCTGATAGAACTGAAAATGTCATAGTGAAGCATGTTTTTGTTAATACTGATACTGACAAAGCAAATCCTGATGGAGTAAATCCTGTCAGGACTGCTAAAGTCAAAAAGTCTTCTGCTGTTAAATTTAATAAAATGCATGAACAAGGAATCCAACAAGTGTGGGTTCCTAAACATTCTGACTAGTGTTTTACTATTCTGATGCAGGGTAAAAGGAAAAATGTGTTAGTCATGGATAGTAGATGTTCTGTGCACATGACTGGAAAAAAAGCCCTGTTATCAGAATATGAGGAAAAAGCTGGCCCAACTGTGTCTTATGGAGATGGCAACATTGGACAAACCTTGGGATATGGCAATATAATCATTGGAAATGTCATCATTGAAAAAGTAGCTCTAGTGAAGGGACTAAAACACAACTTGTTGAGTATTAGTCAAATCACTGACAGAGGTTATCATGTCAATTTCTATTCCACACATTGTGAAGTAGTCAGTAAAGCAACAGGAAAGATAGCACTAACTGGCTACAGGCATGGTAATATATATGAAGCCAACATTCTCTCAGATACTGATGGCTCCCCTACATGTTTCATCAGTAAAGCTTCAGTAGATGAAAGTTGGAATTGGCACAAGAAGCTTTCTCATCTCAACTTCAGCAACATCAATGAGTTGGTTAAGAAAGAATTAGTAAGAGGATTACCTAATGTCTTGTATACACCTGATGGACTCTGTGATGCATGCCAAAAAGCAAAACAAAGAAGGACATCATTCCAGAGTAAATCAGAATCCTCTATTGAAGAACCATATCACATGCTACATCTTGATCTGTTTGGTCCAGTCAACATCATGTCCATCAGTAAGAAAAGGTACACTCTTGTAATTGTTGATGAATATTCTAGATTCACCTGGGTGTATTTTCTGCACAGAAAAGATGAAACTCCTGAAGTTCTGTTGGATCATGTGAGAATGATTGAGACAACCACAAAGTACAAAGTCAAGATTCTGAGAAGTGATAATGGTACTGAATTTAAGAATTCAAAGATGGAAGAGTTCTGCAAATACAAAGGAATCATTCAACAATTCTCTGCTCCTGGCACACCTCAGCAAAATGGAGTAGTAGAAAGGAAGAATAGAACTCTTATTGAAGCTGGCAGAACTATGTTGGAAGAAGCTAGATTACCTACATATTTCTGGGCAGAAGCAGTCAACACAGCATGCTATACACAAAATCTCACATTGATAAACAGGCATGGTGTCACTCCTTATCAGTCACTCAAAGAGAAGAAACCAAGTCTGAAGCATTTGCATGTGTTTGGCTGTAAATGTTTTGTTCTCAGAACTCATCCTGAACAGCTAGGGAAATTTGAAACAAAGGCTGATGAAGGAATATTCATAGGTTATCCTACATCAAGAGCCTTCAGAGTTTTTAATTTGAGAACAAGAACTGTCATGGAGTCAATACATGTATCTTTTGATGATAAGAAGATAACTGGAATCATTGAAGACTCGCATGATAGATTGTTATTTGAAAATGAAGCTTCCAAGGAACCTGAAGAAAGTGAATCAGATCCTGTCAATTCATCAGATACTGATGGGTCACCAAATCCTGATGACTCACCAGGTACTGATGGTGCTAATACTGATGATGCAAACAACAGTAATACAACTAGTAGTGCTAATGTTGAGGGGGAGCAACGGCATTCAACTACAAGTTCAGAGTCAACTCAATCATCAGGACAGAATTCTTCAGATACTGATTCAAGTGAAGATCCTGATAACACATCAGGAGGGCATAGCAATAATTCAGGGAGAGCTTCAAATCAATCAAATTCTTTCAATCAAGATAACACCAATCCAGGGGAAGCATCTACTTCAAGAAACAATTTGACACCAGCAAGGAAATGGACAAAAGATCATACTCCTGATTTGATAATTGGAGATCCTGATGCAGGTGTTCAAACAAGAAGTGCAACTCAGAATGAATGTTTATATAATAACTTTCTATCCAAGGAGGAGCCTAAGAAAGTTGAAGATGCACTTAAAGATGCTGATTGGGTTACTGCAATGCAAGAAGAACTGAATGAATTTGAAAGGAATGAAGTCTGGAAACTGGTACCAAGACCAAAGAATAGATCAATTGTTGGTACAAAGTGGATTTTCAAGAACAAGACTGATTCTGATGGAGTCATTATCAGAAACAAAGCTAGACTAGTTGCAAAGGGGTATTCCCAACAAGAGGGAATTGACTATGATGAAACTTTTGCTCCTGTTGCAAGACTAGAAGCCATCAGGATATTTCTTGCTTATGCAGCACATAAGAAATTCAAGGTTTTCCAGATGGATGTTAAAAGTGCTTTCTTAAATGGTGAACTGGAGGAAGAAGTTTATGTTGAACAACCTCCTGGTTTCATTGATCCTAAATATCCAGATTATGTCTACAGACTGGATAAGGCACTTTATGGACTAAAGCAAGCTCCAAGAGCATGGTATGAAACCTTAGCTCAATTCTTACTGGAAAGTGGATTCAAAAGAGGTGCAATTGATAAAACTCTATTTTATTTGAATCATGGTAAGGAGTTGCTGTTAGTTCAGATTTATGTTGATGATATCATTTTTGGGTCAACAAACAATAAGCTGTGTGAAAAGTTTTCCAAGCTTATGCAGTCAAGATATCAAATGAGCATGATGGGAGAAATGAGTTACTTTCTGGGTCTTCAAGTTAAACAGACTGATGAAGGGATTTTTATTAATCAGTCTAAATACACAAGGAATTTACTGACAAGGTTTAACATGCAAGACAGTACTCCTGCTTCAACTCCCATAGCTACAGCTACCAAACTTGATCCTGATCAAGGTGAAGAGGTAGATGTAACTCACTACAGAGGAATGATTGGCTCTTTATTGTATCTCACTGCCAGTAGACCAGATATCATGTTTGCAACCTGTCTATGTGCAAGATTTCAAGCAAAACCTAGAGAACCACATCTGATTGCAGTCAAAAGAATTTTCAGATATCTCAAAGGCACTCCTTCACTTGGCCTTTGGTATGCAAGGGAATCAGATTTTGGGTTGTGTGGTTATTCAGATGCTGATTTTGCAGGATGCAAAATATACAGGAAAAGTACTTCAGGAAGTTGTCAGTTTTTGGGTGGAAGACTAGTTTCATGGTTCAGTAAAAAGCAGAAATCTATTTCCACTTCAACTGCAGAAGCTGAGTACATTGCAGCAGGAAGTTGTTGTGCTCAGATAATGTGGATGAAAAATCAGTTGTTAGATTATGGCCTGTCATACTCAAAAATCCCTATTTATTGTGATAACCAAAGTGCTATTGCAATGACAGGAAATCCAGTTCAGCATTCTCTTACTAAACACATAAGTATCAGATATCACTTTATAAGAGAACAGGTTCTGGAAGGAACAATTGAACTTCACTTTGTTCCTACTGATCAACAACTAGCTGATATATTCACCAAGCCACTACCTGAAGCTATTTTCAATAAATTGGTGAATGAACTTGGAATGATGAATTTTGAGAATTTCTGAGGAAAAGCTACAGAGAGGAAATCCTGATAAACTGTCAAATCCTGATGGTTATTCAGAAAGGTATGTATCTTTGATCAAATCCTGATAGGACTCAATCCTGACAGGAAATCAATTGGTCAAATCCTGATGTTCAGATATTGAAGCTGGTATGAAAACCAGAGGTTCTATGCTAATTTGTCATTAACACTCCTGGTAAACTCTGGACAATTAGATTATTACTTAGTCTTTGATTAAGTTTTCAGTCTTAATGATCAATTTCAATTTCATTATTATCAGAGTTTATTATTTATCATCTCTATATCACTATGAGTGTTACTAACAAATTTTGCAGGCAAGTACAGGAAGAAAACAATTGAGAAAATAGACAAATTTCATTAATACTTGAAGATTCATTACACATGAAAAATGGAAATTACATATTTGTTTTCCTAGTCTATTTTCTACTCAGGAACTCGTGCTTTACAGATAAGCATGAACACGTGCCCTGCAAATTAGCATGAATGCTCCTGAGCAGCTTCACAGTCCATCAGGATTGGAAGATTTCTATGTCCATCCTTAAAGGACAAGAAGAGGAGCAGACGCACTTGCAGGTGGCTCGTCCCCTTGATCACCGGAACTTTTCCGTGCTTCCAACTTGCAAGACATACAAGCATCACGGATCTTTCTATTTCTCTCAAGCTCTCGCTCGAGTTCCTCATCATCTTCATCATCACCGTCTTCTGGCTCTTCTTCATCGACGATGACTAAGTTGTGAAGAGGATTCCAGTCAGGATCAACCTGCTGGAAGTTATGGAGAAGGACTTCAGCCATTGCGTTGAGAAATGCTTCATGTTCCTGAGGGTCAGGAACAGGTTGTGGTTCTTCGTGCTCTGCAATCTCAGCCAGAGCCTCATCCATCTCTTGCCAGATTAATGCGAGATCATCATATTCCTCATCAGGTAAATCGTTTTGATTGTTGGCAGCCATTGAAAAATGAAGAAGGTGAAAGGTTTTCGTAAGTTTTTTTCTCTGGAAAGGGTTTGTGCTTTTAATAAATAAATGATGTTATGCTTAACAGTTCTCTTTTATAGAGAATGTGTATTAAGGGTGCAAGTCATTTCTACAATCTCGATGAGACGGTTCAGTTTTCCATAAATATTTTTGCCTCGTTTGCTGGTAAGCGTGTTTTAATTCTATGACCATTAATTTGGTTATTTTTCTTAAACCAAAACGCTATTCAGGATTGTTAAAATAAATTTTGTTTTCTTAAATAAAATTTTATTTTAATCTTATTGCATATTTTTTTTCAATCCTGATATGGCAAAATATTTTGTGCGGAAATGCTTTTATTCCAGATGAGGTTAGGTTTTTCTTACATCAGAAAATGCCTACTCATTATGGACTACTTTCTAATGCTATGGGGCAAGGCCCAACCCACCTTGTTCCTGACACAAGCATGCAACCTAAACAGTCTAAACAGTTAACAACCACCTCTACTGTCTCTCAAAAGACTTTAGTTGTAAAATCAAAGAAATCAGCTAGAACTGATGTGTCTGGAAGGCAATCAGGTTCAAAGGATTTTTCCTCTACACCACTCACTAAAAAGAAGATACAAGGGGGTGTACAAGGGGTCCTGGTCAAGAAAGCTGATAAGGTTGTTAAGAATGTTCCTGTGAAAAGGAAGTTAAGGTTGATTGATGAAAGTGATTCAGAGGATGACTTACCTATATCCTCTGTGATGAATGTGAACAAGGAAGTTGCTGATACTGCTACTAAAGCAGTGGTACCTTCATCAAAACCACAAAAGACAAGGAAATTATCAAAGAGCAGGTATCATATTCCTTTGACAGTGCAAATGAAGGATACTGATATTCAGACATCAAATCCTGAAGAGTCATCTACTCCTGATGCTCTAGCAAATCCTGATGTTAGTATTCCTGATGCAACAACAAAAGTTGTCTCTATATCAGACTCTCCAGCCTCTCCATCTCAGATTCAAGGACATTCTTGGGAGAAGGTTTCTACAACTGCTTCCTTGGTTGGTCTTACACCTACATCAAAGAAAAAGAGGAATGCAGAAGAGTTAGTCTATCAGAGACAGAAGAAGCTGAAAGGATCAAGCCCACAAGAACATGAATTTCAGAGTAATTCAGCAGCTACTGTTGATCCTGCCACACAAGAACCACTCAATCAAAGTTTGGGTGAAGGCTTAGCTAGTGGAATGGTCACACAAGAACCATTTTCTCAAAGGGAGAATGAAGACATCAACATTCCAGCTACACAAGAACCATCTTCTCAAAGTGAAGATGCAGGCAAAGCTACAGCTTCTGTTGAAAGATTGGTCGAGAACATTGTCAATGAGGGAAGCACACAAGAACCTTTAGCTCAAAGTGTTGAAGCAGCTTCTGAACCTCAAGCTCCACAAGAACCATTGGTAGCAAATACTGATGCAAGCATATCAAATCCTGACGATGTTCATCCTGACGTTAGTGGTGCTCCTGATACTGAGCCTATTTTGATACAGCCACTTCGTTCAAGACCAATGGATCATCCTATCTCAGAATCACAGGATAAACTGAAAGGTATTGCAATTCCTGATCCTGATATATCTCATGGTTCTGATGATGATAATTCTGATGATGATAGTGATGATGATAATGAGAATCGAAAAGAGAAGGAACAGCTTGCTACAGCACTCAAGATTAGTCTTGGAACTAATTTTGGTTCATCAAGTACATATATGGCTAGCAATGCTTCCACTGGGAAAGATCAGAGACAAGATTTTTCTATTCCTTCCTTTGATCCTGCAGAGGCATTTAGACAGAATGAATGGAACAATTCATGGCACAATTCTGATGAATCTATCAGTTTTTCTTCTGCTATTGCACATGCCTATAATGCAGTGAAATCTATAGAGAATCAAGACTTGAAGAATCATCTGAAGGCTACTACTCTGTTATCCAAAAGCCTGAAAAGTGAGATTGATTCTATCAAGGGTTCAACTGACAAAGTGAGGACTGATATCTTTAATAATTTTACAAAGGTGCCTACTACTTTACAACTGAGGGTAGTGGAATCCCAAGTGAAATCTGTTGTTTCAGAACAAACCTCAATCAAACAAAGAATTGATTCTCTGGATACTAAGGTAACTGAAATTCAAGCCTCTCTTTCCTTAATTTTGCAATTATTGTCAAATCCTGATGTCAAAAAGGGGGAGAAGGTTATTCAGACAAAATGTACACCTGATCTAGTATTAAGAAATAATGATGATGATACTGGAAATGATGGTGGTGACAAAGTGATACAAGGAGAAACCTCTGATGTTGCGGTTTTGAAGTCTACAATTCAAACTTCTCAAAGTCAGACTACGCAGTCAACTCATGTTTCTGATTCTGGAGTTAAGACAGTAAGAACATTGGTGCAATCTCAGATCCTGACGGAAGATCAAATCCTGACACCTGGTCATGGACATACTCTTGCTACAATTCCTGAAGGTGATGAAGATGTAATTATTGATAATCCTGAAGATGCATCAAATTTATTCCAGAAGTTTTCTACAAAAGACGGTAGAATTGTTACTCTTTATCACACTGATAAAAGAGTTCAACAATTATTTGCCAGAAAAGCACTCTCTACAGCAAGTGAAGAATATCCAGATCTCTCACATGAAGATTTCTTGAGACTACAAAGAGAGACAATGGAAAGCTATACTGCTCCTGCTAGAGGTAGAGGAAGCAGAAGTAGGAGAGGTGCTAGAAGAAATAGAAGAGGTTCTTCAACTCAAACAGTACCTAGACAGACAAGGTCTAGAGCATTAAGAATTGAAGAAATTCCTGAAGCTTCACAAAATCTAACAGATCCTGTTATCAAGGATATCATGGAGAAAGAAGACAAGGAATTTGTTGAAGAAGAACCTGAATTGAGAAGAAAATCAAGTAAATCAACTCTCAGCAATACAAATCAAATTGAAGATTCTAATCCTGACAATATTCAAGATCCTGATGAATCTGAAATTCTGCAAGAGGTTGATTTGATAATCTTATCTACTGTTGTTGATTGTCACAACAAAGAAGTAGATGAAGAAGAAGAAGCCAGAAGAAGAGATATTACAAAAAGAACAAATGAAGATTTCAATCTCTATCAACAAAGGCTTAAAGTTTCAAATGAAAGACAATGGAGAAATTCAAGCAGACAAGAATCTTTACTTGAAAGAAGCTACGCTCATGAAAAGGAGAAATACAAGAAGTGGAAACATATAAGTACACTAAGGTGTGATAAACTTATCAATTTTCAGTCTGGTGGTATTATAACAAGTGCTTCAAGTGTTGTTGATTTGTCTGATATGGCTAGATCAAAAACACTCTGGTTAAAGATGTTTTCGAATCTGAAGCAAATGTCAAGTTACACAAGAGGAGGTATTGGACACAGGGATGCTGAATTTCTAAACATAACTTATGCTGATCCTTACTCCTTAACTGAAATTGGAGGTACTTTAACTTCTGAAAACCTGAACAATTTATTAGCTGTTGATATAGTTATAGATTGTCATGATGGTTTTGAAAAGAAAGAAAAGCTTCTGTACTTCATGAAAGATGGTAGTGTGAAGATTCTATCTATTCAAGATCTGCTGATGAAAACTACACAGGAACTGAAATATGTTCACTATCTGTTAAGATGGAAGAACCAAGTGTACAAAGAATGGAGTGACATGATTTTGTCAACTATAAGAAGAAGACTGGATGGAAACAGTAATTTCGATGGTAATTATACTCCCATGTACTTAAATCAAAGAGGTCAGGATGTGGAAATGCAAAGGGGTACTGCTGTTAAAGAAGTAAATTTTGGCATGACTCATCTTTCTCTCAATCCTGATGGGAAGGAAATTGCTTATCTTTTGCTTGAAGAGCATAGTCTTCAGAGAAACTCCATTCAGAATCTCAGAGCAGCTATCTACCAGATTAATGAGGAAGATGAAGAACTCAGAAATCTTAAGGAAAGACTGATTCAAATTCTTGAAGAAAAAGAAGAAAGTTTATTATCCAATTTCTTGAAGATGAATCTGTTCTATCAAAAAGCTTAAACAGATAAGTTGTTTCTGAAGATACTTGTACATTTTGATACATGTTTTTGACATCATTGAATATTTGGAATCTATACTTTATTTCACAAAGTATGAGATTGGGGGAGATTGTTAGATCAGAATTCAATGATCGTCAGAAGCTAGACTCAACCGATCAGGATTGCTGACATCATCAGTATTGCATGGTCATCAGTATTTGATCAAGCGTCAGTATCTTATTGATCATCAGGATTCCTACTCAGACTATGATCAGGATTGATCATCAGAACTTGAAGCTGATCAGGATTCCTACTTCGAGTTATATTTGGAGTCTAGATAAACATGGAAGTTTATTCTATCTGTTCCTGGTTTGTAGAATGCAGCTATCGATTAAAGATATGTTTCTATCTTTGTTATGATTAGGACTTATCTTGTTATTGATAGAGAAGCTGTGTGCACTATATAAACACAGTTTTGGTTTCGATTTATATATTCATACACGAGAGAATTAGAGATTCATTCGAGAGAGAACATAATCGAATAGAAGCTCTTAAAAACAGAATTTCTTGAGAGAGTTTTTGTAAGCTAGCAGCTCTTAAGAACATCAGAATTTCTTAAGAGAGTTTGTAACAGTTTTATATCAAAGTTAATAAAGCTGTTATTGTTATTGTTATTGATCTTTCATATTTGTGTTATATAAAGTCGAGAATCTTATACAATTGTATTCAACCCCCTTCTACAATTGTTATTTACTGGGCAACAATTCTTCACAGAATTAAATTAATAAATAATATACTTAATAATATTAATTATTTATAAGAGAATAAATAGAATTAGTTGACTTCTTAAACAATTCCAGAATCACTTAAAACTTAGATAATTAACAAACACAATAGTACGTTGACACTCGATGCACTGTCTGGTTCATGAGTGACTAACGACAATGTTTGTTCTTTATCTATTTGACTTTAAGCAGTGATTCACTTCCTTCTCATTCAAGAACTCCGTAATCAGTATCTTTTTCTGTCACCACTTGAAATCTCCGTCACTTTAATAAATCCACTGAGCTTGAATACTTCATTGAGGCTTGATCAATAAATTGAGCTTCTTTCAATGTAGAATCACTTCAAGTCTGTAGATGACTTTAATCTTCATTCTTTGACAGATATAATCTTCTGAGATTCCTGTGACAATTTTGAATTATTACTTACTTATTACAGACTTGTTTAATGTTGAGCTAATTCCTTGATGTAAACAAATAGGCTTAAACATATGCCTTTCAATCTCCCCCTATTTGTTTGTTAGAGAATAACAATCAAATACCTAGAGGATAACTCAACTAACTAAACAAGTAGAAATAAGACATTAAAAGCTAAGTAAATAATAACACAAAGTTCTGGATTTCATTTAACATTTTCCAATATTCAAACATTACAGGTAAGTACAAGATAGATGTTCCTCTAGACTGAACATATGAATACATTTATCCTATCTTGAATCACCTAAGCTCTAAACATTTAATATTTACAAACAGAGCTTCTTCAAATTTCAGACTCAATCATCTCTCCTTCTTCAAGTGCTTCAAGCAAATCCTTGTCCAGAACACGATCAGATTCAGAAGTAATGCCACTAGGTCTGACAGGTTGAGTTGTGACTTTCTTCAGCCTATTCTTCATTTGATGATATCTTTTGATATTTGCTATGCAATAGTCTTGAATCAAATCAGCAACTTCTGTCTTCTCT
This sequence comes from Heracleum sosnowskyi, assembly GCA_030848705.1. Taxonomy (NCBI): domain Eukaryota; kingdom Viridiplantae; phylum Streptophyta; class Magnoliopsida; order Apiales; family Apiaceae; genus Heracleum; species Heracleum sosnowskyi. The sequence continues at coordinate 14,307,790 of CM061238.1, forward strand.
TGTGTAGCAAATCCTGAAGTCCTCAACATGTTCTCCAAGTAGACAAGATGTTTGGCAGGAAAATCTTTCAGAGATATTGGATCCACACCACAAGTCTGAAGTGCCCTTCCTTTAAAAATTTTTACTTCATAAGGCACTTCCACCACTTGTAGACTAGCTTTCATTGCAAAGTCTCTTAGCTGATCATGCAGCAACTCAGCTAATGGAGAAGTTCTTTTTACTTTGCACATGAAGACCCATAGTTCAGAGAGAGTTCTGCTTTCCAGAAAATTGAGAGACACTAAGAAAGTTCCCTCATTATGAGTGTAAGCATAGATCTTCAACTCCTCTCTAACTCTGTCATATCCAGTTGTGATCCTTGAAATCTCTGCATGAAGAGCTTTCATATATACTGTGTTGTCTGGATTGACCTTCTTGTATCTTTCCAACATCCCAAGAAACTTTGCATCATTGTTAGTTCCTTCTTGATGTGCAAACATCTCTCTAGCCTTGTCCCATTCTTCTCCTTGCTTCAGCCTCACATACAATTTTCTCTCATTTACCTTCAGATTGTGAAGCCTTTGCTTTTCTTGTTGTTCAGCTTTTTGAATGACAAGATGCTTAGAAATAATGTCAGATACCTTTACATTCTCCTCCTCTCTTCTTTTCAAATCAGCTTTCTGTCTCACTAACTCAGCTTCAAAGACAGGATCAACATTTGACTCTTCTTCCCAGTCAGCATAATCAGCTTCTTCTTCAACCTCCACATTACCAAAGATATCTTCAGGGGCTTCTTCAGATTCTACATAGTCAAAATCTCCCTGTTCACCTTGATAATAGTCAGCATCAGAAAAAGTTAACTTCTACTTCCCTTTGTCCTTTCCTGAGCCTCCAGCTTGATCTCCTCCTTGTTTCTCCACATTCTCCCCCTTAGTTGAGGAATCCTCTACAGTTTGAGCTTTAGAAGCCCTAGGATTCACCTCATTTCTTCCCCTTATTGCTCCTAGGTCATCTCTATTTCCTCCATCTCCTCCTTCATCATCCTCACCCTCATCATCATCATCAGCACCCACAAAGAATCTCTTTTGTTCAGCATTGGGTTGATGTGAATTTTTGATCATGTTATACAAGTGCTTCATCCCTTCATTCAGATGCTCCATTCCTCCTTCTATCTTAGACATCCTTTCTTCATTAAACTTCTTGTTTTCATCAGATGTTTGCAGAATAAAGTTCACCTTGGTAGAAATAGCAGCAATCTCCTTGACACTCTCTGATATTTGAGCATTTGACATTGTAAGATCAGAGATGTCTGAAGCCACCAGTACTTGAGATTGTTGGATTGAATTAAGCTTCAGGAGGAGATTATTCTTCAATTCTTCCAGGTCATCTTTCACAGTACCCAGCTGATTTGATACAGAGGTGGTAGATTTTGCAACCACTTGTGCTTTTAGAATTGTGTTCTCAGCCTGGGTCTCTTGCAACTTCTTTTGTAGATCAGCTAGCTGGTTCAACAAAGCAGTGTTTGTGTCAGTGTGTGCACTCACTTCAATTGCTTTCAGTGGTGTTTCACTCAACTCACGTGCTTGTGTTTCACTCGGTGTTTGACTCATATCTCTCACCACTAACTGTCTGTCTAAATTCTCCGTAGATGTACCTGCATGAAAAATCACCCTAGCCCCTTCAAGAGAGGTCAGTGGTGGTGCAATGGGAGTTCGCAATTCCCGATCCCCAATGAAATCCAAATCAGATTGAATTTGAAACTGAATTGCTTCAGTGTTGGATTCATTAGGTTGCCTTCCACTTTCTCCAGTAAAAAATGCGAGTGGAAAATCCCTTAAGGGAGCCAGAGATGTTCCCTCTGGGAGGGAAAAAAATGATTCTATTATTGGTGGCAAAGAATCAGATTTTACCTCTGATGCCTGTGAAGGCACTTCTACCGTAACAATGGTAGGCACTGTTTCAAAGTCAAAATTAAAGTGCTCTCCTTGCCAAGTGTCCTGAGTATAATCTATTTGGATATCTTCTCCCATTGTGAGTAATGGGAGAGTGCTTGACTCAGTACAAGATGCCATGGCCCGATGGCGAATTTCAATAGATTCATCCTGTTGAGAGGATGTCTCTAGAGACTGTTTAGTGGCCATATCAATGTCCATATCCTTTTGAGAGGATACAGATGGGCTTACAGTTGTCTCCCTATAGGTTCTTCTTTTCTTTAAGGGTGGAGACAGAGCTGTGGGAACACTCATTTCAGCTATATCACTAACATTTCTTGAACTGGTTTGTACATTAGGCTCAGGTTGTGTATCAGGAGTGTTTGACTCTCTGTTTGGCTCTATGACCTGGGTCAGAGATTGTGGTTCTACAACCTCTGGGTCAGCCCTATCAACCACTTGGGTTTGAATTACAATACCAGAAGAAGATCCAGGGTTAGGAATAACTACCTGCAGTGGAACTGGATGTGGCTGAGGAACTTGTTCACCAAAGGTAGGAAGATTAATGAATTGACTCATCAATGGTGAAACAAGAACATGTATGTTGGTGAATTTGGATGAGACATCAAGTCTGGTGTAGAATTTGGTGTCTGTGGTTGGAGAGGTTTCAAATCTTGTTTCTCGAAACAGTTCTACCTGCTCAGCAGTGAGAAGATGATTAATGATAAGAGTTAGAAAGCGAGGGTACCAACACTTTACTTTCACACCATTATCAGAATCTCTCCTAGAGTGAGCAAGCCTGTTGAGCAGTAGGTTCCACAGAATCTCAGCAAAGTTCAATCTACGACCAAATACTATAGCACAGGCAATATACTGATTAAGACTGGTAATGCAATGAAAATTTGTTTTTGTGCAGTTACCAAATACCCTTGCTATAGTATCAAAGAACAGATCCCATTCCCTTACAACAAAGCTTTTAGACAATTTAACCATTTGAAAGGGACCCTGATAATGAATATTCACAAAGAACTGTGATAACTCATCATCAGTGGGTAAGGGATCAAACCTGTCCTTTGGAAAATGCAACACATCACGGAATAAATCAAAAGTAACTGTATATTGTTGGTTTAGAATATTGAAAGTAAAAGATTTTGAATCTCCAGCAATAACAGCACTTGAACACAACATCCTTAATGGATCAATTTTAAGAAGTGCATTGGCACAAATAGCATGACTGACACATGTATTGCTATTTAAAAATTGAATCCACGGTCTAAAACGTTCCACTTTGCACTTAGACGGATCAAAATACCCAACATAATTGTTTAAAACAAGTTCAAAATTAGGATCCATTTTAGTAAAACAAGAAATTTTAATTAACTTAGAATAAAATTAGACTTTGAGGGATTTTTAGAATTAATTAAAATTAAATAAAATCCACAAAATCACAATTTTATAAAAATTTAACCAAAATTAAAATTTTAATCCTAAATATTCGAACTTAACACTTTTGAAAAACACAAAGTACTGGGCAAAAGATCCTCAAGAACACACACACAGCGTTCAGAATACACACAGAACTTTCCCTTAAACAAGAACACAATTACACAAAACACTTAATAGATTAACACCCAAAAGTCGAAAAGAAAAAAATTGGACAGAGTTTCGACTTATAGTGCTAATATTCGAAAGAAGTGACTGAGTGTATTGCTAAGTTAAAACTTGAGCAAAGAACAAAAGTGATCAAAGATTCTGGAAAAGCTTGAGAGAATTCGAAAGGGGGGATTTGAAAAACTAACGAAAACTGCTAAGGCAAAGAATAGAAAAGTTGTGCGTATATGTGTATATATATATATATAATTTAAGAATAAACTGAAAAGGAAAAGAAATATGAACAGTTTTTTTTTTAAATTTGTATTGGGAAGACAATCGGGAAGACTTAGGATAGTCTTCCTGGTAGTCTTCCTAATACAAATTAGTAAGTTTTCCGAAAAGAAATAAAAGAAAAAAACAGAAAATAAAACTAATATTTCTAAGTCTTCCCGATAGTCTTCATAGTTTAAAAACTGGGAAGACTTAGGAAAAGACTTAAATTAAAAAGGAAAAAACAAAAAAAGAAAAAAGAAAATACTAAGTTTACCCGGTAGTCTTCCTAGTGTTAAACTGGGAAGGCTTAGAATAAACTGAGAATAAAATAAAAGTAAATACAGAAAAATCCCTTGTTTTCCCGGTAGTCTTCCTAGTGTAAAACTGGGAAGACTTACAGAAAAACTCAGAATTAATTTAAACTATTTACAGAAAAAATGCATAAAAGTAATAAAAAAGCATGAAATATTTATAAAATTCTAGAAAAATTCACAGAAAATTCCATAAATCCTAGAAAAATATGCAGAATAATATAGAAGTGCATAAAAATAATATAAACTTGCAGAAATATTCAAACAACAATATTTACAATCTGAAAAACATCTAAATAATTCTGAATAAATATATTTTCAATAAAAATACATATTAAAAAATATGAGAAAAATATTTTTAAAGAAAATAAAATATTCAGAAATATTTAACTTAACAAGCATGCAATTACAAACAAGAATTGACAATAATATCACTTAGCAACCACAATGAAAAATGATTTTTAGGAAAGAACAAACAGAACAGAGATATTATGCATCACTAAGACTGTTCAACATACCCAACTTACTAACTAACTTAGTAAATGTGGATTCGTCAAGAGACATAGTGAATATATCTGCAGTTTGTTCTTCTGTGGGTACAAAATGTAACTCCACAGTTCCATTCATGACATGCTCTCTGATGAAATGATACCTGATATCAATGTGCTTCGTTCTCGAGTGCTGCACAGGGTTGTTGGAGATTGCTATGGCACTTGTATTATCACATAAAATAGGAATTTTGTCTAATACAAAGCCATAGTCCCTCAATTGATTCCTTATCCATAGGATCTGAGCACAACAGCTTCCAGCAGCAATATATTCAGCTTCTGCTGTTGAATTGGAAACTGTTTGTTGTTTCTTGCTATACCAGGAAATCAATCTACCTCCTAGGAATTGACAACTCCCAGAGGTACTCTTTCTATCAACAACACTACCTGCATAATCAGAATCTGTATATCCAACAAGGTTAAAACCAGAATCTTTAGGGTACCAGATACCTAGATTAGGTGTACCCTTAAGATATCTCAAGATTCTTTTCACAGCAACGAGATGTAAATCTCTAGGGTCCGCTTGGAACCTTGCACACAAGCATGTAGCATACATAATATCTGGTCTACTTGCTGTAAGATAGAGTAAGGAGCCAATCATACCTCTGTAGCTTGTAACATCTACCTTGATAGAATTGTCAGAAGCTCCAAGTTTGACTGCTGTAGAAGATGGAGTCCTTGCTGATGCTGAATCCTCCATGTGATATTTCTTGAGGAGTTCTTTGAGATACTTGGATTGACAAATAAATATACCATTTGACCTTTGACTTACTTGCAATCCAATAAAGAACTTCAGCTCACCCATCATACTCATTTCAAACTTACTCTGCATTAGCTTAGCAAATCTCTTACAGAGATCAACATTAGTAGACCCAAATATGATGTCATCCACATAGACTTGGACTAATATCATATCACTTTTGTATTTATTTGAAAAAAGAGTTTTGTCTATGATACCTCTAACAAAACCATTTTCTAAAAGAAAACCAGAGAGTGTGTCATACCATTTCCTTGGGGCTTGTTTGAGACCATAGATAGCCTTGAAGAGAAAGTACACAAAGTCCAGCAACTCCTGATTTTCAAAGCCAGGGGGCTGTTCCACATAAACTTCTTCATCAAGCTCACCATTCAGGAATGCACTCTTAACATCCATTTGATAGACTTTAAAATTGGAATAAGCAGCAAATGCTAAGAACATCCTGATGGCCTCAAGTCTAGCCACCGGTGCATAGGTTTCATCATAATCAATGCCTTCAGCTTGTGAATACCCTTGTGCAACCAGTCTTGCCTTGTTCCTTGTAACAATGCCATCCTCATCTAGCTTGTTCCTGTATACCCATCTTGTACCAACCACTTTCTTGTTCTTTGGCATGGGTACCAGTTTCCAGACTTGCTGTTGTTCAAACTGATTGAGTTCATCTTGCATAGCAATCACCCAATATGGATCAGTCAGTGCTTCCTCAGTTTTCTTTGGCTCCATTTCAGAAAGAAATGCTGAATAATGACATTCATTCTGAGTTGCACTTCTAGTTTTAACTCCAACCTCTGGATCACCAATGATCAGCTCAAAAGGATGAGTTCTATTCCATACAGTCTGTCTTGGAAGATTTGATCTTGATGATTCGCCTTGAAATTCATTTTGATGTTGTGAGTGACTAGATGATCCTTCATTTGCTCCCCCTGAGTTGTTGCTTGATTGCCTTGATGATTCTTCTCCAGTGTTGGTGGTATCTCCATTGTTACCAGTGTTTCCACCACTACCACCATTATCATTATCATCATTGTTATTATCATTGCCAGCAATAACTTCAGGTGGGGCTACATCATCTGATTCTGAGTCTGGCAAGTTATCAAACTTCAGCTCTTCAGATGAGTCTTCTTTTTGGATATTAGGGAACTTAGTGTCATCAAAAGTAACATTGACACTTTCCTTTACTATGTGACTGCCAACCAAGTAGACCCTGTAAGATCTTCTGGAATAACCAACAAAAATAGCTTCTTGTGCCTTGGCCTCAAACTTGCCACGTTTAACATTGTCATCTATAAGCACAAAGCATTTTGCTCCAAATACATGAAAGTACTTGACAGTTGGTTTCTTGTTGTTCATGATCTCATACGGAGTCTTCATTAAGTCCTTGTTGATTAAAGTTCGATTATGAGTATAACAAGCTGTATTAGCTGCTTCAGCCCAAAAGTACATTGGAAGTTTAGACTCACTTAACATAGTCCTTGCAGCTTCAATCAATGTACGATTCTTTCTTTCCACTACTCCATTTTGTTGAGGAGTTCTAGGGGCAGAATACTGTCTTGTTATTCCTTTATCAGCACAAAAGTCATTTAGGACTGCATTCTTGAATTCAGTACCATTATCTGACCTTATGGCTCTAACAGGGAATCTAGAATCCAGCTGAATCAACTTTATATGGCCAATCACCAGGTATGGGGTCTCATCCTTGGAATGTATGTATATTTTGAAAAGTCATCAACAATCACAAGTGCATATTGTTTCTTTGACATAGACATCACATTAACTGGACCAAACAAATCCATGTGCAGTAGCTGAAGTGGTTCAGTTATTGATGATGTGTCAGTGCCCTTGTGAGAAGCTTTATTTGACTTTCCTTTCTGACATGCCTCACACAGTCCTTCCTGTGTAAATTCCATCTGAGGAAAACCTCTAACCAATTCCCTCTTGACTAAAGAGTTCATGGTTTTGAAGTTAAGGTGAGACATCTTCTTGTGCCATAGCCAACTATCATCTGATGAAGCTTTAGCATAAAAACAATTAACTTCATCTTTGAATCCCGAGTTCAGATCAGCTATGAACAAGTCACCTTTCCTTACTCCTTGAAGAGCAGGCTTTCCATTCTTCTTGTGAAGGATCTGACACTTCTCTCTTTCAAAGGAAACAGCATATCCTCTGTCACAGAAATGACTGATGCTGAGAAGATTGAATTTCAGACCTTCCACAAATGATACATCTTCAATGATAACATTTCCATACTTCAAACAACCATATCCTTTCGTAATACCCTTGCTGTTATCTCCAAAGGTAACTACTGGGCCAGCTTTCTCAACCAAATCTGATAGCAGGGCTCTATCTCCGGTCATATGCCTTGAACAGCCACTGTCAAGAATCCACATAACACGGTTTACCTGTTTAACTCCCTGCAATATCAAATTGATTAGTCCTTCCTCGGAGCCCAAACTTGATTGGGTCCGGCATACTTAAAGAACTAGCCTTTATCAGGCAAAACATCATTTTTAACTAACACTACTTCAACCTCTTTCATAAAAGAGCGTTTCCATTTATAGCCAGCCTTAACACATTTCTGAGTGGGCTTAGGGATAAATGAATCCATTCTAGTCTTAGGAGGACTAGTAGTCTTAGCTCTAACATGCTTCTTATTATTAACATGTTGACGTGGAGCAGTCTTATCACTAGATACATGCTTACTATTAAAATAAGCATACATAACATTGAAAGCACAAGACATGCAATTAATCACACCACATGCTTTATGAGAAGAATTAACAGCAGGCATGTTAGTTCTACAGTTGTTTTGATCCAACTTATGGATATCTGATTTAGTCTTTTTAGTTGAAGCAACTTTGACGGGAATATCAGATATACACTTGTTGGACTGTTCAACTTCCAAAGCAATATCTTCTTCACGAATCTCCTCAGCAATAATGATAGAGTATTCATTTAGAGGATCTGCCTGGGACTCTTTACAGAAGGGTGTTTCAATACCCTTAAGCACATATGGAACACCCCTTCCTTCAGATCTGACTCTACAAGGGGAATTAATTCCAAGCAATCCAATAGCCTCATTATAATCATAACCTATACTGACATGATTACCAATAGCTTGTTGGTTAAAAATATCTTTAGCAGTCTTGCATGAATTATAATAGGCATTAGCTTTGGTATTAAGCACCTTATTCTTTTCTTTGAGAATGGTTTCCAGTTTAATATAACATTTAACCCTATTCTCAAGAAAAGCAATTTTCTCAGTAAGTTCATCCTGATTAACATGCACAAGTTTCAATTCTTTTATCTCCTTTTCAAGAGCTATGTTCAAAAGAATTATTTGATCATTTTCAGTGCGTGCACAACAAAGAGTACCACTAAGATGACGAATCATTTCAGTGTCAGTGAACTTTACCTCTGACATGTATCCAGATGAAGTGCTTTCCTCTTTAGCCATTAAAGCAAGGTTCCCAATCTCACCTGCTTCTTCATCACTGTCAGTGTCATCCCAACTCTTTCCCTCAGCAACATAGGCTTTCCCAATCTTGTTCTTCTTGCTAGAATCAAATGTGTTTCTAGTCACTTGCTTTGGCTTTCTGCATTCAGTAGCAAAGTGACCCAACTCATTGCAATTGTAGCATCTGATTGTGCTCCTTTCCACAGTTCCAGTTTTGTAGCCACCCCTTGTGCTACTTGAAGAGGAAGATCCACCTCTCTGAAATCTGGGCCTGAACTTAAGATTGGGATTCCTTTTGAATCTGAACTTCCCAAACTTCCTGACTATCAAAGCCAAGTCACCATCCTCCAGCTGATCAAGTTCCTCTAAAGAATAGAAGTCACCACCAGATTGATCAATGGATGTTAATCCATATTTAGCATCAATAACATTCATGTTAGAACTGGAAGATTGACCAGCCTTCACTTCCAGTCTCTGTGGGACTTCAGCAGCCAATGCAGTAGAAGTACTAACTATCTTCCCAGTTCCATATAACTCATCCTGTGGAATCTGCTCCAGCTCATTGGTCTTCAGAACACCATACAGTCTTTCCAAAGCAATCTCTCCCAGATTTCTTGCTTCTCTAATGGCAGATATTCTGTGCTCCAAATGACGTGGAAGAGTAAGTAGGAACTTCTTGTTAATTTCCTTGGTAGTATAGCGCTTCCCATTGAGATTCAGATCATTGATTAATTTGTTGTACTCTCAAAAACCTCAGAGATACCTTCACCAGGGTTTGATCTGAAATGCTCATATTGAGAGATGAAAATTTCCAGCTTATTCTCTCTAACTTCCTCTGCCCCTTCATTGATTATCTCTATAGTTTCCCAAATGTGTTTGGCAGTATCACAGTTTAGGACATGATTATGCATGACAGGTTCAAGACAATCAACAAGGATCAATTGTAGACAGGCATCCAAGGTAACATCCTCTTTTTCACCAGGAGTGTAATCCTTGGGATCCTTAGGGTACATCCTAGCAGCCCTAGTAACAATGTTATCCACTGTTATCTCTTCCTCAACAATCATAGGGACTATGGGACCATTCTTCAGCACATCAAAGTATTTAGGATTAGCAACTTTAAGAAATAAGAGCATCTTCTTCTTTCACATAGGATAATGCTCCTTGCTGAACATTGGGATTTTGACTGTACCCACTTTCTGTGTAGTAGACATCTTTTGAGATTTTTAGGAATAATAAAAAAATCAGAGTTTAAGAAAAATCTCAAAACAATTGGATCTTTGATTTGTATATCAATCAAAAGGCTCTGATGCCAATCGTTAGGTCCTGATAAGTTTGTAGAAGGGGGGTTGAATACAAACTATATCGTTTTATCGAATTTGTCCTTTTAAGATTTAACAATTTAGAACAAATTAATGCGGAATAAAATCTGAAACAATATTCAAGTTAAATAGAAACTCTATTAAACTTGAAGGGTGTTACAATTCTGATCACTGATTACAAAGAACTTGATAAAACAAATCTAGAATAAATTCGACAAGAATTTATCTATTTTTGTAATAAAAAGGGTCGAATACTAAAAAGTAGTTCGATATAAAATCTAGGGATTATGATCTGCTAGAAAGTCAAGGTAGTACAAGAGATACAATTCTTATGGATTAAATGTTTAAGAACAATCAAGAATTTAATTCTCCTGCAGAAATTGTGCTTGACAGTTTTGAAGTTATGAAGACAGAGGTATTTGATAATAAGCTGCTGTGTCTTTTTGTTCTTGTTAATGTCTTCTGTATCTTTAATTGAATGCACTGCCTTCTTAAATATATCATTGCTTTTCTCAAATGAAACCCACGTGCAACAATCCACTTGACAGTTCAGATTTTACACTAGGAAGACAAGCAGAAAAACAATGGTTTTACTCTTGCAAGACTCTCGGGAAGACAAGGAAATGCTTAGGAAGACTCTCGGGAAAACTAGGGATTGGCCTAGGAAGACTTTCGGGAAGACTCACCAGTGAGTCTTCCTAGCTTAAAAAACTAAGTCTTCCTAGTTCAATCCTAAGTCTTCCTAGTTCATTTTCATTCTAATTTAAATAATTAATTAAATAAATTATGTGTTAAATTAATTCTTCACAGAATTAAATTAATAAATAATATACTTAATAATATTAATTATTTATAAGAGAATAAATAGAATTAGTTGACTTCTTAAACAATTCCAGAATCACTTAAAACTTAGATAATTAACAAACACAATAGTACGTTGACACTCGATGCACTGTCTGGTTCATGAGTGACTAACGACAATGTTTGTTCTTTATCTATTTGACTTTAAGCAGTGATTCACTTCCTTCTCATTCAAGAACTCCGTAATCAGTATTTTTTTCTGTCACCACTTGAAATCTCCGTCACTTTAATAAATCCACTGAGCTTGAATACTTCATTGAGGCTTGATCAATAAATTGAGCTTCTTTCAATGTAGAATCACTTCAAGTCTGTAGATGACTTTAATCTTCATTCTTTGACAGATATAATCTTCTGAGATTCCTGTGACAATTTTGAATTATTACTTACTTATTACAGACTTGTTTAATGTTGAGTTAATTCCTTGATGTAAACAAATAGGCTTAAACATATGCCTTTCAGTTTGACAAGCAAATACTTCGAGGATAACTCAACTAACTAAGGAAACATTAAACTAATTAAAGTAAGACAGCGTAATAATATTAAATGCATTCTGGATCAGATATATATACATTTCCAGATTTCATAAATCAAAAAACAATTAAACTTTATACAATGAAGTTGCTCCTCTAGTGTGAGCTGATAGTTCTTTTGTTCTTTGCTTCAATCTTCAGTCCATTCCGATCTCACCTTCTTCAATCATTGGATCGGAGTTAGCAGCTTGATAATCAATCACTGATAGATAGTGCAGTGGTTCTCCAGGTTTAAGGATTGCTCCTTGGATGTGTCTTCCAATATATTCAACCTCTTGTCCCACTCCAGCCCACAACCATGCAATGTTAACATCTTTCTTGTTTAGCTTTGGCATGTTTGGTAGTCTGGAATGCACTTCCAATCCTCTTTCCACTCTCTTCCTATAGTAAGGAACATTCTCCATTAGAAATCTTCGTAGAGTGTCTGCTGCTTTGTCCTTCTCCGTTGATGTGAATCCAGTGGATCTAAGATACTTCTCAACTGAGATAGATAATTGCTTGGGTAGTCTCTCAGTTTGTCCTCAGCCAAATAGCAGATTCTGAACAAGTCATTCGCCATGAATCTAACCATTGGAGGATCTTCAGTAATCTCTAGACCGACTTTCATCAAGATCTCTTTAACATGCTCACGGAGCAGTTCATTCAGCCTTGTCGTCCTTTGAATATTGATGAGAATAGTCTGCAATTCTGTGTATGTCCTCTGTTCTAAAAACTTAGTGGAAATCACAAATGTACCTTTCTCCAGAAAATTTATCAATAAGCTCCAGGCACCATTTGCTTTAACCCCAGCTTTCAGAAAGATTATAGAGTTTCTCAATGCTGTGAAGTAAGTCTGATCTTCAAGATTGTCACTTCTGATGTCCTGAATGATAACTTCCACCTCAGCATTGTCGTTGACTTCTAATCCGTCTTCAACTCCGCAAAAGGTTTTATAAGCCATTTCCCATTCACTACCTTCTTTCTTTGCCAGATCTATCATCTTCTTCCTCCTCACTTCATTATACACCTTGAATCTCTTCAGTTAGTTTTTCACTCATTGCTTCCAAGGCAGCTTCTTCTTCAGTTAGTTTTTCTTTCTCAGCTTGCCTGGCATCTACTGCATCTCTCTGAGCTCTTATTGCTTCCAAGGCAGCTTCTTCTTCTGGTGATAGAGAATTTGCTTCTTCTTCCATAATATCCTCCCAGATTGGATGTTCAATGGGATGTGGATAATATGGCTCATGCTCCTCCTGAATTGGTTGCTCTTGCATGACCTCAAATTCCTCTTCACTCTCTTCTTCTACCTGTTCAAGTTCTTCAATCCAGTACTGTCTGATTGGAATAGCTTCAACTGTTTCCCAAACTCCCCATCCATCCTTAGTCATCTCTTTCTCCCCTTCTCCAACTTTCTCCCCCTTAGTTGAGGAATCCTCGACGAAAGCATCCTCAACATAAAAGGTAGTAGAAGGATTAGGTTGCTGATTTGAGGGACCAGGTTGTCCAGATTGTTGGTTCTTCAGGATAGTCCAGATAGATTGTACTCCGTCACTTTGGTTGTCCAAGAAATCCATAATGTGCTTATTCATTTCATTCATAGAAGCTAGCGACAGGTCAATGTCATCCAATCTTGAGTTGGTAGTCTTTTCCATGTGATCTAGTCTCTTGTTCAGCTTAGACTCCACTCTTGAAAGTGTATTCATTGCATCTTTTACCCGCGCTTGACCATCCCGGATAACCAGAACGTCCTCTTTCAAAGCTTCATGTCCCTGTGACAAAGCAGTTACTTCATTCATGAATCCATCTTTAAGTTCCCTGACGTCCATCCTCAACTCGACTAGTTCTTCTAATGCTTCCTTCTTTAAGGAGTCCACTGTTTGCTTCGTACCTGTTATAGTGCCAGATGCACTGCCAATGACCCTGAATGTTCTTCTGGAATCAGCTGCAGCCAAGTCAACCTTCTCTTGAATAGTCTTTAAAGAAGCATTGGCTTGAATAGAGGAGATCCCTTGGTCAAAGGAAGGTCGCAGTGGAACCTTGAATAGTGGATTTCCTTCTTTGTCACGAACTGTCATCTCCTTGAGGGAAGATTGAACTTGTAACTCTCTTTCTGTCGGTAACAGCAAATCATCAATATTTGGTAGGGTTAGGGTGTCACTCCTCACGTTTGGCTCTGGATGTACACTCAACGTTTCTGTTAGTGTTTCACTCATTTTACCTTTCCCGCTCAGGCCAGGTGTAGGTGTTTTTGTTTCACTCATTCCCTTTGTGCTGATTGTACCTGCAGAAGAAAACACCGTAGCCATCCTTAAGGAGGTCACCGGTGGTGCAATGGGGCTTCGCAAGTCCCCGTCCTTGGATAAACCAAGTTGCTGATCATCCGTGGATGATGTATCCTTTAAAGGATCTAGAGTTTGAATCTCTAGGGGGTTAGAAACAGGCTCTATTAACAGCAGAGATCCTGAACCTTCCCCAATAGTCTGTGAAGACTTTACCTCAGTTGACTCCTCAATGTTAATTGATTCATCGTCACCGAGTTGCCGATATGCACCTACGTCAGACCCTTTACCCGCAGGATCCAGATATGTTCCATCTGGGGAGCTAGGCAATGACCCTTTAGATTTTGCAGATAGGTCAAAGCCTTCTCTCGACGTCTGTGAAGACTCTTGGTTCTTAGAACCTTCAACCAGTGAACCTGACCGTAATATGGTCGGAACACCAGTTGCTTCCGTCAATTCTTCCTTACTTGATTCAGCTATTGGTTCAGATATAGCTTTTGTGAGCATTGCCCAATCAAAGTCGGAAAAATCTGTGAAGGGTTCTTTGGATGAGAGAAATGAAGTATCAACAGTTGCCTCGGTTTCTGTTCTTCTCCTTTTAGAGGAAGGCAGAGCTGTTGTTGAAGGGTGTATCTCCTTATGTGGTGCTGCTTTGGCACTATCTCCCTCTACACTCATGGATGTTTGTTTACTGGGTATAGCAGGGGAAGGAGGTTCGTTTATGGGTTCATTTGGCTCTTTCAAAGGCTCTTCGACCGTGGTTAGAGGTTGTGGGTTTGCAACCTCCTGGTCAGGAATGGCCACTAAGGGCTCTGGATCGACATCCATTGGTTGTGGTTCAGGAGCCAGTTCAGGTTCAGGAATGTTACCTTGATTTACCTGTTCCCCTGGGGGTAGAAGTGGTAGGGGCACCGTTCTTAGATAGTCTGTAGAACAGTGGGTACCCCTGGAAGATAGTTGTTCTTCCTAATGAGAGCGGTTATTGCATTGCTCTTCATTCTCATGCACTCCATGGTCTCCTCTTCGGCGAATGTCTCGCGCTCATCGTCTGTTAAGATATCATTGAGAATTAGCTGTAGGAACCTAGGATAGAAACAAAGCACATCATCATCTATGCTTGTTCTTTCATCCAGTGGTCCCATGTATAGAATTACTTGATCAATCAGTAGCCTTCCAATGTTCATATGCCTATTGTTGGAAATGGCAAACCCTATCTTTTGAAGGAATAAGGGAATACCATGCAGATTCGTTAGCTTGGCAGTAAAAACATGGATTAGGGTATGAAAGAAAAAGTTCCATGCCTTTGGCAAGTAATGCTTAAGGAACTCTCCCACAAAGAAGTTAGGTTGTTGACTTCTAATGAGAGTGAAGAAAGCATGTATTTCCTCAGTTGTGGGATCGGGAACATGGTTTTATGTTGGAAAACGAAGTATTTTGTTAAAGTCATGTTCCGTCACCCTTATTGTTCTGCCCCCTGGCACAACAAAACTAAAGGATCTCACATTATTCTCACTTGTATCCGTGGCGGATGTGTACAACGCAGTCAATTGATCGATGCAAAGGACCACGGGAGTACTCAAAGAATATGCCACTAATGAACGTGTGTTCAAAAACTCTGCCCATGCATGAAACTGTAAGTTCGTAATGGATTGCAAGTTTTGAAACGAGACATGATTAGTTTTGGTAACAATAAATTCTCCAGCCATTGTTTTTCAAATTTCCAGAAAATTTAATTTTAAACCAAAACTAATTTACCACTTAAATTTAATTAATTAATTCTAATTAATTAAACCCTTAACAAAATTACCCTTTTCTTTCTCAACCACACAAAGTCGAACACTATTTCTTTTGAACCCTAATTGTTAACTTTCAAATAATCACTAAACACTCAAAGAAATCAACTGATAAATCACTTAATTTCTTAAAGTTGAACACAGTTAACAAAGATCAGAGGTACAGAAGTAAGTTCGATAGTTTCTTAAAACAGATAAGAAATTGGAACCTCAATTGACTGTTAAACACAAAAACTTTCACTGTGAAATGAAATTACTGTGGTGAAAAGTCAAATTGAATGATTAAATCTTAAGAAACTCTCGAACAAAATGTTCTTGGATGTATGTATGTTTGTAAGTATTAGCTCGACAAAAGTCTTTCTCAGATCTGTAAATAATGAAGAGAAAAAGAACTAAGTGCTAGTTAAATACTTCTTAAAACTGACAGGGGTAAAATTGACTTTTCTGGTTCGATAGTTTTTTGAATGAACTATCGATAGTTTTCTGTGAGGGCAAAAGTGTCAACTGCACCTCGATAGTTTTTCAAAAACTATCGAAGGGTTTGAAAATGTGAATTTTAAACGCTTTTCAGAAAACTATCGAGCTCTCTCTCCCCTGAAAACTCAAAAACTATCGAACTGGTTTTCCTTTTAAAACCAGAAAAACTATCGAGTTTTTCTTTGTTGAAAAACTATCGAGGAGTTTAATTATTGAAAAAATTAAATCCTCCGATATATTTTCATTTGATTTCAAAAACTATCGAAAAATGTATTTCGATGGTTTTTCTTTTCCAAATCAAAACCTATCGAAGAGTAAATTCGATGGTTTTTTCCTTTTTACTTGAAAAACTATCGAATTTCCTAAAAATTCGAAATTTTTGCTTCTTTCCAATTCCTAAAATTTGTTCATGTTCTAAAAATCAGACTTTTTCATTTCCTGTCAAGTTTTAATTTTAATAAATCTTTTAAAATTTACCAAAATCAATTGTTAACAGAAAATTCACAATTTTCTTAGAATAAAATCAATTAAATATCATTGAGTGATATTAACCAATTAAAATCTAATGAATTATGCTGCATTAATTTACAATGTTAAAAACAAAGCAAATTAATTCAAATTAAATAGATGCTAAAATATTTAGAACAAATATTAGCACCTAAATAATTTTTAGAATTAATAACTAATTAAATGCCAGAAGATATATCATCCTTAATTATGACATAAAATTAGTACAATAATCCTAACTACGAGAATTGCTCCAGAAAATAAACTCACGAGTCCTAAGGATATAGAAATTCTTAAACTCATGTATTTACTAGGACTATCTGCAGTTACTGACTTCTAATCAAAATCAATTAGAAAGATTTAACATCCCAAGTTCACCAACCAGCTTAGAAAAAGTGGATTCATCAAGCGGTTTAGTAAAGATGTCTGCAATTTGATCCTCTGTGGGTACAAAATGTAACTCCACAGTTCCATTCATGACATGCTCTCGGATAAAATGATACCCGATGTCGATGTGCTTCGTCCTCGAGTGTTGCACTGGGTTGTTTGAGACTGCTATGGCACTTGTGTTGTCGCAAAATATTGGAATCTTTGTCAACAAAAGCCCATAGTCACAGAGTTGGTTTCTCATCCACAATATATGAGCACAGCAGCTACCAACAGCAATGTATTCAGCCTCAGCTGTTGATGTGGACACTGAATGCTGCTTCTTGCTGTACCAGGAAACTAACCTTCTTCCAAGAAACTGACAGCTTCCTGAAGTACTCTTCCGATCAATCTTACAACATGCAAAATCAGAGTTTGTGTATCCAATAAGATCAAATCCTGTATCTTTAGGGTACCAAATTCCAAGATTTGGGGTCCCCTTAAGATATCTAAATATTCGCTTAACAGCTATTAGATGAGATTCTTTAGGATCAGACTGAAACCTAGCACACAAGCATGTTGCAAACATTATATCTGGTCTACTTGCAGTGAGATAAAGTAATGAGCCTATCATACCTCTGTAGCCTGTGATGTCAACCTTCTTACCAGTTTCAATCTTATCAAGCTTAGTGGCAGTTGGCATAGGAGTCTTTGCTGTAGATGAGTCTTCCATTTGATACTTCTTAAGAAGATCCTTGATGTACTTGAACTGACAAATGAATATACCATCTTGTCTTTGGTATACTTGCAGTCCAAGGAAGAATGACAATTCACCCATCATACTCATTTCATAACGACTCTGCATTAACTTAGCAAATCTCTTGCATAGATCATCATTAGTAGAACCAAATATTATGTCATCAACATATACTTGCACCAATATCAAATCATTTTTATGCTTTTTGACAAAGAGAGTTTTGTCTACAACACCTCTTGTAAAATCATTTTCAAGTAAGAATTCAGAGAGTGTGTCATACCATGTCCTTGGAGCTTGTTTGAGTCCATAGAGAGCTTTGAATAGAAAGTACACAAAGTCTGCCAGTTTTGAATCCTCAAAACCTGGAGGTTGTTCCACATACACTTCTTCTTCTAACTCCCCGTTCAGAAAAGCACTCTTCACATCCATTTGATATACCTTGTAATTGGAATGTGCTGCGAATGCCAGAAACATTCTGATGGCCTCAAGTCTTGCTACTGGTGCATAGGTTTCATCATAATCTATACCCTCTTCTTGAGAGTAACCTTTAGCAACCAGTCTGGCTTTGTTTCTCGTTACAATGCCATCTTCGCCCAACTTATTTCTGAATACCCATCTTGTTCCAATAACAGATTTTCCCTTAGGCCTGGGTACCAGCTTCCAAACTTTCTTAGGTTCTGTTTCTGAAAGAAACCCAGAATAGTGACATTCATTTTGTGATGTTCTCCTAGTTCTTACTCCTGTGTCCGGATCACCAATGATCAAGTGAAAGGGATGATCTTGATGATTCTCCTTGTTCTAGATGTTGTGGAGTGTGACTAGTTGATCCTTCTCCTGCTCCCCTTGAGTTGTTGACGGTTTGATCTGATGATTATGTAGACTGACTAGTGGATCCTGTAGAATTTTGAGGATCTCCACTTTGGTCACCACTTTGTCCAGAATCATTATCATTATGATTATTATTAATAACTGTCACAACTTCAGGTTCTTCTTCATTGTCAGAGAGATCTCCTGATAGATTTTCAAATACCAAGGATTCAGAGGTCTCTCTTGTTTGCAGGAATGGTCTTTTGGTGTCGTCAAATGTTACATTAAAGCTTTCCAACACCTTCTTATCTTCAATCACATATACCCTGAAAGCCTTAGATTCCAGAGAATAGCCCAGAAAAATGCCTTCATCTGCTTTGGCATCAAACTTGCCAAGATGTTCTCCATCTTTAAGTACAAAGCACTTTGCACCAAACACATGAAAGTACTTCAGTGTTGGTTTCTTGTTGGCCATTAACTCATACGGAGTCTTTTCATGATCTTTGTTAATCAGGGTACGATTCTGAGTGTAGCAAGCTGTATTCACTGCTTCAGCCCAAAAGTAAGTGGGAAGTTTTGATTCACTCAACATGGTCCTTGCTGCTTCAACCAAGGTCCTGTTCTTCCTTTCCACTACTCCATTCTGTTGAGGAGTTCTTGGTGCTGAAAACTGTCTTGATATTCCTTTCTCTGAGCAGAAATCATTAAGAACTGCATTCTTGAATTCAGTTCCATTGTCTGATCTGATTGTCCGCACAGGTAGCTTAGCTTCCACTTCTATCTTCTTGATGTGATCAATGATTAGTTGTGTTGCTTCATCCTTTGATTGTATGAACAACACCCACGTGTACTTGGAGTAGTCATCCACCATCACCAATGCATATCTTTTTCTTGAAAGTGACATGACATTGACTGGACCAAATAAATCCATATGAATCAGTTGTAATGGTTCAGCAATGCTTGTCATTCCTTTGCTTCCATGTGATGCTTTCTTCGACTTCCCCTTTTCACATGCTTCACATAGTCCCTCCTGATTGAATTCCATCAGGGGCAACCCTCTCACTAACTCTCTCTTTACCAAAGAGTTCATAGTTTTGAAGTTCAAGTGTGAGAGCTTCTTGTGCCATAGCCAACTTTGTTCTGAAGATGCCTTACTGTAGAAACATGTAACTTCTCCTTCACTGGTAGAACTTAAGTCAGCTATAAACAAATTTCCTTTTCTTACTCCCAGTAGAGCAAGCTTCTCATCCTTCCTGTTTGAGATCAAGCACTTGTCTTTTCTGAAATCTATATTGTAGCCTTTATCACAAAATTGACTGATACTTAGAAGATTGTGCTTTAATCCTTCAACAACAGAGATGTGTTCAATGATGACATTCCCAATTTTCAATTTACCATATCCCATAGTGAATCATTTGATGTCATCTCCAAAGGTTACAATAGGGCCGGTCTTCTTAACCACCTCTGTAAGCAGGGACTCTTCACCTGTCATGTGTCTAGAACAGCCACTATCCAGAATCCACACGACCTTTGAGCTTTTAACCTTACCCTGCAATCACAGATTGATTAAGCGGACTTTGGTACCCAAAGTTGTTTGGGTCCTGAAGGTTTAGATACTTTAACAGGAGTAACATTCAACTTAGTCTTACCCTGTTTGACATTCATAGTATCTGTGGATTTAACATTACTAGTGCTATTGCTATTATCATTCATCAACTTAAAATAAGCATGCATGATGTTGTACTTACATAGCAAACACTCTTTCTTTCCACAGGGTTCATGAGTATCAGGCATGTCAGACATGTTATGCATTTCAGAAGTATTAGCAGTTTCTACTTTAACCTTTTTACATGCATGTTTAAGGTGTCCAGCAGAATTACAAATGGTGCACAACTTCCTAGATACAATGGGAGAATATGGAACCATTTCCGGATTAACAATCTTCTTCTTCCCATTCCTGTTCTTTTTAGCATTACTAACTAAGTTACCTACTTCAGTTTTAGGTAATGCAGCTTTTACTGAGCTCTTAGGCACCTTAGTCTTTACCTCTTTAACCTTCAACAAATCCTCCTCAGGCAATTCTTGTCTTATGAAAAGATCATCCTCATGAAAAAGTGGTGGAAAAGGCTTAACAAAAACTGGACAATCAACATTCTTAAGAACATGTGGAGTATTCCTTTTGACAACTAAAGGTGTCATAGGGAATTCCACTATCTTCTTACCAGCTTTCTTGTTATAGTCAAATCTTATAGCAGTTTTATTCTCTATGGCCTGAGTATCAATGATCTCCTTAGCTATTAGAGCGGAATTCTTAAAAGCATTCAGTTTCAAATCTAAATCTGAAATCTGCTTCCTGAGGATAGTCTCTATCTCATCATTACACTTGACCTTGTTTTCTAAGTACGCATTCTTTTGCTTAAGATCTTCTAATGTGACAGCTACAAGCTCTAGTTCTTCATTTTTAGATTCTAGATTTTTAATCTTAAGAACTAGTTTAGCATTTTCCATTTTTGATGCTAGCATGCTTGTGTGTACATTAAACAATTCTACACTAAGATCTTGCACAGTTTTCTTGTACTCAGAATTAGACATGTCAATTGTTGTTAAGATAGGTACCTGAGATAATTGCAGTGATTCCTCTGAAGAGTCAGCCATTAGAGCAAAATTTACATATTCCTCCTCTTCATCCGAATCAGTATCATCCCAGTGTTTTCCCTCTGCTATATAAGCTTTCCCTTTCTGCTTTCCAGACAATGCCTCCAGTTGCTATTTAAGCTTGGCATTCTCCTTCTTCAAATCCTCAATAGAATCTCTCTTTCCATAGACATCTTTCATGTCTCTTTCTTGACGAGGCTTCCGGCATTCAGTGGCGAAATGCCCTAACTCATTGCAATTGTAGCATCTCGATTTGCTTCTATCAATCATGCTAGTCTTGTAGCCTCCTTTAAAGCCAGTCCCTGGTGAATAATTGCTCTTCTGGAATCTGTTGGTTGAGCCCTTGAACTTATACTTAGGGTTTCTCTTGAAACGAATATGACTAAACTTTGCAGCTAAGTACGCCATGGTTTTGTCTTCCATCTGCTCAAGCTCTTCTAGGGTGTAGTAATCACTTTCATCAACACCCAGATTCACAGAATCCATTTCAGCTTCTATAATCACCTCCTTTCCAGCTCTAGAGGTTTGAACCTGAATCTCGGAAGTTATTGGTTCATCCACTACAAGTGCTGCTGATCTCACAAGTGCATTGTGCTTGTTCTCCACTGTCCCTTGTCCGTAGATTATCACTCTCTGTTCCTGTTCCATCTCATAGGTCTTCAACTTACCATAGATCATCTCTAGTGGCATTTTTGTGAAGTCAATTCTTTCCCTTATGGATGATGACTTGTGTTCTACATGATGGGGCAGCGTCATCATGAACTTCCTGTTTGATTCTCTCAGTGGATAGGGATTTCCTTTCATTGGCAATTCATTCAGGAGCTTAGTATATTTCTCAAAGACCTGAGTTATACTTTCTCCTGGAAGAGACCTAAAAGCCTCATACTGAGAAGTCAGGATGTCCAATCTGTTTTCCTGCACGTCTTCAGTTCCTTCCATTATCAAGTTAATGGTATCCCACATATGTTTCCCGCTTGTACAGTTCATCAACTGATAGCTCATTTCCTTGTCTGCGGAATCTGCCAATATCAACATCAATCCTGTATCCAATCGAATCAGTTCTTTGTCAGAATCTGTATACTCAGTTATATCCTTAGGTTGGGTGCCTTGAGGAATCCTGCTACCATCAGGAGCTGTAGATTCACTAACTTGTTTCATTGGTACAAACGGTCCGTTCTCTAATATGCCAATGTATAACAGATTTGATGCCTTGATAAATAACAGCATCTTCATCTTCCACAAACCGAAATCATCTCTAGTAAACGGGGGAACTTTAATACCAGCTGTTGTCTTTGGTGCACTCATGGTTCCTGAAAATTCCAAATTGTTTAAAATTCTAGAAATTGCAATTAAATGAAAAATTTTGAAAGTTAAAAAATTTGCTTCGAATTTTCACGCTACGTTTGATTTTGGTCACATTCACCGGATCTGATTTGTATGTCAATCAAGTAGCTCTGATACCAATTGTTAGGTCCAAAGTATCGTAGAAGGGGGGGGGTGTGAATACGATACTCACAAATAATTCAATTTCGTTCACGGATTAATCATTCAGTTCTATAACGAAATCAATCACACCAAATCAAACCAAGAGTCGGGGAATATATCTTTTTATAAATATAAACCTCGAGGGGTGCTACAATTTCTAATCCGTAGATTAGCTTCAATGAGTTTAAGGTTACACAAATTCAAAACAATGATCAAGTTCTGAACACTATTAATTCTCTGATAATTTCTCCGGCTCAATTCTCTCTCTCAGTAATGTCTCTGTGTGTTTAGCCTTAACTGAAGAAGACACCTTCTTCACTCTGTATTAACTGCAGTCTTGAATTGAAAAACCATCGAACCAAACTTGTAGAAACAATCTTGGCCGTTGGATCTTCATCAACCATACAAAACAAAACAAACTTTTCACCTGCTCCCTATTTAAAAACCATCGAATGGTTTAAATCAATTTACCATTCGATAGTTTTTAAATCAAAACTATCGAGTGCCAAATTGATTTACTTTGTTTTAAATAGAATTACCTTTAACACCATTCGATAGTTTTCACAATTGAAAAACTATCGAATTTTTTTTTCTTGTCTTTTGTCCTTTAGTAATTACTCCTGAGCTCCTTGGTGTTTTAGTTTTAGACTGTATCAATTTCTTCTAAGACGATAAAACAACTTGATCTTTTTAGTGCCGTCACCTAGTGCAACTGGTCTGGTTCACAGATGAATAACACTTGATCAATTCTTCTTTTATGTCTTCATTTCAGTGCTGCTGATAAGTCCTTTGTCGTTCTGGTTGCTTCGGTTAAATCACTGGAATCCCGTGGTACTTAACCCTAAATCATTCACATACTTCTCTCGTCTTGAAAGTCTTGTTTCTTTTGCTGTCACTGAGGCTTGAACATTTTCATGAACTTCTTTCCGTGACCTGTTTACGGACTTCAAGAATACATAACGTATTTTGATTTTTTGAGTTTACCTTTTCTTCTTTGATTCTGGATTCCTGTGCTTCTGTTAATATTATTGTCCGTCTTGTCCTTTGTTGAGTTGTAGTTATCTCTTTTACATCTTATGTTACATTATGCTTTACATTTATAACACAAGACAACTATAGATCATCAAGATTTCTTCATTTAAGCACTAAACAACCAAGAACTACACATTTACTAACACTTCTTGAAACTTAACCCAAAATCTTGACATAAATCAACAAGGGTTAGAAGGTATACCTCTCTTGAAGTGTGACAAACTATAACTATGGCTTGGGTAGCTTATAATGCTTGCTATATCCTTACAAGCTTGGATCTTTCAAGAAAACACAAAAAGAAAAGTTAGTCTCTACATACTTCTTGAACTTTGAATAATTATTTACCCAAGCTATACTTGATGGATGGTCTTGAAACCTTGGACATACCTTGGATATGACTAGAGAAAGCTTGGGAATTAATGGGAGGATTTATGGGGGTGTAAAAGTTGAAGAAGAGAATTTCTTCTCTTTTTCTTTCTTTTTAGGCCGAGAGCTTCTTCCAAGGGGGGGGGGGGGGGGTGCTTGCTTTTTGTTTTCTTGAAAGTGATATTGTGTTTGAGTGTATTATTGGGATTTATGGGTTGGTTGGTGGATAAGGTGTGTAAAGTAAGATTTTTAAGGATAAAAATCTACTTTTTCCATGTTTTAGGTAAGGTTGTCTCTTAACCAAATCCTAACTACCTAGTTGCTCTTTTTGTACTTCTAGTTGGTTAGCTAGTGCTTGGCTTGCATGGCTTGCATGGTACCTTGCATGTATAATATTTAACTTATTTGCCAATCAATACTTGTCACTTAATCCTTCATGCAAGTTTGAAAATTTTCCTATAAAAGTGTTTTGTCGCGTAGAGATTTCTATTACCATCCTTTAGCACTTGGTTTTTGATAATCTCTTTAAATTCCATATTTTCCTTGCCATGGGATTTAATTTATCCTAGGGCTTCCCTTAACCTCAATATCCCATGTTTTCATAAATATTTAATAGAAGGGAAAATCTTCGCATTCTGACGGCTATGGCACTTTCTTAATTCTTTGCACAATCAATACTACATTCTTAAAAACATAAATATTCCTTCATTCATATAATATGATCTCAAAAGTTCTCCATGCTTTCCACAAATCACTATTCATGATAATTTTAAAATATTACAAAAATCTGGGTTCTTACAGTATATATGTAAATCTCACACATGTTTCAAGAATATAACCATAATTAATTGCGTCGGTGGCAAAAAATTTGAATTTAAAAACGAAACTGATTTTACCGAATCAATTAATTCACCCACATTTTCCAACAAGGGAGCCTGTGCAAGTTCTCCAAAGAAAATGGCGGATTTCGGTGTTGTCTTTAAGTGCCATATATCTATCCAAACACGGTGAGCATTGTCAAAGTTACATGACTTTCCAAGCATATAGGCTCTTTTAAATGTATAATTTCCATCATCTGATAGAACTCACTTCAAGCAATCTCTTGGGAATCGTAAACTCAGGGGAATGGTCATAATACAGTTGAACGTCTCTTTTGTTGAAGTCTCAAGGAGCAACTCGTATTTTCATTCAGCTTTGTCAAAAATCAATAAGATCACAAACTAAATAGACAGTGTCACTTTTTGGAGTCAACATGAAGTTTCCCTGCTTGTCTGTAACCCATGCATCCTCCCAAATATTGATATTGCATCCGTTACCTACCCTCCAGCATGCTCCTTCTTTAACCAAAGATTTGACTCCCCAAATGCTCCTTCACGCATAGCTACCATTCAACCCCAAATAGGAATTCAAAAAATTACTCTTGGGATAGTACTTACTTCGAAAAACTCGTCCGAAAACAGATTCAGGCTGCGTAACTAATCTCCATGCTTGCCTTCCCAAGAGTGACGTGAACACACTCAAATCTCAAAAACCAAGACCCCCGACACACTTCGGATTGCACATTGAGTCCCAACTTTGCTAGTGTAACTTACGCTTGGATTCAGATTGGCCCCACCAAAAATTCCTCGTCATATTTATGATTTCTGCAATCACACCAGTCGGAATTTTATTGATGCCCATTATGTAAGTTGGTATTGCTTGAATCATTGATTTGATCATAGTTTCTTTTCCTGCACGAGAGAGGAGTTTTTCCTTCCACCCTTATATTTTCTTCCAGATTCTATCTTTCAAAGCCGCAAAAATTGCCTTCTTTGATCTCCCTATGATCGTGGGAACACCCAAGTATTTTTTGTGCTCATAAACCAACTTCATTTTCAAAAAATCAGTCAGATCTTCCTTGATAGTTTCTGCCACTCCTTTGCTAAAGGACACCTCCGATTTATCATAATTAATCTTTTGTCCGGAAGCTGCTTCGTAATTGTTGAGAATATCAACTATCTTTGAGCATTCCATTCGGTTGGCTCTAGAAAAGAGTAAGCTATCGTCTGCAAAATATAGGTGAGAGATAATTGGCCCATCTGCTAGCACGAGCTCCATGAACAGTTCCTTCAGCTTTTGCCTTGTTCAGAAGACCTAAGAATGCATCAGCAATCATGATAAAAAGATAACGTGAGAGAAGGTCTCCTTGACGGAGACCTCGAGACGGATTTACCTTACCACAAACATAACCATTTATGATGAAGGAATATGATACTGATGATACACAGCTCATTACCACCTTAATCTAATTCTCTGCAAAAACCAGGGGCGGATCCAGCGTGGTCCGGTTGGGGCCATGGACCCCACTTGAATTTTAAAAAAAAATTATCTATATGTATGTATGTAATTTAAGTATATAACATCTTAGTAGCATATGTTTGGGGCCACATAGATGCAATGTGTCAGTTCATGTATAAAGAAAACAGAACACATGAGCAAAAATGGGCTTAACACAACGTAGTTCTCCATAGTTATAAACATATTTCAACAAAATAAATTATATGTATAACTAAAAATGATATTTTAATATATAAAAATGTCACATTATCTGATTTTGCTTAAAGTTGTTAAAAAATTGGCCCCCCTTCACTCGACTCCTGGATCCGCCACTGGCAAAAACCCATCTTTTTTAACAATTTTTCCAGGAAGGTCCATTCTACTCTGTCGTAGCCTCATAGGCTTTGCTCATGTCTAGTTTTAGAGCAATTATCCCTTTACGACTCCTGCTTCTTTACTTCATCGTATGGAATAGCTCAAGTGCAATGAGAGCATTGTCTGTAATCAGTCTGCCCGGTACGAATGCGCTTTGGTTTTCAGATATTATTCTAGGCATGATTAAACTCAGTCTCTTTGCAATGGATTTAGTGGCTATTTTAAGCAAAACATTGCATAAAGCAATGGGCCGAAATTCTGACATGTGCTTAGGAGTCTTAACCTTCGGGATCAGCACAATATTCGTCTTGTTCACAGATTCAGGAGAGTGAAGGCCATAGAGAATGTTAAAGACATGATTGGTTACTTCATCACCAATGATATGCCAGAATTTCTGATAGAATATGGCATGCACCCCATCTGGCCCCGGGGCTTTCAAGGATGCATCTCAGAAATTGTTTCAAACACCTCATCTTTAGAGAATGGTCTAAGAAGGTAGTCATTGTCTTCCTGAGTGATCACCGGCTGTGTTAGATATAATTGCTGACGTTTGTTTATCAGTGTTTAAGCAACAGGTACTGACCAGAGTTTATCAGAAGCCGGTCAGAGTTTAATTAAACTCTGACAGGGTGAAGAGTTTAAAGGAAGCCGGTCAGAGTTTATTTAAAGTCTGACAGGGTGTTAGTTGAATTAGCTGTCGGTGCTGAATTGAAGATTCTAGAAGCAATATATTCTGAAGATGGAAAGAAGCAGAATATATTGATACAGCTAAGGAAACAGAATAGAAGATAAGAAGCAATCCTTAATTGATATCAATTGTATAGCTAATTGTTAGGAGTATCAATTAGATAAGGATTGTATGTAACTGTGTACTATATAAACACAGATAGGTTATCCCTAGAAGGAATGCGATCATTGAATATATTATTCTTGTAACCTAGAAGCTCTTTGTGATTCATTAACATCACTAAGAGAGAATTATTTAATATAATTCAGTTTGTTGATTTACAAACCTGTGTTCTTAATTGTTATTCTCATACATATTTGATTATATATTGTGTATTCGGCCTAACAATTGGTATCAGAGCCAAGGCTGTTTAATATATACAGTTTTACGATTCAAACACAGTTATAATCATGTCTGAAGAAAATCAAACTGCTCCCAAGGCTGAACAGGTTAAGCCTAATTCTGTGAGTCGATATGAAACAATCAGGGTTCCAATTCTCAGGCCTGTAGAGTATCCAATTTGGAAGGTGAAGATGACCATGTTTCTGGAGGCTACAGATCCAGAATATCTTGACAGAATACATGATGGTCCTCATATGCCAACTAAATTGTCCCCTGTTGTTGATGGTCAAGAACAAAAGACTGTTCCAAAGGAAAAGAAAGATATGACTCCTGAGGACATCTCATCGATTGCAAAGGATGCAAAGGTTAGACATCTTCTCCACAGTGCTTTAGATAATGTTATGTCTAACAGAGTAATTGGCTGCAAAACTGCCAAAGAGATATGGGATGCTTTAGAAGTCAGATGCCAGGGAACAGGTGCTATTAAGAAGAACAGAAAGACAATACTCACACAGGAGTATGAGCACTTTGATTCAAGACCTAATGAAACCTTGACTGAGACTTATGACAGATTTTGCAAACTATTGAATGATCTGTCTCTGGTTGATAAAGAATATGAGCTTGAAGAGTCTAATCTCAAGTTTCTGTTATCTCTACCTGAAAAGTGGGATCTAAAGACAACCACAATAAGAGATAATTATGAGCTTGCTGATACAGATCTTGATGAAATCTATGGGTTATTGAAAACTCATGAACTGGAGATAGAACAAAGGAATAGAAGATTGAGTAAAAAGACAAAATTTGTTGCTCTCAAAGTCGAGGAGAAGCCCATTAAGAAGGAATCATCAAGGAAGAAAGCCAAGGGAAAGGCTTTAGTCATTAAATCTGAGAGTGAGTCATCAAACACTGATGATGACTCAAACTCTGATGAAGCTTCTGACTCTGAGGATGATGAAGAACAGATGATGCAAATGGCTGCATTAATTGTGAAGACCTTCAAGAAGATGGGATTCAAGAACTTCAAGAAAGGAAAGAGATTCTCAAGGAAAGATTCAAACTCTGATAAGAGAAGTTTTAGAAAGTCTGATGGAAGGGAGACCAAGTCTGGCAAGAAGAATAAATCTGAAATCCAGTGCTACAGGTGTAAGGAGATGGGTCACTATGCCCCAGAGTGCAAGAAAGGCAAATCTGAGAAAGCACTCATCTCTAAAGGCAAAGACTGGGCAGATACTTCAGACTCTGATGATGGAGAAAATTATGCTCTTATGGAAACTGTCAGAGATGAGACTGAATCATCTGAAAATAAGGTACCCCTAACTACTTATGCTTATGATACTGATAATATATCTGAGTTAAGAGTATATCTGAAAAGTGTTCATGTTAGCTATAGGGATCAGACTTTAGAGAATGAGAGAATTAAAGCTGAGAATCTTAGTCTTAAAGATAGAAACAAGTTTCTTGAAGGAGAACTTGAAAATATGAAGCAGATTCAAAAAGAAAGAGATGATGCTGTTTATGTAGAACAGGAGTTGCTGAAAAGATATAGGCAACTAGAATCTGATTTAGAGAAGGAAAGAAAAATAATCAAGACTTGGACAGATTCTGGAAGAGACACTCATCAAGTGTTTCAGACTGATTCTGTAGGTTTAGGTTATTGTGAAAATGATGAACTTAGGTTTAAAGACAAGGTTAAGGTAAAACCACAACTTAAACCTGTGAAATTTGTTCCAGAAGCCAATAAGTTAAAATCTGTTGTAATAAGGGAAGCTGATAAGGAATCAGATGAAGCCTGTGAAAAACAGGAAAATATTATAACAGAAAATCTTATGGAAGTAGAAGCTGTAAGAAAGCCAGTAAAAACTTGTGATAAACAGGTTAATGTTGGCTTGATGACAGGAAAACAGTTCAATCATAAGTTGAAAGAGGTAAAATCTGCCATGAAACCTAAAGGATCCAAGAAAAATAGGAATGGAAAAATAGGCATAAATAACAGAAACAATCATTTGCCTAATGCTGGTGCTTCAAGGAAAACATGTTACAATTGTGGAAGTTCTAATCATCTTGCTAGATTTTGCACTAAGAACAAACATATTAATTCTTTATCTTCTACATCAGGAGTAAAGAATGACTATGTAAGGGTTAAACCACAAACTTTATGCACACACTGTGGGAGCACTTGGCATTCCATTTATACTTGCAAGAGTTATCATGCTATTTATCACAACTATTATGAGCTAAAACCCAATCTAAAGTGGGTTAGAGCAAACTCTGCAAGTGTAAAGTCTGACAATGTTAGTTTAAACTCTGTTGATAGTAATTCCGCTGCAAAAACTAACACTGTTAAGAAAGACAAAGGATCCAAGCAAGTCTGGGTCCTTAAAACTAACACTTAGTATTGGTTTGTGATTGCAGGGCATAAGAGAGAGCAAACTTATCTTGGACAGTGGATGCTCAGGACATATGACTGGAAATAAAGCCCTGCTATCAGACTTTGAGGAGAAGGCTGGCCCAAAGGTTTCCTATGGAGATGGCAACATAGGACACACTCTGGGATATGGCAATATCAATCTTGGAAGTGTCATCATCACAAATGTAGCTCTAGTCTCAGGACTCAAGCATAATCTGCTATCTGTGAGTCAAATCTGTGACAGAGGAAACCATGTAGATTTTCATAGTGAATACTGTGAAGTTATCAGTAAATCTACTGGAAAAGTTGTTCTAGTTGGACACAGGCAAAACAACATTTATGAAGCAAGTTTGGTAACAAACTCTGATGGAAAAATAGTGTGTCTGACTGCTAAAATGTCAAATGAAGAGAGTTGGAATTGGCACAAGAAGCTCTCTCATCTCAATTTGAACAACATAAATGAGCTTATTAGAAAGGATCTTGTAAGGGGACTTCCAAAATCAATACTCAGTCTAGATGGCTTATGTGATTCTTGTCAAAAAGCCAAGCAAAGGAAGTCATCTTTCAAGAGCAAATCTGAATCTTCAGTAGTGGAACCTTATCATCTTCTACATGTTGATCTCTTTGGACCAGTGAATGTGATGTCCATGGGCAGAAAGAAATATGCTCTAGTAATTGTTGATGAATATACTAGATATACATGGGTGTATTTCTTGTCAAAGAAGGATGAAACTGCTCAAACTCTGATGGATCATGTAAATCTACTGGATAAAGGATCACAGCACAAAGTCAAAATTATAAGGAGTGATAATGGAACTGAATTCAGAAACTCAATTATGGAAGCTTTCTGCAAGGAAAGAGGAGTGAAACAAGAATTTTCTGCACCTGGAACTCCACAGCAAAATGGTGTAGTTGAAAGAAAGAACAGAACCTTAATTGAAGCAGCCAGAACTATGCTTGAAGAAGCAAAATTACCAACTTATTTCTGGGCAGAAGCTGTTCAAACTGCTTGTTTTACTCAAAATGCTACACTGATCAACAAGCATGGGAAAACACCATATGAGATGGTGAAAAATAAGAAGCCAAATTTAAAATATTTTCATATATTTGGATGCAAATGCTTTGTGTTGAAGACTCATCCTGAACAGTTGACAAAGTTCGAGTTAAAAGCTGATGAAGGAATCTTTGTTGGCTATCCATTGTCGACAAAAGCATTCAGAGTTTACAATCTAAGAACAAAGGTGATCATGGAATCCATACATGTGTCATTTGATGACAAGAAAATAACTGGACTTGATGACTTAAATGGATATGATCAACTGCGTTTTGAAAATGAAGGATTATTCTCTGATGATGTAAACTCTGATGAAGCAGTACCGACAAACTCTGATGAAGCGGTTCTGACAAACTCTGACGAAGCATACTCTGAACCTCTACTGGTAAATACTGGAGAAACTGGAAATTCTCAAATTGAACAAAATAGAGAACCAGTTGAGGGGGAGCGTGAAGAAGCTCAACAAGACACAGCAAGTGAGTCAGTTGAGGAAACTGATTCAAACTCTGACAGTTCAAACTCTGAGCCATCCAATTCAGGGGGAGCCTCAGATACTTCAGAAAGTCAACATATGAATCAGGAGAGCATGGATCAAGGGGGAGGATCCAATAATGATGCAAGAAACCACTTACCAACAGCAAGAAAGTGGACACAGGCACACACACCTGATCTCATAATTGGAGATCCTGATGCTAGTGTGAGAACTAGAAGTGCAACAAATAATGAGTGTCTGTATCATGCTTTCTTGTCTCAAACAGAACCAAAGAAAGTGGAGGAAGCTCTTCAAGATGCTAATTGGATTACAGCAATGCAAGAAGAGTTAAATGAATTTGAAAGAAATGAAGTCTGGACACTTGTACCTAGACCAAAGAATAGATCAATTGTAGGTACAAAGTGGGTTTTCAGAAACAAGACTGACAGTGAAGGTGTGATTACAAGAAACAAGGCTAGACTTGTGGCTAAAGGTTATTCACAACAGGAAGGAATTGATTATGATGAAACCTTTGCTCCAGTTGCAAGATTGGAGGCCATAAGAATTTTTCTGGCCTATGCTGCACACAAGAAGTTTAAAGTCTTTCAGATGGATGTAAAGAGTGCTTTTCTCAATGGGAAGCTTGAAGAAGAAGTGTTTGTTGAACAACCACCAGGATTTGTAGATCCCAAGTATCCAGATCATGTCTACAGGCTTGACAAGGCATTATATGGACTAAAGCAAGCACCAAGAGCATGGTATGAAACTCTTGCTCAATTTCTTTTAGAAAGTGGGTTCACAAGAGGTACAATTGATAAAACCTTGTTTTATTTCAATTCTGGTGATGATTTGCTTTTAGTTCAAATTTATGTAGATGATATTATTTTTGGATCTACTAATGACAAACTCTGTAAGAAGTTTGCAAAGCTTATGCAATCCAGGTACCAAATGAGCATGATGGGAGAGCTTAGTTATTTTCTAGGCTTACAGGTCAAGCAAACAGATGATGGGATTTTTATCAATCAAGCAAAGTATACCAGAAATCTTCTAAAGAAATTTGGTATGCTTGATAGTTCATCTGCTACAACTCCCATGGCTACAGCAACGAAGCTAGACAAAGACACAGGAGCCTCAGTAGATATGACTAACTACAGAGGAATGATAGGGTCTTTACTGTATCTTACTGCAAGTAGACCTGATATCATGTTTGCAACATGTCTTTGTGCAAGATTTCAAGCAGATCCCAGAGAGCCTCATCTAACAGCTGTAAAAAGGATTTTCAAATACCTCAAAGGAACCATAACCCTGGGTTTGTGGTATCCTAGAGAATCAGAGTTTAAGTTAATTGGTTACTCTGATGCAGATTTTGCAGGCTGTAAGATAGATAGAAAAAGTACAAGTGGAAGCTGTCAATTTTTAGGTGACAGATTGGTTTCTTGGTTCAGTAAGAAACAGAAATCAATTTCTACATCCACAGCAGAAGCAGAGTATATAGCAGCTGGTAGCTGTTGTGCACAGATTCTATGGATGAAGAATCAATTGCTGGATTATGGTTTGAAGTACTCTAAAATACCTATTTTCTGTGATAACCAAAGTGCTATTGCTATGACAGGTAATCCAGTCCAGCACTCCATGACCAAGCACATCAGCATAAGGTATCATTTTATCAGGGAACATGTGGAAGAAGGAAACATTGAGCTTCATTTTGTGTCTACAGACCAACAACTTGCAGATATCTTCACCAAACCTTTGAGTGAAGCTACTTTTACAAGATTGGTAAATGAACTTGGAATGATCTCTGGTTTTGACTAGAGATACGGGTTAGACTCAAAAACTATACATTGTTTGCTTTTATGTTCATGATTTCTTACATGTGTTAACTATTATGTGCACCAGCATGTTAAACTCTGATGGTAAACTCTGTGAAGTGTCAGTCATACTCTGTCGGTTAAACTCTGATGCTAAACTCTGTTAGTGATAAAATGTTGGTCATACTCTGATTGTTACAGTTAAATGTTATACTCTGATTGTACTTTTGTCTGAAACATATGGACCAATGAAGAAATTTGTATGAAGCATAATTCTCAGTAAGTAACTGTAAATCCTTAAGAGTTGTATAGATTCTGATCTCAAATATGTGCAGTAAGTTAACACAGCATGATACTGTCTCTGTATTTATACCATCTCTTAGTTTATTGATCCTATACACTGAGTCTGTATTAGCTGTTTGCATTTTCTCTCATAAATTAATTGTATTAACTGATGAAAAGTCTAAACTCTGATTATTAATTGCAAATAATTCACCCTCAAATCAAAAGATGCCAAACAGAGCACAAATTCCTTTGAGATCATGTTGAGCCTAGGAAGATCCAGGAACTTATTGTATGAAATAAGGGCTAAAATCTTTGATTTTTGGTGACTAGTGCCAACCACTGATTACTGGAAAAAAAAAAAAAAAAAAACAAAACAAAACAAAATATATATAAATATATATAAAGGGGGTGAAGAATAAAAGACATATCCAAATGAAAGGATATCAGTATACAGAGTTTAGATATAAAATCAGATTTTATGTTATACATGAGAGTTTAGGCAACCAGTTTTTACTGATTTAGTTTGTGGATTTTATGCACTTTGAGATGATCTAAATATTGATTTCGGTAAACTCTGCTATTGCACACACATATTTTCACACCTGTACAGTTTGAGAAAAGAGTTTATTGACAAAGAAGGACAAATGGTAAACACTGATGTATTGTGTGACATATGCCGAGGTAACTTTGTTTTAATCTTTGATGGTTAAACTAATTTCTTTGTTTCAGACATTTTATAATTTTGACATTAGACATTTGTTTTTCGAAAAAGTATGATTGGTAACGAATCTATTTTGCATTAAACAGAGAAAAGAAAGAGTGTGTTTTGATAAGACCTGATGGTGATTAGTAGCGCTGATGAGTATGTTAGTTTATTGTTTAAAGTGATATCATTTCTTTCACTTTACAATTACTATGAGATACTGATGACTGTAGTTCTGATAATTCATTTATGATTATACATTCATCATAATATTAATACTGATATGTAAAGCAAAACAATGGATCTTTTTCATTAATTGATTCAAACTTTGTTTACATTCAGACAATTTCATACTCTTGTCTAGCTACTTGTTCGGTTAGCTGGTCATTATACCATCTGGGATTTCCAAGGCTTGACAACCCCCTAATGTTGAATCATCATCATCATCCTCTCGAATTCTCTTTCTGGTTTGCAGCTTGCAGGATTCCAAGACGAATTTCTTCTTCGAACCCTTCAAGTAGCTCTGATAAAAGAGCATCATACAAATCTCCACAGCTTGATCATCTGCAAGGATGGGCACATCATATGGACCAGGACGAATGATGTACACATAAGGATTGGAGATAGGTCCTTCAGCTATTTCATCATCAGCTATGAGACCTTCATCATTCAGAAATGACAAAACAAGAAACTCATCAATAATATAGTTTTCTTGTTGACGCCAGTTCATATTCAAGAATGCTTCTACATCCATGAATTCAAAGGTTCCTGCCATTTGATGTATGGTATTTTTTTTTAATATATGTATTGCCTGTTGTTACAATGCTCCAACTTTTATAGCATCCAACAGGGCAACTGAAAGGTTTTGCTTGGCTCGAAGCTATGGGGACAGTAAAGTGCGGAGTTCCAAGACAGTCATTATTCTTCTGACTGTTGAGCTCCTTCGTACTTAGTTATTATGTTTCTGAAATATTAAAATCGATAATTTTATTATTATTGATTTTTTTTCCAATAAGCGGATATGTGATGCAAGGTGTCTCCTCGTCTGCACGTGTGTATTGGAAGTTGTTCAATACAGCTGTCAGCGTATGCACGTTTGACATGTGTCCCACTCACATGATTATAGGAGTAAGACAGTTGTGTATTAATGATTAAAAACTCTTCAGTTTTTAATCTTCAATTTTCTTTTAAATACAATACACACATCTTCAGTTAAACTTTTCACATCTTACTCATACACATCTATTATCACACACACATATTCACAAACACCTTTCTACACATAAACTCTGTTAAGCTTTCACATCGATTACTTGTTCTTTCTTCAAAATCTTCTAATGGCAACCACAGCTTTCGTTTCGTCTGGGTTAGAGTTCGTTCCAAACAACTATACCGCACCACTAAACACTGCAAACGCACCAGAAGCATTTCATATGATTCAAAAGTTTCTTGCTCAGTCAGCGATTGGGCGTGCTTTAGTTGAACCAGCCAAACTTTCTGGTTTACAAATCAAGGCGTTCTGGGAGACAGGGATTTATGATGATGGTGGTGAAACTGGGAACCCATCCATAATCTTTGAGTTTGAAGAAACAGAGTATGTTATTACTGCTGGTACTATTCGAGCTGCAATGGGGTTTCCTGAGTATCCTTCCTACACTGTTGGAATGGGTGATGAGGATTTAATCCGAATGATGCGAGAGATTGGCTACTCTGGGCCATTGACAAAGATTGGGCAACTCAAAAGGCCGTTTCTGCGCAAGGAATGGAGTTTCTTCTTCGATTGCATCACCAGGACATTTGGAAAGAAATGCACAAATTGGGATGCTATTCCCACAGACAGTCTGCAAATCGGGTATTCTTTATTATATGATAATCATTTTGATTTTGCACGACTTGTTTTGACTAACTTAGGGGAGAAGATGACAGAGAATAGAGGAGTTGTTTATTTTTCTCGATTCTGTCAGCTTTTGGTTTCTTATTGTGTTGAAGGAGAAAATGTAATTGAAGCAGATGTTTCTTGTTTTAAATTACATAAGAGGGTATTTACTGATCTAGTAAATAAAGATATTAAGAAAGGAATTGTTGGAGACCTTTTGCTACCTGCTTCTGTGCAACAGTTTGTGGATGCTCAAGTAAATCCACAAACACAAGCTGAATCTCAACCAGAACCTTTAAACACTGAGTTACCTCCATCAACTTCTGTTAAACCTGCAAGGGGAGGTAGGACTAAGCATGTTGGTACTAAACCTGCCAGGGTTGCTAAGTCATCTACTGAAGCTGGGGTATCAAGACCTGGAGAGATACCTGAGAAGACAAGGCTAAAGAAAAGAAGAGCCAATAGGGCAAAGTCTGTTGTTGAAGCCTCAGAGACTGAAACTGATGAAGAAACTCTTCATCAGAGAAAAAGAAGACTAGTGGCTGCACATCTTTTTGGTGCTATAAATGTCAACATGGACAGAGTTTTTGAGGAAACTGAAGCTCCTGCATCAGAGAATGAGGAGATTGTCACTGAAGCTGTTCCTCAAGATACTCCTGAAATTGTTGTTGAGGAGGATATTTTAAATGCTGATGAGGACAGAGTGTTTGTAAACACTGAAGCTCCTGAAGTGTTTGTTCAGGAGAATGCTGCAAATTCTGAAGCTGTCAATCTAGACAGGATCTCTAATGAAGCTAATATGATGGATTTGGATATAGAAACTCCTACATCAATGGCTAATGATGTAGTTGAGGAAGCTGCTACTCATTCTGATAGCAGAGTTTTTGATTTTGAAGCACACACCTCTATCCATTCTGATCATTATACAGAGGGTGTGGAAGCTGATCAAGTAACTGATCAGGTAGAAGATTCTCTGGCCACTCACACTGAAATTATTTCTTGTGATCTTGACAAAGGTGAGGAGGTTAATCAGATGATAAAAGTCACAGAGACAATTCTTGAAGAAGCTGTGATAGAAAAGGAACAAGAGGCTGCTGATGAGCTAAACTCTGATATTCCTGAAGCTGTAGAAGAGGAAAAAATTGATGAAGCTGCACAGTTTACTGCTGAAAATATTCTTGTTGAAAATGAAGCAGACAATAATGAAGAAGCTGGAAATGATGCTGAGGGTTCTCATTCACACCCTAGTATTCAAGTTTCATTGGCTGATGATGTTAATAGTGATGAAGCAAGGGAAGTCAATAGACAGACCAATGAGCATTTCCAGAATATGTACTACAACAATTGGGCTGATGCAGATTGTGTCTTCTCAGCACAAAGGGCTGCAGATTTTCTATCTGATTCTGTCAAGAAGATCTCAAATACTGATGTACTTACAAGCTTACAGGCAACTGTTGTTCAAGTCAAATCTCTTAATAATAGATTTGATGAGAATCAACAGATGTTTACAAATCTTAGGAATGAATTTTCTATCAGGGATACAACTTTGAAGCTTGACAGATCATTTTACTCTACACAATTCAAGCAGCAAGCCAAGGATTCTGAGGAAATCAAGAAAAGGCTTGGAAAAGTTGAGGAGAATCAGGCTGAAATGTCTACTCAGTTGAATTCTATTTCTACTGCCATTGAATTGCTGACATCAATACTACTTTCTGATGATGTCAAAAAGGGGGAGAGTGTACCTAAAGACAAATGCAAAGACACTCAAGCTCTGAGACGGAGGGATGATTCTACTGATGGGGGAAGCAAAGAAAATAAAAGAAAGATTTTTGCTCAAAGGCAAAGCAGGAAAAGAGTAAACTCTGAAAGACAAATAAACTCTGACAAGATAAACTCTGGTGGCCAATCTACTTCAAAACTCAAGAGTTTAGTTGTTTCAACTAATCCATCTACTGATGAAGAGATTGCTGCTAAAATATTCATGAAAGAGCATGGAAAGAATGCTACTATTGAAGATATCCAGGCTGAAGAGCAAATGCTTGCTGAGGAACACAAGAAAAATCTTGAAGCTGGAATCTACAGGAAAAAGGAAATCAAGGCTCCTAGAAAGAAAGAAGTTGGTATTTCTATCAAAGAGAATACACAACAGAGTATACAATATACAAGGAGACCTGTGATTGGAAAGTCTGATAAGGGTAAAGGCATAATGATTGAAGAGCCTAACCTAGAGAAGGAAGATAATTCAACCTCTGACATTGCTCAAGTTGAAACAAGATTAGCAAAATCAACCTCTGACGCTGCTCAAGTTGATGTTTCTATTGAAGAGATGACAACCTCTGACGTTGCTCAAGTTGTACAGAAATCTACACTACTTCCAGGATTCAGTAAACCAAAGATTCTTGAAGACTTAAAGCTTGAAGCTGTAAATTTCTCAAAAACCAGAACAGTATTGGGAAAAGAAGCCTATGATAAATCTGGATTGGGTTCACACAGAGAGAGAAGAACAAATAATAGATCTCAAGACAACATTTCACTGGCAGAATCTGGTGTTATTAGTCAAGAAAATCTTGATATGCTAGACTCTGTTCAAATGATCTTTCATAAGGTGTTGAAGAAGGAATTTTTGTTGTACTTTATGAATGATGGAAGAGTTTATAAGGTTGCAGAGTCTGATATAAATCTCAAATCTTATCAAGAATTGGAGTATGTTCTGTACTTGTTAAAAGTCAAAAATAGAAATACTCACAATGCTGCTTCGGTTATCAGAGAAAAGATGCTAAGATCGAAGATGATGCTTGGAGGAGGAGTATCAAGTGCATATATTCCAAAATACAGAAATGCACATGGAAAGATTGTTGAGATGAAAAGAAACAGTGCTAAGTTCAGAACAGCACTGGGTACAAAAGTTCTTGAATTCAATTTAGAATCTGATAAAGCTTATTATATTAAGCTAGGGAATGAGATGAGGAAGAATTCCATCTATTCTCTGAGAGCTGCAATTTATCAGACTGGAGAATTTGATCCAGAATTGAAAGAAGTGAAGAAGATCATGGTGGAAGAGCTAGAAAGAGCTGAAAAGAAATTGCTATCAGACTATATCAGGACAGTGCCTGATATTCAAGAAATCAAGTAAAGTCTGACTGTAAGTTTTTAATATATTTTCTATTCTAAGTAAAATTTAAACTCTGTTTTAAATTAAACTCTGTTTTATGTTAAACACTGCATTTGTTAAATGTTTTTGACATCATCAATTATAAGTTTAACTTGTACATTTTATTATGAACAAGTTGGGGGAGATTGTTAGATATAATTGCTGACGTTTGTTTATCAGTGTTTAAGCAACAGGTACTGACCAGAGTTTATCAGAAGCCGGTCAGAGTTTAATTAAACTCTGACAGGGTGAAGAGTTTAAAGGAAGCCGGTCAGAGTTTATTTAAAGTCTGACAGGGTGTTAGTTGAATTAGCTGTCGGTGCTGAATTGAAGATTCTAGAAGCAATATATTCTGAAGATGGAAAGAAGCAGAATATATTGATACAGCTAAGGAAACAGAATAGAAGATAAGAAGCAATCCTTAATTGATATCAATTGTATAGCTAATTGTTAGGAGTATCAATTAGATAAGGATTGTATGTAACTGTGTACTATATAAACACAGATAGGTTATCCCTAGAAGGAATGCGATCATTGAATATATTATTCTTGTAACCTAGAAGCTCTTTGTGATTCATTAACATCACTAAGAGAGAATTATTTAATATAATTCAGTTTGTTGATTTACAAACCTGTGTTCTTAATTGTTATTCTCATACATATTTGATTATATATTGTGTATTCGGCCTAACAGGCTGCATAACCTCTAGCACCTTGTTGCAATCTGCATCTGCAGGTCCTGAAGAGGTGAACATATTTTCATTAAAATCCTGAAATATACTCTCAAGTTCCTCATCTTCAGTGCACCAATTTTCATTCTTGTCAAAAAGTCCTTTTATCTC
The DNA here is from genome assembly GCA_030848705.1 of Heracleum sosnowskyi. NCBI lineage: Eukaryota > Viridiplantae > Streptophyta > Magnoliopsida > Apiales > Apiaceae > Heracleum > Heracleum sosnowskyi. The sequence goes on from CM061238.1 coordinate 14,348,207, forward strand.
ATTCCTTTTCCTTCTTTGAGAGGCTTTGTGATGAAAGTATTTAGTATTTTTGTCCTCATCCTTGATTTCAGCTGATCTAGACCTGATATACCAATATGCTTCTTGCTTCTCATATAATTCATCTAGCTTCTTTTCGATCTCAGCACATTTTGCAATGTTCTCCTCAGTGATTTCTGATTTTTGATCTTCCTTAAGCTCTTTCTCTATCTCCTCAATTTGTTTGCTGAAATTAGAAAAAAAATCTCCACTCCAGCATTTTTAAGTGTTTAACATCATTTCCAATCTTTCTACAATATACCATCCCTCAGAGTTTGACCATGTTTGTTTCACCACATTGAGGCAAGTCTCATCAAGAAGCCAAGTTGTTTCAAATTTGAAGGATTTTTTTACCTCGTTTTTGTTTTCTTTTTGGTCTCTTTTAAAATTGGTGTGTGGTCAGATTTGTAACGAACCAAATGTTCCACCATTGCATCTGGGAACAAAGTCAACCATTCAGCGTTACAACAATACCTTTCAAGTCTCTCCCGAACCATTGTTGAACTAGTCATGTGACACCCTCCAAACCCGGGGTACAGATTTGGGGAGTCACTCGACCAACGAAACACAATAAACCTGTATATAACACATGCATAATAATATAATAACATAAAATACCCCTTAACCAAGACCGCATCCAGATTATGGCATTGAACAAACTTCTAAGTCATTATTATTACAAACCGGTTTCAGAGTTATTACACAACTTAAAGTCGAAGCTAGACATCTAGTCTAACTATCAAAACAAACAACTACCATGCCAATGACAACCACTCTTGGTGATCTCCTAGATGCTGGAGAACTATCGCTCGCGCTATGTCTACTCATACTCTCGCTTAACTGGAATATGGTTAGAAACAAAGCAAGAATGAGCTACGAGTGCTCAGCAACATAATATATATCAATCACATTTCCATAATGAAAGGAAAGATCACAATTATCTGAATCAACAATATACAAGTCAAACATATGCTTTTAACAATCTTTATTGAAGAAGGAAGGATGAGAATTGGACTTCTACATTTTTCAAATAAAAAGGTTGAGATGCTGATCAGTCACGCATCAACCCCGGACTAGCTTATAGCAAAGTCCTCCACTAGGATCCATGGCCATCTGGGCCTTAAGTTATTACGACCATAAATATGGCCCGACCATTACTGGTCTCATTTTAAAACATGCCAATTCTATCACAGAGTATAAGCAAAACATGCACAATAGGATAAATACACAATGTCAGGGTGCAATAGTTGCAAAAGAGCTTCAACTGCTCGATATCAAATGAAGTTCGAGAACTAGATTCGAAATGGTTTCAAGGGTACATAAGTACACAAAGACAAGGTACAATAATTGCAAAAGAGCTTCAACGGCTCAATATCAGATGAAGTTTGAGAACTAGATTCGAAATGGTTTCAACGGTACATAAGTACACATTTAAGAAGGTCAACAATGATTATAGTCAATACAAGTGAATTGAAATGAAGATTTCCGATATTCGACACGATTGTGAATTTAATCAAGAATTTAGGAATATTCAAGAAAATAGCATCAGTTGCTCAATACAGGTGAAGATGGAATAATCTGAATCTTTCTGATGGTAATATACATGTAATCATTGAGAACAATAATAATTGAATCAACAAGAAAGGCACATATACTTGCCTGGTCTACTTAGCTGACGGAATTCTATCAAGCTTACTATACCTTCTCCTTTTCCTTGCTCCGGGAACTCGATTCTATAATAAACAACTCATTACAGTAAGTCTAACTATCCTCCTTCTATCCTCGATATACACTCATAACCATTTTCACATTTAAACAAGTAATCGGGTTCCTATCGGATGCCCGATCTAATTTACGATAATTAAAACTCAAACATTAGCCCTCGTACGGGCATTTACGGACATTAAAACACATTTATTCAACTCATATAAACCATATAGCACTTATAAATATTTTTAGAACAATATTTGAGGCTTATTTGAATTTAAATAAGTCACAAATAATTTTTAAATCAAAAATCGGATTTTTAATCCCAATATAAGTATTTAAAAACAATTAAATCAATTAATAAAAATTAATTGACACTTTTAAACACTCCAACTATTTTTAAATAATTAAATCAAGCTAGAAAATAATTAAACTTAATTTAAATTAATTAAATCTAATTAATTATTAATTATTAAGAATTAACTGATTAAAAGAATTAATCAATTAATTAAATAAATAAATTATTAATTAAAAATAATTAAAATTAATCAGTTTTCGAATTTAAATAAATAATTATAATTTTTCAGAATTTTCTGAATTTAAAAATATATTTTTAAAATAAAAATATGATTTTTAAAAGATTTTAAACTATTTTCGAATTAAATTTAAAAATAAAATCCAAAAACAGTTTCTTGAAAATGAATTAGGGTTTTGAAGATTGAAACCGGGTCAGAAAAACGGGTAAACGGGTCGGGAAGAACGGAAACGGGTCACCAAGAACAACCCGCCGGAATATGGGTTTTCCAGAATCCGGCTGGCGTCCGGTGGCCGGAATCCTTTATTCCCGATCAGATTAAAACCAAACCACAGGGCTTTTGCTCGGTTTTTCATGACAAACACAACCAACACAAACACACAACTGAACCATGCCGGAATCGATCACAAAATCCGGTCAAAGAAACCGGCGGCAACAACTCCGGCCGGAAACACGATCTCACTTATTTCTACATGAAACTCGACGTTCTTTATGTTAAAATGATGCTAAGAACACACACAATCAAAGCCCTATATCCAAAATCATGTCAGACCAATAACAAGAACGGACTATTAAAAAGAAGAATTCGGGTCAAAACCCGAAAATCAAACCCGTAAAAATTGAACATAAACATGAAATTAAAGCATGGATTCTTACTAATTAGAACCCTAGGAACATGTTAGAAGCAATCAATTGAATGGATAATCAACAGAATGAAAATCCCCAATTCGAATATAAACCCTAATTTTAAATTCGAAATTTGAAAAATTCATATAAAATCGAAAAATTACCAGATGATGATATGGTTTGAAGATTCTGAATCTAGAGATCAAGAGCTTTGATTTGAGTACTTGAACTTGTGATTTGGATTTCAATAACACTCCCAAAAATTGGTTCAATCTTCAAGAACACGAAGAACACGGTTCGGGGATTTTTATATTTTTTTTGTATTTATATATGTATTATACATACAATAATGTACGATTCTCCTTTTTATACTTAGTGGAAAATAATACCCCAAACGACATTTTTGGATCGATATAGATCCACTGGATCGTTTTAAAACCCTAATAAAATAAATTACACGTTTTACGAGGTGATAATTATCCAAATCAATACATATCATTATATAACTAATGCTCAAGAATACTGGGGCTATAACAGATGTATTATTGATACGGACGATATATCAATTGCCCTAAACAATTAGGGTTTGGAATAATTTTCCCCTTTTTGGATAAAACGAGTAGTATTGACAATATCAAAAAGCTAGGGATATAATGATACGAATAAATCTTCCGATAATGATTCGGACACGAATGACGAAGGGATAATAATGATGTACAAAGTTTCAACGGGGCCCTTGAATTTTCAAAACGGGGCTCAAAATTGAAGATATTTGAAAGGGGCTTCCGACACACCAATTAGCACATAATCACTTAACAACCTTAATCAATAACACTCCAAATACTCCACAATAATTATTCTACACATATAATACAATTTATATAATTAATAAAATTCACGGATCTTACATCCTTCCCCCCTTAATAGGATTCTGTCCTCAGAATCAGATCAAGGAAACAACTGGGGATACTTCTCTGACATATCACTTTCTAATTCCCAGGTAGACTCTTCTACCTTAGGATTTGTTGCCCAGTAAATAACAATTGTAGAAGGGGGTTGAATACAATTGTATAAGATTCTCGACTTTATATAACACAAATATGAAAGATCAATAACAATAACAATAACAGCTTTATTAACTCTGATATAAAACTGTTACAAACTCTCTTAAGAAATTCTGATGTTCTTAAGAGCTGCTAGCTTACAAAAACTCTCTCAAGAAATTCTGTTCTTAAGAGCTTCTCTTCGATTATGTTCTCCTCCGAATAATCTCTCTCGAATGAATACATAAATCGAAACCAAAACTGTGTTTATATAGTGCACACAGCTTCTCTATCAATAACAAGATAAGTCCTAATCATAACAAAGATAGAAACATATCTTTAATCGATAGCTGCATTCTACAAACCAGGAACAAACTTCCATGTTTATCTAGACTCCAAATATAACTCGAAGTAGGAATCCTGATCAGCTTCAAGTTCTGATGATCAATCCTGATCATAGTCTGAGTAGGAATCCTGATGATCAATAAGATACTGACGCTTGATCAAATACTGATGACCATGCAATACTGATGACGTCAGCAATCCTGATCAGTTGAGTCTAGCTTCTGACGATCATTGAATTCTGATCTAACAATCTCCCCCAATCTCATACTTTGTGAAATAAAGTATAGATTCCAAATATTCAATGATGTCAAAAACATGTATCAAAATGTACAAGTATCTTCAGAAACAACTTATCTGTTTAAGCTTTTTGATAGAACAGATTCATCTTCAAGAAATTGGATAATAAACTTTCTTCTTTTTCTTCAAGAATTTGAATCAGTCTTTCCTTAAGATTTCTGAGTTCTTCATCTTCCTCATTAATCTGGTAGATAGCTGCTCTGAGATTCTGTATGGAGTTTCTCTGAAGACTATGCTCTTCAAGCAAAAGATAAGCAATTTCCTTCCCATCAGGATTGAGAGAAAGATGAGTCATGCCAAAATTTACTTCTTTAACAGCAGTACTCCTTTGCATTTTCACATCCTGACCTCTTTGATTTAAGTACATGGGAATATAATTACCATCGAAATTACTGTTTCCATCCAGTCTTCTTCTTATAGTTGACAAAATCATGTCACTCCATTCTTTGTACACTTGGTTCTTCCATCTTAACAGATAGTGAACATATTTCAGTTCCTGTGTAGTTTTCATCAGCAGATCTTGAATAGATAGAATCTTCACACTACCATCTTTCATGAAGTACAGAAGCTTTTCTTTCTTTTCAAAACCATCATGACAATCTATAACTATATCAACAGCTAATAAATTGTTCAGGTTTTCAGAAGTTAAAGTACCTCCAATTTCAGTTAAGGAGTAAGGATCAGCATAAGTTATGTTTAGAAATTCAGCATCCCTGTGTCCAATACCTCCTCTTGTGTAACTTGACATTTGCTTCAGATTCGAAAACATCTTTAACCAGAGTGTTTTTGATCTAGCCATATCAGACAAATCAACAACACTTGAAGCACTTGTTATAATTCCACCAGACTGAAAATTGATAAGTTTATCACACCTTAGTGTACTTATATGTTTCCACTTCTTGTATTTCTCCTTTTCATGAGCGTAGCTTCTTTCAAGTAAAGATTCTTGTCTGCTTGAATTTCTCCATTGTCTTTCATTTGAAACTTTAAGCCTTTGTTGATAGAGATTGAAATCTTCATTTGTTCTTTTTGTAATATCTCTTCTTCTGGCTTCTTCTTCTTCATCTACTTCTTTGTTGTGACAATCAACAACAGTAGATAAGATTATCAAATCAACCTCTTGCAGAATTTCAGATTCATCAGGATCTTGAATATTGTCAGGATTAGAATCTTCAATTTGATTTGTATTGCTGAGAGTTGATTTACTTGATTTTCTTCTCAATTCAGGTTCTTCTTCAACAAATTCCTTGTCTTCTTTCTCCATGATATCCTTGATAACAGGATCTGTTAGATTTTGTGAAGCTTCAGGAATTTCTTCAATTCTTAATGCTCTAGACCTTGTCTGTCTAGGTACTGTTTGAGTTGAAGAACCTCTTCTATTTCTTCTAGCACCTCTCCTACCTCTGCTTCCTCTACCTCTAGCAGAAGCAGTATAGCTTTCCATTGTCTCTCTTTGTAATCTCAAGAAATCTTCATGTGAGAGATCTGGATATTCTTCACTTGCTGTAGAGAGTGCTTTTCTGGCAAATAATTGTTGAACTCTTTTATCAGTGTGATAAAGAGTAACAATTCTACCGTCTTTTGTAGAAAACTTCTGGAATAAATTTGATGCATCTTCAGGATTATCAATAATTACATCTTCATCACCTTCAGGAATTGTAGCAAGAGTATGTCCATGACCAGGTGTCAGGATTTGATCTTCCGTCAGGATCTGAGATTGCACCAATGTTCTTACTGTCTTAACTCCAGAATCAGAAACATGAGTTGACTGCGTAGTCTGACTTTGAGAAGTAGTTTGAATTGTAGACTTCAAAACCGCAGCATCAGAGGTTTCTCCTTGTATCACTTTGTCACCACCATCATTTCCAGTATCATCATCATTATTTCTTAATACTAGATCAGGTGTACATTTTGTCTGAATAACCTTCTCCCCCTTTTTGACATCAGGATTTGACAATAATTGCAAAATTAAGGAAAGAGAGGCTTGAATTTCAGTTACCTTAGTATCCAGAGAATCAATTCTTTGTTTGATGGAGGTTTGTTCTGAAACAACAGATTTCACTTGGGATTCCACTACCCTTAGTTGTAAAGTAGTAGGCACCTTTGTAAAATTATTAAAGATATCAGTCCTCACTTTGTCAGTTGAACCCTTGATAGAATCAATCTCACTTTTCAGGCTTTTGGATAACAGAGTAGTAGCCTTCAGATGATTCTTCAAGTCTTGATTCTCTATAGATTTCACTGCATTATAGGCATGTGCAATAGCAGAAGAAAAACTGATAGATTCATCAGAATTGTGCCATGAATTGTTCCATTCATTCTGTCTAAATGCCTCTGCAGGATCAAAGGAAGGAATAGAAAAATCTTGTCTCTGATCTTTCCCAGTGGAAGCATTGCTAGCCATATATGTACTTGATGAACCAAAATTAGTTCCAAGACTAATCTTGAGTGATGTAGTAAGCTGTTCCTTCTCTTTTCGATTCTCATTATCATCATCACTATCATCATCAGAATTATCATCATCAGAACCATGAGATATATCAGGATCAGGAATTGCAATACCTTTCAGTTTATCCTGTGATTCTGAGATAGAATGATCCATTGGTCTTGAACGAAGTGGCTGTATCAAAATAGGCTCAGTATTAGGAGCACCACTAACGTCAGGATGAACATCGTCAGGATTTGATATGCTTGCATCAGTATTTGCTACCAATGGTTCTTGTGGAGCTTGAGGTTCAGAAGCTGCTTCAACACTTTGAGCTAAAGGTTCTTGTGTGCTTCCCTCATTGACAATGTTCTCGACCAATCTTTCAACAGAAGCTGTAGCTTTGCCTGCATCACTTTGAGAAGATGGTTCTTGTGTAGCTGGAATGTTGATGTCTTCATTCTCCCTTTGAGAAAATGGTTCTTGTGTGACCATTCCACTAGCTAAGCCTTCACCCAAACTTTGATTGAGTGGTTCTTGTGTGGCAGGATCAACAGTAGCTGCTGAATTACTCTGAAATTCAGGTTCTTGTGGGCTTGATCCTTTCAGCTTCTTCTGTCTCTGATAGACTAACTCTTCTGCATTCCTCTTTTTCTTTGATGTAGGTGTAAGACCAACCAAGGAAGCAGTTGTAGAAACCTTCTCCCAAGAATGTCCTTGAATCTGAGATGGAGAGGCTGGAGAGTCTGATATAGAGACAACTTTTGTTGTTGCATCAGGAATACTAACATCAGGATTTGCTAGAGCATCAGGAGTAGATGACTCTTCAGGATTTGATGTCTGAATATCAGTATCCTTCATTTGCACTGTCAAAGGAATATGATACCTGCTCTTTGATAATTTCCTTGTCTTTTGTGGTTTTGATGAAGGTACCACAGCTTTAGTAGCAGTATCAGCAACTTCCTTGTTCACATTCATCACAGAGGATATAGGTAAGTCATCCTCTGAATCACTTTCATCAATCAACCTTAACTTCCTTTTCACAGGAACATTCTTAACAACCTTATCAGCTTTCTTGACCAGGACCCCTTGTACACCCCCTTGTATCTTCTTTTTAGTGAGTGGTGTAGAGGAAAAATCCTTTGAACCTGATTGCCTTCCAGACACATCAGTTCTAGCTGATTTCTTTGATTTTACAACTAAAGTCTTTTGAGAGACAGTAGAGGTGGTTGTTAACTGTTTAGATTGTTTAGGTTGCATGCTTGTGTCAGGAACAAGGTGGGTTGGGCCTTGTACCATAGCATTAGAAAGTAGTCCATAACGAGTAGGCATTTTCTGGTGTAAGAAAAACCTAACCTCATCAGGAATAAAAGCATTTCCTATAAAACCATTTGCCTTATCACTGTTGACTAAGGACTTAATATTATTCTCAGTAATTCTACAGATTGGTAGAACTACATCATCCTCAAAAACAACATTAGGACAAAAGTGATTAAATATCAACTGTAAAAATCTAAGAAAACAGATAGAACCCAACTTATCTGATTTCCTATCACTTAAAGCTTTTAAGATAAAAGACCCATAATCAAACACTGTAGAATGGATAAGAGAGTACCCAATTTTAAGAGATCTTGATGGAAGAGCATCAAAATTTGATGTCTTGTTCAGGAAACAGCGGCTGATTGTATCAAAGAAGAAATTCCATTCCTTCTTAAGCTTTGTCCTAAAGAGATTTCCATATCTCTTTACTTCTCCATTGTAGCCCAGTTTCTTGACAAACTCAAATAGAGCAGAGTCTGAAATCACCCTAGGAACTTTTTCACCCAAAATAGGCAAATGCAATGCCTCTTCAATAACAGCAGGGGTGACATGATGAGTTACCCCATTTGATTCGAACTGCATCAGAATGGTTCCTGTAGAACTTTGACCAAAAACAACTGTGTTCCAAACCTGCATTACAGACTTAAAAGAAACACTTGCAGGCTCTGTTAAAGCATACTTCAATGGGCTTGAAGTAAGAAAATCTTGAATTATATGGAACTCAGTAGGCAATTCTTGATGGTCTAGTATGGCTACAAAGTTATTAGTGGCAAAAGTAATATCACGAATTACTGTTTGTTTGTTCATGAAAGATGAAGACGCCATTGTAATGCTTTTGAAAATTCGAGAATTAAGATTTGAAGCAATTAGGGTATGAAAGCACAGAGAGAGATAAAAACGAAAAACTGATGATGAGAGAGTAATGAAAGATGTAAAACAATGAAAAGTATTTTGTTAAAACAAAATATTACTCTCAATGACAGGTGGCAAAATATGATTTGTGTATAACTAATTAGTGGACAGATTACGTGTGTCATTAAATAAAACTGCACCGCTTTTTATGTGTATGTATAGACATGTCTATAATAGAGCAACACACGCGCGTATACAGTTGTCCTACTAAAACTCAATCGTCCATTAGCAGATACGGACGAAAAATTAGGCACAAATTAAGTAATGAAATACTGACCTGTACATCAGGATTGACCAGTTGACTTCCTGTCAGGATTGAGTCCTATCAGGATTTGATCAAAGATACATACCTGTAACAGCCCCAAATCCGGGGTCGGGGATCTAGGGTTGTCACAATCCATGTACTCCTTGCCTTACCTGCATTACTCACACCATTCATAATTCACCTGCTCATGACCCCACAACATATGTCTCGCACACACACACACACAGGTTAGAGTCTCAGAAACGACACAATACAACAACTGCGGAATAAATAACTTTTATTACAATACCCAAATGTCTTTTGAATCTGTTACTGATACAATTTCTAAGTACTGTTACATTACCAACTTAGCCTTCTGATGCTCACAGTCCTCTAATACCATTCAGGTCTATACATGAGTGGAATACAAAAAGCCGTAGCCTGATTCAATTGGTTCGCATTACTCTCAGGATCGCTGCTAGGAACTGCTTAATGGAAACGCCTTGCGAGGTATGTGCCGTCCCGTAGGCATCCTGCTTCGCTGCTATATAATATATATAAAATAATAGCAAGAGTGAGCGATAGCTCAGCAAGGTAATGAAAGTATGGCATAATTCTGCCTTTAATTCAACCCAGAAATAAAGCGGGTATAAGACAATAACTTGTCAAAATATCTTGATACTGAAATCATTTTCTTATCGGAATGTATTCCAAAAATAGTACCATTGTGGTATTTCAAATATCATTTCATAACACTCTGCAACTTTCAATGCTTATACTATGAACAACGTTCTAGTATAGTATAAAAGATGAAATAACAAGATAACTCAGTATATCCTTTCTGTAAAATATCTGCTATATAAAATATAAGCAGACTATCAACATATACTTGAAAGATGAAGTTATAAGGAAATTCAATATAGGGTTTCCATAACCCAAAATCCACTTATACATATATATCCTTAATCAGGTTTTATCAGAGTCATAACTCATAAAATAAAAGATGAAGTTGTAGGAATTTCCAGATATCATCTTTCATATCAAACATTTATCTCATATCATAGTCTGGAAATAAAGACAAGGCAAAATATTTCCAATCCAGCTTCTAAACTTGAATAACTGGAATAGCTTGAATAAACTTGAATAACTTTTCTTTTCTGTAATCTTGCTTAAAACATGTTCTTCCTCTGATAACTTGCATAAAACATTTCTTTCATGAATGATGAACTGTAGACGGAGATTCTGGGCGACAAGGATACCTCTACGATGATCAGTCGTAAGGCAATCCCCACTGCTGTTTTTCTACGTAGAAGGGAAAATAGGGTAGACGCTAACTGACCACTACCTCCCCGCCAATCGATTGTAGGGGGAAGAGCATACCCATTCCTTAGGGGTACCCATTCCTTAGGGGCCTCCGATGCTCTTCTCTCATCCTACGGTCGGGCACTATCTGATAATCTAAGGGAAGTACAGACCAGTTCATAGACTGTCAGTCTCCTCGTAATTCCCTTAGGGGACAGGTCGCCATTCAGTCCCTTACATATTCTCCGAGTTCAAGAAAATCCATAACTTTGAAACATAAAGTTCCTTTCCCTTTTTCCCAAGTATACGTCTCCACAAAGTAGTCATATCTGGTTGGAAAGGAAAATTCACCCATATTTCCCAAGCTGATGCTTGTTCATGGATGCAACTAATTCCACTGATCTTACCCCTCGAATCTTGAGGAGGTAATCAAAATCATTTTGATGGTAGTAAACCAGACTGATAAATTCATTGATTTAAAAAGGCTTAGGACCGGGCAGTCCACTGGAAACATACATAAAATCTTGAGAAAGGTCCCATGCATTTGTAGTTTGAGCGGATATTTAAGTCTTTCTGAATATAGACTTAAACGGGAAATAGATTTGGGAACCCTCTCTATTTATAATAAAAATTGACTGAAATATACTTTATTAGCTATCTAGGGTTTAAAATAGTTTTCACAAAATACTTCCTTAAGAAGTAGGGCTTTAAATAATTAATGCAAACTATATTTAATAAAGAATATTTATTTAGAAATAATTCTCAAGTACTTTCTTATCAAAAAGGGTAGATAACAACTATTCATCATATATTTAAAATATACCCTTAATAGATTAAACTCCAAATGATCTTTAATTTGTAAACCACTTATCGAGATTAATTGTAATAACACAATAAAATAACCCTAGATAGCAACTGATACCATTCTTAGTATGTAAAATAAATATAGAGAATATATAATATATCTCTAGATAACAACTGATACCATTCCCGGTCCAAAGTATAAATGCAGAGTATATTCCCCCTTACTGAGGGTTTTGCCTAGCACATCAGCTCCAAAATATTACTATGTCCATAGCTTATAAGTTCAACTTCATATCAATAACTTTTACTTAGCACCACAAGTATCATTTCGAAATCAGAAACACATAACATATATATCTCACTATCTTTTATTACCGTTACATCTATATACGATGTAAGGTTTGAAAGCATGCATCTATCATATCATATGCATCATCAGTATAATGTAATCCGAAATACAGCATGGGATTTAGAAAACTTGCATCTAATATATGTATACTTCAAAGTATGGTTTTAAAAACTTGCCAGATACTGGGAACAAAGAATATATATATATAGATATGTTTTTGAATCAACAAGTATTAACATTCGAAAATATGCCCACTCTAACTATAGAGTAAGGGTTAGTAAACTTGCCTGATGCTCGAGAAGTGATAGGGGTTCGCGACGATGCCGGACAATCTAGACAAAGTCAAACGAAAACACACGGTTAATCCCCTCGATAAACCACTTATAACTCAATGCTTAAACACGTAAGCGAAACACAACCAAGACATTACTTGCTCGCTCTAGCGTCACACTAAGTCCATGTTATTCGTTAAATACTTATATCATAAGTTTGGTTCGAAATCCATCCTCAAATCCAAGTTATACTTAGCCATTTACAACATCGGTTTCTAAGTCATGCTCTTAGGGATTTTCACTTGCGCGACCTCGGCTAAAACATTTTTATAAAATCGAAAAATAATCTTTTTAATACGAATCTTTTTCGTGAGCCTTCCTAACTGTCTCTAGTATTATTCCTCAAAGTTTCACATTTTAATATGGCTTCTAAGTAGTCCAAATACAGCCTCAAAGTGACTGACCAGAGAGGGGTGGTTCCTCCGAACGACGTTTACTAAAACTCACTTTTCTCCTAACCCGTAAATCGTATAGGCATGATCTTTATACCAAAACAAACCTTAAAACAAGACCTACAGGCTCCTGGTCAGTTCTACTCAAAAATATTCCAAGAACAGTTCGTAATTCTTGCTCAAAACAACCTTAAATCAAATGGGCATTACGACGGCTATAATCGTAACGTTTTCCTTTTCCAAAACACAACCAAATCAATACCAATTAATCCCAAACTCACCATCCACCTTATACACCCTCCACTCAGTCAAATCCTCCATGAATAATCAAAACAAATTCATAACCCATCCTCCAAACTCAACCAACAATTCATATAATTACTTAATAATGATCTTAACTTTACATAAACATCAAAACCACTTCAAACTCATATAAACAAAAGGGGCAGAGGTGTTTATACCTTTCTTGAATCCTTAAACACACAACAAGAGCTTGTAAGCCTCAAAAGAGTCTTCATCCATGGTTATCATCCTTAAACTTGCAAAAGAAAATCAAGAACAAGTTATGAATTCTTGGAGTTACTATACACCGGTTTAAAGAACTGGATAAATGAAGGCCTTACCTTGCTCAAATGAAAGAAACTTGTGAAATAGGAAATGTAGGTTATCTCAAGACCTTTCCAACGAGCTATAGATCGCCATTTTCCACCAAGAAATGAAGGAGATATGGATTTTACAATCCGGCAGTTGTACTTTAGCCGAAAATGGGGAAAATGAAAATGTTTTGTTTTTCTTTTGTCTTGGTTGGTCAATTAGAAATGCTGATTTTTATGTCAAAAGTGGTGAGTCATCACCCTTGGTTGCTTCTCCTTCCGACACATGTCACACATGCACTGGCCCAGATAAAGTAGTTTTACTGGTTCGCTTTACTGGTTCGTTTCCTTTCACATGGATGATCCAAATGTTGCATTCTCGAATTAATCTTGTTACATGTTACTTCCATGTCTATATTTAATCCGGTAGATGTTGCCTTGTTCCTCTTGAAACGATTCGAAATATTTTCCAAAAAGAGCGAATAAAACTCTACGCGATTCTCGCAGTGAATAGTAACTATTCACTATTCATTCCAACAATCGAATCCTTAAATCGACTTTAATAAAATAATAAAATTCCAAAATATTAAATCCTCAATTCCTCAATTTTAATATCTCATTTCTTAAATATAATAATATATAATTCGCTGCCCGGTCAAATACTATTCCAAAATAAAATTTGGAATTTCTGAATTCCGATCGTCTTTGCATTCACTTATTTACTCCGTAGATCACTAATATGATTTCGGAATATCCACCCTACGTCTCATACATAGGTGGCAAGAAAAATTTTGTTAATCCTCAAAATCACTATCCATCCACCAACTTCACTATTCACTGCTGCACTTAATCATAATAAGAAAAGTTTTAAATTATTCCAAAAAAATCGGGTTATTACATTCTCCCCTCCTTAAAAGGATTCCGTCCCGGAATCAACTTAGGAGTAACTGGGGTACTTCTCTCCCATTGCACTTTCTAACTCCCAGGTGGATTCTTCCACCTCTTGATTTTCCACAAACCTCTCACTAGCTTGGCAACCTCGTCACTTAGCACTTGCTCTTTTCTATCCGTGATTTCCACAGGTTGTTCTTTGTAAGTCAGACCAGGTTGTATATCTACCTGCTCGTACTCTAATATATGCCGGGCATCTATAGCATACTGACGTAGCATTGACACATGAACCCCGTTATGACCATTCTACAAGTTTGGGGGGCTGTAAGGCTGGCTCGTAGGCCACCTTCCTGACGCGTTTTAAAATCTCAGATGGCCCAATGAGTCTCGGGCTCACTCCCTTTTCTTTCCAAATCTCATTAATTCTTTCCATGGATATCTTTAGCATCACGAATCTCTAACCTCATATTCTCTATCTTGTTTGCACAGAAATACACCAGCATAAACTTGCTTGTCATTCATTAACTTGCCATTTAGCTTATCAATAGCAGTACTATCTCTGTACTCGCGGGCTTAGTCCGCATACTTTCTCTGTTTATCTTGGTTGTCACTAGCCGCTTGTTGGTGAAATCTTTTGTCTTTCTAGTTTGTTGGACTAACTTGGATTTTGTGTAAAATCTCATCCTTTAATTCCCGATCATTCAGAATCCATCTCTGTCTCATTTTAATTAAGGGTATCGGCCACCACATTGGCCTTCCCTGGATGGTAGTGTATCTCACAGTCATAATTCTAGGTCAATTCTAGCCACTTTTCCATGTCATGTTATCTACTATCACGGGTAACTCAAAGCCAATTCATTACATTCCATAAAATTTGTGGGTGCATTAGTCAACCCAAAACAACCTCGCTGAAAACTCGAAGTGTCTATTCCAAGTACGAATCGCAGTCTTGGGTACATCCTCGGATTTAACTTCCAACTGGTGATACCCAGTTCTTAAATAAATTTGGAAATACACAGCGTTCTTCCGCTGATCAAACAATCATTTACAAGGGTACCTATTCTTAATGGTAATGCTTGCTCAACTCTCTATAGTCGATACACAATCTCCTACTACCATCTTTCTTTCTTACGAACAACATCGGGGCTCCCCACGGTGATACACTGGGTCTTATCATACCCTTATACAACAACTCTTATAACTGAGTCACTAACTCTTTCATTCCCACTATACCCTGAATACTCGGTATTCATTCTCATGTCATCCAAATCGATATCTGGTAGCTCACTAAAACCTTGTACAATCTCCCAAAACCATTGTAGTTCCCTTTTTACTTGGTATCTCTTTTCTTGGCGTCAACCATAAGAGCTAATTAAGCCTCATATCTCTGGCATAATAATTTCCTTGTCTGACTATAGTCAAGAATCTCTGAATCTGTCTCCATTCTTTATTTATTACTCTTTTTTTTTTTTTTTGCAATCAATTGGCTCCATTGGGTGTCAACCAACCCATCCTTATTATAATATCAACTTCTCCCAACTTGAAAGGAATCAGGTCTATCAAAAGTGTCGACCTCATATTTCTAGTTCACAACCTGGATGTACCAGTCTTATGGAAAATCCCTCGAATGGCTATTTCTACTTGTAATTATTCCCTTAGGGGCTCGGCCTTAAGGTTTAATTGACATGCAACATCTTGATATACAACAATGCATTAGCTCTGTCTAAACAGTGTAGAAGGGCACCTGCTATTTAAAGGTCCTGACAGTGGGCTGCTTGTTGGAGGTAGCCCTGGTTGGAACCTACTGGCTTTCTTTTATTCGGTGTTCACAAACTCCGGAACAAACCTCGATAATTCGGAAAACTTGGGCTCATACTCGGTCACAGTCATGGTTTCTTGTTTTAACTCTTTAACTTCATTTTCATCCGGGTCTCCATATATTTCCGGAAATTATTCCTTTAAAACAACACACGCTGCACCTCTCCCAAGTCACCATATCAGTTCCCTCTGACTCCATCGTCAGTACTTATCTTGCTAACCCAGAGGTAGTGTACATTCGTAAACAACTCCTCCAAAATCTCAATTCCACTATAGGGCATCTGTCTAACACTGTTGTCACTGGAGTTCACGGCACATCGCTATTCTTTCACATATATCGATTGACACGCTTTCCATTATCATAATATCCTTGGGAGAATAAACCAATTTCATCGATATGTCACTAACATTCTATTCGTCTTAGGGATTCGCTCCTGTCATAGGCGATTTCGTTGCGAATCTAATTCCTATCAGCGAATTTTGACTTATTTGACCTGGTTGGCCTCCCCTTAGAATTCAATGAGGACAACAAAAATCATGGGGCCTTGAAAAGACAGCTCCCATATCAAGGAAAACGTCACACACTGGTGATCACAAGGTTATGAGTTTTAAGGTAACCTTATTGGAGGTAAAAGAATTTACCGAGAGATCAACATGATCATAAGAACTCAACGTTGTGTGCCTCGATTGAGACATTACTAAAGGTAATTAGCCTTCTTGTATTTCACAACTTACAAGTGATGGCGTCCCATCAGACTTCTATCACACAGACAGATAGTCCTTGTAGCCCCTATAGGTATAGGGTTGTTCGTCTCGGTGGAAGTTGAAAAGTATGAAAGCAATTCGATATCAATTTAATGATTATCGTCTTTCGACAATATTTCTTAAAGGAACACCTTGGATTAAAATTGAACAGATTCCAAAGGTGCGGTTTCCAAAGAAAATACAAAGAAAAGAATAACCAAAAAGATACTGGTACTTAACAAACAAGTGGTGAGGTATCACCATAGGGTCATTCATTATTTGAAGAAAAGTGAAAGCTTAAATAACATCATTTGACAGGGCTTCGAAAGCCTGAAAGTAGGCATTGTGATAGCCTCTGGCACAATTGAAACTGAATATGGTTTAACACAAGTGTTATAAAACAACTTCGAAGAGGGAATATACCCTTTATCAGAATTCTTTTCTGGAGAGAGGTCAAGATAGATCATAGATTGGGAAGGTACCCCACATAATTTGCAAATGGGGAGGGTATTACCAAGGTCTCTACGGATGCCTTTTTACGTCGGCTCCTCTAATGGATAATCGTTCAATTCCAAAGCTTTTCTTCTCCATGCACACCCTAAGGTGCTCGATACTTACGTTATTGCCGACTCATAATAGTCGCTAAGGATTCAACCATCGACCTTTGCAATCGCAGGGAATTCTATTCGACTAGGCGCAAACATCCCAAGTAAGCGTTCGGTTCTATAAGAAGACTTCGATACCGTTGTCGCCCATAGCAATGACAATTCCTCATGTCGACTGGGCAGTACTTCGGAAGATCGTTAGAAACTACAAGATTAAATCTGGTCTCTATTTCAATCATCCGTATATCCAATATTCCTTCTCCCATATCAATCCCGTGTGCTACATAAGCTTAACACTTTTGGCACAATAGCCTTTTCATTTAAGTCAATCCCGGAACTTCTCAGTCCGTCTTGGTCCTTAAATATATTTCGCCTTTACCGTCCAATCTCAACTTCATCATTTTATCTCCACAATCAATTATAGCAATCAGGGTCTGTCCACCAACCCATATAACGGCTATCTTACCCAATCCACAGGGTTCGCTCTAACTTCCACTCTCTTTGGTGACATCCTCTGGTAATCAGAAAGACAAGGTTTGCCAAAATCTGCTGAATTTCTTTCCAAAATCAGGGAAACTTGAACAATCTATTTACCTACTAGTAATGCTCGGATCTGATTTCCGACCTTTCTGTTCTATCCTCATAAGTCCTTCCTGGTTTCCTGAGGGTGGCAAATCTCGTTCTCGATTCCGTCTTAGCGTGCTTGTCTTACAATAACATTTGCATGGTACATATACCCAAAATTTTCCTTGAGATAATAAAATCCCTCAATGATGTAATAGACACTATTTCCAGTGGAATCGCTGGTCGTGGGGGATTGAAACCTCATAGCCAAATCAATTCCTTTCACTATTCTAGGCAACTAAGTACCCTTAATCGTTCGTGAAAATCTGGACATCTTGGTTCTTACGTATGCCGCCTCCTTATGGGCAACTATAACTGACTACGAGTAACAGGTTTCGTTCAAGTCGAATCAATCCACTGATACTGGCTATATTGCCTCTACCTCTTCTTCTTTGGAGATTCTACTCCATTTTCCTTGTCATACCTCTTGATGAATCATGAACGATCCTTAAACTCTCGTCTCGTCACTTATTTATCCCTTGAAGGTTCGTCCGGTCTTATTATTAGACCTCTAGTAACACACTACATCTTTATCAATCAACACGTCCTCTACAAGATTCTTTCCTCGACCCACTATGGGGTCTTCCTCTAGATCCTCCTATGGATCTTCCTTTATCAGGTCTCCGTCCATCTCAAGGAGCGCATCATCAAATGCCTACTCGAAGGCCTCGGGATCTGGTATCTCAGAATCCCATCAATCTATAACTCATACGATTCGAGGTGACTGACCATGAAGTCCTAAGTACGGTTTCCCAGAAGAAGTCCCCTCTCGGGCTTCATCTTAAACAGTCAGGGTCATGTCCTCTAACCCGACTACGAACTTAATTTGAGCTCTAGATGTCCTTATCATTATTAAGGGTATTGTAAGACTCGATCTCCTATCGTTTCTGAGGACTGTAACCTAACGCTCTGATACCATCTCTGTAACAGCCCCAAATCCGGGGTCGGGGATCTAGGGTTGTCACAATCCATGTACTCCTTGCCTTACCTGCATTACTCACACCATTCATAATTCACCTGCTCATGACCCCACAACATATGTCTCGCACACACACACACACAGGTTAGAGTCTCAGAAACGACACAATACAACAACTGCGGAATAAATAACTTTTATTACAATACCCAAATGTCTTTTGAATCTGTTACTGATACAATTTCTAAGTACTGTTACATTACCAACTTAGCCTTCTGATGCTCACAGTCCTCTAATACCATTCAGGTCTATACATGAGTGGAATACAAAAAGCCGTAGCCTGATTCAATTGGTTCGCATTACTCTCAGGATCGCTGCTAGGAACTGCTTAATGGAAACGCCTTGCGAGGTATGTGCCGTCCCGTAGGCATCCTGCTTCGCTGCTATATAATATATATAAAATAATAGCAAGAGTGAGCGATAGCTCAGCAAGGTAATGAAAGTATGGCATAATTCTGCCTTTAATTCAACCCAGAAATAAAGCGGGTATAAGACAATAACTTGTCAAAATATCTTGATACTGAAATCATTTTCTTATCGGAATGTATTCCAAAAATAGTACCATTGTGGTATTTCAAATATCATTTCGTAACACTCTGCAACTTTCAATGCTTATACTATGAACAACGTTCTAGTATAGTATAAAAGATGAAATAACAAGATAACTCAGTATATCCTTTCTGTAAAATATCTGCTATATAAAA
Organism: Heracleum sosnowskyi; assembly: GCA_030848705.1. Lineage (NCBI taxonomy): Eukaryota > Viridiplantae > Streptophyta > Magnoliopsida > Apiales > Apiaceae > Heracleum > Heracleum sosnowskyi. Next base: position 14,367,832 of record CM061238.1, read on the forward strand.
TATAAGCAGACTATCAACATATACTTGAAAGATGAAGTTATAAGGAAATTCAATATAGGGTTTCCATAACCCAAAATCCACTTATACATATATATATCCTTAATCAGGTTTTATCAGAGTCATAACTCATAAAATAAAAGATGAAGTTGTAGGAATTTCCAGATATCATCTTTCATATCAAACATTTATCTCATATCATAGTCTGGAAATAAAGACAAGGCAAAATATTTCCAATCCAGCTTCTAAACTTGAATAACTGGAATAGCTTGAATAAACTTGAATAACTTTTCTTTTTTGTAATCTTGCTTAAAACATGTTCTTCCTCTGATAACTTGCATAAAACATTTCTTTCATGAATGATGAACTGTAGACGGAGATTCTGGGCGACAAGGATACCTCTACGATGATCAGTCGTAAGGCAATCCCCACTGCTGTTTTTCTACGTAGAAGGGAAAATAGGGTAGACGCTAACTGACCACTACCTCCCCGCCAATCGGTTGTAGGGGGAAGAGCATACCCATTCCTTAGGGGTACCCATTCCTTAGGGGCCTCCGATGCTCTTCTCTCATCCTACGGTCGGGCACTATCTGATAATCTAAGGGAAGTACAGACCAGTTCATAGACTGTCAGTCTCCTCGTAATTCCCTTAGGGGACAGGTCGCCATTCAGTCCCTTACATATTCTCCGAGTTCAAGAAAATCCATAACTTTGAAACATAAAGTTCCTTTCCCTTTTTCCCAAGTATCGACTCCACAAAGTAGTCATATCTGGTTGGAAAGGAAAATTCACCCATATTTCCCAAGCTGATGCTTGTTCATGGATGCAACTAATTCCACTGATCTTACCCCTCGAATCTTGAGGAGGTAATCAAAATCATTTTGATGGTAGTAAACCAGACTGATAAATTCATTGATTTAAAAAGGCTTAGGACCGGGCAGTCCACTGGAAACATACATAAAATCTTGAGAAAGGTCCCATGCATTTGTAGTTTGAGCGGATATTTAAGTCTTTCTGAATATAGACTTAAACGGGAAATAGATTTGGGAACCCTCTCTATTTATAATAAAAATTGACTGAAATATACTTTATTAGCTATCTAGGGTTTAAAATAGTTTTCACAAAATACTTCCTTAAGAAGTAGGGCTTTAAATAATTAATGCAAACTATATTTAATAAAGAATATTTATTTAGAAATAATTCTCAAGTACTTTCTTATCAAAAAGGGTAGATAACAACTATTCATCATATATTTAAAATATACCCTTAATAGATTAAACTCCAAATGATCTTTAATTTGTAAACCACTTATCGAGATTAATTGTAATAACACAATAAAATAACCCTAGATAGCAACTGATACCATTCTTAGTATGTAAAATAAATATAGAGAATATATAATATATCTCTAGATAACAACTGATACCATTCCCGGTCCAAAGTATAAATGCAGAGTATATTCCCCCTTACTGAGGGTTTTGCCTAGCACATCAGCTCCAAAATATTACTATGTCCATAGCTTATAAGTTCAACTTCATATCAATAACTTTTACTTAGCACCACAAGTATCATTTCGAAATCAGAAACACATAACATATATATCTCACTATCTTTTATTACCGTTACATCTATATACGATGTAAGGTTTGAAAGCATGCATCTATCATATCATATGCATCATCAGTATAATGTAATCCGAAATACAGCATGGGATTTAGAAAACTTGCATCTAATATATGTATACTTCAAAGTATGGTTTTAAAAACTTGCCAGATACTGGGAACAAAGAATATATATATATAGATATGTTTTTGAATCAACAAGTATTAACATTCGAAAATATGCCCACTCTAACTATAGAGTAAGGGTTAGTAAACTTGCCTGATGCTCGAGAAGTGATAGGGGTTCGCGACGATGCCGGACAATCTAGACAAAGTCAAACGAAAACACACGGTTAATCCCCTCGATAAACCACTTATAACTCAATGCTTAAACACGTAAGCGAAACACAACCAAGGCATTACTTGCTCGCTCTAGCGTCACACTAAGTCCATGTTATTCGTTAAATACTTATATCATAAGTTTGGTTCGAAATCCATCCTCAAATCCAAGTTATACTTAGCCATTTACAACATCGGTTTCTAAGTCATGCTCTTAGGGATTTTCACTTGCGCGACCTCGGCTAAAACATTTTTATAAAATCGAAAAATAATCTTTTTAATACGAATCTTTTTCGTGAGCCTTCCTAACTGTCTCTAGTATTATTCCTCAAAGTTTCACATTTTAATATGGCTTCTAAGTAGTCCAAATACAGCCTCAAAGTGACTGACCAGAGAGGGGTGGTTCCTCCGAACGACGTTTACTAAAACTCACTTTTCTCCTAAACCGTAAATCGTATAGGCATGATCTTTATACCAAAACAAACCTTAAAACAAGACCTACAGGCTCCTGGTCAGTTCTGCTCAAAAATATTCCAAGAACAGTTCGTAATTCTTGCTCAAAACAACCTTAAATCAAATGGGCATTACGACGGCTATAATCGTAACGTTTTCCTTTTCCAAAACACAACCAAATCAATACCAATTAATCCCAAACTCACCATCCACCTTATACACCCTCCACTCAGTCAAATCCTCCATGAATAATCAAAACAAATTCATAACCCATCCTCCAAACTCAACCAACAATTCATATAATTACTTAATCATGATCTTAACTTTACATAAACATCAAAACCACTTCAAACTCATATAAACAAAAGGGGCAGAGGTGTTTATACCTTTCTTGAATCCTTAAACACACAACAAGAGCTTGTAAGCCTCAAAAGAGTCTTCATCCATGGTTATCATCCTTAAACTTGCAAAAGAAAATCAAGAACAAGTTATGAATTCTTGGAGTTACTGTACACCGGTTTAAAGAACTGGAAAAATGAAGGCCTTACCTTGCTCAAATGAAAGACACTTGTGAAATAGGAAATGTAGGTTATCTCAAGACCTTTCCAACGACCTATAGATCGCCATTTTCCACCAAGACATGAAGGATATATGGATTTTACAATCCGGCAGTTGTACTTTAGCCGAAAATGGAGAAAATGAAAATGTTTTGTTTTTCTTTTGTCTTGGTTGGTCAATTAGAAATGCTGATTTTTATGTCAAAAGTGGTGAGTCATCACCCTTGGTTGCTTCTCCTTCCGACACATGTCACACATGCACTGGCCCAGATAAAGTAGTTTTACTGGTTCGCTTTACTGGTTCGTTTCCTTTCACATGGATGATCCAAATGTTGCATTCTCGAATTAATCTTGTTACATGTTACTTCCATGTCTATATTTAATCCGGTAGATGTTGCCTTGTTCCTCTTGAAATGATTCGAAATATTTTCCAAAAAGAGCGAATAAAACTCTACGCGATTCTCGCAGTGAATAGTAACTATTCACTATTCATTCCAACAATCGAATCCTTAAATCGACTTTAATAAAATAATAAAATTCCAAAATATTAAATCCTCAATTCCTCAATTTTAATATCTCATTTCTTGAATATAATAATATATAATTCGCTGCCCGGTCAAATACTATTCCAAAATAAAATTTGGAATTTCTGAATTCCGATCGTCTTTGCATTCACTTATTTACTCCGTAGATCACTAATATGATTTCGGAATATCCACCCTACGTCTCATACATAGGTGGCAAGAAAAATTTTGTTAATCCTCAAAATCACTATCCATCCACCAACTTCACTATTCACTGCTGCACTTAATCATAATAAGAAAAGTTTTAAATTATTCCAAAAAAATCGGGTTATTACATTCTCCCCTCCTTAAAAGGATTCCGTCCCGGAATCAACTTAGGAGTAACTGGGGTACTTCTCTCCCATTGCACTTTCTAACTCCCAGGTGGATTCTTCCACCTCTTGATTTTCCACAAACCTCTCACTAGCTTGGCAACCTCGTCACTTAGCACTTGCTCTTTTCTATCCGTGATTTCCACAGGTTGTTCTTTGTAAGTCTGACCAGGTTGTATATCTACCTGCTCGTACTCTAATATATGCCGGGCATCTATAGCATACTGACGTAGCATTGACACATGAACCCCGTTATGACCATTCTACAAGTTTGGGGGGCTGTAAGGCTGGCTCGTAGGCCACCTTCTTGACGCGTTTTAAAATCTCAGATGGCCCAATGAGTCTCGGGCTCACTCCCTTTTCTTTCCAAATCTCATTAATTCTTTCCATGGATATCTTTAGCATCACGAATCTCTAACCTCATATTCTCTATCTTGTTTGCACAGAAATACACCAGCATAAACTTGCTTGTCATTCATTAACTTGCCATTTAGCTTATCAATAGCAGTACTATCTCTGTACTCGCGGGCTTAGTCCGCATACTTTCTCTGTTTATCTTGGTTGTCACTAGCCGCTTGTTGGTGAAATCTTTTGTCTTTCTAGTTTGTTGGACTAACTTGGATTTTGTGTAAAATCTCATCCTTTAATTCCCGATCATTCAGAATCCATCTCTGTCTCATTTTAATTAAGGGTATCGGCCACCACATTGGCCTTCCCTGGATGGTAGTGTATCTCACAGTCATAATTCTAGGTCAATTCTAGCCACTTTTCCATGTCATGTTATCTACTATCACGGGTAACTCAAAGCCAATTCATTACATTCCATAAAATTTGTGGGTGCATTAGTCAACCCAAAACAACCTCGCTGAAAACTCGAAGTGTCTATTCCAAGTACGAATCGCAGTCTTGGGTATATCCTCGGATTTAACTTCCAACTGGTGATACCCAGTTCTTAAATAAATTTGGAAATACACAGCGTTCTTCCGCTGATCAAACAATCATTTACAAGGGTACCTATTCTTAATGGTAATGCTTGCTCAACTCTCTATAGTCGATACACAATCTCCTACTACCATCTTTCTTTCTTACGAACAACATCGGGGCTCCCCACGGTGATACACTGGGTCTTATCATACCCTTATACAACAACTCTTATAACTGAGTCACTAACTCTTTCATTCCCACTATACCCTGAATACTCGGTATTCATTCTCATGTCATCCAAATCGATATCTGGTAGCTCACTAAAACCTTGTACAATCTCCCAAAACCATTGTAGTTCCCTTTTTACTTGGTATCTCTTTTCTTGGCGTCAACCATAAGAGCTAATTAAGCCTCATATCTCTGGCATAATAATTTCCTTGTCTGACTATAGTCAAGAATCTCTGAATCTGTCTCCATTCTTTATTTATTACTCTTTTTTTTTTTTTTGCAATCAATTGGCTCCATTGGGTGTCAACCAACCCATCCTTATTATAATATCAACTTCTCCCAACTTGAAAGGAATCAGGTCTATCAAAAGTGTCGACCTCATATTTCTAGTTCACAACCTGGATGTACCAGTCTTATGGAAAATCCCTCGAATGGCTATTTCTACTTGTAATTATTCCCTTAGGGGCTCGGCCTTAAGGTTTAATTGACATGCAACATCTTGATATACAACAATGCATTAGCTCTGTCTAAACAGTGTAGAAGGGCACCTGCTATTTAAAGGTCCTGACAGTGGGCTGCTTGTTGGAGGTAGCCCTGGTTGGAACCTACTGGCTTTCTTTTATTCGGTGTTCACAAACTCCGGAACAAACCTCGATAATTCGGAAAACTTGGGCTCATACTCGGTCACAGTCATGGTTTCTTGTTTTAACTCTTTAACTTCATTTTCATCCGGGTCTCCATATATTTCCGGAAATTATTCCTTTAAAACAACACACGCTGCACCTCTCCCAAGTCACCATATCAGTTCCCTCTGACTCCATCGTCAGTACTTATCTTGCTAACCCAGAGGTAGTGTACATTCGTAAACAACTCCTCCAAAATCTCAATTCCACTATAGGGCATCTGTCTAACACTGTTGTCACTGGAGTTCACGGCACATCGCTATTCTTTCACATATATCGATTGACACGCTTTCCATTATCATAATATCCTTGGGAGAATAAACCAATTTCATCGATATGTCACTAACATTCTATTCGTCTTAGGGATTCGCTCCTGTCATAGGCGATTTCGTTGCGAATCTAATTCCTATCAGCGAATTTTGACTTATTTGACCTGGTTGGCCTCCCCTTAGAATTCAATGAGGACAACAAAAATCATGGGGCCTTGAAAAGACAGCTCCCATATCAAGGAAAACGTCACACACTGGTGATCACAAGGTTATGAGTTTTAAGGTAACCTTATTGGAGGTAAAAGAATTTACCGAGAGATCAACATGATCATAAGAACTCAACGTTGTGTGCCTCGATTGAGACATTACTAAAGGTAATTAGCCTTCTTGTATTTCACAACTTACAAGTGATGGCGTCCCATCAGACTTCTATCACACAGACAGATAGTCCTTGTAGCCCCTATAGGTATAGGGTTGTTCGTCTCGGTGGAAGTTGAAAAGTATGAAAGCAATTCGATATCAATTTAATGATTATCGTCTTTCGACAATATTTCTTAAAGGAACACCTTGGATTAAAATTGAACAGATTCCAAAGGTGCGGTTTCCAAAGAAAATACAAAGAAAAGAATAACCAAAAAGATACTGGTACTTAACAAACAAGTGGTGAGGTATCACCATAGGGTCATTCATTATTTGAAGAAAAGTGAAAGCTTAAATAACATCATTTGACAGGGCTTCGAAAGCCTAAAAGTAGGCATTGTGATAGCCTCTGGCACAATTGAAACTGAATATGGTTTAACACAAGTGTTATAAAACAACTTCGAAGAGGGAATATACCCTTTATCAGAATTCTTTTCTGGAGAGAGGTCAAGATAGATCATAGATTGGGAAGGTACCCCACATAATTTGCAAATGGGGAGGGTATTACCAAGGTCTCTACGGATGCCTTTTTACGTCGGCTCCTCTAATGGATAATCGTTCAATTCCAAAGCTTTTCTTCTCCATGCACACCCTAAGGTGCTCGATACTTACGTTATTGCCGACTCATAATAGTCGCTAAGGATTCAACCATCGACCTTTGCAATCGCAGGGAATTCTATTCGACTAGGCGCAAACATCCCAAGTAAGCGTTCTGTTCTATAAGAAGACTTCGATACCGTTGTCGCCCATAGCAATGACAATTCCTCTTGTCGACTGGGCAGTACTTCGGAAGATCGTTAGAAACTACAAGATTAAATCTGGTCTCTATTTCAATCATCCGTATATCCAATATTCCTTCTCCCATATCAATCCCGTGTGCTACATAAGCTTAACACTTTTGGCACAATAGCCTTTTCATTTAAGTCAATCCCGGAACTTCTCAGTCCGTCTTGGTCCTTAAATATATTTCGCCTTTACCGTCCAATCTCAACTTCATCATTTTATCTCCACAATCAATTATAGCAATCAGGGTCTGTCCACCAACCCATATAACGGCTATCTTACCCAATCCACAGGGTTCGCTCTAACTTCCACTCTCTTTGGTGACATCCTCTGGTAATCAGAAAGACAAGGTTTGCCAAAATCTACTGAATTTCTTTCCAAAATCAGGGAAACTTGAACAATCTATTTACCTACTAGTAATGCTCGGATCTGATTTCCGACCTTTCTGTTCTATCCTCATAAGTCCTTCCTGGTTTCCTGAGGGTGGCAAATCTCGTTCTCGATTCCGTCTTAGCGTGCTTGTCTTACAATAACATTTGCATGGTACATATACCCAAAATTTTCCTTGAGATAATAAAATCCCTCAATGATGTAATAGACACTATTTCCAGTGGAATCGCTGGTCGTGGGGGATTGAAACCTCATAGCCAAATCAATTCCTTTCACTATTCTAGGCAACTAAGTACCCTTAATCGTTCGTGAAAATCTGGACATCTTGGTTCTTACGTATGCCGCCTCCTTATGGGCAACTATAACTGACTACGAGTAACAGGTTTCGTTCAAGTCGAATCAATCCACTGATACTGGCTATATTGCCTCTACCTCTTCTTCTTTGGAGATTCTACTCCATTTTCCTTGTCATACCTCTTGATGAATCATGAACGATCCTTAAACTCTCGTCTCGTCACTTATTTATCCCTTGAAGGTTCGTCCGGTCTTATTATTAGACCTCTAGTAACACACTACATCTTTATCAATCAACACGTCCTCTACAAGATTCTTTCCTCGACCCACTATGGGGTCTTCCTCTAGATCCTCCTATGGATCTTCCTTTATCAGGTCTCCGTCCATCTCAAGGAGCGCATCATCAAATGCCTACTCGAAGGCCTCGGGATCTGGTATCTCAGAATCCCATCAATCTATAACTCATACGATTCGAGGTGACTGACCATGAAGTCCTAAGTACGGTTTCCCAGAAGAAGTCCCCTCTCGGGCTTCATCTTAAACAGTCAGGGTCATGTCCTCTAACCCGACTACGAACTTAATTTGAGCTCTAGATGTCCTTATCATTATTAAGGGTATTGTAAGACTCGATCTCCTATCGTTTCTGAGGACTGTAACCTAACGCTCTGATACCATCTCTGTAACAGCCCCAAATCCGGGGTCGGGGATCTAGGGTTGTCACAATCCATGTACTCCTTGCCTTACCTGCATTACTCACACCATTCATAATTCACCTGCTCATGACCCCACAACATATGTCTCGCACACACACACACACAGGTTAGAGTCTCAGAAACGACACAATACAACAACTGCGGAATAAATAACTTTTATTACAATACCCAAATGTCTTTTGAATCTGTTACTGATACAATTTCTAAGTACTGTTACATTACCAACTTAGCCTTCTGATGCTCACAGTCCTCTAATACCATTCAGGTCTATACATGAGTGGAATACAAAAAGTCGTAGCCTGATTCAATTGGTTCGCATTACTCTCAGGATCGCTGCTAGGAACTGCTTAATGGAAACGCCTTGCGAGGTATGTGCCGTCCCGTAGGCATCCTGCTTCGCTGCTATATAATATATATAAAATAATAGCAAGAGTGAGCGATAGCTCAGCAAGGTAATGAAAGTATGGCATAATTCTGCCTTTAATTCAACCCAGAAATAAAGCGGGTATAAGACAATAACTTGTCAAAATATCTTGATACTGAAATCATTTTCTTATCGGAATGTATTCCAAAAATAGTACCATTATGGTATTTCAAATATCATTTCATAACACTCTGCAACTTTCAATGCTTATACTATGAACAACGTTCTAGTATAGTATAAAAGATGAAATAACAAGATAACTCAGTATATCCTTTCTGTAAAATATCTGCTATATAAAATATAAGCAGACTATCAACATATACTTGAAAGATGAAGTTATAAGGAAATTCAATATAGGGTTTCCATAACCCAAAATCCACTTATACATATATATATCCTTAATCAGGTTTTATCAGAGTCATAACTCATAAAATAAAAGATGAAGTTGTAGGAATTTCCAGATATCATCTTTCATATCAAACATTTATCTCATATCATAGTCTGGAAATAAAGACAAGGCAAAATATTTCCAATCCAGCTTCTAAACTTGAATAACTGGAATAGCTTGAATAAACTTGAATAACTTTTCTTTTTTGTAATCTTGCTTAAAACATGTTCTTCCTCTGATAACTTGCATAAAACATTTCTTTCATGAATGATGAACTGTAGACGGAGATTCTGGGCGACAAGGATACCTCTACGATGATCAGTCGTAAGGCAATCCCCACTGCTGTTTTTCTACGTAGAAGGGAAAATAGGGTAGACGCTAACTGACCACTACCTCCCCGCCAATCGGTTGTAGGGGGAAGAGCATACCCATTCCTTAGGGGTACCCATTCCTTAGGGGCCTCCGATGCTCTTCTCTCATCCTACGGTCGGGCACTATCTGATAATCTAAGGGAAGTACAGACCAGTTCATAGACTGTCAGTCTCCTCGTAATTCCCTTAGGGGACAGGTCGCCATTCAGTCCCTTACATATTCTCCGAGTTCAAGAAAATCCATAACTTTGAAACATAAAGTTCCTTTCCCTTTTTCCCAAGTATACGACTCCACAAAGTAGTCATATCTGGTTGGAAAGGAAAATTCACCCATATTTCCCAAGTTGATGCTTGTTCATGGATGCAACTAATTCCACTGATCTTACCCCTCGAATCTTGAGGAGGTAATCAAAATCATTTTGATGGTAGTGAACCAGACTGATAAATTCATTGATTTAAAAAGGCTTAGGACCGGGCAGTCCACTGGAAACATACATAAAATCTTGAGAAAGGTCCCATGCATTTGTAGTTTGAGCGGATATTTAAGTCTTTCTGAATATAGACTTAAACAGGAAATAGATTTGGGAACCCTCTCTATTTATAATAAAAATTGACTGAAATATACTTTATTAGCTATCTAGGGTTTAAAATAGTTTTCACAAAATACTTCCTTAAGAAGTAGGGCTTTAAATAATTAATGCAAACTATATTTAATAAAGAATATTTATTTAGAAATAATTCTCAAGTACTTTCTTATCAAAAAGGGTAGATAACAACTATTCATCATATATTTAAAATATACCCTTAATAGATTAAACTCCAAATGATCTTTAATTTGTAAACCACTTATCGAGATTAATTGTAATAACACAATAAAATAACCCTAGATAGCAACTGATACCATTCTTAGTATGTAAAATAAATATAGAGAATATATAATATATCTCTAGATAACAACTGATACCATTCCCGGTCCAAAGTATAAATGCAGAGTATATTCCCCCTTACTGAGGGTTTTGCCTAGCACATCAGCTCCAAAATATTACTATGTCCATAGCTTATAAGTTCAACTTCATATCAATAACTTTTACTTAGCACCACAAGTATCATTTCGAAATCAGAAACACATAACATATATATCTCACTATCTTTTATTACCGTTACATCTATATACGATGTAAGGTTTGAAAGCATGCATCTATCATCATATGCATCATCAGTATAATGTAATCTGAAATACAGCATGGGATTTAGAAAACTTGCATCTAATATATGTATACTTCAAAGTATGGTTTTAAAAACTTGCCAGATACTGGGAACAAAGAATATATATATATAGATATGTTTTTGAATCAACAAGTATTAACATTCGAAAATATGCCCACTCTAACTATAGAGTAAGGGTTAGTAAACTTGCCTGATGCTCGAGAAGTGATAGGGGTTCGCGACGATGCCGGACAATCTAGACAAAGTCAAACGAAAACACACGGTTAATCCCCTCGATAAACCACTTATAACTCAATGCTTAAACACGTAAGCGAAACACAACCAAGGCATTACTTGCTCGCTCTAGCGTCACACTAAGTCCATGTTATTCGTTAAATACTTATATCATAAGTTTGGTTCGAAATCCATCCTCAAATCCAAGTTATACTTAGCCATTTACAACATCGGTTTCTAAGTCATGCTCTTAGGGATTTTCACTTGCGCGACCTCGGCTAAAGTTTTTTTATCAAATCGAAAAATAATCTTTTTAATACGAATCGTTTTTGTGAGCCTTCCTAACTGTCTCTAGTATTATTCCTCAAAGTTTCACATTTTAATATGGCTTCTAAGTAGTCCAAATACAGCCTCAAAGTGACTGACCAGAGAGGGGTGGTTCCTCCGAACGACGTTTACTAAAACTCACTTTTCTCCTAAACCGTAAATCGTATAGGCATGATCTTTATACCAAAACAAACCTTAAAACAAGACCTACAGGCTTCTGGTCAGTTCTGCTCAAAAATATTCCAAGAACAGTTCGTAATTCTTGCTCAAAACAACCTTAAATCAAATGGGCATTACGACGGCTATAATCGTAACGTTTTCCTTTTCCAAAACACAACCAAATCAATACCAATTAATCCCAAACTCACCATCCACCTTATACACCCTCCACTCAGTCAAATCCTCCATGAATAATCAAAACAAATTCATAACCCATCCTCCAAACTCAACCAACAATTCATATAATTACTTAATCATGATCTTAACTTTACATAAACATCAAAACCACTTCAAACTCATATAAACAAAAGGGGCAGAGGTGTTTATACCTTTCTTGAATCCTTAAACACACAACAAGAGCTTGTAAGCCTCAAAAGAGTCTTCATCCATGGTTATCATCCTTAAACTTGCAAAAGAAAATCAAGAACAAGTTATGAATTCTTGGAGTTACTATACACCGGTTTAAAGAACTGGACAAATGAAGGCCTTACCTTGCTCCAATGAAAGAAACTTGTGAAATAGGAAATGTAGGTTATCTCAAGACCTTTCCAACGAGCTATAGATCGCCATTTGCCACCAAGAAATGAAGGAGATATGGATTTTACAATCCGGCAGTTGTACTTTAGCCGAAAATGGGGAAAATGAAAATGTTTTGTTTTTCTTTTGTCTTGGTTGGTCAATTAGAAATGCTGATTTTTATGTCAAAAGTGGTGAGTCATCACCCTTGGTTGCTTCTCCTTCCGACACATGTCACACATGCACTGGCCCAGATAAAGTAGTTTTACTGGTTCGCTTTACTGGTTCGTTTCCTTTCACATGGATGATCCAAATGTTGCATTCTCGAATTAATCTTGTTACATGTTACTTCCATGTCTATATTTAATCCGGTAGATGTTGCCTTGTTCCTCTTGAAACGATTCGAAATATTTCCAAAAAGAGCGAATAAAACTCTACGCGATTCTCGCAGTGAATAGTAACTATTCACTATTCATTCCAACAATCGAATCCTTAAATCGACTTTAATAAAATAATAAAATTCCAAAATATTAAATCCTCAATTCCTCAATTTTAATATCTCATTTCTTGAATATAATAATATATAATTCGCTGCCCGGTCAAATACTATTCCAAAATAAAATTTGGAATTTCTGAATTCCGATCGTCTTTGCATTCACTTATTTACTCCGTAGATCACTAATATGATTTCGGAATATCCACCCTACGTCTCATACATAGGTGGCAAGAAAAATTTTGTTAATCCTCAAAATCACTATCCATCCACCAACTTCACTATTCACTGCTGCACTTAATCATAATAAGAAAAGTTTTAAATTATTCCAAAAAAATCGGGTTATTACAATACCTTTCTGAATAACCATCAGGATTTGACAGTTATCAGGATTTCCTCTCTGTAGCTTTTCCTCAGAAATTCTCAAAATTCATCATTCCAAGTTCATTCACCAACTTATTGAAAGTAGCTTCAGGCAGTGGCTTGGTGAATATATCAGCTAGTTGTTGATCAGTAGGAACAAAGTGAAGTTCAATTGTTCCTTCCAGAACCTGTTCTCTTATAAAGTAATATCTGATACTGATGTGTTTAGTAAGAGAATGCTGAACTGGATTTCCTGTCATTGCAATAGCACTTTGGTTATCACAATAAATAGGGATTTTTGAGTATGACAGGCCATAATCTAACAACTGATTTTTCATCCACATTATCTGAGCACAACAACTTCCTGCTGCAATGTACTCAGCTTCTGCCGTTGAAGTGGAAATAGATTTCTGTTTTTTACTGAACCAAGAAACTAGTCTTCCACCCAAAAACTGACAACTTCCTGAAGTACTTTTCCTGTCTATTTTGCATCCTGCAAAATCAGCATCTGAATAACCACACAACCCAAAATCTGATTCCCTTGCATACCAAAGGCCAAGTGAAGGAGTGCCTTTGAGATATCTGAAAATTCTTTTGACTGCAATCAGATGTGGTTCTCTAGGTTTTGCTTGAAATCTTGCACATAGACAGGTTGCAAACATGATATCTGGTCTACTGGCAGTGAGATACAATAAAGAGCCAATAATTCCTCTGTAGTGAGTTACATCTACCTCTTCACCTTGATCAGGATCAAGTTTGGTAGCTGTAGCTATGGGAGTTGAAGCAGGAGTACTGTCTTGCATGTTAAACCTTGTCAGTAAATTCCTTGTGTATTTAGACTGATTAATAAAAATCCCTTCATCAGTCTGTTTAACTTGAAGACCCAGAAAGTAACTCATTTCTCCCATCATGCTCATTTGATATCTTGACTGCATAAGCTTGGAAAACTTTTCACACAGCTTATTGTTTGTTGACCCAAAAATGATATCATCAACATAAATCTGAACTAACAGCAACTCTTTACCATGATTCAAATAAAATAGAGTTTTATCAATTGCACCTCTTTTGAATCCACTTTCCAGTAAGAATTGAGCTAAGATTTCATACCATGCTCTTGGAGCTTGCTTTAGTCCATAAAGTGCCTTATCCAGTCTGTAGACATAATCTGGATATTTAGGATCAATGGAACCAGGAGGTTGTTCAACATAAACTTCTTCCTCCAGTTCACCATTTAAGAAAGCACTTTTAACATCCATCTGGAAAACCTTGAATTTCTTATGTGCTGCATAAGCAAGAAATATCCTGATGGCTTCTAGTCTTGCAACAGGAGCAAAAGTTTCATCATAGTCAATTCCCTCTTGTTGGGAATACCCCTTTGCAACTAGTCTGGCTTTGTTTCTGATAATGACTCCATCAGAATCAGTCTTGTTCTTGAAAATCCACTTTGTACCAACAATTGATCTATTCTTTGGTCTTGGTACCAGTTTCCAGACTTCATTCCTTTCAAATTCATTCAGTTCTTCTTGCATTGCAGTAACCCAATCAGCATCTTTAAGTGCATCTTCAACTTTCTTAGGCTCCTCCTTGGATAGAAAGTTATTATATAAACATTCATTTTGTGTTGCACTTCTTGTTTGAACACCTGCATCAGGATCTCCAATTATCAAATCAGGAGTATGATCTTTTGTCCATTTCCTTGCTGGTGTCAAATTGTTTCTTGAAGTAGATGCTCCCCCTGGATTGGTGTTATCTTGATTGAAAGAATTTGATTGATTTGAAGCTCTCCCTGAATTATTGCTATGCCCTCCTGATGTGTTATCAGGATCTTCACTTGAATCAGTATCTGAAGAATTCTGTCCTGATGATTGAGTTGACTCTGAACTTGTAGTTGAATGTCGTTGCTCCCCCTCAACATTAGCACTACTAGTTGTATTACTGTTGTTTGCATCATCAGTATTAGCACCATCAGTACCTGGTGAGTCATCAGGATTTGGTGACCCATCAGTATCTGATGAATTGACAGGATCTGATTCACTTTCTTCAGGTTCCTTGGAAGCTTCATTTTCAAATAACAATCTATCATGCGAGTCTTCAATGATTCCAGTTATCTTCTTATCATCAAAAGATACATGTATTGACTCCATGACAGTTCTTGTTCTCAAATTAAAAACTCTGAAGGCTCTTGATGTAGGATAACCTATGAATATTCCTTCATCAGCCTTTGTTTCAAATTTCCCTAGCTGTTCAGGATGAGTTCTGAGAACAAAACATTTACAGCCAAACACATGCAAATGCTTCAGACTTGGTTTCTTCTCTTTGAGTGACTGATAAGGAGTGACACCATGCCTGTTTATCAATGTGAGATTTTGTGTATAGCATGCTGTGTTGACTGCTTCTGCCCAGAAATATGTAGGTAATTTAGCTTCTTCCAACATAGTTCTGCCAGCTTCAATAAGAGTTCTATTCTTCCTTTCTACTACTCCATTTTGCTGAGGTGTGCCAGGAGCAGAGAATTGTTGAATGATTCCTTTGTATTTGCAGAACTCTTCCATCTTTGAATTCTTAAATTCAGTACCATTATCACTTCTAAGAATCTTGACTTTGTACTTTGTGGTTGTCTCAATCATTCTCACACGATCCAACAGAACTTCAGGAGTTTCATCTTTTCTGTGCAGAAAATACACCCAGGTGAATCTAGAATATTCATCAACAATTACAAGAGTGTACCTTTTCTTACTGATGGACATGATGTTGACTGGACCAAACAGATCAAGATGTAGCATGTGATATGGTTCTTCAATAGAGGATTCTGATTTACTCTGGAATGATGTCCTTCTTTGTTTTGCTTTTTGGCATGCATCACAGAGTCCATCAGGTGTATACAAGACATTAGGTAATCCTCTTACTAATTCTTTCTTAACCAACTCATTGATGTTGCTGAAGTTGAGATGAGAAAGCTTCTTGTGCCAATTCCAACTTTCATCTACTGAAGCTTTACTGATGAAACATGTAGGGGAGCCATCAGTATCTGAGAGAATGTTGGCTTCATATATGTTACCATGCCTGTAGCCAGTTAGAGCTATCTTTCCTGTTGCTTTACTGACTACTTCACAATGTGTGGAATAGAAATTGACATGATAACCTCTGTCAGTGATTTGACTAATACTCAACAAGTTGTGTTTTAGTCCCTTCACTAGAGCTACTTTTTCAATGATGACATTTCCAATGATTATATTGCCATATCCCAAGGTTTGTCCAATGTTGCCATCTCCATAAGACACAGTTGGGCCAGCTTTTTCCTCATATTCTGATAACAGGGCTTTGTTTCCAGTCATGTGCACAGAACATCCACTATCCATGACTAACACATTTTTCTTTTTACCCTGCATCAGAATAGTAAAACACTAGTTAGAATGTTTAGGAACCCACACTTGTTGGATTCCTTGTTCATGCATTTTATTAAATTTAACAGCAGAAGACTTTTTGACTTTAGCAGTCCTGACAGAATTTACTCCATCAGGATTTGCTTTGTCAGTATCAGTATTAACAAAAGCATGCTTCACTATGACATTTTCAGTTCTATCAGACTTTGTACTACTTTCAAACTTAGGCAATGGATCATAAAAGTTATAGTACAAATCATGATACTCTTTACATGTATAAATAGAATGCCATAGACTACCACAATGAAAACAGGAATTCTGTGGTTTGTAAAATACTGATCTATTCCTAACATCAGACTTAGGAATTTCAGCAATTTTCTTCTTACTCTTTTTACAATCAATAGCAAGATGATTAGAGTTACCACAGTTAAAACAACTCTTTCTAGGTGCATTTGGGATATACTTATAACCATTTTCTTTATTGATCCCAATTTTACCATTCCTGTTTCTCTTAACAGTAGCTTCCTTTTTCTTATCTGTAACCTCACAGATTTTATCCTTAAGCTGTTTCTGAGACAATAGACCTACATTCTTAATGACTTTATTCAAGACAGGTTTAGACTTAACGATTTTAACTCCTTGAGTAGAGGTAGATCCCTTTTCAAAAGTAGAATTGGAATCCTTACCAAAAACAAAATTAACAGGAGTAATCTTAGATTTGGTTGAGTCTATAACATGTCTATAGGTCTTTGGTCTGACTGTCTCATCAATGACAATTTTCTCTTTCAATTTCTTATCCTCATCTGACTTATATCCTAGACACTCTTTCCAATTCTTAGAGGTATTAATCTCATGAAATTTCCTACCAGAGTCTGTCCAGGTTCTGATTTTCTCATTAGCATATTCAAGTTCTTTTTCAAGGGAAGTACATTTAGATGTCATCTCTAAGTGCATGTGTTTAGCATTATCACATTCTTTTTGTACTTCTTGCATACGAGAAAATTCAGCTTCTAATATCTCATTCTTCTTTCTAAGGTCAGACATCTCAGATAAGATTCTAGTATTCTCAGCAGTTTGACTTCTAAAGCTAATATGTAATGACTTTAGAAAACGTCTTAACTCAGAAGCATTATCAGTATCAAAATCAAAGATAGTATTTAGTACCTTATCATCAGGAGCAGCAGTTACATCAGCATTGGCCATTAACGCATAGTTGACTACCTCAGTATCAAATTCTGAGGAAGAGTCCATCCAATCCTTGCTTGATGTGATGAGTGCCTTTGTCTTGTTGCATTCAGAAGCAAAGTGACCCATACCATTACACTTGTAGCATCTAACCTTTGACTTGTCAAATTTGCTACCCTTGCTGTCCTTTTTGATATACTTGTCTTTGTCTGATTTGAAGGTCTTTTTCTGAAAGTTGCCTTGTCTTCTATTCTTCCTGAACTTCATCCTTCTGAAGTTTCTGACAATCATAGCAACCATCTCTTCCATGTCTGAGTCAGAAGAATCATCATCAGTATTGGCATCAGGATTGCCATCAGTATCTGATGAAGAGTCGTCAGGATCTGACTCAGCTACTCTTGATTTACTTCTAGAGACCTCCATAGCTTTTCCTTTTGATTTAGCCTCTGCTTTCAAAGCAATTGACTTTGCCTTGCTGCTTTTCTTGTTCTTCCTCTGTTGAACTTCAAGATCATGAGTTCTTAGCATCCCATAGATCTCATCAAGAGACACAATGTTCAGATCATACTGGTGTCTAATGATTGAGGTCTGAGTATCCCATTCTTCAGGTAAAGCTCTAAGAAATTTGGTGTTTGAATCTTCAGTTTCATATACTTTGTCAACTAAGGATAAGCTGTTCAATAGTGTCAGAAATCTATCATATAGATCAGTCAGGCTCTCTTCAGGTCTTGCATCGAATTGTTCATATTCTTGAATCAAAAGAGCCCTTCTGTTCTTCTTGACAGATGCAGATCCCTGGCACTGAGTTTCCAAAGTATCCCAGATTTCTTTCGAAGACTTGCATGCAATCACTCTGTTTGACATAACAGCATCAAGACTGTTGTGTAAGATATTCTTTATCTTTGGTTCTCTGAGTACATGAGCTTTTTCTTCTGGAGTCCATTCAGCTTTAGCTTTGACCACATAATGTTCTGGTACTGTATCTGTTCGTTCTATGAACTTTGTTGGTATATATGGTCCATCACGAATTCTGTCCAAGTAGTCGGGATCCATAGCCTCCAGGTACATCAGCATCTTTACCTTCCATGTAGGATATTCTGATATCTTCAAGATGGGAATCTTCATGCTTTCATACTTGGTTGTCGACATCTTTAGATCGTATCTGATTCAGAATTAAATCAGTTTGCTCTGATACCAATTGTTGCCCAGTAAATAACAATTGTAGAAGGGGGTTGAATACAATTGTATAAGATTCTCGACTTTATATAACACAAATATGAAAGATCAATAACAATAACAATAACAGCTTTATTAACTCTGATATAAAACTGTTACAAACTCTCTTAAGAAATTCTGATGTTCTTAAGAGCTGCTAGCTTACAAAAACTCTCTCAAGAAATTCTGTTCTTAAGAGCTTCTCTTCGATTATGTTCTCCTCCGAATAATCTCTCTCGAATGAATACATAAATCGAAACCAAAACTGTGTTTATATAGTGCACACAACTTCTCTATCAATAACAAGATAAGTCCTAATCATAACAAAGATAGAAACATATCTTTAATCGATAGCTGCATTCTACAAACCAGGAACAAACTTCCATGTTTATCTAGACTCCAAATATAACTCGAAGTAGGAATCCTGATCAGCTTCAAGTTCTGATGATCAATCCTGATCATAGTCTGAGTAGGAATCCTGATGATCAATAAGATACTGACGCTTGATCAAATACTGATGACCATGCAATACTGATGACGTCAGCAATCCTGATCAGTTGAGTCTAGCTTCTGACGATCATTGAATTCTGATCTAACAGGATTCCTCCACAAAACTCTTACTAGTACTACAGTCTTATTCCTTAACACTTTTTCCTTACGATCCAATATCTGAATTGGTCGTTCTACATAAGATAAATCTGACTGGACCTCTATGGGTTCATACTCTATTACATGGTTCGAATCTGGTCGATACTTCTTAAGCATTGATACGTGAAACACATTATGAACGTGCTGCTTATGCGGGGGTAACGCTAACTCGTAAGCTACTTTCCCAACCTGCTTCAAAATCTCAAATGGTCCAACATATCTTGGACTCAATTTCCCTTTCTTTCCAAACCTAACTAATCCTTTCCACGGTGAAACTTTCAGTAACACTTGTTCTCCGAATTCAAATCCCATATCCTTTCTTGCTAGGTCAGCATATTTCTTCTGCCGGTTCTGAGCTGTTATCAACCTTTTCTGAATCAATTCAATCACTTCCTTTGTTTGCTGCACTAATTCTGGCCCTATCACTTTCCGTTCACCAACTTCTTCCCAATATACTGGAGATCGACACTTCCGTCCATATAGAGCTTCGTAAGTTGGCATCCCAATACTCGCGTGAAAACTATTATTATATGAAAATTCCACCAAGGGTAGGTGATCGTCCCAATTACCTTTAAAATCAAGTGCACATGTTCTAAGCATGTCCTCGATGGTTTGAATCGTCCTTTCACTTTGACCGTCTGTCTGTGGGTGATAAGCCGTACTCATTTTTAATTCGGTGCCTAAACACTCTTGAAAACTTCTCCAAAATTTTGAGTTGAATCGAGGGTCGCAATCAGATACTATTGACACTGGAACTCCATGTCGTACCACGATTTCCTTTACATATAAACGAACTAACTTATCCAGCAAAAATCTCTCGTTAATCGGAAGAAAATATGCAGATTTCGTCAATCGATCCACAATAACCCAAATAGCATCATGGTTGGCCTTCGTTCTAGGCAACCCTACCACAAAGTCCATTGCGATGTGTTCCCACTTCCACTCAGGAATTTCTAACGGTTGCAGTAATCCACTTGGTCTTTGATGTTCCGCCTTGACCCTCTGACACGTAAAACATTTACTCACCCATTCAGCAATTTCTCTTTTCATATCTGGCCACCAAAAGTTCATTTTAAGATCTCGATACATCTTCGTACTTCCAGGATGAATTGAATACTTCGAGTTATGCGCTTCGTGCAAAATTTCATTATTTAGTTCCGCTACATTAGGTACCCATATTTGAGAAGCAAACCTTAAGATTCCCTTGTCGTCCAGTTGGCTACATATTTTCTTGCCTGTTAAACTATTTGCATTGTCGTTCATGACTTGCTCTTGGCACTTCCGTATCTTTTCCAACAACTCAGGTTGAAACGTTATGGCGTAAATCATCTCTGTCGCGTCCTTCGGAACATGCACTTCTATCTCTAACTTTTCAAACTCTCTGTACAACTCTTTGGTCATCGTCAGCATATTCAGTCTTTCTTTTCTGCTCAATGCATCTGCTACCACGTTCGCCTTGTCGGGGTGATAATTGATGGAAACGTCATAGTCCTTGATTAACTCCAACCATCTTCTCTGTCTCATGTTCAGCTCTTTCTGAGTAAAGATATACTTCAGACTTTTGTGATCAGTGTAAATTTCACATCTCTCTCCGTACAAGTAATGTCTCCAAATCTTCAAGGCAAATACGATCGCTGCTAATTCCAAGTCATGTGTAGGATATTTCTGTTCGTGAGGTCTCAATTGTCTTGACGCATAAGCAATTACTTTATCATGTTGCATACGCACACATCCCAATCCTTTGTAAGACGCATCACTATAGATTACAAAATGACCTTGATCGTCTGGTAGCATCAACACTGGTGCCGTAGTTAGTCTCTTCTTTAACTCTTGGAAACTCTCTTCACACTTGTCGTTCCATATGAATCGCTCGCTTTTCCTTGTCAGCTTGGTCATTGGAGTAGCTATCTTTGCAAAATCCTGTACAAATCTCCGATAATACCCGACTAATCCCAAAAAACTTCGAACTTCAGTTGGTGTCCTTAGTCTTTCCCAGTCCTTCACTGCTTCGATCTTTGCTGGATCTACTTTGATACCTTCACTACTTACCACGTGCCCTAGGAAATGGACTTCTCTTAACCAGAATTCACACTTTGAAAATTTTGCGTATAATCCTTCTTGTCTTAAAATCTCCAACACAATCCACAAATGGTTCACATGTTCTTCTTCCGTCTTGGAATATATCAAAATATCATCGATGAATACCACTACAAACTCATCCAAATATTTCTTGAAAATCATGTTCATTAAGTCCATAAAAGCTGCTGGTGCATTCGTCAATCCAAACGCCATTACCAAAAACTCATAATGTCCGTACCTTGTTCGAAAAGATGTCTTCGGTATATCGTCTAGTTTAACCTTCAATTGGTGATATCCTGATCGTAGATCAATCTTAGAAAAATAAACCGCTCCTTTTAGCTGGTCAAACAGATCATCTATCCTGGGCAATGGATATTTATTCCTGACGGTTAGCTTATTTAACTCCTGATAATCTATACAAAGTCTCATACTTCCATCCTTCTTCTTGACAAACAACACTGGTGCTCCCCACGGAGAAACACTAGGCCTGATAATTCCTTTGTCTAACAATTCCTGCAGTTGCTTAGCTAATTCCTTCATCTCCACTGGTGCCATTCTATATGGGGATTTGGATACTGGTTCTGCGCCTGGTGTTAAATCTATTGCAAACTCAATCTCTCTATCCGGAGGTAATCCTGGTAACTCTTCTGGAAAAACATCTGGAAACTCACTCACGACTAGAATATCTTCTAACTTAGAAACTTCCTTCTCTGTATCTATCACATATGCGAGATAAGCCTCACATCCTTGTCTTAATAACCTCTTAGTCTGAATCATTGTCAAAAATTTCTTCGCTTGTTTCTCTCCCTTAAATACCACTTCTTTCTTTTCTGGGGTAACAAAAGTAACCCTCTTGTCCTTACAATCAATACGCGCATCATAATCAGTTAACCAATCCATTCCTAAAATCACATCAAATTCTCCCAACTTGAAAGGTAATAAATCAGCATAAAAACGATTCCCTAAAATCTCAATTTCACAACGGGGGCAATACGAACTGACCGGTATACGATCCTGGTTAGCTATTTCTACACTCAACACTCCACTTAAGGGTTCCATTAAGCAATTCAATTTACGAGCAAATGTTTATGAAATAAATGATTTAGTAGCTCCTGAATCTATCAACACTTTAGCACTAACAGAGTTTACTAGAAGTGTACCTGCCACCACATCGGCGTCTCTCACTGCTTCCCTCATTGACATATTATAGGTTCTGGCTAGCGGCTGAACATCAACAGCTGGAGGTGCCTTTATAGCTCGAATCATGTTGTTCACGGTTGCCGGTGCTTTACAATCCTTAATCATGTGGCCTGGTTTCTTGCATCGGTGACACACAATCCCTATCTTGCAATCTCTGGCATAGTGACCCTTCTGGTTGCATTTAAAACATGTAATACTCAATCGGTGGCATACTTCGGGATGTCTTTTCCTGTATGTCCTACATTCTGGCAGTGGGGGTCGGGAAACTCCCTGTTGACTACTGATTTTCCACCAAGAAATGAAGGAGATATGGATTTTACAATCCGGCAGTTGTACTTTAGCCGAAAATGGGGAAAATGAAAATGTTTTGTTTTTCTTTTGTCTTGGTTGGTCAATTAGAAATGCTGATTTTTATGTCAAAAGTGGTGAGTCATCACCCTTGGTTGCTTCTCCTTCCGACACATGTCACACATGCACTGGCCCAGATAAAGTAGTTTTACTGGTTCGCTTTACTGGTTCGTTTCCTTTCACATGGATGATCCAAATGTTGCATTCTCGAATTAATCTTGTTACATGTTACTTCCATGTCTATATTTAATCCGGTAGATGTTGCCTTGTTCCTCTTGAAACGATTCGAAATATTTCCAAAAAGAGCGAATAAAACTCTACGCGATTCTCGCAGTGAATAGTAACTATTCACTATTCATTCCAACAATCGAATCCTTAAATCGACTTTAATAAAATAATAAAATTCCAAAATATTAAATCCTCAATTCCTCAATTTTAATATCTCATTTCTTGAATATAATAATATATAATTCGCTGCCCGGTCAAATACTATTCCAAAATAAAATTTGGAATTTCTGAATTCCGATCGTCTTTGCATTCACTTATTTACTCCGTAGATCACTAATATGATTTCGGAATATCCACCCTACGTCTCATACATAGGTGGCAAGAAAAATTTTGTTAATCCTCAAAATCACTATCCATCCACCAACTTCACTATTCACTGCTGCACTTAATCATAATAAGAAAAGTTTTAAATTATTCCAAAAAAATCGGGTTATTACAATACCTTTCTGAATAACCATCAGGATTTGACAGTTATCAGGATTTCCTCTCTGTAGCTTTTCCTCAGAAATTCTCAAAATTCATCATTCCAAGTTCATTCACCAACTTATTGAAAGTAGCTTCAGGCAGTGGCTTGGTGAATATATCAGCTAGTTGTTGATCAGTAGGAACAAAGTGAAGTTCAATTGTTCCTTCCAGAACCTGTTCTCTTATAAAGTGATATCTGATACTGATGTGTTTAGTAAGAGAATGCTGAACTGGATTTCCTGTCATTGCAATAGCACTTTGGTTATCACAATAAATAGGGATTTTTGAGTATGACAGGCCATAATCTAACAACTGATTTTTCATCCACATTATCTGAGCACAACAACTTCCTGCTGCAATGTACTCAGCTTCTGCAGTTGAAGTGGAAATAGATTTCTGCTTTTTACTGAACCAAGAAACTAGTCTTCCACCCAAAAACTGACAACTTCCTGAAGTACTTTTCCTGTCTATTTTGCATCCTGCAAAATCAGCATCTGAATAACCACACAACCCAAAATCTGATTCCCTTGCATACCAAAGGCCAAGTGAAGGAGTGCCTTTGAGATATCTGAAAATTCTTTTGACTGCAATCAGATGTGGTTCTCTAGGTTTTGCTTGAAATCTTGCACATAGACAGGTTGCAAACATGATATCTGGTCTACTGGCAGTGAGATACAATAAAGAGCCAATCATTCCTCTGTAGTGAGTTACATCTACCTCTTCACCTTGATCAGGATCAAGTTTGGTAGCTGTAGCTATGGGAGTTGAAGCAGGAGTACTGTCTTGCATGTTAAACCTTGTCAGTAAATTCCTTGTGTATTTAGACTGATTAATAAAAATCCCTTCATCAGTCTGTTTAACTTGAAGACCCAGAAAGTAACTCATTTCTCCCATCATGCTCATTTGATATCTTGACTGCATAAGCTTGGAAAACTTTTCACACGGCTTATTGTTTGTTGACCCAAAAATGATATCATCAACATAAATCTGAACTAACAGCAACTCTTTACCATGATTCAAATAAAATAGAGTTTTATCAATTGCACCTCTTTTGAATCCACTTTCCAGTAAGAATTGAGCTAAGATTTCATACCATGCTCTTGGAGCTTGCTTTAGTCCATAAAGTGCCTTATCCAGTCTGTAGACATAATCTGGATATTTAGGATCAATGGAACCAGGAGGTTGTTCAACATAAACTTCTTCCTCCAGTTCACCATTTAAGAAAGCACTTTTAACATCCATCTGGAAAACCTTGAATTTCTTATGTGCTGCATAAGCAAGAAATATCCTGATGGCTTCTAGTCTTGCAACAGGAGCAAAAGTTTCATCATAGTCAATTCCCTCTTGTTGGGAATACCCCTTTGCAACTAGTCTGGCTTTGTTTCTGATAATGACTCCATCAGAATCAGTCTTGTTCTTGAAAATCCACTTTGTACCAACAATTGATCTATTCTTTGGTCTTGGTACCAGTTTCCAGACTTCATTCCTTTCAAATTCATTCAGTTCTTCTTGCATTGCAGTAACCCAATCAGCATCTTTAAGTGCATCTTCAACTTTCTTAGGCTCCTCCTTGGATAGAAAGTTATTATATAAACATTCATTCTGTGTTGCACTTCTTGTTTGAACACCTGCATCAGGATCTCCAATTATCAAATCAGGAGTATGATCTTTTGTCCATTTCCTTGCTGGTGTCAAATTGTTTCTTGAAGTAGATGCTCCCCCTGGATTGGTGTTATCTTGATTGAAAGAATTTGATTGATTTGAAGCTCTCCCTGAATTATTGCTATGCCCTCCTGATGTGTTATCAGGATCTTCACTTGAATCAGTATCTGAAGAATTCTGTCCTGATGATTGAGTTGACTCTGAACTTGTAGTTGAATGTCGTTGCTCCCCCTCAACATTAGCACTACTAGTTGTATTACTGTTGTTTGCATCATCAGTATTAGCACCATCAGTACCTGGTGAGTCATCAGGATTTGGTGACCCATCAGTATCTGATGAATTGACAGGATCTGATTCACTTTCTTCAGGTTCCTTGGAAGCTTCATTTTCAAATAACAATCTATCATGCGAGTCTTCAATGATTCCAGTTATCTTCTTATCATCAAAAGATACATGTATTGACTCCATGACAGTTCTTGTTCTCAAATTAAAAACTCTGAAGGCTCTTGATGTAGGATAACCTATGAATATTCCTTCATCAGCCTTTGTTTCAAATTTCCCTAGCTGTTCAGGATGAGTTCTGAGAACAAAACATTTACAGCCAAACACATGCAAATGCTTCAGACTTGGTTTCTTCTCTTTGAGTGACTGATAAGGAGTGACACCATGCCTGTTTATCAATGTGAGATTTTGTGTATAGCATGCTGTGTTGACTGCTTCTGCCCAGAAATATGTAGGTAATTTAGCTTCTTCCAACATAGTTCTGCCAGCTTCAATAAGAGTTCTATTCTTCCTTTCTACTACTCCATTTTGCTGAGGTGTGCCAGGAGCAGAGAATTGTTGAATGATTCCTTTGTATTTGCAGAACTCTTCCATCTTTGAATTCTTAAATTCAGTACCATTATCACTTCTAAGAATCTTGACTTTGTACTTTGTGGTTGTCTCAATCATTCTCACACGATCCAACAGAACTTCAGGAGTTTCATCTTTTCTGTGCAGAAAATACACCCAGGTGAATCTAGAATATTCATCAACAATTACAAGAGTGTACCTTTTCTTACTGATGGACATGATGTTGACTGGACCAAACAGATCAAGATGTAGCATGTGATATGGTTCTTCAATAGAGGATTCTGATTTACTCTGGAATGATGTCCTTCTTTGTTTTGCTTTTTGGCATGCATCACAGAGTCCATCAGGTGTATACAAGACATTAGGTAATCCTCTTACTAATTCTTTCTTAACCAACTCATTGATGTTGCTGAAGTTGAGATGAGAAAGCTTCTTGTGCCAATTCCAACTTTCATCTACTGAAGCTTTACTGATGAAACATGTAGGGGAGCCATCAGTATCTGAGAGAATGTTGGCTTCATATATGTTACCATGCCTGTAGCCAGTTAGAGCTATCTTTCCTGTTGCTTTACTGACTACTTCACAATGTGTGGAATAGAAATTGACATGATAACCTCTGTCAGTGATTTGACTAATACTCAACAAGTTGTGTTTTAGTCCCTTCACTAGAGCTACTTTTTCAATGATGACATTTCCAATGATTATATTGCCATATCCCAAGGTTTGTCCAATGTTGCCATCTCCATAAGACACAGTTGGGCCAGCTTTTTCCTCATATTCTGATAACAGGGCTTTGTTTCCAGTCATGTGCACAGAACATCCACTATCCATGACTAACACATTTTTCTTTTTACCCTGCATCAGAATAGTAAAACACTAGTTAGAATGTTTAGGAACCCACACTTGTTGGATTCCTTGTTCATGCATTTTATTAAATTTAACAGCAGAAGACTTTTTGACTTTAGCAGTCCTGACAGAATTTACTCCATCAGGATTTGCTTTGTCAGTATCAGTATTAACAAAAGCATGCTTCACTATGACATTTTCAGTTCTATCAGACTTTGTACTACTTTCAAACTTAGGCAATGGATCATAAAAGTTATAGTACAAATCATGATACTCTTTACATGTATAAATAGAATGCCATAGACTACCACAATGAAAACAGGAATTCTGTGGTTTGTAAAATACTGATCTATTCCTAACATCAGACTTAGGAATTTCAGCAATTTTCTTCTTACTCTTTTTACAATCAATAGCAAGATGATTAGAGTTACCACAGTTAAAACAACTCTTTCTAGGTGCATTTGGGATATACTTATAACCATTTTCTTTATTGATCCCAATTTTACCATTCCTGTTTCTCTTAACAGTAGCTTCCTTTTTCTTATCTGTAACCTCACAGATTTTATCCTTAAGTTGTTTCTGAGACAATAGACCTACATTCTTAATGACTTTATTCAAGACAGGTTTAGACTTAACGATTTTAACTCCTTGAGTAGAGGTAGATCCCTTTTCAAAAGTAGAATTGGAATCCTTACCAAAAACAAAATTAACAGGAGTAATCTTAGATTTGGTTGAGTCTATAACATGTCTATAGGTCTTTGGTCTGACTGTCTCATCAATGACAATTTTCTCTTTCAATTTCTTATCCTCATCTGACTTATATCCTAGACACTCTTTCCAATTCTTAGAGGTATTAATCTCATGAAATTTCCTACCAGAGTCTGTCCAGGTTCTGATTTTCTCATTAGCATATTCAAGTTCTTTTTCAAGGGAAGTACATTTAGATGTCATCTCTAAGTGCATGTGTTTAGCATTATCACATTCTTTTTGTACTTCTTGCATACGAGAAAATTCAGCTTCTAATATCTCATTCTTCTTTCTAAGGTCAGACATCTCAGATAAGATTCTAGTATTCTCAGCAGTTTGACTTCTAAAGCTAATATGTAATGACTTTAGAAAACGTCTTAACTCAGAAGCATTATCAGTATCAAAATCAAAGATAGTATATAGTACCTTATCATCAGGAGCAGCAGTTACATCAGCATTGGCCATTAACGCATAGTTGACTACCTCAGTATCAAATTCTGAGGAAGAGTCCATCCAATCCTTGCTTGATGTGATGAGTGCCTTTGTCTTGTTGCATTCAGAAGCAAAGTGACCCATACCATTACACTTGTAGCATCTAACCTTTGACTTGTCAAATTTGCTACCCTTGCTGTCCTTTTTGATATACTTGTCTTTGTCTGATTTGAAGGTCTTTTTCTGAAAGTTGCCTTGTCTTCTATTCTTCCTGAACTTCATCCTTATGAAGTTTCTGACAATCATAGCAACCATCTCTTCCATGTCTGAGTCAGAAGAATCATCATCAGTATTGGCATCAGGATTGCCATCAGTATCTGATGAAGAGTCGTCAGGATCTGACTCAGCTACTCTTGATTTACTTCTAGAGACCTCCATAGCTTTTCCTTTTGATTTAGCCTCTGCTTTCAAAGCAATTGACTTTGCCTTGCTGCTTTTCTTGTTCTTCCTCTGTTGAACTTCAAGATCATGAGTTCTTAGCATCCCATAGATCTCATCAAGAGACACAATGTTCAGATCATACTGGTGTCTAATGATTGAGGTCTGAGTATCCCATTCTTCAGGTAAAGCTCTAAGAAATTTGGTGTTTGAATCTTCAGTTTCATATACTTTGTCAACTAAGGATAAGCTGTTCAATAGTGTCAGAAATCTATCATATAGATCAGTCAGGCTCTCTTCAGGTCTTGCATCGAATTGTTCATATTCTTGAATCAAAAGAGCCCTTCTGTTCTTCTTGACAGATGCAGATCCCTGGCACTGAGTTTCCAAAGTATCCCAGATTTCTTTCGAAGACTTGCATGCAATCACTCTGTTTGACATAACAGCATCAAGACTGTTGTGTAAGATATTCTTTATCTTTGGTTCTCTGAGTACATGAGCTTTTTCTTCTGGAGTCCATTCAG
This sequence comes from Heracleum sosnowskyi, assembly GCA_030848705.1. Taxonomy (NCBI): domain Eukaryota; kingdom Viridiplantae; phylum Streptophyta; class Magnoliopsida; order Apiales; family Apiaceae; genus Heracleum; species Heracleum sosnowskyi. The sequence continues at coordinate 14,397,231 of CM061238.1, forward strand.
CTTTAGCTTTGACCACATAATGTTCTGGTACTGTATCTGTTCGTTCTATGAACTCTGTTGGTATATATGGTCCATCACGAATTCTGTCCAAGTAGTCGGGATCCATAGCCTCCAGGTACATCAGCATCTTTACCTTCCATGTAGGATATTCTGATATCTTCAAGATGGGAATCTTCATGCTTTCATACTTGGTTGTCGACATCTTTAGATCGTATCTGATTCAGAATTAAATCAGTTTGCTCTGATACCAATTGTTGCCCAGTAAATAACAATTGTAGAAGGGGGTTGAATACAATTGTATAAGATTCTCGACTTTATATAACACAAATATGAAAGATCAATAACAATAACAATAACAGCTTTATTAACTCTGATATAAAACTGTTACAAACTCTCTTAAGAAATTCTGATGTTCTTAAGAGCTGCTAGCTTACAAAAACTCTCTCAAGAAATTCTGTTCTTAAGAGCTTCTCTTCGATTATGTTCTCCTCCGAATAATCTCTCTCGAATGAATACATAAATCGAAACCAAAACTGTGTTTATATAGTGCACACAGCTTCTCTATCAATAACAAGATAAGTCCTAATCATAACAAAGATAGAAACATATCTTTAATCGATAGCTGCATTCTACAAACCAGGAACAAACTTCCATGTTTATCTAGACTCCAAATATAACTCGAAGTAGGAATCCTGATCAGCTTCAAGTTCTGATGATCAATCCTGATCATAGTCTGAGTAGGAATCCTGATGATCAATAAGATACTGACGCTTGATCAAATACTGATGACCATGCAATACTGATGACGTCAGCAATCCTGATCAGTTGAGTCTAGCTTCTGACGATCATTGAATTCTGATCTAACAGGATTCCTCCACAAAACTCTTACTAGTACTACAGTCTTATTCCTTAACACTTTTTCCTTACAATCCAATATCTGAATTGGTCGTTCTACATAAGATAAATCTGACTGGACCTCTATGGGTTCATACTCTATTACATGGTTCGAATCTGGTCGATACTTCTTAAGCATTGATACGTGAAACACATTATGAACGTGCTGCTTATGCGGGGGTAACGCTAACTCGTAAGCTACTTTCCCAACCTGCTTCAAAATCTCAAATGGTCCAACATATCTTGGACTCAATTTCCCTTTCTTTCCAAACCTAACTAATCCTTTCCACGGTGAAACTTTCAGTAACACTTGTTCTCCGAATTCAAATCCCATATCCTTTCTTGCTAGGTCAGCATATTTCTTCTGCCGGTTCTGAGCTGTTATCAACCTTTTCTGAATCAATTCAATCACTTCCTTTGTTTGCTGCACTAATTCTGGCCCTATCACTTTCCGTTCACCAACTTCTTCCCAATATACTGGAGATCGACACTTCCGTCCATATAGAGCTTCGTAAGTTGGCATCCCAATACTCGCGTGAAAACTATTATTATATGAAAATTCCACCAAGGGTAGGTGATCGTCCCAATTACCTTTAAAATCAAGTGCACATGTTCTAAGCATGTCCTCGATGGTTTGAATCGTCCTTTCACTTTGACCGTCTGTCTGTGGGTGATAAGCCGTACTCATTTTTAATTCGGTGCCTAAACACTCTTGAAAACTTCTCCAAAATTTTGAGTTGAATCGAGGGTCGCAATCAGATACTATTGACACTGGAACTCCATGTCGTACCACGATTTCCTTTACATATAAACGAACTAACTTATCCAGCAAAAATCTCTCGTTAATCGGAAGAAAATATGCAGATTTCGTCAATCGATCCACAATAACCCAAATAGCATCATGGTTGGCCTTCGTTCTAGGCAACCCTACCACAAAGTCCATTGCGATGTGTTCCCACTTCCACTCAGGAATTTCTAACGGTTGCAGTAATCCACTTGGTCTTTGATGTTCCGCCTTGACCCTCTGACACGTAAAACATTTACTCACCCATTCATCAATTTCTCTTTTCATATCTGGCCACCAAAAGTTCATTTTAAGATCTCGATACATCTTTGTACTTCCAGGATGAATTGAATACTTCGAGTTATGCGCTTCGTGCAAAATTTCATTATTTAGTTCCGCTACATTAGGTACCCATATTTGAGAAGCAAACCTTAAGATTCCCTTGTCGTCCAGTTGGCTACATATTTTCTTGCCTGTTAAACTATTTGCATTGTCGTTCATGACTTGCTCTTGGTACTTCCGTATCTTTTCCAACAACTCAGGTTGAAACGTTATGGCGTAAATCATCTCTGTCGCGTCCTTCGGAACATGCACTTCTATCTCTAACTTTTCAAACTCTCTGTACAACTCTTTGGTCATCGTCAGCATATTCAGTCTTTCTTTTCTGCTCAATGCATCTGCTACCACGTTCGCCTTGTCGGGGTGATAATTGATGGAAACGTCATAGTCCTTGATTAACTCCAACCATCTTCTCTGTCTCATGTTCAGCTCTTTCTGAGTAAAGATATACTTCAGACTTTTGTGATCAGTGTAAATTTCACATCTCTCTCCGTACAAGTAATGTCTCCAAATCTTCAAGGCAAATACGATCGCTGCTAATTCCAAGTCATGTGTAGGATATTTCTGTTCGTGAGGTCTCAATTGTCTTGACGCATAAGCAATTACTTTATCATGTTGCATACGCACACATCCCAATCCTTTGTAAGACGCATCACTATAGATTACAAAATGACCTTGATCGTCTGGTAGCATCAACACTGGTGCCGTAGTTAGTCTCTTCTTTAACTCTTGGAAACTCTCTTCACACTTGTCGTTCCATATGAATCGCTCGCTTTTCCTTGTCAGCTTGGTCATTGGAGTAGCTATCTTTGCAAAATCCTGTACAAATCTCCGATAATACCCGACTAATCCCAAAAAACTTCGAACTTCAGTTGGTGTCCTTAGTCTTTCCCAGTCCTTCACTGCTTCGATCTTTGCTGGATCTACTTTGATACCTTCACTACTTACCACGTGCCCTAGGAAATGGACTTCTCTTAACCAGAATTCACACTTTGAAAATTTTGCGTATAATCCTTCTTGTCTTAAAATCTCCAACACAATCCACAAATGGTTCACATGTTCTTCTTCCGTCTTGGAATATATCAAAATATCATCGATGAATACCACTACAAACTCATCCAAATATTTCTTGAAAATCATGTTCATTAAGTCCATAAAAGCTGCTGGTGCATTCGTCAATCCAAACGCCATTACCAAAAACTCATAATGTCCGTACCTTGTTCGAAAAGATGTCTTCGGTATATCGTCTAGTTTAACCTTCAATTGGTGATATCCTGATCGTAGATCAATCTTAGAAAAATAAACCGCTCCTTTTAGCTGGTCAAACAGATCATCTATCCTGGGCAATGGATATTTATTCCTGACGGTTAGCTTATTTAACTCCTGATAATCTATACAAAGTCTCATACTTCCATCCTTCTTCTTGACAAACAACACTGGTGCTCCCCACGGAGAAACACTAGGCCTGATAATTCCTTTGTCTAACAATTCCTGCAGTTGCTTAGCTAATTCCTTCATCTCCACTGGTGCCATTCTATATGGGGATTTGGATACTGGTTCTGCGCCTGGTGTTAAATCTATTGCAAACTCAATCTCTCTATCCGGAGGTAATCCTGGTAACTCTTCTGGAAAAACATCTGGAAACTCACTCACGACTAGAATATCTTCTAACTTAGAAACTTCCTTCTCTGTATCTATCACATATGCGAGATAAGCCTCACATCCTTGTCTTAATAACCTCTTAGTCTGAATCATTGTCAAAAATTTCTTCGCTTGTTTCTCTCCCTTAAATACCACTTCTTTCTTTTCTGGGGTAACAAAAGTAACCCTCTTGTCCTTACAATCAATACGCGCATCATAATCAGTTAACCAATCCATTCCTAAAATCACATCAAATTCTCCCAACTTGAAAGGTAATAAATCAGCATAAAAACGATTCCCTAAAATCTCAATTTCACAACGGGGGCAATACGAACTGACCGGTATACGATCCTGGTTAGCTATTTCTACACTCAACACTCCACTTAAGGGTTCCATTAAGCAATTCAATTTACGAGCAAATGTTTATGAAATAAATGATTTAGTAGCTCCTGAATCTATCAACACTTTAGCACTAACAGAGTTTACTAGAAGTGTACCTGCCACCACATCGGCGTCTCTCACTGCTTCCCTCATTGACATATTATAGGTTCTGGCTAGCGGCTGAACATCAACAGCTGGAGGTGCCTTTATAGCTCGAATCATGTTGTTCACGGTTGCCGGTGCTTTACAATCCTTAATCATGTGGCCTGGTTTCTTGCATCGGTGACACACAATCCCTATCTTGCAATCTCTGGCATAGTGACCCTTCTGGTTGCATTTAAAACATGTAATACTCAATCGGTGGCATACTTCGGGATGTCTTTTCCTGTATGTCCTACATTCTGGCAGTGGGGGTCGGGAAACTCCCTGTTGACTACTGATTTGTAAACGATTGTCTTGCCCTGTATTCCCGGTATCTGGTTTCTTAAAACTTGAACTTCTGCCGGGCTGGAATCCCGGTTTCTTATTTGACTGACCTTGTGAACTCCCTTGCGGCTGTCCCTTATCAGATGCCCCTACCTTCCTTTTCTTATTCTCTCTCTCCTTCATGTATGAATCACTCTCTGCTTCTGCAATCATTGCCTTCTGAACCACTGCGGCATAGGTATCTAACTCCAAAATGGCTAACTTGCTACGAATCCATGACCTCAGTCCCTGTTGGAACCTTTTGGCCTTCTTCTTCTCCGTGTCAACATACGTCGGAACAAACCTAGACAATTCAGTAAACTTTGTCTCATACTGAGGAACAGTCATGTTACCTTGTTTCAACTCTAGAAACTTCAACTCCATCTGGTCTCGCATATAATCAGGAAAATACCTTTCTAAAAACAACTCTGTAAACCTACCCCACGGCTGCATATGTATCTAATTCCAAAACTGCTAACTTACTACGAATCCATGACCTCAGTCCCTGTTGGAACCTCTTGGCCTTCTTCTTCTCCGTATCAACGTATGTCGGAACAAACCTAGACAACTCGATAAACTTGGTCTCGTACTGAGAAACAGTCATACTACCTTGCCTCAATTCTAAAAATTTCAACTCCATTTGATCTCGCATAAAGTCAGGAAAATACTTCTCTAAAAACAATTCTGTAAATCTCTCCCACGTAATTAACCCTTCAGGTTCTAAAGCCTTACTAGTTTCCCACCAATAACTTGCCTCATTTTTCAGAAAATAACTAGCATACTCAGTTTTCTTTTCTCCTGTTACCTCTATCAACGTAAAAGCTTTCTCCATTTCCTTTAACCATGTCTTTGCCTCAACTGGATCAGCAGATCCCTTGAACTCTGGAGGTTTTGCTGCTTGGAAAGATTTAAACGTAATCACGGGTAATACCTGCTGGTGCTGTTGTTGTTGATGCTGTTGTTGCTGATGCTGCTGTAATAACTGCTGTTGGATCTGTTGTTGTTGTTGTTCTAGAGCAGTAGTTTGATGAGTGAGGGTGTTCAAAAGTTGTATTACAACCGGATCTAAATGACCCGTTGGGGGTGTATTCTGTTGACCTTCTTGGTCAATGGAATTACTCGCACGGGTATTTCGTCTAGGAGGCATATTGCTGATGAATAAACAATAATTGATTTAATCCAATAATTCATAAATAGAAGAGAAAGAGAACACAATTGGTAGAACCATGATTTACGGATTTTCAACGGCGTAAGGGTACACTCGTTGCACAAGTAGAATAACAATTATAATATTGAAAATGAATAACAAGAGAATAATAACAATTCTACAAAAGATGGTTATCATAAATATATACATAGATTCGATACAAGCGTAGAACGCTTTCAAAAGTAAAGTGTGTCATAGCTGAACTACAACTGCCGATCAACAGTACAACAACAAAATACAACAACAATTCAAGGCGATACTATAATCCTAGTGCACTGCTGGTACTATACTATGCATCTATGTACTATCTGACTGGAATCCACATAATATCCCAACCTCGTCTCTACCGGCTCATGGATCATCATCTCTGGTCTCCCATAGTGCTGGTCCGGCAATCTCCCCAATCTCCCTCATCGCAAAATCCAAAATCTCTCTCATCCCTACTGTAGTCTCTCCCTCTCTGCTAGTAGCTAGTCCATGCAACCTCGTCTCCACCAATATCCTCACAACCCTGAGTCTCATCCGTGTCTCTCCTACCTGATCCCTGAATCTATCTCTATCTCTGGCTACATCTGCCTCCGTTGAACGCATCCCACGCATCTCTAATACCTGTCTATGAAAGTAATCCCTCTCCTCTCTCATCCTCTAAAACGGTGATGTGGAACTGGTGGCTCAGAGATCTGGAACAAAGGTCCGGAAACTGAAGCCTGGGACCGCGATGCTGCGGGTATGCGTCGAAGTGGAACGGGACAAGGTATAGGATCCCTCCTGACCACTATAGGTCCAGACTGAGGTAGTGTTGGTCGCGACGGTCCTGCTCTCATATCTGGTACAGGTCTCTCCTCTATCGGATGCTCTGACGGATCTGAGTCTGAACTAGAGCTAGGTGGCTGCAATTATAACCATACTCAATTACTACACATAATATCTCTAATCGACCTTCTATGACCATTAGGTGAATTCCTAACCCTCTATGTTATCCTGGACCCTAAATCCTAATTAACTTGTTTCAAATGCCATAACCTGTTGCTCTGATACCAACCTGTGACGCCCCTCCAAACCCGGGGTACAGATTTGGGGAGTCACTCGACCAACGAAACTTAACATACCTGAATATAGCACATGCATAATATATCAATAACATAGAATACCCCTTATCCAAGACCGCATCCAGATTATGGCAGGAAACAAGCTTCTAAGTCATAATTATTACAAACCAGTTTTCAGAGTTATTACACAACTTAATATACAAAGCTAGACATCTAGTCTAACTTCCAAAGTAAGACAACTACCCGTCCAATGACAATCACTCGGGGTGGTCTCCTAGCATCTGGAGAACTGTCACTAGCGCTGGTCTGCTCATTCTCTCGCTTCACTGGAATAGGGTTAGAAACAAAACAAGTATGAGCCACAAGTGCTCAGCAAGCATAATATATATCAATCACAGTTCCATAATGAAAGGAAGGATTTCAGTTATCTGGATCAACAATATACAAGTCAAACATATGCTTTTAACAATCTTTATTGAAGGAAGAGGAATTAGAATTGGACTTCTACATTTTTCAAATACAAAGGTTGAGCTGCTGATCAATCACGCATCAACCCCGGACTAGCTTATAGCATAGTCCTCCACTAGGATCCATGGCCATTTGGGCCTTAAGTTATTACGACCATAAATATGGCCCGACCATTACTGGTCTCATTTTAAAACATGCCAATTCTATCACAGAGTATAAGCAATAACATGCATAACAAGATAAGTACACAATGACAGGGTGCAATAGTTGCAAAAGAGCTTCAACTATTCAATATCAAATGAAGTCCGGGAAATAGATTTGGAATGGTTTCAATGGTACAACGTACTCATTTAAGAAAGTCAACAATGGTTATCATCAATATAAACTGAATTGAAGGTGAAGGTTTCTGATATCCAACACGATTGTGGATTAAATCAAAAGTTAGGAATATTCAAGGAAATAGCATCAAGTGCTCAATACGGTGAAGATTGAATAATCTGAATCGTTCTGATGGTAACATACATGTAATCCTTAAGAATAATAACAATTGAATCAACAAGTAAAGGCACAGATACTTGCCTGGTCTAGTAGTTGACGGAATTCTACCGAGCTCACTCTACCTTCTCTTTTCCCTTGCTCCGGGAACTCGATTCTATAAAAAAACAACTCATTACAATAAGTCTAACTATCCTTGTTCTATCCTCGATATACACTCATAACCATTTTCAAATTTAAACAAGTAATCGGGTTCCTATCGGATGCACGATCTATTTTACGGTAATTAAAACTCAGACATTAGCCCTCGTACGGGCATTTACGGACTATTAAAACACATTATTCAACTCATATAAACCATATAGCACTTATAAATATTTTTAAAACAATATTCGAGGCTTATTTGAATTTAAATAAGTCACAAATAATTTTTAAATCAAAAATCGGATTTTTAATCCCAATATAAGTATTTAAAAACAATTAAATCAATTAATATAAAATTAATTGACAATTTCTAAATGCTCAAACTTTTTTTAAATAATTAAATCAAGCTAGAAAATAATTAAACCTAATTTAAATTAATTAAATCTAATTAATTATTAAGAATTAACTGATTAAAAGAATTAATCAATTAATTAAATTAATTAATTATTAATTAAATTTAATTTAATTTAATCAGTTTTCGAATTTAAATAAATAAATATAATTTTCTGAATTTTCTGAATTTAAAAATGTATTTTTAAAATAAAAATATGATTTTTATAAAATTTAATCTATTTTCGAATTAAATTTAAAAATAAAATTCAAAAACAGTTTTCTGAAAATGAATTAGGGTTTTGAAGATTGAAACCGGGTCAAAATTTCGGGTAAACGGGTCGGGAAGAACTGAAACGGGTCGCCAAGAACTTGCCGGAAAATTCCCAGATTCCGGTGGGTTTTTCAGAATCCGGCGAGCCAAAAACACAATAAAAATTGGGGCTTTTGATACCAAAACACTACTGATAACCATACCAATACATTCCGATCAAAAAAAAACCAAAAACATCATCGGAATCCAAAACCCGACCAAATTCCGGCGAGCTTAAACAATTTTCCGATCTACCAAAATCTTACATGAAACTCTACGTTCTTTATGTTAAAATGAAGCTAAGAACAGATACAACAAAAGCCCTCTATCAAAAACAATGTCAGATCATTCATATGAACGGACTATTAAAAAGAAAAATCGGGCAAAACCCTAGAAATCGAATTTCTAAAAATCGAACAAAAACATGAAATTAAAGCATGAATTCCTACTAATTAGAACCCTAGGAACATGTTGGAAGCAATCAATTGAACGGAGAATCAACAGAATGAAATCCCCAAATTTAATCAAGAACCCTAATTTAATTCGAATTTTGAAAAATTCATATAAAATCGAAAAATTACCAGATGATGATATGGTTGGAAGATTCTGAAACTAGAGCTCAAGATCTTTGATTTGAGTACTTGAAATTGTAATTTGGATTTCAATAACACAATCAAAAATTGATTTTGATTTTCGAGAACACGAAGAACACGGTTCGGGAATTTTATATTTTTGTATATTTTTAATACGGATTATATGAAGTATAATGTACAATTCTCCTTTTTATACTTAGTGGAAAATAATACCCTAAACGACATTTTTGGATCGATATTGATCCACTGGATCGCTTTAAAACCCTAATTTAGAAAAATACACGTTTTACGAGGTGATAACTATCCACAAAGACTGATAGTTATCCAAATCAATACATATCATTTATATAACTAATGCTCAAGAATACTGGGACTATAACAGATGTATTATTGATACGGACGATATATCAATTACCCTAGAAAAAAATTAGGGTTAGGGTTTGGAATAATATTTTCTTTCTTTGAATAAAACAAATACTATTGATAGTATCAGATAATAAGGGATATAATAATACGAAGAAATCCTCCGAGAATGATTCGGACACGAATGACAAAGGAATAATAATGATGTACAAAATTTCAACGGGGCCCTTGAATTTTCAAAACAGGGCTCAAAATTGAAGATATTTTCAAATGACAAGATATTTGAACGGGGCTTCCGACACACCAATTTAGCACATAATCACTTAACAACCTTTATCATTAAAACTCAAAATACTTCATAATAATTATTCTACACATATAATACAATTATATAATTAATAAAGTTCACGGATCTTACACAACACAATCGAGAGAATCTCGCTGGAATATTCGCAAAACGTGTCCTTGGTTATCGGACGGAGCTGTAAGCTTGCAGCTGGAAACCTATAGCTCGCTGTAGGAACAGAGTAATCGAAGTATATCTCCGGGGGCTGAATTGACAAAACCACCGGTTGAAGTGGGCGGCGTAAATCCTACACGGCCAGTCAGTTCACCGGAATATGTATCATAGATAGTACACGAGCCTTATGCGTGTAGATAGTGAAAATCTGAATCCTTTAGTCAAGTGCCTACATATCCTATTTATAGGAATCAAGCCCCATGTAGTTCTATTAGGTTTATACTTCTTCCCTGCTGTGAATTCGGCCACTCTAAGATAATCCATCTCAGAGTTATAGTCGAATTAGGTAGCTTTAGCCAAGTTTTCCAGTATCCTAATCCACATCCATCACTAAGTCCTATAAATCCTCATGCATGCAATGTATATCCGAAACAATCAATACAAGTCCTATATTGATTGTGCCTGCTCCATCCAGTACATTTTAGTAAGCCTAGAAGTCCTTTGCCAATTATACTTCCGTGCCCCTAAAGTATAGGTATTTGAGTCCTTGTCCAACTAGCATTCTGCCTTCCTGAGGTTCCGACTGCTCGGTACCTGAAACCAGTCTCGAGGTTCGGACCACCTGAACCTCAATACCCTGCATCTGAACCTCGATACCTTGAACCTGTTTTGGCACCTTGAACCTATCAGGGTGCCTTACACCTAAACCATGGCGTCCTGAACCTACATCTCGGTACCCTTAACCTGCGCCTCGGTACTCTAAACCTGAACCTCAATCCATACAATCCTAGCCCAATACATCCTTACTGGACCTTCAACAAGTATGGGCATTAAATTGAGCTCATGTGAGATTTAGGGCACAACACTACCCCCGGTTCCTTGCAGTATTGAATACAAAAGGAACCAAAACTTGTTTCATTCTTGAGTGATCAACTCTTAACCTCATAACCAGCTACAGATCCTTAGTTGAATAACCGATACTCAAATAAGCTCCACGATGTATATCCCTTTGTGTTTCGGCAAATTAATCCCATGTTTCAATTCCAACGAAAACACCTACCTGCTTACACATTATCCTTCTGAATAAAATTCAAATTTCAAATTAATACACAAACAACTTCTTGTATTCCTCCTAGAAAATTGAATCATGCACTTGCATTTATCCTTCCCATTTTTCCAAATTTCTTTTTGACTCTTTTTTTTTATCCAACCAGATTGCACCACCTGGCGTGCCTGTTCCTATTCACGCGTGCGTTTAAATACATGCCCTTCTCTTCTTTCTTTTCTTTTCCAATACAAACTTCACACTCTCCACTTTCTCTCTGTCGAAAAAGCATTAAGACGACCCAGGGTTCCGGCGATCTTCCAACCTTCAACGATCCTCCACCTGTAACCCTTTATAAGGTATGAATCTATCCTCGTATGCCATTTTTAACCTTTTTTTTCTGTTGCATGTCAACCTTGAATGTGCCCATCTTATATATATATGCACGTATACTTACATACACAATTATGTATGCTTACACACAAACTTATATCATCAGCTCAATCAAATTGGAATCCAAGATGCCATGTATACTCGCCTTCGGTGAACTATAACTGCTCGATATTACTTGTTTCGTTACCATATAACTAAGTAGAAATCTTAAAACCCCTTTAAACTCGTGTCTTTTTTGGTGCCATGAATCTCATACAACACTGTGTCTGTTTGTCTTCCTGACTGTTCTTGCTTGTATATGTGTAATCGATAATATATATCATACACATCCCAGAATATTAATGTAACAGCCCCAGATCCGGGGTCGGGGATCCGGTCGTTACGGTCTCAATTTCCATCAATACTACTTGCACTTGAATAAAAACAATTAAATTGCATACTTTGACCCCGCAATAACAACACCATACACAACAAGTTCTAGTCTCAGAGATGAAATTGGAATAAGTATCTAGTCATAGGATCCACAAGTTATAAGTTATTACAAACCCAAAAGATTACAGAGTACGCTTAATAGTTCTTGCCGTTGCTTACATTAATCATAATATAAATAAGTCTGACACACAAAAGCTGTAGCTTAGACTACTGATTGTTACTACCTCAGCTATGGCGGCTACGACATCAGCGGGTAAATCTCTGACGGCTGCTACCTGCTTGCGCAGAGTGTGCTTGTTGCGGGCCATCTGCTCTAGCTGTTGTTGTGATATAAATAAATAAAGCAAGGGTGAGCAATAGAGCCCACCAAAATAGTTTATGACAAATTATCAGTATATAACAGTTCGAAAATATCTTTGTAACCACATGTTATGCTTTTAACGGATAAGATACTAGTATAACATAAAAGATGAAGTTACGAGGAAAATTAATATAATGTTTCCGTAACCCAAAATCCACTTATGCATATATAATCTGAGTAACGTTTTATCAGAGTCATAACTCATAAAATAAAAGATGAAGTTACAAGGATTTATTGCAACTTCATTTTCTTTGAACACTTTTCGACCCTCTGCCAACATGATCGGTAAACCTGTACTAAGGGGGCTACCCTTAGTCCCTTTCAATACATGTTGCAGAATTATCCAAATTGGATGATGAACCAATACCGGAGTTGCTACCGCGCCCGTCGTACCAACCTTACTATGATCAGTTGTGACACCCCCAAACCAGTGCCACGAACATTTACATAATCTAACATAATATAACATACAACCTAGGCATGCATCTAATAAATGGAAACCATACCCCAAGCCAAGATCGCTACCAGGTCAAAGTATGAAACAACATATCTAAGTTCCAACAATTAAATGAGTTACTAATTAAGTTTTACAAGTCTAAACGATTTAAATATTACAGCTTAAACCAAATGTCTTAAGTCTATTAGGAAACCAAAAGTACTTAAGCATCTAAAACCTGTGCATGGGTTGGGAACCCAAACCACGGGCCGCTCCTAGCAGCAAACTCTCTAGCAGAAGACTTCCTAGCAGTGCGGAATGTACGGACCATCTTCTGACTTCACTGAAAGGTTAACAGACCTTGCAGGTTTAGAACCAACATGCTTAGTCCTACCACTAGATTTAGGTTTGACAGATGTTGATGGAGGAATCTCTGTTTGCAAAGGTTCTGGTTGAGAAGGAATTTGTTTTTGTGAATTAACTTGATCATCTACAAACTGTTGCACAGATGCAGGCAGTAACAAATCTCCAACAACCCCTTTCTTAACATCTTTGTTAATAAGATCAGAGAATATCCTCTTGTGTAATTTAAAACAAGAAACATCTTCAGCAACAATGTCTACCCCTTGGACACAGTAAGAGAACAAAATCTGACAAAATCTAGAAAAGTATACTACCCCTCTATTCTCTGTCATTTTCTCCCCTAAATTATTCAATACAAGTCGTGCAAAATCAAAATGATTATCATATAATAAAGAATACCCGATTTGCAGACTGTCCGTGGGAATAGCATCCCAGTTTGTGCATTTCTTTCCAAAAGTTCTTGTGATGCAATCAAAGAAGAAGCTCCACTCCTTCCTTAAGAACGGTCGTTTCAACTGTCCAATCTTAGTCAAAGGTCCAGAATACCCAATCTCTCGCATCATCCTCAGCAAATCATTATCACCCATTCCAATGGTATATGACGAAAACTCAGGAAACCCCATTGCAGCACGAATGGTTCCTGAAGTAATTACATACTCTGTTTCATCAAATTCAAAAATTATAGATGGGTTACCAGTCTCACCACCATTATCATAAAGACCCGACTCCCAGAACGCCTTGATTTGAGAACCAGAAAGTTTTGTTGGTTCTACTAAAGCACGCCCAATCGCTGACTGAGCAATAAATTCTTGAATCATATGAAAAGCTTCTGGTGCGTTAGCAGTGTTTAGTGGTGTTGCGTAGTTGTTTGGAACAAATTCTAACCCAGAAGAAACAAACGTTGTAGTTGCCATTTGAAAGATTTGAAAGAATAACAAAGAAACTGATGCAAAAGCTTCAAAAGAGTTTGTAAGTAGAAAGATGTTTGTGAATATGTGTGTGTGACAATAGATGTGAATTGAAGTAAGATGTGAAAGGTTTAGACGTATGTGTGTGTATTGTATAAATATGAAATTCAAAATGAAAAACTGAACAGTTTTTAATCATTAATACACAACTGTCTTACTCCGTTAACTGTGTGAGTGGGACACGTGGCACACATGCAATGACTGACAGCAAATAATTGACAGTTTCCAATGCGCATGCGCAGTAAAAACAGCAATTATGACCGCCCTTTACACTTTCCTAGACACTCAACCTCTCTCCTCTGTTTAATACAAATTAGAACCGTTACCAATCATACTCTTTTATTTTCAAGAATGTTTTCTCAAAATTGTTAACTGTCTGAAACAAATAATTAATTTTAATCATTAGAGATTAAAATAAAATTACCTCAGCGTAGGCCGTAGAGTACATAATTCATCAGTGTTTACCAATACTCCTCCTTTATAAATAAACTCTTTTCACAAAATGTACAGGTGTGAGTATTTGTGTGTGAGTTAGCAGGGTTTACTGAATATGAATATTTAGACCATCTCAAAGTGCATAAAATCCACAAACTAAAGCAGTAAAAACTGATTGCCCAAACTCTCATGTAGAAAATAAAATCTGATTTTTATATTTAAACTCTGTATTCTGATATCCTTTCATTTGGATATATCTTTTATTTTCACCCCCTTTATATATATATAAATTTTTTTATTTTTTTATTTTTTTTATTTTTTTTATTTTTCCAGTAATCAGTGGTTGGCACTAGTCACCAAAAATCAAAGATTTTAGCCCTTATTTCATACAATAAGTTCCTGGATCTTCCTAGGCACAACATGATCTCAAAGGAATTTGTGCTCTTTTGGCATCTTTTGATTTGAGGGTGAAATATTTGTAACTAATTATCAGAGTTTAGACTTTTCATCAGTTAATACAATTAATTTATGAGAGAAAATGCAAAAAGCTAATACATACTCAGTGTATAGGATCAATAAACTAAGAGATGCTATAAATATAGAGACAGTATCATGCTGTGTAAAATTTCTGCACATTTTGTAATCAGAATTTATAATACTTAGAAGGATTCATGATTACTTACTGAAAATCATGCTTCATACAATTTTCTTCATCGGTCCATGTGTTTCAGACAAAAATCACAATCAGAGTATAATATCAGAGTTTAACCGACAGAGTATGACAGACAGAGTATGACTAACAGAGTTTACTATCAGAGTTTACACTACGCCATAAGTGCTCATATGCAATGCTTTTTTAATGTGGCTGTAGACCAAAAAAGCGTTGCATTCAGCTTCGTTTTCAAAAATGCAACACGAAATGGGCGTTGCATCCGCGGGCGTGGCCTTTGATATGTAATGCAACGCTTTTTGCCATCTACTGCAACACCAAGAAAGCATTGCATTACAACCGTAATGCAACACTACTAGCATGTAAATGCAACTTCAATTAGCGTTGCCACACATGAACTAGAGTCTGACTTCCAGATCACCACAGTGGGGCCCACTATCATGCCATGTCAGCAATGGAGCCCACTAGCATGCCACGTCAATAGTGGGCCCACTTGCATGCCACATCATCAATAGTACAAATGCAGTACAATTTTTTTGGAATGCAATACTAATTATTGGAAATGAAACACTATCAAAAAGATAAATGCAACACTTTAAATAAAATTTTCAAAATATTGGTTTGGTACATACATCACTCCCAATTAAAATAACCAAGGAAACAAAATACAAAATGTTTCACTTTAATCCCTTCTTTCAACAACTACAGCCCGTAATAACTATATACAACGAAATACAAGCAAAAACCTAATTTTAAACTTAACGAGCAAAGAGAACAGAGCAATATAGAGCAAGCTGCCTTTCCCTTCTTTTTCTTTGCTTTGGGAGGCTGGAGCACAACATTAATGATAGCATCTAAAACTCCCTTTAAATTCTACAACAAAAAAACAGAAGAGAAATCAGATGCAGGAATACAAGAGCAACAGAAAAGAAAATGTCCCAATTTTTTATATTAAGAGCATTATGTGAATGTCCAACAACATTATGTAAATGTCCAACAACATTATGTAAATATCCAAATTTTGTAGTTCATGCAACCTTCTTTCCTTATCATTATATGTCTACAAAATTATACTAGTTATTATATAAGGAAAGAAAGGTTAATAGTATCAAGAACTAAATGTCAAGTAAAATTCCTGCAACAAATCCTGGCTAATTGAATTATTAACACCTACTAAAGCACAGTAATCAACACAAGATAAGTAATGCATGCACGAATTTCCCAATCTCAAAAATTTTGTAAGATTAGTCATCTTGGACGGGGAACTATCATTCAATTAATTTACAATAGAAAAGAACTCAAATTTACTAAACTAATCCAAGTCAATGTAGCGACATATAACTATACTGGTGCAAACTCAAATAGTTTTCAGCTGACTATCTTTTAAAAAAGCCTCAAATTATTTTAAAAATGCAAAATACTTCGTAATATCGAAAGCATACCAATTGAGTAACTATGTTAGTCAAGCAATGATAATCTTCATTCGCACAAACTGTAGACTCTCCCCTATCACAAGGTGTCTCAATTCCATCCTGTTTAATTTAAATTAGACAAAATCGATGATTTCGAGTATCAACTAACTAACTAACAAAAAACAACGCACAAAATTAAATTATTAAGAGTGGATAAATCATTAGGGGGTAAATGGGAGCTAACAGTGTCTGAATCAGAATCGTCGTATTCATTAGTCCAAAGCTTAATTTGACGCGCGACAAATTAAGGTAACTAAACATAAAGCAAGGTGACTAAACATTCCTGCTGCAAGAATAAGTTGTGATTTCCATAATTGCCAAGGTCAATTTAGAAATGATCCGTCAGAAAGCTACGTAAGAATTAATATACAAATATATTTTAAGCATGGAGCAAGAAAAAATACAAACAACTCCTTATACAACATACCAGCATAGTATTAATAACATTTTACTACTTTTGATCCCCATAGGCCCCCACCACAGAAAAAGGTATGTGATGATTAGGCTATTGTTCACAGAAGACATACGGTAGGTGTTCAAGATCACATATGCAATATGAACTAGCAGGGTTCGTATTAGCCAAAGATAAATCAGTCATGTGTTTTTGGAGTTTCCGAGTATAGAGACCACCAAAGAATAAAGACTAGGTAAATACAGGATCATACAACATTTTATAACTTTGTACTAAACACTTAAAGCAGGGTAAAAACTGCACTATTCCTCGGACAAGTAGGCATGCAACATAGAAGATAGTAACTATATGCAGATAAAGAACAAACACAACTGCAATCAACTACAGCCAACAATTCTTACCTTAGGAGTCTACTCTTTAATGTGAACCTCTGCACTGACAAACTACCAAGATTATCTCATAATGATAAGTTCATAACTTAGGTGAAAATTTATACCGCCAGTTGTAGGTCCTTGATAAACGTCTGGCAAGAGCATAAATACAGTAAGACACATCAGAATGAGGCCTTAAAGAAGAAACGGAAGGCGGCGCTAGAGAGAAGAGAGAGTCGACAGAGGTGAGAGATACGTACTGATAGAAGAAAAGAAATGTGAATAGAAAATAAACTGAATTAAGAAAGTTATTTATAATTTCTGAAAAATTGTTTCGTTAAACACAAATAACACTCTCATTTGTGAATGAACTTAAAATACATATAATTATGAAATATAAAAATCCATTAATTAAATAAGTTTTAATGATTGAGAAAGTATTTAAATAATCATTTTAAATTAGTAAAAATACACTTATAACTTTTAAACTCTGAATAATAAAATTAATAATTTTTTAATATCGAAGAAATTACCTAAAATATTTTTAGATATTTTTATATAGTTTAAACGATAATTAAACAGATAATCCTTAATGAAAAATTAAATTATTTAAGTACACAGACAAATTAGCATCTAAGCAATTACATGGTTCACATAATTGACTGAACACACAAATATCAAGTAGATGACACATCAAACTGGAATAAAATATTTTATTTTATTCTAACAGTTTGGCACATAAAATAAATAATTATAATTTAAATTTAGCGGCGTTATAGCATTAGTAAAAAACTTTTCTAGAGTAACCTTTAGATACACTTTTTCCTATATTTATTATATATCAATATTTGAAATTCATATTTCATATTATATAATTTGATAATATGTATATTTTTCATAATTCTAAAAATATTGTATTATAATGCAACGCTTTTTAATGGTGTTGCACGTCACAACACTAGCATTCACTCTGCAACGTTACGTTCACATCAAATGCAATACTTTTTGAGTAGTGTTGCAGAAGACCAAAAGTAAGTATAGCTTTTGCAACGCTTTGCTTGCAACCCTCACAAAAAGCATTGCATATGAGCACTTATGGCGTAGTGTTAACATACTGGTACAAATAACAGTTAACACATGCAAAGAACCATGAGCATAAAATCAATCATGTATTGAGTTTGAGTCTAACCAGTATCTCTAGTCAAAACCAGAGATCATTCCAAGTTCATTTACCAGCCTTGTAAAGGTAGCTTCACTCAAAGGTTTGGTGAAAATATCTGCAAGCTGTTGGTCTGTAGAGACAAAATGAAGCTCAATGTTTCCTTCTTCCACATGTTCCCTTAATCCATAGTCCAACAATTGATTCTTCATCCATAAAATCTGTGCATAACAGCTACCAGCAGCTATCTACTCTGCTTCTGCTGTGGATGTAGAAATTGATTTCTGTTTCTTGTTGTACCAAGAAACTAATCTGTCACCTAAAAATTGACAGCTTCCACTTGTGCTTTTTCTGTCTATCTTACAGCCTGCAAAATCTGCATCAGAGTAACCAATTAATTTAAACTCTGATTCTCTAGGATACCACAAACCAAGAGTTATGGTTCCTTTGAGATATTTGAAAATCCTTTTTACAGCTGTTAGATGTGACTCTCTGGGGTCTGCTTGAAATCTTGCACAAAGACATGTTGCATACATGATATCAGGTCTGCTTGCAGTGAGATAAAGAAGAGACCCTATCATCCCTCTATAGTTTGTCATATCTACTGAGGCTCCTGTGTCTTTGTCTAGCTTTGTTGCAGTAGCCATGGGAGTTGTAGCAGATGAACTATCAAGCATACCAAATTTCTTGAGAAGATTTCTGGTATATTTTGCTTGATTGATAAAAATTCCATCATCTGTTTGCTTGAATTGTAAGCCTAGAAAATAACTAAGCTCTCCCATCATACTCATTTGATACCTTGACTGCATAAGCTTGGCAAATTTCTTACAGAGTTTGTCATTAGTAGACCCAAAAATTATGTCATCCACATAGATTTGAACTAACAGCAAATCATCACCAGAATTAAAATAGAACAAGGTTTTGTCAATTGTACCTCTAGTGAACCCACTTTCTAAAAGAAATTGAGCCAGAGTTTCATACCATGCTCTAGGTGCTTGCTTTAGTCCATACAATGCCTTATCAAGCCTATAGACATAATCTGGATGTTTGGGATCTACAAACCCTGGTGGTTGTTCAACAAACACTTCTTCTTCAAGTTTCCCATTGAGAAAAGCACTTTTCACATCCATCTGAAAGACTTTAAACTTTTTGTGAGCAGCATAGGCCAGAAAAATCCTTATTGCCTCCAATCTTGCAACTGGAGCAAAGGTTTCATCATAGTCAATTCCTTCCTGCTGAGAATAGCCTTTTGCCACAAGTCTAGCCTTATTCCTTGTAATCACTCCATCACTGTCTGTTTTGTTTCTGAAAACCCACTTTGTACCAACAATAGATCTGTTCTTTGGTCTTGGTACAAGTGTCCAGACTTCATTCCTCTCAAATTCATTTAACTCCTCTTGCATTGCTGTTATCCAGTTAGCATCTTGAAGAGCTTCTTCCACTTTCTTGGGTTCTGTTTGAGATAAGAATGCATGAAACAGACATTCATTATTTGTAGCACTTCTAGTTCTCACACTAGCTTCTGGATCTCCAATTATCAAGTCAGGTGTATGGGCTTGTGTCCACCTTCTTGTTGTTGGTAATTGGCTTCTATTATCACACTACGCCATAGATGGCCGGATGTAACACTTTTCAATTGCAACACCTACTTTGTGTTACAATTGATACACTATTTTTGAACTACTGCAATACTCTAGAGATAGTGTTACATTACACATAAATGTCATGTTGCCATAGAACAGACTCTGTTGCAGAAGACTCATTCTGTTACTCTATCAATCTTCTGTTGCATTTGATATTAATTAATAATTAATTTTTAAATAATTTTTAATTAAAAATAATGTTAAAAAAAGTGGGCCCCACAAGTGGGCCCCACTAATTATTCTAATTTTTAATTAAAAAAAAATTAAAAAGTTATTAATAATTAAATAATAATTAATTAATAACTAAAAATAATATTAAAAAAAGTGGGTCCCACAGAAAAAAGTGGGCCCCACAAGTGGGCCCCACTAATTATTCTAATTTTTAATTAAAATTTAATTAATAATTAATTAATAATTAATTTTTAATTAAAAATAATATTTAAAAAAAGTGGGTCCCACCGAAAAAAGTGGGCCCCACAAGTGGGTCCCACTAATTATTCTAATTTTTAATTAAAAATTAATTAAAAAGTAATTAATAATTAATTAATAATTAAAAATAATATTAAAAAAAGTGGGTCCCACAGAAAAAAGTGGGCCCCACAAGTGGGCCCCACTAATTATTCTAATTTTTAATTAAAATTTAATTAATAATTAATTAATAATTAATTTTTAATTAAAAATAATATTACAAAAAAAGTGGGTCCCACCGAAAAAAGTGGGCCCCACAAGTGGGCTCCACTAATTATTCTAATTTTTAATTAAAAATTAATTAAAAAGTAATTAATAATTAATTAATAATTAATTAATAATTAAAAATAATATTAAAAAAAGTGGGTCCCACAGAAAAAAGTGGGCCCCACAAGTGGGCCCCACTAAATATTCTAATTTTTAATTAAAATTTAATTAATAATTAATTAATAATTAATTTTTAATTAAAAATAATATTACAAAAAAAGTGGGTCCCACCGAAAAAAGTGGGCCCCACTAATTATTCTAATTTTTATTTAAAAATTAATTAAAAAGTAATTAATAATTAATTAATAATTAATTTTTAATTAAAAATAATATTAAAAAAAGTGGGTCCCACAGAAAAAAGTGGGCCCCACAAGTGGGCCCCACTAATTATTCTAAAATTTAATTAAAAAGTAATTAATAATTAATTAATAATTAATTTTTAATTAAAAATAATATTAAAAAAAAGTGGGTCCCACAGAAAAAAGTGGGCCCCACAAGTGGGCCCCATTAATTTTTCTAATTTTTAATTAATAATTAATTAATAATTAATTTTTACTTAAAAATAATATTAAAAAAAGTGGGCCCCACAATTTGGCCCAATTAAACCCTAAACCCTAAACCCCAACCCTAAAACCGAATAATTTTTTAACTGATTTCTTGGACGATCCAACCGTACGGATGTTAATCGGTAGTCATTCTAGTGTTGGGAAAAAATAATCAAAAAATATAAAAGTCCGGTTATGCCGCATCTTTCCAGAAACGTTAGAATAGTATTGCTTCCAAGAACGGGACATGTGTCAGATTCACTGAATAATTTTTTCAATTGATTTTTTGAATGATCCAACCGTACGGATGTTAATCGGTGGTCATTCTAGTGCTGGGAAAAAATAATCAAAAAATATAAAAGTCTGGTTATGCCGCATCTTTCCAGAAACGTTAGAATAGTATTGCTTCTAAGAACGGGACGTATGTCAGATTCACTGAATTTTCAATTGATTTTTTGGATTATCCAACCGTACGGATGTTAATCGGTAGTCATTCTAGTGTTGGAAAAAAATAATCAAAAAATATAAAAGTCCCGTTAAACCGCATCTTTCCAGAAACGTTAGAATAGTACTGCTTCCAAGAACGGGACATGTGTCAAATTCACTGAATAAGTTTTTCAATTGATTTCTTGGACGATCCAACCGTACGGATGTTAATCGGTAGTCATTATAGTGTTGGGAAAAAATAATCAGAAAATATAAAAGTCTGGTTATGCCGCATCTTTCCAGAAACTTTGGAATAGTACTGCTTCCAAGAACGGGACATGTGTGAGATTCACTGACTAATTTTTTCAATTGATTTCTTGGACGATCCAACCGTACGGATGTTAATACCCGGTTGTGCCGCATCTTTTCAGAAAACGTTGGAACATTACTAATTTTTAGATTGGGACACGTATCAGATTCACTGGATATTTTTTTTGAAATTATTAAAAATGATGTAGTAACATTCGAATTTTGAAATAATTTTTAAATTATAAATCATTTAAAGTATATTAATATTTTTTTAACTATCTTATGTAATTGCACATGATATTTATTTAATTATAAATTATAAAAAATATTTTACACACGACAGAAAAATCACAAGGCGGCAATTTTCCCCCCAACGTGAATTATTGGAAGCACATTTTCCCCCTTAAACTGAATTATTGGTTGCGTCTCTTTCACTCCACTCTTAGTCTCTCACAGCCTCACTCTCTCTCACTCCACTCTCACATCTCAGCTTTCAATCGAAGAAAACAACTCTCACATCTCTATAGATAGAGAGAATGGTGTGAAAGTAATCTTTCAGTGAGGGTTTCAACTTTCACTCTCACATCTCTTTTATCTATTCCTTTTTTTTTTTCTCTAATTTGTTTTTGATTTTGCAGATGGTTAATTAGGGCTTCACTCACTCAACCCGATTAACTGGTAAATACTCACTCTCACATCACTTTTGTATTATAATTTTGAATTAGGGTTTCGATTGGGGGTTTCAATTAGTTTTTCGATTGGGGGTTTCAATTAGGGTTTCGATTGGGGCTTTCAATGCCCTAATTTTATTTTATTTTGATTTTGCAAGTGATTAATTGGGACATCACTTGCTTGCTCGGATTAATAGGTAATTACATAAATATTTTTCATTACTTTGGTTAACTGGGGCTTTTTTCTTCACTTTTCTATTACTCCACTCTCTGTTCTTTCTCCTGCTCTGCGCACAGTTGGTAAAATCGTCACAGGAGATGATATGCAAACACATGTATTGGCACTATGTATTAGTTATTTGCTATTCCTCTATTTTTGTTTACTATTTTTGTATTGGCACTATGTATTGGCACTATGTATTTGTTCACTATTTTTGTTTTTCCCCTTTGATTTTACTCAGGTAATTTCTATCTAATTGTTGATGCTATGTTTTGTTAGTCTCATGATACTATTTTATTAAATATTTTTCATGAGAAATGGATGTCACATTCACACCCTTCCACGTGTGACATGGCCCATCTTTTCGTTCCTGGAAGTGTCTAGCAAAACAATTAGGTTATTGGCCTAGAATAAAGGTGTTGTTGGTATTTAATTTCTGGTTGCTAGCAAAAAGCCTATAATTTGTTTTTCAATACCATTTCAGGTCATACAATATCAAGCTCTTGTACACTTTTAAACTTGTTGACAGTAATCACAAGCAGAGTATCAAGCAAGATGCCTGTTGGACGATCTCTAATATTATGGCTGGCAATAATGAACGGATGCAGGTGCTAAGAAAAGAGATTCATATTCATAATTTTATATAGCCCAAGGCATTTCTATCTTGCTTAAGTGTGTCTAGGAGTTGTCGTTGTCGATATGTATTCCAATTACATACATGTTATTGGCTCATTTCTTTTAGTTCTTGCCAGTAATAGTTGGATACTATCCTCGATCATCCTAGATAAAGTACTACATATATGTTTTGAACTGTCAAAAAAATATTGAATGTGGATTTAAATTAAGGAAAACATCCTTTCTGATTGTTATCACAGACTTGTGTTTCTATTAAATATCTAACACATTCAGGCTTTTATTGAGGCTGGTATAATAGCCCCCCTTGTTCAACTGTTTGACAATGCTGAATTTGAAATTAAGAAAGTGGCTGCCTGGGCAGTTGCAACTGCTGCAGCTGTTGGTACACATGAACAAATCAAGTAGGTCGTCTTGCAATTCTTTTTTCCTGTATTCTGGATATTTAAAATCTTACATAAGTTTAATGTCATATTTTTGGTTCTTAGGTTCTTGGTAAGCCAGAGATGAATAAAGCCTTTGTGTGATCTCTTAAATTGTCCTGATCCGATAATTGTTGTTGTTGCCTTAAACAGCCTGGAATACATTTTTAAGGTTGGAGAAGATGAGAAAAATTTGGGTCACACAGGTGAAGTGAATGTGTATACGCAGTTGATCGATGAAGCCGAGGGCCTCAAAAAGATTGAAAACCTTCAGAGCCATGAGAACAATGAAATATATGAAAAGGTTGTGAAACTTCTGGGAACATACGGTACAATTTCTCTCGAGTCATTTTTTTTGCTTCAAGAAATATTATTGTTAAGATTTGATTTTTTATATTTCTTCATTACTAGCTGTTTATTTTCCTGCATATAAGCTATAAAGTTGCAAGGATTGCAGCTGATGGTGCTCCTCAATTGATAAGTGAGATTAAACAGTTTCTCATTAATCTTTTTCAGAATTCTGCAGAGTAAGTTTCTTCTCTAATATCCATACATATCCTGCATTTTGTTTTTTAACTAGTCTGAGGCCGGTACTTGAAATAAAGCATTTAAGCACATATACTGACATATCTAACTGGCAAACTGAGACAACAGTTAGAAGATTAGATCTAGTATTATGTATGTGTATGATATATGGGTGCCAAAGGTCAATAGAGATCCAAAGAGTCATGTTCTTAGTAGTTTTTCGTAAATTTCTCATTGAAGAACTATAGAGATAAAAAGAATTCAGAGACTATATGATGAGCTTATTGAGTCGGAAATTGCATACCGTCTGGATCGCTATGATGCTTCTGAAAAAGAATTGAGGTAGAGTATGGTTCAGTCTAAGTTTAAAGCATCATGACAATTAATCTAACGATATATGTCCTGTGTAGTGGACTGCATTATAGTCCCCCACCCTTCCCGTATATACATTGAATACTAATTCAGTTAGAGCACTTTCAGATGTAGGTGGTTGTGCTCCCGTCTCAAACCTCAGTATACTTACTCACCTGTAAAGGGACTTTATCTTTATGGAGGGGTTGGCACAGGAAAAACTATGTTGATGGATTTGTTTTTCGAACAGTTGTAAGCTATAGTTCAATCCATGTCTCCTTTCATTCTTTAAAAATTTCGGTTAATGGGAAATATTCTGCACATTTGAAGCAGGTACTGTCCAATTTATTGTGCTTGACTTCTATTGTTGTTCACTCAGGCCTTCTGGTTGGAGAAAAAAGAGGATCCAATTGACATGTTAGTGTTATCTTCTGGTTTATATTAGTGTTCTCAATTTATCTAGTTGTTCAATTTTTCTAGTTTCTAGTCAGCAGTAAACATGTAGCTTCAAAATTTGCGCATTTCTAGTTTTTTCATCCTTGAGATAGGCTTGACTCTGCAATATTAAACTAAGACAGTTCGCAAGGAGCATATGCTGAAGGATCCGTTTCATTGAATGCACAAAATTTTGATAGAATTTCTCATCTGTAAGTATATTTAAGTTCCACCAGAACCCTTGATTGTTGTTCAGTATCACTGCATTGTCAACTTTATGGTGCTCTTCTGAATCTGAAAAATGCTTTTGCAGGCATCCAATTTTGGTTGTAAACTTTTTTGCTCCATGGTGCTCTTGGAGTAATCGTCTGGAGATTGTTTAATTTTCTTGCAGGAATCCATGATGATCGGACATTGGAGACTACTGTTCAAGTGGGGATGATGAAAATGGACGGGACTTCAACTTAGTTATTTCTTTTTTGTACAATCAGTATTATTTTGGAGTTTGGTTTGCATACTTTGGTTCTATTATGTTGTATGTTTTTTTGGTACTCTGTCGCATGTTGCTTGGATGATATTTTGGTGGAGTGGTGTAATTGAGATTATATTTTGGATGACTGGTGGAGTTGTATTACTTTGCACTTTGAATTGGTTGGTTTATTTTTAAAGGGATCTGATTATGTATCGACCACGTCTTGCAAATTTTTAAATTTAAGTGTTGCAGTTGCTATTATTACTAATGTTGCAATATTTCATTTTTTGTTGCCCTAGTAGGTAGAATTAGTGTTACATTAGCTATTCATAACAATATTTAGTGTTTCATTAGCTAAAGATTTAGTGTTGCAATAAAATGTGGGGTCCACCAGTGATGTGGCACAGTGGGACCCACAGGTGACGTGGCAATATTGTGGGCCCCATATGTGGGCCCTAAAAGTGACGTGGCTCCTGGTGACATGGCAATTTTGTGGGCCCCACAGGTGACGTGGCAACTGGTGACATGGCAATTCTGTGGGGCCCACGAGTGATGTGGCACCAGGTGACGTGGCAGTTCTGGGAGCCTCACATGTGGGCCCCACCAGTGGGGCCCACATTTTTCTTTTTTTTCTATAAGCTGAAGTAACACTTCACTGGTGTTGCATTATTCTGATGCAGTGTTGCTCTATGGACTTAAGGTAACGAGTTTTCTACTGTTACGTTTGAGAAACTGAGCGTTGCATTACAGGGCAAAGGCAACGTTAGCGGATGCAATGGTTAATATGCGTTACATTTGGCTTAGTGCAATAGTTTCCTGGGCAATTGCAACAGTAAAAGTGCGTTGCATCTGGCTACTTATGGTGTAGTGTCATTATTAGATCCTCCCCCTTGATCCATGCCCTCCTGATTTTCTTCTTGACCCTTTGCATTCTCTGAGGCTCCCCCTGAATTGGACTGTTCAACATTTGAACTTTCAGAGTTTGACTCAGAGTTTCTATTTGATTCTTCATTTGACTCTCTTTCAGAATTTGAGTTATCACTTTGAGAAGTTTCTGAAGTTTCTTCACGCTCCCCCTCGACTGGTTCTCTATTTTTTTCTGTCAGAGAAAATTCTTCAGTGTTTACCAGTAGAGGATCAGAGTATGCTTCGACAGAGTTTGTTGGATTTGCTTCATCAGAGTTTACATCATCAGAGTTTAAATCTTCATTTTCAAAGCGAAGTTGATCATGATATTCTTCATCTACTATTCCAGTTATTTTCTTGTCATCAAATGACACATGTATAGATTCCATGATCACTTTAGTTCTCAGATTGTAGACTCTGAATGCTTTAGTTGACAGTGGGTATCCAACAAAAATTCCTTCATCAGCTTTTAAATCAAACTTGGTCAACTGTTCAGGATGAGTTTTCAACACAAAGCACTTGCATCCAAAAATATGAAAATATTTCAAATTTGGCTTCTTATTCTTTACCATCTCATATGGTGTTTTCCCATGCTTGTTGATCAGTGTAGCATTTTGAGTAAAACAAGCAGTTTGAACAGCTTCTGCCCAGAAATAGGTTGGCAATTTTGCTTCATCAAGCATTGTTCTGGCAGCTTCGATTAGAGTTCTGTTCTTTCTTTCAACTACACCATTTTGCTGTGGAGTTCCAGGTGCAGAAAATTCTTGCTTCACTCCTATTTCCTTGCAGAAAGCTTCCACTACTGAATTTCTGAATTCAGTACCATTATCACTTCTTATAATTTTTACTTTGAACTCTGATCCTTTGTCTAGTAGCTTTACATGTTCCATTAGAATTGAGGCAGTTTCATCCTTCTTTGCTAAGAAATACACCCATGTGTACCTTGTGTACTCATCAACAATGACTAAGGCATACTTCTTTCTGCCCAATGACATTATATTTACTGGACCAAAAAGATCAACATGTAGAAGATGATAAGGATTCACAACTGAAGATTCAGATTTATTCTTGAAAGATGACTTCCTTTGTTTGGCCTTTTGACAAGAATCACACAGACCATCTAAGCTGAGTATTGACTTTGGAAGTCCCCTTACAAGATCTTTTCGAATCAGCTCATTGATGTTGTTCAAGTTTAGATGAGAGAGCTTCTTATGCCATTTCCAGCTCTCTTCACTTGACATTCTTGCAGATAGACACACAGTTTTTCCTTCAGAGTTTGTTACCAAACTTGCTTCATAGATGTTATTGTGCCTGTGTCCAACTAGAACAACTTTCCCTGTAGATTTGCTGATAACTTCACAATGTTCATTATGAAAATCTACATGGTATCCTCTGTCACAGATTTGACTCACAGAAAGCAGATTATGCTTGAGTCCTGAGACTAGAGCTACATTTTTGATGATGACACTTCCAAGATTGATATTGCCATATCCCAGAGTACATCCTATGTTGCCATCTCCATAGGAAACTTTTGGGCCAGCCTTCTACTCATAATCTGATAGCAGGGCTTGATTTCCAGTCATATGTCCTGAGCATCCACTGTCCAAGATAAGTGTGCTCTCTTTTATGCCCTGCAATCACAACCAATCACTAAGTGTTAGGTTTAAGGATCCAGACTTGCTTGGATCCTTTGGCTTTCTTAACATTGTTAGCTTTTGCAGCGGAATCACTATCAACAGAGTTTAAGCTAACATTGTCAGACTTTACACTTGCAGAGTTTGCTCTAACCTATTTCAAGTTGGGTTTTAGCTCATAATAGTTGTGATAAATAGCATGATAACTCTTGCAAGTATAAATGGAATGCCAAGTGCTCCCACAGTGTGTGCATACAGTCTGTGGTCTAACCCTAACATAATCATTCTTTACTCCAGATGTGGAAGGTAAAGAGTTAATATCTTTGTTCTTCTTGCAAAACCTGGCAAGATGGTTAGTACTACCACAACTATGACATGTTTTTCTAGGAGAAGCAGAATTAGGCAGATAATCATTTCTTTTATTAATGCCTACTTTTCCATTCCTATTCTTCTTAAACATTTTCTGTTTGTTGACAGACTTTACCTCTTTTAGCTTATGTTTGAATTGTTTTTCTGTCATTAAACCAACATTAACCTGTCTTTCACAGATTTTTACTGGTTCTTTAACAGCTTCTAACTCAATCTTATTCTCTGTTATTGAACCAATAGTAACCTGTTTTTCACAAGTTTCAATTGGTTCCATAACAGCTTCTTTCACTACTACAGACTTTAGCTTACTGGATTCAGGAACAAATTTCACAGGTTTAAGTTGTGGTTTAACTTTCACTTTATCTTTAAACCTAAGTTCATCTTTCTCACAGTAACCTAAACCTACAGTATCTGTCTGAAAAACCTGATGTGTGTCTTTTCCAGAATTGGTCCAGGTTTTAATCACTTTCCTCTCTTTTTCCAACTCAGATTCTATTTGCCTATATCTTTTAAGCAATTCCTGTTCAACATAAACAGCATCATCTCTCTCCTTTTGAACTTGTTGCATGTTAACAAGTTTTTCTTCAAGAAATTTATTCCTTTCTTTAAGACCTAGATTCTCAGATTTTATTCTCTCATTCTCTAAAGTCTGATCCCTATAACTAACATGTATGCTTTTAAGATAAATTCTTAATTCAGATATGTTATCAGTATCATAAGCATAAGTTGTTAGGGGTACCTTGTTTCCAGATGACTCAGCTTCATCTTTAACAGTTGCCATGAGAGCATAATTAACTCCCTCATCTAAGTCTGAAGTGTCTGCCCAGTCCTTGCCTTTACTGATGAGTGCTTTCTCAGATTTTCCTTTCTTGCACTCTGGAGCATAATGACCCATCTCTTTACACTTGTAGCACTGGATCTCAGACTTGTCTTTCTTTCCAGACTTGGTATATTTTCCATCAGACTTTCTGAAATTTCTCTTATCAGAGTTTGAATCTTTCCTAGAGAATCTTTTTCCTTTCTTGAAGTTCTTGAATCCCATCTTCTTGAAGGTCTTCACCATTAAAGCAGCCATTTTCATCATCTCTTCTTCATCATCCTCAGAATCAGAAGCTTCATCATCAGTATTTGAGCCATCATCAGAGTTTGATGACTCACTGTCAGATTTAATGACTAAAGCCTTTCCTTTGGCTTTCTTTCTTGATGATTCCTTCTTGATAGGCTTTTCTTCAACTTTAAGAGCAACAGATTTTGTCTTCTTTCCAGATCTTTTGTTTCTTTGATCTATCTCCAGTTCATGAGTTTTGAGCAACCCATAAATTTCATCAAGATCTGTTTCTGCAAGATCATAATTGTCTCTGATTGTTGTCGCCTTTAAATCCCATCTTTCAGGTAGGGATAGAAGAAACTTGAGATTTGACTCTTCAAGTTCATATTCTTTATCAACCAGGGACAAATCATTCAACAATTTACAAAATCTGTCATAAGTATCTGTCAAACTTTCATCAGATCTAGAGTCAAAGTGTTCATACTCCTGTGTTAGAATAGTCTTCATGTTCTTCTTTATAGCACTTGTTCCTTGACACCTGACTTCCAAAGCATCCCAAATTTCTTTGGCAGTCTTGCAGCCAATAACTCTGTTAGACATAACATTATCTAAGGCACTGTGTAGTAGATGTCTAACCTTTGCATCTTTTGCAATTGATGAGATGTCCTCAGGAGTTAAGTCTTTCTTCTCTTTTGGAACAGTCTTTTGTTCTTGACCAGAGATAACAGGAGACAGTTTAGTTGGCATATGAGGACCATCATAGATTCTGTCAAGGTATTCTGGATCTGTGGCTTCCAGAAACATGGTCATCTTCACCTTCCATATTGGATATTCAACTGGTCTGAGAATTGGAACCCTTATAGTCTCATATCGACTCACAAAAGTAGGTTGAACCTTCTGAACATTAGAACCTGCATTAGAACCTTCCTGAGAGTTGTCAGCCATGATTATACTTGTGTTTGGATCGATAAACTGTATATATTAAACAGCCTAAGCTCTGATACCAATTGTTAGGCCGATTACACAATATATAATCAATATTAATATGATAATAACACTCAAGAACACTGTTTATGAATCAAAAACTGAATTATATAAATAACTCTTCTCTTAGTGATGTTAAAGAATCACAGAGAGCTGCTAGGTTACAAGAATAATGTATTCAGTATTCGCATCCCTTTTAGGGTTAACCTATCTGTGTTTATATAATACACAGTTACATAATCAATCTCTAATTGATATTCCTATAAATCAGCTATACAAATTATATCAAATTAGGATTGCTTCTGTCTTCTGTTCCGTTTCCTTATCCGTCTCAATATATCTTGCTTCTTTCCATCTTCAAGATATATTGCTTCTAGAATCTTTATATTAGCACCGACAGCTAAGATAAACTTTCACCCCGTCAGACTTTAATAAACTCTGACTGGCTTCCAGTAAACTCTGATTAATACCTGGTACTTAAACACTGATGAGCAAACATCAGCAATTATATTTAACAGAAAGTTTGCTGAAGTTGTCGGTGCTAATATGAAGATTCTAGAAGCAATATATCTTGAAGATGGAAAGAAGCAAGATATATTGAGATAGCTAAAGAAACGGGACAGAAGACAGAAGCAATCCTAATTTGATATAAATTGTATAGCTAATTTATAGGAATATCAATTAGAGATTGATTCTATGTAGCTGTGTATTATATAAACACAGTTAGGTTAACCCTAAAAGGGATGCGAATACTGAATACATTATTCTTGTAACCTAGCAGCTCTCTGTGATATTTTACATCACTGAGAGAAGAGTTATTTAATATAATTTAGTTTATTGTTCATAAACAGTTTTCTTGATTGTTATTCTCATACATATATTGATTATATATTGTGTATTCGGCCTAACAATTGGTATCAGAGCAAAGGCTGTTTAATATATACAGTTTTATGATTCAAACACAAGTATAATCATGGCTGAAAACTCTCAGGAAGGTTCTAATGCAGGTTCTAATGCTCAAAAGGTTCAATCAACCTCTGTGAGTCGATATGAAACTATCAGGGTTCCAATTCTGAGACCAGCAGAGTATCCAATATGGAAAGTGAAGATGACCATGTTTCTGGAAGCCACAGATCCAGAATACCTTGATAGAATCTATAATGGTCCTCATAAACCAACTAAATTGTCTACTGTTGTTGCTGGTGAAGAGCAAAAGCTGATTCCAAAGGAGAGGAAAGATTTGACTCCTGAAGACATCTCATCAATTGCAAAGGATGCAAAGGTTAGACATCTACTCCACAGTGCCTTAGATAATGTCATGTCTAACAGAGTTATTGGTTGTAAAACTGCCAAAGAAATATGGGATGCTTTAGAAGTCAGATGCCAAGGAACAAGTGCTATAAAGAAGAACAGAAAGACTATACTTACACAGGAGTATGAACACTTTGACTCAAGACCTGGTGAAACTTTGACTGAAACATATGACAGATTCTGTAAACTGTTGAATGATTTATCTCTGGTTGATAAAGAATATGATCTTGAAGAGTCAAATCTCAAGTTTCTTTTATCTCTACCTGAAAGATGGGATTTAAAGACAACAACAATAAGAGATAATTATGAGCTTGCAGATACAGAACTTGATGAAATCTATGGGTTGCTTAAAACTCATGAACTGGAGATAGAACAAAGGAACAGAAGAACTAGCAAGAAGACAAAATCTGTTGCTCTCAAGGTTGAAGAAAAACTCTTGAAGAAAGAAACATCAAAGAAGAAAGCTAAGGGAAAAGCTTTGGTCATAAACTCTGAGAATGAGTCATCAAACTCTGATGATGACTCAAACACTGATGCTTCTTCTGAATCTGAGGATGATGAAGAACAAATGATGCAAATGGCTGCTTTGATGGTGAAGACTTTCAAGAAGATGGGATTCAAGAACTTCAAGAAGGGAAAAAGATTCTCAAGGAGAGACTCAAATTCTGAGAGAAAGAATTTCAGAAAGTCTGATGGAAGGGATACCAAGTCTGGGAAGAAGGATAAATCTGAGATCCAGTGCTACAAGTGTAAAGAGATGGGTCACTATGCTCCAGAGTGCAAGAAAGGAAGATCTGAAAAAGCACTCATCTCAAAAGGCAAAGACTGGGCAGACACTTCAGATTCAGATGAGGATGTAAACTATGCTCTCATGGCAACTGTCAAAGATGAATCTGAATCATCTGAAAACAAGGTACCCTTAACAACTTATGCTTATGATACTGATAATATATCTGAATTGAGAATTTATCTTAAAAGCATACATGTTAGTTATAGAGATCAGACTTTAGAGAATGAAAGAATAAAATCTGAGAATCTAGGTCTTAAAGAGAGGAATAAATTTCTTGAAGAAAGACTTGTTAACATGGAACAAGTTCAAAAGGAAAGAGATGATGATGTTTATGTTGAACAGGAATTGCTTAAAAGATATAGGCAAATAGAATCTGATTTGGAAAAAGAAAGAAAAATAATCAAAACTTGGACTAATTCTGGAAAAGACACACATCAAGTTTTTCAAACAGATACAGTAGGGTTAGGTTACTGTGAGGAAGATGAACTTAGGTTTAAAGATAAAGTTAAAGTTAAACCACAACTTAAACCTGTGAAATTTGTTTCTGAATCCAATAAGCTAAAATCTGTAGTTGTGAAAGAAGCTGTTATGGAGCCAGTTGAAACTTGTGAAAAACAAGTTAATGTTGGTTCAATAACAGAAAATCAGATTGAGATAGAAGCTGTTAAAGAACCAGTAAAAATCTGTGATAAACAGGTTAATGTTGGTTTAATGACAGAAAAACAATTCAAACATAAGCTCAAAGAGGTAAAGTCTGTCAACAAACAGAAAGTATCCAAGAAAAATAGGAATGGAAAAGTAGGCATTAATAAAAGAAATGGTTATCTGCCTAATTCTGATGCTCCTAGAAAGACATGTCATAGTTGTGGTAGTACTAACCATCTTGCCCGTTTTTGCAGGAAGAACAAAAATATTAATTCTTTACCCTCCAAGTCTGAAGTAAAGAATAATTATGTTAGGGTTAGACCACAGACTTTATGCACACACTGCGGGAGCACTTGGCATTCCATTTATACTTGCAAGAGTTATCATGCTATTTATCACAACTATTATGAGCTAAAACCCAACTTGAAATGGGTTAAAGCAAACTCTGCAAGTGTAAAATCTGACACAGTTAGCTTAAACTCTGTTGATAGTAATTCCGCTGCAAAAGCTAACAATGTTAAGAAAGCCAAAGGATCCAAGCAAGTCTGGATCCTTAAATCTAACTCTTTGTAATTGTTTGTGATTGCAGGGCATAAGGGAAAGCACCCTAGTCTTGGATAGTGGATGTTCAGGACACATGACTGGTAATAAAGCCCTGCTATCAGATTATGAGGAGAAGGCTGGCCCAAAAGTTTCCTATGGAGATGGCAACATAGGACGTACTATGGGATATGGCAATATCAATCTTGGAAGTGTCATCATCACAAATGTAGCTCTAGTCCCAGGACTCAAGCATGACTGGCTTTCTGTGAGTCAAATCTGTGACAGAGGTTATCATGTAGATTTTCAATCTGAATACTGTGAGGTTATCAGCAAATCTACAGGGAAAGTTGTTCTAGTTGGACATAGACGTAACAACATCTATGAAGCAAGTTTGGTAACAAACTCTGAAGGAAAATATGTGTGTCTGTTTGCAAAAATGTCAAATGAAGAGAGTTGGAAATGGTATAAGAATCTCTCTCACCTAAACTTGAACAACATCAATGAGCTAATTCGAAAAGATCTTGTAAGGGGACTTCCAAAGTCAATACTCAGCTTAGATGGTCTGTGTGATTCTTGTCAAAAGGCCAAGCAAAGGAAGTCATCTTTTAAGAGTAAGTCTGAATCTTCAGTTTTGGATCCTTATCATCTTCTACATGTTGATCTTTTTGGTCCAGTGAATATAATGTCTCTTGGCAGAAAGAAGTATGCTCTAGTTATTGTTGATGAGTACACTAGATACACCTGGGTGTATTTCTTAGCAAAGAAGGATGAAACTGCCTTAATTCTAATGGATCATGTGAAGTTACTGGACAAAGGATCACAGTTCAAAGTGAAAATCATAAGAAGTACTGATAATGGTACTGAATTCAGAAATGCTGAAATGGAAGAATTTTGTAAAGAAAGAGGAGTGAAGCAAGAATTTTCTGCACCAGGGACTCCACAGCAAAATGGTGTAGTTGAAAGAAAGAACAGAACCTTAATCGAAGCAGCCAGAACAATGCTTGATGAAGCAAAATTGCCAACTTATTTCTGGGCAGAAGCTGTTCAAACTGCTTGTTTTACTCAAAATGCTACACTGATCAACAGGCATGGGAAAACACCATATGAGATGGTGAAGAATAAGAAGCCAAATTTGGAATATTTTCATATTTTTGGATGCAAGTGCTTTGTGTTGAAAACTCATCCTGAACAGTTGACAAAGTTTGACTTAAAAGCTGATGAAGGAATTTTTGTTGGATACCCACTGTGTTAGGCCGATTACACAATATATAATCAAGTATGTATGAGAATAACAATCAAGAACACAAGTTTGTAAATCAACAAAACTGAATTATATTAAATAATTCTCTCTTAGTGATGTTAATGAATCACAAAGAGCTACTAGGTTACAAGAATAATATTTCAATAATCGCATCCCTTCTAGGGATAACCTATCTGTGTTTATATAGTACACAGTTACACAATCCTTATCTAATTGATACTCCTATAAATTAGCTATACAATTATTATCAATTAAGGATTGCTTCAGTCTTCTATTCCGTTTCCTTAGCTGTATCAATATATTCTGCTTCTTTCCATCTTCAGAATATATTGCTTCTAAAATTTAGCAAAAAAAAGAATATATTGCTTCTAGAATCTTTATCTTTGCACCGACAGCTAAGTCAACTATCACCACGTCAGACTTTATCAAACTCTGACTGGCTTCAATGTAAACTCTTCACCCAGTCAGACTTTATCAAACTCTGACTGGCTTCTAGATAAACTCTGATATGTACCTGGTACTTAAACACTGATGAACAAACGTCAGCAATTATATCTAACAATCTCCCCCAACTTGTGCATAATAAAAATGTACAAGTTAAACAGATAATTGATGATGTCAAAACATATAACAAATGCAGTGTTTAAAATATATCAGAGTTTAATTTTAAAACAGAGTTTAAATTTAACTTAGAACAGAAAACATAAAAACTTACAGTCAGACTTTACTGAATTTCTTGGATATCAGGCACAGTCCTGATATAATCTGACAGTAACCTTCTCTCAGCTCTTTCAAGTTCAGCTATCATAATCTCTTTCAGCTCCTTATACTCTGGATCTCCTTCACCAGTTTGATATATGGCAGCCCTCAGAGAATAGATACTGTTTTTCTTCATGTCATTCCCTAGCCGAATGTAATGAGCTTTGTCTGACTCTAGGTTGAATTCTAAAACTTTGGTTCCAAGTGCTGTTGTGAATTTGGCACTATTCCTCTTCATTTCAACAATTTTTCCATAAGCATCTCTGTACTTAGGAATATAAGCACTGGAAACACTTCCTCCAAGAAGAACTTTCGATTTCATCATTCTGTCTTTTAAAACCAGAGCAGCATTATGAGTATTTCTATTTTTGATCTTCAGGAGATATAGAACATACTCTAGCTCTTCCCATAATTTCAGACAAATATCATCTTCTCCAATTCTGTAAACTCTGCCATCAGCCATAAAGTATAATAAAAACTCCTTCTTCAAGCCTCTGTGGTAAATCATCTGAACAGATTCTAGTTTATCAAGGTTTTCTTGAGTAACCCCAACACCAGGTTCTGCCAGTGATGTATGATCTAAAGGACTATTATTAACTCTTTTCTCTCTGTAGGAACCCAAACCAGATTTATCATAAGATTGTTTTCCAAGTACTGTTCTGGTTTGTAGAAAATTCACCTGGCTAGGCTTCAGAGTTTCAGATAATGAGGATCTTTTGAAACCTTTGAGTGATGAAGATAGCTGAGTTTGCACAACTTGAGCATTGTCAGAGGTTGATTTAGCTTCAAAAACTTCAACTTGAGCTTTGTCAGAGGTTGAATAATTCTTCTTTGGTAACTTTTCTTCTTCTACCAGTATACCCTTTCCTTTATCAGCATTTGTAATCACAGGCCTCCTGGTGTATTGTATACTCTGTTGAGTATTTTCTTTAATAGAAATTCCAGTTTCTTTCTTTCTAGGAGCCTTGATTTCCTTCTTCTTGTAGATTCCAGCTTCAAGATTCTTCTTGTGTTCCTCAGCAAGCATTTGCTCTTCAGCTTGGATATCTTCAATTGTAACACCTTTTCCATGTTCTGTTATAAACACCTTAGCAGCAATCTCTTCATCAGTAGTTGGATTAGCTGAAACAGCTAAACTCTTGAGTTTTGAAGAAGATTGACCATCATAGTTTATTCTCTTTCCAGCATTCATCCGAGCATCAGAGTTTGATCTCCTCCCTTGCCTTTGAACATTCCTTGTCCTTGGATTTTTACCTTTTGCACCACCATCAGTAGTGTCATCTTTCCGAGTCAGAGTTTGAGAGCTCTTGCATTTGTCTTGAGAAGATACTCTCTCCCCCTTTTTGACATCATCAGACAGCAAAACTGATGTGAGCAATTCAATGGAATTTGCAATTTCATCCAACTTAGTTGACATTTTGACTTGATTTTCTTCAACCTTGGACAACCTGGAATCAAAAACTTTCTGATCTTTACATAAGGAAATATATAATGATTTATCCTTTTGCTGTGTAAGCTCCCTTGTTGCTAGATCATTCCTTAATCCTTCAATCACCTTGTCAGAATCAGCAAACCGATTGTTTAATGATTTGATTTGAACAATTGTTGCTTTGAGATGACTGAGAAGTTCTGGATTTGTAATCTCTTTAGATGACTTTGTGACAAACTCTGCAGCTCTTTCATTTGAAAAGATAGTATCCTTGGATGACCAAGCAGAATAATACATATCTTGATAATGAGCATCTGTAGCATGTTGAGCAGCAACTCTCTCAGAAGTATCAACAGAGTTTGTAAAAGAATCAGCATTAGAAGAATCAAAAACATCTTCCTCAGCTTCAACTTGAGCTTCCTCACTATTAACAGAATTTGCTACAACAACAACATCATCTTCCAAAGGAACATTTTCTGCAGCAGTCTCAGTGTTTATCTGCTCAGCTTCATGAATCTCAGAGTTTGCAACAAACTCTGCTTCAACAGGAACATTCTCTGTTGCATCCTTGTCATCAACATCAGGATGTGTAGCAACAGTTTCAGTAGCTTGTAAAGTCTGATCGACTTCCTCACCCTTTTCAAATTCAAAAGAAATGATTTCAGTGTGAGAAGCCATAGATTCTTCAATTTCAACAGTATTCTGATCAGCTTCCACACCTTCTGTAAAATGTTCAGAGTTTGTAGAAATGTTTGCTTCAACTTCCATATCAAATCCTTGTGGCTCAAAAATCTCAGCCTCTGCTTCAGCATTTGCCAAGTCAGGCATAGAGGCTGCTTCAACTATAATTTCAGCATTTTCTGTAGCCTCCTGAACAATAGTTTCAGGAGCTTCAACTGCAATCTCCTGATTTCCAGCTTCAGGAGCTTCAACTGCAATCTCCTGATTTCCAGCTTCAGGAGCTTCAACTGTTTCGTCAACATTTGCTCTATCCTCTGGGGACATAGTAGCTTCATTTGCAGTTTCCTGAATCACAACATTTGAGTCTTCTTGTAATTCAGCTTCATCCAAATCATCAAAAAGATAATTTGCTACCAACTTCCTCCTTTTGACAAGCACAGCTGCTTCTTCATTGTCAGCTCTGGATCGATTTGCTCTCCTCTTTTTAGATGTACCAACAGAGTTTGGCACAGAAGACTTTGAGATACCAACTTCAGTAGCTGGCTTAGCAATCCTTGCAGGTTTTGTACCAACATGCTTAGTCCGACAACCAGTCCGTGGTTGAACTGTAGAGGCTTCAGCATTTACTGGTTCTGATGACTGTTGTGGTTGAGGTTGAGGGTTTAAGAACTGAAGCACTGTCTCAGGCAACAGCAATTCACCAACACTAGCCTTCTTTAAATCCTTATTAGTAAGGTCAGAGAATACCCTTTTGTGCAATTTGAAAGAGGGAATTACGTCCTCCTCATCAATCTCAACATTTGGAACACAAGCAGAGAATAAAATTTGACAAAATCTAGAAAAATAGACTACATGCCTATTCTCTGTTAACTTCTCACCTATGTTCATCAAAACAAGTCTAGCAAAATCATAATTACTGTCAAAGAGAAGTGAATACCCGATTTGCAGACTGTCGATTGGAATCGCATCCCAATTTGTACATTTCTTCCCGAACGCCCTTGTTATGCAATCGAAAAAGAAACTCCATTCTTTTCGTAAAAGCGGTCGCTTCAGTTGGCCTATCTTTGCCAAAGATCCAGTATACCCAATAGCTTGCATCATTCTCTGAAGATCAGTATCACCAACACTAATGGTGTACGCGTCAGACTCTGCAAAGCCCATTGCTTCACGAACAGTTCCTGGAGTTATGACAAACTCTGTCTCCTGGAACTCAAAAACTATGGATGGGGTACCAGAATCACCACCATCATCATAGACACCAGTCTCCCATAAAGCTTTGATCTGAGATCCATAAAGCTTTGCAGGCTCCACCAAAGCACGCCCAATTGCTGACTGAGCAAGAAAGTCTTGTATTATATGAAACGCCTCTGGTGCATTGATAGTGTTTAATGGGGCTGCATAATTATTAGGAACGAACTCTAACCCAGAAGAAATAAAAGCTGTAGTAGCCATTAGTACGAATTGAGAAGAAAAATCAAAGAAACTGATTCAAAAACTTCAAAAGAGTTTGTGTGTAGAAAAGTGTTTGTGAATATGCTTGTGTGACAATAGATGTGTGTGTTGGAGTAAGATGTGAAAAGTTTAGACGAAGGTGTGTGTATTGTATAAATGTAAAATTCAAAATTAAAAACTGAACAGTTTTTAATCATTAATACACAACTGTCTTACTCCGTTAACTGTGTTAGTGAGACACGTGGCACACATGCAATGACTATGACAGCAAGAATTGACAGTTTTCAATGCGCATGCGCAGTAAAAACATCAATAATTACTACCTGTTACACTTTTCTAGGAAATTAACCTCTCTCCTCTGTTTAAAACATTCTTGAACAACTGTCCAATCATACTCTTTTTGTATTTTCAAAACAAATGTCTTTTCTCAAAAATCATAATTTATCTGAAACAAGCAAAATTTATTTTAATCAACAGAGATTAAAATGAAATTACCTCGGCGTAGAGTACACAAATCATCAGTGTTTACCAATCCTCCTCCTTTATAAATAAACTCTTTTCACAAACTGTACAGGTGTGAGTATTTGTGTGTGAATTAGCAGAGTTTACTGAATATAAATATTTAGACCATCTCAAAGTGCATAAAATCCACAGACTAAAGCAGTAAAAACTGATTGCCTAAACTCTCATGTATAACATAAAATCTGATTTTATATCTAAACTCTGTATACTGATATCCTTTCATTTGGATATATCTTTTATTTTTCACCCCCTTTATATATATATATATTTTTTTAATTAATTTTTATTTTTATTTTTTTTAATTTTTCCAGTAATCAGTGGTTGGCACTAGTCACCAAAAATCAAAGATTTTAGCCCTTATTTCATACAATAAGTTCCTGGATCTTCCTAGGCACAACATGATCTCAAAGGAATTTGTGCTCTGTTTGGCATCTTTTGATTTGAGGGTGAATTATTTGCAATTTATAATCAGAGTTTAGACTTTTCATCAGTTAATACAATTAATTTATGAGAGAAAATGCAAACAGCTAATACAACTTCAGTGTATAGAATCAATAAACTAAGAGATGCTATAAATATAGAGACAGTATCATGCTGTGTAAAATTTCTGTACATTTTGTAATCAGAATTTATAATACTTAGAAGAATTCATGATTACTTACTGAAAATCATGCTTCATACATTTTTCTTCATCGGTCAATGTGTTTCAGAAAAAAAATCATAATCAGAGTTTAACATCAGACTTTAACCGACAGAGTATGACTAACAGAGTTTAGCATCAGAGTTTACTTTCAGAGTTTATGACACTGGTACTCATAACAGTTAATACATGCAAGGAATCATGAGCATAAAAATCAAACATGTATAGTTTTTGAGTCTAACCCGTATCTCTAGTCGAAACCAGAGATCATTCCAAGTTCATTTACCAATCTTGTAAAAGTAGCTTCACTCAAAGGTTTGGTGAAGATATCTGCAAGTTGTTGGTCTGTAGACACAAAATGAAGCTCAATGTTTCCTTCTTCCACATGTTCTCTGATAAAATGATACCTTATGCTGATGTGCTTGGTCATGGAGTGCTGTACTGGATTTCCTGTCATAGCAATAGCACTTTGGTTATCACAGAAAATAGGTATTTTAGAGTACCTCAAACCATAATCCAGCAACTGATTCTTCATCCACAGAATCTGTGCACAACAGCTACCAGCTGCTATATACTCTGCTTCTGCTGTGGATGTGGAAATTGATTTTTGTTTCTTGCTGTACCAAGAAACCAATCTGTCACCTAAGAATTGACAGCTTCCACTTGTACTTTTTCTGTCTATCTTACAGCCTACAAAATCTGCATCAGAGTAACCAATTAACTTAAACTCTGATTCTATAGGATACCACAAACCCAAGGTTATGGTTCCTTTGAGATATTTGAAAATTCTTTTTACAGCTGTTAGATGAGGCTCTCTGGGATCTGCTTGAAATCTTGCACAAAGACATGTTGCATACATGATATCAGGTCTACTTGCAGTAAGATACAGTAAAGACCCTATCATTCCTCTGTAGTTTGTCATATCTACTGAGGCTCCTGTGTCTTTGTCTAGCTTTGTTGCAGTAGCCATGGGAGTTGTAGCAGATGAACTATCAAGCATACCAAATTTCTTGAGAAGATTTCTGGTATATTTTGCTTGATTGATAAAAATACCATCATCTGTTTGCTTGACCTGTAAGCCTAGAAAGTAACTAAGCTCTCCCATCATGCTCATTTGGTACCTGGATTGCATAAGCTTTGCAAACTTCTTACAAAGTTTGTCATTAGTTGATCCAAAGATAATATCATCTACATAAATTTGAACTAAAAGCAAATCATCACCAGAATTGAAATAAAACAAAGTTTTATCAATTGTACCTCTTGTGAACCCACTTTCTAAAAGAAATTGAGCAAGAGTTTCATACCATGCTCTTGGTGCTTGCTTTAGTCCATATAATGCCTTGTCAAGCCTGTAGACATAATCTGGATGCTTGGGATCTATAAATCCTGGTGGTTGTTCAACAAACACTTCTTCTTCAAGCTTCCCATTGAGAAAAGCACTTTTCACATCCATCTGAAAGAATTTAAACTTCTTGTGTGCAGCATAGGACAGAAAAATTCTTATGGCCTCCAATCTTGCAACTGGAGCAAAGGTTTCATCATAGTCAATTCCTTCCTGTTGTGAATAACCTTTAGCCACAAGTCTAGCCTTGTTTCTTGTAATCACACCTTCACTGTCAGTCTTGTTTCTGAAAACCCACTTTGTACCTACAATTGATCTATTCTTTGGTCTAGGTACAAGTGTCCAGACTTCACTTCTTTCAAATTCATTTAACTCTTCTTGCATTGCTGTAATCCAATTAGCATCTTGAAGAGCTTCCTCCACCTTCTTTGGTTCTGTTTGAGATAAGAAAGCATGATACAGACACTCATTATTTGTTGCACTTCTAGTTCTCACACTAGCATCAGGATCTCCAATTATGAGATCAGGTGTGTGTGCCTGTGTCCACTTTCTTGCTGTTGGTAAGTGGTTTCTTGCATTATGATTGGATCCTCCCCTTGATCCATGCTCTCCTGATTCATAAGTTGACTTTCTGCAGCATCTGAGGCTCCCCCTGAATTGGATGGCTCAGAGTTTGAACTGTCAGAGTTTGAATCAGTTTCCCCAACTGACTCATTTTCTGTGTCTTGTTGAGCTTCTTCATGCTCCCCCTCAACTGGTTCTCTATGTAGTTCAATTTGAGAATTTTCAGTTTCTCCAGTATTTAGCAGTAGAGGTTCAGAGTATGCTTCGTCAGAGTTTGTCAGAACCGCTTCATCAGAGTTTGTCGGTACTGCTTCATCAGAGTTTACATCATCAGGAAATAAACCTTCATTTTCAAAGCGCAGTTGATCATATTCAATTTCATCTTCAAGTCCAGTTATTTTCTTGTCATCAAATGACACATGTATGGATTCCATGATCACTTTAGTTCTCAGATTGTAAACTCTGAATGCTTTTGTTGACACTGGATAGCCAACAAAGATTCCTTCATCAGCTTTTAACTCGAACTTAGTCAACTGTTCAGGATGAGTCTTTAACACAAAGCATTTGCATCCAAATATATGAAAATATTTCAAATTTGGCTTCTTATTTTTCACCATCTCATAAGGTGTTTTCCCATGCTTGTTAATCAGTGTAGCATTTTGAGTAAAACAAGCAGTTTGAACAGCTTCTGCCCAGAAATAAGTTGGTAATTTTGCTTCATCAAGCATAGTTCTGGCAGCTTCGATTAGAGTTCTGTTCTTTCTTTCAACTACACCATTTTGCTGTGGAGTTCCAGGTGCAGAAAATTCTTGCTTCACTCCTCTTTCCTTGCAGAAAGCTTCCACTACTGAATTTCTGAATTCAGTACCATTATCACTTCTTATAATTTTTACTTTGAACTCTGATCCTTTGTCTAGTAGCTTTACATGTTCCATTAGAATTGAGGCAGTTTCATCCTTCTTTGCTAAGAAATACACCCATGTGTACCTTGTGTACTCATCAACAATGACTAAGGCATACTTCTTTCTGCCCAATGACATTATATTTACTGGACCAAAAAGATCAACATGTAGAAGATGATAAGGATTCACAACTGAAGATTCAGATTTATTCTTGAAAGATGACTTCCTTTGCTTGGCTTTTTGACAAGAATCACATAGGCCATCTAAGCTAAGTATTGACTTGGGAAGTCCCCTTACAAGATCCTTTCTTATTAGCTCATTAATGTTGTTCAAATTGAGATGAGAGAGCTTCTTATGTCAGTTCCAACTCTCTTCATTTGACATTCTTGCAGTCAGACACACTGTTTTTCCATCAGAGTTTGTTACCAAACTTGCTTCATAAATGTGTTGTGCCTGTGTCCAACTAGAACAACTCTTCCAGTAGATTTACTGATAACTTCACAGTATTCAGTATGAAAATCTACATGGTTTCCTCTGTCACAGATTTGACTCACAGATAGCAGATTATGTTTGAGTCCTGAGACTAGAGCTACATTTGTGATGATGACACTTCCAAGATTAATATTGCCATATCCCAGAGTGTGTCCTATGTTGCCATCTCCATAGGAAACCTTTGGGCCAGCCTTCTCCTCAAAGTCTGATAGCAGGGCTTTATTTCCAGTCATATGTCCTGAGCATCCACTGTCCAAGATAAGTGTGCTCTTTTTTATACCCTGCAACCACAAACAAACACTAAGTGTTAGTTTTAAGGACCCAGACTTGCTTGGATCCTTTGTCTTTCTTAACAGTGTTAGCTTTTGCAGCGGAATCACTATCAACAGAGTTTAAACTAACATTGTCAGACTTTACACTTGCAGAGTTTGCCCTAACCCACTTTAAATTGGGTTTTGGCTCATAATAGTTGTGATAAATAGCATGATAACTCTTACAAGTATAAATAGAATGTC
The DNA here is from genome assembly GCA_030848705.1 of Heracleum sosnowskyi. Classification (NCBI taxonomy): domain Eukaryota; kingdom Viridiplantae; phylum Streptophyta; class Magnoliopsida; order Apiales; family Apiaceae; genus Heracleum; species Heracleum sosnowskyi. The sequence continues at coordinate 14,441,910 of CM061238.1, forward strand.
AAGTGCTCCCACAGTGTGTGCATAATGTCTGTGGTTTAACCCTTACATAATCATTCTTTACTCCTGATTTAGAAGGTAAAGAATTAATATCTTTGTTCTTATTGCAAAATCTAGCAAGATGATTAGAACTACCACAGTTATAACATGTTTTTCTTGGAGCAGCAGCAGTAGGCAAATGATTATTTCTTTTATTTATGCCTATCTTTCCATTCCTATTTTTCTTGGATCCTTTTGGTTTCATGGCAGATTTTACCTCTTTGAGCTTATGATTGAACTGTTTTCCTGTCATTAAACCAACATTAACCTGTTTTTCACAGACTTTTACTGGTTTTCTAACAGCTTCTATTTCCATAAGTTTTTCTGTTATAATATTTTCCTGTCTTTCACAGGTTTCATCTGATTCCATATCAGCTTCTCTTATTACAACAGATTTTAACTTATTGGTTTCTGGAACAAATTTCACAGGTTTAAGTTGTGGTTTAACCTTAACCTTGTCTTTAAACCTAAGTTCATCATTTTCACAATAGCCTAAACCTACAGAATCTGTCTGAAACACTTGATGAGTGTCTCTTCCAGAGTCTGTCCAAGTCTTGATTATTTTTCTTTCTTTTTCTAGATCAGATTCTAGTTGCTTATATCTTTTGAGCAACTCCTGTTCAACATAAACAGCATCATCTCTTTCTTTTTGAATCTGCTTCATATTTTCAAGTTCTCCTTCAAGAAACTTGTTTCTATCTTTAAGACTAAGATTCTCAGATTTAATTCTCTCATTCTCTAAAGTCTGATCCCTATAACTAACATGTACACTTTTCAGATATACTCTTAATTCAGATATATTGTCAGTATCATAAGCATAAGTAGTTAGGGGTACCTTATTTCCAGATGATTCAGTCTCATCTTTGACAGTTGCCATAAGAGCATAATTTACTCCATCATCAGAGTCTGAAGTATCTGCCCAGTCTTTGCCTTTAGAGATGAGTGCTTTCTCAGATTTGCCTTTCTTGCACTCTGGGGCATAGTGACCCATCTCCTTACACCTGTAGCACTGGATTTCAGATTTATCCTTCTTTCCAGACTTGGTCTCCCTTCCATCAGACTTTCTAAAACTTTTCCTTTCAGAGTTTGAATCTTTCCTTGAGAATCTCTTTCCTTTCTTGAAGTTCTTGAATCCCATCTTCTTGAAGGTCTTCACCATCAATGCAGCCATTTGCATCATCTGTTCTTCATCATCCTCAGAGTCAGAAGCTTCATCAGAGTTTGAGTCATCATCAGAGTTTGATGACTCACTTTCAGATTTAATGACTAAAGCCTTTCCCTTGGCTTTCTTCCTTGATGATTCCTTCTTGATGGGCTTCTCCTCAACTTTGAGAGCAACAGATTTTGTCTTTTTACTCATTCTTCTATTTCTTTGTTCTATCTCCAGTTCATGAGTTTTCAACAACCCATAGATTTCATCAAGATCTGTATCAGCAAGTTCATAATTATCTCTTATTGTTGTTGTCTTTAGATCCCACTTTTCAGGTAGAGATAACAGAAACTTGAGATTAGACTCTTCAAGATCATATTCTTTATCAACTAGAGATAAATCATTCAGTAGTTTACAGAATCTGTCATATGTCTCAGTCAAGGTTTCATTGGCTCTTGAATCAAAGTGCTCATACTCCTGAGTTAGTATGGTCCTCCTATTCTTCTTAATAGCACCTGTTCCTTGGCATCTGACTTCTAGAGCATCCCATATTTCTTTGGCAGTCTTGCAGCCAATTACTCTGTTAGACATCACATTATCTAAGGCACTGTGTAGAAGATGTCTAACTTTTGCATCTTTTGCAATTGATGAGATGTCCTCAGGAGTCATATCTTTCTTTTCCTTTGGAACAGTCTTTTGTTCTTGACCATCAACAACAGGAGACAATTTAGTCGGCATATGAGGACCATCATATATTCTGTCAAGATATTCTGGATCTGTAGCCTCCAGAAACATGGTCATCTTCACCTTCCAAATTGGATACTCCACTGGCCTGAGAATTGGAACCCTGATTGTTTCATACCGACTCACAGAATTAGGTTTAACCTGTTCAACCTTGGGAGAAGTTTGATTTTCTTCAGACATGATTATTACTGTGTTTGAATCGAAAAACTGTATATATTAAACAACCTTGGCTCTGATACCAATTTTTAGGCCGATTACACAATATATAATCAAGTATGTATGAGAATAACAATCAAGAACACAAGTTTGTAAATCAACAAAACTGAATTATATTAAATAATTCTCTCTTAGTGATGTTAATGAATCACAAAGAGCTACTAGGTTACAAGAATAATATTTCAATAATCGCATCCCTTCTAGGGATAACCTATCTGTGTTTATATAGTACACAGTTACACAATCCTTATCTAATTGATACTCCTATAAATTAGCTATACAATTATTATCAATTAAGGATTGCTTCAGTCTTCTATTCCGTTTCCTTAGCTGTATCAATATATTCTGCTTCTTTCCATCTTCAGAATATATTGCTTCTAGAATCTTTATCTTTGCACCGACAGCTAAGTCAACTATCACCACGTCAGACTTTATCAAACTCTGACTGGCTTCAATGTAAACTCTTCACCCAGTCAGACTTTATCAAACTCTGACTGGCTTCTAGATAAACTCTGATATGTACCTGGTACTTAAACACTGATGAACAAACGTCAGCAATTATATCTAACACACTGTCAACTAAAGCATTTAGAGTCTACAATCTGAGAACTAAAGTGATCATGGAATCTATACATGTGTCATTTGATGACAAGAGAATAACTGGAATAGAAGATGAAGAAAATTATGATCAACTTCGCTTTGAAAATGAAGATCTAAACTCTGATGATGTAAACTCTGATGTGGCAAATCCAACAAACTCTGACGAAGCATACTCTGAACCTCTACTGGTAAACACTGAGGAAGTTTCTCTGACAGAACAAAATAGAGAACCAGTTGAGGGGGAGCATGAAGATACTTCAGAAACATCTCAACATGATGACTCACACTCTGAAAATGAGTCAACTGAAGAATTTAACACACACTCTGGATCAAACTCTGAGAATGCAAACTCTGAGCAGTCCAATTCAGGGGGATCCTCAGAGAATGCAAATGGTCAAGAAGAAAATCAGGAAAGCATGGATCAAGGGGGAGGATCTAATGATGATAGAAGCCAATTACCGACAGCAAGAAGGTGGACACAAGCTCATACACCTGACTTGATAATTGGAGATCCAGAAGCAAGTGTGAGAACAAGAAGTGCTACGACTAATGAATGTATGTTTCATGCATTCTTGTCTCAAACTGAACCCAAGAAAGTGGAAGAAGCTCTTCAAGATGCTAACTGGATAACAGCTATGCAGGAAGAGTTAAATGAATTTGAAAGAAATGAAGTCTGGACACTTGTACCAAGACCAAAGAATAGATCTATTGTTGGTACAAAGTGGGTTTTCAGAAACAAAACAGACAGTGATGGAGTGATTACAAGGAATAAGGCTAGACTTGTGGCTAAAGGCTATTCACAGCAGGAAGGAATTGACTATGATGAAACATTTGCTCCAGTTGCTAGATTGGAGGCAATAAGGATTTTTCTGGCCTATGCTGCTCACAAGAAGTTTAAAGTCTTTCAGATGGATGTGAAAAGTGATTTTCTCAATGGGAAACTTGAAGAAGAAGTGTTTGTTGAACAACCACCAGGGTTTGTAGATCCCAAACATCCAGATTATGTCTATAGGCTTGATAAGGCATTGTATGGACTAAAGCAAGCACCTAGAGCATGGTATGAAACTCTGGCTCAATTTCTTTTAGAAAGTGGGTTCACTAGAGGTACAATTGACAAAACCTTGTTCTATTTTAATATGGTGATGATTTGCTGTTAGTTCAAATCTATGTGGATGACATAATTTTTGGGTCTACTAATGATAAACTCTGTAAGAAGTTTGCAAAGCTTATGCAGTCAAGGTACCAAATGAGCATGATGGGAGAGCTTAGTTATTTTCTAGGCTTGCAGGTAAAGCAAACAGATGATGGGATTTTTATCAATCAAGCAAAATATACCATAAATCTTCTCAAGAAATTTGGTATGCTTGATAGTTCATCTGCCACAACTCCCATGGCTACTGCAACAAAGTTAGACAAAGATACAGGGGCTTCAGTAGATATTACAAACTACAGAGGCATGATAGGGTCTCTTCTTTATCTTACTGCAAATAGACCAGACATCATGTATGCAACATGTCTTTGTGCAAGATTTCAAGCAGATCCCAGAGAGCCTCATCTAACAGCTGTGAAGAGAATTTTCAAATATCTCAAAGGAACCATAACCCTTGGTTTGTGGTACCCTAGAGAGTCAGAGTTTAAATTAATTGGTTACTCTGATGCAGATTTTGCAGGTTGTAAGATAGACAGAAAAAGCACACGTGGAAGATGTCAATTTCTAGGTGACAGATTTGTTTCTTGGTACAGCAAGAAACAGAAATCAATTTCTACATCCACAGCAGAAGCAGAGTATATTGCTGCTGGTAGCTGTTGTGCACAGATTTTGTGGATGAAGAATCAGTTGCTGGATTATGGATTAAGGTACTCTAAAATACTTATTTTCTGTGATAATCAAAGTGCTATTGCTATGACAGGTAATCCAGTACAGCACTCCATGACAAAGCACATCAGCATAAGGTATCATTTTATCAGGGAACATGTGGAAGAAGGAAATATTGAGCTTCATTTTGTGTCTACAGACCAACAGCTTGCAGATATCTTCACCAAGCCTTTGAGTGAAGCTACCTTTACAAGACTGGTAAATGAACTTGGAATGGTCTCTGGTTTTGACTAGAGATACTAGTTAGACTCAAAATCTATACTTCTGTTTTGATACTCATGTTTCTTTGCACATGTTAACTGTCAGTCATACTCTGATGTTAAACTCTGTCAGCATAATCTGTTAGTCATACTCTGTTAGTCATACTCTGATGTTAAACTCTGATGTTAAACTCTAATTGTGATTTTGTCTGAAACATATGGACCGATGAAGAAAATTGTATGAAGCATAAATCTCAGTAAGTAATCATGAATCCTTCTGAGTGATATAAATTCTGATTTTAAAATGTGCAGAAATTTTAACACAACATGATACTGTCTCTATATTTATAGCATCTCTTAGTTCATTGATCCTATACACTGAGTCTGTATTAGCTGTTTGCACTTTTTCTCATAAATTAATTATGTTAACTGATAAAAGTCTAAACTCTGATAATTAGTTGCAAATATTTCACCCTCAAATCAAAAGATGCAAAATAAGCACAAATTCCTTTGAGATCATGTTGTGCCTAGGAAGACCCAGGAACTTATTGTATGAAGTAAGGGCTAAAATTTTTGATTTTTGGTGACTAGTGCCAACCACTGATTACTGGAAAAATATTTTAAAAAAAAAAAAAAAAGGGGGTGAATTTCTAAATTTATAGGTACAGAGTTTAGATGATATCAGATTTTGTATTATACATGAGAGTTTGAGCAACCAGTTTTTACTGATTTATTTTGTGGATTTTATGCACTTTGAGATGATCTAAATATTTATATTCAGTAAACTCTGCTAAGTCACACACAAATATTCACACCTGTACAGTTTGTGAAAAAAGTTTATGAATAAAGAAGGAGGATTGGTAAACACTGATGAACTGTGTACTCTACGCCGAGGTAATTTAATTTTAATCTCTGATGATTAAAATAAATTTTGTTTGTTTCAGACATATTATGATTTTGAGAAAAGACATCTGTTTTGAAAATTCAAAAGAGTATGATTGGACAGTTGTTCAAGAGTGTATTAAAAAGAGGAGAGAGGTTGAGTGTCTAGGTAAGTGTAAAAGGCGGTAATTATTGCTCTTTTTACTGCGCATGCGCATTGGAAACTGTCAATTACTGCTGTCAGTCATTGCATGTGTGCCACGTGTCCCACTCACACGATTCACGGAGTATTGATTAGAAACTGTTCAGTTTTTAATTCTTTCTTTTTGTATTAATATACAATACACATATTCGTTTAAACTTTTCACAACTTACTCCAATACACACACATACACATTTTCACAAACACTTTTGCTGCAAAAACTCTCGAATTTTCTCTAAGTCATTCTCTGATTATTTCTCAATCGTACTAATGGCTACTACTGCTTTTGAATCTTCTGGGCTTGAATTTGTTCCAAACAACTATGTTGCACCTTTGATTAATGAGAACGCACCGGAGGCGTTTCATTTGATGCAAAATTTTCTTGCCCAATCTCCAATTGGGCGTGCTCTTGTAGAACCACAGAAGCTTTCTGGGTTTCAAATCAAAAGCTTCTGGGAAACTGGTGTCTATGATGATGGTGGTGATTCTGGAACACCATCCATTGTTTTTGAGTTTCAAGAAACAGAGTATGTCATTACTCTTTGTACTGTTCGTGCTGCAATGGGATTTGGTGAACATAATGCTTACACCATTGCTGTTGGTGATGTTGATTTGCTGCGAATGATGAGGGAAATCGGTTATGGTGGTTCTTTGGCTAAGATAGGTCAGTTGAAGCGACCGTTCTTGAGGAAAGAGTGGAGCTTTTTCTTCGATTGTATAACAAGAACGTTCGGGAAGAAATGCACCAACTGGGATGCTATACCTACTGAAAGTCTACAAATTGGGTATTCTCTTATCTATGGTACTCATTTTGATTTTGGTAGACTAATTCTTATTAATATAGGTGAAAAGATGACTGAAAATAGGGGGTAGTTTACTTTTCTAGATTATGTCAGCTTTTATTTTCTGCTTGTGTTAGTGGGGTAGATATTGTTGATGGAGATGTGATTCCTTGTTTTAAGTTACACAAGCGAATATTCTCTGATCTTGTGAATAAGGATGTAAAGAAGGGTAATGTAGGTGAGCTTTTACTGCCTGCATTAGTGCAACAGTTTTTGGATGATTCTATCCAACCAAAACCACAACCTGAACCTCTAAATACTGTAGTACCTCCATCCACATCACAACCAATCCAGAAAAGTGGTAGAGTCAAACACAGGGCGTTTAAATCAGCAAAGTCTGTTAAGCCAACTACTGAGGTTGGGGTATCTAAAATTTCTGTGTCAAGCAATGATTCACCTAAGATGAAGTCTGTTAAGAAGAGTAGAGCAAAGAGACCTCGTTCTGATGATGAGGATGATACTGAAACTTTGACTCAGAGAAGAAGAAGGTTGCTATCTAACTATCTTTTTGATGAGTTAGACTCTGAAGCTGTTTCTGAGGCTGTTCCTGTAGATGTTCCTGGTGATCCTGATGTTGTAATTCAGGATGCTGCTGTAGATGTTGAAGCTACTGTGCCCATAGAGGACAGAGCAAATGCTGATGTCAATTTTGAAGCTGATAAAGAAGCTGCAAATGCTGATAATTTTATTGATCAGTTGGACATGGATTTTGAAGCACATCCTGCTATCAGTGTTTGTGACACTGAGGATGTGGCAGCTGATCAAGCCACTCTGGTAATTGAAGAGTCTATGGCAACTCATACAGAGATTCTCTCTGTCACCAATCAAGTTCTTGAAGTTGGTGATGAGGTTGATCAGGAAGCAAAATCTGTCTCTTCTGAGAAGATTATTGAAGCTGCTGTGGAGAAAATGAATGAAGTTACAGCAGAGAATAAAGAAGAAAAAGTTGCTGAGGAAATAAACTCTGAAAAGAATGAAGCTGTTGCAGAGCAAATTCTTGATGAAGCTGCATAGTCAAATGTTGAAGTTACTGCAGAAAATGTAGTTGCAGAAGCTGCAGAGCCCTTAGCAGAAAATGTTGTTGAAAACAGGGTTGTTTCTGATGGTCATGATCACACTTCTGTAAATTCTGATCATGCAGACTCTGATGAATCCATACCTTTTCTAAGGGATCCTACTGCTGAGACTGTCAAAGAAAATCAAACTGCCACTGAAGCTCGTTATAGAGATATGTACTATGCAAATTGGTCAGGGGCTGATTGTATTTTCTCCAAGCAAAGGACTGCTGATTTTGTTGCTCAATCTGCAAAGGAGATTTCAAATCCTGAGTTGTTGACACATTTTAAAGCTACAATTGTTCAAGTCAAATCATTGCACAATCGCTTTGATGAGACTCACAAAGCTGTCATTGGATTGAGTAATGATATTGCTGCTAAAGAATTGGCCTTGAGGAATGATAGAGTTAAAGTTTCCTCTATGATCAAGGATCAACTAGAAATCAAGCAAAGGCTAACCAAAGTTGAGAGAAATCAAGCTGACATGTCTACAAAGATTGATTCAATTGCTGCATCTTTGGAGTTGCTGACATCAGTGCTTATTCCTGATGATGTCAAAAAGGGGGAGAGAGTTCCTAAAGACAAATGCAAAAGGACTCAAACTCTGAGACGGAGGGATGATGCAACTGATGGTGGAAGCAAAGAATCAGAGAAAAGGTCAAAATCTATTCAAGAGCAAGGGAGACTTAGGTCAAACTCTGCTAGAAATCTGACAAACTCTGAAAGAGTAAACTCTGGTGCTCCTGGTGCTTCTGGTGTTGCTCAATCTTCTTCAAGACTTAAAAGTCTAGCTATTTCAGCTAATCCAATTACTGATGAAGAGATTGCTGCTAAACTCTTTTTGGAAGAACATGGTGGTGAAGCCACAGTTGAAGACATTGATGCTGAATTGCAGATTCTTGCTGAAGAGCATAAAAAGAATGTTGAAGCTGGAATTTATAAGAAGGCTGTCAAGGCTCCTAGGAAAAAGGAACAAGGAATTATTATTAAAGAGAATGTGAACTCTCAACAGAGTTTACAATACTCAAGGAGACCTGCTGGAGCAAACTCTGATAAAGGTAAAGGCAAATTGATTGAAGAGCCTGATTTATCAAAGAAAGCTTATTCAACCTCTGACATGGCTCATGTTGAATCAAGATCTAATAAATCAACCACTGACATTGCTCAAGTTGATGATTCTGTTAAAGTTGTGACAACCTCTGACACTGCTCAAGTTGTACAAACTCAATTAATATCTCCACAACTCCAAGGTACTTTTCGAAGATCATCTAAAGATGAAACTCTGAAGCCAGGAAATGTGAACATTTTACAAAGCAGAACTGTGATGGGAAAAGAATCTTATGATAGATCTGGCTTGGGTTCACATAAAGAGAAAAGAGTGAATAACAGTCCTTTAGATCATACATCACTGGCAGAATCTGGTGTTGGGGTAACTCAAGAAAACCTTGACAAGTTAGAGTCTGTTCAGATGATTTATCACAGAGGAATCAAAAAGGAGTTTCTGTTATATTTTATGGCTGATGGAAGAGTTTATAGAGTTGGAGAAGCTGATATTCATCTAAAACTATGGGAAGAGCTGGAGTATGTTTTATATCTACTAAAAGTCAAAAATCAATCTACTCACAATGCTGCTCAAGTTTTAAGAGAGAGAATGATGAAGTCTAAAGTCTTGTGTGGAGTCAGAATTTCAAGTGCTTATGTTCCTAAGTACAGAGATGCTTATGGAAAGCTTGTAGAGATGAAGAGGAACAGTGCTAAATTCAATACAGCACTTGGAATTAAAGTTTTGGAATTTAACTTGGAGTCAGACAAGTCTTACTTTATCAGGCTAGGGAATGAGATGAGGAGAAATATCATCTATTCTCTGAGAGCTGCTATCTATCAGACTGGAGAGAGTGATCCAGAATTGAAGGAGTTGAAGAAAATCATGGTAGATGAGCTAGAAAAGGCTGAAAGAAGACTACTCATAGATTATCTCAGAACAGTGCATGACATTGAGGAAATTAAGTAAAGGCTGACTGTAAGTTTTTAAAGTTTTCTGTTCTAAGTAAAAGTTAAACTCTGTTATGTTATAAACACTGCATTTGTTATATGTTTTGACATCATCAATTATCTTTTAAACTTGTACATTTTTGTTATGCACAAGTTGGGGGAGATTGTTAGATATAATTGCTGATGATTATTTATCAGTGTTTAAGCAACAAGTACTAATCAGAGTTTATACTAAAAGCCAGTCAGAGTTTGTTAAAGTCTGACGGGATGAAAGTTTGCTGAAGCTGTCGGTGCTAATATGAAAATTCTAGAAGCAATATATCTTGAAGATGGAAAGAAGCAAGATATATTGAGATAGCTAAAGAAACGGGACAGAAGACAGAAGCAATCCTAATTTGATATAAATTGTATAGCTAATTTATAGCAATATCAATTAGAGATTGATTCTATGTAGCTGTGTATTATATAAACACAGTTAGGTTAACCCTAAAAGGGATGCGAATACTGAATACATTATTCTTGTAACCTAGCAGCTCTCTGTGATATTTTACATCACTGAGAGAAGAGTTATTTAATATAATTTAGTTTATTGTTCATAAACAGTTTTCTTGATTGTTATTCTCATACATATATTGATTATATATTGTGTATTCGGCCTAACAATGTATGTAAGTATAGATGTGAGAGAGAATGAGAGAGAGGCTAGGGTTATGATATAGAGCTGGGGAATAGGTTAAGAGGGGTTTAAATAGGGGAAAACATCAAAACAACTTTTTTTTCTAATTTTTTTTTGTTTTTCTCGTTTTTTTTCCTCCTGGCCAGAGACCAGGCGCGGGCGCGCCTCTTCAAGCGCGGGCGCGCTAGCCCTTCTTTCCGGAAATTGTTTTTCTGATTTTTTCAATTTTTTTTGGTTTTTTTTTCCTTTGTCACACGGAATAATGATACAACAAATGCGTGGTTGCCTCCCACGAAGCGCTCGTTTTACGTCAATAGCTTGACGTGAATCCCTTTCATCCAGTCGCAAGAACGGTGAACGTCGACTCACGGTTCACCGTATTACCAACGTCATGCTTCAGCCACTGACCATTAACCTTGAACGCTTCGTCCGGAAACTTATGGAAAATCTCTATTGCATCATGCGGAAATACTGATTTAACCGTAATAGTCTCCGACCACCTCGACTTACGCTTTCCTGGAAAAAATCTGAAGTGAGACTTGAAACGCAGAACTAGCTGACCAGGCACAAATGAATGTTTCACCACCCCTCTTACATGCCAGTCCTTAACCTTCTCCTTATATAGCCTGTTGCTCTCGTAGACCTTACCATACCTCAATTTATCTTGCAGTGGTTGGAGTTCAAGTGTAGGAGCTTCTTCCATAGATGGTTTAAGTCGATCCTGAGAATTGTTCAGCTCTGCTGATCCAAGAGATTCGAATGGCGCATCAATTTTTCTTTTCCACGGAGGTGCATTCAACAACTTAAGTTGTTCTGCTCTTTCTTCGTCTTCGATATCAGAATTCCCTATCAAGACTTTCTCCATTGTATCTGACTTCAGCGGTTGTTCAATCTCTGTATTGACGACAGAATCGACCATCTCTAATTTAAAGCACTCTTCTTGTTCGCACAAAATCACGCAAGCGTACGCGGTCACAAGTAATATATGATAAAGTAAAGTTCGTTCCCACAGAGACTGCTTTGGTTATTATAGTTATGCTCCTATGCAACAATGTATGGCTATTGTTCAATGCTAAGACAAATATCAAGTTTGTGTTTTGATTAACTAAATTAACTATTCAACTTAACTAGAATTTAATTAACTAAAGAGATTGCTGTTTAATTACTTATGAGAATAAACATGGGATCCTAACTTCATTAAATACTTCATCTAGAGTCTTTTGTCTTTAATCAATGCATGTGACAGTTGTGATAACTAATCGGATAACACAAAATCAGTACACGCTACCTTTCAGTATACGTATACCAAACCACTCAAACATCCACATAATAGATAGAAGTTAAGCAGACACCAATTATGCTTAGACCCTATATGTCTATAAGATTTGAAAACATAACGGTTTAACGAGCAAGTTATCCATTCAGATTACATAGGGCAGGTAAGATGGTTAAAATCACCTACGAATCATGCATGACAAACATACATAAACCTATGCTAGCATGGCAAGTTCTAAACCTCTATATCCACTTTCACAATCAATAGAGATTAACATAAAATCTTAGATGTTAGCTACGCATCCAAGAAGAATAAGCACAACCAAACTAGGATATCAATTAGCCATCACACACACATCTTTAAAACAATTAACTACTAAAATCCATAAATAAATCCGTTAGAATCCCACGACAACGATTAGTTCATAATCGAACCGTTCATCATCGTGGGTTCTGATGAAAACATGATAATAATAAGTCTGGAATACTGAATAAAAGTGCTAGGGTTTAAGAAAGAACAAACGAAACCAACGAGAATCCAAAGTATCGCCTAATTAGAAGAATACAAAGATAATATGAAAAGTAGATCTTCGTAATCAGCCGTCTTCTTGTTCTCCTCACCGGTGGATGAATATGTATCTATATATCTCAATGTATATCTCAAAAATCGTCCACCAATAGTTTATATAGGCCTGAGAGTTGACTGGTCTTCTACTAGTTTCCATATCTGACTTGAAATTGCCTTCTTCAGCATGTTTAGAGCGCGGGCGCGCTTGAATGGGCGCGGGCGCGCTCCTTCAGGATGTTTAGGGCGCGGGCGCGCTTGAATGGGCGCGGGGGCGCTTGAACAGTGTTTCTGACCAGAATTCTAAAAAACTTCATTTTTTTTACTTTTCTTCGCGCTCTCGAGTCCCACAACTACATGGCTTTCACAATAATGTCCTACACCACCATATAATCATAGAAACTCCACAACTCTTCCAATTACTAAGCTCTGCACATTCCAACTCAAAACACATTAAAAACACCAAGTACTTGAGTACAAACAGTCAATTTAAGCCGAATTGAGGCGTTCCAAGTAGATATAAAATCCACTTATCACTTCTTCCTCAGTTGGAAATTTCATTGCCTTGAACACGTTAAAAGTGACCTTCTGATTTTGAACCCTCATTGTAAGCTCTCCTTTCTGCACATCGATCAAAGTTCGGCCTGTAGCTAAGAACGGTCTTCCCAAGATAATCGGAATCCTCTTATCCTCCTCGAAGTCCAGAATAACAAAATCCGCAGGAAAAATGAGCTTATCCACTTTAACCAAGACATCCTCCACTATACCTCTTGGATATGTGATCGACCTATCAGCCAGCTGTAAGGACATGTTTGTAGGTTTAGGCTCAGGAAGTCCAAGTTGCATGAAGACAGACAACGACATCAGATTAATACTAGCTCCCAAGTCACACAAGCACTTGTTGAAAGATATATTGCCGATAGTGCACGGTATGGAGAAACTCCCTGGATCTTTGAGTTTAGGAGGTAATTTCTGCTGTAGAATAGCACTGCATTCTTCTGTTAGAGCGACGATTTCCAACTCCTCGAGTTTCAACTTCCGTGAGAGAATACCCTTCATGAACTTTGCGTAGCTCGGCATTTGTTCTAGAGCTTCCGTAAAAGGTATATTGATCTGCAACTTCTTGAAAACCTCCAGAAACTTAGCAAACTGCTTGTCCAACTTCTGCTTTTGAAGACGTTTAGGGAATGGCGGAGGAGGATAGACTTCATTGCTCTCTGTAGCTTGCTTCAGAACAGATTTTTCAGTAGAATGGTCATTTTTCTCCGGATTATCCCCGAACTGATCAGCTTTTTCTCCATTTTTTTCACTTTCTGGCAGAATTGGAGGCGCGGGCGCGCTATGAACAGTGCGGGCGCGCCCTAGGTACTGTTCACTTTTCAAATTTTCTTCGTTTTGCTCTGTTTCCGAGTTCTGATCATTCGTAACCCTTCCAGATCGCAAGGTAACTGCTTTTACATGTTCCTTGACCTCTCTTTTGCCAGGATTAGCTTCCGTATCACTAGGGAGAGTTCCATGTGGTCTATTCAACAAGGCGTTGGCAATCTGACCGATTTGATTCTCCAAAGTCTTGATGGAGACAGCTTGGCTCTTGCACATTAGCCTCAATTCTTCCAATTCAGACTTTTCATTAGACGATTGACCAACATTGCCTTGAGACGGTTGTTGAAAATCTGGTGGTTGATACGGTTGCCTTGGAGCATATTGCTGAAAACCAGAAGAGTTGAATGGCTTAGCTCCAAATTGTTGACCTTGATACTGATGATACGGTTGTTGTGGTTGTTGGTTGCCTCCCTGATTGTTATTCCAGCTGAAGTTAGGATGGTTCCTGTTATTGGGATGATAGGTGTTAGGCACTGGCTGCTGTGGTCTCTGGAAATTGCTCACGAACTGCGTCGATTCACTAGATATGGCACACTGAGTCGTGTCATGTGCACCTGCACATAGCTCACACACACTAACCACCTGCTGAACTCCATAGTTAGACAAGGAATCCACCTTCATAGATAGAGCCTTTAGCTGTGCAGCAATAGCAGTAGCTGCATCCACTTCCAGAATTCCTGCTACATTGCCTTGTGATAACCTTTGAGTTGGATTCTGGTATTCATTAGCAGCCATCATCTCAATTAGCTCATAAGCTTCCTCGTAGCTCTTAGCCCAAAGAGCTCCTCCTGATGCCGCATCAAGCATTGGTCGAGATCGACCTCCCAGACCATTATAGAAACAATTGATCACCATCCAATCAGACATTCCATGATGAGGACACTTCCTAAGCATCTCCTTGTAGCGCTCCCAAGCTTCACATAAAGTTTCTCCAGAATGCTGTGCAAACTGAGTAAGAGCATTCCTGATTGCTGCTGTTTTAGCCATAGGAAAGAATTTAGTGAGAAACTTCTGAGCAAGATCCTCCCATGTAGTAATAGAACCTGCTGGTAGAGAGTGCAACCAGCCCTTAGCATTATCCCTCAGAGAAAATGGGAAAAGTCTCAGCTTCACAGCATCTTCCGACACTCCGTTGAACTTGAAGGTGTCGCAAATCTCGATGAAATCCCTAATATGCATATTAGGATCTTCCGTTGGAGCACCCCCAAACTGAACTAAATTTTGCACCATCTGAATCGTGCCAGGCTTGATTTCAAAAGTATTAGCTGCAATAGCCGGCCTGACAATGCTAGATTGAATGTCATTGATTTTCGGCTGAGAAAAATCCTTCAAAGCCTTCGTTTCTACTACTGGTTCTCCCATAACTAGATTCAATTCAAGTGATTCCTTACGAGATTGAGAACGTGTTCGCATACACGCTCACTAGAATACCTGAAACTCACCAAACAAAGTAAAATTGATGAAAGAATAATCCGAGTCAGTGAACTTTAACGACCACTGATATAATAACCCGGATTTTTGGTAAAATTAAAACTTTTCTTATTATGATTAAGTGTATCAGTGAATAGTGAATTTGGTGGATGAATAGTGATTTTGAGGGTTAAGAAAATTTTTCATGCCACCTATGTATGAGACGTAGTGTGGATGTTCCGAAGTCGTATTAGTGATCTACGGAGTAAATAAGTGAATGCAAAGACGATCAGAATTCAGAAATTCCAAATTTTATTTTGGTATAGTATTTGACCGGGCAGTGAATTATATATTATTATTCAAGAAATGAGATATTAAAATTGAGGATTTGAGGATTTAATATTTTGGAATTTTATTATTTTATTAAAATCGATTTAAGGATTCGAGTGTTGGGGTGAACAGTGAATAGTTATATTCACTGCGAGAATCGCGTAGAATTTTCTTCGCTCTTTTGGGGAAATATTTCGAATCGTTTCAAGAGGAACAAGGCAACATTTACAGGATTAAATATAGACATGGAAGTAACATGTAACAAGATTAATTCGAGGGATGCAACATTTGGATCATCCATGTGAAAGGAAACGAACCAGTAAAGCTACTTTAGCCAAACACATGCATGCGCGACACGTGTCCTGGTGACTCACCAAAAGGTGATGACTCACCCTTCTTTTAACCACAAAATATCAAGGCAATTATCAGTCACCAAGACAAAAAAGAAAAAGGAGAATTCTCCATTTTTGAAGAGAAAACCGAGAGAGAAATGAGGAGAAAAATGGTGGAGAAAGAAGTGACCATAACTTGAGATTCTCTTGGCGGTTTTTGGCGTTCCACCACTCAAATCGAAGCTCTCGAGAAGCCCGACGTAACCATGGTAAGCAATCCCCTCAACCCCGTGATTTACCCTTCGATTTCAGTGATTAACAGTTGGAGAAGATGATGAATAGTAACTTGTATTTTGTTTTGTTTTTGGATATTGAGTTTGTGGCTTCCAAAGGATGTATTAAGCAAGGATCTAAGGTTACATAAGGAATATAGCAGCAAGCAAGCTTGGAGAAGGTATAAATCGTGAAACCCTTGAAATATTATGAGGTTTATGGATGATTAATGGTGTTTATGCATGTTTATAGCCTTAGTTGTTATGATTGGGCTTTGATCTAAGTTATAATGAGTTATATGAACGGAAAGGCATTGCTTGGCCTCAGTTCTATGTCATATAAGATGTATGTGTTGTGTGGAGTGATCGATATGCATTTTGGATGATTTGAAATTTGGGAATATCCGAGTTATAGCCGTCGTAATGCCCAAATTTTTACCTACTGATTGGTTCCCTGTTTTTCCTCTGTTAGAGCTCGACCCTTGAGTCCTACTGCCCATGATTGTGTAGTTTATGTTATAAGCTTCGTAATGATATGTGGTTCGCCTAATTTGGCCGAACGGTTTAAGAGTTATGCTAGTTTTAGTAATCGTGGTTCGAGAGGTTTCATCGCAGAAATGTAACCACTTTGATGCTAAGTCAAAGACCTTTAAGAGTCGAATTAAAATGTGAAACTTTGTGATATAATGCTAAGGACAGTTAGCAAGCCTTGTGCGAAGGTTTCGAGTCAAAAAGATCATTTTCCGATTTTGTAAAAATAAGGAAGCCGAGGTTGCACAAGTGAAAACCACTGAAAACGGGACTTAGAAACCAAGGTTCCAAATGGTTAAGTATAACTTGGATTTGAGAATGGATTTCGAACCAAACTTGTGATATAAGTATTTGGCGAATAACATGGACTTAGTATGAGCCTATAACGAGCTAGTAATTTCTTGGTTGTGTTTCGCTTACGTGTTTAAGCATTGAGTACAAGTGGATTATCCAGGGGATTAATCGTGCGTTTGCTTTGACTTTGTCTAGATTGTCCGGCATCGTCGCGAACCCCTATCACTTCTCGAGCATCAGGCAAGTTTACTAACCCTTACTCTATTGTTAGAGTGGGCATATTTTCGAATGTTTAATACTTGTTGATTCAAAAATATATCTATATATATATATTCTTTGTTCCAAGTATCGTGCAAGTTTTCTCACTACATGCTGTGTTTTTAAAGTACCATATTCTGATGTATGCATATACTAGATGCAAGTTTTCAAACCTATGCCTCTATAAACTGTTGTTGTGATAAATAAAAGATTTTGAGATATATGTTATGTGTTTTGATTTCGAAATGATACTTATGGTGCTAAGTAACAGTTATTGATATGAGTTGAGCTTATAAGCTATGGTTATAGCAATATTTTGAGCTGATGTGTTAAGAAAACCTCAGTAGAGGGGTATATACTCTGTATTTAAACTACGGACCGGGAATGGTATCAGTTATTATCTAGAGTTATATTATATATACTCTGTACTTATACTACGTACCGAGAATGGTATCAGTTGCTATCTAGGGTTATTTTATTAATTTATTTTCCATTCTTTGTTAATGAAGTATGTGGAAATTACTTTTAAATAAATATTCTTTATTAAATATAGCTTGCGTTAATTATTTAAAGCCCTACTTCTTAAGGAAGTAATTTGTGAAAACTATTCTTTAAACCCTAGATAGCTAATAAAATTTTATTCAGTCAATTATAAATATAATTAGAGAAGGTTCCCAAATCTATTTCCCTTTTAAGTCTATATTCAGAAGGACTTAAATGTTCGCTCAAACTATAAAGATGCATGGAACCTTTCTCAAGATTTTATGTTTGCTTCAAGTGGACTGCCCGGTCCTAAATCTTTTTGAAACTATTTATTTAACAGCTTTGTATGCTACCATCAAAATGATTTTGATTACTTCCTCAAGACTCGAGGAGTAAGATCAGCGGAATAAGTTATATCCATGAACGAGCATCAGCTTGGGAAATATGGGTGAATTTTCCTTTCCAACCAGATATGACTACTTTGTGGAGTCATATACTAGGGGGAAAAGGGAAAGGAACTTTATGTTTCAGAATTATGGATTTTCTTGAACTCGGAGAATATGTAAGGGACTGAGTGGCGCCTGTCCCCTAAGGGAATTACGCGTAGATCGTCGTTCTTCCCTTAGATTATCAGATAGTGCCCGACCGTAGGGTAAGAGGAGAGTAACAGGCCGATGGACTATGAACGGGTCTGTTCTTCCCACCTACAACCGAAGGCGGGGAGGTATGTCGGTGTGAGACTGAATATCTTCCCTTCTACGTAGAAAAACAACAGGGGGATTTGCCTTGCGACTGATCATCGTAGCGGTATCCTCGGCGCCCAGAATCTCCATCTATAGTTCATCATCTATGAAAAAGGCATGCTTCAGGCAAGTTTTCAGAGAAAGAAAGTTTACTCAAGAGTATTCAAGTTTATTCCAGCATATGAATTTATCAGAAAGTATATGAGATTACAAAAAGGTATATGATTGTTTTGAAAAAGGTATATGGAATCAGATGAGTTTCGAATATGGATTGGAAATATTTTGCCTTGTCTTTATTTCCAGAATATGATATGAGATAAATGTTTGATATGAAAGATGATATTTGGAAATTCCTACAACTTCATCTTTTATTTTATGAGTTATGACTCTGATAAAAACCTGATTAAGGATATATATGCACAAGTGGATTTTGGGTTACGGAAACCTTATATTTTCCTTATAACTTCATCTTTTAAGTTATATGTTGATAGTCTGCTTATATTTATATAGCAGATATTTTTCGTAAAGGATATACTGAGTTATCTTTCTACTTCATCTTTTATTTTATACTAGAACTTTGTTCTTAGTATGAATATCGAAAGTTTGCAGAATATTATGGAGATGATATTTGAAATATAACAATGGTATTTTTGGAATACATTCCGATAAGGAAATGATTTCAGTATCAAGATATTTTGACAAGTTATTGTCTTATACCCGCTTTATTTCTGGGTTGAACTATAAGGGCAGAATTATGCCATACTTTCATTACCTTGCTGAGCTATCGCTCACTCTTGCTATTATTTTATATATATTATATAGCAGCGAAGCAGGATGCCAATGGGACGGCACATACCTCGCAAGGCATTTCCATAGACAGTTTCTAGCAGTGATCCTGAGAGTAGTACGAACCAACCGAATCAGGCTTCGGCTTTTGGTATTCAACTTATGTATAGACATGAATGGTATAAGAGGATTGTGAGCATCAGAAGGCTTAGTTGGTAATGTAACAATACTTAGAAATTGTATCAGTAACAGATTCAAAAGACATTTGGGTATTGTAATAAAAGTTATTTATTCCGCAGTTGTTATATTGTGTCGTTTCTGAGACTCTAACCTGTGTGTGTGTGTGAGACTTATATTGTGGGGTCATGAGCAGGTGAAATATGAATGGTGTGAGTAATACAGGTAAGGCAAGGAGTACATGGATCGTGACAACCCTAAATCCCTGACCCCGGATTTGGGGATGTTACAAAGATGGTATCAGAGCATTAGGTTACAGTCCTCAGAAACGATAGGAGATCGAGTCTTACAATACCCTTAATAATGATAAGAACATCTAGAGCTCAAATTGAGTCCGTAGTCGGGTTAGAGGACATGACCCTGACTGTTTAAGATGAAGCCCGAGAGGGGACTTCTTTTGGGAAACCGTATTTAGGACTTCATGGTTAGTCACCTCGATTCGTATGAGTTATAGATTGATGGGATTCTGAGATACCAGATCCCGAGGCCTTCGAGTAGGAGGATCTAGAGGAAGACCCCATAGTGGGTCGAGGAAAGAATCTTGTAGAGGACGTGTTGATTGATAAAGATGTGGTGTGTTACTTGAGGTCTAATAATAAGACCGGACGAACCTTCAAGGGATAAATAAGTGACGAGACGAGAGTTTAAGGATCGTTCATGATTCATCAAGAGATATGACAAAGAAAATGGAGTAGAGTCTCCAAAGCAGAAGAGGAAGAGGCAGTATAGCCAGTATCAGTGGATTGATTCGACTTGAACGAAACCTGTTACTCGTAGTCAGTTATAGTTGCCCATAAGGAGGCGACATACGTAAGAACCAAGGTGTTCAGATTTTCACGAACGATTAAGGGTACTTAGTTGCCTAGTATAGTGAAAGGAATTGCTTTGGCTATGAGGTTTCAATCCCCCACGACCAGCGATTCCACTGGAAATAGTGTCTATTACACCATTGAGGGATTTTATTATCTCAAGAAAAATTTTGGGTATATGTACCATGCAAATGTCATTGTAAGACAAGCACGCTAAGGCGGAATCGAGAACGAGATTTACCACCCTCAGGAAACCAGGAAGGAATTATGAGGATAGAACAGAAAGATCGGAAATCCGATCCGAGCATTACTAGTAGGTAAATAGATTGATCAAATTTCCCTGATTTTGGAAAGAAATTCAGCAAATTTTGGCAAACCTTGTCTTTTTGATTACCAGATGATGTCACCAAAGAGAGTGGAAATTAGAGTGAACCCTGTGGATTGGATAAGATAGCCGTTATATGGGTTGGTGGACAGACCCTGATTGCTATAATTGATTGTAGAGATAAAATGATGAAGTTGAGATTGGACGGTAAAGGCGAAATATATTTAAGGACCAAGACGGACTGAGAAGTTCCGGGATTGACTTAAATGAAAAGGCTATTGTGCCAAAGTGTTAAGCTTAGGTAGCACACGGGATTGATATGGGAGAAGGAATATTGGGTATAAGGGTGATTCAAATAGAGACCGGATTTAAGCTTGTAGTTTCTAACGATCTACCGAAGTACCGCCCAGTCGACTTGTGGAATTATCATTGCTATGGGTGACAACGGTATCGAAGTCTTCTTATAGAACAGAACGCTTACTTGAGATGTTTGCGCCTAGTCGAATAGCATTCCCTGCGATTGCAAAGGTTGATGGTTGAATTCTTAGCGACTATTATAAGTCGGCAATGACGTAAGTATCGAGCACCTTAGGGTGTGCATGGAGAAGAAAAGCTTTAGAATTGAACGATTATCCATTAAAGGAGCCGACCTAAAAGGCATCCGTAGAGACCTTGGTAGTACCCTCCCCAATTGCAAATTATGTGGGGTACCTCCCCAATCTATGATCTATCTTGACCTCTCTCCAGGAAAGAATTCTGATAAAGGGTATATTCCCTCTTCGAAGTTGTTTTATAACACTTGTGCTAAACCATATTCAGTTTCACTTGTGCCAGAGGCTGTCACAATGCCTACTTTCAGGCTTTCGAAGCCCTGCCAAATGATGTTATTTAAGCTTTCACTTTTCTTCAAATAATGAATGACCCTATGGTGATACCTCACCACTTGTTTGTTGAATACCAGTATCTTTATGGCTATCCTTTTCTTGTAATCGCACCTTTGGAATCTGTTCAATTTTTAATCCAAGGTGTTCCTTCAAGAAATATTGTCGAAAGGCGATAATCATTAAATTGATCTCGAAATTGCTTTCATACTTTTCAACTTCCACTGAGACGAACAACCCTATACTTATAGGGGTTACAAGGACTATCTGTCTGTGTGATAGAAGTCGGATGGGACGCCATCACTTGTAAGTTGTAAAATACAAGAAGGCTAATTACCTTTAGTAATGTCTCAATTGAGGCACACAACGTTGAGTTCTTATGATCATATTGATCTCTCGGTAAAATTCTCTTACCTCCAATAAGGTTACTTTAAAACTCATAACCTTATGATCACCAGTGTGCGACGTTTTCCTTGATATTGGAGCTGTCTTTTAAGGCCCCATAATTTTGTTATCCTTATTGAATTTCAAGGGGAGGCCAACCAGGTCAAATAAGTCAAAATTCGCTGATAGGAATTAGATTCGCAACGAAATCGCCTATGACAGGAGCGAATCCCTAAGACGAATAGAATGTTAGTGGACATATCGATGAAATTGGTTTATTCTCCCAAGGATATTATGATAATGGGAAGTGTGTCAATCGATATATGTGAAAGAAATAGCGATGTGCCGTGAACTCCAGTGGCAACGGTGTTAGATAGATGCCCTATAGTGGAATTGAGATTTTGGAGGAGTTGTTTACGAATGGACACTACCTCTGGGTTAGCAACATAAGTACTGACAATGGAGTCAGAGGGAGCTGGTATTGTGACTTGGGAGAGGTGCAGCGTGTGTTGTTTTAGAGGGATAATTTTCGGAAACATATGGAGACCCGGATGAAAATGAAAGTTAGAGAGTTAAAACAAGAAACCATGACTGTGACCAAGTAGAAATAGCCATTCGAGGGATTTTCCCATAAGACTGGTACATCCAGGTTGTGAACTAGAAATATGAGGTCGACACTTTTGATAGACCTGATTCCTTTCAAGTTGGGAAAAATTGATATTATAATAAGGATGGGTTGGTTGACACCCAATGGAGCCAATTGATTGCAAAGAAAAAGAGTAATAATTAAAGGATGGAGGCAGATTTAGAGATTCTTGAATATAGTTCAGACTAAGAAACTATTACGCCAGAGATACGAGGCTTAATTAGCTCTTATGGTTGACGCCCAGAAAAGAGACACCAAGTATAGATGAAATTACAATGGTTTTGGGAGATTGTACAAGGTTTTAATGAGCTACCAGATATCGATTTGGATGACATGTGAATGAATACCGAGTATTCAGGGTATAGTGGGAATGAAATGGTTAGTGACTCAGTTACAAGAGTTGTTGTATAAGGGTATGATAAGGCCCAGTGTACCACCAGTTGGAAGTTAAATCCGAGGATATACCCAAGACTGCGATTCGTACTAGGAATAGACACTTCGAGTTTTCAGCGAGGTTATTTGGGTTAACTAATGCACCCACAAATTTTATGGAATGTAATGAATGGGCTTGAGTTACTCGTGATAGTAGATAGCATGAGATGGAGGAATGGCTAGAATTGACCTAGAATTATGACTGTGAGATACACTACCATCCGGGGAAGGCCAATGTGGTGGCCGATACCCTTAAGTAAAATGAGACAGAGATGGTTCCGAATGGTCGGGAATTAAAGGATGAGATCTTACACAAAACCCAAGTATGGCGGCTAGTGACAACCAAGACAGACAGAGAAAGTATGCGGACTAAGCCCGCGAGTATAGAGATAGTACTGCTATTGATAAGCTAAATGGCATGTTGATGGATGACAAGCAAGTTTATGTTGGTGTATTTTCTGTACAAACAAGATAGAGAGTATAAGGTTAGCGATTCGTGGCCTACGAGCCAGCCTTACCCCCCCCCCCCCCCCCAAACTTGTAGAATGGTCATAACGGGGTTCATGTGTCAATGCTACGTCAATATACTATAGATGCCCGGCATATGTAGAGTATGAGCAGGTAGAAATACAACCTGGTCTGACTTACAAAGAACAACCTGTGGAAATCACGGATAGAAAAGAGCAAGTGCTAAGTGACGAGGTTGCCAAGCTAGTGAGAGGTTTGTGGAGAATCAAGAGGTGGAAGAATCCACCTGGGAGTTAGAAAGTGCAATGGGAGAGAAGTACCCCCAGTCATTCCTAAGCTGATTCCGGGACGGAATCCGTTTTAAGGAGGGGAGACTATAATAACCCGGATTTTTGGTAAAATTAAAACTTTTCTTATTATGATTAAGTGCATCAGTGAATAGTGAATTTGGTGGATGAATAGTGATTTTGAGGGTTAAGAAAATTTTTCATGCCACCTATGTATGAGACGTAGTGTGGATGTTCCGAAGTCGTATTAGTGATCTACGGAGTAAATAAGTGAATGCAAAGACGATCGGAATTCAGAAATTCCAAATTTTATTTTGGTATAGTATTTAACCGGGCAGTGAATTATATATTATTATATTCAAGAAATGAGATATTAAAATTGAGGATTTGAGGATTTAATATTTTGGAATTTTATTATTTTATTAAAATCGATTTAAGGATTCGAGTGTTGGGGTGAACAGTGAATAGTTATATTCACTGCGAGAATCGCGTAGAATTTTATTCGCTCTTTTGGGAAAATATTTCGAATCGTTTCAAGAGGAACAAGGCAACATTTACAGGATTAAATATAGACATGGAAGTAACATGTAACAAGATTAATTCGAGGGATGCAACATTTGGATCATCCATGTGAAAGGAAACGAACCAGTAAAGCTACTTTAGCCAAACACATGCATGCGCGACACGTGTCCTGGTGACTCACCAAAAGGTGATGACTCACCCTTCTTTTAACCACAAAATATCAAGGCAATTATCAGCCACCAAGACAAAAAAGAAAAAGGAGAATTCTCCATTTTTGAAGAGAAAACCGAGAGAGAAATGAGGAGAAAAATGGTGGAGAAAGAAGTGACCATAACTTGAGATTCTCTTGGCGGTTTTTGGCGTTCCACCACTCAAATCGAAGCTCTCGAGAAGCCCGACGTAACCATGGTAAGCAATCCCCTCAACCCCGTGATTTACCCTTCGATTTCAGTGATTAACAGTTGGAGAAGATGATGAATAGTAACTTGTATTTTGTTTTGTTTTTAGATATTGAGTTTGTGGCTTCCAAAGGATGTATTAAGCAAGGATCTAAGGTTACATAAGGAATATAGCAGCAAGCAAGCTTGGAGAAGGTATAAATCGTGAAACCCTTGAAATATTATGAGGTTTATGGATGATTAATGGTGTTTATGCTTGTTTATAGCCTTAGTTGTTATGATTGGGCTTTGATCTAAGTTATAATGAGTTATATGAACGGAAAGGCATTGATTGGCCTCAGTTCTATGTCATATAAGATGTATGTGTTGTGTGGAGTGATCGATATGCATTTTGGATGATTTGAAATTTGGGAATATCCGAGTTATAGTCGTCGTAATGCCCAAATTTTACCTACTGATTGGTTCCCTGTTTTTCCTCTGTTAGAGCTCTACCCTTGAGTCCTACTGCCCATGATTGTGTAGTTTATGTTATAAGCTTCGTAATGATATGTGGTTCGCCTAATTTGGCCGAACGGTTTAAGAGTTATGCTAGTTTTAGTAATCGTGGTTCGAGAGGTTTCATCGCAGAAATGTAACCACTTTGATGCTAAGTCAAAGACCTTTAAGAGTCGAATTAAAATGTGAAACTTTGTGATATAATGCTAAGGACAGTTATCAAGCCTTGTGCGAAGGTTTCGAGTCAAAAAGATCATTTTCCGATTTTGTAAAAATAAGGAAGCCGAGGTTGCACAAGTGAAAACCACTGAAAACGGGACTTAGAAACCAAGGTTCCAAATGGTTAAGTATAACTTGGATTTGAGAATGGATTTCGAACCAAACTTGTGATATAAGTATTTGGCGATAACATGGACTTAGTATGAGCCTATAACGAGCTAGTAATTTCTTGGTTGTGTTTCGCTTACGTGTTTAAGTATTGAGTACAAGTGGATTATCCAGGGGATTAATCGTGCGTTTGCTTTGACTTTGTCTAGATTGTCCGGCATCGTCGCGAACCCCTATCACTTCTCGAGCATCAGGCAAGTTTACTAACCCTTACTCTATTGTTAGAGTGGGCATATTTTCGAATGTTTAATACTTGTTGATTCAAAAATATATCTATATATATATATTCTTTGTTCCAAGTATCGTGCAAGTTTTCTCACTACATGCTGTGTTTTTAAAGTACCATATTCTGATGTATGCATATACTAGATGCAAGTTTTCAAACCTATGCCTCTATAAACTGTTGTTGTGATAAATAAAAGATTTTGAGATATATGTTATGTGTTTTGATTTCGAAATGATACTTATGGTGCTAAGTAACAGTTATTGATATGAGTTGAGCTTATAAGCTATGGTTATAGCAATATTTTGAGCTGATGTGTTAAGAAAACCTCAGTATAGGGGTATATACTCTGTATTTAAATTACGGACCGGGAATGGTATCAGTTATTATCTAGAGTTATATTATATATACTCTGTACTTATACTACGTACCGAGAATGGTATCAGTTGCTATCTAGGGTTATTTTATTAATTTATTTTCCATTCTTGTTAATGAAGTATGTGGAAATTACTTTTAAATAAATATTCTTTATTAAATATAGCTTGCGTTAATTATTTAAAGCCCTACTTCTTAAGGAAGTAATTTGTGAAAACTATTCTTTAAACCCTAGATAGATAATAAAGTTTTATTCAGTCAATTATAAATATAATTAGAGAAGGTTCCCAAATCTATTTCCTTTTTAAGTCTATATTCAGAAGGACTTAAATGTTCGCTCAAACTATAAAGATGCATGGAACCTTTCTCAAGATTTTATGTTTGCTTCAAGTGGACTGCCCGGTCCTAAATCTTTTTGAAACTATTTATTTAACAGCTTTGTATGCTACCATCAAAATGATTTTGATTAATTCCTCAAGACTCGAGGAGTAAGATCAGCGGAATAAGTTATATCCATGAACGAGCATCAGCTTGGGAAATATGGGTGAATTTTCCTTTCCAACCAGATATGACTACTTTGTGGAGTCATATACTAGGGGAAAAAGGGAAAGGAACTTTATGTTTCAGAATTATGGATTTTCTTGAACTCGGAGAATATGTAAGGGACTGAGTGGCGCCTGTCCCCTAAGGGAATTACGCGTAGATCGTCGTTCTTCCCTTAGATTATCAGATAGTGCCCGACCGTAGGGTAAGAGGAGAGTAACAGGCCGATGGACTATGAACGGGTCTGTTCTTCCCACCTACAACCGAAGGCGGGGAGGTATGTCGGTGTGAGACTGAATATCTTCCCTTCTACGTAGAAAAACAACAGGGGGATTCGCCTTGCGACTGATCATCGTAGCGGTATCCTCGGTGCCCAGAATCTCCATCTATAGTTCATCATCTATGAAAAAGGCATGCTTCAGGCAAGTTTTCAGAGAAAGAAAGTTTACTCAAGAGTATTCAAGTTTATTCCAGCATATGAATTTATCAGAAAGTATATGAGATTACAAAAAGGTATATGATTGTTTTGAAAAAGGTATATGGAATCAGATGAGTTTCGAATATGGATTGGAAATATTTTGCCTTGTCTTTATTTCCAGAATATGATATGAGATAAATGTTTGATATGAAAGATGACATTTGGAAATTCCTACAACTTCATCTTTTATTTTATGAGTTATGACTCTGATAAAAACCTGATTAAGGATATATATGCACAAGTGGATTTTGGGTTACGGAAACCTTATATTTTCCTTATAACTTCATCTTTTAAGTTATATGTTGATAGTCTGCTTATATTTAAATAGCAGATATTTTTCGGAAAGGATATACTGAGTTATCTTTCTACTTCATCTTTTATTTTATACTAGAACTTTGTTCTTAGTATGAATATCGAAAGTTTGCAGAATATTATGGAGATGATATTTGAAATATAACAATGGTATTTTTGGAATACATTCCGATAAGGAAATGATTTCAGTATCAAGATATTTTGACAAGTTATTGTCTTATACCCGCTTTATTTCTGGGTTGAATTAAGAGCAGAATTATGCCATACTTTCATTACCTTGCTGAGCTATCGCTCACTCTTGCTATTATTTTATATATATTATATAGCAGCGAAGCAGGATGCCAATGGGACGGCACATACCTCGCAAGGCATTTCCATAGACAGTTTCTAGCAGTGATCCTGAGAGTAGTACGAACCAACCGAATCAGGCTTCGGCTTTTGGTATTCAACTTATGTATTGACATGAATGGTATAAGAGGATTGTGAGCATCAGAAGGCTTAGTTGGTAATGTAACAATACTTAGAAATTGTATCAGTAACAGAATCAAAAGACATTTGGGTATTGTAATAAAAGTTATTAATTCCGCAGTTGTTATATTGTGTCGTTTCTGAGACTCTAACCTGTGTGTGTGTGTGAGACTTATATTGTGGGGTCATGAGCAGGTGAAATATGAATGGTGTGAGTAATACAGGTAAGGCAAGGAGTACATGGATCGTGACAACCCTAAATCCCTGACCCCGGATTTGGGGCTGTTACAACTGATGACAAGCACATAAACTATATATATAACACCGAGTCCCCGGCAGCGGCGCCAAAAACTTGTTCGCACAAAATCACGCAAGCGTACGCGGTCACAAGTAATATATGAATAAGTAGAGTTCGTTCCCACAGAGACTGCTTTGGTTACTATAGTTATGCACTTATGCAACAATGTATGGCTATTGTTCAATGCTAAGATAAGTATCAAATTTGTGTTTTGATTAACTAAATTAACTAATCAACTTAACAAGATTATAATTAACTAAGGAAATTACTGATGATTTACTTATGAGAATAAAACATGGGATCCTAACTTCATTAAATACTTCATCTAGAGTCTTTTGTCTTTAATCATTGCATGTGACGGTTGTGACAACTAATCGGATAACACGAAATCAGTACACGCTACCTTTCAGTATACGTATACCAAACCACTCAAACATCCACAAAAGAGATAAAAGTTGGGCAGACACCAATTATGCTTAGACCCTATATATCTATAAGATTTGAAAACATAACGGTTTAATGAGCAAGTTATCCATTCAGATTACATAGGGCAGGTAAGATGGTTAAAATCACCTACGAATCATGCATGACAAACATACATAAACCTATGCTAGCATGGCAAGTTCTAAACCTCTATATCCACTTTCGCAATCAATAGAGATTAACAAACAACATAGATGTTAGCTACGCATCCAAGAAGAATAAGCACAACCAAACTAGGATATCAATTAGCCATCACACACACATCTTTAAAACAATTAACTACTAAAATCCATAAATAAATCCGT
Organism: Heracleum sosnowskyi; assembly: GCA_030848705.1. NCBI lineage: Eukaryota > Viridiplantae > Streptophyta > Magnoliopsida > Apiales > Apiaceae > Heracleum > Heracleum sosnowskyi. The sequence goes on from CM061238.1 coordinate 14,470,799, forward strand.
TAGAATCCCACGACAACGATTAGTTCATAATCGAACCGTTCATCATCGTGGGTTCTGATGAAAACATGATAATAATAAGTCTAGAATACTGAATAAAAGTGCTAGGGTTTATGAAAGAACAAACGAGAATCCAAAGTATCGCCTAATTTGAAGAATACAAAGAAAAGATGAAAATCTAGATCTTCGTAATCAGCCGTCTTCTTGTTCTCCTCGCCGGTGGATAGATATGTAGGTAGGTATATGGTTGTATATATCAGAAATCACCCACCAAGTGCTTAAATAGGCCTTTCTGCTGACTTGTTGCTGCAGGTTTCCTTTTCAGAATCGAAGTTGCCATTCTCCAGCAAGTTTCAGGGGCGGGCGCGCCTAGGAGAGCGCGGGCGCGCTTGGCTGGAATTCTCTGAGGCGCGGGCGCGCTTGTCTGGGCGCGGGCGCGCCTGGCTTCTGCCAAAATTCTTCCTTTTGCATTTCCTTTGCCAATTTCAACATTCTTAAGTTCAGCAACGCTTGGCCTTCAACACTATGCTCAAATACCTCCACACAACCACAATAACTCCACAACTCTGCTGACAAAGTAACTCTGCACAGACTAACACAAAACATATTAAAAACACCACGTACTTGAGTACAAACGATCAATTTAAGCCGATTTAGGGTGTTCCAAGTAGATATGAAATCCACTTATCAAGTATCCTTCGTAATTATTGAAGGTCGAGGATAAACTTTAAATAACATTTCTCATTTTTAAAACGTGTTAAAAGTATTTAATAAATAATCGAATAATATTTATTAAATAAGTAAACCTTAAACGAATATTCGAAAATAATATTCATTAAGTAAATAATGATTAAATGAATATTCAAAAATAATATTCATTAAATAAATAAGGATTAAATGGATATTCAAAATAATATTCATTAAATAAATAAGGATTAAATGAATATTCAAAATAATATTCATTAAATAAATAAGGATTAAATGAATATTCAAAATAATATTCATTAAGTAAATAATGATTAAATGAATATTCAAAAATAATATTCATTAAATAAATAATCATCGAATAACAATTACCCGATATCTTTATCGGAAAAATAATTTTGAACATATACAGAAAATATAATTACTTCTGATCTAAAGAAAAATCACACGCCCTTAACCTAGGGCATTTATAAAAACCTGGCTTATATCTGATATCCCATATCTAGCTTATAAGCCCCAACCTCAAGTCATAACCTCGAGTATCGCTATATATAGCAGTTCGAAAACAAGTATGCAATTTATATATCGCAATGTACTTGGGAATAAAACATGCAGACCTCGCATTTGCATATCATATATGAAAACAGTTTATTATCACAACAACATTACGTATAGGTTTCGAAAACTTGCCTGGTGGTGAGGTAGGGGTAGTGTGCCTCGGGTTAATCCGACGATCTATACATAGTCAAAATATCCGAGATTAATCACTTAATACTTTTATGAAACTAAGTATGTACTATCTCAAGAAACAAGTTTGTTTTCAAGTTAACTCTTTAGGAACTTCCACTCGCGCATGCTCGCTCACGCATTTTTATAAAATAGAGATTAAATCCTTTTAACACGAAATCTTTTCGAGGGTCTTTCTAAACGTACCTAGCATGTTAACACAAAGTTTCACATTCTAATAAGTCGCTTAAGGGGTTTGATCATTGCCTCAAAGTTGGCTAAGTGGTATAGTTTGGTTTCGCGAAACATCCTTTACTAAAATACTTGTTTCTCCTAAACCGTAACAAACAAGACCTACACTATAATGAACCTTGAAACAAGACCTACACTATAATGGGCAGTGGTGATCTTGGATATAAGTCATTATGTTCTAATATCACAAACAAAACAAGGTTAAAGAAAATCGGGCATTATAACGGCTATGTTTTAATGATTCCAAAGTTTAATCATAAACTTTACATGACCAATCCAACCAAATCATCAAGTCAATTCCTCAACATCATTACTAATCCATAATCATCATCAACCATAGTCAAATCCAACATCTACTTATTCATCCTCAAAACAACATCAAACTTTCATCAAAATCAATCAATCATCCTTATGATCATACTAACTAAACTATACTTAAAACTAACCATATAAATCCATTTATAACTAAGGGTTTCAAGAGTTTATACCTTCCTTGATGCTTTATAAACACTCACAATAGCTTATAATCCTTCCTTGAGCTTTGAACTATCCTTAACAAGCTTAATCTTTAAGAACAAAATCAAGAACACAAAAGATTACTATTCATTTCACTATTCACTCTCATCTTCAATCAAGGATTTGAATATGTTAACCTCAATGGATGATGCTAAGATTAAGAGAATACCTTAGTTTGGAAATATGGAAGCTTTAGAATCCAAGAACATGATTTATGGAAGCTTGGAAGTTTGATTTTGAAAAATGTATCCTTTGTTTGAAGAAATGGCCGAATGGTATGTTCTTCAAGTGGGGTTTCTTCTTCTTGCTTTTTGCCTTGGTTACTTTTGATAATTGTGATATTTTGTAGTAATGGTGAGTCATAGCTTTCTTTGCCTCATCATCGGACACATGTCAAGCAACGGGATACCATGGTGGCAAAGCAGCTTTACTAGTTTGTTCCCTTTCACATGGATGATTCAATTGTTGCATTCCTTGGATTAATCTTGTTACATGTTACTTCCATGCCTATATTTAATCCTGTAAGTGTCGCGTTGTTCCGTCACCGCTTAATCTCGTAGAATGTTCGCAGGGTTTCTTAAGTGTTCTATCGAAGTAGTTTACCGTAAACGTTCTTGACATCACTAATTCTTTTATTAAATCCATATCCATGGAATTGATAATTTAAATCCTCCAATATTTTCAAATAATGATTAATCCATCAGTTATTGGTGAAATTTCGGAGAAAACAGAAAATGCTATTTTTTCTGATTCTGACGGCTTTTGCATTCCTTCATTTACATCGTAGATCACTAATACGACTTTGAAAGTTCATTATACCGTCACGTACATAGGGTGGTCTGAAAACTTTTTAAATGAAAAAGTTACTATTCATCAGTGGTTTTTAACAAAAGTTACTATTCATCAATAGTTCTTAAATAAGTACAAAATTTGGGGATATTACAGTCTCCCCTCCTTAAAAGGATTCCGTCCCGGAATCAGTTTGAAAACAAATGGGGGTACTTTTCCAGCATAGCACTTGCTAGTTCCCAGGTTGATTCTTCCACATTATGGTTTTGCCACAAAACTCTGACTAGCTTGATGACCTTGTTCCGGAGCACTTGTTCCTTTTGATCTATGATTTCCACAGGTTGCTCCACATAGGTTAGGTCTGGCTGCATGTCTACGTGTTCGTATTCCACTATGTGCTTAGCATCCGGGTTGTATTTCCTCAGCATTGAAACATGAAACACATTATGCACTTGTTGCAGGTTTGGGGGTAATGCTAGCTCATATGCTAACTTTCCAATACGTCTTAAGATCTCAAATGGTCCAATGTATCTAGGACTCAGTTTTCCCTTCTTTCTGAACCTCATCAAACCTTTCCAAGGAGATACCTTTAAGAACACTAGGTCTCCCACTTCATATTCCTTGTCCTTCCGGGCCAAATCAGCATACTTCTTTTGTCTATCTTGGGCTGCTACCAGCCGTCCTCTGATTAGATCTACTATGTCCTTAGTCCGTTGGACCACTTCGGGCCCAAGCATCTTTCGCTCTCCAACTTCATCCCAATACAAGGGAGATCGACATCTTCTTCCATAAAGGGCCTCGTAAGGCGGCATTCCTATGCTTGCATGAAAACTATTGTTGTAGGAAAACTCAATCAGTGGCAGGTGATCATCCCAACTTCCTTTAAAGTCTATAGCACAGATTCTTAACATATCCTCTAGTGTTTGGATGGTCCTTTCACTTTGTCCGTCTGTTTGCGGGTGATAGGCAGTACTCATGTTCAAACGGGTTCCTACACATTCTTGGAAGCTTCTCCAAAATCTGGAGTTAAATCTGGGATCTCGGTCATATACTATGGCGACTGGGACTCCGTGTCGCACCACTATTTCTTTCAAGTAAATATCCACTAGTCTGTCGACAGTGTACCTTTCGTTGATCGGAAGAAAGTGAGCTGACTTCGTCAGTCTGTCTATGATTACCCATATGGTGTCATGATTGGCCTTGGTCCTTGGTAAACCTGCTACGAAGTCCATGGCTAGGTGTTCCCATTTCCATTCGGGAATCTCTAGGGGTCGTAAAAGCCCACTGGGTCTCTGGTGTTCCGCTTTCACTCGTTGGCAGGTCAAGCATCTGCTTACCCACTCTGCTACGTCCTTTTTCATGTTAGGCCACCAGTAGTATTCCTTCAAATCCCCATACATCTTGGTGCTTCCTGGGTGAATTGAATACCTTGAACTGTGACTCTCGTGTAAAATCTCGTCTTTTAATTCTCGAACATTCGGAACCCAAATTCGGTAAGTATGCCTCATTATTCCTTTATCATCCTTGACAGTGTGGATCTCTTCTCCGGTCATTGACTGTCTGTCTTCACTCATCATTCTTTCTTGACATCTTCTGATCTTTTCTAACAACTCTGGCTGCAATGAAATCTCAAACAGCTTTTCAGTACCGTCTCCGGTTACCTTCACTTCTATTTCCATCTTTTCAAATTCTCTAATCAGCTCTTCTGAAGACATTATCATCTTGAGTCTCTCCTTCCTACTAAGGGCGTCAGCCACCACATTGGCTTTCCCTGGGTGATAAAGAATCTCACAGTCATAATCTTTGATCAGCTCTAACCATCTTCTCTGGCGCATGTTGAGCTCCTTTTGGGTAAAAATGTACTTGAGGCTCTTATGGTCAGTGTAAATCTCGCACTTCTCTCCATACAAGTAGTGCCTCCAAATCTTTAAAGTGAAAACTACTGCTGCTAGTTCTAGATCATGAGTAGGATATCGAATCTCATATTCCTTCAATTATCTTGACGCATATGCGATTACCTTACCGTGCTGCATCAGCACGCACTCTAATCCCTTATGCGAAGCATCATTGTAAATCACAAAATCTCCTTTTCCATCTGGCAATGCCAACACAGGGGCAGTCACCAATCTCTTCTTTAGTTCTTGGAAACTATTCTCGCACTTTTCCGTCCATTCAAACTTCTCAGTTTTACGGGTAAGTCGGGTTAACGGGGCTGCGATTTTCGCAAAATCCTTAACAAATCTTCTATAATACCCTGCTAATCCTATGAAACTGTTTACCTCGGTTGGTGTGGTTGGTCGTTCCCAATTTGAAACTGCCTCTATCTTGGAGGGGTCAACCAACACTCCCTCCTTATTGATCACATGTCCTAAAAACTGAACCTCATTTCGCCAAAATTCACACTTTGCGAATTTGGCATACAATTGTTCCTTCCTGAGTATTTCTAGGGCTATCCTCAAATGTTCTGCATGTTCTGCCTCTGTCTTTGAGTAGATAAGAATATCATCGATGAAAACTATAACGAACTCGTCCAAATACTTCTTGAACACCCTATTCATCAAATCCATGAAAGCTGTTGGGGCATTGGTCAATCCAAACGACATCACCAAGAACTCATAATGTCCATATATGGTACGGAATGCAGTCTTGGGGATATCTTCGGGTTTAATCTTCAATTGGTGATATCCGGTTCTCAGGTCAATTTTAGAGAAGTACACAGCATCCTTTAGCTGGTCGAACAAATCGTCTATTCTGGGTAATGGGTACTTATTCTTTATAGTTAGCTTGTTCAACTCTCGGTAGTCGATGCATAACCTCATACTCCCATCTTTCTTCTTAACAAACAACATTGGTGCCCCCCACGGCGACACACTGGGTCTTATCATACCCTTCTCCAGCAGTTCTTGTAACTGGGTAGCTAGCTCTTTCATTTCTACTGGGGCTAACCGGTACGGGGCCTTCGAAACTGGCGCCGTCCCCGGGGCTAACTCAATAGCAAACTCAATTACCCTATCGGGTGGTAATCCTGGAAGATCTTGCGGAAACACATCTTCGAACTTATTGACTACTGGGATGTCCTGCAAACTGGGCACCTCCCTTTGGGTGTCTACAACATAAGCTAAGTAAGCCTCGTTTCCTTTTCGTAACAATCTCTTGGTTTGCGCCATGGTTAGAAATTTTTGTGTCTGTTTCATTCCCTTAAACACTATCTCCTTCTTCCCTGGGGTATTTAATCTAACCTTTTTCCCTTTACAATCTATCTGTGCGTTATTGCGAGATAACCAATCCATCCCCAAAATGACATCAAATTCTCCTAATTTAAAAGGAATCAAATCCACACAAAAAGCCTGTTCCCCTATTTCCAATTTGCAGTTGGGGTGAATCTGATTAACTGGGACTATTTCGTGGTTAGTTATTTCTACTTGTAGGGAATCCCTTAACAGTTGGGTTTTAAGTTTCAATTTATGCGCAAAATCCCTCGATATAAAAGATTTAGTTGCTCCAGAATCAAATAAAACATTTGCGCTAACTGAATTCAGAGAAAAGGTACTTGCTATCACATCTGTGTTCCTCACGGCATCCTGTACTGTCATGTTGAAAGTCCTAGAAGTTGATGGCTTGTTGGAGGCAGCTTTGCTTGCCCCTGATGCTGCGGGTCGGTTCATGGGGCAATCCTTCTTCATATGACCTTGACGTCCACACTGAAAACAAGTGGGGTTTCTGTTGACGCTAGGGTTAGCTGCGGTACAAAAGTTAGCATAATGGCCCACTCGTCCACACTTAAAACAGGTTGCCTGTTTCTGGTTACACACACCGGGGTGTTTCCTTCCACAAGTTGTACATACTGGTAATGGAGGTCGAGATTGGTGGGAGTGGGATACTCCTGATGGGTTGCCGCCCTGGTTTACGCTTGTGCTCACGGGTCGCCTGAAACCCATATTCCTTTCAGGTAGGGAGAATGCCCCGCGGTTAAACCTATTTTGGAGGTTTCCTCCTGCAGAACCTCCACCCATACTTGCATGTTTCCTTTTTATCCCCCCTTTTTCTCTTTCCCTCTGCATCTGATCACTCCCTGCTTCCACGATTGAAGCCTTTTGCACCAATGTGGCATAGTCGGCAATCTCCAAGACTGCCACGCGATTCTGGATCCACTGCTTCAACCCTTGTTGAAACCTATTAGCTTTCTTCTCTTCGGTATCTACAAACTCTGGCACAAACCTTGATAGCTCGGTAAATTTTGCCTCATAATCAGCCACTGATAGGTTATTCTGCTTCAGTTCTAAAAACTTAAGTTCCATTTGAGTCTTCATAAACCTTGGGAAATACTTCTCTAGAAACAGTTGTTTAAACTTTTCCCAAGTTATGATAGCATCCGTCTCCATGTTCTTCTTGGCCTCCCACCAATAGTTGGCCTCTCCTTTCAGAAGGTAAGTGGCAAAAACAGTCTTTTGTGCCTCCTCAATGCTTAAAATCTCAAAGGACTTTTCCATTTCCTTTACCCAGGCTCTTGCCTCTACTGGGTCAGTCGATCCTTGGAATTCTGGGGGCTTGAGTGACTTAAAGGCCCTGAAAGAGTTTGCCACGGTGTTGTTGTTTCCTTGGGGTGGTTGGGGATAACGGTCCAAATTTTGCCTAAGTAGATTCATGAACTGACCCATGGGGTCTCCACCCTTGTTCTCTATTCCTTGTTCCTCTTCAACTTCATCTTCTTCAGCCTCAAATTCCGCAGTGAAAAATGATTCATCTGCCTCTCCATACTGGGAGTCGTTCTGCTCATTATAATCTTCATCTATCTCTTCCTCATTTTCAGGGTCTTCCCTATTTTGGTTGTGGCTTTCTTGATCCTAAGATTCATGGGAGTTAGCCCTAGTTCTCATTCTTCGTGGAGGCATCTTACTGAAAATTTGGAAAATTTTACATTAGGCTCATTCACTAGGTTACAGATTTCTTTGTACAATCGTTACATAATTGGAAGTAGACTCCCGCAGTTCCTATATTTTATCACAATTTAATCATAATAGGACAGACAGCAGTATAATAAACTTGTGATCGCGTCACAACAGAACTGGATTCAACTGAAAGGAAGCAAATATATACATGGTACCAAAGATACATAATCTGAGTCAACATTGACAGTTTACAAGTACAACCGTCCTAACATCATCTAGTCAAAAGTGAGATACATGGTCTATCCTTCTAGTCAGAAAAGGGATACTATATACAATGGAACAATCCCACAAAAATCGGCACTACTATGTCCGTACATGACTAGAAGACTAGACTACTACATCACCAACTCTGAAATCAGCCACTAGTGCGGCCCAATGCCCTCACCCTCGCCATGGCCATGCGGAAAATCTCCTCAGCATCAATCCTGGATACCCTGCCATCGCCATCAGTAGGCAAAGCTCGAATCCTCATCCGTGCCCTCAGCTCAATGCGAGTCATCGCCCTCCTGGCAACTCGTGGGGGCACAGACCTCCCGCCGCCCTGGCGTACAATCCTGGCAGCTCTCTCTGCTGCTAGCTGCATCCATGACTCTGCTAGTCTAGCCTCAGCCACTACCAACTCTGACTGAACTCTGTTCACTGTCCAGTTATGCACACACACTGGTATCCCCTCTATCGGAATATGAGGTGGGGTAGCCGGGTCAGCTGGTGGTGCAGCCTCTGTCTGCTGTGGCTCAGGGGTAAGCTCCTCAAAATCATCAGGGGAAGGGCTCAAAGGCAGTGGTGAAGGGGTAGGGGCTCTTTCAGTAGGAAGTGGAGACAAGTGAAGTCCTGAACTCTCAGTAGCATCACCGACTGGCTCCTCAGCATCCCCCTCCATAATCTCAGTATCAGCTAGGGTCTGGTCCTCCTCTGGATCCTCATCATCAGAATCCTCAACAACCTCGGTGTCCGCATCTGCCTGGACCTCCTCCGGGTCCTCCTCCTCAAAATCCTCATAGTATGGATCTGTAGTCCGGAGCAAGTCCTCATCATGCTATCTCTCGAAAGCCTCAGGGTCAGAGATGTCGCTCGCCTACACAATAACGATTATGTTACTATCATGATATTAAAGTTCCCATAAGGGTTTTAATCGAACTTGGCAAGAGTTCTTATTATCTTAGTGAATTTATTATTGTAACGTCGCATCATCTCTGGGGTTTATAACTCTCACGCTCTGATACCATTTCTGTAACAGCCCCAGATCCGGGGTCGGGGATCCGGTCGTTACGGTCTCAATTTCCATCAATAATACTTGCACTTGAATCAAAACAATTAAATTTCATACTGTGACCCCGCAATAACAACACCATACACAACAAGTTATAGTCCCAGAGATGAAATTGGAATAAGTATCTAGTCATAGGATCCACAAGTTATAAGTTATTACAAACCCAAAAGATTACAGAGTACGCTTAATAGTTCTTGTCGTTGCTTACATTAATCATAATATAAATAAGTCTGACACACAAAACCTGTAGCTTAGACTACTGATTGCTACTACCTCAGCTATGGCGGCTACGACATCAGCGGGTAAATCTCTGACGGCTGCTACCTGCTTGCGCAGAGTGTGCCTGTTTCGGGCCATCTGCTCTAGCTGTTGTTGTGATATAAATAAATGAAGCAAGGGTGAGCAATAGAGCCCACCAAAATAGTTTATGACAAATTATCAGTATATAACAGTTCGAAAATATCTTTGTAACCACATGTTATGCTTTTAACGGATAAGAGACTAGTATAACATAAAAGATGAAGTTACGAGGAAAATTAATATAATGTTTCCGTAACCCAAAATCCACTTATGCATATATAATCTGAGTAAGGTTTTATCAGAGTCATAACTCATAAAATAAAAGATGAAGTTACAAGGATTTATTGCAACTTCATTTTCTTTGAACACTTTTCGACCCTCTGCCAACATGATCGGTAAACCTGTACTAAGGGGGCTACCCTTAGTCCCTTTCAATACATGTTGCAGAATTATCCAAATTGGATGATGAACCAATACCGGAGTTGCTACCGCGCCCGTCGTACCAACCTTACTATGATCAGTAGCAGGTCGTACAACAAAAATATGTTCTCTACATGTAGATGGAAGAATCACGACAGCCTGACATTGTCTACTGCCTTCCCGGATCTCCCGGCCCATTTGGGGCAATAAAATGGATGGGTCGGCGCAACTGGACCACTTACACCACTCCTAGTTCGGATGAAATCCATGACTCTGAAACGTAAAGATCGTCCTCCTTTCCCCAAGTGTAATACTTGTTGATACGACTCCACTAAGTAGTTATATCTAGGTTGGAAAGGAAGATTCTCCAATATTTCCCAAGCGATGCTTGTTAATGGATATCGACTTGTTCCATCAATTTACCCCTCGATCGTTGAGGTGGTAACACAACATTTGACTTGCAGCAATTAAATTGCTCCGAGAAAATATAGCTCTTTCCAAAACTCAGTCCCAGGCTTAACCCCAGCTATCAGGAAATTCTTGTAAGTTTCGTCCGTGGTTTTCCTTACCCTCGGGACCTCAGCATTAAACCTCTTGAAATACTCGTTGAGCGTCTCGTTATCACATTGCTTGATGTTCGCCAGTGTGTTAGCCGGAGGTACGAACGTAACTGAAGCTCTAAATTGGGTCACAAACATCTCACCCATCTGCCTCCATGACTTAATTGAATTGGAGGGAAGCCTCTTGAACCATTGATGAGCACTATCCCTTAGAGTCGCAGCCAGCAGGCGACAATTAGTGCGATCTTTGATTTGGTAAACTTCCATCTCCGTGTTGAAACGGCTAAGAAACTCTACGGGGTCCATAGTCCCATCGAACTTCAGGTCTCCCACACCCCTGTAGCTACGGGGTAAGGGTGAATCTCGCACCTTCTTAGTGAATGGTGACCCTACTGTCAACCCCGACTGAGGGCCCTTTTCTGCCATGATCTTCTCGAGGACTTTCCTGAGGTCATTCTCTTTATACTTTCCATCACCTTCAGCTGACTCAGAGGTGTCTTCAGTATCCTCTCCATCATTGGAGCTTCCATCGGAGCTATCATCAGCTTTTTAGGATGAGCTAGAGATATGCTCATCTTCAGGTTTCGAGTGGGACTTTTCCTTATAGCTCCTTGATCCCTTAGATTGTGATTTCTCACTTTGTACTTTCTTGGAAGCCTTCTGTTTTGCCTCCAACAGCTTAAGCCTCAAATCCTTATTTGTGAGCTTTTTTCCCATTCGGTCGAAAACAGTTATACTCTTTGTAGCCGAAGGTTCAGGGTCCTCCTTATCTTTAGGTTCAGCTTCAGAGTCCCAGTCCGGATTACTCTGATAAGTTTCAACATCAGAAAAAGTCTGTTTGATCTTCTCCTTCTCAGGTCCTTCTTCGTCACTACCAAAATCCAGCCAAATCGGTGTAACCTTTGGTGCTTTAGAGTGCTTTTCTGAGGACCTCTGCTTTTTTCGCCATTTTTTCATCTTTTCAGACTTTCTCTCCAAAGAATCAACCCTTTCGCCTATTTTCTTAAGGTGATCGAAGATATCCTTGTTTGTGACCTCGCCTTGAGGACCCCTTCCACGATCATCTTCACCATTAGTTGGTGTTTCCCCTCCTTCTAGCGCCACTTATGTTGTGAGAGAAATTTGGTACAACACAATCGAGAGAATCTCGCTGGAATATTCGCAAAACGTGTCCTTGGTTATCGGACGGAGCTGTAAGCTTGCAGCTGGAAACCTATAGCTCGCTGTAGGAACAGAGTAATCGAAGTATATCTCCGGGGGCTGAATTGACAAAACCACCGGTTGAAGTGGGCGGCGTAAATCCTACACGGTCAGTCAATTCACCGGAATATGTATCACAGAGAGTACACGAGCCTTATGCGTGTAGATAGTGAAAATCTGAATCCTTTAGTCAAGTGCCTACATATCCTATTTATAGGAATCAAGCCCCATGTAGTTCTATTAGGTTTATACTTCTTCCCTGCTGTGAATTCGGCCACTCTAAGATAATCCATCTCAGAGTTATAGTTGAATTAGGTAGCTTCAGCCGAGCTTTCCAGTATCCTAATCCACATCCATCACTAAATCCTATAAATCCTCATGCATGCAATGTATATCCGAAACAATCAATACAAGTCCTATATTGATTGTGCCTGCTCCATCCAGTACGTTTAGTAAGCCTAGAAGTCCTTTGCCAATTATACTTCCGTGCCCCTAAAGTATAGGTAGTTGAGTCCTTGTCCAACTAGCATTCTGCCTTCATGAGGTTCCGACTGCTCGGTACCTGAAACCAGTCTCGAGGTTCAGACCACCTGAACCTCAATACCCTGCATCTGAACCTCGATACCTTGAACCTGTTTTGGCACCTTGAACCTATCAGGGTGCCTTACACCTAAACCATGGCGTCCTGAACCTACATCTCGGTACCCTTAACCTGCGCCTCGGTACTCTAAACCTGAACCTCAATTCATACAATCCTGGCCCAATACATCCTTACTGGACTTTCAACAAGTATGGGCCTTAAATTGAGCCCATGTGAGATTTAGGGCACAACACCTAACATGAGTTGAGTTTTAAAATGATACTGATTTATTTAAGTTGTGCTAGTTGAAACTACTTTTCAAATCATAATATAAAGGATCATCACCCAAAGGAAAAAGGAAAATGATAACCTGCTAAAAATTTATTGAAGCTAGTTAGAATGAGAATTAAATAAAAGAAAGATACAAGGAATTGAGGAAATAAAAAGTAGGAAAAGTCAAACGGGTCTACTCATAAAAAATGATGTTGGGCTTAAAATGTTGGGCCCAGTGTGGTACCTATTTCTAAACAAAAAAAGAGTGCAATGGAAAGGATAGATAAAGAGATACAAGAAAGAAAAGGATAGATCGGAGAGAATTTTGGACATAATTTAGGAATGTAAAAGCAAGTGAGAGTTGTGTTCCATGCTATTTGATGACTACTGAGTGGGGTTGTACTATTGTTGTCAAACAGATTATTAGAAAGGCTAAAGCTAGAGACAACAATATTTGGCCTTCGCTGAAATTACATGAAGAAGCATGGGTAGTGTTGTTGCTAGATTTCCAAATCCTCATCCTTGAGGACAAGGATGCTTTGAAGAAGGGGTATTTGTCAGTTGTCACGAACTAACAAGATAAAAATATTTCTAGAATTGTGTTTTTATTATTGGGCATGTATCATAAACCAACAGCAAGCCCAACAACTATACAGCCCAAGAGTGTAGTTTCGGTGTTGGCTTTCAGTATTTATGAAATGAAAATGTTTTTCTTTTAACTTTCTTCTTTTGCACTTGATCGTTTTCCTAGTTAGTCTGTAACTTTAATTTCCTTAGAATTAGTTCCTAGTTGTTACAATCTATTTATGGTTCTACCTTAAAATTAATTTGGGGAAAGAATCATGCACTTGTAGTGATCTCTCTTAGACAGAAGTTGTAGACCTTCTTGGACCTTAAACACAGTGATGGTTTAGTAAAATCTTAGTAACCATGTCCAATTAAATCTCACAAAACCTAGTGGTTTATACAGAAAACAATTTCTTATATCATCAGTTAAGTAAAGACGACAATAGAATCAAGATGTGCTTATCTAAGAAGCATATCTCATACAGAATGTTGCTGAAAATAAATACACTCACTTTAGGATATATAAGTACAAGTCAGAAGAAATTCCTTTGGAGAAATTAAGATACCAGTTAGAAAAGTGACATCATGAGATTCAGTTCTTTGAGTAGGTTCAAATAAAAGATTACCACTACTCTGCTGAACTTCTTCAAATTTTTTGCAAAAGCAAACATGTACTCAAATTCCTGAAAATTATGGTTAATCCATAGAAAATGAACACAGTTGAAGTTTAAAGTGGCCCTCCTTCAACAATGTACCTGTAAGCTTACAGATAGCGTAGACTTTTTTAGAGCTCAGTGAAAGCTCCTCTGATCATTTCTTCAGCATGGTGTATTTTTGTTTTTTTAATGTGCACCTTCCTTGCATACCACATTATTTTGATAACTGCTTAACTAGATCATCCCAGAGTAAATACGAAATGTACAGAGGAGTATGCATTTAATTTTTTTCTTTACTTTGTGGATCGAAAAATTGACCAGAGTGCAGCTCTGGAATTTGGGTCCACCTTTTTCAATTTTTATTGATTTGGCAGCCTCATTAGATTCCGAAGAGCAAGAGGACTGCACATCATACTTATGAAACTGATGATCAGCTTCATTACCTCGCCTCAGTTCTTGATATGTTATTTACTAAGATTGACAAGGTGCGATGCTTTATTTAATCAAGTTATTTACCACTTGAAAATTAGTTGAGAAAAATTACGTTTTTGGAAACCCAACACGAGTTGTGTCTTTTTAAGTTGTGCTATTTGAAGCCATTTTTTTATACATAAAGAATCATCACCCCAAAAAAGAGAAAAAATATAATCCTAAATTAATTGAAGCCATATTAGAATGAAAACCAACTAAGAGCAACATACAAGGAATTGATGAAATTAAAAATAGGAAAAGACAAATGGGCCTACTCATTAAAAATGGTCAACTGTTAGGCCCTTGTGTGGTATCCATTTCTAAATTAAAGAAAAAAAGTGATATGAAAGGTATGGATAAAGAGATACAAGAAAGAAAGGGATAGATAGGAGAGGATGTAGGACAAAATTTTGAATTGTAATTAAAATATAGTACATACATACATATAGATTAAACTTACATTTTCAGGAAAAAAATGTTTTTATTTTTTTGGGTGAAAACATTACACAAAGTTTTGTTTTTTAAGATCTAACATGAGTTGAGTTTTAAAATGATACTGATTTATTTAAGTTGTGCTAGTTGAAACTACTTTTCAAATCATAATATAAATGATCATCACCCAAAGGAAAAGGAAAATGATAACCTGCTAAAAATTTAAAAATTTATTGAAGCCAGTTAGAATGAGAATTAAATAAAAGAAAGATACAAGGAATTGAGGAAACAAAAAGTAGGAAAAGTCAAACGGGCCTACTCATAAAAAATGATGTTGGGCTTAAAATGTTGGGCCCAGTGTGGGTACCTATTTCTAAACAAAAAAAGAGTGCAAGATAGATAAAGAGATACAAGAAAGAAAAGGATAGATCGTAGAGAATTTTGGACGGAAAGTAAAAGCAAGTGAGAGTTGTGTTAAGGAATGGAAATGTCATTTTATGTTGAGTTTTTTTTTTAATTTTTTTTATTGAAAATGTAAATTAAGCTTACACTTTCAGGAAAAAATGTTTTTATTTTTTATTTTTTGGATAAAAACTTTACATGAAGTTGTGTTTTTGAAAACTAAACATGAGTTGCGTTTTAAAGTGATATCTGAAACTATTTTTTTTAATTATGCTATTTAGGACATTTTTTTTCAAATTATAACAAAAAAAGCAATCACCCAAATAAAAGAAGAGAAATGATAACCCACTAAATTAATTGAAATTTAATTAAAAGCAAGATACAGTACAAGGAATTGAGAAAATAAAAAAATGGCCCTTGTGTTGGTACCCATTTCTTAAAAAAATATAAGTGTAATGAAAGGGATAGACAAAGAGATACAATAAAGAAAGAGATAAATCGGAGAGAATCTACGACAGAATTTAGGAATGTAATTAAATATAGTACATACATACTTACTTTGTTTGTTTGTTTCAATTTTGCTAGCAATTCTGTTACTAACAAAGCACTTACGGCTGGGATCCGTGAATTTTTGGATTATTTAAATTAGTTGAGGGTTATTTTTTTAATATCTCTTAATGAGCCTTTCTTAACATTGAAAATTGTTTGAAAATCTTTTTGTCATTTTTAATGGTTAATAAAACTTTTTAATATGATGCATATAAGCCTAATTATTTATTAAAAAAACAAAAGAAACGAGTTTGAGCGTTAAGATTGTTTTCCTTATTTTCATCAGGTTTCCTAGGTTCATGCGTGGCGCTGTAAAAATCACGAGTCAAAAGAAAAAAATCTAGCAAGTAACCAAAAAATTTGATATCAAATATTATTTATTTTAGTCATAAAATATCATTATATTTCATGAAGATGTCATTAAAATAGATAAAGAAAAATATTTTTTAAATAACATTTTTCACTTATCTATACTATACTATATTATTAAAACCGAAACATTGAAAGTTTTGGTTTTCGGTTGATTTTCGGTCTTTTATTCTATTTAATAAATAATAAAAAAATATAAAAATAATAACTAGATGATTGCCTTTTATAATTAAAATATTTTTTCTAACAAAATCTACTCCTTTTCCAAAAATATCACGACAATTACCTTTAAATTAAAATATATTATCTTTTATATTTGTTATCACTAAAATCTCGATTTTTCAAAAATATGATGTGCAATCCTTACTTATTTATTTTAAAACCTATTTTAATACTCTATTTAATAAATAATAAAATAATATAAAAATAGTAAATAGTTGAGTTAAAACATTTTTTTCTAACAAAATCTACTTTTTTTCCAAAAATATCACGGGCAATTACCTGTAAATTAAAATATATTAACTTTTATATTTGTTATCACTAAAATCTCTCTTTTCCAAAAATATCAAGTGCAACCCTTACTTATATATTTTAAAACCTATTTTAATACTTTTAATTATTTTAAAAAACATACCTAATTTAACAAGTGAACGTATTTTTTTAACAAATACAATCAATATACTTATATAAAGGAGAAGACGGGGGCGGTGAGGTGGCGCCTCTAGAATCGCTCCGTTCTATTTTTCTAATTTTCTCAAATTTTCACAATTTTTAATTTTAATAATTACAACTTCATTTATTATTTTCGATTTTGTAGGAAGGAAATTGAAAATTACACTTTTATTATTTTCAAACTTGATAGAACTTTCTTTTATTATTTTCAAACTTGATAGAACTTTCTTTGATTTAGAAAATTACAACTTCCTTATTATTTTTGAATTTGTAGGACTTGATAGAACTTTCTTTGATTTAGAAAATTACAACTTCCTTATTATTTTCGAATTTGTAGGCTTGATAGAACTTTCTTTTATTATTTTCAAACTTGATAGAACTTTCTTTGATTTAGAAAATTAAAACTTCCTTATTATTTTCGAATTTGTAGGACTTGATATAACTTTCTTTGATTTAGAAAATTTCTTTGATTTAGAAAATTACAACTTTCTTATTATTTTCGAATTTGTAGGACTTGATAGAACTTTCTTTGATTTAGAAAATTACAACTTTCTTATTATTTTCGAATTTGTAGGCTTGATAGAATTTTCTTTTATTATTTTCAAACTTGATAGAATTTTCTTTGATTTAAAAAATTACAACTTCCTTATTATTTTCGAATTTTTAGGATCTTATGTTAATAATTGCAATTTTCTCTTTTATTATTTTCAATCTTGATAAAACTTTCTTTTATTATTTTCAAACTTGATAAAACTTTCTTTTATTATTTTCAAACTTTATAGAACTTTTTTCGATCTATTTTTCTAATTTTCTCAAAATTTTAAATTATTAATAACTAAATATACAATTTTTAATATTTTTTCTAAACTTCCTCTACAAGTTTTGGAGACAACAAAATATACGTATTCAAATTAGAGGAAAGAAGAACCCGAATTTATATTTATGCCTACTAATTATAATCAAAGTAATTGCATATTTATGGTTAATGTTGTGCCAAGCAAATTCACTTTCCAAATTAAATTAAATACCAAACTTAAATAAAATCAATCTATAAAAACCCATGAACCCTTCGTCGTAATAGAGAGTGTCTGGCCTAGGGGTTAGAAGCTTATAATTTACTGCATATATAAATGAATCTTTTATTTATTAATTATGATGTTATGTTATGTGAAGAGTTGTTCAATGTCTTACGACTAATTTTGTGATTATTGATTTTGTAGGTTGATAAACAAATATGAGGTGCAAGCATATTAGATGGTAATTTAATAAAGGTAGATCGTAAATGCTTTGTTTGTATTTCATGTTACATATAATCAAACGTTATTTTTTTTTTCTCTTCTATAAAGCTTGGATATCTTAAGAACAATGATCATGATCATGATCATGTTTGTATTAATACTTGACTTGGGATTTATGTTTTGATCAAATTTCTTCCCATAGTACAGGTAATTTTGGAGTTGTCTTGCAGTATTTCATATTTTTCAGGTAAGTTGATTTAGTTTATGTGCGTGGCTATGAATAATATATTATATAATGCAGTTATTTTGCATAGCCCTTTTACAAATCATGAAGATTATTTAATTCATCTTTTTATATGTTAAAATATGTCTAAAAAACCAAAAGAACGAGTGGGAAGGGATGGGAAAAATATCAAAGATATAGTCCATTGACTCACAAAGATATAGTCTATTGAATCACAAAAGAATTAATTATTATTAATATCATATTTTTAAGTGTTGAAAATATTTAAATAGGCTATCGTGAAGGGTATATTATCACTTATCAATATATTTTGGTGTCTCTCAAATCGTCTTAATTTATTTTTTCTAATTTTCTAAAAAATTTGAATTAACAAATAAAAAAATTAATTATCTTATTCGTTTCTAACTTTTTTTCTCAAGTTAAATTATCAACATAAAAATTAATTTTTTAAATAACAAGTTCAGGTTACTTTTTTTACGAAGAAAATTTTTATTACTTTTAATTGTCAAATATACCCAAATTTATTATCATCTACAAGCCAATGATCGATTTTTTTTATCGTTATATAAGTATGGAACCCTGAACCCTAGAAATCATTGTCAACATGTGTTCAGCTCCCGTTGCTATATTATTCTTTTAATTCTTTTTATTTGTGTGGCATTGATTTTATATCTTCTTGTGCAGATTCAATTACGTGGGAGATTGCAAAGATGGATGATTAAATCTCAAAATTCATAGGCTAGCAAACAAACAAGTTAAACTGGCCAATAGCAGGAATTATGACATAATTGAAAATCGTGGTAACTTAATAATTATACCAATTAAAATTCCTATAAATAAAAACGAAGTCAAGATAAGATTGAAACAATGAACAGAGGTTCTTTCTTAAAAAAAATTGAACATAGGTTTTTAATTTATTTTTTTTAGTATTTAATCCGTCCCTTTTTGCACCTCATTTTAAAATTTTACGCATATTAAGAAAATGTTAGTTAAATATTCTTTTTCCTATAAACACCCTTAATAATTAATCTTAAAAATTTGAAAATCTCCTTAAAATAAATTATGTGTGACAAGAGGGTGGTTTGTTAGGAGGAACGTGTTATTAACTCGAATTTAATATTGATGTTAAATTATCTATTTTAAAATATAACTTGGAATTAGAATTGTTTTGAGAAAATAAAATTGGTGATAATAAATATAATATTTGAGATAATATTATTATAGTGAAAATGTTAAATAATTATACTATTCTATATTTGCTCAGAATTACAGTGGACAAAACTGAGAATTCATTAGAAAAATTTAAAATTATATTAAAAATATTGTTATTTATTTTATTTAAAAACGTTACTGTAAAATATTTTACAAAAAAATTGAGAAAATATTATAAGGCCGATGCGAAGCGCGACTTCGTAAAGTAGTACTTATATAAAGGAGAAGACGACGACGGTGATGTGGCGCCTCTCAAATCGCTTTGATCTATACTTATTTAAATATAGTTTTCAAATTAGTTACTTAATCGAGTCATTTTTGAAATTAGTGACTAATTTGATACATTTGAACCAAATGAGTGATGATTTTGATAATTATTCATTTCTTTAATACTATCTTTCAAGGAAGGAAGTTAAATATGTTATGTTATTTAAAAATTGTTTGCTTGACTGTAAAAAAAAAATATTCTTCAAATGGAAGAAACTAAGTATACTATATTAATATTCTCCTAAACTTAGTCCACAGATCCAATTTATTTACTAATTTTTATTTAGTATCTTTTAATCGAGTAAAATAATAAAAAAGACGATTTGTGAGGTGCTAGACGATTTGAGTAAAAAATATCTAAATTGGCTGTTAAATCTTTAATAATGGAAATATTAATTAACTTATATTCTCCTAAACTTTCTTCTTAAGTCAAAATTACTATCTTAAGAGCATCTCCAATGGTGGAACCCCTTAGCCAAAAAATCCTATGTGGCATAATTTATACATAATTTGTATAAAATATGAAGCTCCAACCATGCAAAGCCCTTAGGTAAATTATAGCCAATTAGCTAAATTATATTCGACATTGGCTAAATTTGTCGAACCTATAAAGAGCTGTAACAAAGCTGTACATATATATTTAATATTTATAGCCACTCCCATTGAAGCACATTATCTTACAGGTTCGGCAAATTTTAGCCAATCACTATTTTGTAGTATTTTAGCCAACCATTTTAGCCAGCCCGTTGGAGATGCTCTAATATTGTCCTAAAATTTATCTTCAAGTCAAATTACCATGTTGATATTTTCTTAAACTTTCTTTTGAACTTAAAGTTACCATTTTAATATTCTCATATATTTTTTTTTCAAGTTCTAAAATTTATCTTGAAATCATATTATCATCTTTACATTCTCCTAAAAAAAATATTAGAAATTATGTCCTCATAATTTTTATGTAAAATACCCACATTTAATTTATCTATATGTTTTACATATACATTAAAAATCATTTTTTATTAAATTTTTACCTTCTAATTATGTAGAAGGTAATACTTACAAAAAAGGCAAATTTTTATATCATAAAATAAAACATAGGAGCCTTATTTTCTTTTCATTTCTTTTCTCGAGTACCTGTATTTTAAACAATAAAAATTAGAATTTTGAAAAAGATTTGAATTAAATTTTATGATATAATAAAATTGATTAATAGATGATGTAATTGATTAAGTAATTAGTTTGTTTTATATTCAATTTGGTAACAACGAGAAAGCGGGTCATTGGGAGAAAACATGTTTAACGAGAGATTGATTCATTAGGAGGAGCATATTATATGCTAGAATTTTATATTTATGTTATTATGTATTTCTAAATAGAAGTAGGAATATAAAGTTTTAGAAAAATAAAGTGATTAATATACTAATATTTGATATAATATTAAAATAATGAATTATATTAAACAATTGTCATTTTCTATAATTTTTCAAAATTTCGGTAATGAACAACACTAAACGGAGAATTTAAAAGAAACCTTAATTTCATATTTTAAATATAATTTTGTTTAAAAACAATTTTTTTAGAATATCTTTTAGAAAAATTTGGAGAAATTATTATAAAGCCGCTGCGAAGCGCGGCTTAGTAAACTAGTTAATATAATTAAAACACATCTAAAAATATTAGGACAATTACTTTATTTTTTAATTTATTATTTTTTAAGCGGGTCAAGAACTTATAAGCTATGGATATAGTAATATTAGGACAATTACTTTATTTTTTAAGTTTAATTTTAATATTTTCTGTTCATATTAAATTTTTTAATTTATTATTTTTTAAAAAGTAAATTGATATAATTTACTATAGTTTATCAGTACCTCTTACAAAAGTAAATCAAAAGGGTCAGAACAATTCTTTCCACAACACGGGTGCACGCACGAATAATAGATAAATACATACAGACAGACAGACACGCCGCAATCCAATCCAGATCAAGATCGAAAAGAAAAATGATGATGAGAATGTTGGGAGTTTGTAAGCAACTTAGGCAGGTATATTCATCAACATTTATCTACTTAACGCTTTGAAATGATTCGTTTTTTTTTTTGTGACAATTTTTCTAACTTGATTACTGCGTGTTTTAGTTTATTTAGCTAATGTTTTGTTTTTTTCTGATGACATCTATTTGATTATTGCATCTTTCAGCTTAATTATTATTTAGTAAATAAATTGCTTTTTTTTGTGTGTGATATATGTTGTGTTAATTGAATATTGCATGTTTGTTCTTGTCAGGATGATTATTAAACCTCTTTTTTGTTGGTTTGTGGAATAGAATAGTAGTTGGGGTGTCTCACATTTGTCTTTATATGTTTATTATTCTTCTTGCGAGTGTAACCAACTTGTTTCGTTATTTAATATAGCTTTTGCAGTGACCGTCACTGGTTTATAGTTGCATTGGTATTTAAAAATTGGCCTAGTTGTCTTGTTATGGAAATGTTCACATTTTAAAATTTATGTTATTCGTCTAATGAGTTGCGAAATGTGAATAGGGTGGGGCAACGATGTTGTCGAGGTTCGCAAGTTCTTGTGCGGGCGAGACCCAGATGACTACTCTCGATAACGGACTAAGAATAGTCACGTTGACCGAACCATATTCGGTATGTGATTTTTGTGCTTCATTATGTGGTTTTACTAGTATATTAATTATGCTTACATCTTAATATTTTTTGGTTTATAGAGTCCTGTAGCTTCTGTGGGGTTGTTCATCAAACCTGAGGAATATGGTACGACCCTCATTCTTGAGCGTTTGGCTTTCAAAAGCACGCAAAATCGTACTAGTCTTCAGATGACAAGAGAAATTGAGGGAGTTGGAGGGTTTCACACATCTTCTGCGTCCCGAGAGCACATGAGCTATACTGTATTTACTTTGGTCTTAGTTGTTACCTCCCTCATATGTTGGAGCTGCTTGTTGACACTGTACGAACCCCGTCTATAAGGAATCCGAGGTTAAGAATTAGCTCTTCTGCTTGGTAGTTTTATACTATAAATATATAGTTTATTATTTAACTGAACTCTCTAATCTTAATACATGCTCGTTGTACAAGTCCAAAAGTTGAAGGCTGAGGTATTTGGAGCATCCCAAAATCCAGACCTTTTGTTAGTGGATTTACTTCATTTGGCGGGATACCGAGGCCCTTTAGCTAACCACATTGTGGCCCCAGAATCTTCAGTCGAGGGATTAAATGCAATAACAGTTCAACAATTTGTTGTTGTGAGTTAAAAACATCTCTATTATGATTTCACTACAGTCTTATTTGTGTTTTTCCCTTGTTATAGTTGTGCTATTTGTATTTGTCAAGGAGAGTTGATCTTTTAAGCTAATGTAGTTAGCTAATTTTCAACTTTTCAGGAAAATTACACTGCTTCCCGTATGGTTCTTGTTGCAACTGGGGTTGACCATGAGGAACTTATAAGATATGCCAAACCTAATCTCTCTGATCTACAAAGTGTGTCTCGACCTGAGGAACCACCACAGTCATTGTATGTTGGTGGTGATTGGCGCATGGAAGCTTATTCACAAGTAGGTTACTATATGTGTGTGAATATTATACTCTACAAACATTAAGAATCTTGTATGATCGATTATCTTTCTCCTTTCTCATTTCTTTGTTAGCAGCCAACATATGTTGCTCTTGGCTTTGAGTTTCGTGGGGGTTGGCTTCAATTGAAAGATGCTCTAACAATTACGGTTATGAAGGTGTTGTGATACAAACTATTTCAATTCCTTATCATGGTTTAGTTACTTTTAAGCGAATTAATGACTCTGTATTATATGTTCATATGTTCAGATGTTGATGGGTGGAGGCGGATCTTTAGCTGTTAGGGGCCTTGAAAATGGGAAGTACTCGCAACTAGGTATGTAATTAGCATTTCTATTCATCTCAGTGTGTTTTACTTTATGTTATACGTGGAAGTATATATTTTCAGATATAAGAGGAAATATGATTTGCCGAATGCCTATAATTAATTTTCATGCAATTGCATAATCCTCTTTCTAAGGAACAATTATCATCCTTTCCAAGGTGTGTCACACATTACAATTCCCTAATCTTTAAATTTTTGGAAATTATATTATTGTTAATATGTCCAACAGGTCTCCGTGTCGTGAATGAATACCCAGAAATTCAGTCTCTTTCTGCATTCAGCTCCATCTATAGAAATACCGGCTTCTTTGGAATCATGGCTGCCGCCGTAAGATATTACTATGAACTTCAAGTGCTCAAACTATCTAGATTTGATTAATTAAGCATGTCATTTTTTATTGTTATTTATCAGGTCTACATTGTGATTTTCTTTGCTTTTGCATGTATGTGTTGTGGATTTGAGTTCTATAAGTAATTAAATGTGAACCTAATCCAGCAAACACAGCACAGTTTCGAGAGCAGGCCAGTAATTGACCCGATAGGTACTAGGTTTTTATATATATCAATATTATAAGATAAGTGATGTATAATTTATATGCATTTTTATCTAACAAGTAAAAGATGTATCATATATGATTTTCTTGCTAATGTTCTAAAATACAGGTCTTCATTTGTTATATCAAAATTGAAAACTTTTATCAATAATCAGTTAATTTTATCAGTATGAAATTTATTATATTAGTGTGAAGGCTGAATGTGGCTGGTTCAGTCATGTCCAAACCAGAGGCAGAAGGACACGATGGGCTTGGTGGTCTGTCGTCCACCCAACACTGCCTATATTTGCCTATCCTGCTGGAGGCTTATTATGTTTAATTGTTTGTCTTGTCCAAAATTACAACATGTATTTGATTCTTGAAAAGTTTTTGGTGAATATATGTGTATATGGAGCTGAATATATGTGTATATGTTTACGTATAAGGAGAGGGAGATAGTGCCTTAACTTGTGGGTAGTACCTTTTTTTTAATTATTAAAGCCATTATAATTAAAAAAGGTCGAAATGCAGATGTAATGACATTAAGTCGTATAATATCTTTAACAACCGTCATTTCAGTCAAGACGTCATGTACGTGAAATAGTGATGCTTTTTTATTGGGAGTTGTAGGTAGGGGGAGATTGAAACTTGAAAGGTGTATTTGGTGGCTATTGACACTACGGTGTACTCTTATTGCATGTTATATGTATAATTGATTTCTGTGCTTCTTTAATTAAGTGATGTATGCCCAATGGTTTAGTTATAAAGTTCAACTGAAGGAGGACATGAGTAGTTTCTCTATAATATCGCCTAAAATGAACTTTGTTAAATTAGTAGAATCAGGATGATACAGTAGTGTGTTCAACTTCAAAGCCTTGTAACATACGATGGGGGGTGCAAGGCTGTGCAAAAGTGCTAGTGTTTATTAAAAACACAATAGTACTTACGGCGCATGCAATTGATAATGAGATGTGGCCTGTATATGGTGTGTTGCAAATTAAGAACATAGTAATGTCACTGTCTAAAGATATTTAACTACTATCAAAGTTTCGTGTATGACTGTTAATAATTAAGATGTTGTTGGAAGAAAAGGTTATTGAACTTTATGTCGTATTGTGAGACCTAATTAAATGTGTGCAGCACCGTGTCTTTTTATGTATAAATATTACACGTACATATATATAAGAAGAGAAGTATTACTTAACATACAAGGAAGTGACTTGGATACATGTGAAGCATCTATCATCTACGGGTATTTCAATCATGATATCCGAATAGGGCATTAGTTTGTTCTCTGCTTCATAGTTGATTCACATAAATTTAGTTATCAAGAGGCGCTTAATAGGATTTTGGTAGGGAATGTTGAGCATATTATCAACAAAGATTTTGCATGAATTTGGGGTAGGCTAACAACCCTTGGAGCCGGGGCGAGTTGTTGCGCTTGAGGGCCTTTTTTGACAAAATGAAGACGTGACTTGGAGCCCCTGGTAAATTTTGTTTAATACTATATATATTATTGTGTATATATATACTAACTAGCAAGAATATGTAGAATAAATGACAACATCAACCTTTAAGAGGAAACTAACAAGTCATTAGGCATTACATCATTTTAAAACTTTAAAAGTAGTGAAATGTCAAAAACTAAAACAAAGTAAGAACAGTGCTTGTAAGGAAATAGTCACTGGTGCCGGAGATTGATGCTTGTAAGGTAAATAAGAGACCTGGTCAGAACTGATTGGGTCAACTAAGTAAACATAACCCGAGACTATAGTAATGATGGCGTCATATATTCTTGCCATGTGGACAATATGTCGTTGTGGCCCACTCGAAGGGTATGACATCCATATTGTTGCCATTATTCCATAAGTGACTGTGTTATTCTATAATTATAAGTATGATCACATGTATTACTCTCTATATGTATATCCTCTCTCTGTTTCTATATATATGTAATAAATAGCAGTATAATACTAAGAGTCTGATTATTTAGTAACAAAGATATATAGTATTCACCGTTTATATTTTACATATAAGCTAATACATACTGATTCATATATTTTACTTCTGTAGAATATATGATGGTTGCTAATTTGGGATGTCAAAGCAGAAAAAAGGAAATTGTGTTAAGAAAACCAAATAATATGTTATAATATAGATTGGAATATATGTATATAAAAATTAACGTTTAGATACATATGCATAAGGAGTTTTTTATGTGTATGTTTGCTTGATTGTGAAAGGAAGTAGTTTTTCACACTTGATGTATTCGCTTCATAATGGAAACATTAAATCAGTAGAATTGTTCTTTTGCATTTCCTGCAGAGTTGCTGTTTGTTTTATTCATTTAAAAAAAAAAAAAAACTATCTAATCTCAGTTTTGTGTATTCAGGGTCCAGACTTTGTGCCAAAAATTGCGGATATCGCTGTTGGAGAACTTACTGCTGTTACAAACCCTTTAAAAATTATGTAATCGCTTGTAGTAACAATGACATTTCTTTGAATTGAATATGGCCATGACTGATTAGTGATTAATCATGCTGTCTTGCAGTTGACCTTACACAACTTAAGCGTGCCAAACAGGCAACAAAATCTGCGCTGTTAAAGAACTTGGATTCTAGAGTATGCTTCCATTTATGCCTTGTGAATTGCTCAACTAATTAAATTTTAGTCGTGTCACAATAGGGATCTATGTCTATGTGTTCCATTTTCTTACCTTTTCTTTTATTCTTTTTCCAGGTGGTTGCTGTAGAGTATATGGGAAAACAAATTCTGACATATGGAGAGAGGTACAACATTTCTAGTTAACTTGATGGTTATTTCACTAAATGATACATCTGTGCTATGAGCACATTCATGATTTATCCGGTAATCAGTTAGAGCCAGTAACACCACTGTAAGGTAAATCATGTCAACACATTATACAACTTTTACATAGATGTATCCACAGTTCCACACCAAACATGTCCAAAAATGTTTCAGTTCCCTGCTGTAATTTTGTGTGGTTTCATCCGTGACTAATTTTGTGAAGTAGTTGTGCATTTTACTTGTATCTTGATTTCCGACTTTAAAGAGTGAATATCTAGTTACAGACTTACAGTTGATGGTTAAATTGTTAGGGTTGTCTTTTCTTTTGGGGGTTATTACTGGAGGTGGTTCAGGAAACTCTCTTCCTGATTAGGCCATTATTTTATCGCCAGCAGGAGGTGGTCATTATATTTTAGTATTAAAATTTGTTTTGCTATGTGTTTTTGCCAGAACAAGTACACATAATCAAAACTTTTATGCTGATCTAGGTTACATGAACAAAGAAATTGCAACAAATAAATAAATCTTGTTTTATTATGTGGTTGCAAGGAATCGAAGCGGAGTGTAGTGATAACCAAAATTTGGTATTTTGGTACTTTGGCACTATGGTGTTCGACCGAAACGTGGTTTCTCTTATTAATAAAGAGTATAGATGTTTGTCGTATCCCCAAACCCATATTATTGCTTCTTAATTTTACCCACTCTAGGACGTATGTTTTATGCTGTTAAACACAACTCGTTATGATGGACATGTAAACTTCTAATTTGAACTTTTCTGAGTGGGAATGAGGTATGTCTAAAAATAAGAGGTTAGTACAAGTTAGTCAGTTGCCAAGTCTTTCCATGTTTTTTCATCAAAGAGTGGAGACATGTAATTACTAATTAGTAATCAAATGTAAACAAAACTTTTATTCTACATCATTGTTGATATCAATGTTGAGCATTTCAGTAGTTTCTATATATCAACATATACTCTATAGCTGTTCATTTCTCTCACGTCTCAAGAAAGAAGACAAAAAGTTATTCTCAATATTCTCGGCATAATATCCCTTTTCTATTCTCATTTCTTTTCTTGTTACATGTGATCATTGTATGCTTGTATGATTCTCCTGACCCCCTTTTGGATCTTTTGTCCAATTTCGGCGGATGCTTTCTTTTTGTAAGAATAAATCCCGGAGTTTTACATGATGGAATGTTGTCTTAATTAGGTTAAATCTTTCTCTTTTCTGTAATGATAGTCGAAACTGGTCCATCTTGTACACTTGCAATTATAAATTTGATTACTCATGGTAATTCTACCTAGCTGCTTCTTTGTTGTCTTAGCTTGGGTATTTTGTGTCTTTTATCAATATATAACGCATGGTCATGTGTATTGTAGAAAACCTTTGAGAGAAATTCTGGACACTATTGAGGCGGTCACATGTCAGGATATTGCATCTGTTGCAAAGAAGCTCATCAGTTCCCCCCTTACAATGGCATCTTACGGGGATGGTAAACCCCCCCCCCCCCCCCCCCCCTCTCTCTCTCTTGAATTCTAGTTTCTTGCTTGCAAACCTTGATGTAATTGTTCTATTATTGCAGTTGATCGTCTCCAAACCTATGATTCAGTCTGCAGCAAGTTCTGTCCTCCTCTGTGATACTGTTGCAGATGTTCTATACGTTCCCACTTTCACTTTAAATTTGCTCTCTATTAGCAAATTATCCTCTCAGTTACATTCTAAAATTTGGTTCAACTCTAATAATTGCTATCTGTAGGACCAATTCCAGAATAGGACATTGGTTCTTGGTAGTTTGATTGAAGGTTTATATCAACTTCATAACGAACCTGTTTCTTCTTCTACCCCTGCGCTAGCTGTTTCTCAGGTTTCAAAGACTACTTCCAGTACTTGGCATCAGAGATTTGGTCATGTTCCTTTTGAACTTTTTTCTAAAATTTCTGAACTAGGATTTAAGACTTCTTGTAATGAATTCTGTGATGTATGCTTTAGCTAAGCAAACTAGACTCCCTTTTCCGCTTAGTTCATCTCAGGCTGTTTTACCTTTTGATTTGATCCATTGTGATGTTTGGGGTCCGTATAAACTCTCCTCGTGCAATGGATGTAAATTTTTTCTTACAATTGTCTATGATTGTACACGGGCTATTTAGACTATTATGCTTCCCACTAAACAACACACAATTCAGTCTTTAAAAGATTTTTTCCACCATATCAAAACTCAATTTCACACATGTATTCGTATTGATAATGGTGGGCAGTTCATGAATAATGATCTCTGTACTTTGTTTCGTGAGTTTGGTATTATTCATCAATCTTCATGTCCTTATACTCCCCAACAAAAGGGGAGAGTAGAAAGGAAACATAGGAATATTCTTGAAATGACACGGGCTATAATGCTTCAAGCTAATTTATTGGCTCATTTTTGGGATGATTGCCTTTTGACATCTACCTACATCATTAATAGAGTACCTTCTCCCCTTTTAGGTTTCATTAGTCCTTACGAAAAAAAATTCCTATGTCAATTAAAAGTTGACATTTTTTTGTTGAAAAGGTAATTGTCAATTAAAAGTATTAAAATAGATTTGAAATTAAATAATTAACGGTTTGCCCGTGATATATTTCGAAAAGGAGAAATTTTATTAAGGAAAATAGAAAATATAACATGTGAAAAAGGTAATTGCCCGTGATTTTTCTAGAAAAAGAGGGGAAAGGTAATTGCCTATTAAAAATATTAAAATAGGTTTTAAAATGATAGAAAAAAAAATGATAGGATCCGGACAAATCGATGAAACGAAAGAGATCCGAGTGAATGGAAAGGAAAAAACAAAGGATGAATTCCACATAGCTTAGATTACATATATCAAGGACTTCCATTATATTAAATTGATATTCTGCTGGTCACTTGTCTAGGTTATCTGTTTGTTTTGTCTACAAACTACATCTCGTTGTTACTGTACACTGTACAGTTATAGTTTCTCTATAGATGATGCATTTCAAATAGCTGAAAATTAATCTGTTTAGAATAGTCAGCATGATTGTTACGTATATTGCTAGTTTCTTATTCTTGTCATGTTGCTCATTGCCCGAGTGTTTCCACTGCATCCTTTTTCAATCTGAACACCTCGAAAAAATTATGTGAATGTGGTTCATACCTTTCTGGGTGTTCTTAACCTAGATTTTAGCAGAACCGTGAGGGATGTACATCCAAGCTTACACACTACAAGTTTAGAACAAAAAAATATGGATTTTGTGATAGTATGTTGGAAGGTGTAGAGCAGGCCATTTTTAAGTTGAAAACAAAAAGAAATGTTCATGTTCAGAAGGATATATGTGTTCAAATTACTGAAGAGAGCCAGGTTCAGAACAATGAAATATAAGCAAGATTTACCGTTAGTGATATTATTATTTATTTAAGGAGCATTTAATAATTCCAAGGCATAGTTAAAATCTACATAGATTGAAGCATATATAGGTGTATGACAATATTTCTTGGAACTCCTACAACAGATTCATGCTCAAAAGGGCAAAAAAAAATAACAATCAACCTGTCAAAAAGTATCGGATGATATAAATATCAGTACAATGCAAATGCATATCACAATATTTCTTAACAAATCTTTCAAGAAATTCAAATATAGAATTGCCCGGAAACCATTCGATTAGCAAATTAGCAATAGCATATTAACTGAAAACACACAAAAGAAAGGAATAAACACAAGTAGAATAGGAAAAACGCAAAAGTTTCAGTTGGCCATTCCCTTCTACACAAGAAAAAGGCAAGTTTGGTTTGAATTGATCAAACAGAAAAAGGTCTACAGAACGGACATAGGAATTCAACTTTGTGGTAGCACAACACAACAAATGGGGATAAAGAAGTTAGAAAGTAAGATCCAAAGTTCATAGTGAAAAAAGTATGTCTGATCATAAATGAAAAAATTCGGTCAAAGAAAAAAGAGAATACACAAAAAAGCATGCCAAAATATTAGAACAGGATCAGAAGACTATAAATTCAAACTTTACTAATACACTTAACTTTCCAAAGAGATATTGGGGAGCTTGGGGTAACAATTAAGGTTCATGTAACACAAGAAATGAATACACAAGAGTATCAAAGTGTAACAATTACTAGCAAGGAACACAATTAGGAGTTGAACATAGTATCACGCAAGCATCAAAGGCTAAAGTAATGACCGAGAAGATAATCACATAACCAAGAAAAAAAAGATGCAGATAATAAACATTAGTAGGGTAGTTACGATTCAGAAACTTATTACAAAAATAAACATTCTGAGTTGAGGGGAGATACAAATTCTAGGAAGCATACAAGCCATGATACTAAGTTCAAAAACATATTAGAAGCTGCTAGATAGATACATATATAGAGGGAGCACAAACATCAACGACAACGAGTGATGTCAGCCCTAACTCCAGCCGCACCAATAGTAAAAATAGAGCGTATATCTCATGTATGTCACTTTTCAACCTGGTGACTTTCCTTGTTTAATTCATCCTTCTTGATTATGCTTTGTTATGTTTCCATTAAACATTCTTCTTGATTCTTATTGTATAAACACGTCATGACACTTATCCACTCTGTCTAGGTATTAAAAAGGAATTGAATAATTGATAACTACTCACAATCTACTACACAAAAATTAACAAGTGAGCTTACCAAAAAAATATTCAAAGGTCAAAAAAGCAAAAATTTAACAAAGAGGCAATACACAAAGACAAATATAACTTCAGGAAATGAAACTAAATCTAACCAAGGCCACATGTTATACAATCAAGATGAATACTCTATCTGGTGAGAGAAGGATATAAAGGCATTGCTGATTTTATTCTAACTTTTTTTATATAAATTTACCTCAATATTGTCCAAGTCAAAAGATATATTCTTGGCATTACCAAGTCCTAAAAGCATATGTGCAAACCGCAGACTATTCGTTCCGTTCCCCTGCATTCAGAACTCATGTTCTGAAACCAACCTTGTAACTTTAAATGTACATTCTCCAACTCAGGAGCTCCAAAAGTGATTGAAAAGACGCCAGTGAAACTGCGGAGTTTTGGCGCCAAAACCACAATGTTAAGACAAGGGAAAAGAAAAAAGCGCCTAGTCGTGAGATTTAGGTTCATCAAATAAGGGAAAGATTGTAGAAGATCTTGTTGTACGCCTGGTCCTAAAACTACTTTGAGGTTTTGTAGATTAACAAGTGTAGCCCTACATTCTTGGGAAGACATTCATTCAGATATAGAGTAAATAAGGCCTGGAAGTTCTGAACTTTCTCAGGCAATCTACAACCAAACAGGCCGAGAGATGTTAAATTAGGCCAACTGAAAGCGAGAGAATAAGATAAATTGCAATTATCAAGATTCAGAGTTTTAAGGCAGGCAAGCATGTCAACGAAGAATCTGATAATGTACAATACTAGCTCGATGATATCGATTAAGACAAAACATGGCGAATAAAGGCATATAGAGGGCATAATACACGTGACAATTATGGTTCCTATAACACCCCCAAGTAAGTACAATTTTAAAGTAACCCAGAGAAATCAAAACTCTGGTTGTAAAGAACAGAAACAGAATTTTTACATCACGTGAGTAGACAAGCGTAAGAGCTAAAGGCACATATAAGCTGAATGAGAAAGTAAGCAAGAAAAATAAGAAAGCAAGCAAGAAAGTTAGGATAATAAAATCTCATTACAACATAGTTACGGTTCAGAAATATAGTACATAAATAATCCGACACTGACGATAGATCTTAACAGAACATACAAGCCATGCTAAAATTAAACCCAGCCACTACTAAATAAGCTGCTACATAGATACATACATAGAGGGAGCACAAACATCAACGACAACGAGTGATGTCAGCCCTAACCCCAGCCGCACCAATCGTAAAATAGAGCCCAAATTTCATGTAGTCGTCCAGATTCTCACTATGGTCCCAATACTACAAAAAACAAACAAGATTACAAAATCATCAAAATTAATTTTATAATAATATATACCAAAACATGTATACTTATATAAAAATTGGGTGATTACATGCTTCGCTCGGCGCAAAGCTGGGCAGATTTTACTCCTCCAGAGTCCTATCATCTTGTTTCTCTTTCTCTTACAATTTCTTGTCTCTCTTGATCTCTCTTCTCTCTCTCAAATCTTATCTCTCTCCCAAATCTTATATCTCTCTGAATTTAGAACCCCCAATTATATATTATATTCTTTGATAGGGTTAGGAAATGGGCTCAAATAGTTAAAGGGCTGTCTCCTTTTTAAGCCCAATACCTATCTTTTTTTTCTTCTTGGATTGTCCTGTTTGCCTACTTTTATTATTTTCTTTTTTCTCGTTTGAATTTAATATGTTATAGGGTTTCCAAAACATAATCCCTACACTCAAACAAATTGTTATAAAACCTTAATAATATAAGCTATACTACAATTTATACTACAAGAATTGTAAAAGAGAGAGGAAAGATGAAAGGATAGACTTGTTATATTTTCAATCTGATGCTTCTGGCCATTACATGAAATGATATTTATAGGTAAAGTGTGTGCCTCACCAACCGCCTGTACAAGGATTATATTATAAACAATTTACATGCTTAATTTATAAGTCTCCTTAGTTGTATGGGAATTCGTGTCAACAAACCTCAGACTTACTTGACAATCATCTTAATTTATTTATAATACTCCCCCTTGATTGTCAATGTAAGTTACGTTAAGGATTGACTGCCTCGTTAAAACCTTGCAAGGAAAAATCCAGTGGGATAAAAATCTTGACGAAGGAAAAAGAGTACAGTCTCTTCCTGAATAAAACATCTCACACGTTGATATCTTGAGGTAACAAATTCTTCAATCTTCGCATGCCAATATTATTTCGTAGTTTTTTTCAAACTGTGATGTGGGCAACATCTTTGTAAGTATATCCGCTAGATTATCACAAGAGCGTACCTGTTGAATCTCAATATCACCATTCTCTTGTAGTTCGTGAGTGTAGAAGAATTTCGGTAAAATGTGTTTTGTTCGGTCTCCTTTAATATATCCTTATTTCAACTGCTTAATACAAGCTGAATTATCTTCAAACATAACTGTAGGATTCTCTATGATACTTGATAATCCACAAGATTGTCGAATATGTTGGACGATGAACCGCAACCAAACACATTCTCTACTTGCTTCATGGATTGCTAGTAACTCTGCGCGATTTGATGAAGTTGCAGCCATAGTCTGTTTTGTAGATTTCCAAGAGATAGCAGTTGTGACGCCCTCCAAATCCGGGGTACAGATTTGGGGAGTCACTCGACCAACGAAACACAATATACCTGTATATAACACATGCATAATATAATAATGACATAAAACACCCTTTAACCAAGACCGCATCCAGATTATAGCATTGAACAAGCTTCTAAGTCATATTATTACAAACCAGTTTCAAAGTTATTCAGAGTTATTACACAACTTAAGTCAAAGCTAGACATCTAGTCTAACTATCAAAATAGACAACTACCCTGCCAATGACAACCACTCGTGGTGATCTCCTAGCTGCTGGAGAACTATCGTTCGCGCTGTGTCTGCTCATACTCTCGCTTCACTGGAATAGGGTTAGAAACAAAACAAGTATGAGCCATAAGTGCTCAACAAGCATAATATATATCAATCACAGTTCCATAATGAAAGGAAGAATCATAGTTATCTGAATCAACAATATACAAGCCAAACATATGCTTTTAACAATTTTAATTGAATAAAGAAGGATTAGAATTGGACTTCTACATTTTTCAAATAAAAAGGTTGAGCTGCTGATCAGTCACGCATCAACCCCGGACTAGCTTATAGCAAAGTCCTCCACTAGGATCCATGGCCATCTGGGCCTTAAGTTATTCCGACCATGAATATGGCCCGACCATTATTGGTCTCATTTTAAAAACATGTCAATTCTATCACAGAGTATAAGCAATAACATGCATCACAAGATAAGTACACAATGCAAGATATAATAGTTTCAAAAGAGATTCAACTGCTCAATATCAAATGAAGTTCGAGAAATAGATTCAGAATGGTTTCAATGGTAGATAAGTACACAATGACAAGGTATAATAGTTGCAAAAGAGCTTCAACTTCTCAATATCAAATGAAGTTCGAAAAATAGATTCAGAATGGTTTCAATGGTAGATAAGTACACAATGACAAGGTACAATAGTTGCAAAAGAGCTTCAACTGCTCAATATAAAATGAAGTTCGAGAAATAGATTCGGAATGGTTTCAATGGTACAACGTACACATGACAAGGTACAATAGTTGCAAAAGAGCTTCAACTGCTCAATATCAAATGAAGTTCGAGAAATAGATTCGGAATGGTTTCAATGGTACAACGTACACATTTAAGAAGGTCAACAATGGTTATAGTCCAAACAAATGAATTGAAGTGAAGGTTTCTGATATTCAACACGATTGTGGATTTAATCAAAGAATTTAGGAATATTCAAGGTGTTGGATATAATTGCTGATGATTGTTTATCAGTGTTTAAGCAACATGTACTCATCAGAGTTTACACTAGAAGCCAGTCAGAGTTTGTTAAAGTCTGACGGGGTGAAAGTTTGCTGAAGCTGTCGGTGCTAATATGAATATTCTAGAAGCAAAGAATTTAGGAATATTCAAGGAAATAGCATCAGTTCCTCAAATACGGGGTAAAGATTGAATAATCTGAATCGTTCCGATATAATTTACGATACGCGAAATTCAGACACTTGCCCTTATACAAAGCATTTACGGACCATAAAACACATTTTTCAACTCATATAAACCATATATCACTTATAAATATTTTTAGAACAATATTCGATGCTTATTTGAATTTTTAAATCAAAAAATGGGATTATTAATCCCAAAATAAGTATTTAAAAACAATTTAATCAATTAATATAAAATTAATTGACAATTTCCAAACACTGAAACTATTTTTAAATAATTAAATCAAGCTAGAAAATAATTAAACTCAATTTAAATTAATTAATTCTAATTAATAATTAATTAATAAGAATTAACTAATTAATAAAATTAATCGATTAATTAAATAAATTAATTATTAATCAAAAATAATTAAAATAATTAAATTTAATCAGTTTTCGAATTTAAATAATTAATTATAATTTTACAAAATTTTCTGAATATAAAAATGTATTTTTAAAATAAAAATATGATTTTTATAAATATTTAAACTATTTTCGAATTATTTTTAAAAATAAAATCCAAAAACAGTTTTCTGAAAATGAATTAGGGTTTCGAAGATTGAAACCGGGTCACAATTTCGGGTAAACGGGTCGGGAAGAACTGAAACGGGTCGGGAAGAACAACCCTGAAAATCCCAGAATCCGGCGACAATTCCCAGATTCCGGCGAGCCAAAAACTTGACAGAAATTGGGGCTTTTGATACCAAAACACTCCTAATAACCATACCAATACATTCCGATCAAAAACATACCAAAAACAACGCCGGAACTCCAAACCCGACCAAATTCCGGCGAGCTTAAACAAATTTTAAAATAAATAAGTATGGGTTTTCTCGTTATATTTTTGGAAAATGAGGGGTTTTAGTAAGAAAAAATAAAAAAATGTAACATATATTTAGTTTAAAAAGGTAAATGCCCGTGATATTTTTGGAAAATGAGGTTTTAAAATTTTAATAATTAAAAGTATTTAAATATGTTTTAAAATAAATAAGTCAAGGGTTTCCTGTGATATTTTTGGAAAAAGAATGGATTTTAGTGAGAAAAATAGAAAAAGTAAATTGTAAAAGGTAATTTCCCGTGATATATTTAGAAAAGGATGAACTTTGTTAGAAAAAAATATATAATGTGTTTTAGCTGAAATGATAATTGGTTATAAATAGGTATTTGATTATTTATATTTTAATATTTTTAGTAATTGCATTTGTTAAGAAAAATAAGTAGACATGTTAAAATAGGTAAACTTTTAAAAAATAATTATAATATTAAAATAGGTTTAAAAATAAATAACTAAATGTTTGTCCATGATATTTTTGGAAAATGAGGGGTTTTAGTAAAGAAAAATAGAAAAACAAACATGTTTTAGTTAAAAAAAAAAAGGTAATTGCCGTGATATATTTGAAAAAATAGGGGAATTTGTTAGAAAAATAGAAAAAATAATGTATTTTAGATGAAAAGGGTAATTGATTATAAATATGTAATATTATTATTTAATAATATATTTCTATAAATAAGTAAGGTTAATTAAGTAAAAACACGAAGTACAGTTAATTAAGGACAATTAAGTAAAATCACAATGTACCATACCGACCAACCAAACTTTTAATGTTTCGTCTA
Organism: Heracleum sosnowskyi; assembly: GCA_030848705.1. NCBI lineage: Eukaryota > Viridiplantae > Streptophyta > Magnoliopsida > Apiales > Apiaceae > Heracleum > Heracleum sosnowskyi. The sequence goes on from CM061238.1 coordinate 14,508,019, forward strand.
TTATATAATAGTATAGTATTGATTGATAGGGATACAAAAGTAATTGATCATTACTATGTTTAGTAAATATTTACTGTATTTTGCAATAAAATATACCTTAAAAAATGCAGTACTTTTGCCTAGGCCAGCCAACCGATCGGGTTCGGATTGGATCGGCCTAAATCCATATCCATATCCATTTATTTTAGCGGATTCAGATCGGATCATGACCATGTTTTTTATAGGCCGATCCATATCCGGATCCGTTCGGATCACGGATCGGATATCCGATCCATTTATATTTTTCCTTAAATTTTTTGATTTAAATTAAAATTCCACTTATTATTGAATTTTTTTACAATATCTTGTAATGGTAAACAAAGTAATCAAATAATAACATCTAAAGTTTAAAATATGAACTCTAACATAATATTAGAAATTTAAACACAAATGAAAATAAAAAATTTAGAATAATATTGAGAAAAACACGATGTTTTATAGGCCAAACGATGATATTATAATTCGAAAAAAAATCTTATTTCACATTTTAATTAGTAGTGATTGTATAGACTACAAAGTATAGACTATTAAAAATTGAAAATAATTTTTTTATAATACATATTATACAATATATTTATATAAATATTATATATAATATATTTATATATATAATATATTTGGTAGATCTGAATTTAGGGGTGAATTCTTGAGTTTGAGTTTTGTCTATTCGTCTCTCCGGATTCACCAGGTCTTCTATTCTTACTAAATAAATTGATTAGACGGGATTACACTTTTCTGTTTTCGAATTCTACCGGAATTGAGGGGTAAGACCAAGAAGAACTTTCCTGGCTCGAATAGGAAAAATTATATTCTGATATTAACATCTCGCCTTTCTTTACAATGGTAATTTGGTTGGATCTTATATACTTTGATTTGTTAATTAGTTATCTCACAATCTTTATATCCCTAATTCATATTTAGGTTTTGATTTATCCATGTTGTATATATGTGTGTGAATATTTGATCCTAATTCAAAGCTTTATGTATTTAGGGGTTGGATGGGATCTCTCTTTTGGAGGTGTTTAACTTAGTATACTTGGGCAATGATGAAATAGGGCCTGAGAAGCAGCTCGGTAAGATCAAAATGGAGTTCGACAGCGGTAGCAAGGAACTTTACTATCAAAGAAAGGTAGTTGAGAGTAACCCAACGATTAAATTTGGGGATACCATCTTTCCCACCAATGACTTAACAGGACCAATATGTTCTATGAAACAACTTGATATGCAGTTTAATCTCTTTCTTGGTGCCTACAAGGCCTCTTTGGAGTTAAAATTTGAACCTTATCGGAATCGGGTTTGGGTTGAGGATCGTAAAATCCGATCAGTATGTGGCACTGGACTGATTTCTGTTATGTTTGGGTGTTTATCTAATGCTACGGTAGCCAATCTGAAAATTAACATCTCTGGGGCGACACATGTTCATGGAGTTGTTGCGGCTAGAAACAGCCAATTGAACAATCCCTCGTGTACAAGTGTGCTCTTTTGGAAGAGTTCAACTAATGAAATTGAAGTGGGGGTGTGATGGAGTAATCCCATTGTTGAAATTGCGGGTTGGTGTGCCATTGGATTCTGAGCTTTACGTGGATATTGCTTTGTATATTGATGGTGAAATTCACCAGGAAACTATCTCCTTTGTTCCTCAAATAGAAGGAGAGAAATGTGAGGAGATTCTTTGTTCCTAATAAGGAGACAAGGATTAGTGTGAAAGTCAAGTGGGATATTAAGAAAAACTCTGTATATTCCACATATCGCTCATTCTATGGGGAATGGGAAGACGAATCTGATAGTGACGAGGATAGTGAGGGGTAGACTTTGATGGAGACCCTCTCTTGAAGCACTTTATGAAAGAATGAATAGGAAACTTAATTAATCTATGTCTTATTTTGGTGAAAGGGTTATTTAGGATCTATCTTGTAAGGAAAACATCTTTTGTGTTTGACGTTGTTTCATATATAAGAAGAATTGTGTGCTTTTGTCTTGCAAATTCTGGTATGTGGAATATGATTAATTAGAATTGTGTGCCTTATTGGTAATAAGATTGCATATGGAATGCTAAGTCTAGACAAATCCCTGTTTGGTTGGTTTTATGTTCTTGGATATATAAATGTAAAAGGCTGAAAGGTCACGAGTCAGGATGTGTTGTTATCTTGGTGTAGTCAAATTGCAAATATTGTGCAAGTGATGGGATGTGAATCTGTGATACTTGTTGTTCACACAATATCACGCAAGTATACGCGGTCACAAGTAATATAAGAATAAGTAGAGTTCGTTCCCACAGAGACTGCTTTGGTTATTATAGTTATGCACTTATGCAACAATGTATGGCTATCGTTCAATGCTAAGACAAGTATCAAAGTTGTGTTTTGATTAACTAATTAACTTAACAAATTACCAAGACTATATTAAACTAAAGATTGCTGTTGAATTACTTATGAGAATAAACATGGGATCCTAACTTCATTAAATACTTCATCTAGAGTCTTTTGTCTTTAATCAATGCATGTGACGGTTGTGATAACTAATCGGATAACACGAAATCAGTACACGCTACCTTTCAGTATACGTATACCAAACCACTCAAACATCCACAAAAGAGATAGAAGTTGAGCAGACACCAATTATGCTTAGACCCTATATGTCTATAAGATTTGAAAACATAACGGTTTAATGAGCAAGTTATCCATTCAGATTACATAGGATAGGTAAGATGGTTAAAATTACCTACGAATCATGCATGACAAACATACATAAACCTATGCTAGCATGGCAAGTTCTAAATCTCTATATCCACTTTCGCATTCAATAGAGATTAACAAACAATCTTAGATGTTAGCTACGCATCCAAGAAGAATAAGCACAACCAAACTAGGATATCAATTAGCCATCACACACACATCTTTAAAACAATTAACTACTAAAATCCATAAATAAATCCGTTAGAATCCCACGACAACGATTAGTTCATAATCGAACCGTTCATCATCGTGGGTTCTGATGAAAACATGATAGTAATAAGTCTAGAATACTGATTAAAAGTGCTAGGGTTTAAGAAAGAACAAACGAGAATCCAAAGAGAATCCAAAGTATCGCCTAATTTAGAAGAATACAAAGATTAGATGAAACTAGGTCTTCGTAAATCAGCCGTCTTCTTGTTCTCCTCACCGGTGGATGAATATGTATGTATATATATTGATATCTATCTTAGAATTCCTCCACCAATGGTTATATAAGCCTTAGGGTTGCCAACTAACAGCAAGTTTCCTTTTCTGACAAAAACTGCCAAAATCCAGCATTGCACAGGGGCGGGCGCGCGTGGAGGGCGCGGGCGCGCCTGGATTTCTGACAAATGGAGCGCGGGCGCGCGCAGGGAGGCGCGGGCGCGCCTGGATTTCTGTCCAAAAAAACCTCAACTGCTTTCTTTTGCCAAATCTTCGCACGTTCAACCTCCGCAACCTCTTGACCTTCACACAAATGCTTAAACACCACCACACAACCATAGAATCACCACATCTCTGCTGATAAAGCAACTCTACACACACTAACACAAAACACATTAAAAACATCACGTACTTGAGAACAAACGATCAATTTAAGCCGATTTAGAACGATCCAAGTAGATATAAAATCCACTTATCACACCCCCAAACTTAAACCGATGCTTGTCCTCAAGCATAAACAGACTCTATAGATGCAATGCAATGCATGAATGCAACTATTATGTAAATGCAAACGATCCCCTCAAACTAACCATAACCAATCAACAAGCCAACATCTCAAAGAATGCAATCTTTCAAACAGAGTTCGAACAAATCCCCTTATACTAACAAACAAACACAGAAACGTGCGTGTGTACAATGCTCATCAATATACTCCCAAACTAAATCAAGACCATATCCTATTCTTCACCAAAACAACCACAAGCTTATAAACAGAATGAACTCTAGACACAAGAAACCACTTAAAGACACCTCAACCTCCACTTGAGTTAGACAGGAAATCATGCTTTATTACTTACACACATGCTTATTTGACCGTGCAATGGTTGAGACCCCTAAAGGCTTATACAATAATACCCAAGTAGCGAGCGTTAGGTTAGTGGATCCCAGACCGGAAAAGTCTTAGGTCACTAGGCACAAAGTCCCCTAGAACTTAATTGCTCGAGTATTAAAGAGCTCAACCTGATCAATTTTGCATAAACACAACTAATACAACTCTTTTTTTTCTTTTTTCTTTTTTTTTTATTCTTTTTTTTTTTATTTTGATTTCGGAATGAGTGCACTTTGCCTTTTTCTCATCCCACCCTAGACTACTCATATTTTCAATGAGCCGGCTACTAGCCATTTGACGCCTAGCCTTTATTGACAACTAGCATGAAATCCCTGTTTTCCCCCAGACTTAGACTTAAGTGCTTCTTTCAATTTCAAGAGAATAGAAAACATTCTAAATATAAGCAAGTGGTTAAATTCTAACATCCAAACAAACATGGTCTGATCAAATTCAAAAGCAACCAATGAGACTTATGAAATTATTTTGTTTCTGGCATGCAAGTCAATTCATAGGAACTTAATCAGCCCTCTAGTCATCACTATCACACTCCCATCAAAATCGACTCACTAACCAAGAAATAGCCAAGTTCTAAGGGATCATGAAATATGTTATGCACATGCAACTAAATGGACTCACATGATAGATATAAAAACTAATGCAAAACAGAATGCTCTATATGACATAAACATGCAAAGATATGAATGAATTAACTAAATATGCAATATGAATCTATATGACACACACTAACAATCCTCAATTATCACCCCCAAACTTACAATATTCAGTGTCCTCATTGAAGGTAATAACAAGGAAAGATGCAGAGAATACCTAATCATCAGCAGGACCACCCTCCTCGGGTGGTGTATCCGATGGCGGATAAACAGAATCCATACCAAAGGTAGGCCAAGTAACACCAACTCCAGTGGCTCTGAAAACAGTACTCAAAACTGCAAATAAAGAAATAAAAATAACACTAACTAATAGGACCACCACTTTCGTAGATGACACGATTGCATTGATCATATGCAACAAGCCGTTAAACCCCTAGGCAGCCCTAGTAGGACGAGTTTTGTCTCGTGAGGGTTTATAGATGATATACCCACAAAATCAAATATTTTCAACCACCAAGTCTCTCAAACATGCAACATGTCATAATACTGCATATTCGCGTGGGTTGCCTCCCACGAAGCGCTTGTTTTACGTCAATAGCTTGACATGAATCCTTTTTCATCCAGTCGCAAGAACGGTGAACGTCGACTCACGGTTCACCGTATTACCAACGTCATGCTTCAGCCACTGACCATTAACCTTGAACGCTTCGTCCGGAAACTTATGGAAAATCTCTACTGCATCATGCGGAAATGCTGATTTAACCGTGATAGGCTCCAACCACCTCGACTTACACTTTCCTGGAAAAAATCTGAAACAAGACTTGAAACGCCGAACTAGCTGACCAGGCACAAATGAATGTTTCACCACCCCTCTTTCATGTCAGTCCTCAACCTTCTCCTTATATAGCCTGTTGCTATCGTAGACTTTACCATACCTCAATTGATCCTGCAGTGGTTGGAGTTCAAGTGTAGGAGCTTCTTCCATAGATGGTTTAAGTCGCTCCTGAGAATTGTTCAGCTCTGCTAATCCAAGAGATTCGAATGGCGCATCAATTTTTCTTTTCCACGGAGGTGCATTCAACAACTGAAGTTGCTCTGCTCTTTCTTCGTCTTTGATATCAGAATTCCCTATCAAGACTTTCTTCACTGTATCTGACTTCAGCGGTTGTTCAATCTCTGTATTGACGACAGAATCGACCATCTCCAATTTAAAGCACTCTTCTTCCTCAGTTGGAAATTTCATTGCCTTGAACACGTTAAAAGCGACCTTCTGATTTTGAACCCTCATTGTAAGCTCTCCTTTCTGCACATCTATCAAAGTTCGGCCTGTAGCTAAGAACGGTCTTCCCAAGATAATAGGAATCCTCTTATCTTCCTCAAAGTCCAGAATCACAAAATCCACAGGGAAGATAAGCTTATCCACCTTAACCAAAACATCCTCTACTATACCTCTAGGATATGTGATCGACCGATCAGCCAGCTGTAAGGACATGTTTGTAGGTTTAGACTCAGGAAGTCCAAGTTGCATGAAGACAGACAACGGCATCAGATTAATACTAGCTCCCAAGTCACACAAGCACTTGTTGAAAGATAGATTGCCGATTGTGCACGGTATGGTGAAACTTCCTGGATCCTTGAGTTTTGGAGGTAACTTCTGCTGTAGAATAGCACTGCATTCTTCTGTAAGAGCGACGGTCTCCAACTCCTCGAGTTTCAACTTCCGAGATAGAATACCCTTCATGAACTTTGCGTAGCTCGGCATTTGTTCTAGATCTTCCGCAAAAGGTATATTGATCTGCAACTTCTTGAAAACTTCGAGAAACTTAACAAACTGCTTATCCAACTTTTGTTTTTGAAGACGTTTAGGGAATGGCGGAGGAGGATAGACCTCCTTGGTCTCAGTAGCTTGCTTTGGAATAGGTTTCTCAGAAGAACGGTCAACCTTTTCCGCTTCGTTTCCCCCTAAACTTGCTTTTTCACCATTTTCAACACTTTCTGGCAGAAGGACAGGCGCGGGCGCGCTTGGTAGGGGGTGGGCGCGCCTGGTTTCCTGTTCAGATTCCTGATTTTCTTCGTTTTCTGCCGTTCCAGAGTTCCGATCACTCGTAACCCTTCCAGATCGCAAGGTAACTGCTTTTACATGTTCCTTGACCTCTCTCTTGCCAGGATTAGCTTCCGTATCACTAGGGAGAGTTCCCTGTGGTCTATTCAACAAGGCATTGGCAATCTGACCGATTTGATTCTCCAGAGTCTTGATGGAAACAGCTTGGCTCTTGCACATTAGCCTAAATTCCTCCAATTCAGATTTTTCATTGGACGATTGACCAACATTGCCATGAGACGGTTGTTGAAAATCTGGTGGTTGATATGGTTGCCTTGGAGCATACTGTTGCTGAAAACCAGAAGAGTTGAATGGCTTAGCTCCAAATTGCTGACCTTGATACTGCTGATATGGTTGTTGTGGTTGTTGCTGGCCTCCCTGATTGTTACTCCAGCTGAAATTAGGATGGTTCCTGTTATTGGGATGATAAGCATTAGGCACTGGCTGCTGTGGTCTCTGGAAATTGCTCACGAACTGCGCCTATTCACTAGATATGGCACACTGAGTCGTGTCATGTGCACCTGCACATAGCTCACAAACACTAGCCACCTGATGTACTCCATAGTTAGTCAAAGAATCAATCTTCATAGACAGAGCCTTTAACTGAGCTGCTATGGCTGTAGCTGCATCCACTTCCAGAACTCCTGCCACCTTGCCTTGTGATAGCCTTCCAGTTGGATTCTGGTATTCATTGGCAGCCATCATCTCAATTAGCTCATAGGCCTCATCATAGCTCTTAGCCCACAGAGCTCCACCTGACGCCGCATCAGGCATTGGTCGAGATTGACCTCCCAGACCATTATAGAAACAATTTATCACCATCCAATCAGGCATTCCATGATGAGGACACTTCCTAAGCATCTCCTTGTAACGCTCCCAAGCCTCACATAAAGTTTCACCAGAATGTTGTGAAAACTGAGTAAGAGCATTCCTGATTGCAGCTGTTTTAGCCATCGGGAAGAATTTAGTGAGAAACTTCTGAGCAAGATCCTCCCATGTAGTGATAGAACCTGCTGGTAGAGGATGCAACCAGCCCTTAGCCTTATCCCTCAGAGAAAATGGGAAAAGTCTTAGCTTCACAGCATCTTCCGACATTCCGTTGAATTTGAAGGTGTCAGAGATCTCAATGAAGTCCCTAATATGCATATTAGGATCTTCCGTTGGAGCACCCCCAAACTGAACTGAATTCTGCACCATCTGAATCGTGCCAGGCTTGATTTCAAAGGTATTAGCTGCAATAGCCGACCTGACAATGCTAGATTGAATGTCATTGATCTTTGGCTGAGAATAGTCCTTCAAAGCCTTCGTTTCTGGTGCTACTGGTTCTCCCATAACTAGACTTAATTCAAGTTCTGCTTTCCGAGTTTGAGAACGTGTTCGCATACACTTTCACTTAAGTATCTGAAACACACCAAACAAAGTAAAATTGATGAAAGAAAAATCCGAGTCAGTGAACTTTAACGACCACTGATGACAAGCACATAACCTATAAAAATAACACCGAGTCCCCGGCAGCGGCGCCAAAAACTTGTTCACACAATATCACGCAAGTATACGCGGTCACAAGTAATATAAGAATAAGTAGAGTTCGTTCCCACAGAGACTGCTTTGGTTATTATAGTTATGCACTTATGCAACAATGTATGGCTATCGTTCAATGCTAAGACAAGTATCAAAGTTGTGTTTTGATTAACTAATTAACTTAACAAATTACCAAGACTATATTAAACTAAAGATTGCTGTTGAATTACTTATGAGAATAAACATGGGATCCTAACTTCATTAAATACTTCATCTAGAGTCTTTTGTCTTTAATCAATGCATGTGACGGTTGTGGTAACTAATCGGATAACACGAAATCAGTACACGCTACCTTTCAGTATACGTATACCAAACCACTCAAACATCCACAAAAGAGATAGAAGTTGAGCAGACACCAATTATGCTTAGACCCTATATGTCTATAAGATTTGAAAACATAACGGTTTAATGAGCAAGTTATCCATTCAGATTACATAGGATAGGTAAGATGGTTAAAATTACCTACGAATCATGCATGACAAACATACATAAACCTATGCTAGCATGACAAGTTCTAAATCTCTATATCCACTTTCGCATTCAATAGAGATTAACAAACAATCTTAGATGTTAGCTACGCATCCAAGAAGAATAAGCACAACCAAACTAGGATATCAATTAGCCATCACACACACATCTTTAAAACAATTAACTACTAAAATCCATAAATAAATCCGTTAGAATCCCACGACAACGATTAGTTCATAATCGAACCGTTCATCATCGTGGGTTCTGATGAAAACATGATAGTAATAAGTCTAGAATACTGATTAAAAGTGCTAGGGTTTAAGAAAGAACAAACGAGAATCCAAAGAGAATCCAAAGTATCGCCTAATTTAGAAGAATACAAAGATTAGATGACACTAGGTCTTCGTAAATCAGCCGTCTTCTTGTTCTCCTCACCGGTGGATGAATATGTATGTATGTATATTGATATCTATCTTAGAATTCGTCCACCAATGGTTATATAAGCCTTAGGGTTGCCAACTAACAGCTGAAGGAATTTACGGATGAGCGGAAGCGTGATCTAACAATTATTCCGTAAAAACCATGTATCGCACATATAGAAAAACATATAAAATCTAGATCGAGGGGAATCGTAACCATACCTTGAAAATCGAAGCTTTATAAAATGGATTCTAGCAGTTGCTCCTCAGAGTGTGAAGCACTCTACCGGTATCCACCAAGAATAATCCTTCGATGAAGCTTTTTATAAAACTAAGCTTTTATAAAAATGGAGTTTTTCTTCTTTGGAGAGAGAGAGAGAGAGAGAGAGAGATGAAGAAGAAGAGGGTGGCAACTAGGTTTTCACAAAAACTCTAGTCTATTTAGAATGAACTATCTCATTCTATTTATAGGGCTCTCCTAGGGTTTTTTAATATATCTTTATATATATATATATTAACCCCACACTTTATCTTATAAAATGCTTTAATAATAATTAAACTATTTTAATCATTATTTCCTTTTCTAAACTATTTAGAAAATAACTTGCTCTCTCAAAATACCTTCATCAATAAATTAATCTTTTATGGTGTGACCCTGTAGGTTCAATATTAAGCCGGTAGTAGAAATAAATAATAATAAACTTTTATTTATTATTTATATGAATTCTAATAATTCATTAAATATAATTAACTGATTAATTATATTTATTCTACATCGTGAGTGATGCTTCTCAACATATCGCGACTATCCGGATAATATGAATTCACTGCTTAGAATACCAAGAACCTGTCAGTGACTAGTTACAGTACAATCAATTCCTTCTACCCTACAATATCCTGATTAAATACAAGGCATAGATCTCGTGTCAAGCCTATCTAATTTAATCATATGCTTTCCTATTCACTATGTCTAGTTCCGATTAATGCAAATTAGAAACTTCTTTCTAATTTCATTCACTCTGGCCAGAGGTTCCTGAACTAGCATAAATGGAATAACATAGGACATTCTCTTCCTTCACTGGAAGGGGCAGATCCTTTATTGATCATTCACTATCTTCGTGCACAAATTCCTATACCCAGAAGAGCACTAATTATTGTCCCTCGAGACTAAGAGCTAAACCAAAGTATAGTTCAGTGTACACAAGATTACTATGATGATCTCAAGTCAAAGGACACTTGTACAACCATCACTATATGAACAACTACTGACACATGAGTGAACTCCATTAGTTGTTCAACTAATCGAGTCATGTTCAGTGAACTTATTCCTAATAAGCACCTACATACTAGCTATAGTGTCACCACACAAATGCCTATGAGAACAGACATCCTTCATAGTGAAGCAAGCATAGTATGTACCGATCTTTGCAGATTAATTAACTACCAATTAATTATCCTACGACCAGGAACTATTTAAGTTTAGAGTTCTCATCTTTAAGGTCTCATTATAATGATCTCATCATAATCCATTAAAGCTTTACTCTAAACTATGGATCATCTAATTTAAACACTTTAAATAGATAAAGCCCGTTATAAAACATATTACCATTTTATTAAATTAAACAAACTTGAATCAGATTGAACAAAGTATCTCCTAACTCATCATCCATGATTGGATTTAGGACACACGTCTTTCAATCTCCCACTTGTACTAAAATCAATCACCTTGGTATCTCATACACAACTTCTCCTAATAGAGAACAAAGCGATTTTCAAATAACGGTTTAGTAAATGGTCTTTACTATGTTGTTATGGGTGTCAAGTCAATATTGAATTAAACATCTCTACTTTCAACGATCTCATATATCATATGAAAGTGCCGCAACTTGTATCTTGAATCCCTGATTAAACCTAGGTTCCATAGCCTGCGCTACTACCATATGTTGTACCGATACAACAATATAAATCTTATTCTAGGAACCATGTCTAACCAGCGAAAACAGGTTTCGCTATCCAAAGAACCTCCTTTGCAGCTTCACTTATAGCTATATACATATAGTGCTTCCACTACGGAATCAGTTATCTTAAGTTGCTTGGAATTCTTCCAACAAACCGCTCATCCATTCAGAATTAACACTTATTTTGACATGGATTTTCTATCACATTTGTCCTAAGAAAATCATAGTGTTTATAACACTCGATTTTCATTTTGGACCCACCATAATCAAGAAATATGTCCTTAATTCTTCGAAAGTATTTAAGGACGTTCTTCCAGCTTACTATCGCGCTTCTCAAGGACTAGACTAGTGCTCGCTTATCTCGCCTAGTGAGTTAGCGATCATCAAGTCTTGTATAGTACATCCGGTATTTTGATAGATACATTTGCCGAAGCATAATAAATCTTAATCATACGTCATTTCTCCTCAGATGTCGTAGAAAGACACTATCTTGGAGAAAGTAACTCCGTGACTTGACAATTCAAGTAACTTCTTGGAGTTATTTATGCTAAACATCTTAGCATATAAATGATGTACACACTTTGGGTTTAGCCCAACACTTGGTTTATCCTATAAATTATCATTCCTATATCATAGGAAGCCATTCCCAAGTCCTTTATAGAGAATATGTTAGATAACCACACTTTGACTAATTTTAGCGTCGATACATCATTCCTTATCATAAGTATGTCACATACATTATTAGGAATGTCATCACGCTCCCACTAACCTTCTTGTAGATCCATGATCCATCATTGTCTTTGATAAAATCAAACTATTTGATTGTCTCATCAAAACAGATGTTCGATCATTGAGAAGCTTGCTTCAATTCATAAATGGATTGTCGTGGCTATTAGACCATAGATTTGCTACTCATAGCAATAAATCCCTCTAATTGTGTCAACTACACATCTCTTCAATTTTCCTATCGAGGAGGGTCGACCGTTCGACCATTATTAGATATTATAGTATTACTAGCCGCAAACGCAAACAAAATCCGAATAGACTTGAGCACTACTTCATGTGAATTTTTTTTCATCAAGGTCAATCTCTTTGCTTTGATTGAATCCTTTCACAATAAGCAAGGACTTATAGGTCTTTACCCAGCCAATCACTCCAATCTCCCTTTTATAGACTCACTTGTACCCTTCCGGTTATGACACCTTTAGGTCCTCAACCATAGTCTGTACTTGGTTGATGTACATGGAATCTATATCGGATTTCATGGTACTATGCCATTTCTCCGAGTCATAACTCATAGCTTTAGTATAGGTCATAAGGTCATTATCATATAATTGACAACTCATTGTCATTCTTAATGACAAGGCAGTCAACCTCTCAGGTTGGTGATAAAATATCAAGACCTATACTTAAGCTAACCTACAAAAAGTTATCCTGTCTGAAAATGTTCTTCCTATAGAACCTTTGTAATTTGTGGTGTTTGAACTTAGTTAAGTTCAACCTTCCTCCCACTGAACCCTTCTAGAATGAACAATTCCTCTAAGTAGGCAGTATGTCATACACACTATATTCAGTAGAATATTCAACCAACATCCTTGACTATCATTAGGATATCTCACAAACTTACATTTTGGATCTACCATCTAGCTTATCAAATTAAACATTTTGACAATAGCTAGACATCGCAAATCTTAACAAGTTTAAGACTTGTGTTCCTTGCACTACATATCTCATATGACAACTTAGGATCAGATTAAGAAGATACTATATTCAGCAGATATACTGATATTTATAAAATTCAACTCTAAACATATATTAGAAGATCAATTTAGCTTAACATGAACCGAACGATGTCTAACAAAGTTCGTTCGCTCCTTCGTACATTCCATCTACCTGTAGAATCTCAGGATCTGTCCAACGTGAAGCTTTAAACTTAAGATTTGAGATAACCTCAAAACACTCACTCAAGTGTATATCTTTTTGATCTTATCAAAGAGTCCCAACACTTGCTGTTTTGTTTTGTATTTCATTATTATTCATTTTGAAACACTCCAAAAGATTCGAATTTGTATTGTACCAAATACATATATCTGAATCCGGATCATATCCGTGAATTCTAATGAAGCGTGTGAATCCTTTTCTGGCATGTGTTGTCACTGGTGCACATACAATTATGTGTACTAATTTTAACACTTTTGTTGCTCATTATCTCTCTATTTCAAGAAAATAGAGATATAGTGGTCTTTCGAGTGAGACGAGTTTCGTATGCATAATGTGATTCAATAATCATATGGTTCTTGTAACCCATCACCATGCAACAAGCGAATACTCTTCTCACTCGTGCAAACAAGCCTATAATTCTTTGGATTTCCATTACCTCTATTCCATAGTCCCTATTTCAAAATGAGAAGTTTCAGTCCCACTAAATTTCTCTAATTCTTCAACTCTACAAGACAACTCTTGTAGTTGATCTTCCAATAACCCACCTTTGATAGGTGGCAACAAACTCTTTTGCTTTTGGAGTCAAACTTAGCCTTTAACTAATTATGTTATCACTCACTAACAAACTTCTTCTTGATGGTATGGTTCATCTCCCACTACTTGATTCCAGAACCGTTACCAGTCTGAAGAACAAAGCTCTCTAAGAAGGAAATACGTCTCAACAATCTTTAACATGAAGTAGATTTCAGACAATCTGATATCCAACCTTTTCATGTAAGAGTTCACAACAAATTTGCGAGTTCGTATTCGGAAGCTAATTCAAGATCATATCTCGACTTAGCTTCCATCTATGACAAAATCAACCTACCCTAGACGATCAATCAAATTGATTGTCTTGAGTCTATGATTATTCATAGATCAACCCTCAACATAACTATTATGGAATAGCTCATTCGATATCCTATATTGAATCGTCTTATTTATCACATTCTACAACTCTTATAGAAGCAACAAGGTAGCCCTGAATGTCCTTGTGCTCATACTGTTTGCACAGTCTCAAGCTCATAGACATCAGTTTGGTTTACTTTGCAACATTTGCATTATTAGACCTCTTGCACTTGGTCTCATACACATCTCCATGTGCATCACAAATAAGACACTTTGTATTAACGAGTTAAACATTTCGTCTAACTTTTCATTCTTGAGAACATTTCTCAAGTTTCAAAGTTCATCAGCATATTCGGGATAAGTCAACGTGTTATTCTACTACGATGTGTGATAGTGCAGAAATTATAGTATATATATAATTCTATTAGTGAATACACATAACTACTAAGTAAATATTCAATTTTATTCTTACAACACCATATAAATCGGGTCTTTATTCATTGGTGGCTCCCACTATTTTATTTAAGTTATACAACCCTCTATATGTATAACTAAACATTCATAATGTTAGTGAGAATAAGGATCCTATTTTCCATCACATCACCTCGGCTGTGGCACGAAACGCAATGTGATGTTCCATAGGAAGACAACTCTTGTCAACTACATCTCATGTTATTCCTTATTATCTTTTAGCCTCTTGAATCATTGAGTCTCGGCTGTGGCACGACTCACTCAATATTCTAAGTCAAGTCAAACCCAACATCTTGCATAATTAAATTAGAATTCCAAAAGCCCACGGCTGTAGCACGTAACGACAATTGAAACCTAATTTATCATACACATCTCATGTGATAGACAAGCATCTCTTAATCTCAAAACAAAGCCCTCGGCTGTAGCACGAAACGACAATGTCTCAATATAAGAACTCTACTTGCTATTATGTTGGAAGGCTATGACCGACACAAGCCCGTTGTGCCATTGGCCATTTACTACTTGATATAAATTTTAATTAAGAGGGATTATATTATGTTGCAACCATAATCATATTACTAGGAGATTCTCTTTTTCTTGAACAAAATACAATTATGATATTTAAATGAAAAATTCCCAATGTGTTGGAGGGGTCACATCGGTCCCGCTTAAAACCCAACGGCCTAGACAGAAATTTTCATTTTCAACATCAAAAGAGTATTTCACTCTATGTTTCATAAACATAAGAATCTCATGGTTGTACTCATAATATTATTGTTAAGGCAAGAAACGATTCTCATTCTAGATTTTCTAGAGCACGCCTTATATTGATTTAAGTTCACCTAAATCTATCATCGCATGGTAAATATAGGCATATATCTCATATATAAAAATAAACAAACAAGTAAGCATGCAAGTAATATCATGTCATACAATGATATAATGATGTATGGATTTATTATAGTATTTAAAAGCAATTAAAACAATTAATACATGCTTTAAAACATTTTCGGGAATATAAACAGTTCCAAAATTTTATATAAAAAATATTTGACCACTCCATTAGATCCGTCTCGGAAAAACGAATCCAACGGTATATTGCACGCCCAAAACGGAGTTACCAAACTCCCAAAAAATCAAATTTAATGTGGACAGAGGGGCTGTAACGCATGAGCGTTACAACAAATAAAAGCTATTAAATGTGTAACGCATGACGCTCACGCGTTACAGGCCCTGTAACGCATTCCCGGCATGCGTTACAGACCCTTCCCAGCAGTTTTTTTTTTTTATTTATTTAATGCTAAGTAAGTTACAACAATTCTATGATATTTTATTTAATGCTTGTAACTCCTTTAGCATTAAAACACTAACTTAGCATTTATAACACTTAAAAAAAAAACTCCTCTAGCCATTAATGCCCTTTATTGTTATTGTTATTTTATTTTAATATTAATAAATTAATTAACAATTAATTAATAAATTAATAAAAAATCAAAATAATATGATTTCTGAAATCAAACAAAAGCAAAAATAAGCAAGCATCTATGGGGTCCTTGTTCAATTTTTAATTCATATATTTCAACATGTATAATTATTTTATGAATTTTAATTAAAACGATTTTAAAAAATTCATAACAAATAATCTACACATCACAAAATTATGAAAAAATAACCTAGATCATCCACAACACTTGTAGAACCCAGATCAATGATCAAAATCTCATGCAAATAATATTTCGAATTAATTCATAATTAAATCTAAATATACTTGCAAAAATCATAATAAATCCATACATGTATAAAAAAATCTGAATTTTTTTATATGAATCTCTATATGCATAACCTAGCTCTGATGCCATTGAAGGAATTTACGGATGAGCGGAAGCGTGATCTAACAATTATTCCGTAAAAACCATGTATCGCACATATAGAAAAACATATAAAATCTAGATCGAGGTGAATCGTAACCATACCTTGAAAATCGAAGCTTTATAAAATGGATTCTAGCAGTTGCTCCTCAGAGTGTGAAGCACTCTACCGGTATCCACCAAGAATAATCCTTCGATGAAGCTTTTTATAAAACTAAGCTTTTATAAAAATGGAGTTTTTCTTCTTTGGAGAGAGAGAGAGAGAGAGAGAGATGAAGAAGAAGAGGGTGGCAACTAGGTTTTCACAAAAACTCTAGTCTATTTAGAATGAACTATCTCATTCTATTTATAGGGCTCTCCTAGGGTTTTTTAATATATCTTTATATATATATATATTAACCCCACACTTTATCTTATAAAATGCTTTAATAATAATTAAACTATTTTAATCATTATTTCCTTTTCTAAACTATTTAGAAAATAACTTGCTCTCTCAAAATACCTTCATCAATAAATTAATCTTTTATGGTGTGACCCTGTAGGTTCAATATTAAGCCGGTAGTAGAAATAAATAATAATAAACTTTTATTTATTATTTATATGAATTCTAATAATTCATTAAATATAATTAACTGATTAATTATATTTATTCTACATCGTGAGTGATGCTTCTCAACATATCGCGACTATCCGGATAATATGAATTCACTGCTTAGAATACCAAGAACCTGTCAGTGACTAGTTACAGTACAATCAATTCCTTCTACCCTACAATATCCTGATTAAATACAAGGCATAGATCTCGTGTCAAGCCTATCTAATTTAATCATATGCTTTCCTATTCACTATGTCTAGTTCCGATTAATGCAAATTAGAAACTTCTTTCTAATTTCATTCACTCTGGCCAGAGGTTCCTGAACTAGCATAAATGGAATAACATAGGACATTCTCTTCCTTCACTGGAAGGGGCAGATCCTTTATTGATCATTCACTATCTTCGTGCACAAATTCCTATACCCAGAAGAGCACTAATTATTGTCCCTCGAGACTAAGAGCTAAACCAAAGTATAGTTCAGTGTACACAAGATTACTATGATGATCTCAAGTCAAAGGACACTTGTACAACCATCACTATATGAACAACTACTGACACATGAGTGAACTCCATTAGTTGTTCAACTAATCGAGTCATGTTCAGTGAACTTATTCCTAATAAGCACCTACATACTAGCTATAGTGTCACCACACAAATGCCTATGAGAACAGACATTCGAAGGATTATGCCATCAGGATGAAAGTTTGTAAGAATACATTTTACTTAAACGGAAATGACAAGAAGGTAGCTGAAAATTTTCTCTAAGAAAAGATGAAGAAGAGCTTGCTGGTAATTCTCTTAGTAGATTTTATGTGCTGAATATATATATGGTCGAAGTATATGCCGCTAAGGAGCTGGTTAATGATACAAAAGAGGAATGGAAACTTGACGACGAGAATGAAGAAGAGAAGCATAGGAATGAATTTAAAAAGAAGACTGTTGGAAATATGTGAATCAAGAAATTCTTTTGTGAAAAATATGACAAGGTTGTGATTTATGACAAGCATCTGAACTTGCCATGCTATTTGATGACTACTGAGTGGGGTTGTACTATTGTTGTCAAACAGATTATTAGAAAGGCTAAAGCTAGAGACAACAATATTTGGCCTTCGCTGAAATTACATGAAGAAGCATGGGTAGTGTTGTTGCTGGATTTCCAAAGCCTCATCCTTGAGGACAAGGATGCTTTGAAGAAGGGGTATTTGTCAATTGTCACGAACTAACAAGATAAAAATATTTCTAGAATCATGTT
The DNA here is from genome assembly GCA_030848705.1 of Heracleum sosnowskyi. Classification (NCBI taxonomy): domain Eukaryota; kingdom Viridiplantae; phylum Streptophyta; class Magnoliopsida; order Apiales; family Apiaceae; genus Heracleum; species Heracleum sosnowskyi. The sequence goes on from CM061238.1 coordinate 14,526,258, forward strand.
TTTATTATTGGGCATGTATCATAAACCAACAGCAAGCCCAACAACTATACAGCCCAAGAGTGTAGTTTCGGTGTTGGCTTTCAGTATTTATGAAATGAAAATGTTTTTCTTTTAAATTTATTCTTTTGCACTTGATCGTTTTCCTAGTTAGTCTGTAACTTTAATTTCCTTAGAATTAGTTCCTAGTTGTTACAATCTATTTATGGTTCTACCTTAAAATTAATTTGGGGAAAGAATCATGCACTTGTAGTGATCTCTCTTAGACAGAAGTTGTAGACCTTCTTGGACCTTAAACACAGTGATGGTTTAGTAAAATCTTAGTAACCATGTCCAATTAAATCTCACAAAACCTAGTGGTTTATACAGAAAACAATTTCTTATATCATCAGTTAAGTAAAGACGACAATAGAATCAAGATGTGCTTATCTAAGAAGCATATCTCATACAGAATGTTGCTGAAAATAAATACACTCACTTTAGGATATATAAGTACAAGTCAGAAGAAATTCCTTTGGAGAAATTAAGATACCAGTTAGAAAAGTGACATCATAAGATCCAGTTCTTTGAGTAGGTTCAAAGAAAAGATTACCACTACTCTGCTGAACTTCTTCAAATTTTTTGCAAAAGCAAACATGTACTCAAATTCCTGAAAATTATGGTTAATCCATAGAAAATGAACACAGTTGAAGTTTAAAGTGGCCCTCCTTCAACAATGTACCTGTAAGCTTACAGATAGAGTAGACTTTTTTAGAGCTCAGTGAAAGCTCCTCTGATCATTTTTTCAGCATGGTGTATTTTTGTTTTTTTAATGTGCACCTTCCTTGCATACCACATTATTTTGATAACTGCTTAACTAGATCATCCCAGAGTAAATACGAAATGTACAGAGGAGTATGCATTTAATTTTTTTCTTTACTTTGTGGATCAAAAAATTGACCAGAGTGCAGCTCTGGAATTTGGGTCCACCTTTTTCAATTTTTATTGATTTGGCAGCCTCATTAGATTCCGAAGAGCAAGAGGACTGCACATCATACTTATGAAACTGATGATCAGCTTCATTACCTTGCCTCAGTTCTTGATATGTTATTTACTAAGATTGACAAGGTGCGATGCTTTATTTAATCAAGTTATTTACCACTTGAAAATTAGTTGAGAAAAATTACGTTTTTGGAAACCCAACACGAGTTGTGTCTTTTTAAGTTGTGCTATTTGAAGCCATTTTTTTATACATAAAGAATCATCACCCCAAAAAAGAGAAAAAATATAATCCTAAATTAATTGAAGCCATATTAGAATGAAAACCAACTAAAAGCAACATACAAGGAATTGATGAAATTAAAAATAGGAAAAGACAAATGGGCCTACTCATTAAAAATGGTCAACTGTTAGGCCCTTGTGTGGTATCCATTTCTAAATTAAAGAAAAAAAGTGATATGAAAGGTATGGATAAAGAGATACAAGAAAGAAAGGGATAGATAGGAGAGGATGTAGGACAAAATTTTGAATTGTAATTAAAATATAGTACATACATACATATAGATTAAACTTACATTTTCAGGAAAGAAATGTTTTTATTTTTTTGGGTGAAAACATTACACAAAGTTTTGTTTTTTAAGATCTAACATAGTTGAGTTTTAAAATGATACTGATTTATTTAAGTTGTGCTAGTTGAAACTACTTTTCAAATCATAATATAAATGATCATCACCCAAAGGAAAAGGAAAATGATAACCTGCTAAAAAATTATTGAAGCCATTAGAATGAGAATTAAATAAAAGAAAGATACAAGGAATTGAGGAAACAAAAAGTAGGAAAAGTCAAACGGGCCTACTCATAAAAAATGATGCTGGGCTTAAAATGTTGGGCCCAGTGTGGGTACCTATTTCTAAACAAAAAAAGAGTGCAAGGGAAAGGATAGATAAAGAGATACAAGAAAGAAAAGGATAGATCGTAGAGAATTTTGGACATAATTTAGGAAAGTAAAAGCAAGTGAGAGTTGTGTTAAGGAATGGAAATGTCAATTTATGTTGAGTTTTTTTTTTAATTTTTTTTTATTGAAAATGTAAATTAAGCTTACACTTTCAGGAAAAAATGTTTTTATTTTTTATTTTTTGGATAAAAACTTTACATGAAGTTGTGTTTTTGAAAACTAAACATGAGTTGCGTTTTAAAGTGATATCTGAAACTATTTTTTTTAATTATGCTATTTAGGGCATTTTTTTCAAATTATAACAAAAAAAGCAATCACCCAAATAAAAGAAGAGAAATGATAACCCACTAAATTAATTGAAATTTAATTAAAAGCAAGATACAGTACAAGGAATTGAGAAAATAAAAAAAATGGCCCTTGTGTTGGTACCCATTTCTTAAAAAAATATAAGTGTAATGAAAGGGATAGACAAAGAGATACAATAAAGAAAGAGATAGATCGGAGAGAATCTACGACAGAATTTAGGAATCTAATTAAATATTGTACATACTTACTTTGTTTGTTTGTTTCAATTTTGCTAGCAATTCTGTTACTAACAAAGCACCTATGGCTGGGATCCGTGAATTTTTGGATTATTTAAATTAGTTGAGGGTTATTTTTTTAATATCTCTTAATGAGCCTTTCTTAACATTGAAAATTGTTTGAAAATCTTTTTGTCATTTTTAATGGTTAATAAAACTTTTTAATATGATGCATATAAGCCTAATTATTTATTAAAAAAACAAAAGAAACGAGTTCGAGCGTTAAGATTGTTTTCCTTATTTTCAGGTTTTCTAGGTTCATGCGTGGCGCCAGTAACACCACTGTAAGGTAAATCATGTCAACACATTATACAACTTTTACATAGATGTATCCACAGTTCCACACCAAACATGTCCAAAAATGTTTCAGTTCCCTGCTGTAATTTTGTGTGGTTTCATCCGTGACTAATTTTGTGAAGTAGTTGTGCATTTCACTTGTATCTTGATTTCCGACTTTAAAGAGTGAATATCTAGTTACAGACTTACAGTTGATGGTTAAATTGTTAGGGTTGTCTTTTCTTTTGGGGGTTATTACTGGAGGTGGTTCAGGAAACTCTCTTCCTGATTAGGCCATTATTTTATCGCCAACAGGAGGTGGTCATTATATATTAGTATTAAAATTTGTTTTGCTATGTGTTTTTGCCAGAACAAGTACACATAATCAAAACTTTTATGCTGATCTAGGTTACATGAACAAAGAAATTGCAACAAATAAATAAATCTTGTTTTATTATGTGGTTGCAAGGAATCGAAGTGGAGTGTAGTGATAACCAAAATTTGGTATTTTGGTACTTTGACACTATGGTGTTCGACCGAAACGTGGTTTCTCTTATTAATAAAGAGTATAGATGTTTGTCGTATCCCCAAACCCATATTATTGCTTCTTAATTTTTCCCACACTAGGACGTATGTTTTATGCTGTTAAACACAACTCGTTATGATGGACATGTAAACTTCTAATTTGAACTTTTCTGAGTGGGAATGAGGTATGTCTAAAAATAAGAGGTTAGTACAAGTTAGTCAGTTGCCAAGTCTTTCCATGTTTTGTCATCAAAGAGTGGAGACATGTAATTACTAATTAGTAATCAAATGTAAACAAAACTTTTATTCTACATCATTGTTGATATCAATGTTGAGCATTTCAGTAGTTTCTATATATCAACATATACTCTATAGCTGTTCATTTCTCTCACGTCTCAAGAAAGAAGACAAAAAGTTATTCTCAATATCCTCGGCATAATATCCCTTTTCTATTCTCATTTCTTTTCTTGTTACATGTGATCATTGTATGCTTGTATGATTCTCCTGACCCCCTTTTGGATCTTTTGTCCAATTTCGGCGGATGCTTTCTTTTTGTAAGAATAAATCCCGGAGTTTTACATGATGGAATGTTGTCTTAATTAGGTTAAATCTTTCTCTTTTCTGTAATGATAGTCGAAACTGGTCCATCTTGTACACTTGCAATTATAAATTTGATTACTCATGGTAATTCTACCTAGCTGCTTCTTTGTTGTCTTAGCTTGGGTATTTTGTGTCTTTTATCAGTATATAACGCATGGTCATGTGTATTGTAGAAAACCTTTGAGAGAAATTCTGGACACTATTGAGGCGGTCACATGTCAGGATATTGCATCTGTTGCAAAGAAGCTCATCAGTTCCCCCTTACAATGGCATCTTACGGGGATGGTAAACCCCCCCCCCCCCCTCTCTCTCTCTTGAATTCTAGTTTCTTGCTTGCAAACCTTGATGTAATTGTTCTATTATTGCAGTTGATCGTCTCCAAACCTATGATTCAGTCTGCAGCAAGTTCTGTCCTCCTCTGTGATACTGTTGCAGATGTTCTATACGTTCCCACTTTCACTTTAAATTTGCTCTCTATTAGCAAATTATCCTCTCAGTTACATTCTAAAATTTGGTTCAACTCTAATAATTGCTATCTGTAGGACCAATTCCAGAATAGGACATTGGTTCTTGGTAGTTTGATTGAAGGTTTATATCAACTTCATAACGAACCTGTTTCTTCTTCTACCCCTGCGCTAGCTGTTTCTCAGGTTTCAAAGACTACTTCCAGTACTTGGCATCAGAGATTTGGTCATGTTCCTTTTGAACTTTTTTCTAAAATTTCTGAACTAGGATTTAAGACTTCTTGTAATGAATTCTGTGATGTATGCTTTAGCTAAGCAAACTAGACTCCCTTTTCCGCTTAGTTCATCTCAGGCTGTTTTACCTTTTGATTTGATCCATTGTGATGTTTGGGGTCCGTATAAACTCTCCTCGTGCAATGGATGTAAATTTTTTCTTACAATTGTCTATGATTGTACACGGGCTATTTAGACTATTATGCTTCCCACTAAACAACACACAATTCAGTCTTTAAAAGATTTTTTCCACCATATCAAAACTCAATTTCACACATGTATTCGTATTGATAATGGTGGGCAGTTCATGAATAATGATCTCTGTACTTTGTTTCGTGAGTTTGGTATTATTCATCAATCTTCATGTCCTTATACTCCCCAACAAAAGGGGAGAGTAGAAAGGAAACATAGGAATATTCTTGAAATGACACGGGCTATAATGCTTCAAGCTAATTTATTGGCTCATTTTTGGGATGATTGCCTTTTGACATCTACCTACATCATTAATAGAGTACCTTCTCCCCTTTTAGGTTTCATTAGTCCTTACGAAAAAAAATTCAAACAGCCTCCTTGTTATAATCTTCTCAAGGTACCTGGTTGTTTAGCTTTTATGTCTGTGCATTCATTAGATAAACTTGCACCATGGGCACTTAAAACCATTTTTGTTGGTTATCCAATGAACCAGAAGGGTTATAAACTATATGACCCAATTACTAAACAAATCCATGTCTCAAGACATGTGGTTTTTCATGAAGATATTTTGATTTTCCCATTCAAATCATTACATGTGCCTTCTACAAGTCTTACTTTTACTGTTCCAGATCTCTGTTCTGATTTTCCAAATAGTCCTCTGGATTATTTTTCTATTAACAATTCACATGACACGCATGATTTTCTGTTCCTCATTCTTCCATTCAGTCCTTTCCTGATCAGTCTCCAGACCATGTTTCTGTTATTTCTCCAGAGGCCACTAGTGTTTCTTTTCAGTATTTATCATCTGAATTACCTTGTGTTTCTGATGCACCACCACATTCTTCAAGAATCTCTTCCAGGACTAAAGTACAACCTAAATGGTTTAAAGATTATGTCACACCTAAGGCTTCAACTACTCTCTCACAGGCCAATACAGTCTTGCTTAATTGCCCTATTAATGACCAGAAGTACAATTTTAACAAGTATTCTTCTTCTACAAATTCTCAGACTCCCATCTATGCTTGTTCTGTGAGTTCTCATACTGTTCACAAAGAACCCTATACCTATAATCAGGAATTATCTGACCCTCGGTGGGTAGAAGCAATGGACAAAGAATTATCAGCTCTTGAAAACAATAATACTTGGTCTGTCGTGGCTTTGCCAGCTGGTAAAAAGGTAATCGGTCTAAACCATTACTGCGTTTAAGGTCCAAGAAGGTCTACAACTTCTGTCTGAGAGATCACCACAAGTGCATGATTCTTTTCCGAAATTAATTTTATGGTAAAACCATAAATAGATCTGTAGAAGTCCAGCCACTTCCCCCTAACAAGGTGTAATTATTCTTATTTTAAAACAAATGTTCTACTAGTTAATTGGTGTTATTGATGTAAAATATACATACTGTCGGTTATCCTTCAAAAGGTAATAATATTCTGTTTATCATTGTGTTTTTAATTGGCTATGGCATTTATGGCCGGTATAGCATGAACGTATAGACCTCAGTCAAAAACGGTGTAAATGAGAATTTCATATCCAGTTCTTAGGCAAGGACACTAATCCAACTAAGGTTACCTCAAAATTTTAAACCAACATATATATATACAAGAATTTTAGCTTCATGTTTATCGACCACTATTCACTAATATTAACAAATATGTTTAATTTTTTATTGCAGCATGTCCAGCTTGTTATATGTGCATTCATTAACTCGTAAAAATTATAGCTTCATCTTTGAACTGTCGCGAAGAAAAGACCTTAAATACTCTGATGTGTTCTTCATCTGTACAATGTCAACGACGGTTGTGGTTGGTATCTTGTTTATTCATGTCACTTATAGCAAAGGGGTATTCATACACTCAAATACAACTTATATGCTGACAAATGTGATGTGATAATCTTGCTACTGAAAACTTTTGGATTGAAGGAAGCCTTACTTTCTTTCATTTGCTAAAGATTGATAAGAGCAGTTGTTTCAAATTTTTCTGGCAGTTTCAAAGGAGAAACAGGATCTACAAAGAAGAGCCCAATAGTATTGTATTTTGCATTCACCCTTTTGGAGTTTGCAATAATAATTAACTTTAGTAATTGAAGTAGATGGGAGTTGAGCAAAAAGTATTAATGTAAGTCCTTCTGTTTGGATTATTAATGAAGAAAATAGTTTGATGTAGAAGAAATCATTGTGAAATTTCAATGGCAGAGGACAATAGGATAAAGCAATCACGGATTCCCATGTCATAAGACAATAGGATTGAATGGAACTGGTAAACTTTCTATTGAATGGAGCAATAGAAAGTGTAATCTTTGTGAAAAATGTCTTTCGTCCAGTGTTCAAGAAGACTAAGCCAACATGCTTTTCTGTCTGGTAAACTTTTATTTCAGCAGTAAATCAGTTAATACTCACTCGACTACTGTATTTCCAATTTATTATATGCTTGTGAAAATTGAATAATAATTAATCTATTCATTGTTAAGAGTCCTCTCACTACTTTTTAAACAAAACCACAACGGGTCACTGCCAGGCATCCATAAATCTGCCACCACAGGTTTTAAAAGACATGCCAATAGAATGAGCATCTAAAATCAAAATATTACACAAAAAACCAGTCTAGGAGTCGAGCCATTAAACTCCTGAATATCAAGTTCTGGTACTTACTCTATAACATTTTTCAGATTGATTCCTATATTGTTAGCACGTCTAAAAGTTGTTATCATCCTCACTTTCTCTCGGAAAGATCATCAAAATGACATGAGAACTTTGCAAAGTATCAAAAGGGAGAGAAGAGAAGAATATTCAACAACTGGACACAACCTAGTCAGAATGGGCCTAGGTTCTGCGTCTCAGCCAATTATAGTCAGGCAAACCTTGCAAGCACCCAGCAGCAACAATAGCAATATCCTGCAAAAAAAAATCCAGAGGGTAAAAAGAAAGTTCACGACTGGTACTTGGCAAAGATAAAAAGTTCACAATAGGCAAAAGGTAATCATATTCTGTTTATCATTGTGTTTTTAATTGGCTATGGCATTTATGGCCGGTATAGCAAGAACGTATAGACCTCAGTCAAAAACGGTGTAAATGAGAATTTCATATCCAGTTCTTAGGCAAGGACACTAATCCAACTAAGGTTACCTCAAAATTTTAAACCAACATATATATACAAGAATTTTAGCTTCATGTTTATCGACCACTATTCACTGATATTAACAAATATGTTTAATTTTTTATTGCAGCATGTCCAGCTTGTTGTATGTGCATTCATTAACTCTTAAAAATTATAGCTTCATCTTTGAACTGTCCCGAAGAAAAGACCTTAAATACTCTGATGTGTTCTTCATCTGTACAATGTCAACGACGGTTGTGGTTGGTATCTTGTTTATTCATGTCACTTATAGCAAAGGAAAAAAATCTACATATGGAAAAAATGAAAAAATCTATTACTTTGTGTACCTTGTCATTTATAAAAAGGCTCGCAACTTTTTTTATCTTCTCGACATCCACAGCATCAATACTCGCAAACAACTCAGCATATGTAATTCTTCGTCCATGTGCAAGTATCTACATAAACAAGAAGATCAAGAAGCTGACTTAATCTGATTTTTTTAATGAGAAAAATTACAGAAAACACACAAAACATAACATCATAAAATTACTAGAAAAGAAGATAGGGGCAGCATCTTGGAGTGAGAAAAAAATATGGTACCTGGCGTCCAATATCTTCTGCAACACAACTCGTCTTGTCCATGTCGAGCAGCAAAGTAGCTTTCACCTTTGAGAGCAGTTTTACAACAAAATAAGCTATGATATCTATAAATAGGAATACAATTCAAGAAGATATGCTTTTATTAAACCTTGTTCCTAGCTCTAACAAGCTCATCCTCAGAGATCACAGAGCGCTTAGAGCAGAGCTTGGTCAACTCTAGCATAACTAAGCATGCCAGATCACCCAAGCAGTCGGGCTGAGAATATAAAAAATTTAGATTAGATTCTAAAATGCAATTATGTATGCATGAGAGCTTAGCTTAATTGCTAACATCGGAAAACCCTATATGACAAATTAATACCATGGCTAGGGCATAAACTCCAAAAAGACCAGAATCTTTGTAGTTTGTGTTGAAGGCCGCCATGCTTTGAGCTAATTGATTACTGCCTATCCTCGCTAAAAGCGTAGAGCTGTGCAAAAATTAAGAAAAAATATTGCATTCCACAACTAAAAAGAGAAAAGAAATAGTTGATTCATAATATAATACCTATGTAAACACAGTATGTGGTCATTAAGACTCCTCAAACACAAATGACCAAATTTTCATGATCATGATACGAAGTGAACTTGTACAAAAAAGAGATTCTCTATATTGTTTACATCATGAGGATGGATGTTGGCAGAAATGGCAGCATACAATAGGTATCAATTATTACAAATGCGTTCATACCGTGCATACAGTTCCAGTTCCTTTCATTATGATTTACTATATATTCATATTCAAATTAAAACATTTAGAAACTTGATTAAATGATAGAAAAAAAAATGATAGGATCCGGACAAATCGATGAAACGGAAGAGATCCGAGTGAATGGAAAGGAAAAAACAAAGGATGAATTCCACATAGCTTAGATTACATATATCAAGGACTTCCATTATATTAAATTGATATTCTGCTGGTCACTTGTCTAGGTTATCTGTTTGTTTTGTCTACAAACTACATCTCGTTGTTACTGTACACTGTACAGTTATAGTTTCTCTATAGATGATGCATTTCAAATAGCTGAAAATTAATCTGTTTAGAATAGTCAGCATGATTGTTACGTATATTGCTAGTTTCTTATTCTTGTCATGTTGCTCATTGCCCGAGTGTTTCCACTGCATCCTTTTTCAATCTGAACACCTCGAAAAAATTATGTGAATGTGGTTCATACCTTTCTGGGTGTTCTTAACCTAGATTTTAGCAGAACCGTGAGGGATGTACATCCAAGCTTACACACTACAAGTTTAGAACAAAAAAATATGGATTTTGTGATAGTATGTTGGAAGGTGTAGAGCAGGCCATTTTTAAGTTGAAAACAAAAAGAAATGTTCATGTTCAGAAGGATATATGTGTTCAAATTACTGAAGAGAGCCAGGTTCAGAACAATGAAATATAAGCAAGATTTACCGTTAGTGATATTATTATTTATTTAAGGAGCATTTAATAAATCCAAGGCATAGTTAAAATCTACATAGATTGAAGCATATATAGGTGTATGACAATATTTCTTGGAACTCCTACAACAGATTCATGCTCAAAAGGGCAAAAAAAAATAACAATCAACCTGTCAAAAAGTATCGGATGATATAAATATCAGTACAATGCAAATGCATATCACAATATTTCTTAACAAATCTTTCAAGAAATTCAAATATAGAATTGCCCGGAAACCATTCGATTAGCAAATTAGCAATAGCATATTAACTGAAAACACACAAAAGAAAGGAATAAACACAAGTAGAATAGGAAAAACGCAAAAGTTTCAGTTGGCCATTCCCTTCTACACAAGAAAAAGGCAAGTTTGGTTTGAATTGATCAAACAGAAAAAGGTCTACAGAACGGACATAGGAATTCAACTTTGTGGTAGCACAACACAACAAATGGGGATAAAGAAGTTAGAAAGTAAGATCCAAAGTTCATAGTGAAAAAAGTATGTCTGATCATAAATGAAAAAATTCGGTCAAAGAAAAAAGAGAATACACAAAAAAGCATGCCAAAATATTAGAACAGGATCAGAAGACTATAAATTCAAACTTTACTAATACACTTAACTTTCCAAAGAGATAATGGGGAGCTTGGGGTAACAATTAAGGTTCATGTAACACAAGAAATGAATACACAAGAGTATCAAAGTGTAACAATTACTAGCAAGGAACACAATTAGGAGTTGAACATAGTATCACGCAAGCATCAAAGGCTAAAGTAATGACCGAGAAGATAATCACATAACCAAGAAAAAAAAGATGCAGATAATAAACATTAGTAGGGTAGTTACGATTCAGAAACTTATTACAAAAATAAACATTCCGAGTTGAGGGGAGATACAAATTCTAGGAAGCATACAAGCCATGATACTAAGTTCAAAAACATATTAGAAGCTGCTAGATAGATACATATATATATAGAGGGAGCACAAACATCAACGACAACGAGTGATGTCAGCCCTAACTCCAGCCGCACCAATAGTAAAAATAGAGCGTATATCTCATGTATGTCACTTTTCAACCTGGTGACTTTCCTTGTTTAATTCATCCTTCTTGATTATGCTTTGTTATGTTTCCATTAAACATTCTTCTTGATTCTTATTGTATAAACACGTCATGACACTTATCCACTCTGTCTAGGTATTAAAAAGGAATTGAATAATTGATAACTACTCACAATCTACTACACAAAAATTAACAAGTGAGCTTACCAAAAAAATATTCAAAGGTCAAAAAAGCAAAAATTTAACAAAGAGGCAATACACAAAGACAAATATAACTTCAGGAAATGAAACTAAATCTAACCAAGGCCACATGTTATACAATCAAGATGAATACTCTATCTGGTGAGAGAAGGATATAAAGGCATTGCTGATTTTATTCTAACTTTTTTTATATAAATTTACCTCAATATTGTCCAAGTCAAAAGATATATTCTTGGCATTACCAAGTCCTAAAAGCATATGTGCAAACCGCAGACTATTCGTTCCGTTCCCCTGCATTCAGAACTCATGTTCTGAAACCAACCTTGTAACTTTAAATGTACATTCTCCAACTCAGGAGCTCCAAAAGTGATTGAAAAGACGCCAGTGAAACTGCGGAGTTTTGGCGCCAAAACCACAATGTTAAGACAAGGGAAAAGAAAAAAGCGCCTAGTCGTGAGATTTAGGTTCATCAAATAAGGGAAAGATTGTAGAAGATCTTGTTGTACGCCTGGTCCTAAAACTACTTTGAGGTTTTGTAGATTAACAAGTGTAGCCCTACATTCTTGGGAAGACATTCATTCAGATATAGAGTAAATAAGGCCTGGAAGTTCTGAACTTTCTCAGGCAATCTACAACCAAACAGGCCGAGAGATGTTAAATTAGGCCAACTGAAAGCGAGAGAATAAGATAAATTGCAATTATCAAGATTCAGAGTTTTAAGGCAGGCAAGCATGTCAACGAAGAATCTGATAATGTACAATACTAGCTCGATGATATCGATTAAGACAAAACATGGCGAATAAAGGCATATAGAGGGCATAATACACGTGACAATTATGGTTCCTATAACACCCCCAAGTAAGTACAATTTTAAAGTAACCCAGAGAAATCAAAACTCTGGTTGTAAAGAACAGAAACAGAATTTTTACATCACGTGAGTAGACAAGCGTAAGAGCTAAAGGCACATATAAGCTGAATGAGAAAGTAAGCAAGAAAAATAAGAAAGCAAGCAAGAAAGTTAGGATAATAAAATCTCATTACAACATAGTTACGGTTCAGAAATATAGTACATAAATAATCCGACACTGACGATAGATCTTAACAGAACATACAAGCCATGCTAAAATTAAACCCAGCCACTACTAAATAAGCTGCTACATAGATACATACATAGAGGGAGCACAAACATCAACGACAACGAGTGATGTCAGCCCTAACCCCAGCCGCACCAATCGTAAAATAGAGCCCAAATTTCATGTAGTCGTCCAGATTCTCACTATGGTCCCAATACTACAAAAAACAAACAAGATTACAAAATCATCAAAATTAATTTTATAATAATATATACCAAAACATGTATACTTATATAAAAATTGGGTGATTACATGCTTCGCTCGGCGCAAAGCTGGGCAGATTTTACTCCTCCAGAGTCCTATCATCTTGTTTCTCTTTCTCTTACAATTTCTTGTCTCTCTTGATCTCTCTTCTCTCTCTCAAATCTTATCTCTCTCCCAAATCTTATATCTCTCTGAATTTAGAACCCCCAATTATATATTATATTCTTTGATAGGGTTAGGAAATGGGCTCAAATAGTTAAAGGGCTGTCTCCTTTTTAAGCCCAATACCTATCTTTTTTTTCTTCTTGGATTGTCCTGTTTGCCTACTTTTATTATTTTCTTTTTTCTCGTTTGAATTTAATATGTTATAGGGTTTCCAAAACATAATCCCTACACTCAAACAAATTGTTATAAAACCTTAATAATATAAGCTATACTACAATTTATACTACAAGAATTGTAAAAGAGAGAGGAAAGATGAAAGGATAGACTTGTTATATTTTCAATCTGATGCTTCTGGCCATTACATGAAATGATATTTATAGGTAAAGTGTGTGCCTCACCAACCGCCTGTACAAGGATTATATTATAAACAATTTACATGCTTAATTTATAAGTCTCCTTAGTTGTATGGGAATTCGTGTCAACAAACCTCAGACTTACTTGACAATCATCTTAATTTATTTATAATACTCCCCCTTGATTGTCAATGTAAGTTACGTTAAGGATTGACTGCCTCGTTAAAACCTTGCAAGGAAAAATCCAGTGGGATAAAAATCTTGACGAAGGAAAAAGAGTACAGTCTCTTCCTGAATAAAACATCTCACACGTTGATATCTTGAGGTAACAAATTCTTCAATCTTCGCATGCCAATATTATTTCGTAGTTTTTTTCAAACTGTGATATGGGCAACATCTTTGTAAGTATATCCGCTAGATTATCACAAGAGCGTACCTGTTGAATCTCAATATCACCATTCTCTTGTAGTTCGTGAGTGTAGAAGAATTTCGGTAAAATGTGTTTTGTTCGGTCTCCTTTAATATATCCTTATTTCAACTGCTTAATACAAGCTGAATTATCTTCAAACATAACTGTAGGATTCTCTATGATACTTGATAATCCACAAGATTGTCGAATATGTTGGACGATGAACCGCAACCAAACACATTCTCTACTTGCTTCATGGATTGCTAGTAACTCTGCGCGATTTGATGAAGTTGCAGCCATAGTCTGTATTGTAGATTTCCAAGAGATAGCAGTTGTGACGCCCTCCAAATCCGGGGTACAGATTTGGGGAGTCACTCGACCAACGAAACACAATATACCTGTATATAACACATGCATAATATAATAATGACATAAAACACCCTTTAACCAAGACCGCATCCAGATTATAGCATTGAACAAGCTTCTAAGTCATATTATTACAAACCAGTTTCAAAGTTATTCAGAGTTATTACACAACTTAAGTCAAAGCTAGACATCTAGTCTAACTATCAAAATAGACAACTACCCTGCCAATGACAACCACTCGTGGTGATCTCCTAGCTGCTGGAGAACTATCGTTCGCGCTGTGTCTGCTCATACTCTCGCTTCACTGGAATAGGGTTAGAAACAAAAGAAGTATGAGCCACAAGTGCTCAACAAGCATAATATATATCAATCACAGTTCCATAATGAAAGGAAGAATCATAGTTATCTGAATCAACAATATACAAGCCAAACATATGTTTTTAACAATTTTAATTGAATAAAGAAGGATTAGAATTGGACTTCTACATTTTTCAAATAAAAAGGTTGAGCTGCTGATCAGTCACGCATCAACCCCGGACTAGCTTATAGCAAAGTCCTCCACTAGGATCCATGGCCATCTGGGCCTTAAGTTATTCCGACCATGAATATGGCCCGACCATTATTGGTCTCATTTTAAAAACATGTCAATTCTATCACAGAGTATAAGCAATAACATGCATCACAAGATAAGTACCCAATGCAAGATATAATAGTTTCAAAAGAGATTCAACTGTTCAATATCAAATGAAGTTCGAGAAATAGATTCGGAATGGTTTCAATGGTAGATAAGTACACAATGACAAGGTATAATAGTTGCAAAAGAGCTTCAACTTCTCAATATCAAATGAAGTTCGAAAAATAGATTCGGAATGGTTTCAATGGTAGATAAGTACACAATGACAAGGTACAATAGTTGCAAAAGAGCTTCAACTGCTCAATATAAAATGAAGTTTGAGAAATAGATTCGGAATGGTTTCAATGGTACAACGTACACATGACAAGGTACAATAGTTGCATAAGAGCTTCAACTGCTCAATATCAAATGAAGTTCGAGAAATAGATTCGGAATGGTTTCAATGGTACAACGTACACATTTAAGAAGGTCAACAATGGTTATAGTCCAAACAAATGAATTGAAGTGAAGGTTTCTGATATTCAACACGATTGTGGATTTAATCAAAGAATTTAGGAATATTCAAGGTGTTAGATATAATTGCTGATGATTGTTTATCAGTGTTTAAGCAACATGTACTCATCAGAGTTTACACTAGAAGCCAGTCAGAGTTTGTTAAAGTCTGACGGGGTGAAAGTTTGCTGAAGCTGTCGGTGCTAATATGAATATTCTAGAAGCAAAGAATTTAGGAATATTCAAGAAAATAGCATCAGTTCCTCAAATACGGGGTAAAGATTGAATAATCTGAATCGTTCTGATGGTAACATACATATAATCATTAAGAACAATAACAATTGAATCAACAAGTAAGGCACAGATACTTGCCTGGTCTACGTAGCTGACTGCAATCTATCGCGCTTATCCTACCTTCTCATTTCCCTTGCCTCGGGAACTCGATTCTATAATAAACAACTCATAATAATAAGTCTAACTATCCTCGTTCTATCCTCGACATATACTCATAACCATTTTTAAGTCTAAACAAGTAATCGGGTATTTATTAGCATTTATTGAACGTCCGATATAATTTACGATACGCAAAATTCAGACACTAGCCCTTATACAAAGCATTTACGGACCATAAAACACATTTTTCAACTCATATAAACCATATATCACTTATAAATATTTTTAGAACAATATTCGATGCTTATTTGAATTTTTAAATCAAAAAATGGGATTATTAATCCCAATATAAGTATTTAAAAATAATTTAATCAATTAATATAAAATTAATTGACAATTTCCAAACACTCAAACTATTTTTAAATAATTAAATCAAGCTAGAAAATAATTAAACTCAATTTAAATTAATTAATTCTAATTAATAATTAATTAATAAGAATTAACTAATTAATAAAATTAATCGATTAATAAAATAAATTAATTATTAATAAAAAATAATTAAAATAATTAAATTTAATCAGTTTTAGAATTTAAATAATTAATTATAATTTTACAAAATTTTCTGAATATAAAAATGTATTTTTAAAATAAAAATATGATTTTTATAAATATTTAAACTATTTTCGAATTATTTTTAAAAATAAAATCCAAAAACAGTTTTCTGAAAATGAATTAGGGTTTCGAAGATTGAAACCGGGTCACAATTTCGGGTAAACGGGTCGGGAAGAACTGAAACGGGTCGGGAAGAACAACCCAGAAAATCCCAGAATCCGGCGACAATTCCCATATCCCGGCAAGCCAAAAACTTGACAGAAATTGGGGCTTTTGATACCAAAACACTCCTAATAACCATACCAATACATTCCGATCAAAAACATACCAAAAACAACGCCGGAACTCCAAACCCGACCAAATTCCGGCGAGCTTAAACAAATTTTAAAATAAATAAGTATGGGTTTTCTCGTTATATTTTTGGAAAATGAGGGGTTTTAGTAAGAAAAAATAAAAAAATGTAACATATATTTTGTTTAAAAAGGTAAATGCCCGTGATATTTTTGGAAAATGAGGTTTTAAAATTTTAATAATTAAAAGTATTTAAATATGTTTTAAAATAAATAAGTCAAGGGTTTCCTGTGATATTTTTGGAAAAAGAATGGATTTTAGTGAGAAAAATAGAAAAAGTAAATTGTAAAATGTAATTTCCCGTGATATATTTAGAAAAGGATGAACTTTGTTAGAAAAAAATATATAATGTGTTTTAGCTGAAATGATAATTGGTTATAAATAGGTATTTGATTATTTATATTTTAATATTTTTAGTAATTGCATTTGTTAAGAAAAATAAGTAGACATGTTAAAATAGGTAAACTTTTAAAAAATAATTATAATATTAAAATAGGTTTAAAAATAAATAACTAAATGTTTGTCCATGATATTTTTGGAAAATGAGGGGTTTTAGTAAAGAAAAATAGAAAAACAAACATGTTTTAGTTAAAAAAAAAAAGGTAATTGCCGTGATATATTTGAAAAAATAGGGGAATTTGTTAGAAAAATAGAAAAAATAATGTATTTTAGATGAAAAGGGTAATTGATTATAAATATGTAATATTATTATTTAATAATATATTTCTATAAATAAGTAAGGTTAATTAAGTAAAAACACGAAGTACAGTTAATTAAGGACAATTAAGTAAAATCACAATGTACCATACCGACCAACCAAACTTTTAATGTTTCGTCTATTATATAATAGTATAGTATTGATTGATAGGGATACAAAAGTAATTGATCATTACTATGTTTAGTAAATATTTACTGTATTTTGCAATAAAATATACCTTAAAAAATGCAGTACTTTTGCCTAGGCCAGCCAACCGATCGGGTTCGGATTGGATCGGCCTAAATCCATATCCATATCCATTTATTTTAGCGGATTCAGATCGGATCATGACCATGTATTTTATAGGCCGATCCATATCCGGATCCGTTCGGATCACGGATCGGATATCCGATCCATTTATATTTTTCCTTAAATTTTTTGATTTAAATTAAAATTCCACTTATTATTGAATTTTTTTACAATATCTTGTAATGGTAAACAAAGTAATCAAATAATAACATCTAAAGTTTAAAATATGAACTCTAACATAATATTAGAAATTTAAACACAAATGAAAATTAAAAATTTAGAATAATATTGAGAAAAACACGATGTTTTATAGGCCAAACGATGATATTATAATTCGAAAAAAATCTTATTTCACATTTTAATTAGTAGTGATTGTATAGACTACAAAGTATAGACTATTAAAAATTGAAAATAATTTTTTTATAATACATATTATACAATATATTTATATAAATATTATATATAATATATTTATATATATAATATATTTGGTAGATCTGAATTTAGGGGTGAATTCTTGAGTTTGAGTTTTGTCTATTCGTCTCTCCGGATTCACCAGGTCTTCTATTCTTACTAAATAAATTGATTAGACGGGATTACACTTTTCTGTTTTCGAATTCTACCGGAATTGAGGGGTAAGACCAAGAAGAACTTTCCTGGCTCGAATAGGAAAAATTATATTCTGATATTAACATCTCGCCTTTCTTTACAATGGTAATTTGGTTGGATCTTATATACTTTGATTTGTTAATTAGTTATCTCACACTCTTTATATCCCTAATTCATATTTAGGTTTTGATTTATCCATGTTATATATATGTGTGTGAATATTTGATCCTAATTCAAAGCTTTATGTATTTAGGGGTTGGATGGGATCTCTCTTTTGGAGGTGTTTAACTTAGTATACTTGGGCAATGATGAAATAGGGCCTGAGAAGCAGCTCGGTAAGATCAAAATGGAGTTCGACAGCGGTAGCAAGGAACTTTACTATCAAAGAAAGGTAGTTGAGAGTAACCCAACGATTAAATTTGGGGATACCATCTTTCCCACCAATGACTTAACAGGACCAATCTGTTCTATGAAACAACTTGATATGCAGTTTAATCTATTTCTTGGTGCCTAGAAGGCCTCTTTGGAGTTAAAATTTGAACCTTATCGGAATCGGGTTTGGGTTGAGGATCATAAAATCCGATCAGTATGTGGCACTGGACTGATTTCTGTTATGTTTGGGTGTTTATCTAATGCTACGGTAGCCAATCTGAAAATTAACATCTCTGGGGCCACACATGTTCATGGAGTTGTTGCGGCTAGAAACAGCCAATTGAACAATCCCTCGTGTACAAGTGTGCTCTTTTGGAAGAGTTCAACTAACGAAATTGAAGTGGGGGTGTGATGGAGTAATCCCATTGTTGAAATTGCGGGTTGGTGTGCCATTGGATTCTGAGCTTTACGTGGATATTGATTTGTATATTGATGGTGAAATTCACCAGGAAACTATCTCCTTTGTTCCTCAAATAGAAGGAGAGAAATGTGAGGAGATTCTTGTTCCTAATAAGGAGACAAGGATTAGTGTGAAAGTCAAGTGGGATATTAAGAAAAACTCTGTATATTCCACATATCGCTCATTCTATGGGGAATGGGAAGACGAATCTGATAGTGACGAGGATAGTGAGGGGTAGACTTTGATGGAGACCCTCTCTTGAAGCACTTTATGAAGGAATGAATAGGAACTTAATTAATCTATGTCTTATTTTGGTGAAAGGGTTATTTAGGATCTATCTTGTAAGGAAAACATCTTTTGTGTTTGACGTTGTTTCATATATAAGAAGAATTGTGTGCTTTTGTCTTGCAAATTCTGGTATGTGGAATAGGATTAATTAGAATTGTGTGCCTTATTGGTAATAAGATTGCATATGGAATGCTAAGTCTAGACAAATCCCTGTTTGGTTGGTTTTATGTTCTTGGATATATAAATGTAAAAGGCTGAAAGGTCACGAGTCAGGATGTGTTGTTATCTTGGTGTAGTCAAATTGCAAACATTGTGCAAGTGATGGGATGTGAATCTGTGATACTTGTTGTTCACACAATATCACGCAAGTATACGCGGTCACAAGTAATATAAGAATAAGTAGAGTTCGTTCCCACAAAGACTGCTTTGGTTATTATAGTTATGCACTTATGCAACAATGTATGGCTATCGTTCAATGCTAAGACAAGTATCAAAGTTGTGTTTTGATTAACTAATTAACTTAACAAATTACCAAGACTATATTAAACTAAAGATTGCTGTTGAATTACTTATGAGAATAAACATGGGATCCTAACTTCATTAAATACTTCATCTAGAGTCTTTTGTCTTTAATCAATGCATGTGACGGTTGTGATAACTAATCGGATAACACGAAATCAGTACACGCTACCTTTCAGTATACGTATAACAAACCACTCAAACATCCACAAAAGAGATAGAAGTTGAGCAGACACCAATTATGCTTAGACCCTATATGTCTATAAGATTTGAAAACATAACGGTTTAATGAGCAAGTTATCCATTCAGATTACATAGGATAGGTAAGATGGTTAAAATTACCTACGAATCATGCATGACAAACATACATAAACCTATGCTAGCATGGCAAGTTCTAAATCTCTATATCCACTTTCGCATTCAATAGAGATTAACAAACAATCTTAGATGTTAGCTACGCATCCAAGAAGAATAAGCACAACCAAACTAGGATATCAATTAGCCATCACCCACACATCTTTAAAACAATTAACTACTAAAATCCATAAATAAATCCGTTAGAATCCCACGACAACGATTAGTTCATAATCGAACCGTTCATCATCGTGGGTTCTGATGAAAACATGATAGTAATAAGTCTAGAATACTGATTAAAAGTGCTAGGGTTTAAGAAAGAACAAACGAGAATCCAAAAAGAATCCAAAGTATCGCCTAATTTAGAAGAATACAAAGATTAGATGAAACTAGGTCTTCGTAAATCAGCCGTCTTCTTGTTCTCCTCACCGGTGGATGAATATGTATGTATGTATATTGATATCTATCTTAGAATTCGTCCACCAATGGTTATATAAGCCTTAGGGTTGCCAACTAACAGCAAGTTTCCTTTTCTGACAAAAACTGCCAAAATCCAGCATTGCACAGGGGCGGGCGCGCGTGGAGGGCGCGGGCGCGCCTGGATTTCTGACAAATGGAGCGCGGGCGCGCGCAGGGAGGCGCGGGCGCGCCTGGATTTCTGTCCAAAAAAACCTCAACTGCTTTCTTTTGCCAAATCTTCGCACGTTCAACCTCCGCAACCTCTTGACCTTCACACAAATGCTTAAACACCACCACACAACCATAGAATCACCACATCTCTGCTGATAAAGCAACTCTACACACACTAACATAAAACACATTAAAAACATCACGTACTTGAGAACAAACGATCAATTTAAGCCGATTTAGAACGATCCAAGTAGATATAAAATCCACTTTTCACACCCCCAAACTTAAACCGATGCTTGTCCTCAAGCATAAACAGACTCTATAGATGCAATGCAATGCATGAATGCAACTATTATGTAAATGCAAACGATCCCCTCAAACTAACCATAACCAATCAACAAGCCAACATCTCAAAGAATGCAATCTTTCAAACAGAGTTCGAACAAATCCCCTTATACTAACAAACAAACACAGAAACGTGCGTGTGTGCAATGCTCATCAATATACTCCCAAACTAAATCAAGACCATATCCTATTCTTCACCAAAACAACCACAAGCTTATAAACAGAATGAACTCTAGACACAAGAAACCACTTAAAGAGACCTCAACCTCCACTTGAGTTAGACAGGAAATCATGCTTTATTACTTACACACATGCTTATTTGACCGTGCAATGGTTGAGACCCCTAAAGGCTTATACAATAATACCCAAGTAGCGAGCGTTAGGTTAGTGGATCCCAGACCGGAAAAGTCTTAGGTCACTAGGCACAAAGTCCCCTAGAACTTAATTGCTCGAGTATTAAAGAGCTCAACCTGATCAATTTTGCATAAACACAACTAATACAACTCTTTTTTTTCTTTTCTCTTTTTTCTTTTATTCTTTTTTTTTTATTTTGATTTCGGAATGAGTGCACTTTGCCTTTTTCTCATCCCACCATAGACTACTCATATTTTCAATGAGCCGGCTACTAGCCATTTGACGCCTAGCCTTTTATTGACAACTAGCATGAAATCCCTGTTTTCCCCCAAACTTAGACTTAAGTGCTTCTTTCAATTTCAAGAGAATAGAAAACATTCTAAATATAAGCAAGTGGTTAAATTCTAACATCCAAACAAACATGGTCTGATCAAATTCAAAAGCAACCAATGAGACTTATGAAATTATTTTGTTTCTGGCATGCAAGTCAATTCATAGGAACTTAATCAGCCCTCTATTCATCACTATCACACTCCCATCAAAATCGACTCACTAACCAAGAAATAGCCAAGTTCTAAGGGATCATGAAATATGTTATGCAAATGCAACTAAATGGACTCACATGATAGATATAAAAACTAATGCAAAACAGAATGCTCTATATGACATAAACATGCAAAGATATGAATGAATTAACTAAATATGCAATATGAATCTATATGACACACACTAACAATCCTCAATTATCACCCCCAAACTTACAATATTCAGTGTCCTCATTGAAGGTAATAACAAGGAAAGATGCAGAGAATACCTAATCATCAGCAGGACCACCCTCCTCGGGTGGTGTATCCGGTGGCGGATAAACAGAATCCATACCAAAGGTAGGCCAAGTAACACCAACTCCAGTGGCTCTGAAAACAGTACTCAAAACTGCAAATAAAGAAATAAAAATAACACTAACTAATAGGACCACCACTTTCGTAGATGACACGATTGCATTGAGCATATGCAACAAGCCGTTAAACCCCTAGGCAGCCCTAGTAGGACGAGTTTTGTCTCGTGAGGGTTTATAGATGATATACCCACAAAATCAAATATTTTCAACCACCAAGTCTCTCAAACATGCAACATGTCATAATACTGCATATTCGCATGGGTTGCCTCCCACGAAGCGCTTGTTTTACGTCAATAGCTTGACGTGAATCCTTTTTCATCCAGTCGCAAGAACGGTGAACGTCGACTCACGGTTCACCGTATTACCAACGTCATGCTTCAGCCACTGACCATTAACCTTGAACGCTTCGTCCGGAAACTTATGGAAAATCTCTACTGCATCATGCGGAAATGCTGATTTAACCGTGATAGGCTCCAACCACCTCGACTTACGCTTTCCTGGAAAAAATCTGAAACGAGACTTGAAACGCCGAACTAGCTGACCAGGCACAAATGAATGTTTCACCACCCCTCTTTCATGCCAGTCCTCAACCTTCTCCTTATATAGCCTGTTGCTCTCATAGACTTTACCATACCTCAATTGATCCTGCAGTGGTTGAAGTTCAAGTGTAGGAGCTTCTTCCATAGATGGTTTAAGTCGCTCCTGAGAATTGTTCAGTTCTGCTAATCCAAGAGATTCGAATGGCGCATCAATTTTTCTTTTCCACGGAGGTGCATTCAACAACTGAAGTTGCTCTGCTCTTTCTTCGTCTTTGATATCAGAATTCCCTATCAAGACTTTCTCCACTGTATCTGACTTCAGCGGTTGTTCAATCTCTGTATTGACGACAGAATCGACCATCTCCAATTTAAAGCACTCTTCTTCCTCAGTTGGAAATTTCATTGCCTTGAACACGTTAAAAGCGACCTTCTGATTTTGAACCCTCATTGTAAGCTCTCCTTTCTGTACATCTATCAAAGTTCGGCCTGTAGCTAAGAACGGTCTTCCCAAGATAATAGGAATCCTCTTATCTTCCTCAAAGTCCAGAATCACAAAATCCACAGGGAAGATAAGCTTATCCACCTTAACCAAAACATCCTCTACTATACCTCTAGGATATGTGATCGACCGATCAGCCAGCTGTAAGGACATGTTTGTAGGTTTAGACTCAGGAAGTCCAAGTTGCATGAAGACAGACAACGGCATCAGATTAATACTAGCTCCCAAGTCACACAAGCACTTGTTGAAAGATAGATTGCCGATTGTGCACGGTATGGTGAAACTTCCTGGATCCTTGAGTTTTGGAGGTAACTTCTGTTGTAGAATAGCACTGCATTCTTCTGTAAGAGCGACGGTCTCCAACTCCTCGAGTTTCAACTTCCGAGATAGAATACCCTTCATGAACTTTGCGTAGCTCGGCATTTGTTCTAGAGCTTCCGCAAAAGGTATATTGATCTGCAACTTCTTGAAAACTTCGAGAAACTTAGCAAACTGCTTATCCAACTTTTGTTTTTGAAGACGTTTAGGGAATGGCAGAGGAGGATAGACCTCCTTGGTCTCAGTAGCTTGCTTTGGAATAGGTTTCTCAGAAGAACGGTCAACCTTTTCCGCTTCGTTTCCCCCTAAACTTGCTTTTTCACCATTTTCAACACTTTCTGGCAGAAGGACAGGCGCGGGCGCGCTTGGTAGGGGGTGGGCGCGCCTGGTTTCCTGTTCAGATTCCTGATTTTCTTCGTTTTCTGCCGTTCCTGAGTTCTGATCACTCGTAACCCTTCCAGATCGCAAGGTAACTGCTTTTACATGTTCCTTGACCTCTCTCTTGTCAGGATTAGCTTCCGTATCACTAGGGAGAGTTCCCTGTGGTCTATTCAACAAGGCATTGGCAATCTGACCGATTTGATTCTCCAGAGTCTTGATCGAAACAGCTTGGCTCTTGCACATTAGCCTAAATTCCTCCAATTCAGATTTTTCATTGGACGATTGACCAACATTGCCATGAGACGGTTGTTGAAAATCTGGTGGTTGATATGGTTACCTTGGAGCATACTGCTGCTGAAAACCAGAAGAGTTGAATGGCTTAGCTCCAAATTGCTGACCTTGATACTGCTGATATGGTTGTTGTGGTTGTTGCCGGCCTCCCTGATTGTTACTCCAGCTGAAATTAGGATGGTTCCTGTTATTGGGATGATAAGCATTAGGCACTGGCTGCTGTGGTCTCTGGAAATTGCTCACGAACTGCGCCGATTCACTAGATATGGCACACTGAGTCGTGTCATGTGCACCTGCACATAGCTCACAAACACTAGCCACCTGATGTACTCCATAGTTAGTCAAAGAATCAATCTTCATAGACAGAGCCTTTAACTGAGCTGCTATGGCTGTAGCTACATCCACTTCCAGAACTCCTGCCACCTTGCCTTGTGATAGCCTTCCAGTTGGATTCTGGTATTCATTGGCAGCCATCATCTCAATTAGCTCATAGGCCTCATCATAGCTCTTAGCCCACAGAGCTCCACCTGACGCCGCATCAAGCATTGGTCGAGATTGACCTCCCAGACCATTATAGAAACAATTTATCACCATCCAATCAGGCATTCCATGATGAGGACACTTCCTAAGCATCTCCTTGTAACGCTCCCAAGACTCACATAAAGTTTCACCAGAATGTTGTGAAAACTGAGTAAGAGCATTCCTGATTGCAGCTGTTTTAGCCATCGGGAAGAATTTAGTGAGAAACTACTGAGGAAGATCCTCCCATGTAGTGATAGAACCTGCTGGTAGAGGATGCAACCAGCCCTTAGCCTTATCCCTCAGAGAAAATGGGAAAAGTCTTAGCTTCACAGCATCTTCCGACACTCCGTTGAATTTGAAGGTGTCACAGATCTCAATGAAGTCCCTAATATGCATATTAGGATCTTCCGTTGGAGCACCCCCAAACTGAACTGAATTCTGCACCATCTGAATCGTGCCAGGCTTGATTTCAAAGGTATTAGCTGCAATAGCCGGCTGACAATGCTAGATTGAATGTCATTGATCTTTGGCTGAGAATAGTCCTTCAAAGCCTTCGTTTCTGGTGCTACTGGTTCTCCCATAACTAGACTTAATTCAAGTTCTGCTTTCCGAGTTTGAGAACGTGTTCGCATACACTTTCACTTAAGTATCTGAAACACACCAAATAAAGTAAAATTGATGAAAGAAAAATCCGAGTCAGTGAACTTTAACGACCACTGATGACAAGCACATAACCTATAAAAATAACACCGAGTCCCCGGCAGCGGCGCCAAAAACTTGTTCACACAATATCACGCAAGTATACGCGGTCACAAGTAATATAAGAATAAGTAGAGTTCGTTCCCACAGAGACTGCTTTGGTTATTATAGTTATGCACTTATGCAACAATGTATGGCTATCGTTCAATGCTAAGACAAGTATCAAAGTTGTGTTTTGATTAACTAATTAACTTAACAAATTACCAAGACTATATTAAACTAAAGATTGCTGTTGAATTACTTATGAGAATAAACATGGGATCCTAACTTCATTAAATACTTCATCTAGAGTCTTTTGTCTTTAATCAATGCATGTGACGGTTGTGGTAACTAATCGGATAACACGAAATCAGTACACGCTACCTTTCAGTATACGTATACCAAACCACTCAAACATCCACAAAAGAGATAGAAGTTGAGCAGACACCAATTATGCTTAGACCCTATATGTCTATAAGATTTGAAAACATAACGGTTTAATGAGCAAGTTATCCATTCAGATTACATAGGATAGGTAAGATGGTTAAAATTACCTACGAATCATGCATGACAAACATACATAAACCTATGCTAGCATGACAAGTTCTAAATCTCTATATCCACTTTCGCATTCAATAGAGATTAACAAACAATCTTAGATGTTAGCTACGCATCCAAGAAGAATAAGCACAACCAAACTAGGATATCAATTAGCCATCACACACACATCTTTAAAACAATTAACTACTAAAATCCATAAATAAATCCGTTAGAATCCCACGACAACGATTAGTTCATAATCGAACCGTTCATCATCGTGGGTTCTGATGAAAACATGATAGTAATAAGTCTAGAATACTGATTAAAAGTGCTAGGGTTTAAGAAAGAACAAACAAGAATCCAAAGAGAATCCAAAGTATCGCCTAATTTAGAAGAATACAAAGATTAGATGAAACTAGGTCTTCGTAAATCAGCCGTCTTCTTGTTCTCCTCACCGGTGGATGAATATGTATGTATGTATATTGATATCTATCTTAGAATTCGTCCACCAATGGTTATATAAGCCTTAGGGTTGCCAACTAACAGCAAGTTTCCTTTTCTGACAAAAACTGCCAAAATCCAGCATTGCACAGGGGCGGGCGCGCGTGGAGGGCGCGGGCGCGCCTGGATTTCTGACAAATGGAGCGCGGGCGCGCGCAAGGAGGCGCGGGCGCGCCTGGATTTCTGTCCAAAAAAACCTCAACTGCTTTCTTTTGCCAAATCTTCGCACGTTCAACCTCCGCAACCTCTTGACCTTCACACAAATGCTTAAACACCACCACACAACCATAGAATCACCACATCTCTGCTGATAAAGCAACTCTACACACACTAACACAAAACACATTAAAAACATCACGTACTTGAGAACAAACGATCAATTTAAGCCGATTTAGAACGATCCAAGTAGATATAAAATCCACTTATCACTTGTCTTGGTCGTTGCTTTAGAAAAATATTTACAGAATCAACATTGCTCAGTCCCAAGAAATGTGTTAAAAAGGCCGCTGAAAGGTTCCAGATGGATTTATTATGGAGTTTTTTAGTCTTGTGCTCAGGTGGACAACTTGTATCTTTTGACACAAGTTATTTTGATATTTTTTGGCATTACAGAAAAGCTGAAACTAATGGTAATTCAGAGATACGACTTGTCAAATGCTGTGTGTGAAAGTTTGAAAGTTGCAGATAATTTTCTCTGGCTTGGTGCTCAGTTTGACTGTCTCAATTGAACATTCGACCATGTTGAAGTTGAGGTAGTGTATGTTGAAGTGAATCACATCATTAAGCTATGCAAGTCCCAAGATGAGAAGTGGCGCTCAAATTTTGTCATATATTTTGTACGAAAGAAACTGGTAGCATATCATTACAATGTTTACATTGGATTTGTGAAAATTGTTACAACAAAATATATTGGCTATAACCAGTTTTTTTTTGTGAATTCAAAATTGGTGGACCTTTCACTGTAACCAAAGATGTTTGTAGCGAAGTATTTGGAATAGGAAATTACAAGGAGCTGACCATTTCGAAGGATTATGCCATCAGAATGAAAGTTTGTAAGAATACATTTTACTTAAACGGAAATGACAAGAAGGTAGCTGAAAATTTTCTCTAAGAAAATATGAAGAAGAGCTTGCTGGTAATTCTCTTAGTAGATTTTATGTGCTGAATATATATATGGTCGAAGTATATGCCACTAAGGAGCTGGTTAATGATACAAAAGAGGAATGGAAACTTGACGACGAGAATGAAGAAGAGAAGCATAGGAATGAATTTAAAAAGAAGACTGTTGGAAATATGTGAATCAAGAAATTCTTTTGTGAAAAATATGACAAGGTTGTGATTTATGACAAGCATCTAAACTTGCCATGCTATTTGATGACTACTGAGTGGGGTTGTACTATTGTTGTCAAACAGATTATTAGAAAGGCTAAAGCTAGAGACAACAATATTTGGCCTTCGCTGAAATTACATGAAGAAGCATGGGTAGTGTTGTTGCTGGATTTCCAAAGCCTCATCCTTGAGGACAAGGATGCTTTGAAGAAGGGGTATTTGTCAGTTGTCACGAACTAACAAGATAAAAATATTTCTAGAATCATGTTTTTATTATTGGGCATGTATCATAAACCAACAGAAAGCCCAACAACTATACAGCCCAAGAGTGTAGTTTCGGTGTTGGCTTTCAGTATTTATGAAATGAAAATGTTTTTCTTTTAAATTTCTTCTTTTGCACTTGATCGTTTTCCTAGTTAGTCTGTAACTTTAATTTCCTTAGAATTAGTTCCTAGTTGTTACAATCTATTTATGGTTCTACCTTAAAATTAATTTGGGGAAAGAATCATGCACTTGTAGTGATCTCTCTTAGACAGAAGTTGTAGACCTTCTTGGACCTTAAACACAGTGATGGTTTAGTAAAATCTTAGTAACCATGTCCAATTAAATCTCACAAAACCTAGTGGTTTATACAGAAAACAATTTCTTATATCATCAGTTAAGTAAAGACGACAATAGAATCAAGATGTGCTTATCTAAGAAGCATATCTCATACAGAATGTTGCTGAAAATAAATACACTCAGTTTAGGATATATAAGTACAAGTCAGAAGAAATTCCTTTGGAGAAATTAAGATACCAGTTAGAAAAGTGACATCATGAGATTCAGTTCTTTGAGTAGGTTCAAAGAAAAGATTACCACTACTCTGCTGAACTTCTTCAAATTTTTTGCAAAAGCAAACATGTACTCAAATTCCTGAAAATTATGGTTAATCCATAGAAAATGAACACAGTTGAAGTTTAAAGTGGCCCTCCTTCAACAATGTACCTGTAAGCTTACAGATAGAGTAGACTTTTTTAGAGCTCAGTGAAAGCTCCTCTGATCATTTTTTCAGCATGGTGTATTTTTGTTTTTTTAATGTGCACCTTCCTTGCATACCACATTATTTTGATAACTGCTTAACTAGATCATCCCAGAGTAAATACGAAATGTACAGAGGAGTATGCATTTAATTTTTTTCTTTACTTTGTGGATCAAAAAATTGACCAGAGTGCAGCTCTGGAATTTGGGTCCACCTTTTTCAATTTTTATTGATTTTGCAGCCTCATTAGATTCCGAAGAGCAAGAGGACTGCACATCATACTTATGAAACTGATGATCAGCTTCATTACCTTGCCTCAGTTCTTGATATGTTATTTACTAAGATTGACAAGGTGCGATGCTTTATTTAATCAAGTTATTTACCACTTGAAAATTAGTTGAGAAAAATTACGTTTTTGGAAACCCAACACGAGTTGTGTCTTTTTAAGTTGTGCTATTTGAAGCCATTTTTTTATACATAAAGAATCATCACCCCAAAAAAGAGAAAAAATATAATCCTAAATTAATTGAAGCCATATTAGAATGAAAACCAACTAAAAGCAACATACAAGGAATTGATGAAATTAAAAATAGGAAAAGACAAATGGGCCTACTCATTAAAAATGGTCAACTGTTAGGCCCTTGTGTGGTATCCATTTCTAAATTAAAGAAAAAAAGTGATATGAAAGGTATGGATAAAGAGATACAAGAAAGAAATGGATAGATAGGAGAGGATGTAGGACAAAATTTTGAATTGTAATTAAAATATAGTACATACATACATATAGATTAAACTTACATTTTCAGGAAAGAAATGTTTTTATTTTTTTGGGTGAAAACATTACACAAAGTTTTGTTTTTTAAGATCTAACATGAGTTGAGTTTTAAAATGATACTGATTTATTTAAGTTGTGCTAGTTGAAACTACTTTTCAAATCATAATATAAATGATCATCACCCAAAGGAAAAGGAAAATGATAACCTGCTAAAAAATTATTGAAGCCAGTTAGAATGAGAATTAAATAAAAGAAAGATACAAGGAATTGAGGAAACAAAAAGTAGGAAAAGTCAAACGGGCCTACTCATAAAAAATGATGTTGGGCTTAAAATGTTGGGCCCAGTGTGGGTACCTATTTCTAAACAAAAAAAGAGTGCAAGGGAAAGGATAGATAAAGAGATACAAGAAAGAAAAGGATAGATCGTAGAGAATTTTGGACATAATTTAGGAAAGTAAAAGCAAGTGAGAGTTGTGTTAAGGAATGGAAATGTCATTTTATGTTCAGTTTTTTTTTTAATTTTTTTTTATTGAAAATGTAAATTAAGCTTACACTTTCAG
Source organism: Heracleum sosnowskyi (assembly GCA_030848705.1). Classification (NCBI taxonomy): domain Eukaryota; kingdom Viridiplantae; phylum Streptophyta; class Magnoliopsida; order Apiales; family Apiaceae; genus Heracleum; species Heracleum sosnowskyi. The sequence goes on from CM061238.1 coordinate 14,556,490, forward strand.
GAAAAAATGTTTTTATTTTTTATTTTTTGGATAAAAACTTTACATGAAGTTGTGTTTTTGAAAACTAAACATGAGTTGCGTTTTAAAGTGATATCTGAAACTATTTTTTTTAATTATGCTATTTAGGGCATTTTTTTCAAATTATAACAAAAAAAGCAATCACCCAAATAAAAGAAGAGAAATGATAACCCACTAAATTAATTGAAATTTAATTAAAAGCAAGATACAGTACAAGGAATTGAGAAAATAAAAAAAATGGCCCTTGTGTTGGTACCCATTTCTTAAAAAAATATAAGTGTAATGAAAGGGATAGACAAAGAGATACAATAAAGAAAGAGATAGATCGGAGAGAATCTACGACAGAATTTAGGAATGTAATTAAATATAGTACATACTTACTTTGTTTGTTTGTTTCAATTTTGCTAGCAATTCTGTTACTAACAAAGCACCTACGGCTGGGATCCGTGAATTTTTGGATTATTTAAATTAGTTGAGGGTTATTTTTTTAATATCTCTTAATGAGCCTTTCTTAACATTGAAAATTGTTTGAAAATCTTTTTGTCATTTTTAATGGTTAATAAAACTTTTTAATATGATGCATATAAGCCTAATTATTTATTAAAAAAACAAAAGAAACGAGTTTGAGCGTTAAGATTGTTTTCCTTATTTTCAGGTTTCCTAGGTTCATGCGTGGCGCTGTAAAAATCACGAGTCAAAAGAAAAAAATCTAGCAAGTAACCAAAAAATTTGATATCAAATATTATTTATTTTAGTCATAAAATATATTTCAGCTGAAAAATGTAATCAAATAGTTATTAGTAATTACTAACTTAAAACTCGTGCGATACACTGTTGAAATTTAATTTAATTTTTTTTTTGTATTTTAATATTTTATATATCTTTATTTTTGTATTTGCTTTTTATGAATATGATTTTGAAATTTGAATAGTTATACTTATATGTGGTTGTTGAACTCAATTAAAGTAGGTGTTTGTTTTTTTTTGTATTTCATGAAGTTTAATAATATTTTTTATATGTGTTTAATAATTAGGTAGTTATTATTAATTACAATATTAATTTTATTTTTTATTAATTATTTTACGTGAATTGAAAGTTATTAAAGAAGTATAATTAAAATAAATTTTATGAGTTTAATTTAATAATATTATCGTCTTATATAAATGTTCTATGCGTTATTTTTAGAAGATGCGTTAGTTTAGTTAAAAAATATATAACAGATAATGTGTTGGAAAAGACAATTAGTTATTTATTAATTATATAAAGTTATATTCTCTTTTAATATAAATGTTACCCGTATTATATTTTGAAGATTAAGTTAGAAAATATAAAACAACTAATATGTTTTAGCTGAAATATGTAACTGATTATTTTATTAATAATTATGTATAATATATTATCATTCTGTATATATGTCATTTGTATTATTTTTAGAAGGTGAGTTGTTTTAATTAGAAAATATAAAATAAATAATTTGTTTTAGATGAAAAGAGTAATTGGTTATAAATATATAATAATATCACCCTTATATATACGTTGCATGTGTTATTTTTGGAAGATTAATTGTTTAGTTAAAAAAATATAAAACAGATGTGCTCAAGAAAGAAGATAGTCATTTATTAATAATTATATAAAATTATATTACCTTTTTATGTATATATTGATCGTCTTATTTTTAGATGATGAGTTGTTTAAGTAAGATTATATAAAACACCTCCGTGTTATTTTTAGAAGATGAGTTGTTTTAGTTAGAAAATATAAAATAGGTAATGTGCTGAAAAGACAATTACATAAAATTTATATTACTTTTTATATAAAGTTGCTTGTTTTATTTTTAGAAAATGAGTTGTCTTATTTAGAGAATATAAAACAGGTAATATGTTTTAGCTGTAAAAGGTAATTAGATAGTTCTTAGTAATTATAATATAAAATGTATTATATTTAATATTTTTTAATATTTTATCCAACGGCTCTCATCAATTTGATTAAAAAGATCCGACGGCTGAGAATTGAGTGACCAGACTACAAAAGTTTTGGACGACCAGACTACAAAACTTTCAATGTTTCGTCTTTAATATAATAGTATAGATAGGGTTTCCAAAACATAATCCCTACACTCAAACAAATTGTTATAAAACCTTAATAATATAAGCTACTACAATTTATACTACAAGAATTGTAAAAGAGAGAGGAAAGATGAAAGGATAGACTTGTTATATTTTCAATCTGATGCTTCTGGCCATTACATGAAATGCTATTTATAGGTAAAGTGTGTGCCTCACCAACCGCCTATACAAGGATTATATTATAAACAATTTACATGCTTAATTTATAAGTCTCCTTAGTTGTATGGGAATTCATGTCAACAAACCTCAGACTTACTTGACAATCATCTTAATTTATTTATAATACTCCCCCTTGATTGTCAATGTAAGTTACGTTAAGGATTGACTGCCTCGTTAAAACCTTGCAAGGAAAAATCCAGTGGAATAAAAATCTTGACAAAGGAAAAAGAGTACAGTCTCTCCCTGAATAAAACATCACACACGTTGATATCTTGAGGTAACAAATTCTTCAATCTTCGCATGCCAATATTATTTCGTAGCTTTTCAAACTGTGATGTGGGCAACATCTTTGTAAGTATATCCGCTAGATTATCACAAGAGCGTACCTGTTGAATCTCAATATCACCATTCTCTTGTAGTTCGTGAGTGTAGAAGAATTTCGGTAAAATGTGTTTTGTTCGGTCTCCTTTAATATATCCTTATTTCAACTGCTTAATACAAGCTGAATTATCTTCAAACATAACTGTAGGATTCTCTATGATACTTGATAATCCACAAGATTGTCGAATATGTTGGACGATGAACCGCAACCAAACACATTCTCTAATTGCTTCATGGATTGCTAGTAACTCTGCGTGATTTGATGAAGTTGCAGCCATATTCTGTTTTGTAGATTTCCAAGAGATAACAGTTGTGACGCCCTCCAAATCCGGGGTATAGATTTGGGGAGTCACTCGACCAACGAAACACAATATACCTGTATATAACACATGCATAATATAATAATGACATAAAACACCCTTTAACCAAGACCGCATCCAGATTATAGCATTGAACAAGCTTCTAAGTCATATTATTACAAACCAGTTTCAAAGTTATTCAGAGTTATTACACAACTTAAGTCAAAGCTAGACATCTAGTCTAACTATCAAAATAGACAACTACCCTGCCAATGACAACCACTCGTGGTGATCTCCTAGCTGCTGGAGAACTATCGTTCGCGCTGTGTCTGCTCATACTCTCGCTTCACTGGAATAGGGTTAGAAACAAAACAAGTATGAGCCACAAGTGCTCAACAAGCATAATATATATCAATCACAGTTCCATAATGAAAGGAAGAATCATAGTTATCTGAATCAACAATATACAAGCCAAACATATGCTTTTAACAATTTTAATTGAAGAAAGAAGGATTAGAATTGGACTTCTACATTTTTCAAATAAAAAGGTTGAGCTACTGATCAGTCACGCATCAACCCCGGATTAGCTTATAGCAAAGTCCTCCACTAGGATCCATGGCCATCTGGGCCTTAAGTTATTCCGACCATGAATATGGCCCGACCATTATTGGTCTCATTTTAAAAACATGTCAATTCTATCACAGAGTATAAGCAATAATGCATCACAAGATAAGTACACAATGCAAGATATAATAGTTTCAAAAGAGCTTCAACTGCTCAATATCAAATGAAGTTCGAGAAATAGATTCGGAATGGTTTCAATGGTAGATAAGTACACAATGACAAGGTATAATAGTTGCAAAAGAGCTTCAACTGCTCAATATCAAATGAAGTTCGAGAAATAGATTCGGAATGGTTTCAATGGTAGATAAGTACACAATGACAAGGTACAATAGTTGCAAAAGTGCTTCAACTGCTCAATATCAAATGAAATTCGAGAAATAGATTCGGAATGGTTTCAATGGTACAACGTACACATGACAAGGTACAATAGTTGCAAAAGAGCTTCAACTGCTCAATATCAAATGAAGTTCGAGAAATAGATTCAGAATGGTTTCAATGGTACAACGTACACATTTAAGAAGGTCAACAATGGTTATAGTCCAAACAAATGAATTGAAGTGAAGGTTTCTGATATTCAACACGATTGTGGATTTAATCAAAGAATTTAGGAATATTCAAGGTGTTAGATATAATTGCTGATGATTGTTTATCAGTGTTTAAGCAACAGGTACTCATCAGAGTTTACACTAGAAGCCAGTCAGAGTTTGTTAAAGTCTGACGGGGTGAAAGTTTGCTGAAGCTGTCGGTGCTAATATGAATATTCTAGAAGCAATATATCTTGAAGATGGAAAGAAGCAAGATATATTGAGATAGCTAAGGAAACGGAACAGAAGACAGAAGCAATCCTAATTTGATATAAATTGTATAGCTAATTTGTAGGAATATCAATTAGAGATTGATTCTATGTAGCTGTGTACTATATAAACACAGATAGGTTAACCCTAAAAGGGATGCGAATACTTGAAATATTATTCTTGTAACCTAGCAGCTCTCTGTGATATTTTACATCACTGAGAGAAGAGTTATTTAATATAATTCAGTTTATTGTTCATAAACAGTGTTCTTGATTGTTCTTCTCATACATATATTGATTATATATTGTGTATTCGGCCTAACAATTGGTATCAGAGCTTTGGATGTTTAATATATACAGTTTATCGATCCAAACACAAGTATAATCATGGTTGACAACTCTCAGGAAGGTTCTAATGCTGGTTCTAATGCTCAGAAGGTTCAACCAACTTCTGTTAGTCGATATGAGTCAATCAGGGTTCCAATTCTCAAACCAGTGGAATATCCAATATGGAAGGTTAAGATGATCATGATTCTAGAAGCCACAGATCCAGAATATCTTGATAGAATCAATGATGGTCCTCACATGCCAACAAAATTGGCTCCTGTTGTTGCTGGTCAAGAACAAAAGACTGTTCCAAAAGAGAAGAAAGACTTGACTCCTGAGGACATCTCATTGTAAAGCATAATGTAACATAAGATGTAAAAGAGATAACTACAACTCAACAAAGGACAAGACAGACAATAGTATTAATAGAAGCACAGGAATCCAGAATCAAAGAAGAAAAGGTAAACTCAAAAAATCAAAATACGTTATGTATTCTTGAAGTCCGTAAACAAGTCACGGAAAGAAGTTCATGAAAATGTTCAAGCCTCAGTGACAGCAATAGAAACAAGACTTTGAAGACGACAGAAGTATGTGAATGATTTAGGGTTCAGTACCACGGGATTCCAGTGATGAAGCAACCAGAACGACAAGGGACGTATCAGCAGCATTATAATTGAAGTCATAAAATAAGAATTGATCAAGTGTTATTCATCTGTGAACCAGACCAGTTGCACTAGGTGACGGCACTGAAAAGATCAAGTTATTTTATCGTCTCCGAAGAAATTGATACTGTCTATTACTCAAACACCCGGGAGCTCAGGAGTTATTACTAAAGGACAAATGACAAGTAAATCAATTCGATAGTTTTTCTTTTAAGAAAAATTATCGAATGGGAGTTTAAGGTGATTGAATTAAAAACAAATAAATCAATTTAGCATTCGATAGTTTTGTTTTAAAAACTATCGAATGGTAAAATGATTTGTTTCATTCGATGGTTTCTTAAACCATTCGATGGTTTTTTAATTGGGAGCAGGTGGAAAGTAATACTTGTTTTTCAAGTTGAAGAAGATCCAACGGCCAGGATTGGAATTTTTTAATGAGATCCGGTGAATGAGACCAAAATCAAACGTAGCGTGAAAATACGAAGCAAATTTTTTAACTTTCAAAATTTTTCATTTAATTGGAATTTCTTGAATTTTAAACAATTTGAAATTTTCAGAAACCATGAGTGCTCCAAAGACAACCGCTGGTATTAAAGTTCCCCCGTTTACTAGAGATGATTTCGGTTTATGGAAGATGAAGATGCTGTTATTTATCAAGGCATCTAATCCGTTGTATATTGGCATATTAGAAAACGGACCGTTTGTACCAATGAAACCAGTTAGTGAATCTACAGCTCCTGATGGTAGCAGGATTCCTTCAGGCACCCAACCTAAGGATATAAGTGAATTTACAGATTCTGACAAAGAACTGATTCGATTGGACACCGGTTTAATGTTGATATTGGCGGACTCCGCAGACAAGGAAATGAGCTATCAGTTGATGAACTGTACAAGCGGGAAACATATGTGGGATACCATTAACCTAATAATGGAAGGAACTGAAGACGTGCAGGAAAACAGATTGGACATTCTGACTTCTCAATACGAAGCGTTTAGGTCACTGCCAGGAGAAAGTATAACTCAGGTCTTTGAGAAATATACTAAGCTCCTCAATGAATTGGCAATGAAAGGAAAGACCTATCCACTGAGAGAATCGAACAGGAAGTTCATGATGACGCTGCCCCATCATGTAGAACACAAGTCATCATCCATTAGGGAAAGAATTGACTTCACAAAGATGTCATTAGAGATGATCTATGGCAAGTTGAAGACCTATGAGATGGAACAGGAACAAAGGGTGATAATCTACGGATCAGGGACAGTGGACAGCAAGCACAATGCACTTGTGAGATCAGCAGCACTTGTAGTGGATGAACCAATAACTTCTGAGATTCAGGTTCAAACCCCTAGAGCTGGAAAGGAGGTGATAATAGAAGCAGAAATGGATTCTGTGAATCTGGGTGTTGATGAAAGTGATTACTACACCCTAGAAGAGCTTGAGCAAATGGAAGACAAAACCATGGCGTACTTAGCTGCAAAGTTTAGTCATATTCGTTTCAAGAGAAACCCTAAGTACAAGTTCAAGGGCTCAACCAACAGATTCCAGAAGAGCAATTATACACCTAGTACAGGCTTTAAGGGAGGCTACAAGACTGGCATGATTGATAGGAGCAAATCAAGATGCTATAACTGCAATGAGTTAGGGCATTTCGCCACTGAATGCCGGAAGCCTCGTCAAGCAAGAGACATGAAAGATGTCTATGGAAAGAAGGATTCTTATGATGAGTTGAAGAAGGAGAATGCCAAGCTTAAACAACAATTGGAGGCATTCTCTGGAAAGCAGAAAGGGAAGGCTTACATAGCAGAGGGAAAGCACTGGGATGATACTGATTCGGATGAAGAGGAGGAATATGTAAATGTTGCTCTAATGGCTGACTCTTCAGAGGAATCACCACAATCATCTCAGGTACCTATCTTAACTACAATTGATATGTCTAATTCTGAGTACAAGAAAACTGTGCAAGATCTTAGTGTAGAATTGTTTAATGTACACACAAGCATGCTAGCATCAGAAATGGAAAATGCTAAACTAGTTCTTAAGATTAAAAAGCTAGAATCTAAAAATGAAGAACTAGAGCTTGTAGCTGTAACATTAGAAGATCTTAAGCAAAAGAATGCGTACTTAGAGAACAAGGTCAAGTGTAATGATGAGATAGAGACTATCCTCAGGAAGCAGATTTCAGATCTAGATTTGAAGCTGAATGCTTTTAAGAATTCCGCTCTAGTGGCTAAGGAAATCATTGATACTCAGGCCGTAGAGAATAAAACTGCTATAGGATTTGACTATAACAAGAAAGCTGGTAAGAAGATTGTGGAATTCCCTGTGACACCTTCAGTTGTCAAAAGGAGTACTCCACATGTTCTTAAGAATGTTGATTGTCCAGTTTTTGTTAAGCCGTTTCCACCTCTCTTGTATGAGGATGATCTTTTCATAGCTCAAGAATTGCTTGAGGAGGATTTAGTGAAGGAAAAAGAGGTAAAGACTAAGTTGCCTAGGAAATCAGTAAAGAATGTATTACCTAAACCTGATTTACCTAAAACTGAAGTAGGTTCCTTAGTTAGTAATGTTAAAAAGAACAGGAATGGGAGGAAAAAGATTGTTAATCAGGAATTGGTTCCATCTTCTCCCATTGCATCTAGGAAGTTATGTTCTATTTGTAATTCTGCTGGACACCTTACACATGCATGTAAAAAGGTTAAAGTAGAAACTGCTAATACTTCTGAAATGCATAACATGTCTGACATGCCTGATAATCATGAGCCCTGTGGAAAGAAAGAGTGTTTGCTATGTAAGTACAACATCATGCATGCTTATTTTAAGTTGATGTCCGATAGTAGCAATAGCACTAGTAATGTTAAATCCACAGATACTATGAATATCAAACAGGGTAAGACTAAATTTGTTAGATCAGAATTCAATGATCGTCAGAAGCTAGACTCAACTGATCAGGATTGCTGACGTCATCAGTATTGCTTGGTCATCAGTATTTGATCAAGCGTCAGTATCTTATTGATCATCAGGATTCCTACTCAGACTATGATCAGGTTTGATCATCAGGACTTGAAGCTGATCAGGATTCCTACTTCGAGTTATATTTGGAGTCTAGATAAACATGGAAGTTTGTTCCTGGTTTGTAGAATGTAGCTATCGATTAAAGATATGTTTCTATCTTTGTTATGATTAGGACTTATCTTGTTATTGATAGAGAAGCTGTGTGCACTATATAAACACAGTCTTGGTTTCGATTTATGAAACAATTATTTCGAGAGAGAACATAATCGGAGAGAAGCTCTTAAGAACAGAATTTCTTGAGAGAGTTTTTGTAAGCTAGCAGCTCTTAAGAACATCAGAATTTCTTAAGAGAGTTTGTAACAGTTTTATATCAGAGTTAATAAAGCTGTTATTGTTATTGTTATTGATCTTTCATATTTGTGTTACATAAAGTCGAGAATCTTATACAATTGTATTCAACCCCCCTTCTACAATTGTTATTTACTGGGCAACAAAATTGAATGTTACTCCTGTTAAATCATCTAAACCTTCAGGACCCAAACAATTTTGGGTACCAAAGTCCGCTTAATCAATCTGTGATTGCAGGGTAAGGTTAAAAGCTCAAAGGTTGTGTGGATTCTGGATAGTGGCTGTTCTAGACACATGACAGGTGAAGAGTCCCTGCTTACAGAGGTGGTTAAGAAGACCGGCCCGATTGTAACCTTTGGAGATGACAGCAAAGGATTCACTACGGGATATGGTAAATTGAAAGCTGGAAATGTCATCATTGAAAACATTTCTCTTGTTAAAGGATTAAAGCACAATCTTCTAAGTATCAGTCAGTTCTGTGATAAAGGCTACGATGTAGATTTCAGAAAGGACAAGTGCTTGATCACCAACAGGAAGGATAAGAAGCTTACTCTACTGGGAGTGAGAAAAGGAAATTTGTTTATAGCTGACTTAAGTTCTACCAGTGAAGGAGAAGTTACATGTTTCTATACAAAGGCATCTTCAGAACAAAGTTGGTTATGGCACAAGAAGCTCTCACATCTGAACTTCAAAACTATGAACTCTTTGGTAAAGAGAGAGTTAGTGAGAGGGTTGCCCCTGATGGAATTCAATCAGGAGGGACTATGTGAAGCATGTGAAAAGGGGAAGTCGAAGAAAGCATCACATGGAAGCAAAGGAATGACAAGCATTACTGAGCCATTACAGCTGATTCATATGGATTTATTTGGTCCAGTTAATGTTATGTCACTTTCAAGAAACAGATATGCATTGGTGATGGTGGATGACTACTCCAAGTACACGTGGGTGTTGTTCATACAAACAAAGGATGAAGCAACACAACTAATCATTGATCACATCAAGAAGATAGAAGTGGAAGCTAAGCTACCTGTGCGGACAATCAGATCAGACAATGGAACTGAATTCAAGAATGCAGTTCTAAATGATTTCTGCTCAGAGAAAGGAATATCAAGACAGTTTTCAGCACCAAGAACTCCTCAACAGAATGGAGTAGTGGAAAGGAAGAACAGGACCTTGGTTGAAGCAGCAAGGACCATGTTGAGTGAATCAAAACTTCCCACTTACTTTTGGGCTGAAGTAGTGAATACAGCTTGCTACACTCAGAATCGAACCCTGATCAACAAAGATCATGAAAAGACTCCGTATGAGTTAATGGCCAACAAGAAGCCAACACTGAAGTACTTTCATGTGTTTGGTGCAAAGTGCTTTGTACTTAAAGATGGAGAACATCTTGGCAAGTTTGATGCCAAAGCAGATGAAGGCATTTTTCTGGGCTATTCTCTGGAATCTAAGGCTTTCAGGGTATATGTGATTGAAGATAAGAAGGTGTTGGAAAGCTTTAATGTAACATTTGACGACACTAAAAGACCAGGCCTGCAAACTGGAGAGAACTCTGAATCCTTGGTATTTGAAAATCTATCAGGAGATCTCTCTGACAATGAAGAAGTACCTGAAGTTGTTACAGTCATTAATGATAATCATAATGATAATGATTCTGGACCAAGTGGTGACCAAAGTGGAAATCCTCAACATACAGGATCCACTAGTCAGTCTTCAGAATCAACAGATCAAACCGTCAACAACTCAGGGGGAGCAGGAGAAGGATCAACTAGTCACACTCCACAACATCTAGAACAAGGAGAATCATCAAGATCGCATCTGCCAAGACAAAGGGTATGGAATAGAGATCATCCCTTTCACTTGATCATTGGTGATCCGGACACAGGAGTGAGAACTAGGAGAACATCACAAAATGAATGTCATTATTCTGGGTTTCTTTCAGAAACAGAACCTAAGAAAGTTGAAGATGCTCTAGATGATCCAGATTGGGTGATTGCTATGCAAGAAGAACTCAATCAGTTTGAAAGGCAGAAAGTTTGGAAGCTGGTACCCAGGCCTAAGGGAAAATCTGTTATTGGAACACGATGGGTATTCAGAAATAAGTTGGACGAAGATGGCATTGTAACGAGAAACAAAGCCAGACTGGTTGCTAAAGGTTACTCTCAAGAAGAGGGTATAGATTATGATGAAACCTATGCACCAGTAGCAAGACTTGAGGCCATCAGAATGTTTCTGGCATTTGCTGCACATTCCAATTACAAGGTATATCAAATGGATGTGAAGAGTGCTTTTCTGAACGGGGAGTTAGAAGAAGAAGTGTATGTGGAACAACCTCCAGGTTTTGAGGATTCAAAACTGGCAGACTTTGTGTACTTTCTATTCAAAGCTCTCTATGGACTCAAACAAGCTCCAAGGACATGGTATGACACTCTCTCTGAATTCTTACTTGAAAATGATTTTACAAGAGGTGTTGTAGACAAAACTCTCTTTGTCAAAAAGCATAAAAATGATTTGATATTGGTGCAAGTATATGTTGATGACATAATATTTGGTTCTACTAATGATGATCTATGCAAGAGATTTGCTAAGTTAATGCAGAGTCGTTATGAAATGAGCATGATGGGTGAATTGTCATTCTTTCTTGGATTGCAAGTATACCAAAAACAAGCTGGTATATTCATTTGTCAGTCCAAGTACATCAAGGATCTTCTTAAGAAGTATCAAATGGAAGACTCATCTACAACAAAGACTCCTATGCCAACTGCCACTAAGCTTGATAAGGATGAAACTGGTAAGAAGGTTGACATCACATGCTACAGAGGTATGATAGGCTCATTACTTTATCTCACTGCAAGTAGACCAGATATAATGTTTGCAACATGCTTGTGTGCTAGATTTCAGTCTGATCCTAAAGAATCTCATCTAATAGCTGTTAAGCGAATATTTAGATATCTTAAGGGGACCCCAAATCTTGGAATTTGGTACCCTAAAGATACAGGATTTGATCTTATTGGATACACAGACTCTGATTTTGCAGGTTGTAAGATTGATCGGAAGAGTACTTCAGGAAGCTGTCAGTTTCTTGGAAGAAGGTTAGTTTCCTGGCATAGCAAGAAGCAGCATTCAGTGTCCACATCAACAGCTGAGGCTGAATACATTGCTGCTGGTAGCTGCTGTGCTCAGATCTTGTGGATGAGAAACCAACTCCGTGACTATGGACTTTTGTTGACAAAGATTCCAATCTTTTGTGACAACACAAGTGCCATAGCAATCTCTAACAATCCAGTGCAACACTCGAGGACGAAGCACATCGACATCAGGTATCATTTTATCCGAGAGCATGTCATGAATGGAACTGTGGAGTTACACTTTGTACCCACAGAGGATCAAATTGCAGACATCTTTACTAAACCGCTTGATGAATCCACTTTCAATAAGCTGGTTGGTGAACTTGGGATGTTAAATCTTTCTAATTGATTTTGATTAGAAGTCAGTAACTGCAGAGAGTCCTGGTGAATACATGAGTTTAAGAATTGCTATATCCTTAGGACTCATGAGTTTATTTTCTGGAGCAATTCTCGTAGTTAGGATTACTGTACTAATTTCATGTCACGATTATGGATGATATATCTTCTGGCATTTAATTAGTTATTAATTCTAAAAATTATTTAAGTGCTAATATTTGTTCTAAATATTCAAGCATTTATTTAATTGGAATTAATTTACTTTGTTTTTAACATTGTAGATTAATGCAGCATAATTGATTAGATTTTAATTGGTTAATATCACTCAATGATATTTAATTGATTTTATTCTAAGAAAATTGTGAATTTTCTGTTAAGAATTGATTGTGGTAAATTTGAAATAATTTATTAGAATTAAAACTTGACAGGAAATAAAACAGTCTGATTTTTTAAAACATGAACATGTTTTAAAATAAAGACAGAAGCAAAAATATCGAATTTAGGAAATTCGATGGTTTTTCAAGTACATAGATAAATCTATCGAAGTTAATTTTCGATAGTTTTTGAAAAGGAAAAGAAAAACTATCGAAAGCATTTCTCGATAGTTTTTGAGATTTAATTTAAAATATATCGAAGGAATTTACCTAATTTAATATTTAAATTCTCGATGTATTTTAAAATTCAGTAGAAAAATGTATCGAAGTGAATTTATTAATTCAATAATCAAATTCTCGATAGTTTTTTTTCTTACAAAACCCCTCGATAGTTTTTGGTTTTTCAAAAGCAAAACGTTCGATGGTTTTTCAAAAAGGTTGGTTTAAATTCTGATTTTTAAATAATTCGATAGTTTTTCAAAATCTATCGAAGAAAATTGACCTTTTTACCCCTACAAGAAAACCATCGATAGTTCTTTTTAAAAACTATCGAACCTGAAAAGACTATTTTGCCCCTGTCAGTTTCAAAAGTATTTAACCGTGCCTTAGCTCTTTTCTTTTCATTTTCACAGATCTGAGAGAAGTGCTTTTGTCGATTTCAATACTTACAAAGATATACACACAGTACACGAATTTCATTCGATAGTTTCTTCAAGTTTAATCAAGAAAACCTTAAAATATTTACTGTTTGTCACTGTTGATTGATTTCTAACCGTGAAAAGTTAATGTTTTTTGAGTTTTTGTCACTTTCTGGATAAGAAACCATCGAAGTAGACTTTTGAATTGAATATTGGTTAGAATTCAAGGGTTCTACAGTTCATAGGTGTTCGATTTTTCTGTGTTAGTGTTAAAAGGGGTTATTTTAGTTTTAAGGGATTTTGTGATAAGTTTGATTAATTATTAATAATTAATTAAATTTAAGTGGTAAATTTTTAGTTTTGGTGTAAAATTTATTTTCTGGAAATTTGAAACATAATGGCTGGAGAATTTATCGTAACCAAAACTAATCATGTCTCGTTTCAAAATCTGCAAGCCATTACGAATCCTCAAATTCGTGCATGGGCAGAGTTTTTGAACACACGTTCATTAGTGGCATACGCTGTGAGTACTCCCGTGGTCCTTTGTATTGATCAATTGACTGCGTTGTACACAACCGCCACGGATACAAGTGAGAATAACGTAAGGTCTTTCAGTTTTGTTGTGCAAGGGGGCAGAACAATAAGGGTAACGGAACATGATTTTAATCAAATCTTACATTTTCCTACAGAAAACCTTGTTCCGGATCCCACAACTGAGGAAATACATGCTTTCTTCACTCTTATCAGAAGTCAACAACCTAACTTCTTGGTGGGAGAGTTCCTAAAGCATTACCTGCCAAAGCATGGAATTTTTTCTTTCATACCCTGATACATGTTTTTACTGCCAAGCTAACAAATCTGCATGGCATTCCCTTATTCCTTCAAAAGATAGGGTTTGCCATTGCGAACAATATGCATATTAACATAGGACGGATAGTGATTGATCAAGTAATTCTGTGCATGGGACCACTGGATGAAAGAACAGGCATAAATGAAGATGTGCTATGTTTCTATCCTAGGTTCCTACAGCTAATTCTCAATGATATCTTAACAGATGATGAACGAGAGATCTTTGAAGGTGAAGCCAACCAGGAGTGCATGAGAATGAAGAGCAATGCCATAACCGCTCTCATTAGGAAGAACAACTATCTTCCAGGGGTACCCACTGTTCTCACTGAATATCTAAGAACGGTGCCCATACCACTTCTACCCCCAGGGGAACAGGTAAATCAAGGTAATATTCCACAACCTGAACCTGTAATGGCACCTGTACCAATGGATGTTGATCCAGAGCCCTCAGTGGCCATTCCTGACCAGGAGGTTGCAAACCCACAACCTCTAACCACGGTCGAAGAGCCTTTGGAAGAGCCAAATGAAAACATAAACGAACCTCCTTCCCCTACTATACCCATTAAAGAACCATCCATGAGTGTAGAGGGAGATAGTGCCAAAGCAGCACCACATAAGGAGATACACCCTTCAACAGCAGCTCTGCCTTCCTCTAAAAGGAGAAGAACAGAAACTGAGGCAACTGCTGATACTTCATTTCTCTCATTCAAAGAGCCCTTTACTGATTTTTCTGATGCTGATTGGGCTACGCTAACGAAAGCAATATCTGAACCAATAGCTCAATCAAGTAAGGAAGAATTGACGGAAGCAACTGGTGTTCCGACCATATTACGGTCAGGTTCACTGGTTGAAGGTTCTCAGAACCAAGGGTCTTCACAGACGTCGAGAGAAGGCTTTGACCTAAATGCACAATCTAAAAGGTCATTGTCTACCTCCCCAGATGGAACATATCTGGATCCTGCGGGTAAAGGGTCTGACGTAGGTGCAGATCGGCAACTCGTTGACAGTGAATCAATTACTATTGAGGAGTCAACTGAGGTGAAGTCTTTACAGACTCATGGGGAAGATTCGGGATCTCTGCTGTTAAAAGAGCCTGTTTCTAACCCCCTAGAGATTCAAACTCTAGATCCTTCAAAGGATATGTCATCTAAGGATGATCAGCAACTTGGTTCAACCAAGGACGGGGACTTGCGAAGCCCCATTGCACCACCGGTGACCTCCTTAAGGATGGCTACGGTGATCTCTTCTGCAGGTACAATCAGCACAAAGGATTTGAGTGAAACAAAAACACTTACACCTGGCCTGAGTGGGAAAGGAAAAATGATTCAAACACCGACAGAAACGTTGAGTGTACACCCAGAGCCAAATGTGAGGAGTGACACCCTAACCCTACCTAATATTAATGATCTGCTGTTACCAACAGAAAGAGAGCTACAAGTTCAATCTTCCCTCAAGGAGATGACAGTTCGAGACAAAGAAGGACATCCACTATTCAAGGTTCCACTGCGACCTTCCTTTGACCAAGAGATCTCCTCCAGTCAAGACAATGTTTCTTTAAAGTCTATTCAAGAGAAATTTGACTTGGCTGCAGCTGATTCCAGAAGAACATTCAGGGTCATTGGCAGTGCATCTGGCACTATAACAGGTACGAAGCAGGCAGTGGACTCCTTAAAGAAGGAAGCTATAGAAGAACTGGTCGAGCTGATGATGGACGTCAGGGAACTTAAAGATGGATTCATGAATGAAGTAACTGCACTGTCTCAAGGACATGAAGCTTTGAAAGAAGACGTTCTGGTTATCCGGGATGGTCAAGCACGGGTAAAAGATGCAATGAATTCTCTTTCAAGAGTGGAGTCTAAGCTAAACAAGAGGCTGGATCATATGGAAAAGACTACCAACTCAAGATTGGAGAACATTGACCTGTCGCTAGCTTCAATAAATGAATTTAATAAGCAGCTTATGGATTTCTTGGAGAATCAAGGTGACGGAGTACAGTCTATATGGAGTATGCTGAAGAACCAACAATCTGGACAACCCGGTCCTTCCTATCAGGAACCTGATCCTTCTAATGTCTTTTATGCTGAGGATGCTTTTATCGAGGATTCCTCAACTAAGGGGGAGAAAGTTGGAGAAGGGGAGACGGATAAATGGGGAGTTTGGGAGACTGTTGAGGCTATTCCAATCAGACAGTACTGGATTGAGGAGCTTGTAGAGGAAGACAAGGAAAGTGAAGAGGAATTTGAGGTCATGCATGAGCAACCTATTCAAGAGGAGCATGAGCCATATTATCCAGAGCCAATAGAACATCCTATCTTGGATGATGATATGGAGGAAGCAAATTCTCTATCACCTGAAGAAGAAGCTGCCTTGGAAGCAATACGAGCTCAGAGAGCTGCAATAGATGCCAAGCAAGCTGAGAAGGAAAAACAGCAAGCAATTCTGAGAAGTGAAAAGCTAAAGAGAATGAAGGTGTATAATGAAGTGAGGAAGAAGAAGATGATAGATCTGGCAAAGAAAGATGGTACTGAATGGGAAATGGCTTATAAAACCTTTTGTGGAGTTGAAGACGGATTACAAGTCAACGACAATGCGGAGGTGGAAGTCATTATTCAGGACATCAGAAGTGCTAATCTTGAAGATCAGACTTACTTTAAAGCACTGAGAAGCTCTATAATCTGTCTGAATGCTGGGGTTAAAGCAAATGGTGCCTGGAGCTTATTAATCAGTTTTCTGGAGAAAGGTACATTTGTGATTTCTACTAAGTTTTTAGAACAGAGGACATATACAGAATTGCAGGCTATACTCATCAAGATCCAAAGAACCACAAGGCTAAATGAACTGCTCCGTGAGCATGTTAAGGAGATCGTGATGAAAGTCAGTCCAGAGATTACTGAAGATCCTCCAATGGTTAGATTCATGACGAATGACTTGTTCAGAATCTGCTATTTGGCTGAGGACAAACTGAGGGACTATCCAAGCAACTATCTAATCTCAGTTGAGAAGTATCTTAGATCCACTGGATTCTCATCAACGGAGAAGGACAAAGCAACAGACACTCTTAGAAGATTTCTAATGGAGAATGTTCCTTACTATAGGAAAAGAGTGGAAAGAGGATTAGAAGTGCATACCAGACTGCCAAACATGCCAAAGCTGAACAAGAAAGATGTTAACATTGCATGGTTATGGGCTGGAGTGGGTCAAGAGGTTGAATATATTGGAAGACACATCCAAGGAGCAATCCTTAAACCTGGAGAACCACTGCACTATCTATCAGTGATTGATTATCAAGCTGCTAACTCCGATCCAATGATTGAAGAAGGTGAGATTGAAATGGACTGAATGTTGAAGCAAAGAACAAGAGAACTATCAGCTCAGACTAGAGGAGCAACTTCATTGTATAAAGTTTAATTGTTTTTTGATTTATGAAATCTGGAAATGTATATATATCTGATCCAGAATGCATTGATATTATTACTCTGTCTTACTTTAAGTAGTTTAATGTTTCCTTAGTTAGTTGAGTTATCCTCGAAGTATTTGCTTGTCGAACTCTATCCAATCAAATAGGGGGAGATTGTAAAGCATAATGTAACATAAGATGTAAAAGAGATAACTACAACTCAACAAAGGACAAGACAGACAATAGTATTAATAGAAGCACAGGAATCCAGAATCAAAGAAGAAAAGGTAAACTCAAAAAATCAAAATACGTTATGTATTCTTGAAGTCCGTAAACAGGTCACGGAAAGAAGTTCATGAAAATGTTCAAGCCTCAGTGACAGCAATAGAAACAAGACTTTGAAGACGACAGAAGTATGTGAATGATTTAGGGTTCAGTACCACGGGATTCCAGTGATGAAGCAACCAGAACGACAAGGGACGTATCAGCAGCATTATAATTGAAGTCATAAAATAAGAATTGATCAAGTGCTATTCATCTGTGAACCAGACCAGTTGCACTAGGTGACGGCACTGAAAAGATCAAGTTATTTTATCGTCTCCGAAGAAATTGATACTGTCTATTACTCAAACACCCGGGAGCTCAGGAGTTATTACTAAAGGACAAATGACAAGTAAATCAATTCGATAGTTTTTCTTTTAAGAAAAATTATCGAATGAGAGTTTAAGGTGATTGAATTAAAAACAAATAAATCAATTTAGCATTCGATAGTTTTGTTTTAAAAACTATCGAATGGTAAAATGATTTGTTTCATTCGATGATTTCTTAAACCATTCGATGGTTTTTTAATTGGGAGCAGGTGGAAAGTAATACTTGTTTTTCAAGTTGAAGAAGATCCAACGGCCAGGATTGTTTCTACAAGTTTGGTTCGATGGTTTTTCAAATCAAAGTCTGCAGTTAATACAGAGTGAAGAAGGTGTCTTCTTCAGTTAAGGATTTTAATACAGAGACATTACTGAGAGAGAGAAGAGCCGGAGAAAATTATCAGAGAAATTAATAGTGCTCAGAACTTGATCATTGTTTTGTATTTGTGTAACCTTAAACTCATTGACGCTAATCTACGGATTAGAAATTGTAGCACTCCTCGAGGTTTATATTTATAAAAAGATATATTCCCCGAAACTTGATTTGGTTTGGTGTGTTTGATTTCGTTATAGAACTGAAAGATTAATCCGCGAACGAAATTGAATTATTTGTGAGTATCGTATTCAACCCCCCCTTCTACGATACTTTGGACCTAACACTCATCAATTGCAAAGGATGCAAAAGTTAGACATCTTCTCCATAGTGCTTTAGATAATGTCATGTCTAACAGAGTTATTGGCTGCAAAACTGCCAAAGAAATTTGGGATGCTTTGGAAGTCAGGTGTCAAGGAACAAGTGCTATAAAGAAGAATAGGAAGACCATTCTAACACAGGAGTATGAACACTTTGACTCGAGATCTGATGAAACTTTGACAGATACATATGACAGGTTCTGTAAATTGTTGAATGATTTGTCCCTGGTTGATAAAGAATATGAACTTGAAGAGTCAAATCTCAAGTTTCTTTTATCCCTACCTGAAAGATGGGATTTAAAGGCGACAACAATCAGAGACAATTATGATCTTGCAGAAACAGATCTTGATGAAATCTATGGGTTACTTAAAACTCATGAACTTGAAATAGAACAAAGAAACAAGAGATCTGGAAAGAAGACAAAATCTGTTGCTCTCAAGGTTGAAGAAAAACTCATGAAGAAAGAAACATCAAAGAAGAAAGCTAAGGGAAAAGCTTTGGTCATAAACTCTGAGAATGAGTCATCAAACTCTGATGATGACTCAAATACTGATGCTTCTTCTGAATCAGAGGATGATGAAGAAAAGATGATGCAAATGGCTGCTTTGATGGTGAAGACTTTCAAGAAGATGGGTTTCACAAACTTCAAGAAAGGAAAAAGATTCTCTAGGAGAGATTCAAACTCTGAAAGGAAGAATTTCAGAAAGTCTGAAAGAAGGGATGTCAAATCTGGGAAGAAAGACAAGTCTGAGATCCAGTGCTACAAGTGTAAAGAGATGGGTCACTATGCTCCAGAGTGCAAGAAAGGAAAATCTGAAAAAGCACTCATCACTAAAGGAAAAGACTGGGCAGACACTTCAGATTCAGATGAGGATGTAAACTATGCTCTCATGGCAACTGTCAAAGATGAATCTGACTCATCTGAAAATAAGGGCATAAGGGAAAGTACCCTAGTCTTGGACAGTGGATGTTCAGGACACATGACTGGAAATAAAGCCCTGCTATCAGATTATGAGGAGAAGGCTGGCCCAAAAGTTTCCTATGGAGATGGCAACATAGGACGTACTATGGGATATGGCAATATCAATCTTGGAAGTGTCATCATCACAAATGTAGCTCTTGTCCCAGGACTTAAGCATGACTTGCTCTCTGTGAGTCAAATCTGTGACAGAGGTTATAATGTAGATTTTCAACCTGAATACTGTGAGGTTATCAGCAAATCTACAGGGAAAGTTGTTCTAGTTGGACACAGACGTAACAACATCTATGAAGCAAGTTTGGTAACAAACTCTGAAGGAAAAGCTGTGTGTTTGTCTGCAAAAATGTCAAATGAAGAGAGTTGGAAATGGCATAAGAAGCTCTCTCACCTAAACTTGAACAACATCAATGAGCTGATAAGAAAAGATCTTGTAAGGGGACTTCCAAAGTCAATACTCAGCTTAGATGGTCTGTGTGATTCTTGTCAAAAGGCCAAGCAAAGGAAGTCATCTTTCAAGAGTAAGTCTGAATCTTCAGCTGTGGATCCCTATCATCTTCTACATGTTGATCTATTTGGTCCAGTAAATGTAATGTCAATAGGCAGAAAGAAGTATGCTCTAGTTATTGTTGATGAGTACACTAGATACACCTGGGTGTACTTTTTAGCAAAGAAGGATGAAACTGCCTTAATTCTAATGGATCATGTGAAGTTACTGGACAAAGGATCACAGTTCAAAGTGAAAATCATAAGAAGTGATAATGGTACTGAATTCAGAAATGCTGAAATGGAAGAATTTTGTAAAGAAAGAGGAGTGAAGCAAGAATTTTCTGCACCAGGGACTCCACAGCAAAATGGTGTAGTTGAAAGAAAGAACAGAACCTTAATCGAAGCTGCCAGAACAATGCTTGATGAAGCAAAATTGCCAACTTATTTCTGGGCAGAAGCTGTTCAAACAGCTTGTTTTACTCAAAATGGTACACTGATCAACAGGCATGGGAAAACACCATATGAGATGGTGAAAAATAAGAAGCCAAATTTGAAGTATTTTCATATTTTTGGATGCAAGTGCTTTGTGTTGAAAACTCATCCTGAACAGTTGACAAAGTTTGACTTAAAAGCTGATGAAGGAATTTTTGTTGGATACCCACTATCAACTAAAGCATTCAGAGTCTACAATCTGAGAACTAAAGTGATCATGGAATCTATACATGTGTCATTTGATGACAAGAAAATATCCGGAATAGAAGATGTAGAATATCATGATCAACTTCGCTTTGAAAATGAAGATCTAAACTCTGATGACGTAAACTCTGATGAAGCAAATCTAACAAACTCTGACGAAGCATACTCTGAACCTCTACTGGTAAACACTGAGGGAGTTTCTCTGACAAAACAATATAGAGAACCAGTTGAGGGGGAGCATGAAGATACTTCAGAAACATCTCAACGTGATGACTCAAATTCTGAAAATGAGTCAACTGAAGAATCTAACACACACTCTGGATCAAACTCTGAGAATGCAAACTCTGAGCAGTCAAATTCAGGGGGAGCCTCAGAGAATGCAGATGGTCAAGAAGAAAATCAGGAAAACATGGATCAAGGGGGAGGATCTAATAATGATGAAAGAAGCCACTTACCATCAGCAAGGAGGTGGACACAAGCTCATACTCCTGATTTAATTATTGGAGATCCAGATGCAAGTGTGAGAACAAGAAGTGCTACAAATAATGAATGTCTGTTTCATGCATTCTTGTCTCCAACTGAACCAAAGAAAGTGGAAGAAGCTCTTCAAGATGCTAACTGGATAACAGCAATGCAAGAGGAGTTAAATGAATTTGAAAGAAATGAAGTCTGGACACTTGTACCAAGACCAAAGAACAGATCTATTGTTGGTACAAAGTGGGTTTTCAGAAACAAAACAGACAGTGATGGAGTGATTACAAGGAATAAGGCTAGACTTGTGGCTAAAGGCTATTCACAGCAGGAAGGAATTGACTATGATGAAACCTTTGCTCCAGTTGCAAGATTGGAGGCAATAAGGATTTTTCTGGCCTATGCTGCTCACAAGAAGTTTAAAGTCTTTCAGATGGATGTGAAAAGTGCTTTTCTCAATGGGAAACTTGAAGAAGAAGTGTTTGTTGAACAACCACCAGGGTTTGTAGATCCCAAACATCCAGATTATGTCTACAGGCTTGACAAGGCATTATATGGACTAAAGCAGGCACCTAGAGCATGGTATGAAACTCTAGCTCAATTTCTTTTAGAAAGTGGGTTCACTAGAGGTACAATTGACAAAACCTTGTTCTATTTTAATTCTGGTGATGATTTGCTGTTAGTTCAAATCTATGTGGATGACATCATTTTTGGGTCTACTAATGACAAACTCTGTAAGAAATTTGCCAAGCTTATGCAGTCAAGATACCAAATGAGCATGATGGGAGAGCTTAGTTATTTTCTAGGCTTGCAAGTAAAGCAAACAGATGATGGGATTTTTATCAATCAAGCAAAATATACCAGAAATCTTCTCAAGAAATTTGGTATGCTTGATAGTTCATCTGCCACAACTCCCATGGCTACTGCAACAAAGTTAGACAAAGATACAGGCGCTTCAGTAGATATGACAAACTACAGAGGCATGATAGGGTCTCTTCTTTATCTTACTGCAAGTAGACCAGACATCATGTATGCAACATGTCTTTGTGCAAGATTTCAAGCAGATCCCAAAGAGCCTCATCTAACAGCTGTGAAGAGAATTTTCAAATATCTCAAAGGAACCATAACTCTTGGTTTGTGGTACCCTAGAGAATCAGAGTTTAAATTAATTGGTTACTCTGATGCAGATTTTGCAGGTTGTAAGATAGACAGAAAAAGCACAAGTGGAAGCTGTCAATTTCTAGGTGACAAATTAGTTTCTTGGTACAGCAAGAAACAGAAATCAATTTCCACATCCACAGCAGAAGCAGAGTATATTACTGCTGGTAGCTGTTGTGCACAGATTTTGTGGATGAAGAATCAGTTGCTGGATTATGGATTAAGGTACTCTAAAATACCTATTTTCTATGATAATCAAAGTGCTATTGCTATGACAGGTAATCCAGTACAGCACTCCATGACCAAGCACATCAGTATAAGGTATCATTTTATCAGGGAACATGTGGAAGAAGGAAATATTGAGCTTCATTTTGTGTCTACAGACCAACAGCTTGCAGATATCTTCACCAAACCTTTGAGTGAAGCTACCTTTACAAGGCTGGTAAATGAACTTGGAATGGTCTCTGGTTTTGACTAGAGATACTGGTTAGACTCAAAATCTATACTTCTATGATTTGGTGCTAATGTTTCTTTGCATATGTTAACTATCATTAATACCAGTTTGTCAAACTCTGTTCGTCATACTCTATTACACATACTCTGTCAGTCATTCTCTGATGTTAAACTCTGATTGTGATTTTGTCTGAAACACATTGACCGATGAAGAAAATTGTATGAAGCATGATTCTCAGTAAGTAATCATGAATCCTTCTGAGTGATATAAATTCTGATTTCAAAATATGCAGAAATTTTACACAGCATGATACTGTCTCTATATTTATAGCATCTCTTAGTTTATAGATCCTATACACTGAGTCTGTATTAGCTGTTTGCACTTTCTCTCATATATTAATTGTATTAACTGATGAAA
Source organism: Heracleum sosnowskyi (assembly GCA_030848705.1). Taxonomy (NCBI): domain Eukaryota; kingdom Viridiplantae; phylum Streptophyta; class Magnoliopsida; order Apiales; family Apiaceae; genus Heracleum; species Heracleum sosnowskyi. The sequence continues at coordinate 14,579,961 of CM061238.1, forward strand.
AGTCTAAACTCTGATAATTAGTTGCTAATATTTCACCCTCAAATCAAAAGATGCCAAAATGTGCACAAATTCCTTTGATATCATGTTGTGCCTAGGAAGATCAAATTTTTTGATTTTTGGTGACTAGTGCCAACCACTGATTACTGGAAAAATAATAAAAAAAATAAAAAATAAAAAAATAAATATATATATATATAGAAGGGGGTGAAAATAATAAATTTATAGGTACAGAGTTTAGATAATATCAGATTTTGATTTAAAAATGAGAGTTTGGGTAACCAGTTTTTACTGATTTATTTTGTGGATTTTATGCACTTTGAGATGATCTAAATATTTATATTCAGTAAACTCTGCTAAGTCACACACAAATATTCACACCTGTATACTTTGTGAAAAGAGTTTATGAATAAAGAAGGAGGATTGGTAAACACTGATGAACTGTGTACTCTACGCCGAGGTAATTTAATTTTAATCTCTGATGATTAAAATAAATTTTGTTTGTTTCAGACATATTATGATTTTGAGAAAAGACATTTGTTTTTGAAAATTCAAAAGAGAATGATTGGACAGTTGTTCAAGAGTGTATTAAACAGAGGAGAGAGGTTGAGTGTCTAGGAAAGTGTAAAAGGCGGTAATTATTGCGATTTTTACTGCGCATGCGCATTGGAAACTGCCAATTACTGCTGTCAGTCATTGCATGTGTGCAACGTGTCCCACTCACACGTTTCACGGAGTAAGACAGTTGTGTGTATTGATTAGAAACTGTTCAGTTTTTAATACTTTTATTTTTTTTTGTATTAATATACAATACACATATTCGTTTAAACTTTTCACAACTTACTCCAATCCACACACATACACATTTTCACAAACACTTTCACTGCAAACACTCTCGTATTTTCTCTAAGTCATTTTCTGATTATTTCTCAATCGTACTAATGGCTTCTACTGCTTTTGTTTCTTCTGGACTTGAGTTTGTGCCTAACAATTATTCTGCTCCTTTGAGTAATGAGAACGCACCGGAGGCGTTTCATTTGATGCAAAACTTTCTTGCTCAATCTTCACTTGGGCGTGCTCTTGTTGAAACAGTGAAGCTTTCTGCAATTCAAATCAAAAGCTTCTGGGAGACTGGTATTTATGATGATGGTGGAGATGCTGGTACTCCATCTATTGTTTTTGAGTTTGAAGAAGCAGAGTATGTTATTACTCCTGGTACAGTTCGTGCAGCTATGGGATTTCCTGAACATAATGCTTACACTATTGATGTTGGTGAGGCTGAATTGATGAGGATGATGAGGGAAATCGGCTATGGTGGATCTTTGGCAAAGATTGGTCAACTGAAGCGACCGTTCTTGAGGAAAGAGTGGAGCTTTTTCTTCGACTGCATAACTAGAACGTTCGGCAAGAAGTGCACAAACTGGGATGCCATACCTACTGAAAGTGTACAAATTGGGTATTCTCTGATCTATGGTACTCATTTTGATTATGGTAGACTAGTTCTTAACAATTTGGGTGAAAAGATGACTGAAAATAGGAGAGTAGTTTACTTTTCTAGATTTTGTCAGCTTTTATTTACTGCTTGTGTTGGTGGGGTAGAAATTTCTGATGTAGATGTGATTCCATGTTTTAAATTGCACAAACGTATATTCTCTGATCTTATAAACAAGGATGTGAAGAAGGGAAATGTAGGTGATCTGTTATTTCCTGCATTAGTGCAACAGTTTATGAATGATTCTATCCAAGTAGAACAACAACCAAAACCAGTAAATACTGAAGCATCTCCAACCCAACCAATTCGTACTGGAGGTAGAATTAAACACAGGGCTTCTAAACCTGCAAGGATTGTTAAGCCAGCTACTGAAGTTGGAGTTTCAAAATCTTCTGTGCCAAACTCTGTTGGTACATCTAAGAAGAGCAGGGGAAAGAGACCAAGGTCTAATGATGAAGAAGACTCTGAAACCTTACAACATAGAAGAAAGAGGCTAGTAGCTAACTATCTCTTTGATGAGTTACATAATGAAGCTGTTCCTGAAGCTGAACAGAATGAAACTCCTGATGTTGTTATTGAGGAGGTTGCTGTAAATGACGAAACTACTTTTCTTACAAAGGACAGAGTAAATGCTGAAGTCAATATTGAAGACAATGAAGCTGATATTGTCAGAGCAGATGCTGCAAGTGCAGATAACTTTGTTGATAATTTGGATATGGAATTTGAAGCACATCCTTCTATCAGTGTTTGTGACACTGAGGATGTGGCAGCTGATCAACCCACCCTAGTTATAGATGAGTCACTTGCAACTCATACAGAGATTCTCTCTGTCACTAATCAAGTTCCTGAAATGGGTGAAGAGGTTGATCAGGTTGTTGAAGCTGCTGTAGAGCTGATAAATGAAGCTACAGCAGAGGATATGGTTGAGACTGTTGTTGAGACTATTCCTGAAGAAGCAGAGGTTCTTGCAAATGTAAACTCTGAGAATGTTGAAGCTGTTGCAGAGCAAGTTCTTGAAGAAGCTGCACAGTTAAATACTGAAGCTACTGCAGAGAATGTTATTAATGAAGCTGCAGAGCCTATCCAAGACAATGTTGATGCAGATGATGATCAATATTCTGAACATTCTCTTCATGCAAACTCTGACATCAATGTTGAACTTTCAGACTTTGATGAACCTTTTCTCAGAGATCCAGCTGCTGAATCTATCAAGGAAAAACAAACTGCCACTGAAGCTCACTATAGAGAAATGTATTATGCAAATTGGTCAGGGGCAAATTGTATTTTCTCCAAACAAAGGACTGCTGATTTTGTAGATAAATCTGCAAAAGAGATTTCAAATCCAGAGCTTCTTAGTCATTTGAAGGCTACAATAGTCCAAGTGAAGTCTCTTAACAATAGATTTGATGAGACTCATAAGGCTGTCATGGGCTTAAGTAATGATATTGTTGCTAAGGAGTTGGCTTTGAAGAATGATAGAACCAGATTATCTTCTATGATCAAGGATCAAGTGGACATAAAGCAACGGTTAAGCAAAGTAGAGAGCAATCAAAGTGAAATGTCTGAAAAGATTGATTCAATTGCTACTTCTTTGGAGTTGCTGACATCAGTGCTAATTCCTGATGATGTCAAAAAGGGGGAGAGAGTTCCTAAAGACAAATGCAAAAGGACTCAAACTCTGAGACGGAGGGATGATGCAACTGATGGTGGAAGCAAGGAAGCAGAGAAAAGGTCAAAAACTGTTCAAGAGCAAGGGAGACTAAGGTCAAACTCTGCTAAGCTGACAAACTCCGAGAGGTTAAACTATGGTGGTCAATCTTCTTCAAGACTTAAGAGTCTAGTGATTTCAGCAAATCCAACTACTGACGAAGAGATTGCTGCTAAGCTGTTTATTGAAGAACATGGTGGTGAAGCCACAGTGGAAGATATGGATGCTGAGATGCAGATTCTTGTTGAAGAGCATAAGAAGAAGGTTGAAGCTGGTACTTACAAGAAGAAGGCTGTTAAGGCTTCTAGGAAAAAGGAAATTGCACTTTCCATCAAGGAAAATACTCAACAGAGTATACAATATTCCAGGAGGCCTACAATAGATGCTTCTGGAAAAGGAAAGGGAAAACTGGTAGAAGAAGGACAGTTTTCAAAGAAAAATTATTCAACCTCTGACGTTGCTCAAGTTGAATCAAGACTAAATCAATCAACCTCTGACGTTGCTCAAGTTGATAGTTCTGTTAAAGTTGTGACAACCTCTGACAATGCTCAAGTTGTGCAAACTCAGTTATCTCCACAACTCCAAGGTTTCAAAAGACCTGTACTTCCTGAAACTCTGAAGCCAGAATCTGTGAACTTTCTTCAAACCAGAACAGTACTTGGAAAAGAATCTTATGATAAGTCTGGTTTGGGTTCACACAGGGAGAAAAGAATTAATAACAGTCCTGCAGATCTTACATCACTGGCAGAACCTGGTGTTGGGGTTACTCAAGAAAACCTTGACAAACTAGAGTCTGTTCAGATGATTTATCACATAGGATTAAAGAAGGAGTTTTTGTTATACTTCATGGATGATGGAAGAGTTTACAGAGTTGGAGAAGCTGATATTCATCTGAAGTTATGGGAAGAGTTAGAGTATGTTCTATATCTTCTTAAGATAAAAAATAGAAGTACTCATGATGTTGCTCTAGTTTTAAGAGACAGAATGATGAAATCAAAAGTTCTTCTTGGAGGAGGTGTTTCAAGTGCTTACATTCCTAAGTACAGAGATGCTTATGGAAAGATAGTTGAAATGAAGAGAAACAGTGCCAGATTCAAGACTGCACTGGGAATAAAGGTTTTGGAATTCAACCTAGAGTCAGACAAATCTTACTTTATCCGGCTAGGGAATGAAATGAGAAAGAACAGCATTTATTCTCTGAGAGCTGCTATCTACCAGACTGGAGAAAGTGATCCAGAGCTTAAAGAGTTGAAAGAAATCATGGTGGATGAGCTAGAAAAAGCTGAAAGGAGGCTACTCATTAATTATCTCAGGACAGTGCCTGATATTGAAGAAATTAAGTAAAGTCTGACTGTAAGTTTTTAAAAGTTTTCTGTTCTAAGTAAAAGTTAAACTCTGTTATGTTATAAACACTGCATTTGTTATATATGTTTTGACATCATCAATTATCTGTTAACTTGTACATTTTAGTATGAACAAGTTGGGGGAGATTGTTAGATATAATTGCTGATGATTGTTTATCAGTGTTTAAGCAACAGGTACTCATCAGAGTTTACACTAGAAGCCAGTCAGAGTTTGTTAAAGTCTGACGGGGTGAAAGTTTGCTGAAGCTGTCGGTGCTAATATGAATATTCTAGAAGCAATATATCTTGAAGATGGAAAGAAGCAAGATATATTGAGATAGCTAAGGAAACGGAACAGAAGACAGAAGCAATCCTAATTTGATATAAATTGTATAGCTAATTTGTAGGAATATCAATTAGAGATTGATTCTATGTAGCTGTGTACTATATAAACACAGATAGGTTAACCCTAAAAGGGACGCGAATACTTGAAATATTATTTTTGTAACCTAGCAGCTCTCTGTGATATTTTACATCACTGAGAGAAGAGTTATTTAATATAATTCAGTTTATTGTTCATAAACAGTGTTCTTGATTGTTCTTCTCATACATATATTGATTATATATTGTGTATTCGGCCTAACACAAGGAAATAGCATCAGTTCCTCAAATATGTGGTAAAGTTTGAATAATCTGAATCGTTCTGATGGTAACATACATATAATCATTAAGAACAATAACAATTGAATCAACAAGTAAGGCACATATACTTGCCTGGTCTACGTAGCTGACTGCAATCTATCGCGCTTATCCTACCTTCTCATTTCCCTTGCCTCGGGAACTCGATTCTATAATAAACAACTCATAATAATAAGTCTAACTATCCTCGACATATACTCGTAACCATTTTTAAGTCTAAACAAGTAATCGGGTATTTATTAGCATTTATTGAACGTCCGATATAATTTACGATACCCAAAATTCAGACACTAGCCCTTATACAAAGCATTTACGGACCATAAAACACATTTTTCAACTCATATAAACCATATATCACTTATAAATATTTTTAGAACAATATTCGATGCTTATTTGAATTTAAATAAGGCACAAAAAATTTTTAAATCAAAAAATCGGATTATTAATCCCAATATAAGTATTTAAAAACAATTTAATCAATTAATATAAAATTAATTGACAATTTCCAAACACTCAAACTATTTTTAAATAATTAAATCAAGCTAGAAAATAATTAAACTCAATTTAAATTAATTAATTTAAATTAATAATTAATTAATAAGAATTAACTAATTAATAAAATTAATCAATTAATTAAATAAATTAATTATTAATAAAAAATAATTAAAATAATTAAATTTAATCAGTTTTCGAATTTAAATAATTAATTATAATTTTACAAAAATTTCTGAATATAAAAATGTATTTTTAAAATAAAAATATGATTTTTATAAATATTTAAACTATTTTCGAATTATTTTTAAAAATAAAATCCAAAAACAGTTTTCTGAAAATGAATTAGGGTTTCGAAGATTGAAACCGGGTCACAATTTCGGGTAAACGGGTCGGGAAGACCTGAAACGGGTCGGGAAGAACAACCCAGAAAATCCCAGAATCCTGCGACAATTCCCAGATTCCGGCGAGCCAAAAACTTGACAGAAATTGGGGCTTTTGATACCAAAACACTCCTAATAACCATACCAATACATTCCGATCAAAAACATACCAAAAACAACGTCGGAACTCCAAACCCGACCAAATTCCGGCGAGCTTAAACAAATTTTAAAATAAATAAGTATGAGTTTTCTCGTTATATTTTTGGAAAATGAGGGGTTTTAGTAAGAAAAAATAAAAAATGTAACATATATTTAGTTTAAAAAGGTAAATGCCCGTGATATTTTTGGAAAATGAGGTTTTAAAATTTTAATAATTAAAAGTATTTAAATATGTTTTAAAATACATAAGTCAAGGGTTTCCTGTGATATTTTTGGAAAAAGAATGGATTTTAGTGAGAAAAATAGAAAAAGTAAATTGTAAAAGGTAATTTTCCGTGATATATTTAGAAAAGGATGAACTTTGTTAGAAAAAATATATAATGTGTTTTAGCTGAAATGATAATTGGTTATAAATAGGTATTTGATTATTTATATTTTAATATTTTTAGTAATTGCATTTGTTAAGAAAAATAAGTAGACATGTTAAAATAGGTAAACTTTTAAAAAATAATTATAATATTAAAATAGGTTTAAAAATAAATAACTAAATGTTTGTCCATGATATTTTTGGAAAAGGAGGGGTTTTAGTAAAGAAAAATAGAAAAACAAACATGTTTTAGTTAAAAAAAAGGTAATTGCCGTGATATATTTGAAAAAATAGGGGAATTTGTTAGAAAAATAGAAAAAATAATGTATTTTAGATGAAAAGGGTAATTGATTATAAATATGTAATATTATTATTTAATAATATATTTCTATAAATAAGTAAGGTTAATTAAGTAAAAACACGAAGTACAGTTAATTAAGGACAATTAAGTAAAATCACAATGTACCATACCGACCAACCAAACTTTTAATGTTTCGTCTATTATATAATAGTATAGTATTGATTGATAGGGATACAAAAGTAATTGATCATTACTATGTTTAGTAAATATTTACTGTATTTTGCAATAAAATATACCTTAAAAAATGCAGTACTTTTGCCTAGGCCAGCCAACCGATCGGGTTCGGATTGGATCGGCCTAAATCCATATCCATATCCATTTATTTTAGCGGATTCAGATCGGATCATGACCATGTTTTTTATAGGCCGATCCATATCTGGATCCGTTTGGATCACGGATCGGATATCCGATCCATTTATATTTTTCCTTAAATTTTTTGATTTAAATTAAAATTCCACTTATTATTGAATTTTTTTACAATATCTTGTAATGGTAAACAAAGTAATCAAATAATAACATCTAAAGTTTAAAATATGAATTCTAACATAATATTAGAAATTTAAACACAAATGAAAATTAAAAATTTAGAAAAATATTGAGAAAAACACGATTTTTATAGGCCAAACGATGATATTATAATTCGAAAAAATTCTTATTTCACATTTTAATTAGTAGTGACTGTATAGACTACAAAGTATAGACTATTAAAAATTGAAAATAATTTTTTTATAATACATATTATACAATATATTTATATAAATATTATATATAATATATTTATATATATAATATATTTGGTAGATCTGAATTTAGGGGTGAATTCTTGAGTTTGAGTTTTGTCTATTCGTCTCTCCGGATTCACCAGGTCTTCTATTCTTACTAAATAAATTGATTAGACGGGATTACACTTTTCTGTTTTTGAATTCTACCGGAATTGAGGGGTAAGACCAAGAAGAACTTTCCTGGCTCGAATAGGAAAAATTATATTCTGATATTAACATCTCGCCTTTCTTTACAATGGTAATTTGGTTGGATCTTATATACTTTGATTTGTTAATTAGTTATCTCACACTCTTTATATCCCTAATTCATATTTAGGTTTTGATTTATCCATGTTGTATATATGTGTGTGAATATTTGATCCTAATTCAAAGCTTTATGTATTTAGGGGTTGGATGGGATCTCTCTTTTGGAGGTGTTTAACTTAGTATACTTGGGCAATGATGAAATAGGGCCTGAGAAGCAGCTCGGTAAGATCAAAATGGAGTTCGACAGCGGTAGCAAGGAACTTTACTATCAAAGAAAGGTAGTTGAGAGTAACCCAACGATTAAATTTGGGGATACCATCTTTCCCGCATGACTTAACAGGACCAATCTGTTCTATGAAACAACTTGATATGCAGTTTAATCTCTTTCTTGGTGCCTACAAGGCCTCTTTGGAGTTAAAATTTGAACCTTATCGGAATCGGGTTTGGGTTGAGGATCGTAAAATCCGATCAGTATGTGGCATTGGACTGATTTCTGTTATGTTTGAGTGTTTATCTAATGCTACGGTAGCCAATCTGAAAATTAACATCTTTGGGGCCACACATGTTCATGGAGTTGTTGCGGCTAGAAACAGCCAATTGAACAATCCCTCGTGTACAAGTGTGCTCTTTTGGAAGAGTTCAACTAACGAAATTGAAGTGGGGGTGTGATGGAGTAATCCCATTGTTGAAATTGCGGGTTGGTGTGCCATTGGATTCTGAGCTTTACGTGGATATTGCTTTGTATATTGATGGTGAAATTCACCAGGAAACTATCTCCTTTGTTCCTCAAATAGAAGGAGAGAAATGTGAGGAGATTCTTGTTCCTAATAAGGAGACAAGGATTAGTGTGAAAGTCAAGTGGGATATTAAGAAAAACTCTGTATATTCCACATATCGCTCATTCTATGGGGAATGGGAAGACGAATCTGATAGTGACGAGGATAGTGAGGGGTAGACTTTGATGGAGACCCTCTCTTGAAGCACTTTATGAAGGAATGAATAGGAAACTTAATTAATCTATGTCTTATTTTGGTGAAAGGGTTATTTAGGATCTATCTTGTAAGGAAAACATCTTTTGTGTTTGACGTTGTTTCATATATAAGAAGAATTGTGTGCTTTTGTCTTGCAAATTCTGGTATGTGGAATAGGATTAATTAGAATTGTGTGCCTTATTGGTAATAAGATTGCATATGGAATGCTAAGTCTAGACAAATCCCTGTTTGGTTGGTTTTATGTTCTTGGATATATAAATGTAAAAGGCTGAAAGGTCACGAGTCAGGATGTGTTGTTATCTTGGTGTAGTCAAATTGCAAACATTGTGCAAGTGATGGGATGTGAATCTGTGATACTTGTCTTGGTCGTTGCTTTAGAAAAATATTTACAGAATCAACATTGCTCAGTCCCAAGAAATGTGTTAAAAAGGTCGCTGAAAGGTTCCAGATGGATTTATTATGGAGTTTTTTAGTCTTGTGCTCAGGTGGACAACTTGTATCTTTTGACACAAGTTATTTTGATATTTTTTGGCATTACAGAAAAGCTGAAACTAATGGTAATTCAGAGATACGACTTGTCAAATGCTGGGTGTGAAAGTTTGAAAGTTGCAGATAATTTTCTCTAGCTTGGTGCTCAGTTTGACTGTCTCAATTGAACATTCGACCATGTTAAAGTTGAGGTAGTGTATGTTGAAGTGAATCACATCATTAAGCTATGCAAGTCCCAAGATGAGAAGTGGCGCTCAAATTTTGTCATATATTTTGTACGAAAGAAACTGGTAGCATATCATTACAATGTTTACATTGGATTTGTGAAAATTGTTACAACAAAATATATTGGCGATAACCAGTTTTTTTTTGTGAATTCAAAATTGGTGGACCTTTCACTGTAACCAAAGATGTTTGTAGCGAAGTATTTGGAATAGGAAATTACAAGGAGCTGACCATTTCGAAGGATTATGCCATCAGAATGAAAGTTTGTAAGAATACATTTTACTTAAACAGAAATGACAAGAAGGTAGCTGAAAATTTTCTCTAAGAAAAGATGAAGAAGAGCTTGCTGGTAATTTTCTTAGTAGATTTTATGTGATGAATATATATATGGTCGAAGAATATGCCGCTAAGGAGCTGGTTAATGATACAAAAGAGGAATGGAAACTTGACGACGAGAATGAAGAAGAGAAGCATAGGAATGAATTTAAAAAGAAGACTGTTGGAAATATGTGAATCAAGAAATTCTTTTGTGACAAATATGACAAGGTTGTGATTTATGACAAGCATCTGAACTTTCCATGCTATTTGATGACTACTGAGTGGGGTTGTACTATTGTTGTCAAACAGATTATTAGAAAGGCTAAAGCTAGAGACAACACTATTTGGCCTTCGTTGAAATTACATAAAGAAGCATGAGTAGTGTTGTTGCTGGATTTCCAAAGCCTCATCCTTGAGGACAAGGATGCTTTGAAGAAGGGGTATTTGTTAGTTGTCACGAACTAACAAGATAAAAATATTTCTAGAATCATGTTTTTATTATTGGGCATGTATCATAAACCAACAGCAAGCCCAACAACTATACAGCCCAAGAGTGTAGTTTCGGTGTTGGCTTTCAGTATTTATGAAATGAAAATGTTTTTCTTTTAACTTTCTTCTTTTGCACTTGATCGTTTTCCTAGTTAGTCTGTAACTTTAATTTCCTTATAATTAGTTCCTAGTTGTTACAATCTATTTATGGTTCTACCTTAAAATTAATTTGGGGAAAGAATCATGCACTTGTAGTGATCTCTCTTAGACAGAAGTTGTAGACCTTCTTGGACCTTAAACACAGTGATGGTTTAGTAAAATCTTAGTAACCATGTCCAATTAAATCTCACAAAACCTAGTGGTTTATACAGAAAACAATTTCTTATATCATCGGTTAAGTAAAGACGACAATAGAATCAAGATGTGCTTATCTAAGAAGCATATCTCATACAGAATGTTGCTGAAAATAAATACACTCACTTTAGGATATATAAGTACAAGTCAGAAGAAATTCCTTTGGAGAAATTAAGATACCAGTTAGAAAAGTGACATCATGAGATTCAGTTCTTTGAGTAGGTTCAAAGAAAAGATTACCACTACTCTGCTGAACTTCTTCAAATTTTTTGCAAAAGCAAACATGTACTCAAATTCCTGAAAATTATGGTTAATCCATAGAAAATGAACACAGTTGAAGTTTAAAGTGGCCCTCCTTCAACAATGTACCTGTAAGCTTACAGATAGCGTAGACTTTTTTAGATCTCAGTGAAAGCTCCCCTGATCATTTTTTCAGCATGGTGTATTTTTGTTTTTTTAATGTGCACCTTCCTTGCATACCACATTATTTTGATAACTGCTTAACTAGATCATCCCAGAGTAAATACGAAATGTACAGAGGAGTATGCATTTAATTTTTTTCTTTACTTTGTGGATCGAAAAATTGACCAGAGTGCAACTCTGGAATTTGGGTCCACCTTTTTCAATTTTTATTGATTTGGCAGCCTCATTAGATTCCGAAGAGCAAGAGGACTGCACATCATACTTATGAAACTGATGATCAACTTCATTACCTTGCCTCAGTTCTTGATATGTTATTTACTAAGATTGACAAGGTGCGATGCTTTATTTAATCAAGTTATTTACCACTTGAAAATTAGTTGAGAAAAATTACGTTTTTGGAAACCCAACACGAGTTGTGTCTTTTTAAGTTGTGCTATTTGAAGCCATTTTTTTATACATAAAGAATCATCACCCAAAAAAAAAGAAAAAATATAATCCTAAATTAATTGAAGCCATATTAGAATGAAAACCAACTAAAAGCAACATACAAGGAATTGATGAAATTAAAAATAGGAAAAGACAAATGGGCCTACTCATTAAAAATGGTCAACTGTTAGGCCATTGTGTGGTATCCATTTCTAAATTAAAGAAAAAAAGTGATATGAAAGGTATGGATAAAGAGATACAAGAAAGAAAGGGATAGATAGGAAAGGATGTAGGACAAAATTTTGAATTGTAATTAAAATATAGTACATACATACATATAGATTAAACTTACATTTTCAGGAAAGAAATGTTTTTATTTTTTTGGGTGAAAACATTACACAAAGTTTTGTTTTTTAAGATCTAACATGAGTTGAGTTTTAAAATGATACTGATTTATTTAAGTTGTGCTAGTTGAAACTACTTTTCAAATCATAATATAAATGATCATCACCCAAAGGAAAAGGAAAATGATAACCTGCAAAATATTTAAAAATTTATTGAAGCCAGTTAGAATGAGAATTAAATAAAAGAAAGATACAAGGAATAGGAAAAGTCAAACGGGCCCACTCATAAAAAAAATGATGCTGGGCTTAAAATGTTGGGCCCAGTGTGGGTACCTATTTCTAAACAAAAAAAGAGTGCAAGATAGATAAAGAGATAAAAGAAAGAAAAGGATAGATCGTAGAGAATTTTGGACATAATTTAGGAAAGTAAAAGCAAGTGAGAGTTGTGTTAAGGAATGGAAATGTCATTTTATGTTGAGTTTTTTTTTTTAATTTTTTTTATTGAAAATGTAAATTAAGCTTACACTTTCAGGAAAAAATGTTTTTATTTTTTATTTTTTGGATAAAAACTTTACATGAAGTTGTGTTTTTGAAAAATAAACATGAGTTGTTTTTTAAAGTGATATCTGAAACTATTTTTTTTAATTATGCTATTTAGGGCATTTTTTTTTCAAATTATAACAAAAAAAGCAATCACCCAAATAAAAGAAGAGAAATGATAACCCACTAAATTAATTGAAATTTAATTAAAAGCAAGATACAGTACAAGGAATTGAGAAAATAAAAAAAATGGCCCTTGTGTTGGTACCCATTTCTTAAAAAAATATAAGTGTAATGAAAGGGATAGACAAAGAGATACAATAAAGAAAGAGATAGATCGGAGAGAATCTACGACAGAATTTAGGAATGTAATTAAATATAGTACATACATACTTACTTTGTTTGTTTGTTTCAATTTTGCTAGCAATTCTGTTACTAACAAAGCACCTACGGCTGGGATCCGTGAATTTTTGGATTATTTAAATTAGTTGAGGGTTATTTTTTTAATATCTCTTAATGAGCCTTTCTTAACATTGAAAATTGTTTGAAAATCTTTTTGTCATTTTTAATGGTTAATAAAACTTTTTAATATGATGCATATAAGCCTAATTATTTATTAAAAAAACAAAAGAAACGAGTTTGAGCGTTAAGATTGTTTTCCTTATTTTCAGGTTTCCTAGGTTCATGCGTGGCGCTGTAAAAATCACGAGTCAAAAGAAAAAAATCTAGCAAGTAACCAAAAAATTTGATATCAAATATTATTTATTTTAGTCATAAAATATCATTATATTTCATGAAGATGTCATTAAAATAGATAAAGAAAAATATTTTTTAAATAACATTTTTCACTTATCTATACTATACTATATTACTAAAACCGAAACATTGAAAGTTTTGGTTTTCGGTTGATTTTTGGTCTTTTATTCTATTTAGTAAATAATAAAAAAATATAAAAATAATAACTAGATGATTGCCTTTTATAATTAAAATATTTTTTCTAACAAAATCTACTCATTTTGCAAAAATATCATGACAATTATCTTTAAATTAAAACATATTATTTTTTATATTTTTTATCACTAAAATCTCTGTTTTTAAAAAATATGAGGTGCAATCCTTACTTATTTATTTTAAAACCTATTTTAATACTCTATTTAATAAATAATAAAATAATATAAAAATAGTAACTAGCTGATTGACTTTTATAATTAAAAAAAATTCTAACAAAATCTACTCCTTTTCCAAAAATATCACGACAATTACCTTTAAATTAAAACATATTATCTTTTATATTTGTTATCACTAAAATCTCGATTTTCCAAAAATATGATGTGCAATCCTTACATATTTATTTTAAAACCTATTTTAATACTTTATTTAATAAATAATAAAATAATATAAAAATAGTAAATAGTTGATTGCCTTTTATAGTTAAAACATTTTTTTCTAACAAAATCTATTTTTTTTTCCAAAAATATCATGAGCAATTACCTTTAAATTAAAATATATTAACTTTTATATTTGTTATCACTAAAATCTCTTTTTTCCAAAAATATCAAGTGCAACCCTTACTTATATATTTTAAAATCTATTTTAATACTTTAAATTATTTTAAAAAACATACCTAATTTAACAAGTGAACGTATTTTTTTAACAAATACAATTAATATAATTAAAACACATCTAAAAATATTAGGACAATTACTTTTTTTTTAATTAAAACATGTTAGCTTTTCTATTTATCCTTATTAAAAAACTTATTTATTTTAACATGTCAACGTATTTTTTTTAATAAATACAATTAATATAATTAAAACACTTCTAAAAATATTACGGAAAATTACTTTTTTTTAATTAAAACATGTTAGATTTTCTATCTGTACTTATTATTAATATTATTTTATTATAAAATAATATTAATAATACCTCATTTATCTTTCTCGGCCCCATCTATGTTTTTTTTATACTCCAACTAATATTTAAGTTTCTGATTTTATAATTTATCATATTAATTTTTACTTTTATTTTAATATTTCGTTCATATTAAATTTTTTAATTTATTATTTTTTAAAAAGTAAATTGATATAATTTACTATAGTTTATCAGTACCTCTTACAAAAGTAAATCAAAAGGGTCAGAACAATTCTTTCCACAACACGGGTGCACGCACGAATAATAGATAAATACATACAGACAGACAGACACGCCGCAATCCAATCCAGATCAAGATCGAAAAGAAAAATGATGATGAGAATGTTGGGAGTTTGTAAGCAACTTAGACAGGTATATTCATCAACATTTATCTACTTAACGCTTTGAAATGATTCGTTTTTTTTTTTTGTGACAATTTTTCTAACTTGATTACTGCGTGTTTTAGTTTATTTAGCTATGTTTTGTTTTTTTCTGATGACATCTATTTGATTATTGCATCTTTCAGCTTAATTATTATTTAGTAAATAAATTGCTTTTTTTTGTGTGTGATATATGTTGTGTTAATTGAATATTGCATGTTTGTTCTTGTCAGGATGATTATTAAACCTCTTTTTTGTTGGTTTGTGGAATAGAATAGTAGTTGGGGTGTCTCACATTTGTCTTTATATGTTTATTATTCTTCTTGCGAGTGTAACCAACTTGTTTCGTTATTTAATATAGCTTTTGCAGTGACCGTCACTGGTTTATAGTTGCATTGGTATTTAAAAATTGGCCTAGTTGTCTTGTTATGGAAATGTTCACATTTTAAAATTTATGTTATTCGTCTAATGAGTTGCGAAATGTGAATAGGGTGGGGCAACGATGTTGTCGAGGTTCGCAAGTTCTTGTGCGGGCGAGACCCAGATGACTACTCTCGATAACGGACTAAGAATAGTCACGTTGACCGAACCATATTCGGTATGTGATTTTTGTGCTTCATTATGTGGTTTTACTAGTATATTAATTATGCTTACATCTTAATATTTTTTGGTTTATAGAGTCCTGTAGCTTCTGTGGGGTTGTTCATCGACTCAGGTTCCATATATGAAAAACCTGAGGAATATGGTACGACCCTCATTCTTGAGCGTTTGGCTTTCAAAAGCACGCAAAATCGTACTAGTCTTCAGATGACAAGAGAAATTGAGGGAGTTGGAGGGTTTCACACATCTTCTGCGTCCCGAGAGCACATGAGCTATATTTACTTTGGTCTTAGTTGTTACCTCCCTCATATGTTGGAGCTGCTTGTTGACACTGTACGGAACCCTGTCTATAAGGAATCCGAGGTTAAGAATTAGCTCTTCTGCTTGTAGTTTTATACTATAAATATATAGTTTATTATTTAACTGAACTCTCTAATCTTAATACATGCTCGTTGTACAGGTCCAAAAGTTGAAGGCTGAGGTATTTGGAGCATCCCAAAATCCAGACCTTTTGTTAGTGGATTTACTTCATTTGGCGGGATACCGAGGCCCTTTAGCTAACCACATTGTGGCCCCAGAATCTTCAGTCGAGGGATTAGATGCAATAACAGTTCAACAATTTGTTGTTGTGAGTTAAAAACATCTCTATTATGATTTCACTACAGTCTTATTTGTGTTTTTCCCTTGTTATAGTTGTGCTATTTGTATTTGTCAAGGAGAGTTGATCTTTTAAGCTAATGCAGTTAGCTAATTTTCAACTTTTCAGGAAAATTACACTGCTTCCCGTATGGTGCTTGTTGCAACTGGGGTTGACCATGAGGAACTTATAAGATATGCCAAACCTATTCTCTCTGATCTACCAAGTGTATCTCGACCTGAGGAACCACCACAGTCATTGTATGTTGGTGGTGATTGGCGCATGGAAGCTTATTCACAAGTAGGTTACCATATGTGTGTGAATATTATACTCTACAAACATTAAGAATCTTGTATGATCGATTATCTTTCTCCTTTCTCATTTCTTTGTTAGCAGCCAACATATGTTGCTCTTGGCTTTGAGTTTCGTGGGGGTTGGCTTCAATTGAAAGATGCTCTAACAATTACGGTTATGCAGGTGTTGTGATACAAACTATTTCAATTCCTTATCATGGTTTAGTTACTTTTAAGCGAATTAATGACTCTGTATTATATGTTCATATGTTCAGATGTTGATGGGTGGAGGCGGATCTTTAGCTGTTAGGGGCCTTGAAAATGGGAAGTACTCGCAACTAGGTATGTAATTAGCATTTCTATTCATCTCAGTGTGTTTTACTTTATGTTATACGTGGAAGTATATATTTTCAGATATAAGAGGAAATATGATTTGCCGAATGCCTATAATTAATTTTCATGCAATTGCATAATTCTCTTTCTAAGGAACAATTATCATCCTTTCCAAGGTGTGTCACACATTACAATTCCCTAATCTTTAAATTTTTGGAAATTATATTATTGTTAATATGTCCAACAGGTCTCCGTGTCGTGAATGAATACCCAGAAATTCAGTCTCTTTCTGCATTCAGCTCCATCTATAGAAATACCGGCTTCTTTGGAATCATGGCTGCCGCCGTAAGAATATTACTATGAACTTCAAGTGCTCAAACTATCTAGATTTGATTAATTAAGCATGTCATTTTTTATTGTTAGTTATCAGGTCTACATTGTGATTTTCTTTGCTTTTGCATGTATGTGTTGTGGATTTGAGTTCTATAAGTAATTAAATGTGAACCTAATCCAGCAAACACAGCACATTTTCGAGAGCAGACCAGTAATTGACCCGATAGATACTAGGTTTTTATATATATCAATATTATAAGATAAGTGATGTATAATTTATATGCATTTTTTATCTAACAAGTAAAAGATGTATTATATATAATTTTCTTGCTAGTGTTCTAAAATACAGGTCTTCATTTGTTATATCAAAATTGAAAACTTTTATCAATAATCAGTTAATTTTATCAGTATGAAATTTATTATATTAGTGTGAAGGCTGAATGTGGCTGTTCAGTCATGTCCAAACCAGAGCAGAAGGACACGATGGGCTTGGTGGTCTATCGTCCACCCAACACTGCCTATATTTGCCTATCCTGCTGGAGGCTTATTATGTTTAATTGTTTGTCTTATCCAAAATTACAACATGTATTTGATTCTTGAAAAGTTTTTGGTGAATATATGTGTATATGGAGCTGAATATATGTGTATATGTTTACGTAAGGAGAGGGAGATAGTGCCTTAACTCGTGGGTAGTACCTTTTTTTTAATTATTAAAGCCATTATAATTAAAAAAGGTCGAAATGCAGATGTAATGACATTAAGTCGTATAATATCTTTAACAACCGTCATTTCAGTCAAGACGTCATGTACGTGAAATAGTGATGCTTTTTTATTGGGAGTTGTAGGTAGGGGGAGATTGAAACTTGAAAGGTGTATTTGGTGGCTATTGAGACTACGGTGTACTCTTATTGCATGTTATATGTATAATTGATTTCTGTGCTTCTTTAATTAAGTGATGTATGCCCAATGGTTTAGTTATAAAGTTCAACTGAAGGAGGACATGAGTAGTTTCTCTATAATATCGCCTAAAATGAACTTTGTTAAATTAGTAGAATCAGGATGATACAGTAGTGTGTTCAACTTCAAAGCCTTGTAACATACGATTAGAAAAATTAATAAATACTTAGATGTGTGTGTGTGTGTGTTGGGGGGGGGGGGGGGGGTGCAAGGCTGTGCAAAAGTGCTAGTGTTTATTAAAAACACAACAGTACTTACGGCGCATGCAATTGATAATGAGATGTGGCCTGTATATGGTGTGTTGCAAATTAAGAACATAGTAGTGTCACTGTCTAAAGATATTTAACTACTATCAAAGTTTTGTGTATGACTCTGTTAATAATTAAGATGTTGTTGGAAGAAAAGGTTATAGAACTTTATGTCGTATTGTGAGACCTAATTAAATGTGTGCAGCACCGTGTCTTTTTATGTATACATATTACACGTACATATATATAAGAAGAGAAGTATTACTTAACATACAAGGAAGTGACTTGGATACATGTGAAGCATCTATCATCTACGGGTATTTCAATCATGATATCCGAATAGGGCATTAGTTTGTTCTCTGCTTCATAGTTGATTCACATAAAATTAGTTATCAAGAGGCGCTTAAATAGGATTTTGGTAGGGAATGTTGAGCATATTATCAACAAAGATTTTGCATGAATTTGGGGTAGGCTAACAACCCTTGGAGCCGGGGCGAGTTGTTGCGCTTGAGGGCCTTTTTTGACAAAATGAAGACGTGACTTGGAGCCCCTGGTAAATTTTGTTTAATACTATATATATTATTGTGTATATATATACTAACTAGCAACATCATTTTAAAACTTTACAAGTAGTGAAATGTCAAAAACTAAAACAAAGTAAGAACAGTGCTTGTAAGGAAATAGTCACTGGTGCCGGAGATTGATGCTTGTAAGGTAAATAAGAGACCTGGTCAGAACTGATTGGGTCAACTAAGTAAACATAACCCGAGACTATAGTAATTCTGGCGTCATATATTCTTGCCATGTGGACAATATGTCGTTGTGGCCCACTCGAAGGGTATGACATCCATATTGTTGCCATTATTCCATAAGTGACTGTGTATTCTATAATTATAAGTATGATCACATGTATTACTCTCTATATGTAAATCCTCTCTCTGTTTCTATATATATGTAATAAATAGCAGTATAATACTAAGAGTCTGATTATTTAGTAACAAAGATATATAGTATTCACCGTTTATATTTTACATATAAGCTAATACATACTGATTCATATATTTTACTTCTGTAGAATATATGATGGTTGCTAATTTGGGATGTCAAAGCAGAAAAAAGGAAATTGTGTTAAGAAAACCAAATAATATGTTATAATATAGATTGGAATATATGTATATAAAAATTAACGTTTAGATACATATGCATAAGGAGTTTTTTATGTGTATGTTTGCTTGATTGTGAAAGGAAGTAGTTTTTCACACTTGATGTATTCGCTTCATAATGGAAACATTAAATCAGTAGAATTGTTCTTTTGCATTTCCTGCAGAGTTGCTGTTTGTTTTATTCATTAAAAAAAAAAAAACTATCTAATCTCAGTTTTGTGTATTCAGAGTCCAGACTTTGTGCCAAAAATTGCGGATATCGCTGTTGGAGAACTTACTGCTGTTACAAACCCTTTAAAAAGTATGTAATCGCTTGTAGTAACAATGGCATTTCTTTGAATTGAATATGGCCATGACTGATTAGTGATTAATCATGCTGTCTTGCAGTTGACCTTACACAACTTAAGCGTGCCAAACAGGCAACAAAATCTGCGCTGTTAAAGAACTTGGATTCTAGAGTATGCTTCCATTTATGCCTTGTGAATTGCTCAACTGATTAAATTTTAGTCGTGTCACAATAGGGATCTATGTCTATGTAACCATTCTCTTTGTAGTCACAATAGGGATCTATGTCTATGTGTTCCATTTTCTTACCTTTTCTTTTATTCTTTTTCCAGGTGGTTGCTGTAGAGTATATGGGAAAACAAATTCTGACATATGGAGAGAGGTACAACATTTCTAGTTAACTTGATGGTTATTTCACTAAATGATACATCTGTGCTATGAGCACATTCATGATTTATCCGGTAACAAGTTAGAGCCAGTAACACCACTGTAAGGTAAATCATGTCAACACAATATACAACTTTTACATAGATGTATCCACAGTTCCACACCAAACATGTCCAAAAATGTTTCAGTTCCCTGCTGTAATTTTGTGTGGTTTCATCCGTGACTAATTTTGTGAAGTAGTTGTGCATTTTACTTGTATCTTGATTTCCGACTTTAAAGAGTGAATATCTAGTTACAGACTTACAGTTGATGGTTAAATTGTTAGGGTTGTCTTTTCTTTTGGGGGTTATTACTGGAGGTGGTTCAGGAAACTCTCTTCCTGATTAGGCCATTATTTTATCGCCAACAGGAGGTGGTCATTATATATTAGTATTAAAATTTGTTTTGCTATGTGTTTTTGCCAGAACAAGTACACATAATCAAAACTTTTATGCTGATCTAGGTTACATGAACAAAGAAATTGCAACAAATAAATAAATCTTGTTTTATTATGTGGTTGCAAGGAATCGAAGTGGAGTGTAGTGATAACCAAAATTTGGTATTTTGGTACTTTGGCACTATGGTGTTCGACCGAAACGTGGTTTCTCTTATTAATAAAGAGTATAGATGTTTGTCGTATCCCCAAACCCATATTATTGCTTCTTAATTTTTCCCACTCTAGGACGTATGTTTTATGCTGTTAAACACAACTCGTTATGATGGACATGTAAACTTCTAATTTGAACTTTTCTGAGTGGGAATGAGGTATGTCTAAAAATAAGAGGTTAGTACAAGTTAGTCAGTTGCCAAGTCTTTCCATGTTTTGTCATCAAAGAGTGGAGACATGTAATTACTAATTAGTAATCAAATGTAAACAAAACTTTTATTCTACATCATTGTTGATATCAATGTTGAGCATTTCAGTAGTTTCTATATATCAACATATACTCTATAGCTGTTCATTTCTCTCACGTCTCAAGAAAGAAGACAAAAAGTTATTCTCAATATCCTCGGCATAATATCCCTTTTCTATTCTCATTTCTTTTCTTGTTACATGTGATCATTGTATGCTTGTATGATTCTCCTGACCCCCTTTTGGATCTTTTGTCCAATTTCGGCGGATGCTTTCTTTTTGTAAGAATAAATCCCGGAGTTTTACATGATGGAATGTTGTCTTAATTAGGTTAAATCTTTCTCTTTTCTGTAATGATAGTCGAAATTGGTCCATCTTGTACACTTGCAATTATAAATTTGATTACTCATGGTAATTCTACCTAGCTGCTTCTTTGTTGTCTTAGCTTGGGTATTTTGTGTCTTTTATCAATATATAACGCATGGTCATGTGTATTGTAGAAAACCTTTGAGAGAAATTCTGGACACTATTGAGGCGGTCACATGTCAGGATATTGCATCTGTTGCAAAGAAGCTCATCAGTTCCCCCCTTACAATGGCATCTTACGGGGATGGTAAACCCCCCCCCCCCCCTCTCTCTCTCTTGAATTCTAGTTTCTTGCTTGCAAACCTTGATGTAATTGTTCTATTATTGCAGTTGATCGTCTCCAAACCTATGATTCAGTCTGCAGCAAGTTCTGTCCTCCTCTGTGATACTGTTGCAGATGTTCTATACGTTCCCACTTTCACTTTAAATTTGCTCTCTATTAGCAAATTATCCTCTCAGTTACATTCTAAAATTTGGTTCAACTCTAATAATTGCTATCTGTAGGACCAATTCCAGAGTAGGACATTGGTTCTTGGTAGTTTGATTGAAGGTTTATATCAACTTCATAACGAACCTGTTTCTTCTTCTACCCCTGCGCTAGCTGTTTCTCAGGTTTCAAAGACTACTTCCAGTACTTGGCATCAGAGATTTGGTCATGTTCCTTTTGAACTTTTTTCTAAAATTTCTGAACTAGGATTTAAGACTTCTTGTAATGAATTCTGTGATGTATGCTTTAGCTAAGCAAACTAGACTCCCTTTTCCGCTTAGTTCATCTCAGGCTGTTTTACCTTTTGATTTGATCCATTGTGATGTTTGGGGTCCGTATAAACTCTCCTCGTGCAATGGATGTAAATTTTTTCTTACAATTGTCTATGATTGTACACGGGCTATTTAGACTATTATGCTTCCCACTAAACAACACACAATTCAGTCTTTAAAAGATTTTTTCCACCATATCAAAACTCAATTTCACACATGTATTCGTACTGATAATGGTGGGCAGTTCATGAATAATGATCTCTGTACTTTGTTTCGTGAGTTTGGTATTATTCATCAATCTTCATGTCCTTATACTCCCCAACAAAAGGGGAGAGTAGAAAGGAAACATAGGAATATTCTTGAAATGACACGGGCTATAATGCTTCAAGCTAATTTATTGGCTCATTTTTGGGATGATTGCCTTTTGACATCTACCTACATCATTAATAGAGTACCTTCTCCCCTTTTAGGTTTCATTAGTCCTTACGAAAAAAAATTCAAACAGCCTCCTTGTTATAATCTTCTCAAGGTACCTGGTTGTTTAGCTTTTATGTCTGTGCATTCATTAGATAAACTTGCACCATGGGCACTTAAAACCATTTTTGTTGGTTATCCAATGAACCAGAAGGGTTATAAACTATATGACCCAATTACTAAACAAATCCATGTCTCAAGACATGTGGTTTTTCATGAAGATATTTTGATTTTCCCATTCAAATCATTACATGTGCCTTCTACAAGTCTTACTTTTACTGTTCCAGATCTCTGTTCTGATTTTCCAAATAGTCCTCTGGATTATTTTTCTATTAACAATTCACATGACACGCATGATTTTCTGTTCCTCATTCTTCCATTCAGTCCTTTCCTGATCAGTCTCCAGACCATGTTTCTGTTATTTCTCCAGAGGCCACTAGTGTTTCTTTTCAGTATTTATCATCTGAATTACCTTGTGTTTCTGATGCACCACCACATTCTTCAAGAATCTCTTCCAGGACTAAAGTACAACCTAAATGGTTTAAAGATTATGTCACACCTAAGGCTTCAACTACTCTCTCACAGGCCAATACAGTCTTGCTTAATTGCCCTATTAATGACCAGAAGTACAATTTTAACAAGTATTCTTCTTCTACAAATTCTCAGGCTCCCATCTATGCTTGTTCTGTGAGTTCTCATACTGTTCACAAAGAACCCTATACCTATAATCAGGAATTATCTGACCCTCGGTGGGTAGAAGCAATGGACAAAGAATTATCAGCTCTTGAAAACAATAATACTTGGTCTGTCGTGGCTTTGCCAGCTGGTAAAAAGGTAATCGGTCTAAACCATTACTGCGTTTAAGGTCCAAGAAGGTCTACAACTTTTGTCTGAGAGATCACCACAAGTGCATGATTCTTATTCTTATTTTAAAACAAATGTTCTACTAGTTAATTGGTGTTATTGATGTAAAATATACATACTGTCGGTTATCCTTCAAAAGGTAATAATATTCTGTTTATCATTGTGTTTTTAATTGGCTATGGCATTTATGGCCGGTATAGCATGAACGTATAGACCTCAGTCAAAAACGGTGTAAATGAGAATTTCATATCCAGTTCTTAGGCAAGGACACTAATCCAACTAAGGTTACCTCAAAATTTTAAACCAACATATATATATACAAGAATTTTAGCTTCATGTTTATCGACCACTATTCACTAATATTAACAAATATGTTTAATTTTTTATTGCAGCATGTCCAGCTTGTTGTATGTGCATTCATTAACTCGTAAAAATTATAGCTTCATCTTTGAACTGTCGCGAAGAAAAGACCTTAAATACTCTGATGTGTTCTTCATCTGTACAATGTCAACGACGGTTGTGGTTGGTATCTTGTTTATTCATGTCACTTATAGCAAAGGGGTATTCATACACTCAAATACAACTTATATGCTGACAAATGTGATGTGATAATCTTGCTACTGAAAACTTTTGGATTGAAGGAAGCCTTACTTTCTTTCATTTGCTAAAGATTGATAAGAGCAGTTGTTTCAAATTTTTCTGGCAGTTTCAAAGGAGAAACAGGATCTACAAAGAAGAGCCCAATAGTATTGTATTTTGCATTCACCCTTTTGGAGTTTGCAATAATAATTAACTTTAGTAATTGAAGTAGATGGGAGTTGAGCAAAAAGTATTAATGTAAGTCCTTCTGTTTGGATTATTAATGAAGAAAATAGTTTGATGTAGAAGAAATCATTGTGAAATTTCAATGGCAGAGGACAATAGGATAAAGCAATCACGGATTCCCATGTCATAAGACAATAGGATTGAATGGAACTGGTAAACTTTCTATTGAATGGAGCAATAGAAAGTGTAATCTTTGTGAAAAATGTCTTTCGTCCAGTGTTCAAGAAGACTAAGCCAACATGCTTTTCTGTCTGGTAAACTTTTATTTCAGCAGTAAATCAGTTAATACTCACTCGACTACTGTATTTCCAATTTATTATATGCTTGTGAAAATTGAATAATAATTAATCTATTCATTGTTAAGAGTCCTCTCACTACTTTTTAAACAAAACCACAACGGGTCACTGCCAGGCATCCATAAATCTGCCACCACAGGTTTTAAAAGACATGCCAATAGAATGAGCATCTAAAATCAAAATATTACACAAAAAACCAGTCTAGGAGTCGAGCCATTAAACTCCTGAATATCAAGTTCTGGTACTTACTCTATAACATTTTTCATATTGATTCCTATATTGTTAGCACGTCTAAAAGTTGTTATCATCCTCACTTTCTCTCGGAAAGATCATCAAAATGACATGAGAACTTTGCAAAGTATCAAAAGGGAGAGAAGAGAAGAATATTCAACAACTGGACACAACCTAGTCAGAATGGGCCTAGGTTCTGCGTCTCAGCCAATTATAGTCAGGCAAACCTTGCAAGCACCCAGCAGCAACAATAGCAATATCCTGCAAAAAAAAAATCCAGAGGGTAAAAAGAAAGTTCACGACTGGTACTTGGCAAAGATAAAAAGTTCACAATAGGCAAAAAATCTACATATGGAAAAAATGAAAAAATCTATTACTTTGTGTACCTTGTCATTTATAAAAAGGCTCGCAACTTTTTTTATCTTCTCGACATCCACAGCATCAATACTCGCAAACAACTCAGCATATGTAATTCTTCGTCCATGTGCAAGTATCTACATAAACAAGAAGATCAAGAAGCTGACTTAATCTGATTTTTTTAATGAGAAAAATTACAGAAAACACACAAAACATAACATCATAAAATTACTAGAAAAGAAGATAGGGGCAGCATCTTGGAGTGAGAAAAAAATATGGTACCTGGCGTCCAATATCTTCTGCAACACAACTCGTCTTGTCCATGTCGCGCAGCAAAGTAGCTTTCACCTTTGAGAGCAGTTTTACAACAAAATAAGCTATGATATCTATAAATAGGAATACAATTCAAGAAGATATGCTTTTATTAAACCTTGTTCCTAGCTCTAACAAGCTCATCCTCAGAGATCACAGAGCGCTTAGAGCAGAGCTTGGTCAACTCTAGCATAACTAAGCATGCCAGATCACCCAAGCAGTCGGGCTGAGAATATAAAAAATTTGGATTAGATTCTAAAATGCAATTATGTATGCATGAGAGCTTAGCTTAATTGCTAACATCGGAAAACCCTATATGACAAATTAATACCATGGCTAGGGCATAAACTCCAAAAAGACCAGAATCTTTGTAGTTTGTGTTGAAGGCCCCCATGCTTTGAGCTAATTGATTACTGCCTATCCTCGCTAAAAGCGTAGAGCTGTGCAAAAATTAAGAAAAAATATTGCATTCCACAACTAAAAAGAGAAAAGAAATAGTTGATTCATAATATAATACCTATGTAAACACAGTATGTGGTCATTAAGACTCCTCAAACACAAATGACCAAATTTTCATGATCATGATACGAAGTGAACTTGTACAAAAAAGAGATTCTCTATATTGTTTACATCATGAGGATGGATGTTGGCAGAAATGGCAGCATACAATAGGTATCAATTATTACAAATGCGTTCATACCGTGCATACAGTTCCAGTTCCTTTCATTATGATTTACTATATATTCATATTCAAATTAAAACATTTAGAAACTTGATTAAATGATAGAAAAAAAATGATAGGATCCGGACAAAATCGATGAAACGGAAGAGATCCGAGTGAATGGAAAGGAAAAAACAAAGGATGAATTCCACATAGCTTAGATTACATATATCAAGGACTTCCATTATATTAAATTGATATTCTGCTGGTCACTTGTCTAGGTTATCTGTTTGTTTTGTCTACAAACTACATCTCGTTGTTACTGTACACTGTACAGTTATAGTTTCTCTATAGATGATGCATTTCAAATAGCTGAAAATTAATCTGTTTAGAATAGTCAGCATGATTGTTACGTATATTGCTAGTTTCTTATTCTTGTCATGTTGCTCATTGCCCGAGTGTTTCCACTGCATCCTTTTTCAATCTGAACACCTCGAAAAAATTATGTGAATGTGGTTCATACCTTTCTGGGTGTTCTTAACCTAGATTTTAGCAGAACCGTGAGGGATGTACATCCAAGCTTACACACTACAAGTTTAGAACAAAAAAATATGGATTTTGTGATAGTATGTTGGAAGGTGTAGAGCAGGCCATTTTTAAGTTGAAAACAAAAAGAAATGTTCATGTTCAGAAGGATATATGTGTTCAAATTACTGAAGAGAGCCAGGTTCAGAACAATGAAATATAAGCAAGATTTACCGTTAGTGATATTATTATTTATTTAAGGAGCATTTAATAAATCCAAGGCATAGTTAAAATCTACATAGATTGAAGCATATATAGGTGTATGACAATATTTCTTGGAACTCCTACAACAGATTCATGCTCAAAAGGGCAAAAAAAAAATAACAATCAACCTGGCAAAAAGTATCGGATGAAATAAATATCAGTACAATGCAAATGCATATCACAATATTTCTTAACAAATCTTTCAAGAAATTCAAATATAGAATTGCCCGGAAACCATTCGATTAGCAAATTAGCAATAGCATATTAACTGAAAACACACAAAAGAAAGGAATAAACACAAGTAGAATAGGAAAAACGCAAAAGTTTCAGTTGGCCATTCCCTTCTACACAAGAAAAAGGCAAGTTTGGTTTGAATTGATCAAATAGAAAAAGGTCTACAGAACGGACATAGGAATTCAACTTTGTGGTAGCACAACACAACAAATGGGGATAAAGAAGGAAGAAAGTAAGATCCAAAGTTCATAGTGAAAAAAGTATGTCTGATCATAAATGGAAAAATTCGGTCAAAGAAAAAAGAGAATACACAAAAAAGCATGCCAAAATATTAGAACAGGATCAGAAGACTATAAATTCAAACTTTACTAATACACTTAACTATCCAAAGAGATATTGGGGAGCTTGGGGTAACAATTAAGGTTCATGTAACACAAGAAATGAATACACAAGAGTATCAAAGTGTAACAATTACTAGCAAGGAACACAATTAGGAGTTGAACATAGTATCGCGCAAGCATCAAAGGCTAAAGTAATGACCGAGAAGATAATCACATAACCAAGAAAAAAAAGATGCAGATAATAAACATTAGTAGGGTAGTTACGATTCAGAAACTTATTACAAAAATAAACATTCCGAGTTGAGGGGAGATACAAATTCTAGGAAGCATACAAGCCATGATACTAAGTTCAAAAACATATTAGAAGCTGCTAGATAGATACATATATAGAGGGAGCACAAACATCAACGACAACGAGTGATGTCAGCCCTAACTCCAGCCGCACCAATCGTAAAAATAGAGCGTATATCTCATGTATGTCACTTTTCAACCTGGTGACTTTCCTTGTTTAATTCATCCTTCTTGATTATGCTTTGTTATGTTTCCATTAAACATTCTTCTTGATTCTTATTGTATAAACACGTCATGACACTTATCCACTCTGTCTAGGTATTAAAAAGGAATTGAATAATTGATAACTACTCACAATCTACTACACAATAATTAACAAGTGAGCTTACCAAAAAAATATTCAAAGGTCAAAAAAGCAAAAATTTAACAAAGAGGCAATACACAAAGACAAATATAACTTCAGGAAATGAAACTAAATCTGACCAAGGCCACATGTTATACAATCAAGATGAATACTCTATCTGGTGAGAGAAGGATATAAAGGCATTGCTGAGCACTAAAAATGGATGAAAATTTACCTCAACATCTCTTTAATAATCATTAAAGGAATGCAATTATAATCAGCCCTACAAGCTCCATTGAAAGCAATTGCAAATTGCGCCAGCACTTGATTGCAATCATCTATTCGGACCTGATTTCAAATAGGTGTCAGATTAATTATAATTAACTTAAATATATCTATAAATTTCTACAACAAATGTAGAAGACATACCTCACATCCTTTGAAAATTGCTGATCCTGTCGAGAATATTTCTTTTGGAGACCGTAACAGCTTTGTGTAGATATCCTCCCCATGTTTAATAACCTTCTTAAGTATAACTTCTCTGCCCGGCTTATTGAACAAGAATTTTGCTTGGCCAACAATCTCTTCATGGCAAATTCCTCCACCGGCAACAACCAATACCTATATCAGATATGAAGAAAGAAATTAAGGTCATAAATTGAAACATTATGGTAGATTGAAATAAGCGAACATCTAAAGAAAAAATTAAACGAACAAATGTATTTACTGATGATTAAATACCACGTTTTAGCTCATATTTACCATTCTATCAGTAGTGAGTTCTGACATATAGTTGAAAATATCTTGCTTTGTGGCTGTCCTAATATTGCTTGCAGATCCAAAGATAGAAATCCCCACATCACTATTCTGGAAAGAATTTGCATGGAGATTCTCAAGGATAAAGTCCTTTGTCAACTTGTCCTCCGCCTACAGCAATAACATTAACATTAGTGGATAAAATCACCAAAAACAATACAATAAACCAAAAAAACGAAGAACTAACTAAGTAATTGTCATACGTAACCTTAATTGTCATACAATAAAATATTTAACAACTACAACCTCATGTCTCTCTCTCAAAAGCAAAGCAAGTTCCCGGTCTATATCTTGGTCAGTGAACTTGGGATTCTCGAGAACACTAAACAGAAACTTCAGAGGTCGAAACAAATCTTCACCGCTTAACAAACCCGTAGCTTGTATACTAATTTGCTTAAAGGAAGTTTGGGCTACTAGCTTTCCTCCCATCATCTCAATCTTCTCTTCAACACCAGTGCCTTTGAATATAAGGCGCTCCAATAAATGGTGTATCCCCTTCCACTTCAACGAAGCCACATACGAACCCGGGTCGACCCATATACCCACAGTGGTGGTATTGTTGGTGGGAAGAAGTTGCGTAGCTACTCGGAGACGATTGGGGAGTCTGGTGAGTTGAGTAGGTGGAAGGGAAGAAAACAAAACTTTGTAATCAATTTTGGAAGGGTAATTTTCGGAATATTTCGTAAATGGAGACGATGGAGCCGCCGCCGTCCAAAATGCCCGCCGGCGAAGAACAAGTTTGAGATGGTGCTTCAACATTTCAGAAGAGAGAACTTAGAGAGAATATTCGTTATCAAACAACTGAGAATATTCGTAATCAGACAACTGTATCCACTCAACTATGTAAGTAACTTTTTGAATTAAAGTAACATTTAAAATTTATGTTTTATTTAATTTTCTAAGAGCATCTCCAATGGGCTTACCTATAATGGTTCCCTAAAATATTATAAAATAATAATTACCTAAAATATAAGGAATCAAAAAAGTATTTTGCTCCAATGATGTTCTCTATATTGGTTCCCTATATCTTCACATATTCTATTTTATTATTATTTTATTAGTTATTTATTAATTTAACATCAATCAAAATAGTATAATTTATTTATTTTAGTCATTTAGTCATATTTTATAAATATAATTTAATTCATAAAAAGAATTTATAACAATATTTATAAAAAAAAATATTTAGTTAATAATATATATATTTTTAAAAAATTACCAAAATAAATAAATATAAATTTGGATCGAATTTATTCATTTTGGAATTGAATTCACGAATAAACTCGATCCAAAACGATACAACAAAGATGAGTCATCAAGATAGGGAAGCAAAATGGTTGCACAAATGTAGGGAACTATTTTCTCTCACCTAAAAATTTAAGGTAAGGATTATGTCCATTGGAGAAGGATTTTTGAACAAGGATCCCTATAATTGCATATGTGGCAAAAATATAGGTAAGGAGAGGGGTGCATTGGAGATGCTCTAAGAGCATCTCCAATAGAAAACCCTATTTTGCTTCCCTAAAATATAATAAAATAATTGTTACCTAAAATATTGGGATCAAAAATTTATTTTGCTCCAATGGTATTATCTATACTAGCTTAAAACCCGTGCGATACACGGATTGTTATTAATAATTATTATTTTTATTATTTATGTTTTAATATTCTATTAATTTGCATTTTCTAAAAAAAATAAGTAGGAGTGTTAAACTTTTTTAAATAATTAAATGTATTAAAATAGATTTTAAAATAAATTAATAATTGTTTACCCGTGATATTTTTGGAAAATGGGAGGTCTTAGTAAAGAAAAATAGAAAAAGTAACATGTTTTAGCTGAAAAGGTAAGTGCTCGTAATTAAAAGTATTTAAATGGGTTTCAAAATAAATAAGGATTTGCCTGAGATATTTTTGTAAAATGAGGGGTTTTAGTAAGAAAAAAAAAAGTAACATGTTTTAGTTGAAAAAGGTAATTGCCCGTAATTTTTTTAGAAAAATAGAGGATTTTGTTAGAAAAAAATAAAAAAGGTAATGTATTTTAGCTGAAAAGGTAGTTGGTTATAATTATGTTATTATTTAATAATAATTTCTTTAGAAAATTAAAAAATAGAAAAAGTAACATGTTTCAGCTGGAAAAAGTGCTCATAATTAAAAGTATTAAAATAAATTTTAAAATAAATAAGTAAGGGTTTGCCGTGATATTTTTGGAAAATGAGTGTTTTAGTAAGGAAAAATAGAAAGAATAAAATGTTTTTGTTAAAAAGGATAATCGCCCGTGTTTTTTTTAGAAAAAAGAGAATTTTGTTAGAAAAAAATTTAAAAAGTTAATGTATTTTAGCTGAAAAGGTAATTGGTTATAAATAATATTATTATTTAGTGATAGTTTTTTTTAAAAATAAGTAAGGGTAATTAAGTAAAATCACTAAGTACCGACCGTCCGTCCGTCCGACTACCGAACTTTTAATATTTCGTCTTTAATAATATAGCTTAAAATCCGTGCGATGCACAAATTGTTTTTAATAATTGTTAATTTTATTATTTATATATTATATTTTATTAATTGCATTTATTAAAAAAAATAAGTAAGCGTGTTAAACATTTTTAAATAATTAAAAGTATTAAAATAAATTTTAAAATAAATAACTAACGGTTTTCCCATGATATTTTGGAAAAAGAGGGGTTTTAGTAAGAAAAATAGAAAGTAACATGTTTTCGTTGAATTTAAAAATATAAAAGTAACGATTTGCCGTGATATTTTTGAAAAAAGAGGAGTTTTAGTAAGAAAAATAGAAAAGTTGACATTTTTTTGTTGAAAAGGTAATTGTCAATTAAAAGTATTAAAATAGATTTGAAATTAAATAAGTAACGGTTTGCCCGTGATATATTTCGAAAAGGAGAAATTTTATTAAGGAAAATAGAAAATATAACATGTGAAAAAGGTAATTGCCCGTGATTTTTCTAGAAAAAGAGGGGAAAGGTAATTGCCTATTAAAAATATTAAAATAGGTTTTAAAATAAATAAGTCAGGGTAACGGAAATAGAAAAAGTAACATGTTTTAGCTGAAAAGGAAATTGCCCATGATTTTTTTACAAAAAAAAATGGTAATGTATTTTAACTGAAAGGGTAATAATTAAATAAACAATTAAATAAGGTAAGTAGCGTACCAAAAAACATGTACCAAAACCTTCAATGTTTTGTCTTTAATAATATAGTATAGATAGATAGATTTATAATATTAGTATTTTATGCTACTAAATGGAATAACCCGTGATATTTTGAGGTTTAAGTTATGAGAAATATTAGTTAGAAATTATAAAAAAGATTATACGTTTTGGGAAAAAAAACTAATCGGTTAGTCATTAATAATTAAAATATTATTATTTTATTTTATTAAATAAACTATTCGTGATATTTTTGGAAAATGAAATGTTTTATTTAGGAAAAATAGAAAGTAGAAATTTTAGTTAGAAAATATAAAAAAGAATATACACTTTGGCTAAAAATGGTAATGTGTTAGTTATTAGCAATTATAACCTTATTATGTTATTTTATTAAATGAAACTGTTTGCGATATTTTTGGAAAATAAGATGTTTTAGTTAGGAAAAATAGAAAAGACATTCTATATAATAATTTTAATATTTTATCTAACGGTTCTCATCGATTTGATCATTTGATCAGAAATATCTAACGGCTATGAATGGAATGACCAGACTACAAAAACTTTCACGACCAGACTACAAAACTTTCAATGTTTCGTTTTTTTTTTTTTGAAAAACAGTGGAATTAATTCATTAATGAAAAGAGATACGGCATCTACAAAGATAGTCGAGTCGAACAAACATAAAATAGAAACAATCGTCTATCCTCCTGAATAGATAGTCAAACGATATGTTGAAAATGATATATTTACATATATCCGCTTCACCGCAACTTGTTTCACCGCAACCTGTTTGAGCTATCGATCAAAATTACAATTCCATACAAACTTTTATCACTAAATCAAAACCAGCCCTCACAATAAAGGAGAGAAAACAACACCCTCTCACAATGGAGAGAAAAACAAACCGAAATTGCAAACTAAAAAACCAAGGTATATAGATTGATTACCTATAATTTAAAAAGTAATATTTATTCAATATTTTAGGTAATATAGGTAGTGAGTGAGAGGATTGGAGTGAATATATATTGTATTTTAAGCGGTCTTCTAAAAGTCGGCGATTAATCGGGATTAATCGTCGATTAATCGCTAGACGGCGGGCCACCGAACTGATTAAGCGAAAATCGGTCAATTAATCGTTTTTTAAAAAAAAACAGTCAAAAATCGGCTGAATCGGTCAAAAATCGGATTAATCGATCAAAAATCGGGCTAATTATTAAAAAATATTTAAAATTTAAAAAAATATTTAAAATTTAAAATTTAGAAACTTGATTAAATGATAGAAAAAAATGATAGGATCCGGACAAAATCGATGAAACGGAAGAGATCCGAGTGAATGGAAAGGAAAAAACAAAGGATGAATTCCACATAGCTTAGATTACATATATCAAGGACTTCCATTATATTAAATTGATATTCTGCTGGTCACTTGTCTAGGTTATCTGTTTGTTTTGTCTACAAACTACATCTCGTTGTTACTGTACACTGTACAGTTATAGTTTCTCTATAGATGATGCATTTCAAATAGCTGAAAATTAATCTGTTTAGAATAGTCAGCATGATTGTTACGTATATTGCTAGTTTCTTATTCTTGTCATGTTGCTCATTGCCCGAGTGTTTCCACTGCATCCTTTTTCAATCTGAACACCTCGAAAAAATTATGTGAATGTGGTTCATACCTTTCTGGGTGTTCTTAACCTAGATTTTAGCAGAACCGTGAGGGATGTACATCCAAGCTTACACACTACAAGTTTAGAACAAAAAAATATGGATTTTGTGATAGTATGTTGGAAGGTGTAGAGCAGGCCATTTTTAAGTTGAAAACAAAAAGAAATGTTCATGTTCAGAAGGATATATGTGTTCAAATTACTGAAGAGAGCCAGGTTCAGAACAATGAAATATAAGCAAGATTTACCGTTAGTGATATTATTATTTATTTAAGGAGCATTTAATAAATCCAAGGCATAGTTAAAATCTACATAGATTGAAGCATATATAGGTGTATGACAATATTTCTTGGAACTCCTACAACAGATTCATGCTCAAAAGGGCAAAAAAAAATAACAATCAACCTGTCAAAAAGTATCGGATGATATAAATATCAGTACAATGCAAATGCATATCACAATATTTCTTAACAAATCTTTCAAGAAATTCAAATATAGAATTGCCCGGAAACCATTCGATTAGCAAATTAGCAATAGCATATTAACTGAAAACACACAAAAGAAAGGAATAAACACAAGTAGAATAGGAAAAACGCAAAAGTTTCAGTTGGCCATTCCCTTCTACACAAGAAAAAGGCAAGTTTGGTTTGAATTGATCAAACAGAAAAAGGTCTACAGAACGGACATAGGAATTCAACTTTGTGGTAGCACAACACAACAAATGGGGATAAAGAAGTTAGAAAGTAAGATCCAAAGTTCATAGTGAAAAAAGTATGTCTGATCATAAATGAAAAAATTCGGTCAAAGAAAAAAGAGAATACACAAAAAAGCATGCCAAAATATTAGAACAGGATCAGAAGACTATAAATTCAAACTTTACTAATACACTTAACTTTCCAAAGAGATATTGGGGAGCTTGGGGTAACAATTAAGGTTCATGTAACACAAGAAATGAATACACAAGAGTATCAAAGTGTAACAATTACTAGCAAGGAACACAATTAGGAGTTGAACATAGTATCACGCAAGCATCAAAGGCTAAAGTAATGACCGAGAAGATAATCACATAACCAAGAAAAAAAAGATGCAGATAATAAACATTAGTAGGGTAGTTACGATTCAGAAACTTATTACAAAAATAAACATTCTGAGTTGAGGGGAGATACAAATTCTAGGAAGCATACAAGCCATGATACTAAGTTCAAAAACATATTAGAAGCTGCTAGATAGATACATATATAGAGGGAGCACAAACATCAACGACAACGAGTGATGTCAGCCCTAACTCCAGCCGCACCAATAGTAAAAATAGAGCGTATATCTCATGTATGTCACTTTTCAACCTGGTGACTTTCCTTGTTTAATTCATCCTTCTTGATTATGCTTTGTTATGTTTCCATTAAACATTCTTCTTGATTCTTATTGTATAAACACGTCATGACACTTATCCACTCTGTCTAGGTATTAAAAAGGAATTGAATAATTGATAACTACTCACAATCTACTACACAAAAATTAACAAGTGAGCTTACCAAAAAAATATTCAAAGGTCAAAAAAGCAAAAATTTAACAAAGAGGCAATACACAAAGACAAATATAACTTCAGGAAATGAAACTAAATCTAACCAAGGCCACATGTTATACAATCAAGATGAATACTCTATCTGGTGAGAGAAGGATATAAAGGCATTGCTGATTTTATTCTAACTTTTTTTATATAAATTTACCTCAATATTGTCCAAGTCAAAAGATATATTCTTGGCATTACCAAGTCCTAAAAGCATATGTGCAAACCGCAGACTATTCGTTCCGTTCCCCTGCATTCAGAACTCATGTTCTGAAACCAACCTTGTAACTTTAAATGTACATTCTCCAACTCAGGAGCTCCAAAAGTGATTGAAAAGACGCCAGTGAAACTGCGGAGTTTTGGCGCCAAAACCACAATGTTAAGACAAGGGAAAAGAAAAAAGCGCCTAGTCGTGAGATTTAGGTTCATCAAATAAGGGAAAGATTGTAGAAGATCTTGTTGTACGCCTGGTCCTAAAACTACTTTGAGGTTTTGTAGATTAACAAGTGTAGCCCTACATTCTTGGGAAGACATTCATTCAGATATAGAGTAAATAAGGCCTGGAAGTTCTGAACTTTCTCAGGCAATCTACAACCAAACAGGCCGAGAGATGTTAAATTAGGCCAACTGAAAGCGAGAGAATAAGATAAATTGCAATTATCAAGATTCAGAGTTTTAAGGCAGGCAAGCATGTCAACGAAGAATCTGATAATGTACAATACTAGCTCGATGATATCGATTAAGACAAAACATGGCGAATAAAGGCATATAGAGGGCATAATACACGTGACAATTATGGTTCCTATAACACCCCCAAGTAAGTACAATTTTAAAGTAACCCAGAGAAATCAAAACTCTGGTTGTAAAGAACAGAAACAGAATTTTTACATCACGTGAGTAGACAAGCGTAAGAGCTAAAGGCACATATAAGCTGAATGAGAAAGTAAGCAAGAAAAATAAGAAAGCAAGCAAGAAAGTTAGGATAATAAAATCTCATTACAACATAGTTACGGTTCAGAAATATAGTACATAAATAATCCGACACTGACGATAGATCTTAACAGAACATACAAGCCATGCTAAAATTAAACCCAGCCACTACTAAATAAGCTGCTACATAGATACATACATAGAGGGAGCACAAACATCAACGACAACGAGTGATGTCAGCCCTAACCCCAGCCGCACCAATCGTAAAATAGAGCCCAAATTTCATGTAGTCGTCCAGATTCTCACTATGGTCCCAATACTACAAAAAACAAACAAGATTACAAAATCATCAAAATTAATTTTATAATAATATATACCAAAACATGTATACTTATATAAAAATTGGGTGATTACATGCTTCGCTCGGCGCAAAGCTGGGCAGATTTTACTCCTCCAGAGTCCTATCATCTTGTTTCTCTTTCTCTTACAATTTCTTGTCTCTCTTGATCTCTCTTCTCTCTCTCAAATCTTATCTCTCTCCCAAATCTTATATCTCTCTGAATTTAGAACCCCCAATTATATATTATATTCTTTGATAGGGTTAGGAAATGGGCTCAAATAGTTAAAGGGCTGTCTCCTTTTTAAGCCCAATACCTATCTTTTTTTTCTTCTTGGATTGTCCTGTTTGCCTACTTTTATTATTTTCTTCTTTCTCCGAGTTTCTCGTTTGAATTTAATATGTTATAGGGTTTCCAAAACATAATCCCTACACTCAAACAAATTGTTATAAAACCTTAATAATATAAGCTACTACAATTTATACTACAAGAATTGTAAAAGAGAGAGGAAAGATGAAAGGATAGACTTGTTATATTTTCAATCTGATGCTTCTGGCCATTACATGAAACTAGCTTTATTACCCGTGCGAGGCACGGGTTTATTCTAAAAATTTTATAATTTGTCATTAATTCCGGTATATTTGTTTGTGGTATATTCATATTGATGGTTTGAGTGTAGAAGAATTTCGGTAAAATGTGTTTTGTTCGGTCTCCTTTAATATATCCTTATTTCAACTGCTTAATACAAGCTGAATTATCTTCAAACATAACTGTAGGATTCTCTATGATACTTGATAATCCACAAGATTGTCGAATATGTTGGACGATGAACCGCAACCAAACACATTCTCTACTTGCTTCATGGATTGCTAGTAACTCTGCGTGATTTGATGAAGTTGCAGCCATAGTCTATTTTGTAGATTTCCAAGAGATAGCAGTTGTGACGCCCTCCAAATCCGGGGTACAGATTTGGGGAGTCACTCGACCAACGAAACACAATATACCTGTATATAACACATGCATAATATAATAATGACATAAAACACCCTTTAACCAAGACCGCATCCAGATTATAGCATTGAACAAGCTTCTAAGTCATATTATTACAAACCAGTTTCAAAGTTATTCAGAGTTATTACACAACTTAAGTCAAAGCTAGACATCTAGTCTAACT
Source organism: Heracleum sosnowskyi (assembly GCA_030848705.1). Lineage (NCBI taxonomy): Eukaryota > Viridiplantae > Streptophyta > Magnoliopsida > Apiales > Apiaceae > Heracleum > Heracleum sosnowskyi. Next base: position 14,617,803 of record CM061238.1, read on the forward strand.
ATCAAAATAGACAACTACCCTGCCAATGACAACCACTCGTGGTGATCTCCTAGCTGCTGGAGAACTATCGTTCGCGCTGTGTCTGCTCATACTCTCGCTTCACTGGAATAGGGTTAGAAACAAAACAAGTATGAGCCATAAGTGCTCAACAAGCATAATATATATCAATCACAGTTCCATAATGAAAGGAAGAATCATAGTTATCTGAATCAACAATATACAAGCCAAACATATGCTTTTAACAATTTTAATTGAATAAAGAAGGATTAGAATTGGACTTCTACATTTTTCAAATAAAAAGGTTGAGCTGCTGATCAGTCACGCATCAACCCCGGACTAGCTTATAGCAAAGTCCTCCACTAGGATCCATGGCCATCTGGGCCTTAAGTTATTCCGACCATGAATATGGCCCGACCATTATTGGTCTCATTTTAAAAACATGTCAATTCTATCACAGAGTATAAGCAATAACATGCATCACAAGATAAGTACACAATGCAAGATATAATAGTTTCAAAAGAGATTCAACTGCTCAATATCAAATGAAGTTCGAGAAATAGATTCAGAATGGTTTCAATGGTAGATAAGTACACAATGACAAGGTATAATAGTTGCAAAAGAGCTTCAACTTCTCAATATCAAATGAAGTTCGAAAAATAGATTCGGAATGGTTTCAATGGTAGATAAGTACACAATGACAAGGTACAATAGTTGCAAAAGAGCTTCAACTGCTCAATATAAAATGAAGTTCGAGAAATAGATTCGGAATGGTTTCAATGGTACAACGTACACATGACAAGGTACAATAGTTGCAAAAGAGCTTCAACTGCTCAATATCAAATGAAGTTCGAGAAATAGATTCGGAATGGTTTCAATGGTACAACGTACACATTTAAGAAGGTCAACAATGGTTATAGTCCAAACAAATGAATTGAAGTGAAGGTTTCTGATATTCAACACGATTGTGGATTTAATCAAAGAATTTAGGAATATTCAAGGTGTTAGATATAATTGCTGATGATTGTTTATCAGTGTTTAAGCAACATGTACTCATCAGAGTTTACACTAGAAGCCAGTCAGAGTTTGTTAAAGTCTGACGGGGTGAAAGTTTGCTGAAGCTGTCGGTGCTAATATGAATATTCTAGAAGCAAAGAATTTAGGAATATTCAAGGAAATAGCATCAGTTCCTCAAATACGGGGTAAAGATTGAATAATCTGAATCGTTCTGATGGTAATATACATATAATCATTAAGAACAATAACAATTGAATCAACAAGTAAGGCACAGATACTTGCCTGGTCTACGTAGCTGACTGCAATCTATCGCGCTTATCCTACCTTCTCATTTCCCTTGCCTCGGGAACTCGATTCTATAATAAACAACTCATAATAATAAGTCTAACTATCCTCGACATATACTCATAACCATTTTTAAGTCTAAACAAGTAATCGGGTATTTATTAGCATTTATTGAACGTCCGATATAATTTACGATACGCGAAATTCAGACACTTGCCCTTATACAAAGCATTTACGGACCATAAAACACATTTTTCAACTCATATAAACCATATATCACTTATAAATATTTTTAGAACAATATTCGATGCTTATTTGAATTTTTAAATCAAAAAATGGGATTATTAATCCCAAAATAAGTATTTAAAAACAATTTAATCAATTAATATAAAATTAATTGACAATTTCCAAACACTGAAACTATTTTTAAATAATTAAATCAAGCTAGAAAATAATTAAACTCAATTTAAATTAATTAATTCTAATTAATAATTAATTAATAAGAATTAACTAATTAATAAAATTAATCGATTAATTAAATAAATTAATTATTAATCAAAAATAATTAAAATAATTAAATTTAATCAGTTTTCGAATTTAAATAATTAATTATAATTTTACAAAATTTTCTGAATATAAAAATGTATTTTTAAAATAAAAATATGATTTTTATAAATATTTAAACTATTTTCGAATTATTTTTAAAAATAAAATCCAAAAACAGTTTTCTGAAAATGAATTAGGGTTTCGAAGATTGAAACCGGGTCACAATTTCGGGTAAACGGGTCGGGAAGAACTGAAACGGGTCGGGAAGAACAACCCTGAAAATCCCAGAATCCGGCGACAATTCCCAGATTCCGGCGAGCCAAAAACTTGACAGAAATTGGGGCTTTTGATACCAAAACACTCCTAATAACCATACCAATACATTCCGATCAAAAACATACCAAAAACAACGCCGGAACTCCAAACCCGACCAAATTCCGGCGAGCTTAAACAAATTTTAAAATAAATAAGTATGGGTTTTCTCGTTATATTTTTGGAAAATGAGGGGTTTTAGTAAGAAAAAATAAAAAAATGTAACATATATTTAGTTTAAAAAGGTAAATGCCCGTGATATTTTTGGAAAATGAGGTTTTAAAATTTTAATAATTAAAAGTATTTAAATATGTTTTAAAATAAATAAGTCAAGGGTTTCCTGTGATATTTTTGGAAAAAGAATGGATTTTAGTGAGAAAAATAGAAAAAGTAAATTGTAAAAGGTAATTTCCCGTGATATATTTAGAAAAGGATGAACTTTGTTAGAAAAAAATATATAATGTGTTTTAGCTGAAATGATAATTGGTTATAAATAGGTATTTGATTATTTATATTTTAATATTTTTAGTAATTGCATTTGTTAAGAAAAATAAGTAGACATGTTAAAATAGGTAAACTTTTAAAAAATAATTATAATATTAAAATAGGTTTAAAAATAAATAACTAAATGTTTGTCCATGATATTTTTGGAAAATGAGGGGTTTTAGTAAAGAAAAATAGAAAAACAAACATGTTTTAGTTAAAAAAAAGGTAATTGCCGTGATATATTTGAAAAAATAGGGGAATTTGTTAGAAAAATAGAAAAAATAATGTATTTTAGATGAAAAGGGTAATTGATTATAAATATGTAATATTATTATTTAATAATATATTTCTATAAATAAGTAAGGTTAATTAAGTAAAAACACGAAGTACAGTTAATTAAGGACAATTAAGTAAAATCACAATGTACCATACCGACCAACCAAACTTTTAATGTTTCGTCTATTATATAATAGTATAGTATTGATTGATAGGGATACAAAAGTAATTGATCATTACTATGTTTAGTAAATATTTACTGTATTTTGCAATAAAATATACCTTAAAAAATGCAGTACTTTTGCCTAGGCCAGCCAACCGATCGGGTTCGGATTGGATCGGCCTAAATCCATATCCATATCCATTTATTTTAGCGGATTCAGATCGGATCATGACCATGTTTTTTATAGGCCGATCCATATCCGGATCCGTTCGGATCACGGATCGGATATCCGATCCATTTATATTTTTCCTTAAATTTTTTGATTTAAATTAAAATTCCACTTATTATTGAATTTTTTTACAATATCTTGTAATGGTAAACAAAGTAATCAAATAATAACATCTAAAGTTTAAAATATGAACTCTAACATAATATTAGAAATTTAAACACAAATGAAAATAAAAAATTTAGAATAATATTGAGAAAAACACGATGTTTTATAGGCCAAACGATGATATTATAATTCGAAAAAAAATCTTATTTCACATTTTAATTAGTAGTGATTGTATAGACTACAAAGTATAGACTATTAAAAATTGAAAATAATTTTTTTATAATACATATTATACAATATATTTATATAAATATTATATATAATATATTTATATATATAATATATTTGGTAGATCTGAATTTAGGGGTGAATTCTTGAGTTTGAGTTTTGTCTATTCGTCTCTCCGGATTCACCAGGTCTTCTATTCTTACTAAATAAATTGATTAGACGGGATTACACTTTTCTGTTTTCGAATTCTACCGGAATTGAGGGGTAAGACCAAGAAGAACTTTCCTGGCTCGAATAGGAAAAATTATATTCTGATATTAACATCTCGCCTTTCTTTACAATGGTAATTTGGTTGGATCTTATATACTTTGATTTGTTAATTAGTTATCTCACAATCTTTATATCCCTAATTCATATTTAGGTTTTGATTTATCCATGTTGTATATATGTGTGTGAATATTTGATCCTAATTCAAAGCTTTATGTATTTAGGGGTTGGATGGGATCTCTCTTTTGGAGGTGTTTAACTTAGTATACTTGGGCAATGATGAAATAGGGCCTGAGAAGCAGCTCGGTAAGATCAAAATGGAGTTCGACAGCGGTAGCAAGGAACTTTACTATCAAAGAAAGGTAGTTGAGAGTAACCCAACGATTAAATTTGGGGATACCATCTTTCCCACCAATGACTTAACAGGACCAATATGTTCTATGAAACAACTTGATATGCAGTTTAATCTCTTTCTTGGTGCCTACAAGGCCTCTTTGGAGTTAAAATTTGAACCTTATCGGAATCGGGTTTGGGTTGAGGATCGTAAAATCCGATCAGTATGTGGCACTGGACTGATTTCTGTTATGTTTGGGTGTTTATCTAATGCTACGGTAGCCAATCTGAAAATTAACATCTCTGGGGCCACACATGTTCATGGAGTTGTTGCGGCTAGAAACAGCCAATTGAACAATCCCTCGTGTACAAGTGTGCTCTTTTGGAAGAGTTCAACTAATGAAATTGAAGTGGGGGTGTGATGGAGTAATCCCATTGTTGAAATTGCGGGTTGGTGTGCCATTGGATTTTGAGCTTTACGTGGATATTGCTTTGTATATTGATGGTGAAATTCACCAGGAAACTATCTCCTTTGTTCCTCAAATAGAAGGAGAGAAATGTGAGGAGATTCTTTGTTCCTAATAAGGAGACAAGGATTAGTGTGAAAGTCAAGTGGGATATTAAGAAAAACTCTGTATATTCCACATATCGCTCATTCTATGGGGAATGGGAAGACGAATCTGATAGTGACGAGGATAGTGAGGGGTAGACTTTGATGGAGACCCTCTCTTGAAGCACTTTATGAAAGAATGAATAGGAAACTTAATTAATCTATGTCTTATTTTGGTGAAAGGGTTATTTAGGATCTATCTTGTAAGGAAAACATCTTTTGTGTTTGACGTTGTTTCATATATAAGAAGAATTGTGTGCTTTTGTCTTGCAAATTCTGGTATGTGGAATATGATTAATTAGAATTGTGTGCCTTATTGGTAATAAGATTGCATATGGAATGCTAAGTCTAGACAAATCCATGTTTGGTTGGTTTTATGTTCTTGGATATATAAATGTAAAAGGCTGAAAGGTCACGAGTCAGGATGTGTTGTTATCTTGGTGTAGTCAAATTGCAAATATTGTGCAAGTGATGGGATGTGAATCTGTGATACTTGTTGTTCACACAATATCACGCAAGTATACGCGGTCACAAGTAATATAAGAATAAGTAGAGTTCGTTCCCACAGAGACTGCTTTGGTTATTATAGTTATGCACTTATGCAACAATGTATGGCTATCGTTCAATGCTAAGACAAGTATCAAAGTTGTGTTTTGATTAACTAATTAACTTAACAAATTACCAAGACTATATTAAACTAAAGATTGCTGTTGAATTACTTATGAGAATAAACATGGGATCCTAACTTCATTAAATACTTCATCTAGAGTCTTTTGTCTTTAATCAATGCATGTGACGGTTGTGATAACTAATCGGATAACACGAAATCAGTACACGCTACCTTTCAGTATACGTATACCAAACCACTCAAACATCCACAAAAGAGATAGAAGTTGAGCAGACACCAATTATGCTTAGACCCTATATGTCTATAAGATTTGAAAACATAACGGTTTAATGAGCAAGTTATCCATTCAGATTACATAGGATAGGTAAGATGGTTAAAATTACCTACGAATCATGCATGACAAACATACATAAACCTATGCTAGCATGGCAAGTTCTAAATCTCTATATCCACTTTCGCATTCAATAGAGATTAACAAACAATCTTAGATGTTAGCTACGCATCCAAGAAGAATAAGCACAACCAAACTAGGATATCAATTAGCCATCACACACACATCTTTAAAACAATTAACTACTAAAATCCATAAATAAATCCGTTAGAATCCCACGACAACGATTAGTTCATAATCGAACCGTTCATCATCGTGGGTTCTGATGAAAACATGATAGTAATAAGTCTAGAATACTGATTAAAAGTGCTAGGGTTTAAGAAAGAACAAACGAGAATCCAAAGAGAATCCAAAGTATCGCCTAATTTAGAAGAATACAAAGATTAGATGAAACTAGGTCTTCGTAAATCAGCCGTCTTCTTGTTCTCCTCACCGGTGGATGAATATGTATGTATATATATTGATATCTATCTTAGAATTCGTCCACCAATGGTTATATAAGCCTTAGGGTTGCCAACTAACAGCAAGTTTCCTTTTCTGACAAAAACTGCCAAAATCCAGCATTGCACAGGGGCGGGCGCGCGTGGAGGGCGCGGGCGCGCCTGGATTTCTGACAAATGGAGCGCGGGCGCGCGCAGGGAGGCGCGGGCGCGCCTGGATTTCTGTCCAAAAAAACCTCAACTGCTTTCTTTTGCCAAATCTTCGCACGTTCAACCTCCGCAACCTCTTGACCTTCACACAAATGCTTAAACACCACCACACAACCATAGAATCACCACATCTCTGCTGATAAAGAAACTCTACACACACTAACACAAAACACATTAAAAACATCACGTACTTGAGAACAAACGATCAATTTAAGCCGATTTAGAACGATCCAAGTAGATATAAAATCCACTTATCACACCCCCAAACTTAAACCGATGCTTGTCCTCAAGCATAAACAGACTCTATAGATGCAATGCAATGCATGAATGCAACTATTATGTAAATGCAAACGATCCCCTCAAACTAACCATAACCAATCAACAAGCCAACATCTCAAAGAATGCAATCTTTCAAACAGAGTTCGAACAAATCCCCTTATACTAACAAACAAACACAGAAACGTGCGTGTGTACAATGCTCATCAATATACTCCCAAACTAAATCAAGACCATATCCTATTCTTCACCAAAACAACCACAAGCTTATAAACAGAATGAACTCTAGACACAAGAAACCACTTAAAGACACCTCAACCTCCACTTGAGTTAGACAGGAAATCATGCTTTATTACTTACACACATGCTTATTTGACCGTGCAATGGTTGAGACCCCTAAAGGCTTATACAATAATACCCAAGTAGCGAGCGTTAGGTTAGTGGATCCCAGACCGGAAAAGTCTTAGGTCACTAGGCACAAAGTCCCCTAGAACTTAATTGCTCGAGTATTAAAGAGCTCAACCTGATCAATTTTGCATAAACACAACTAATACAACTCTTTTTTTTCTTTTTTCTTTTTTTTTTATTCTTTTTTTTTTATTTTGATTTCGGAATGAGTGCACTTTGCCTTTTTCTCATCCCACCCTAGACTACTCATATTTTCAATGAGCCGGCTACTAGCCATTTGACGCCTAGCCTTTATTGACAACTAGCATGAAATCCCTGTTTTCCCCCAAACTTAGACTTAAGTGCTTCTTTCAATTTCAAGAGAATAGAAAACATTCTAAATATAAGCAAGTGGTTAAATTCTAACATCCAAACAAACATGGTCTGATCAAATTCAAAAGCAACCAATGAGACTTATGAAATTATTTTGTTTCTGGCATGCAAGTCAATTCATAGGAACTTAATCAGCCCTCTAGTCATCACTATCACACTCCCATCAAAATCGACTCACTAACCAAGAAATAGCCAAGTTCTAAGGGATCATGAAATATGTTATGCAAATGCAACTAAATGGACTCACATGATAGATATAAAAACTAATGCAAAACAGAATGCTCTATATGACATAAACATGCAAAGATATGAATGAATTAACTAAATATGCAATATGAATCTATATGACACACACTAACAATCCTCAATTATCACCCCCAAACTTACAATATTCAGTGTCCTCATTGAAGGTAATAACAAGGAAAGATGCAGAGAATACCTAATCATCAGCAGGACCACCCTCCTCGGGTGGTGTATCCGATGGCGGATAAACAGAATCCATACCAAAGGTAGGCCAAGTAACACCAACTCCAGTGGCTCTGAAAACAGTACTCAAAACTGCAAATAAAGAAATAAAAATAACACTAACTAATAGGACCACCACTTTCGTAGATGACACGATTGCATTGATCATATGCAACAAGCCGTTAAACCCCTAGGCAGCCCTAGTAGGACGAGTTTTGTCTCGTGAGGGTTTATAGATGATATACCCACAAAATCAAATATTTTCAACCACCAAGTCTCTCAAACATGCAACATGTCATAATACTGCATATTCGCGTGGGTTGCCTCCCACGAAGCGCTTATTTTACGTCAATAGCTTGACATGAATCCTTTTTCATCCAGTCGCAAGAACGGTGAACGTCGACTCACGGTTCACCGTATTACCAACGTCATGCTTCAGCCACTGACCATTAACCTTGAACGCTTCGTCCGGAAACTTATGGAAAATCTCTACTGCATCATGCGGAAATGCTGATTTAACCGTGATAGGCTCCAACCACCTCGACTTACACTTTCCTGGAAAAAATCTGAAACAAGACTTGAAACGCCGAACTAGCTGACCAGGCACAAATGAATGTTTCACCACCCCTCTTTCATGTCAGTCCTCAACCTTCTCCTTATATAGCCTGTTGCTATCGTAGACTTTACCATACCTCAATTGATCCTGCAGTGGTTGGAGTTCAAGTGTAGGAGCTTCTTCCATAGATGGTTTAAGTCGCTCCTGAGAATTGTTCAGCTCTGCTAATCCAAGAGATTCGAATGGCGCATCAATTTTTCTTTTCCACGGAGGTGCATTCAACAACTGAAGTTGCTCTGCTCTTTCTTCGTCTTTGATATCAGAATTCCCTATCAAGACTTTCTCCACTGTATCTGACTTCAGCGGTTGTTCAATCTCTGTATTGACGACAGAATCGACCATCTCCAATTTAAAGCACTCTTCTTCCTCAGTTGGAAATTTCATTGCCTTGAACACGTTAAAAGCGACCTTCTGATTTTGAACCCTCATTGTAAGCTCTCCTTTCTGCACATCTATCAAAGTTTGGCCTGTAGCTAAGAACGGTCTTCCCAAGATAATAGGAATCCTCTTATCTTCCTCAAAGTCCAGAATCACAAAATCCACAGGGAAGATAAGCTTATCCACCTTAACCAAAACATCCTCTACTATACCTCTAGGATATGTGATCGACCGATCAGCCAGCTGTAAGGACATGTTTGTAGGTTTAGACTCAGGAAGTCCAAGTTGCATGAAGACAGACAACGGCATCAGATTAATACTAGCTCCCAAGTCACACAAGCACTTGTTGAAAGATAGATTGCCGATTGTGCACGGTATGGTGAAACTTCCTGGATCCTTGAGTTTTGGAGGTAACTTCTGCTGTAGAATAGCACTGCATTCTTCTGTAAGAGCGACGGTCTCCAACTCCTCGAGTTTCAACTTCCGAGATAGAATACCCTTCATGAACTTTGCGTAGCTCGGCATTTGTTCTAGAGCTTCCGCAAAAGGTATATTGATCTGCAACTTCTTGAAAACTTCGAGAAACTTAACAAACTGCTTATCCAACTTTTGTTTTTGAAGACGTTTAGGGAATGGCGGAGGAGGATAGACCTCCTTGGTCTCAGTAGCTTGCTTTGGAATAGGTTTCTCAGAAGAACGGTCAACCTTTTCCGCTTCGTTTCCCCCTAAACTTGCTTTTTCACCATTTTCAACACTTTCTGGCAGAAGGACAGGCGCGGGCGCGCTTGGTAGGGGGTGGGCGCGCCTGGTTTCCTGTTCAGATTCCTGATTTTCTTCGTTTTCTGCCGTTCCAGAGTTCTGATCACTCGTAACCCTTCCAGATCGCAAGGTAACTGCTTTTACATGTTCCTTGACCTCTCTCTTGCCAGGATTAGCTTCCGTATCACTAGGGAGAGTTCCCTGTGGTCTATTCAACAAGGCATTGGCAATCTGACCGATTTGATTCTCCAGAGTCTTGATGGAAACAGCTTGGCTCTTGCACATTAGCCTAAATTCCTCCAATTCAGATTTTTCATTGGACGATTGACCAACATTGCCATGAGACGGTTGTTGAAAATCTGGTGGTTGATATGGTTGCCTTGGAGCATACTGTTGCTGAAAACCAGAAGAGTTGAATGGCTTAGCTCCAAATTGCTGACCTTGATACTGCTGATATGGTTGTTGTGGTTGTTGCTGGCCTCCCTGATTGTTACTCCAGCTGAAATTAGGATGGTTCCTGTTATTGGGATGATAAGCATTAGGCACTGGCTGCTGTGGTCTCTGGAAATTGCTCACGAACTGCGCCTATTCACTAGATATGGCACACTGAGTCGTGTCATGTGCACCTGCACATAGCTCACAAACACTAGCCACCTGATGTACTCCATAGTTAGTCAAAGAATCAATCTTCATAGACAGAGCCTTTAACTGAGCTGCTATGGCTGTAGCTGCATCCACTTCCAGAACTCCTGCCACCTTGCCTTGTGATAGCCTTCCAGTTGGATTCTGGTATTCATTGGCAGCCATCATCTCAATTAGCTCATAGGCCTCATCATAGCTCTTAGCCCACAGAGCTCCACCTGACGCCGCATCAAGCATTGGTCGAGATTGACCTCCCAGACCATTATAGAAACAATTTATCACCATCCAATCAGGCATTCCATGATGAGGACACTTCCTAAGCATCTCCTTGTAACGCTCCCAAGCCTCACATAAAGTTTCACCAGAATGTTGTGAAAACTGAGTAAGAGCATTCCTGATTGCAGCTGTTTTAGCCATCGGGAAGAATTTAGTGAGAAACTTCTGAGCAAGATCCTCCCATGTAGTGATAGAACCTGCTGGTAGAGGATGCAACCAGCCCTTAGCCTTATCCCTCAGAGAAAATGGGAAAAGTCTTAGCTTCACAGCATCTTCCGACATTCCGTTGAATTTGAAGGTGTCAGAGATCTCAATGAAGTCCCTAATATGCATATTAGGATCTTCCGTTGGAGCACCCCCAAACTGAACTGAATTCTGCACCATCTGAATCGTGCCAGGCTTGATTTCAAAGGTATTAGCTGCAATAGCCGACCTGACAATGCTAGATTGAATGTCATTGATCTTTGGCTGAGAATAGTCCTTCAAAGCCTTCGTTTCTGGTGCTACTGGTTCTCCCATAACTAGACTTAATTCAAGTTCTGCTTTCCGAGTTTGAGAACGTGTTCGCATACACTTTCACTTAAGTATCTGAAACACACCAAACAAAGTAAAATTGATGAAAGAAAAATCTGAGTCAGTGAACTTTAACGACCACTGATGACAAGCACATAACCTATAAAAATAACACCGAGTCCCCGGCAGCGGCGCCAAAAACTTGTTCACACAATATCACGCAAGTATACGCGGTCACAAGTAATATAAGAATAAGTAGAGTTCGTTCCCACAGAGACTGCTTTGGTTATTATAGTTATGCACTTATGCAACAATGTATGGCTATCGTTCAATGCTAAGACAAGTATCAAAGTTGTGTTTTGATTAACTAATTAACTTAACAAATTACCAAGACTATATTAAACTAAAGATTGCTGTTGAATTACTTATGAGAATAAACATGGGATCCTAACTTCATTAAATACTTCATCTAGAGTCTTTTGTCTTTAATCAATGCATGTGACGGTTGTGGTAACTAATCGGATAACACGAAATCAGTACACGCTACCTTTCAGTATACGTATACCAAACCACTCAAACATCCACAAAAGAGATAGAAGTTGAGCAGACACCAATTATGCTTAGACCCTATATGTCTATAAGATTTGAAAACATAACGGTTTAATGAGCAAGTTATCCATTCAGATTACATAGGATAGGTAAGATGGTTAAAATTACCTACGAATCATGCATGACAAACATACATAAACCTATGCTAGCATGACAAGTTCTAAATCTCTATATCCACTTTCGCATTCAATAGAGATTAACAAACAATCTTAGATGTTAGCTACGCATCCAAGAAGAATAAGCACAACCAAACTAGGATATCAATTAGCCATCACACACACATCTTTAAAACAATTAACTACTAAAATCCATAAATAAATCCGTTAGAATCCCACGACAACGATTAGTTCATAATCGAACCGTTCATCATCGTGGGTTCTGATGAAAACATGATAGTAATAAGTCTAGAATACTGATTAAAAGTGCTAGGGTTTAAGAAAGAACAAACGAGAATCCAAAGAGAATCCAAAGTATCGCCTAATTTAGAAGAATACAAAGATTAGATGACACTAGGTCTTCGTAAATCAGCCGTCTTCTTGTTCTCCTCACCGGTGGATGAATATGTATGTATGTATATTGATATCTATCTTAGAATTCGTCCACCAATGGTTATATAAGCCTTAGGGTTGCCAACTAACAGCTGAAGGAATTTACGGATGAGCGGAAGCGTGATCTAACAATTATTCCGTAAAAACCATGTATCGCACATATAGAAAAACATATAAAATCTAGATCGAGGGGAATCGTAACCATACCTTGAAAATCGAAGCTTTATAAAATGGATTCTAGCAGTTGCTCCTCAGAGTGTGAAGCACTCTACCGGTATCCACCAAGAATAATCCTTCGATGAAGCTTTTTATAAAACTAAGCTTTTATAAAAATGGAGTTTTTCTTCTTTTGAGAGAGAGAGAGAGAGAGAGAGATGAAGAAGAAGAGGGTGGCAACTAGGTTTTCACAAAAACTCTAGTCTATTTAGAATGAACTATCTCATTCTATTTATAGGGCTCTCCTAGGGTTTTTTAATATATCTTTATATATATATATATTAACCCCACACTTTATCTTATAAAATGCTTTAATAATAATTAAACTATTTTAATCATTATTTCCTTTTCTAAACTATTTAGAAAATAACTTGCTCTCTCAAAATACCTTCATCAATAAATTAATCTTTTATGGTGTGACCCTGTAGGTTCAATATTAAGCCGGTAGTAGAAATAAATAATAATAAACTTTTATTTATTATTTATATGAATTCTAATAATTCATTAAATATAATTAACTGATTAATTATATTTATTCTACATCGTGAGTGATGCTTCTCAACATATCGCGACTATCCGGATAATATGAATTCACTGCTTAGAATACCAAGAACCTGTCAATGACTAGTTACAGTACAATCAATTCCTTCTACCCTACAATATCCTGATTAAATACAAGGCATAGATCTCGTGTCAAGCCTATCTAATTTAATCATATGCTTTCCTATTCACTATGTCTAGTTCCGATTAATGCAAATTAGAAACTTCTTTCTAATTTCATTCACTCTGGCCAGAGGTTCCTGAACTAGCATAAATGGAATAACATAGGACATTCTCTTCCTTCACTGGAAGGGGCAGATCCTTTATTGATCATTCACTATCTTCGTGCACAAATTCCTATACCCAGAAGAGCACTAATTATTGTCCCTCGAGACTAAGAGCTAAACCAAAGTATAGTTCAGTGTACACAAGATTACTATGATGATCTCAAGTCAAAGGACACTTGTACAACCATCACTATATGAACAACTACTGACACATGAGTGAACTCCATTAGTTGTTCAACTAATCGAGTCATGTTCAGTGAACTTATTCCTAATAAGCACCTACATACTAGCTATAGTGTCACCACACAAATGCCTATGAGAACAGACATCCTTCATAGTGAAGCAAGCATAGTATGTACCGATCTTTGCGGATTAATTAACTACCAATTAATTATCCTACGACCAGGAACTATTTAAGTTTAGAGTTCTCATCTTTAAGGTCTCATTATAATGATCTCATCATAATCCATTAAAGCTCTACTCTAAACTATGGATCATCTAATTTAAACACTTTAAATAGATAAAGCCCGTTATAAAACATATTACCATTTTATTAAATTAAACAAACTTGAATCAGATTGAACAAAGTATCTCCTAACTCATCATCCATGATTGGATTTAGGACACACGTCTTTCAATCTCCCACTTGTACTAAAATCAATCACCTTGGTATCTCATACACAACTTCTCCTAATAGAGAACAAAGCGATTTTCAAATAACGGTTTAGTAAATGGTCTTTACTATGTTGTTATGGGTGTCAAGTCAATATTGAATTAAACATCTCTACTTTCAACGATCTCATATATCATATGAAAGTGCCGCAACTTGTATCTTGAATCCCTGATTAAACCTAGGTTCCATAGCCTGCGCTACTACCATATGTTGTACCGATACAACAATATAAATCTTATTCTAGGAACCATGTCTAACCAGCGAAAACAGGTTTCGCTATCCAAAGAACCTCCTTTGCAGCTTCACTTATAGCTATATACATATAGTGCTTCCACTACGGAATCAGTTATCTTAAGTTGCTTGGAATTCTTCCAACAAACCGCTCATCCATTCAGAATTAACACTTATTTTGACATGGATTTTCTATCACATTTGTCCTAAGAAAATCATAGTGTTTATAACACTCGATTTTCATTTTGGACCCACCATAATCAAGAAATATGTCCTTAATTCTTCGAAAGTATTTAAGGACGTTCTTCCAGCTTACTATCGCGCTTCTCAAGGACTAGACTAGTGCTCGCTTATCTCGCCTAGTGAGTTAGCGATCATCAAGTCTTGTATAGTACATCCGGTATTTTGATAGATACATTTGCCGAAGCATAATAAATCTTAATCATACGTCATTTCTCCTCAGATGTCGTAGAAAGACACTATCTTGGAGAAAGTAACTCCGTGACTTGACAATTCAAGTAACTTCTTGGAGTTATTTATGCTAAACATCTTAGCATATAAATGATGTACACACTTTGGGTTTAGCCCAACACTTGGTTTATCCTATAAATTATCATTCCTATATCATAGGAAGCCATTCCCAAGTCCTTTATAGAGAATATGTTAGATAACCACACTTTGACTAATTTTAGCGTCGATACATCATTCCTTATCATAAGTATGTCACATACATTATTAGGAATGTCATCACGCTCCCACTAACCTTCTTGTAGATCCATGATCCATCATTGTCTTTGATAAAATCAAACTATTTGATTGTCTCATCAAAACAGATGTTCGATCATTGAGAAGCTTGCTTCAATTCATAAATGGATTGTCGTGGCTATTAGACCATAGATTTGCTACTCATAGCAATAAATCCCTCTAATTGTGTCAACTACACATCTCTTCAATTTTCCTATCGAGGAGGGTCGACCGTTCGACCATTATTAGATATTATAGTATTACTAGCCGCAAACGCAAACAAAATCCGAATAGACTTGAGCACTACTTCATGTGAATTTTTTTTCATCAAGGTCAATCTCTTTGCTTTGATTGAATCCTTTCACAATAAGCAAGGACTTATAGGTCTTTACCCAGCCAATCACTCCAATCTCCCTTTTATAGACTCACTTGTACCCTTCCGGTTATGACACCTTTAGGTCCTCAACCATAGTCTGTACTTGGTTGATGTACATGGAATCTATATCGGATTTCATGGTACTATGCCATTTCTCCGAGTCATAACTCATAGCTTTAGTATAGGTCATAAGGTCATTATCATATAATTGACAACTCATTGTCATTCTTAATGACAAGGCAGTCAACCTCTCAGGTTGGTGATAAAATATCAAGACCTATACTTAAGCTAACCTACAAAAAGTTATCCTGTCTGAAAATGTTCTTCCTATAGAACCTTTGTAATTTGTGGTGTTTGAACTTAGTTAAGTTCAACCTTCCTCCCACTGAACCCTTCTAGAATGAACAATTCCTCTAAGTAGGCAGTATGTCATACACACTATATTCAGTAGAATATTCAACCAACATCCTTGACTATCATTAGGATATCTCACAAACTTACATTTTGGATCTACCATCTAGCTTATCAAATTAAACATTTTGACAATAGCTAGACATCGCAAATCTTAACAAGTTTAAGACTTGTGTTCCTTGCACTACATATCTCATATGACAACTTAGGATCAGATTAAGAAGATACTATATTCAGCAGATATACTGATATTTATAAAATTCAACTCTAAACATATATTAGAAGATCAATTTAGCTTAACATGAACCGAACGATGTCTAACAAAGTTCGTTCGCTCCTTCGTACATTCCATCTACCTGTAGAATCTCAGGATCTGTCCAACGTGAAGCTTTAAACTTAAGATTTGAGATAACCTCAAAACACTCACTCAAGTGTATATCTTTTTGATCTTATCAAAGAGTCCCAACACTTGCTGTTTTGTTTTGTATTTCATTATTATTCATTTTGAAACACTCCAAAAGATTCGAATTTGTATTGTACCAAATACATATATCTGAATCCGGATCATATCCGTGAATTCTAATGAAGCGTGTGAATCCTTTTCTGGCATGTGTTGTCACTGGTGCACATACAATTATGTGTACTAATTTTAACACTTTTGTTGCTCATTATCTCTCTATTTCAAGAAAATAGAGATATAGTGGTCTTTCGAGTGAGACGAGTTTCGTATGCATAATGTGATTCAATAATCATATGGTTCTTGTAACCCATCACCATGCAACAAGCGAATACTCTTCTCACTCGTGCAAACAAGCCTATAATTCTTTGGATTTCCATTACCTCTATTCCATAGTCCCTATTTCAAAATGAGAAGTTTCAGTCCCACTAAATTTCTCTAATTCTTCAACTCTACAAGACAACTCTTGTAGTTGATCTTCCAATAACCCACCTTTGATAGGTGGCAACAAACTCTTTTGCTTTTGGAGTCAAACTTAGCCTTTAACTAATTATGTTATCACTCACTAACAAACTTCTTCTTGATGGTATGGTTCATCTCCCACTACTTGATTCCAGAACCGTTACCAGTCTGAAGAACAAAGCTCTCTAAGAAGGAAATACGTCTCAACAATCTTTAACATGAAGTAGATTTCAGACAATCTGATATTCAACCTTTTCATGTAAGAGTTCACAACAAATTTGCGAGTTCGTATTCGGAAGCTAATTCAAGATCATATCTCGACTTAGCTTCCATCTATGACAAAATCAACCTACCCTAGACGATCAATCAAATTGATTGTCTTGACTATGATTATTCATAGATCAACCCTCAACATAACTATTATGGAATAGCTCATTCGATATCCTATATTGAATCGTCTTATTTATCACATTCTACAACTCTTATAGAAGCAACAAGGTAGCCCTGAATGTCCTTGTGCTCATACTGTTTGCACAGTCTCAAGCTCATAGACATCAGTTTGGTTTACTTTGCAACATTTGCATTATTAGACCTCTTGCACTTGGTCTCATACACATCTCCATGTGCATCACAAATAAGACACTTTGTATTAACGAGTTAAACATTTCGTCTAACTTTTCATTCTTGAGAACATTTCTCAAGTTTCAAAGTTCATCAGCATATTCGGGATAAGTCAACGTGTTATTCTACTACGATGTGTGATAGTGCAGAAATTATAGTATATATATAATTCTATTAGTGAATACACATAACTACTAAGTAAATATTCAATTTTATTCTTACAACACCATATAAATCGGGTCTTTATTCATTGGTGGCTCCCACTATTTTATTTAAGTTATACAACCCTCTATATGTATAACTAAACATTCATAATGTTAGTGAGAATAAGGATCCTATTTTCCATCACATCACCTCGGCTGTGGCACGAAACGCAATGTGATGTTCCATAGGAAGACAACTCTTGTCAACTACATCTCATGTTATTCCTTATTATCTTTTAGCCTCTTGAATCATTGAGTCTCGGCTGTGGCACGACTCACTCAATATTCTAAGTCAAGTCAAACCCAACATCTTGCATAATTAAATTAGAATTCCAAAAGCCCACGGCTGTAGCACGTAACGACAATTGAAACCTAATTTATCATACACATCTCATGTGATAGACAAGCATCTCTTAATCTCAAAACAAAGCCCTCGGCTGTAGCACGAAACGACAATGTCTCAATATAAGAACTCTACTTGCTATTATGTTGGAAGGCTATGACCGACACAAGCCCGTTGTGCCATTGGCCATTTACTACTTGATATAAATTTTAATTAAGAGGGATTATATTATGTTGCAACCATAATCATATTACTAGGAGATTCTCTTTTTCTTGAACAAAATACAATTATGATATTTAAATGAAAAATTCCCAATGTGTTGGAGGGGTCACATCGGTCCCGCTTAAAACCCAACGGCCTAGACAGAAATTTTCATTTTCAACATCAAAAGAGTATTTCACTCTATGTTTCATAAACATAAGAATCTCATGGTTGTACTCATAATATTATTGTTAAGGCAAGAAACGATTCTCATTCTAGATTTTCTAGAGCACGCCTTATATTGATTTAAGTTCACCTAAATCTATCATCGCATGGTAAATATAGGCATATATCTCATATATAAAAATAAACAAACAAGTAAGCATGCAAGTAATATCATGTCATACAATGATATAATGATGTATGGATTTATTATAGTATTTAAAAGCAATTAAAACAATTAATACATGCTTTAAAACATTTTCGGGAATATAAACAGTTCCAAAATTTTATATAAAAAATATTTGACCACTCCATTAGATCCGTCTCGGAAAAACGAATCCAACGGTATATTGCACGCCCAAAACGGAGTTACCAAACTCCCAAAAAATCAAATTTAATGTGGACAGAGGGGCTGTAACGCATGAGCGTTACAACAAATAAAAGCTATTAAATGTGTAACGCATGACGCTCACGCGTTACAGGCCCTGTAACGCATTCCCGGCATGCGTTACAGACCCTTCCCAGCAGTTTTTTTTTTTTTATTTATTTAATGTTAAGTAAGTTACAACAATTCTATGCTATTTTATTTAATGCTTGTAACTCCTTTAGCATTAAAACACTAACTTAGCATTTATAACACTTAAAAAAAAAACTCCTCTAGCCATTAATGCCCTTTATTGTTATTGTTATTTTATTTTAATATTAATAAATTAATTAACAATTAATTAATAAATTAATAAAAAATCAAAATAATATGATTTCTGAAATCAAACAAAAGCAAAAATAAGCAAGCATCTATGGGGTCCTTGTTCAATTTTTAATTCATATATTTCAACATGTATAATTATTTTATGAATTTTAATTAAAACGATTTTAAAAAATTCATAACAAATAATCTACACATCACAAAATTATGAAAAAATAACCTAGATCATCCACAACACTTGTAGAACCCAGATCAATGATCAAAATCTCATGCAAATAATATTTCGAATTAATTCATAATTAAATCTAAATATACTTGCAAAAATCATAATAAATCCATACATGTATAAAAAAATCTGAATTTTTTTATATGAATCTCTATATGCATAACCTAGCTCTGATGCCATTGAAGGAATTTACGGATGAGCGGAAGCGTGATCTAACAATTATTCCGTAAAAACCATGTATCGCACATATAGAAAAACATATAAAATCTAGATCGAGGTGAATCGTAACCATACCTTGAAAATCGAAGCTTTATAAAATGGATTCTAGCAGTTGCTCCTCAGAGTGTGAAGCACTCTACCGGTATCCACCAAGAATAATCCTTCGATGAAGCTTTTTATAAAACTAAGCTTTTATAAAAATGGAGTTTTTCTTCTTTGGAGAGAGAGAGAGAGAGAGAGAGAGAGATGAAGAAGAAGAGGGTGGCAACTAGGTTTTCACAAAAACTCTAGTCTATTTAGAATGAACTATCTCATTCTATTTATAGGGCTCTCCTAGGGTTTTTTAATATATCTTTATATATATATATATTAACCCCACACTTTATCTTATAAAATGCTTTAATAATAATTAAACTATTTTAATCATTATTTCCTTTTCTAAACTATTTAGAAAATAACTTGCTCTCTCAAAATACCTTCATCAATAAATTAATCTTTTATGGTGTGACCCTGTAGGTTCAATATTAAGCCGGTAGTAGAAATAAATAATAATAAACTTTTATTTATTATTTATATGAATTCTAATAATTCATTAAATATAATTAACTGATTAATTATATTTATTCTACATCGTGAGTGATGCTTCTCAACATATCGCGACTATCCGGATAATATGAATTCACTGCTTAGAATACCAAGAACCTGTCAGTGACTAGTTACAGTACAATCAATTCCTTCTACCCTACAATATCCTGATTAAATACAAGGCATAGATCTCGTGTCAAGCCTATCTAATTTAATCATATGCTTTCCTATTCACTATGTCTAGTTCCGATTAATGCAAATTAGAAACTTCTTTCTAATTTCATTCACTCTGGCCAGAGGTTCCTGAACTAGCATAAATGGAATAACATAGGACATTCTCTTCCTTCACTGGAAGGGGCAGATCCTTTATTGATCATTCACTATCTTCGTGCACAAATTCCTATACCCAGAAGAGCACTAATTATTGTCCCTCGAGACTAAGAGCTAAACCAAAGTATAGTTCAGTGTACACAAGATTACTATGATGATCTCAAGTCAAAGGACACTTGTACAACCATCACTATATGAACAACTACTGACACATGAGTGAACTCCATTAGTTGTTCAACTAATCGAGTCATGTTCAGTGAACTTATTCCTAATAAGCACCTACATACTAGCTATAGTGTCACCACACAAATGCCTATGAGAACAGACATTCGAAGGATTATGTCATCAGGATGAAAGTTTGTAAGAATACATTTTACTTAAACGGAAATGACAAGAAGGTAGCTGAAAATTTTCTCTAAGAAAAGATGAAGAAGAGCTTGCTGGTAATTCTCTTAGTAGATTTTATGTGCTGAATATATATATGGTCGAAGTATATGCCGCTAAGGAGCTGGTTAATGATACAAAAGAGGAATGGAAACTTGACGACGAGAATGAAGAAGAGAAGCATAGGAATGAATTTAAAAAGAAGACTGTTGGAAATATGTGAATCAAGAAATTCTTTTGTGAAAAATATGACAAGGTTGTGATTTATGACAAGCATCTGAACTTGCCATGCTATTTGATGACTACTGAGTGGGGTTGTACTATTGTTGTCAAACAGATTATTAGAAAGGCTAAAGCTAGAGACAACAATATTTGGCCTTCGCTGAAATTACATGAAGAAGCATGGGTAGTGTTGTTGCTGGATTTCCAAAGCCTCATCCTTGAGGACAAGGATGCTTTGAAGAAGGGGTATTTGTCAATTGTCACGAACTAACAAGATAAAAATATTTCTAGAATCATGTTTTTATTATTGGGCATGTATCATAAACCAACAGCAAGCCCAACAACTATACAGCCCAAGAGTGTAGTTTCGGTGTTGGCTTTCAGTATTTATGAAATGAAAATGTTTTTCTTTTAAATTTATTCTTTTGCACTTGATCGTTTTCCTAGTTAGTCTGTAACTTTAATTTCCTTAGAATTAGTTCCTAGTTGTTACAATCTATTTATGGTTCTACCTTAAAATTAATTTGGGGAAAGAATCATGCACTTGTAGTGATCTCTCTTAGACAGAAGTTGTAGACCTTCTTGGACCTTAAACACAGTGATGGTTTAGTAAAATCTTAGTAACCATGTCCAATTAAATCTCACAAAACCTAGTGGTTTATACAGAAAACAATTTCTTATATCATCAGTTAAGTAAAGACGACAATAGAATCAAGATGTGCTTATCTAAGAAGCATATCTCATACAGAATGTTGCTGAAAATAAATACACTCACTTTAGGATATATAAGTACAAGTCAGAAGAAATTCCTTTGGAGAAATTAAGATACCAGTTAGAAAAGTGACATCATGAGATCCAGTTCTTTGAGTAGGTTCAAAGAAAAGATTACCACTACTCTGCTGAACTTCTTCAAATTTTTTGCAAAAGCAAACATGTACTCAAATTCCTGAAAATTATGGTTAATCCATAGAAAATGAACACAGTTGAAGTTTAAAGTGGCCCTCCTTCAACAATGTACCTGTAAGCTTACAGATAGAGTAGACTTTTTTAGAGCTCAGTGAAAGCTCCTCTGATCATTTTTTCAGCATGGTGTATTTTTGTTTTTTTAATGTGCACCTTCCTTGCATACCACATTATTTTGATAACTGCTTAACTAGATCATCCCAGAGTAAATACGAAATGTACAGAGGAGTATGCATTTAATTTTTTTCTTTACTTTGTGGATCAAAAAATTGACCAGAGTGCAGCTCTGGAATTTGGGTCCACCTTTTTCAATTTTTATTGATTTGGCAGCCTCATTAGATTCCGAAGAGCAAGAGGACTGCACATCATACTTATGAAACTGATGATCAGCTTCATTACCTTGCCTCAGTTCTTGATATGTTATTTACTAAGATTGACAAGGTGCGATGCTTTATTTAATCAAGTTATTTACCACTTGAAAATTAGTTGAGAAAAATTACGTTTTTGGAAACCCAACACGAGTTGTGTCTTTTTAAGTTGTGCTATTTGAAGCCATTTTTTTATACATAAAGAATCATCACCCCAAAAAAGAGAAAAAATATAATCCTAAATTAATTGAAGCCATATTAGAATGAAAACCAACTAAAAGCAACATACAAGGAATTGATGAAATTAAAAATAGGAAAAGACAAATGGGCCTACTCATTAAAAATGGTCAACTGTTAGGCCCTTGTGTGGTATCCATTTCTAAATTAAAGAAAAAAAGTGATATGAAAGGTATGGATAAAGAGATACAAGAAAGAAAGGGATAGATAGGAGAGGATGTAGGACAAAATTTTGAATTGTAATTAAAATATAGTACATACATACATATAGATTAAACTTACATTTTCAGGAAAGAAATGTTTTTATTTTTTTGGGTGAAAACATTACACAAAGTTTTGTTTTTTAAGATCTAACATAGTTGAGTTTTAAAATGATACTGATTTATTTAAGTTGTGCTAGTTGAAACTACTTTTCAAATCATAATATAAATGATCATCACCCAAAGGAAAAGGAAAATGATAACCTGCTAAAAAATTATTGAAGCCATTAGAATGAGAATTAAATAAAAGAAAGATACAAGGAATTGAGGAAACGAAAAGTAGGAAAAGTCAAACGGGCCTACTCATAAAAAATGATGCTGGGCTTAAAATGTTGGGCCCAGTGTGGGTACCTATTTCTAAACAAAAAAAGAGTGCAAGGGAAAGGATAGATAAAGAGATACAAGAAAGAAAAGGATAGATCGTAGAGAATTTTGGACATAATTTAGGAAAGTAAAAGCAAGTGAGAGTTGTGTTAACGAATGGAAATGTCAATTTATGTTGAGTTTTTTTTTTAATTTTTTTTTATTGAAAATGTAAATTAAGCTTACACTTTCAGGAAAAAATGTTTTTATTTTTTATTTTTTGGATAAAAACTTTACATGAAGTTGTGTTTTTGAAAACTAAACATGAGTTGCGTTTTAAAGTGATATCTGAAACTATTTTTTTTAATTATGCTATTTAGGGCATTTTTTTCAAATTATAACAAAAAAAGCAATCACCCAAATAAAAGAAGAGAAATGATAACCCACTAAATTAATTGAAATTTAATTAAAAGCAAGATACAGTACAAGGAATTGAGAAAATAAAAAAAATGGCCCTTGTGTTGGTACCCATTTCTTAAAAAAATATAAGTGTAATGAAAGGGATAGACAAAGAGATACAATAAAGAAAGAGATAGATCGGAGAGAATCTACGACAGAATTTAGGAATCTAATTAAATATTGTACATACTTACTTTGTTTGTTTGTTTCAATTTTGCTAGCAATTCTGTTACTAACAAAGCACCTATGGCTGGGATCCGTGAATTTTTGGATTATTTAAATTAGTTGAGGGTTATTTTTTTAATATCTCTTAATGAGCCTTTCTTAACATTGAAAATTGTTTGAAAATCTTTTTGTCATTTTTAATGGTTAATAAAACTTTTTAATATGATGCATATAAGCCTAATTATTTATTAAAAAAACAAAAGAAACGAGTTCGAGCGTTAAGATTGTTTTCCTTATTTTCAGGTTTTCTAGGTTCATGCGTGGCGCCAGTAACACCACTGTAAGGTAAATCATGTCAACACATTATACAACTTTTACATAGATGTATCCACAGTTCCACACCAAACATGTCCAAAAATGTTTCAGTTCCCTGCTGTAATTTTGTGTGGTTTCATCCGTGACTAATTTTGTGAAGTAGTTGTGCATTTCACTTGTATCTTGATTTCCGACTTTAAAGAGTGAATATCTAGTTACAGACTTACAGTTGATGGTTAAATTGTTAGGGTTGTCTTTTCTTTTGGGGGTTATTACTGGAGGTGGTTCAGGAAACTCTCTTCCTGATTAGGCCATTATTTTATCGCCAACAGGAGGTGGTCATTATATATTAGTATTAAAATTTGTTTTGCTATGTGTTTTTGCCAGAACAAGTACACATAATCAAAACTTTTATGCTGATCTAGGTTACATGAACAAAGAAATTGCAACAAATAAATAAATCTTGTTTTATTATGTGGTTGCAAGGAATCGAAGTGGAGTGTAGTGATAACCAAAATTTGGTATTTTGGTACTTTGACACTATGGTGTTCGACCGAAACGTGGTTTCTCTTATTAATAAAGAGTATAGATGTTTGTCGTATCCCCAAACCCATATTATTGCTTCTTAATTTTTCCCACACTAGGACGTATGTTTTATGCTGTTAAACACAACTCGTTATGATGGACATGTAAACTTCTAATTTGAACTTTTCTGAGTGGGAATGAGGTATGTCTAAAAATAAGAGGTTAGTACAAGTTAGTCAGTTGCCAAGTCTTTCCATGTTTTGTCATCAAAGAGTGGAGACATGTAATTACTAATTAGTAATCAAATGTAAACAAAACTTTTATTCTACATCATTGTTGATATCAATGTTGAGCATTTCAGTAGTTTCTATATATCAACATATACTCTATAGCTGTTCATTTCTCTCACGTCTCAAGAAAGAAGACAAAAAGTTATTCTCAATATCCTCGGCATAATATCCCTTTTCTATTCTCATTTCTTTTCTTGTTACATGTGATCATTGTATGCTTGTATGATTCTCCTGACCCCCTTTTGGATCTTTTGTCCAATTTCGGCGGATGCTTTCTTTTTGTAAGAATAAATCCCGGAGTTTTACATGATGGAATGTTGTCTTAATTAGGTTAAATCTTTCTCTTTTCTGTAATGATAGTCTAAACTGGTCCATCTTGTACACTTGCAATTATAAATTTGATTACTCATGGTAATTCTACCTAGCTGCTTCTTTGTTGTCTTAGCTTGGGTATTTTGTGTCTTTTATCAATATATAACGCATGGTCATGTGTATTGTAGAAAACCTTTGAGAGAAATTCTGGACACTATTGAGGCGGTCACATGTCAGGATATTGCATCTGTTGCAAAGAAGCTCATCAGTTCCCCCCTTACAATGGCATCTTACGGGGATGGTAAACCCCCCCCCCCCCCCCCCCCTCTCTCTCTCTTGAATTCTAGTTTCTTGCTTGCAAACCTTGATGTAATTGTTCTATTATTGCAGTTGATCGTCTCCAAACCTATGATTCAGTCTGCAGCAAGTTCTGTCCTCCTCTGTGATACTGTTGCAGATGTTCTATACGTTCCCACTTTCACTTTAAATTTGCTCTCTATTAGCAAATTATCCTCTCAGTTACATTCTAAAATTTGGTTCAACTCTAATAATTGCTATCTGTAGGACCAATTCCAGAATAGGACATTGGTTCTTGGTAGTTTGATTGAAGGTTTATATCAACTTCATAACGAACCTGTTTCTTCTTCTACCCCTGCGCTAGCTGTTTCTCAGGTTTCAAAGACTACTTCCAGTACTTGGCATCAGAGATTTGGTCATGTTCCTTTTGAACTTTTTTCTAAAATTTCTGAACTAGGATTTAAGACTTCTTGTAATGAATTCTGTGATGTATGCTTTAGCTAAGCAAACTAGACTCCCTTTTCCGCTTAGTTCATCTCAGGCTGTTTTACCTTTTGATTTGATCCATTGTGATGTTTGGGGTCCGTATAAACTCTCCTCGTGCAATGGATGTAAATTTTTTCTTACAATTGTCTATGATTGTACACGGGCTATTTAGACTATTATGCTTCCCACTAAACAACACACAATTCAGTCTTTAAAAGATTTTTTCCACCATATCAAAACTCAATTTCACACATGTATTCGTATTGATAATGGTGGGCAGTTCATGAATAATGATCTCTGTACTTTGTTTCGTGAGTTTGGTATTATTCATCAATCTTCATGTCCTTATACTCCCCAGCAAAAGGGGAGAGTAGAAAGGAAACATAGGAATATTCTTGAAATGACACGGGCTATAATGCTTCAAGCTAATTTATTGGCTCATTTTTGGGATGATTGCCTTTTGACATCTACCTACATCATTAATAGAGTACCTTCTCCCCTTTTAGGTTTCATTAGTCCTTACGAAAAAAAATTCAAACAGCCTCCTTGTTATAATCTTCTCAAGGTACCTGGTTGTTTAGCTTTTATGTCTGTGCATTCATTAGATAAACTTGCACCATGGGCACTTAAAACCATTTTTGTTGGTTATCCAATGAACCAGAAGGGTTATAAACTATATGACCCAATTACTAAACAAATCCATGTCTCAAGACATGTGGTTTTTCATGAAGATATTTTGATTTTCCCATTCAAATCATTACATGTGCCTTCTACAAGTCTTACTTTTACTGTTCCAGATCTCTGTTCTGATTTTCCAAATAGTCCTCTGGATTATTTTTCTATTAACAATTCACATGACACGCATGATTTTCTGTTCCTCATTCTTCCATTCAGTCCTTTCCTGATCAGTCTCCAGACCATGTTTCTGTTATTTCTCCAGAGGCCACTAGTGTTTCTTTTCAGTATTTATCATCTGAATTACCTTGTGTTTCTGATGCACCACCACATTCTTCAAGAATCTCTTCCAGGACTAAAGTACAACCTAAATGGTTTAAAGATTATGTCACACCTAAGGCTTCAACTACTCTCTCACAGGCCAATACAGTCTTGCTTAATTGCCCTATTAATGACCAGAAGTACAATTTTAACAAGTATTCTTCTTCTACAAATTCTCAGACTCCCATCTATGCTTGTTCTGTGAGTTCTCATACTGTTCACAAAGAACCCTATACCTATAATCAGGAATTATCTGACCCTCGGTGGGTAGAAGCAATGGACAAAGAATTATCAGCTCTTGAAAACAATAATACTTGGTCTGTCGTGGCTTTGCCAGCTGGTAAAAAGGTAATCGGTCTAAACCATTACCGCGTTTAAGGTCCAAGAAGGTCTACAACTTCTGTCTGAGAGATCACCACAAGTGCATGATTCTTTTCCGAAATTAATTTTATGGTAAAACCAGAAATAGATCTGTATAAGTCCAGCCACTTCCCCATAACAAGGTGTAATTATTCTTATTTTAAAACAAATGTTCTACTAGTTAATTGGTGTTATTAATGTAAAATATACATATTGTCGGCTGTCCTTCAAAAGGTAATCATATTATGTTTATCATTGTGTTTTTAATTGGTTATGGCATTTATGGCCGGTATAGCATGAACGTATAGACCTCAGTCAAAAACGGTGTAAATGAGAATTTCATATCCAGTTCTTAGGCAAGGACACTAATCCAACTAAGGTTACCTCAAAATTTTAAACCAACATATATATATACAAGAATTTTAGCTTCATGTTTATCGACCACTATTCACTAATATTAACAAATATGTTTAATTTTTTATTGCAGCATGTCCAGCTTGTTATATGTGCATTCATTAACTCGTAAAAATTATAGCTTCATCTTTGAACTGTCGCGAAGAAAAGACCTTAAATACTCTGATGTGTTCTTCATCTGTACAATGTCAACGACGGTTGTGGTTGGTATCTTGTTTATTCATGTCACTTATAGCAAAGGGGTATTCATACACTCAAATACAACTTATATGCTGACAAATGTGATGTGATAATCTTGCTACTGAAAACTTTTGGATTGAAGGAAGCCTTACTTTCTTTCATTTGCTAAAGATTGATAAGAGCAGTTGTTTCAAATTTTTCTGGCAGTTTCAAAGGAGAAACAGGATCTACAAAGAAGAGCCCAATAGTATTGTATTTTGCATTCACCCTTTTGGAGTTTGCAATAATAATTAACTTTAGTAATTGAAGTAGATGGGAGTTGAGCAAAAAGTATTAATGTAAGTCCTTCTGTTTGGATTATTAATGAAGAAAATAGTTTGATGTAGAAGAAATCATTGTGAAATTTCAATGGCAGAGGACAATAGGATAAAGCAATCACGGATTCCCATGTCATAAGACAATAGGATTGAATGGAACTGGTAAACTTTCTATTGAATGGAGCAATAGAAAGTGTAATCTTTGTGAAAAATGTCTTTCGTCCAGTGTTCAAGAAGACTAAGCCAACATGCTTTTCTGTCTGTTAAACTTTTATTTCAGCAGTAAATCAGTTAATACTCACTCGACTACTGTATTTCCAATTTATTATATGCTTGTGAAAATTGAATAATAATTAATCTATTCATTGTTAAGAGTCCTCTCACTACTTTTTAAACAAAACCACAACGGGTCACTGCCAGGCATCCATAAATCTGCCACCACAGGTTTTAAAAGACATGCCAATAGAATGAGCATCTAAAATCAAAATATTACACAAAAAACCAGTCTAGGAGTCGAGCCATTAAACTCCTGAATATCAAGTTCTGGTACTTACTCTATAACATTTTTCAGATTGATTCCTATATTGTTAGCACGTCTAAAAGTTGTTATCATCCTCACTTTCTCTCGGAAAGATCATCAAAATGACATGAGAACTTTGCAAAGTATCAAAAGGGAGAGAAGAGAAGAATATTCAACAACTGGACACAACCTAGTCAGAATGGGCCTAGGTTCTGCGTCTCAGCCAATTATAGTCAGGCAAACCTTGCAAGCACCCAGCAGCAACAATAGCAATATCCTGCAAAAAAAAATCCAGAGGGTAAAAAGAAAGTTCACGACTGGTACTTGGCAAAGATAAAAAGTTCACAATAGGCAAAAGGTAATCATATTCTGTTTATCATTGTGTTTTTAATTGGCTATGGCATTTATGGCCGGTATAGCAAGAACGTATAGACCTCAGTCAAAAACGGTGTAAATGAGAATTTCATATCCAGTTCTTAGGCAAGGACACTAATCCAACTAAGGTTACCTCAAAATTTTAAACCAACATATATATACAAGAATTTTAGCTTCATGTTTATCGACCACTATTCACTGATATTAACAAATATGTTTAATTTTTTATTGCAGCATGTCCAGCTTGTTGTATGTGCATTCATTAACTCTTAAAAATTATAGCTTCATCTTTGAACTGTCCCGAAGAAAAGACCTTAAATACTCTGATGTGTTCTTCATCTGTACAATGTCAACGACGGTTGTGGTTGGTATCTTGTTTATTCATGTCACTTATAGCAAAGGAAAAAAATCTACATATGGAAAAAATGAAAAAATCTATTACTTTGTGTACCTTGTCATTTATAAAAAGGCTCGCAACTTTTTTTATCTTCTCGACATCCACAGCATCAATACTCGCAAACAACTCAGCATATGTAATTCTTCGTCCATGTGCAAGTATCTACATAAACAAGAAGATCAAGAAGCTGACTTAATCTGATTTTTTTAATGAGAAAAATTACAGAAAACACACAAAACATAACATCATAAAATTACTAGAAAAGAAGATAGGGGCAGCATCTTGGAGTGAGAAAAAAATATGGTACCTGGCGTCCAATATCTTCTGCAACACAACTCGTCTTGTCCATGTCGAGCAGCAAAGTAGCTTTCACCTTTGAGAGCAGTTTTACAACAAAATAAGCTATGATATCTATAAATAGGAATACAATTCAAGAAGATATGCTTTTATTAAACCTTGTTCCTAGCTCTAACAAGCTCATCCTCAGAGATCACAGAGCGCTTAGAGCAGAGCTTGGTCAACTCTAGCATAACTAAGCATGCCAGATCACCCAAGCAGTCGGGCTGAGAATATAAAAAATTTAGATTAGATTCTAAAATGCAATTATGTATGCATGAGAGCTTAGCTTAATTGCTAACATCGGAAAACCCTATATGACAAATTAATACCATGGCTAGGGCATAAACTCCAAAAAGACCAGAATCTTTGTAGTTTGTGTTGAAGGCCGCCATGCTTTGAGCTAATTGATTACTGCCTATCCTCGCTAAAAGCGTAGAGCTGTGCAAAAATTAAGAAAAAATATTGCATTCCACAACTAAAAAGAGAAAAGAAATAGTTGATTCATAATATAATACCTATGTAAACACAGTATGTGGTCATTAAGACTCCTCAAACACAAATGACCAAATTTTCATGATCATGATACGAAGTGAACTTGTACAAAAAAGAGATTCTCTATATTGTTTACATCATGAGGATGGATGTTGGCAGAAATGGCAGCATACAATAGGTATCAATTATTACAAATGCGTTCATACCGTGCATACAGTTCCAGTTCCTTTCATTATGATTTCCTATATATTCATATTCAAATTAAAACATTTAGAAACTTGATTAAATGATAGAAAAAAAAATGATAGGATCCGGACAAATCAATGAAACGGAAGAGATCCGAGTGAATGGAAAGGAAAAAACAAAGGATGAATTCCACATAGCTTAGATTACATATATCAAGGACTTCCATTATATTAAATTGATATTCTGCTGGTCACTTGTCTAGGTTATCTGTTTGTTTTGTCTACAAACTACATCTCGTTGTTACTGTACACTGTACAGTTATAGTTTCTCTATAGATGATGCATTTCAAATAGCTGAAAATTAATCTGTTTAGAATAGTCAGCATGATTGTTACGTATATTGCTAGTTTCTTATTCTTGTCATGTTGCTCATTGCCCGAGTGTTTCCACTGCATCCTTTTTCAATCTGAACACCTCGAAAAAATTATGTGAATGTGGTTCATACCTTTCTGGGTGTTCTTAACCTAGATTTTAGCAGAACCGTGAGGGATGTACATCCAAGCTTACACACTACAAGTTTAGAACAAAAAAATATGGATTTTGTGATAGTATGTTGGAAGGTGTAGAGCAGGCCATTTTTAAGTTGAAAACAAAAAGAAATGTTCATGTTCAGAAGGATATATGTGTTCAAATTACTGAAGAGAGCCAGGTTCAGAACAATGAAATATAAGCAAGATTTACCGTTAGTGATATTATTATTTATTTAAGGAGCATTTAATAAATCCAAGGCATAGTTAAAATCTACATAGATTGAAGCATATATAGGTGTATGACAATATTTCTTGGAACTCCTACAACAGATTCATGCTCAAAAGGGCAAAAAAAAATAACAATCAACCTGTCAAAAAGTATCGGATGATATAAATATCAGTACAATGCAAATGCATATCACAATATTTCTTAACAAATCTTTCAAGAAATTCAAATATAGAATTGCCCGGAAACCATTCGATTAGCAAATTAGCAATAGCATATTAACTGAAAACACACAAAAGAAAGGAATAAACACAAGTAGAATAGGAAAAACGCAAAAGTTTCAGTTGGCCATTCCCTTCTACACAAGAAAAAGGCAAGTTTGGTTTGAATTGATCAAACAGAAAAAGGTCTACAGAACGGACATAGGAATTCAACTTTGTGGTAGCACAACACAACAAATGGGGATAAAGAAGTTAGAAAGTAAGATCCAAAGTTCATAGTGAAAAAAGTATGTCTGATCATAAATGAAAAAATTCGGTCAAAGAAAAAAGAGAATACACAAAAAAGCATGCCAAAATATTAGAACAGGATCAGAAGACTATAAATTCAAACTTTACTAATACACTTAACTTTCCAAAGAGATAATGGGGAGCTTGGGGTAACAATTAAGGTTCATGTAACACAAGAAATGAATACACAAGAGTATCAAAGTGTAACAATTACTAGCAAGGAACACAATTAGGAGTTGAACATAGTATCACGCAAGCATCAAAGGCTAAAGTAATGACCGAGAAGATAATCACATAACCAAGAAAAAAAAGATGCAGATAATAAACATTAGTAGGGTAGTTACGATTCAGAAACTTATTACAAAAATAAACATTCCGAGTTGAGGGGAGATACAAATTCTAGGAAGCATACAAGCCATGATACTAAGTTCAAAAACATATTAGAAGCTGCTAGATAGATACATATATATATAGAGGGAGCACAAACATCAACGACAACGAGTGATGTCAGCCCTAACTCCAGCCGCACCAATAGTAAAAATAGAGCGTATATCTCATGTATGTCACTTTTCAACCTGGTGACTTTCCTTGTTTAATTCATCCTTCTTGATTATGCTTTGTTATGTTTCCATTAAACATTCTTCTTGATTCTTATTGTATAAACACGTCATGACACTTATCCACTCTGTCTAGGTATTAAAAAGGAATTGAATAATTGATAACTACTCACAATCTACTACACAAAAATTAACAAGTGAGCTTACCAAAAAAATATTCAAAGGTCAAAAAAGCAAAAATTTAACAAAGAGGCAATACACAAAGACAAATATAACTTCAGGAAATGAAACTAAATCTAACCAAGGCCACATGTTATACAATCAAGATGAATACTCTATCTGGTGAGAGAAGGATATAAAGGCATTGCTGATTTTATTCTAACTTTTTTTATATAAATTTACCTCAATATTGTCCAAGTCAAAAGATATATTCTTGGCATTACCAAGTCCTAAAAGCATATGTGCAAACCGCAGACTATTCGTTCCGTTCCCCTGCATTCAGAACTCATGTTCTGAAACCAACCTTGTAACTTTAAATGTACATTCTCCAACTCAGGAGCTCCAAAAGTGATTGAAAAGACGCCAGTGAAACTGCGGAGTTTTGGCGCCAAAACCACAATGTTAAGACAAGGGAAAAGAAAAAAGCGCCTAGTCGTGAGATTTAGGTTCATCAAATAAGGGAAAGATTGTAGAAGATCTTGTTGTACGCCTGGTCCTAAAACTACTTTGAGGTTTTGTAGATTAACAAGTGTAGCCCTACATTCTTGGGAAGACATTCATTCAGATATAGAGTAAATAAGGCCTGGAAGTTCTGAACTTTCTCAGGCAATCTACAACCAAACAGGCCGAGAGATGTTAAATTAGGCCAACTGAAAGCGAGAGAATAAGATAAATTGCAATTATCAAGATTCAGAGTTTTAAGGCAGGCAAGCATGTCAACGAAGAATCTGATAATGTACAATACTAGCTCGATGATATCGATTAAGACAAAACATGGCGAATAAAGGCATATAGAGGGCATAATACACGTGACAATTATGGTTCCTATAACACCCCCAAGTAAGTACAATTTTAAAGTAACCCAGAGAAATCAAAACTCTGGTTGTAAAGAACAGAAACAGAATTTTTACATCACGTGAGTAGACAAGCGTAAGAGCTAAAGGCACATATAAGCTGAATGAGAAAGTAAGCAAGAAAAATAAGAAAGCAAGCAAGAAAGTTAGGATAATAAAATCTCATTACAACATAGTTACGGTTCAGAAATATAGTACATAAATAATCCGACACTGACGATAGATCTTAACAGAACATACAAGCCATGCTAAAATTAAACCCAGCCACTACTAAATAAGCTGCTACATAGATACATACATAGAGGGAGCACAAACATCAACGACAACGAGTGATGTCAGCCCTAACCCCAGCCGCACCAATCGTAAAATAGAGCCCAAATTTCATGTAGTCGTCCAGATTCTCACTATGGTCCCAATACTACAAAAAACAAACAAGATTACAAAATCATCAAAATTAATTTTATAATAATATATACCAAAACATGTATACTTATATAAAAATTGGGTGATTACATGCTTCGCTCGGCGCAAAGCTGGGCAGATTTTACTCCTCCAGAGTCCTATCATCTTGTTTCTCTTTCTCTTACAATTTCTTGTCTCTCTTGATCTCTCTTCTCTCTCTCAAATCTTATCTCTCTCCCAAATCTTATATCTCTCTGAATTTAGAACCCCCAATTATATATTATATTCTTTGATAGGGTTAGGAAATGGGCTCAAATAGTTAAAGGGCTGTCTCCTTTTTAAGCCCAATACCTATCTTTTTTTTCTTCTTGGATTGTCCTGTTTGCCTACTTTTATTATTTTCTTTTTTCTCGTTTGAATTTAATATGTTATAGGGTTTCCAAAACATAATCCCTACACTCAAACAAATTGTTATAAAACCTTAATAATATAAGCTATACTACAATTTATACTACAAGAATTGTAAAAGAGAGAGGAAAGATGAAAGGATAGACTTGTTATATTTTCAATCTGATGCTTCTGGCCATTACATGAAATGATATTTATAGGTAAAGTGTGTGCCTCACCAACCGCCTGTACAAGGATTATATTATAAACAATTTACATGCTTAATTTATAAGTCTCCTTAGTTGTATGGGAATTCGTGTCAACAAACCTCAGACTTACTTGACAATCATCTTAATTTATTTATAATACTCCCCCTTGATTGTCAATGTAAGTTACGTTAAGGATTGACTGCCTCGTTAAAACCTTGCAAGGAAAAATCCAGTGGGATAAAAATCTTGACGAAGGAAAAAGAGTACAGTCTCTTCCTGAATAAAACATCTCACACGTTGATATCTTGAGGTAACAAATTCTTCAATCTTCGCATGCCAATATTATTTCGTAGTTTTTTTCAAACTGTGATGTGGGCAACATCTTTGTAAGTATATCCGCTAGATTATCACAAGAGCGTACCTGTTGAATCTCAATATCACCATTCTCTTGTAGTTCGTGAGTGTAGAAGAATTTCGGTAAAATGTGTTTTGTTCGGTCTCCTTTAATATATCCTTATTTCAACTGCTTAATACAAGCTGAATTATCTTCAAACATAACTGTAGGATTCTCTATGATACTTGATAATCCACAAGATTGTCGAATATGTTGGACGATGAACCGCAACCAAACACATTCTCTACTTGCTTCATGGATTGCTAGTAACTCTGCGCGATTTGATGAAGTTGCAGCCATAGTCTGTTTTGTAGATTTCCAAGAGATAGCAGTTGTGACGCCCTCCAAATCCGGGGTACAGATTTGGGGAGTCACTCGACCAACGAAACACAATATACCTGTATATAACACATGCATAATATAATAATGACATAAAACACCCTTTAACCAAGACCGCATCCAGATTATAGCATTGAACAAGCTTCTAAGTCATATTATTACAAACCAGTTTCAAAGTTATTCAGAGTTATTACACAACTTAAGTCAAAGCTAGACATCTAGTCTAACTATCAAAATAGACAACTACCCTGCCAATGACAACCACTCGTGGTGATCTCCTAGCTGCTGGAGAACTATCGTTCGCGCTGTGTCTGCTCATACTCTCGCTTCACTGGAATAGGGTTAGAAACAAAACAAGTATGAGCCACAAGTGCTCAACAAGCATAATATATATCAATCACAGTTCCATAATGAAAGGAAGAATCATAGTTATCTGAATCAACAATATACAAGCCAAACATATGCTTTTAACAATTTTAATTGAATAAAGAAGGATTAGAATTGGACTTCTACATTTTTCAAATAAAAAGGTTGAGCTGCTGATCAGTCACGCATCAGCCCCGGACTAGCTTATAGCAAAGTCCTCCACTAGGATCCATGGCCATCTGGACCTTAAGTTATTCCGACCATGAATATGGCCCGACCATTATTGGTCTCATTTTAAAAACATGTCAATTCTATCACAGAGTATAAGCAATAACATGCATCACAAGATAAGTACACAATGCAAGATATAATAGTTTCAAAAGAGATTCAACTGCTCAATATCAAATGAAGTTCGAGAAATAGATTCGGAATGGTTTCAATGGTAGATAAGTACACAATGACAAGGTATAATAGTTGCAAAAGAGCTTCAACTTCTCAATATCAAATAATTAAATCAAGCTAGAAAATAATTAAACTCAATTTAAATTAATTAATTCTAATTAATAATTAATTAATAAGAATTAACTAATTAATAAAATTAATCGATTAATAAAATAAATTAATTATTAATAAAAAATAATTAAAATAATTAAATTTAATCAGTTTTAGAATTTAAATAATTAATTATAATTTTACAAAATTTTCTGAATATAAAAATGTATTTTTAAAATAAAAATATGATTTTTATAAATATTTAAACTATTTTCGAATTATTTTTAAAAATAAAATCCAAAAACAGTTTTCTGAAAATGAATTAGGGTTTCGAAGATTGAAACCGGGTCACAATTTCGGGTAAACGGGTCGGGAAGAACTGAAACGGGTCGGGAAGAACAACCCAGAAAATCCCAGAATCCGGCGACAATTCCCATATCCCGGCAAGCCAAAAACTTGACAGAAATTGGGGCTTTTGATACCAAAACACTCCTAATAACCATACCAATACATTCCGATCAAAAACATACCAAAAACAACGCCGGAACTCCAAACCCGACCAAATTCCGGCGAGCTTAAACAAATTTTAAAATAAATAAGTATGGGTTTTCTCGTTATATTTTTGGAAAATGAGGGGTTTTAGTAAGAAAAAATAAAAAAATGTAACATATATTTTGTTTAAAAAGGTAAATGCCCGTGATATTTTTGGAAAATGAGGTTTTAAAATTTTAATAATTAAAAGTATTTAAATATGTTTTAAAATAAATAAGTCAAGGGTTTCCTGTGATATTTTTGGAAAAAGAATGGATTTTAGTGAGAAAAATAGAAAAAGTAAATTGTAAAATGTAATTTCCCGTGATATATTTAGAAAAGGATGAACTTTGTTAGAAAAAAATATATAATGTGTTTTAGCTGAAATGATAATTGGTTATAAATAGGTATTTGATTATTTATATTTTAATATTTTTAGTAATTGCATTTGTTAAGAAAAATAAGTAGACATGTTAAAATAGGTAAACTTTTAAAAAATAATTATAATATTAAAATAGGTTTAAAAATAAATAACTAAATGTTTGTCCATGATATTTTTGGAAAATGAGGGGTTTTAGTAAAGAAAAATAGAAAAACAAACATGTTTTAGTTAAAAAAAAAAAGGTAATTGCCGTGATATATTTGAAAAAATAGGGGAATTTGTTAGAAAAATAGAAAAAATAATGTATTTTAGATGAAAAGGGTAATTGATTATAAATATGTAATATTATTATTTAATAATATATTTCTATAAATAAGTAAGGTTAATTAAGTAAAAACACGAAGTACAGTTAATTAAGGACAATTAAGTAAAATCACAATGTACCATACCGACCAACCAAACTTTTAATGTTTCGTCTATTATATAATAGTATAGTATTGATTGATAGGGATACAAAAGTAATTGATCATTACTATGTTTAGTAAATATTTACTGTATTTTGCAATAAAATATACCTTAAAAAATGCAGTACTTTTGCCTAGGCCAGCCAACCGATCGGGTTCGGATTGGATCGGCCTAAATCCATATCCATATCCATTTATTTTAGCGGATTCAGATCGGATCATGACCATGTATTTTATAGGCCGATCCATATCCGGATCCGTTCGGATCACGGATCGGATATCCGATCCATTTATATTTTTCCTTAAATTTTTTGATTTAAATTAAAATTCCACTTATTATTGAATTTTTTTACAATATCTTGTAATGGTAAACAAAGTAATCAAATAATAACATCTAAAGTTTAAAATATGAACTCTAACATAATATTAGAAATTTAAACACAAATGAAAATTAAAAATTTAGAATAATATTGAGAAAAACACGATGTTTTATAGGCCAAACGATGATATTATAATTCGAAAAAAATCTTATTTCACATTTTAATTAGTAGTGATTGTATAGACTACAAAGTATAGACTATTAAAAATTGAAAATAATTTTTTTATAATACATATTATACAATATATTTATATAAATATTATATATAATATATTTATATATATAATATATTTGGTAGATCTGAATTTAGGGGTGAATTCTTGAGTTTGAGTTTTGTCTATTCGTCTCTCCGGATTCACCAGGTCTTCTATTCTTACTAAATAAATTGATTAGACGGGATTACACTTTTCTGTTTTCGAATTCTACCGGAATTGAGGGGTAAGACCAAGAAGAACTTTCCTGGCTCGAATAGGAAAAATTATATTCTGATATTAACATCTCGCCTTTCTTTACAATGGTAATTTGGTTGGATCTTATATACTTTGATTTGTTAATTAGTTATCTCACACTCTTTATATCCCTAATTCATATTTAGGTTTTGATTTATCCATGTTGTATATATGTGTGTGCATATTTGATCCTAATTCAAAGCTTTATGTATTTAGGGGTTGGATGGGATCTCTCTTTTGGAGGTGTTTAACTTAGTATACTTGGGCAATGATGAAATAGGGCCTGAGAAGCAGCTCGGTAAGATCAAAATGGAGTTCGACAGCGGTAGCAAGGAACTTTACTATCAAAGAAAGGTAGTTGAGAGTAACCCAACGATTAAATTTGGGGATACCATCTTTCCCACCAATGACTTAACAGGACCAATCTGTTCTATGAAACAACTTGATATGCAGTTTAATCTATTTCTTGGTGCCTAGAAGGCCTCTTTGGAGTTAAAATTTGAACCTTATCGGAATCGGGTTTGGGTTGAGGATCATAAAATCCGATCAGTATGTGGCACTGGACTGATTTCTGTTATGTTTGGGTGTTTATCTAATGCTACGGTAGCCAATCTGAAAATTAACATCTCTGGGGCCACACATGTTCATGGAGTTGTTGCGGCTAGAAACAGCCAATTGAACAATCCCTCGTGTACAAGTGTGCTCTTTTGGAAGAGTTCAACTAACGAAATTGAAGTGGGGGTGTGATGGAGTAATCCCATTGTTGAAATTGCGGGTTGGTGTGCCATTGGATTCTGAGCTTTACGTGGATATTGATTTGTATATTGATGGTGAAATTCACCAGGAAACTATCTCCTTTGTTCCTCAAATAGAAGGAGAGAAATGTGAGGAGATTCTTGTTCCTAATAAGGAGACAAGGATTAGTGTGAAAGTCAAGTGGGATATTAAGAAAAACTCTGTATATTCCACATATCGCTCATTCTATGGGGAATGGGAAGACGAATCTGATAGTGACGAGGATAGTGAGGGGTAGACTTTGATGGAGACCCTCTCTTGAAGCACTTTATGAAGGAATGAATAGGAACTTAATTAATCTATGTCTTATTTTGGTGAAAGGGTTATTTAGGATCTATCTTGTAAGGAAAACATCTTTTGTGTTTGACGTTGTTTCATATATAAGAAGAATTGTGTGCTTTTGTCTTGCAAATTCTGGTATGTGGAATAGGATTAATTAGAATTGTGTGCCTTATTGGTAATAAGATTGCATATGGAATGCTAAGTCTAGACAAATCCCTGTTTGGTTGGTTTTATGTTCTTGGATATATAAATGTAAAAGGCTGAAAGGTCACGAGTCAGGATGTGTTGTTATCTTGGTGTAGTCAAATTGCAAACATTGTGCAAGTGATGGGATGTGAATCTGTGATACTTGTTGTTCACACAATATCACGCAAGTATACGCGGTCACAAGTAATATAAGAATAAGTAGAGTTCGTTCCCACAAAGACTGCTTTGGTTATTATAGTTATGCACTTATGCAACAATGTATGGCTATCGTTCAATGCTAAGACAAGTATCAAAGTTGTGTTTTGATTAACTAATTAACTTAACAAATTACCAAGACTATATTAAACTAAAGATTGCTGTTGAATTACTTATGAGAATAAACATGGGATCCTAACTTCATTAAATACTTCATCTAGAGTCTTTTGTCTTTAATCAATGCATGTGACGGTTGTGATAACTAATCGGATAACACGAAATCAGTACACGCTACCTTTCAGTATACGTATAACAAACCACTCAAACATCCACAAAAGAGATAGAAGTTGAGCAGACACCAATTATGCTTAGACCCTATATGTCTATAAGATTTGAAAACATAACGGTTTAATGAGCAAGTTATCCATTCAGATTACATAGGATAGGTAAGATGGTTAAAATTACCTACGAATCATGCATGACAAACATACATAAACCTATGCTAGCATGGCAAGTTCTAAATCTCTATATCCACTTTCGCATTCAATAGAGATTAACAAACAATCTTAGATGTTAGCTACGCATCCAAGAAGAATAAGCACAACCAAACTAGGATATCAATTAGCCATCACCCACACATCTTTAAAACAATTAACTACTAAAATCCATAAATAAATCCGTTAGAATCCCACGACAACGATTAGTTCATAATCGAACCGTTCATCATCGTGGGTTCTGATGAAAACATGATAGTAATAAGTCTAGAATACTGATTAAAAGTGCTAGGGTTTAAGAAAGAACAAACGAGAATCCAAAAAGAATCCAAAGTATCGCCTAATTTAGAAGAATACAAAGATTAGATGAAACTAGGTCTTCGTAAATCAGCCGTCTTCTTGTTCTCCTCACCGGTGGATGAATATGTATGTATGTATATTGATATCTATCTTAGAATTCGTCCACCAATGGTTATATAAGCCTTAGGGTTGCCAACTAACAGCAAGTTTCCTTTTCTGACAAAAACTGCCAAAATCCAGCATTGCACAGGGGCGGGCGCGCGTGGAGGGCGCGGGCGCGCCTGAATTTCTGACAAATGGAGCGCGGGCGCGCGCAGGGAGGCGCGGGCGCGCCTGGATTTCTGTCCAAAAAAACCTCAACTGCTTTCTTTTGCCAAATCTTCGCACGTTCAACCTCCGCAACCTCTTGACCTTCACACAAATGCTTAAACACCACCACACAACCATAGAATCACCACATCTCTGCTGATAAAGCAACTCTACACACACTAACATAAAACACATTAAAAACATCACGTACTTGAGAACAAACGATCAATTTAAGCCGATTTAGAACGATCCAAGTAGATATAAAATCCACTTTTCACACCCCCAAACTTAAACCGATGCTTGTCCTCAAGCATAAACAGACTCTATAGATGCAATGCAATGCATGAATGCAACTATTATGTAAATGTAAACGATCCCCTCAAACTAACCATAACCAATCAACAAGCCAACATCTCAAAGAATGCAATCTTTCAAACAGAGTTCGAACAAATCCCCTTATACTAACAAACAAACACAGAAACGTGCGTGTGTGCAATGCTCATCAATATACTCCCAAACTAAATCAAGACCATATCCTATTCTTCACCAAAACAACCACAAGCTTATAAACAGAATGAACTCTAGACACAAGAAACCACTTAAAGAGACCTCAACCTCCACTTGAGTTAGACAGGAAATCATGCTTTATTACTTACACACATGCTTATTTGACCGTGCAATGGTTGAGACCCCTAAAGGCTTATACAATAATACCCAAGTAGCGAGCGTTAGGTTAGTGGATCCCAGACCGGAAAAGTCTTAGGTCACTAGGCACAAAGTCCCCTAGAACTTAATTGCTCGAGTATTAAAGAGCTCAACCTGATCAATTTTGCATAAACACAACTAATACAACTCTTTTTTTTCTTTTCTCTTTTTTCTTTTATTCTTTTTTTTTTATTTTGATTTCGGAATGAGTGCACTTTGCCTTTTTCTCATCCCACCATAGACTACTCATATTTTCAATGAGCCGGCTACTAGCCATTTGACGCCTAGCCTTTTATTGACAACTAGCATGAAATCCCTGTTTTCCCCCAAACTTAGACTTAAGTGCTTCTTTCAATTTCAAGAGAATAGAAAACATTCTAAATATAAGCAAGTGGTTAAATTCTAACATCCAAACAAACATGGTCTGATCAAATTCAAAAGCAACCAATGAGACTTATGAAATTATTTTGTTTCTGGCATGCAAGTCAATTCATAGGAACTTAATCAGCCCTCTATTCATCACTATCACACTCCCATCAAAATCGACTCACTAACCAAGAAATAGCCAAGTTCTAAGGGATCATGAAATATGTTATGCAAATGCAACTAAATGGACTCACATGATAGATATAAAAACTAATGCAAAACAGAATGCTCTATATGACATAAACATGCAAAGATATGAATGAATTAACTAAATATGCAATATGAATCTATATGACACACACTAACAATCCTCAATTATCACCCCCAAACTTACAATATTCAGTGTCCTCATTGAAGGTAATAACAAGGAAAGATGCAGAGAATACCTAATCATCAGCAGGACCACCCTCCTCGGGTGGTGTATCCGGTGGCGGATAAACAGAATCCATACCAAAGGTAGGCCAAGTAACACCAACTCCAGTGGCTCTGAAAACAGTACTCAAAACTGCAAATAAAGAAATAAAAATAACACTAACTAATAGGACCACCACTTTCGTAGATGACACGATTGCATTGAGCATATGCAACAAGTCGTTAAACCCCTAGGCAGCCCTAGTAGGACGAGTTTTGTCTCGTGAGGGTTTATAGATGATATACCCACAAAATCAAATATTTTCAACCACCAAGTCTCTCAAACATGCAACATGTCATAATACTGCATATTCGCATGGGTTGCCTCCCACGAAGCGCTTGTTTTACGTCAATAGCTTGACGTGAATCCTTTTTCATCCAGTCGCAAGAACGGTGAACGTCGACTCACGGTTCACCGTATTACCAACGTCATGCTTCAGCCACTGACCATTAACCTTGAACGCTTCGTCCGG
This sequence comes from Heracleum sosnowskyi, assembly GCA_030848705.1. NCBI lineage: Eukaryota > Viridiplantae > Streptophyta > Magnoliopsida > Apiales > Apiaceae > Heracleum > Heracleum sosnowskyi. The sequence goes on from CM061238.1 coordinate 14,660,688, forward strand.
AAACTTATGGAAAATCTCTACTGCATCATGCGGAAATGCTGATTTAACCGTGATAGGCTCCAACCACCTCGACTTACGCTTTCCTGGAAAAAATCTGAAACGAGACTTGAAACGCCGAACTAGCTGACCAGGCACAAATGAATGTTTCACCACCCCTCTTTCATGCCAGTCCTCAACCTTCTCCTTATATAGCCTGTTGCTCTCATAGACTTTACCATACCTCAATTGATCCTGCAGTGGTTGAAGTTCAAGTGTAGGAGCTTCTTCCATAGATGGTTTAAGTCGCTCCTGAGAATTGTTCAGTTCTGCTAATCCAAGAGATTCGAATGGCGCATCAATTTTTCTTTTCCACGGAGGTGCATTCAACAACTGAAGTTGCTCTGCTCTTTCTTCGTCTTTGATATCAGAATTCCCTATCAAGACTTTCTCCACTGTATCTGACTTCAGCGGTTGTTCAATCTCTGTATTGACGACAGAATCGACCATCTCCAATTTAAAGCACTCTTCTTCCTCAGTTGGAAATTTCATTGCCTTGAACACGTTAAAAGCGACCTTCTGATTTTGAACCCTCATTGTAAGCTCTCCTTTCTGTACATCTATCAAAGTTCGGCCTGTAGCTAAGAACGGTCTTCCCAAGATAATAGGAATCCTCTTATCTTCCTCAAAGTCCAGAATCACAAAATCCACAGGGAAGATAAGCTTATCCACCTTAACCAAAACATCCTCTACTATACCTCTAGGATATGTGATCGACCGATCAGCCAGCTGTAAGGACATGTTTGTAGGTTTAGACTCAGGAAGTCCAAGTTGCATGAAGACAGACAACGGCATCAGATTAATACTAGCTCCCAAGTCACACAAGCACTTGTTGAAAGATAGATTGCCGATTGTGCACGGTATGGTGAAACTTCCTGGATCCTTGAGTTTTGGAGGTAACTTCTGTTGTAGAATAGCACTGCATTCTTCTGTAAGAGCGACGGTCTCCAACTCCTCGAGTTTCAACTTCCGAGATAGAATACCCTTCATGAACTTTGCGTAGCTCGGCATTTGTTCTAGAGCTTCCGCAAAAGGTATATTGATCTGCAACTTCTTGAAAACTTCGAGAAACTTAGCAAACTGCTTATCCAACTTTTGTTTTTGAAGACGTTTAGGGAATGGCAGAGGAGGATAGACCTCCTTGGTCTCAGTAGCTTGCTTTGGAATAGGTTTCTCAGAAGAACGGTCAACCTTTTCCGCTTCGTTTCCCCCTAAACTTGCTTTTTCACCATTTTCAACACTTTCTGGCAGAAGGACAGGCGCGGGCGCGCTTGGTAGGGGGTGGGCGCGCCTGGTTTCCTGTTCAGATTCCTGATTTTCTTCGTTTTCTGCCGTTCCTGAGTTCTGATCACTCGTAACCCTTCCAGATCGCAAGGTAACTGCTTTTACATGTTCCTTGACCTCTCTCTTGTCAGGATTAGCTTCCGTATCACTAGGGAGAGTTCCCTGTGGTCTATTCAACAAGGCATTGGCAATCTGACCGATTTGATTCTCCAGAGTCTTGATCGAAACAGCTTGGCTCTTGCACATTAGCCTAAATTCCTCCAATTCAGATTTTTCATTGGACGATTGACCAACATTGCCATGAGACGGTTGTTGAAAATCTGGTGGTTGATATGGTTACCTTGGAGCATACTGCTGCTGAAAACCAGAAGAGTTGAATGGCTTAGCTCCAAATTGCTGACCTTGATACTGCTGATATGGTTGTTGTGGTTGTTGCCGGCCTCCCTGATTGTTACTCCAGCTGAAATTAGGATGGTTCCTGTTATTGGGATGATAAGCATTAGGCACTGGCTGCTGTGGTCTCTGGAAATTGCTCACGAACTGCGCCGATTCACTAGATATGGCACACTGAGTCGTGTCATGTGCACCTGCACATAGCTCACAAACACTAGCCACCTGATGTACTCCATAGTTAGTCAAAGAATCAATCTTCATAGACAGAGCCTTTAACTGAGCTGCTATGGCTGTAGCTACATCCACTTCCAGAACTCCTGCCACCTTGCCTTGTGATAGCCTTCCAGTTGGATTCTGGTATTCATTGGCAGCCATCATCTCAATTAGCTCATAGGCCTCATCATAGCTCTTAGCCCACAGAGCTCCACCTGACGCCGCATCAAGCATTGGTCGAGATTAACCTCCCAGACCATTATAGAAACAATTTATCACCATCCAATCAGGCATTCCATGATGAGGACACTTCCTAAGCATCTCCTTGTAACGCTCCCAAGACTCACATAAAGTTTCACCAGAATGTTGTGAAAACTGAGTAAGAGCATTCCTGATTGCAGCTGTTTTAGCCATCGGGAAGAATTTAGTGAGAAACTACTGAGGAAGATCCTCCCATGTAGTGATAGAACCTGCTGGTAGAGGATGCAACCAGCCCTTAGCCTTATCCCTCAGAGAAAATGGGAAAAGTCTTAGCTTCACAGCATCTTCCGACACTCCGTTGAATTTGAAGGTGTCACAGATCTCAATGAAGTCCCTAATATGCATATTAGGATCTTCCGTTGGAGCACCCCCAAACTGAACTGAATTCTGCACCATCTGAATCGTGCCAGGCTTGATTTCAAAGGTATTAGCTGCAATAGCCGGCCTGACAATGCTAGATTGAATGTCATTGATCTTTGGCTGAGAATAGTCCTTCAAAGCCTTCGTTTCTGGTGCTACTGGTTCTCCCATAACTAGACTTAATTCAAGTTCTGCTTTCCGAGTTTGAGAACGTGTTCGCATACACTTTCACTTAAGTATCTGAAACACACCAAATAAAGTAAAATTGATGAAAGAAAAATCCGAGTCAGTGAACTTTAACGACCACTGATGACAAGCACATAACCTATAAAAATAACACCGAGTCCCCGGCAGCGGCGCCAAAAACTTGTTCACACAATATCACGCAAGTATACGCGGTCACAAGTAATATAAGAATAAGTAGAGTTCGTTCCCACAGAGACTGCTTTGGTTATTATAGTTATGCACTTATGCAACAATGTATGGCTATCGTTCAATGCTAAGACAAGTATCAAAGTTGTGTTTTGATTAACTAATTAACTTAACAAATTACCAAGACTATATTAAACTAAAGATTGCTGTTGAATTACTTATGAGAATAAACATGGGATCCTAACTTCATTAAATACTTCATCTAGAGTCTTTTGTCTTTAATCAATGCATGTGACGGTTGTGGTAACTAATCGGATAACACGAAATCAGTACACGCTACCTTTCAGTATACGTATACCAAACCACTCAAACATCCACAAAAGAGATAGAAGTTGAGCAGACACCAATTATGCTTAGACCCTATATGTCTATAAGATTTGAAAACATAACGGTTTAATGAGCAAGTTATCCATTCAGATTACATAGGATAGGTAAGATGGTTAAAATTACCTACGAATCATGCATGACAAACATACATAAACCTATGCTAGCATGACAAGTTCTAAATCTCTATATCCACTTTCGCATTCAATAGAGATTAACAAACAATCTTAGATGTTAGCTACGCATCCAAGAAGAATAAGCACAACCAAACTAGGATATCAATTAGCCATCACACACACATCTTTAAAACAATTAACTACTAAAATCCATAAATAAATCCGTTAGAATCCCACGACAACGATTAGTTCATAATCGAACCGTTCATCATCGTGGGTTCTGATGAAAACATGATAGTAATAAGTCTAGAATACTGATTAAAAGTGCTAGGGTTTAAGAAAGAACAAACAAGAATCCAAAGAGAATCCAAAGTATCGCCTAATTTAGAAGAATACAAAGATTAGATGAAACTAGGTCTTCGTAAATCAGCCGTCTTCTTGTTCTCCTCACCGGTGGATGAATATGTATGTATGTATATTGATATTTATCTTAGAATTCGTCCACCAATGGTTATATAAGCCTTAGGGTTGCCAACTAACAGCAAGTTTCCTTTTCTGACAAAAACTGCCAAAATCCAGCATTGCACAGGGGCGGGCGCGCGTGGAGGGCGCGGGCGCGCCTGGATTTCTGACAAATGGAGCGCGGGCGCGCGCAAGGAGGCGCGGGCGCGCCTGGATTTCTGTCCAAAAAAACCTCAACTGCTTTCTTTTGCCAAATCTTCGCACGTTCAACCTCCGCAACCTCTTGACCTTCACACAAATGCTTAAACACCACCACACAACCATAGAATCACCACATCTCTGCTGATAAAGCAACTCTACACACACTAACACAAAACACATTAAAAACATCACGTACTTGAGAACAAACGATCAATTTAAGCCGATTTAGAACGATCCAAGTAGATATAAAATCCACTTATCACTTGTCTTGGTCGTTGCTTTAGAAAAATATTTACAGAATCAACATTGCTCAGTCCCAAGAAATGTGTTAAAAAGGCCGCTGAAAGGTTCCAGATGGATTTATTATGGAGTTTTTTAGTCTTGTGCTCAGGTGGACAACTTGTATCTTTTGACACAAGTTATTTTGATATTTTTTGGCATTACAGAAAAGCTGAAACTAATGGTAATTCAGAGATACGACTTGTCAAATGCTGTGTGTGAAAGTTTGAAAGTTGCAGATAATTTTCTCTGGCTTGGTGCTCAGTTTGACTGTCTCAATTGAACATTCGACCATGTTGAAGTTGAGGTAGTGTATGTTGAAGTGAATCACATCATTAAGCTATGCAAGTCCCAAGATGAGAAGTGGCGCTCAAATTTTGTCATATATTTTGTACGAAAGAAACTGGTAGCATATCATTACAATGTTTACATTGGATTTGTGAAAATTGTTACAACAAAATATATTGGCTATAACCAGTTTTTTTTTGTGAATTCAAAATTGGTGGACCTTTCACTGTAACCAAAGATGTTTGTAGCGAAGTATTTGGAATAGGAAATTACAAGGAGCTGACCATTTCGAAGGATTATGCCATCAGAATGAAAGTTTGTAAGAATACATTTTACTTAAACGGAAATGACAAGAAGGTAGCTGAAAATTTTCTCTAAGAAAAGATGAAGAAGAGCTTGCTGGTAATTCTCTTAGTAGATTTTATGTGCTGAATATATATATGGTCGAAGTATATGCCACTAAGGAGCTGGTTAATGATACAAAAGAGGAATGGAAACTTGACGACGAGAATGAAGAAGAGAAGCATAGGAATGAATTTAAAAAGAAGACTGTTGGAAATATGTGAATCAAGAAATTCTTTTGTGAAAAATATGACAAGGTTGTGATTTATGACAAGCATCTAAACTTGCCATGCTATTTGATGACTACTGAGTGGGGTTGTACTATTGTTGTCAAACAGATTATTAGAAAGGCTAAAGCTAGAGACAACAATATTTGGCCTTCGCTGAAATTACATGAAGAAGCATGGGTAGTGTTGTTGCTGGATTTCCAAAGCCTCATCCTTGAGGACAAGGATGCTTTGAAGAAGGGGTATTTGTCAGTTGTCACGAACTAACAAGATAAAAATATTTCTAGAATCATGTTTTTATTATTGGGCATGTATCATAAACCAACAGAAAGCCCAACAACTATACAGCCCAAGAGTGTAGTTTCGGTGTTGGCTTTCAGTATTTATGAAATGAAAATGTTTTTCTTTTAAATTTCTTCTTTTGCACTTGATCGTTTTCCTAGTTAGTCTGTAACTTTAATTTCCTTAGAATTAGTTCCTAGTTGTTACAATCTATTTATGGTTCTACCTTAAAATTAATTTGGGGAAAGAATCATGCACTTGTAGTGATCTCTCTTAGACAGAAGTTGTAGACCTTCTTGGACCTTAAACACAGTGATGGTTTAGTAAAATCTTAGTAACCATGTCCAATTAAATCTCACAAAACCTAGTGGTTTATACAGAAAACAATTTCTTATATCATCAGTTAAGTAAAGACGACAATAGAATCAAGATGTGCTTATCTAAGAAGCATATCTCATACAGAATGTTGCTGAAAATAAATACACTCACTTTAGGATATATAAGTACAAGTCAGAAGAAATTCCTTTGGAGAAATTAAGATACCAGTTAGAAAAGTGACATCATGAGATTCAGTTCTTTGAGTAGGTTCAAAGAAAAGATTACCACTACTCTGCTGAACTTCTTCAAATTTTTTGCAAAAGCAAACATGTACTCAAATTCCTGAAAATTATGGTTAATCCATAGAAAATGAACACAGTTGAAGTTTAAAGTGGCCCTCCTTCAACAATGTACCTGTAAGCTTACAGATAGAGTAGACTTTTTTAGAGCTCAGTGAAAGCTCCTCTGATCATTTTTTCAGCATGGTGTATTTTTGTTTTTTTAATGTGCACCTTCCTTGCATACCACATTATTTTGATAACTGCTTAACTAGATCATCCCAGAGTAAATACGAAATGTACAGAGGAGTATGCATTTAATTTTTTTCTTTACTTTGTGGATCAAAAAATTGACCAGAGTGCAGCTCTGGAATTTGGGTCCACCTTTTTCAATTTTTATTGATTTTGCAGCCTCATTAGATTCCGAAGAGCAAGAGGACTGCACATCATACTTATGAAACTGATGATCAGCTTCATTACCTTGCCTCAGTTCTTGATATGTTATTTACTAAGATTGACAAGGTGCGATGCTTTATTTAATCAAGTTATTTACCACTTGAAAATTAGTTGAGAAAAATTACGTTTTTGGAAACCCAACACGAGTTGTGTCTTTTTAAGTTGTGCTATTTGAAGCCATTTTTTTATACATAAAGAATCATCACCCCAAAAAAGAGAAAAAATATAATCCTAAATTAATTGAAGCCATATTAGAATGAAAACCAACTAAAAGCAACATACAAGGAATTGATGAAATTAAAAATAGGAAAAGACAAATGGGCCTACTCATTAAAAATGGTCAACTGTTAGGCCCTTGTGTGGTATCCATTTCTAAATTAAAGAAAAAAAGTGATATGAAAGGTATGGATAAAGAGATACAAGAAAGAAATGGATAGATAGGAGAGGATGTAGGACAAAATTTTGAATTGTAATTAAAATATAGTACATACATACATATAGATTAAACTTACATTTTCAGGAAAGAAATGTTTTTATTTTTTTGGGTGAAAACATTACACAAAGTTTTGTTTTTTAAGATCTAACATGAGTTGAGTTTTAAAATGATACTGATTTATTTAAGTTGTGCTAGTTGAAACTACTTTTCAAATCATAATATAAATGATCATCACCCAAAGGAAAAGGAAAATGATAACCTGCTAAAAAATTATTGAAGCCAGTTAGAATGAGAATTAAATAAAAGAAAGATACAAGGAATTGAGGAAACAAAAAGTAGGAAAAGTCAAACGGGCCTACTCATAAAAAATGATGTTGGGCTTAAAATGTTGGGCCCAGTGTGGGTACCTATTTCTAAACAAAAAAAGAGTGCAAGGGAAAGGATAGATAAAGAGATACAAGAAAGAAAAGGATAGATCGTAGAGAATTTTGGACATAATTTAGGAAAGTAAAAGCAAGTGAGAGTTGTGTTAAGGAATGGAAATGTCATTTTATGTTCAGTTTTTTTTTTAATTTTTTTTTATTGAAAATGTAAATTAAGCTTACACTTTCAGGAAAAAATGTTTTTATTTTTTATTTTTTGGATAAAAACTTTACATGAAGTTGTGTTTTTGAAAACTAAACATGAGTTGCGTTTTAAAGTGATATCTGAAACTATTTTTTTTAATTATGCTATTTAGGGCATTTTTTTCAAATTATAACAAAAAAAGCAATCACCCAAATAAAAGAAGAGAAATGATAACCCACTAAATTAATTGAAATTTAATTAAAAGCAAGATACAGTACAAGGAATTGAGAAAATAAAAAAAATGGCCCTTGTGTTGGTACCCATTTCTTAAAAAAATATAAGTGTAATGAAAGGGATAGACAAAGAGATACAATAAAGAAAGAGATAGATCGGAGAGAATCTACGACAGAATTTAGGAATGTAATTAAATATAGTACATACTTACTTTGTTTGTTTGTTTCAATTTTGCTAGCAATTCTGTTACTAACAAAGCACCTACGGCTGGGATCCGTGAATTTTTGGATTATTTAAATTAGTTGAGGGTTATTTTTTTAATATCTCTTAATGAGCCTTTCTTAACATTGAAAATTGTTTGAAAATCTTTTTGTCATTTTTAATGGTTAATAAAACTTTTTAATATGATGCATATAAGCCTAATTATTTATTAAAAAAACAAAAGAAACGAGTTTGAGCGTTAAGATTGTTTTCCTTATTTTCAGGTTTCCTAGGTTCATGCGTGGCGCTGTAAAAATCACGAGTCAAAAGAAAAAAATCTAGCAAGTAACCAAAAAATTTGATATCAAATATTATTTATTTTAGTCATAAAATATATTTCAGCTGAAAAATGTAATCAAATAGTTATTAGTAATTACTAACTTAAAACTCGTGCGATACACTGTTGAAATTTAATTTAATTTTTTTTTTGTATTTTAATATTTTATATATCTTTATTTTTGTATTTGCTTTTTATGAATATGATTTTGAAATTTGAATAGTTATACTTATATGTGGTTGTTGAACTCAATTAAAGTAGGTGTTTGTTTTTTTTTGTATTTCATGAAGTTTAATAATATTTTTTATATGTGTTTAATAATTAGGTAGTTATTATTAATTACAATATTAATTTTATTTTTTATTAATTATTTTACGTGAATTGAAAGTTATAAAAGAAGTATAATTAAAATAAATTTTATGAGTTTAATTTAATAATATTATCGTCTTATATAAATGTTCTATGCGTTATTTTTAGAAGATGCGTTAGTTTAGTTAAAAAATATAAAACAGATAATGTGTTGGAAAAGACAATTAGTTATTTATTAATTATATAAAGTTATATTCTCTTTTAATATAAATGTTACCCGTATTATATTTTGAAGATTAAGTTAGAAAATATAAAACAACTAATATGTTTTAGCTGAAATATGTAACTGATTATTTTATTAATAATTATGTATAATATATTATCATTCTGTATATATGTCATTTGTATTATTTTTAGAAGGTGAGTTGTTTTAATTAGAAAATATAAAATAAATAATTTGTTTTAGATGAAAAGAGTAATTGGTTATAAATATATAATAATATCACCCTTATATATACGTTGCATGTGTTATTTTTGGAAGATTAATTGTTTAGTTAAAAAAATATAAAACAGATGTGCTCAAGAAAGAAGATAGTCATTTATTAATAATTATATAAAATTATATTACCTTTTTATGTATATATTGATCGTCTTATTTTTAGATGATGAGTTGTTTAAGTAAGATTATATAAAACACCTCTGTGTTATTTTTAGAAGATGAGTTGTTTTAGTTAGAAAATATAAAATAGGTAATGTGCTGAAAAGACAATTACATAAAATTTATATTACTTTTTATATAAAGTTGCTTGTTTTATTTTTAGAAAATGAGTTGTCTTATTTAGAGAATATAAAACAGGTAATATGTTTTAGCTGTAAAAGGTAATTAGATAGTTCTTAGTAATTATAATATAAAATGTATTATATTTAATATTTTTTAATATTTTATCCAACGGCTCTCATCAATTTGATTAAAAAGATCCGACGGCTGAGAATTGAGTGACCAGACTACAAAAGTTTTGGACGACCAGACTACAAAACTTTCAATGTTTCGTCTTTAATATAATAGTATAGATAGGGTTTCCAAAACATAATCCCTACACTCAAACAAATTGTTATAAAACCTTAATAATATAAGCTACTACAATTTATACTACAAGAATTGTAAAAGAGAGAGGAAAGATGAAAGGATAGACTTGTTATATTTTCAATCTGATGCTTCTGGCCATTACATGAAATGCTATTTATAGGTAAAGTGTGTGCCTCACCAACCGCCTATACAAGGATTATATTATAAACAATTTACATGCTTAATTTATAAGTCTCCTTAGTTGTATGGGAATTCATGTCAACAAACCTCAGACTTACTTGACAATCATCTTAATTTATTTATAATACTCCCCCTTGATTGTCAATGTAAGTTACGTTAAGGATTGACTGCCTCGTTAAAACCTTGCAAGGAAAAATCCAGTGGAATAAAAATCTTGACAAAGGAAAAAGAGTACAGTCTCTCCCTGAATAAAACATCACACACGTTGATATCTTGAGGTAACAAATTCTTCAATCTTCGCATGCCAATATTATTTCGTAGCTTTTCAAACTGTGATGTGGGCAACATCTTTGTAAGTATATCCGCTAGATTATCACAAGAGTGTACCTGTTGAATCTCAATATCACCATTCTCTTGTAGTTCGTGAGTGTAGAAGAATTTCGGTAAAATGTGTTTTGTTCGGTCTCCTTTAATATATCCTTATTTCAACTGCTTAATACAAGCTGAATTATCTTCAAACATAACTGTAGGATTCTCTATGATACTTGATAATCCACAAGATTGTCGAATATGTTGGACGATGAACCGCAACCAAACACATTCTCTAATTGCTTCATGGATTGCTAGTAACTCTGCGTGATTTGATGAAGTTGCAGCCATATTCTGTTTTGTAGATTTCCAAGAGATAACAGTTGTGACGCCCTCCAAATCCGGGGTACAGATTTGGGGAGTCACTCGACCAACGAAACACAATATACCTGTATATAACACATGCATAATATAATAATGACATAAAACACCCTTTAACCAAGACCGCATCCAGATTATAGCATTGAACAAGCTTCTAAGTCATATTATTACAAACCAGTTTCAAAGTTATTCAGAGTTATTACACAACTTAAGTCAAAGCTAGACATCTAGTCTAACTATCAAAATAGACAACTACCCTGCCAATGACAACCACTCGTGGTGATCTCCTAGCTGCTGGAGAACTATCGTTCGCGCTGTGTCTGCTCATACTCTCGCTTCACTGGAATAGGGTTAGAAACAAAACAAGTATGAGCCACAAGTGCTCAACAAGCATAATATATATCAATCACAGTTCCATAATGAAAGGAAGAATCATAGTTATCTGAATCAACAATATACAAGCCAAACATATGCTTTTAACAATTTTAATTGAAGAAAGAAGGATTAGAATTGGACTTCTACATTTTTCAAATAAAAAGGTTGAGCTACTGATCAGTCACGCATCAACCCCGGATTAGCTTATAGCAAAGTCCTCCACTAGGATCCATGGCCATCTGGGCCTTAAGTTATTCCGACCATGAATATGGCCCGACCATTATTGGTCTCATTTTAAAAACATGTCAATTCTATCACAGAGTATAAGCAATAATGCATCACAAGATAAGTACACAATGCAAGATATAATAGTTTCAAAAGAGCTTCAACTGCTCAATATCAAATGAAGTTCGAGAAATTGATTCGGAATGGTTTCAATGGTAGATAAGTACACAATGACAAGGTATAATAGTTGCAAAAGAGCTTCAACTGCTCAATATCAAATGAAGTTCGAGAAATAGATTCGGAATGGTTTCAATGGTAGATAAGTACACAATGACAAGGTACAATAGTTGCAAAAGTGCTTCAACTGCTCAATATCAAATGAAATTCGAGAAATAGATTCGGAATGGTTTCAATGGTACAACGTACACATGACAAGGTACAATAGTTGCAAAAGAGCTTCAACTGCTCAATATCAAATGAAGTTCGAGAAATAGATTCAGAATGGTTTCAATGGTACAACGTACACATTTAAGAAGGTCAACAATGGTTATAGTCCAAACAAATGAATTGAAGTGAAGGTTTCTGATATTCAACACGATTGTGGATTTAATCAAAGAATTTAGGAATATTCAAGGTGTTAGATATAATTGCTGATGATTGTTTATCAGTGTTTAAGCAACAGGTACTCATCAGAGTTTACACTAGAAGCCAGTCAGAGTTTGTTAAAGTCTGACGGGGTGAAAGTTTGCTGAAGCTGTCGGTGCTAATATGAATATTCTAGAAGCAATATATCTTGAAGATGGAAAGAAGCAAGATATATTGAGATAGCTAAGGAAACGGAACAGAAGACAGAAGCAATCCTAATTTGATATAAATTGTATAGCTAATTTGTAGGAATATCAATTAGAGATTGATTCTATGTAGCTGTGTACTATATAAACACAGATAGGTTAACCCTAAAAGGGATGCGAATACTTGAAATATTATTCTTGTAACCTAGCAGCTCTCTGTGATATTTTACATCACTGAGAGAAGAGTTATTTAATATAATTCAGTTTATTGTTCATAAACAGTGTTCTTGATTGTTCTTCTCATACATATATTGATTATATATTGTGTATTCGGCCTAACAATTGGTATCAGAGCTTTGGATGTTTAATATATACAGTTTATCGATCCAAACACAAGTATAATCATGGTTGACAACTCTCAGGAAGGTTCTAATGCTGGTTCTAATGCTCAGAAGGTTCAACCAACTTCTGTTAGTCGATATGAGTCAATCAGGGTTCCAATTCTCAAACCAGTGGAATATCCAATATGGAAGGTTAAGATGATCATGATTCTAGAAGCCACAGATCCAGAATATCTTGATAGAATCAATGATGGTCCTCACATGCCAACAAAATTGGCTCCTGTTGTTGCTGGTCAAGAACAAAAGACTGTTCCAAAAGAGAAGAAAGACTTGACTCCTGAGGACATCTCATTGTAAAGCATAATGTAACATAAGATGTAAAAGAGATAACTACAACTCAACAAAGGACAAGACAGACAATAGTATTAATAGAAGCACAGGAATCCAGAATCAAAGAAGAAAAGGTAAACTCAAAAAATCAAAATACGTTATGTATTCTTGAAGTCCGTAAACAAGTCACGGAAAGAAGTTCATGAAAATGTTCAAGCCTCAGTGACAGCAATAGAAACAAGACTTTGAAGACGACAGAAGTATGTGAATGATTTAGGGTTCAGTACCACGGGATTCCAGTGATGAAGCAACCAGAACGACAAGGGACGTATCAGCAGCATTATAATTGAAGTCATAAAATAAGAATTGATCAAGTGTTATTCATCTGTGAACCAGACCAGTTGCACTAGGTGACGGCACTGAAAAGATCAAGTTATTTTATCGTCTCCGAAGAAATTGATACTGTCTATTACTCAAACACCCGGGAGCTCAGGAGTTATTACTAAAGGACAAATGACAAGTAAATCAATTCGATAGTTTTTCTTTTAAGAAAAATTATCGAATGGGAGTTTAAGGTGATTGAATTAAAAACAAATAAATCAATTTAGCATTCGATAGTTTTGTTTTAAAAACTATCGAATGGTAAAATGATTTGTTTCATTCGATGGTTTCTTAAACCATTCGATGGTTTTTTAATTGGGAGCAGGTGGAAAGTAATACTTGTTTTTCAAGTTGAAGAAGATCCAACGGCCAGGATTGGAATTTTTTAATGAGATCCGGTGAATGAGACCAAAATCAAACGTAGCGTGAAAATACGAAGCAAATTTTTTAACTTTCAAAATTTTTCATTTAATTGGAATTTCTTGAATTTTAAACAATTTGAAATTTTCAGAAACCATGAGTGCTCCAAAGACAACCGCTGGTATTAAAGTTCCCCCGTTTACTAGAGATGATTTCGGTTTATGGAAGATGAAGATGCTGTTATTTATCAAGGCATCTAATCCGTTGTATATTGGCATATTAGAAAACGGACCGTTTGTACCAATGAAACCAGTTAGTGAATCTACAGCTCCTGATGGTAGCAGGATTCCTTCAGGCACCCAACCTAAGGATATAAGTGAATTTACAGATTCTGACAAAGAACTGATTCGATTGGACACCGGTTTAATGTTGATATTGGCGGACTCCGCAGACAAGGAAATGAGCTATCAGTTGATGAACTGTACAAGCGGGAAACATATGTGGGATACCATTAACCTAATAATGGAAGGAACTGAAGACGTGCAGGAAAACAGATTGGACATTCTGACTTCTCAATACGAAGCGTTTAGGTCACTGCCAGGAGAAAGTATAACTCAGGTCTTTGAGAAATATACTAAGCTCCTCAATGAATTGGCAATGAAAGGAAAGACCTATCCACTGAGAGAATCGAACAGGAAGTTCATGATGACGCTGCCCCATCATGTAGAACACAAGTCATCATCCATTAGGGAAAGAATTGACTTCACAAAGATGTCATTAGAGATGATCTATGGCAAGTTGAAGACCTATGAGATGGAACAGGAACAAAGGGTGATAATCTACGGATCAGGGACAGTGGACAGCAAGCACAATGCACTTGTGAGATCAGCAGCACTTGTAGTGGATGAACCAATAACTTCTGAGATTCAGGTTCAAACCCCTAGAGCTGGAAAGGAGGTGATAATAGAAGCAGAAATGGATTCTGTGAATCTGGGTGTTGATGAAAGTGATTACTACACCCTAGAAGAGCTTGAGCAAATGGAAGACAAAACCATGGCGTACTTAGCTGCAAAGTTTAGTCATATTCGTTTCAAGAGAAACCCTAAGTACAAGTTCAAGGGCTCAACCAACAGATTCCAGAAGAGCAATTATACACCTAGTACAGGCTTTAAGGGAGGCTACAAGACTGGCATGATTGATAGGAGCAAATCAAGATGCTATAACTGCAATGAGTTAGGGCATTTCGCCACTGAATGCCGGAAGCCTCGTCAAGCAAGAGACATGAAAGATGTCTATGGAAAGAAGGATTCTTATGATGAGTTGAAGAAGGAGAATGCCAAGCTTAAACAGCAATTGGAGGCATTCTCTGGAAAGCAGAAAGGGAAGGCTTACATAGCAGAGGGAAAGCACTGGGATGATACTGATTCGGATGAAGAGGAGGAATATGTAAATGTTGCTCTAATGGCTGACTCTTCAGAGGAATCACCACAATCATCTCAGGTACCTATCTTAACTACAATTGATAAGTCTAATTCTGAGTACAAGAAAACTGTGCAAGATCTTAGTGTAGAATTGTTTAATGTACACACAAGCATGCTAGCATCAGAAATGGAAAATGCTAAACTAGTTCTTAAGATTAAAAAGCTAGAATCTAAAAATGAAGAACTAGAGCTTGTAGCTGTAACATTAGAAGATCTTAAGCAAAAGAATGCGTACTTAGAGAACAAGGTCAAGTGTAATGATGAGATAGAGACTATCCTCAGGAAGCAGATTTCAGATCTAGATTTGAAGCTGAATGCTTTTAAGAATTCCGCTCTAGTGGCTAAGGAAATCATTGATACTCAGGCCGTAGAGAATAAAACTGCTATAGGATTTGACTATAACAAGAAAGCTGGTAAGAAGATTGTGGAATTCCCTGTGACACCTTCAGTTGTCAAAAGGAGTACTCCACATGTTCTTAAGAATGTTGATTGTCCAGTTTTTGTTAAGCCGTTTCCACCTCTCTTGTATGAGGATGATCTTTTCATAGCTCAAGAATTGCTTGAGGAGGATTTAGTGAAGGAAAAAGAGGTAAAGACTAAGTTGCCTAGGAAATCAGTAAAGAATGTATTACCTAAACCTGATTTACCTAAAACTGAAGTAGGTTCCTTAGTTAGTAATGTTAAAAAGAACAGGAATGGGAGGAAAAAGATTGTTAATCAGGAATTGGTTCCATCTTCTCCCATTGCATCTAGGAAGTTATGTTCTATTTGTAATTCTGCTGGACACCTTACACATGCATGTAAAAAGGTTAAAGTAGAAACTGCTAATACTTCTGAAATGCATAACATGTCTGACATGCCTGATAATCATGAGCCCTGTGGAAAGAAAGAGTGTTTGCTATGTAAGTACAACATCATGCATGCTTATTTTAAGTTGATGTCCGATAGTAGCAATAGCACTAGTAATGTTAAATCCACAGATACTATGAATATCAAACAGGGTAAGACTAAATTTGTTAGATCAGAATTCAATGATCGTCAGAAGCTAGACTCAACTGATCAGGATTGCTGACGTCATCAGTATTGCTTGGTCATCAGTATTTGATCAAGCGTCAGTATCTTATTGATCATCAGGATTCCTACTCAGACTATGATCAGGTTTGATCATCAGGACTTGAAGCTGATCAGGATTCCTACTTCGAGTTATATTTGGAGTCTAGATAAACATGGAAGTTTGTTCCTGGTTTGTAGAATGTAGCTATCGATTAAAGATATGTTTCTATCTTTGTTATGATTAGGACTTATCTTGTTATTGATAGAGAAGCTGTGTGCACTATATAAACACAGTCTTGGTTTCGATTTATGAAACAATTATTTCGAGAGAGAACATAATCGGAGAGAAGCTCTTAAGAACAGAATTTCTTGAGAGAGTTTTTGTAAGCTAGCAGCTCTTAAGAACATCAGAATTTCTTAAGAGAGTTTGTAACAGTTTTATATCAGAGTTAATAAAGCTGTTATTGTTATTGTTATTGATCTTTCATATTTGTGTTACATAAAGTCGAGAATCTTATACAATTGTATTCAACCCCCCTTCTACAATTGTTATTTACTGGGCAACAAAATTGAATGTTACTCCTGTTAAATCATCTAAACCTTCAGGACCCAAACAATTTTGGGTACCAAAGTCCGCTTAATCAATCTGTGATTGCAGGGTAAGGTTAAAAGCTCAAAGGTTGTGTGGATTCTGGATAGTGGCTGTTCTAGACACATGACAGGTGAAGAGTCCCTGCTTACAGAGGTGGTTAAGAAGACCGGCCCGATTGTAACCTTTGGAGATGACAGCAAAGGATTCACTACGGGATATGGTAAATTGAAAGCTGGAAATGTCATCATTGAAAACATTTCTCTTGTTAAAGGATTAAAGCACAATCTTCTAAGTATCAGTCAGTTCTGTGATAAAGGCTACGATGTAGATTTCAGAAAGGACAAGTGCTTGATCACCAACAGGAAGGATAAGAAGCTTACTCTACTGGGAGTGAGAAAAGGAAATTTGTTTATAGCTGACTTAAGTTCTACCAGTGAAGGAGAAGTTACATGTTTCTATGCAAAGGCATCTTCAGAACAAAGTTGGTTATGGCACAAGAAGCTCTCACATCTGAACTTCAAAACTATGAACTCTTTGGTAAAGAGAGAGTTAGTGAGAGGGTTGCCCCTGATGGAATTCAATCAGGAGGGACTATGTGAAGCATGTGAAAAGGGGAAGTCGAAGAAAGCATCACATGGAAGCAAAGGAATGACAAGCATTACTGAGCCATTACAGCTGATTCATATGGATTTATTTGGTCCAGTTAATGTTATGTCACTTTCAAGAAACAGATATGCATTGGTGATGGTGGATGACTACTCCAAGTACACGTGGGTGTTGTTCATACAAACAAAGGATGAAGCAACACAACTAATCATTGATCACATCAAGAAGATAGAAGTGGAAGCTAAGCTACCTGTGCGGACAATCAGATCAGACAATGGAACTGAATTCAAGAATGCAGTTCTAAATGATTTCTGCTCAGAGAAAGGAATATCAAGACAGTTTTCAGCACCAAGAACTCCTCAACAGAATGGAGTAGTGGAAAGGAAGAACAGGACCTTGGTTGAAGCAGCAAGGACCATGTTGAGTGAATCAAAACTTCCCACTTACTTTTGGGCTGAAGTAGTGAATACAGCTTGCTACACTCAGAATCGAACCCTGATCAACAAAGATCATGAAAAGACTCCGTATGAGTTAATGGCCAACAAGAAGCCAACACTGAAGTACTTTCATGTGTTTGGTGCAAAGTGCTTTATACTTAAAGATGGAGAACATCTTGGCAAGTTTGATGCCAAAGCAGATGAAGGCATTTTTCTGGGCTATTCTCTGGAATCTAAGGCTTTCAGGGTATATGTGATTGAAGATAAGAAGGTGTTGGAAAGCTTTAATGTAACATTTGACGACACTAAAAGACCAGGCCTGCAAACTGGAGAGAACTCTGAATCCTTGGTATTTGAAAATCTATCAGGAGATCTCTCTGACAATGAAGAAGTACCTGAAGTTGTTACAGTCATTAATGATAATCATAATGATAATGATTCTGGACCAAGTGGTGACCAAAGTGGAAATCCTCAACATACAGGATCCACTAGTCAGTCTTCAGAATCAACAGATCAAACCGTCAACAACTCAGGGGGAGCAGGAGAAGGATCAACTAGTCACACTCCACAACATCTAGAACAAGGAGAATCATCAAGATCGCATCTGCCAAGACAAAGGGTATGGAATAGAGATCATCCCTTTCACTTGATCATTGGTGATCCGGACACAGGAGTGAGAACTAGGAGAACATCACAAAATGAATGTCATTATTCTGGGTTTCTTTCAGAAACAGAACCTAAGAAAGTTGAAGATGCTCTAGATGATCCAGATTGGGTGATTGCTATGCAAGAAGAACTCAATCAGTTTGAAAGGCAGAAAGTTTGGAAGCTGGTACCCAGGCCTAAGGGAAAATCTGTTATTGGAACACGATGGGTATTCAGAAATAAGTTGGACGAAGATGGCATTGTAACGAGAAACAAAGCCAGACTGGTTGCTAAAGGTTACTCTCAAGAAGAGGGTATAGATTATGATGAAACCTATGCACCAGTAGCAAGACTTGAGGCCATCAGAATGTTTCTGGCATTTGCTGCACATTCCAATTACAAGGTATATCAAATGGATGTGAAGAGTGCTTTTCTGAACGGGGAGTTAGAAGAAGAAGTGTATGTGGAACAACCTCCAGGTTTTGAGGATTCAAAACTGGCAGACTTTGTGTACTTTCTATTCAAAGCTCTCTATGGACTCAAACAAGCTCCAAGGACATGGTATGACACTCTCTCTGAATTCTTACTTGAAAATGATTTTACAAGAGGTGTTGTAGACAAAACTCTCTTTGTCAAAAAGCATAAAAATGATTTGATATTGGTGCAAGTATATGTTGATGACATAATATTTGGTTCTACTAATGATGATCTATGCAAGAGATTTGCTAAGTTAATGCAGAGTCGTTATGAAATGAGCATGATGGGTGAATTGTCATTCTTTCTTGGATTGCAAGTATACCAAAAACAAGCTGGTATATTCATTTGTCAGTCCAAGTACATCAAGGATCTTCTTAAGAAGTATCAAATGGAAGACTCATCTACAACAAAGACTCCTATGCCAACTGCCACTAAGCTTGATAAGGATGAAACTGGTAAGAAGGTTGACATCACATGCTACAGAGGTATGATAGGCTCATTACTTTATCTCACTGCAAGTAGACCAGATATAATGTTTGCAACATGCTTGTGTGCTAGATTTCAGTCTGATCCTAAAGAATCTCATCTAATAGCTGTTAAGCGAATATTTAGATATCTTAAGGGGACCCCAAATCTTGGAATTTGGTACCCTAAAGATACAGGATTTGATCTTATTGGATACACAGACTCTGATTTTGCAGGTTGTAAGATTGATCGGAAGAGTACTTCAGGAAGCTGTCAGTTTCTTGGAAGAAGGTTAGTTTCCTGGCATAGCAAGAAGCAGCATTCAGTGTCCACATCAACAGCTGAGGCTGAATACATTGCTGCTGGTAGCTGCTGTGCTCAGATCTTGTGGATGAGAAACCAACTCCGTGACTATGGACTTTTGTTGACAAAGATTCCAATCTTTTGTGACAACACAAGTGCCATAGCAATCTCTAACAATCCAGTGCAACACTCGAGGACGAAGCACATCGACATCAGGTATCATTTTATCCGAGAGCATGTCATGAATGGAACTGTGGAGTTACACTTTGTACCCACAGAGGATCAAATTGCAGACATCTTTACTAAACCGCTTGATGAATCCACTTTCAATAAGCTGGTTGGTGAACTTGGGATGTTAAATCTTTCTAATTGATTTTGATTAGAAGTCAGTAACTGCAGAGAGTCCTGGTGAATACATGAGTTTAAGAATTGCTATATCCTTAGGACTCATGAGTTTATTTTCTGGAGCAATTCTCGTAGTTAGGATTACTGTACTAATTTCATGTCACGATTATGGATGATATATCTTCTGGCATTTAATTAGTTATTAATTCTAAAAATTATTTAAGTGCTAATATTTGTTCTAAATATTCAAGCATTTATTTAATTGGAATTAATTTACTTTGTTTTTAACATTGTAGATTAATGCAGCATAATTGATTAGATTTTAATTGGTTAATATCACTCAATGATATTTAATTGATTTTATTCTAAGAAAATTGTGAATTTTCTGTTAAGAATTGATTGTGGTAAATTTGAAATAATTTATTAGAATTAAAACTTGACAGGAAATAAAACAGTCTGATTTTTTAAAACATGAACATGTTTTAAAATAAAGACAGAAGCAAAAATATCGAATTTAGGAAATTCGATGGTTTTTCAAGTACATAGATAAATCTATCGAAGTTAATTTTCGATAGTTTTTGAAAAGGAAAAGAAAAACTATCGAAAGCATTTCTCGATAGTTTTTGAGATTTAATTTAAAATATATCGAAGGAATTTACCTAATTTAATATTTAAATTCTCGATGTATTTTAAAATTCAGTAGAAAAATGTATCGAAGTGAATTTATTAATTCAATAATCAAATTCTCGATAGTTTTTTTTCTTACAAAACCCCTCGATAGTTTTTGGTTTTTCAAAAGCAAAACGTTCGATGGTTTTTCAAAAAGGTTGGTTTAAATTCTGATTTTTAAATAATTCGATAGTTTTTCAAAATCTATCGAAGAAAATTGACCTTTTTACCCCTACAAGAAAACCATCGATAGTTCTTTTTAAAAACTATCGAACCTGAAAAGACTATTTTGCCCCTGTCAGTTTCAAAAGTATTTAACCGTGCCTTAGCTCTTTTCTTTTCATTTTCACAGATCTGAGAGAAGTGCTTTTGTCGATTTCAATACTTACAAAGATATACACACAGTACACGAATTTCATTCGATAGTTTCTTCAAGTTTAATCAAGAAAACCTTAAAATATTTACTGTTTGTCACTGTTGATTGATTTCTAACCGTGAAAAGTTAATGTTTTTTGAGTTTTTGTCACTTTCTGGATAAGAAACCATCGAAGTAGACTTTTGAATTGAATATTGGTTAGAATTCAAGGGTTCTACAGTTCATAGGTGTTCGATTTTTCTGTGTTAGTGTTAAAAGGGGTTATTTTAGTTTTAAGGGATTTTGTGATAAGTTTGATTAATTATTAATAATTAATTAAATTTAAGTGGTAAATTTTTAGTTTTGGTGTAAAATTTATTTTCTGGAAATTTGAAACATAATGGCTGGAGAATTTATCGTAACCAAAACTAATCATGTCTCGTTTCAAAATCTGCAAGCCATTACGAATCCTCAAATTCGTGCATGGGCAGAGTTTTTGAACACACGTTCATTAGTGGCATACGCTGTGAGTACTCCCGTGGTCCTTTGTATTGATCAATTGACTGCGTTGTACACAACCGCCACGGATACAAGTGAGAATAACGTAAGGTCTTTCAGTTTTGTTGTGCAAGGGGGCAGAACAATAAGGGTAACGGAACATGATTTTAATCAAATCTTACATTTTCCTACAGAAAACCTTGTTCCGGATCCCACAACTGAGGAAATACATGCTTTCTTCACTCTTATCAGAAGTCAACAACCTAACTTCTTGGTGGGAGAGTTCCTAAAGCATTACCTGCCAAAGCATGGAATTTTTTCTTTCATACCCTGATACATGTTTTTACTGCCAAGCTAACAAATCTGCATGGCATTCCCTTATTCCTTCAAAAGATAGGGTTTGCCATTGCGAACAATATGCATATTAACATAGGACGGATAGTGATTGATCAAGTAATTCTGTGCATGGGACCACTGGATGAAAGAACAGGCATAAATGAAGATGTGCTATGTTTCTATCCTAGGTTCCTACAGCTAATTCTCAATGATATCTTAACAGATGATGAACGAGAGATCTTTGAAGGTGAAGCCAACCAGGAGTGCATGAGAATGAAGAGCAATGCCATAACCGCTCTCATTAGGAAGAACAACTATCTTCCAGGGGTACCCACTGTTCTCACTGAATATCTAAGAACGGTGCCCATACCACTTCTACCCCCAGGGGAACAGGTAAATCAAGGTAATATTCCACAACCTGAACCTGTAATGGCACCTGTACCAATGGATGTTGATCCAGAGCCCTCAGTGGCCATTCCTGACCAGGAGGTTGCAAACCCACAACCTCTAACCACGGTCGAAGAGCCTTTGGAAGAGCCAAATGAAAACATAAACGAACCTCCTTCCCCTACTATACCCATTAAAGAACCATCCATGAGTGTAGAGGGAGATAGTGCCAAAGCAGCACCACATAAGGAGATACACCCTTCAACAGCAGCTCTGCCTTCCTCTAAAAGGAGAAGAACAGAAACTGAGGCAACTGCTGATACTTCATTTCTCTCATTCAAAGAGCCCTTTACTGATTTTTCTGATGCTGATTGGGCTACGCTAACGAAAGCAATATCTGAACCAATAGCTCAATCAAGTAAGGAAGAATTGACGGAAGCAACTGGTGTTCCGACCATATTACGGTCAGGTTCACTGGTTGAAGGTTCTCAGAACCAAGGGTCTTCACAGACGTCGAGAGAAGGCTTTGACCTAAATGCACAATCTAAAAGGTCATTGTCTACCTCCCCAGATGGAACATATCTGGATCCTGCGGGTAAAGGGTCTGACGTAGGTGCAGATCGGCAACTCGTTGACAGTGAATCAATTACTATTGAGGAGTCAACTGAGGTGAAGTCTTTACAGACTCATGGGGAAGATTCGGGATCTCTGCTGTTAAAAGAGCCTGTTTCTAACCCCCTAGAGATTCAAACTCTAGATCCTTCAAAGGATATGTCATCTAAGGATGATCAGCAACTTGGTTCAACCAAGGACGGGGACTTGCGAAGCCCCATTGCACCACCGGTGACCTCCTTAAGGATGGCTACGGTGATCTCTTCTGCAGGTACAATCAGCACAAAGGATTTGAGTGAAACAAAAACACTTACACCTGGCCTGAGTGGGAAAGGAAAAATGATTCAAACACCGACAGAAACGTTGAGTGTACACCCAGAGCCAAATGTGAGGAGTGACACCCTAACCCTACCTAATATTAATGATCTGCTGTTACCAACAGAAAGAGAGCTACAAGTTCAATCTTCCCTCAAGGAGATGACAGTTTGAGACAAAGAAGGACATCCACTATTCAAGGTTCCACTGCGACCTTCCTTTGACCAAGAGATCTCCTCCAGTCAAGACAATGTTTCTTTAAAGTCTATTCAAGAGAAAGTTGACTTGGCTGCAGCTGATTCCAGAAGAACATTCAGGGTCATTGGCAGTGCATCTGGCACTATAACAGGTACGAAGCAGGCAGTGGACTCCTTAAAGAAGGAAGCTATAGAAGAACTGGTCGAGCTGATGATGGACGTCAGGGAACTTAAAGATGGATTCATGAATGAAGTAACTGCACTGTCTCAAGGACATGAAGCTTTGAAAGAAGACGTTCTGGTTATCCGGGATGGTCAAGCACGGGTAAAAGATGCAATGAATTCTCTTTCAAGAGTGGAGTCTAAGCTAAACAAGAGGCTGGATCATATGGAAAAGACTACCAACTCAAGATTGGAGAACATTGACCTGTCGCTAGCTTCAATAAATGAATTTAATAAGCAGCTTATGGATTTCTTGGAGAATCAAGGTGACGGAGTACAGTCTATATGGAGTATGCTGAAGAACCAACAATCTGGACAACCCGGTCCTTCCTATCAGGAACCTGATCCTTCTAATGTCTTTTATGCTGAGGATGCTTTTATCGAGGATTCCTCAACTAAGGGGGAGAAAGTTGGAGAAGGGGAGACGGATAAATGGGGAGTTTGGGAGACTGTTGAGGCTATTCCAATCAGACAGTACTGGATTGAGGAGCTTGTAGAGGAAGACAAGGAAAGTGAAGAGGAATTTGAGGTCATGCATGAGCAACCTATTCAAGAGGAGCATGAGCCATATTATCCAGAGCCAATAGAACATCCTATCTTGGATGATGATATGGAGGAAGCAAATTCTCTATCACCTGAAGAAGAAGCTGCCTTGGAAGCAATACGAGCTCAGAGAGCTGCAATAGATGCCAAGCAAGCTGAGAAGGAAAAACAGCAAGCAATTCTGAGAAGTGAAAAGCTAAAGAGAATGAAGGTGTATAATGAAGTGAGGAAGAAGAAGATGATAGATCTGGCAAAGAAAGATGGTACTGAATGGGAAATGGCTTATAAAACCTTTTGTGGAGTTGAAGACGGATTACAAGTCAACGACAATGCGGAGGTGGAAGTCATTATTCAGGACATCAGAAGTGCTAATCTTGAAGATCAGACTTACTTTAAAGCACTGAGAAGCTCTATAATCTGTCTGAATGCTGGGGTTAAAGCAAATGGTGCCTGGAGCTTATTAATCAGTTTTCTGGAGAAAGGTACATTTGTGATTTCTACTAAGTTTTTAGAACAGAGGACATATACAGAATTGCAGGCTATACTCATCAAGATCCAAAGAACCACAAGGCTAAATGAACTGCTCCGTGAGCATGTTAAGGAGATCGTGATGAAAGTCAGTCCAGAGATTACTGAAGATCCTCCAATGGTTAGATTCATGACGAATGACTTGTTCAGAATCTGCTATTTGGCTGAGGACAAACTGAGGGACTATCCAAGCAACTATCTAATCTCAGTTGAGAAGTATCTTAGATCCACTGGATTCTCATCAACGGAGAAGGACAAAGCAACAGACACTCTTAGAAGATTTCTAATGGAGAATGTTCCTTACTATAGGAAAAGAGTGGAAAGAGGATTAGAAGTGCATACCAGACTGCCAAACATGCCAAAGCTGAACAAGAAAGATGTTAACATTGCATGGTTATGGGCTGGAGTGGGTCAAGAGGTTGAATATATTGGAAGACACATCCAAGGAGCAATCCTTAAACCTGGAGAACCACTGCACTATCTATCAGTGATTGATTATCAAGCTGCTAACTCCGATCCAATGATTGAAGAAGGTGAGATTGAAATGGACTGAATGTTGAAGCAAAGAACAAGAGAACTATCAGCTCAGACTAGAGGAGCAACTTCATTGTATAAAGTTTAATTGTTTTTTGATTTATGAAATCTGGAAATGTATATATATCTGATCCAGAATGCATTGATATTATTACTCTGTCTTACTTTAAGTAGTTTAATGTTTCCTTAGTTAGTTGAGTTATCCTCGAAGTATTTGCTTGTCGAACTCTATCCAATCAAATAGGGGGAGATTGTAAAGCATAATGTAACATAAGATGTAAAAGAGATAACTACAACTCAACAAAGGACAAGACAGACAATAGTATTAATAGAAGCACAGGAATCCAGAATCAAAGAAGAAAAGGTAAACTCAAAAAATCAAAATACGTTATGTATTCTTGAAGTCCGTAAACAGGTCACGGAAAGAAGTTCATGAAAATGTTCAAGCCTCAGTGACAGCAATAGAAACAAGACTTTGAAGACGACAGAAGTATGTGAATGATTTAGGGTTCAGTACCACGGGATTCCAGTGATGAAGCAACCAGAACGACAAGGGACGTATCAGCAGCATTATAATTGAAGTCATAAAATAAGAATTGATCAAGTGCTATTCATCTGTGAACCAGACCAGTTGCACTAGGTGACGGCACTGAAAAGATCAAGTTATTTTATCGTCTCCGAAGAAATTGATACTGTCTATTACTCAAACACCCGGGAGCTCAGGAGTTATTACTAAAGGACAAATGACAAGTAAATCAATTCGATAGTTTTTCTTTTAAGAAAAATTATCGAATGAGAGTTTAAGGTGATTGAATTAAAAACAAATAAATCAATTTAGCATTCGATAGTTTTGTTTTAAAAACTATCGAATGGTAAAATGATTTGTTTCATTCGATGATTTCTTAAACCATTCGATGGTTTTTTAATTGGGAGCAGGTGGAAAGTAATACTTGTTTTTCAAGTTGAAGAAGATCCAACGGCCAGGATTGTTTCTACAAGTTTGGTTCGATGGTTTTTCAAATCAAAGTCTGCAGTTAATACAGAGTGAAGAAGGTGTCTTCTTCAGTTAAGGATTTTAATACAGAGACATTACTGAGAGAGAGAAGAGCCGGAGAAAATTATCAGAGAAATTAATAGTGCTCAGAACTTGATCATTGTTTTGTATTTGTGTAACCTTAAACTCATTGACGCTAATCTACGGATTAGAAATTGTAGCACTCCTCGAGGTTTATATTTATAAAAAGATATATTCCCCGAAACTTGATTTGGTTTGGTGTGTTTGATTTCGTTATAGAACTGAAAGATTAATCCGCGAACGAAATTGAATTATTTGTGAGTATCGTATTCAACCCCCCCTTCTACGATACTTTGGACCTAACACTCATCAATTGCAAAGGATGCAAAAGTTAGACATCTTCTCCATAGTGCTTTAGATAATGTCATGTCTAACAGAGTTATTGGCTGCAAAACTGCCAAAGAAATTTGGGATGCTTTGGAAGTCAGGTGTCAAGGAACAAGTGCTATAAAGAAGAATAGGAAGACCATTCTAACACAGGAGTATGAACACTTTGACTCGAGATCTGATGAAACTTTGACAGATACATATGACAGGTTCTGTAAATTGTTGAATGATTTGTCCCTGGTTGATAAAGAATATGAACTTGAAGAGTCAAATCTCAAGTTTCTTTTATCCCTACCTGAAAGATGGGATTTAAAGGCGACAACAATCAGAGACAATTATGATCTTGCAGAAACAGATCTTGATGAAATCTATGGGTTACTTAAAACTCATGAACTTGAAATAGAACAAAGAAACAAGAGATCTGGAAAGAAGACAAAATCTGTTGCTCTCAAGGTTGAAGAAAAACTCACGAAGAAAGAAACATCAAAGAAGAAAGCTAAGGGAAAAGCTTTGGTCATAAACTCTGAGAATGAGTCATCAAACTCTGATGATGACTCAAATACTGATGCTTCTTCTGAATCAGAGGATGATGAAGAAAAGATGATGCAAATGGCTGCTTTGATGGTGAAGACTTTCAAGAAGATGGGTTTCACAAACTTCAAGAAAGGAAAAAGATTCTCTAGGAGAGATTCAAACTCTGAAAGGAAGAATTTCAGAAAGTCTGAAAGAAGGGATGTCAAATCTGGGAAGAAAGACAAGTCTGAGATCCAGTGCTACAAGTGTAAAGAGATGGGTCACTATGCTCCAGAGTGCAAGAAAGGAAAATCTGAAAAAGCACTCATCACTAAAGGAAAAGACTGGGCAGACACTTCAGATTCAGATGAGGATGTAAACTATGCTCTCATGGCAACTGTCAAAGATGAATCTGACTCATCTGAAAATAAGGGCATAAGGGAAAGTACCCTAGTCTTGGACAGTGGATGTTCAGGACACATGACTGGAAATAAAGCCCTGCTATCAGATTATGAGGAGAAGGCTGGCCCAAAAGTTTCCTATGGAGATGGCAACATAGGACGTACTATGGGATATGGCAATATCAATCTTGGAAGTGTCATCATCACAAATGTAGCTCTTGTCCCAGGACTTAAGCATGACTTGCTCTCTGTGAGTCAAATCTGTGACAGAGGTTATAAAGTAGATTTTCAACCTGAATACTGTGAGGTTATCAGCAAATCTACAGGGAAAGTTGTTCTAGTTGGACACAGACGTAACAACATCTATGAAGCAAGTTTGGTAACAAACTCTGAAGGAAAAGCTGTGTGTTTGTCTGCAAAAATGTCAAATGAAGAGAGTTGGAAATGGCATAAGAAGCTCTCTCACCTAAACTTGAACAACATCAATGAGCTGATAAGAAAAGATCTTGTAAGGGGACTTCCAAAGTCAATACTCAGCTTAGATGGTCTGTGTGATTCTTGTCAAAAGGCCAAGCAAAGGAAGTCATCTTTCAAGAGTAAGTCTGAATCTTCAGCTGTGGATCCCTATCATCTTCTACATGTTGATCTATTTGGTCCAGTAAATGTAATGTCAATAGGCAGAAAGAAGTATGCTCTAGTTATTGTTGATGAGTACACTAGATACACCTGGGTGTACTTTTTAGCAAAGAAGGATGAAACTGCCTTAATTCTAATGGATCATGTGAAGTTACTGGACAAAGGATCACAGTTCAAAGTGAAAATCATAAGAAGTGATAATGGTACTGAATTCAGAAATGCTGAAATGGAAGAATTTTGTAAAGAAAGAGGAGTGAAGCAAGAATTTTCTGCACCAGGGACTCCGCAGCAAAATGGTGTAGTTGAAAGAAAGAACAGAACCTTAATCGAAGCTGCCAGAACAATGCTTGATGAAGCAAAATTGCCAACTTATTTCTGGGCAGAAGCTGTTCAAACAGCTTGTTTTACTCAAAATGGTACACTGATCAACAGGCATGGGAAAACACCATATGAGATGGTGAAAAATAAGAAGCCAAATTTGAAGTATTTTCATATTTTTGGATGCAAGTGCTTTGTGTTGAAAACTCATCCTGAACAGTTGACAAAGTTTGACTTAAAAGCTGATGAAGGAATTTTTGTTGGATACCCACTATCAACTAAAGCATTCAGAGTCTACAATCTGAGAACTAAAGTGATCATGGAATCTATACATGTGTCATTTGATGACAAGAAAATATCCGGAATAGAAGATGTAGAATATCATGATCAACTTCGCTTTGAAAATGAAGATCTAAACTCTGATGACGTAAACTCTGATGAAGCAAATCCAACAAACTCTGACGAAGCATACTCTGAACCTCTACTGGTAAACACTGAGGGAGTTTCTCTGACAAAACAATATAGAGAACCAGTTGAGGGGGAGCATGAAGATACTTCAGAAACATCTCAACGTGATGACTCAAATTCTGAAAATGAGTCAACTGAAGAATCTAACACACACTCTGGATCAAACTCTGAGAATGCAAACTCTGAGCAGTCAAATTCAGGGGGAGCCTCAGAGAATGCAGATGGTCAAGAAGAAAATCAGGAAAACATGGATCAAGGGGGAGGATCTAATAATGATGAAAGAAGCCACTTACCATCAGCAAGGAGGTGGACACAAGCTCATACTCCTGATTTAATTATTGGAGATCCAGATGCAAGTGTGAGAACAAGAAGTGCTACAAATAATGAATGTCTGTTTCATGCATTCTTGTCTCCAACTGAACCAAAGAAAGTGGAAGAAGCTCTTCAAGATGCTAACTGGATAACAGCAATGCAAGAGGAGTTAAATGAATTTGAAAGAAATGAAGTCTGGACACTTGTACCAAGACCAAAGAACAGATCTATTGTTGGTACAAAGTGGGTTTTCAGAAACAAAACAGACAGTGATGGAGTGATTACAAGGAATAAGGCTAGACTTGTGGCTAAAGGCTATTCACAGCAGGAAGGAATTGACTATGATGAAACCTTTGCTCCAGTTGCAAGATTGGAGGCAATAAGGATTTTTCTGGCCTATGCTGCTCACAAGAAGTTTAAAGTCTTTCAGATGGATGTGAAAAGTGCTTTTCTCAATGGGAAACTTGAAGAAGAAGTGTTTGTTGAACAACCACCAGGGTTTGTAGATCCCAAACATCCAGATTATGTCTACAGGCTTGACAAGGCATTATATGGACTAAAGCAGGCACCTAGAGCATGGTATGAAACTCTAGCTCAATTTCTTTTAGAAAGTGGGTTCACTAGAGGTACAATTGACAAAACCTTGTTCTATTTTAATTCTGGTGATGATTTGCTGTTAGTTCAAATCTATGTGGATGACATCATTTTTGGGTCTACTAATGACAAACTCTGTAAGAAATTTGCCAAGCTTATGCAGTCAAGATACCAAATGAGCATGATGGGAGAGCTTAGTTATTTTCTAGGCTTGCAAGTAAAGCAAACAGATGATGGGATTTTTATCAATCAAGCAAAATATACCAGAAATCTTCTCAAGAAATTTGGTATGCTTGATAGTTCATCTGCCACAACTCCCATGGCTACTGCAACAAAGTTAGACAAAGATACAGGCGCTTCAGTAGATATGACAAACTACAGAGGCATGATAGGGTCTCTTCTTTATCTTACTGCAAGTAGACCAGACATCATGTATGCAACATGTCTTTGTGCAAGATTTCAAGCAGATCCCAAAGAGCCTCATCTAACAGCTGTGAAGAGAATTTTCAAATATCTCAAAGGAACCATAACTCTTGGTTTGTGGTACCCTAGAGAATCAGAGTTTAAATTAATTGGTTACTCTGATGCAGATTTTGCAGGTTGTAAGATAGACAGAAAAAGCACAAGTGGAAGCTGTCAATTTCTAGGTGACAAATTAGTTTCTTGGTACAGCAAGAAACAGAAATCAATTTCCACATCCACAGCAGAAGCAGAGTATATTACTGCTGGTAGCTGTTGTGCACAGATTTTGTGGATGAAGAATCAGTTGCTGGATTATGGATTAAGGTACTCTAAAATACCTATTTTCTGTGATAATCAAAGTGCTATTGCTATGACAGGTAATCCAGTACAGCACTCCATGACCAAGCACATCAGTATAAGGTATCATTTTATCAGGGAACATGTGGAAGAAGGAAATATTGAGCTTCATTTTGTGTCTACAGACCAACAGCTTGCAGATATCTTCACCAAACCTTTGAGTGAAGCTACCTTTACAAGGCTGGTAAATGAACTTGGAATGGTCTCTGGTTTTGACTAGAGATACTGGTTAGACTCAAAATCTATACTTCTATGATTTGGTGCTAATGTTTCTTTGCATATGTTAACTATCATTAATACCAGTTTGTCAAACTCTGTTCGTCATACTCTATTACACATACTCTGTCAGTCATTCTCTGATGTTAAACTCTGATTGTGATTTTGTCTGAAACACATTGACCGATGAAGAAAATTGTATGAAGCATGATTCTCAGTAAGTAATCATGAATCCTTCTGAGTGATATAAATTCTGATTTCAAAATATGCAGAAATTTTACACAGCATGATACTGTCTCTATATTTATAGCATCTCTTAGTTTATAGATCCTATACACTGAGTCTGTATTAGCTGTTTGCACTTTCTCTCATATATTAATTGTATTAACTGATGAAAAGTCTAAACTCTGATAATTAGTTGCTAATATTTCACCCTCAAATCAAAAGATGCCAAAATGTGCACAAATTCCTTTGATATCATGTTGTGCCTAGGAAGATCAAATTTTTTGATTTTTGGTGACTAGTGCCAACCACTGATTACTGGAAAAATAATAAAAAAAATAAAAAATAAAAAAATAAATATATATATATATAGAAGGGGGTGAAAATAATAAATTTATAGGTACAGAGTTTAGATAATATCAGATTTTGATTTAAAAATGAGAGTTTGGGTAACCAGTTTTTACTGATTTATTTTGTGGATTTTATGCACTTTGAGATGATCTAAATATTTATATTCAGTAAACTCTGCTAAGTCACACACAAATATTCACACCTGTATACTTTGTGAAAAGAGTTTATGAATAAAGAAGGAGGATTGGTAAACACTGATGAACTGTGTACTCTACGCCGAGGTAATTTAATTTTAATCTCTGATGATTAAAATAAATTTTGTTTGTTTCAGACATATTATGATTTTGAGAAAAGACATTTGTTTTTGAAAATTCAAAAGAGAATGATTGGACAGTTGTTCAAGAGTGTATTAAACAGAGGAGAGAGGTTGAGTGTCTAGGAAAGTGTAAAAGGCGGTAATTATTGCGATTTTTACTGCGCATGCGCATTGGAAACTGCCAATTACTGCTGTCAGTCATTGCATGTGTGCAACGTGTCCCACTCACACGTTTCACGGAGTAAGACAGTTGTGTGTATTGATTAGAAACTGTTCAGTTTTTAATACTTTTATTTTTTTTTGTATTAATATACAATACACATATTCGTTTAAACTTTTCACAACTTACTCCAATCCACACACATACACATTTTCACAAACACTTTCACTGCAAACACTCTCGTATTTTCTCTAAGTCATTTTCTGATTATTTCTCAATCGTACTAATGGCTTCTACTGCTTTTGTTTCTTCTGGACTTGAGTTTGTGCCTAACAATTATTCTGCTCCTTTGAGTAATGAGAACGCACCGGAGGCGTTTCATTTGATGCAAAACTTTCTTGCTCAATCTTCACTTGGGCGTGCTCTTGTTGAAACAGTGAAGCTTTCTGCGATTCAAATCAAAAGCTTCTGGGAGACTGGTATTTATGATGATGGTGGAGATGCTGGTACTCCATCTATTGTTTTTGAGTTTGAAGAAGCAGAGTATGTTATTACTCCTGGTACAGTTCGTGCAGCTATGGGATTTCCTGAACATAATGCTTACACTATTGATGTTGGTGAGGCTGAATTGATGAGGATGATGAGGGAAATCGGCTATGGTGGATCTTTGGCAAAGATTGGTCAACTGAAGCGACCGTTCTTGAGGAAAGAGTGGAGCTTTTTCTTCGACTGCATAACTAGAACGTTCGGCAAGAAGTGCACAAACTGGGATGCCATACCTACTGAAAGTGTACAAATTGGGTATTCTCTGATCTATGGTACTCATTTTGATTATGGTAGACTAGTTCTTAACAATTTGGGTGAAAAGATGACTGAAAATAGGAGAGTAGTTTACTTTTCTAGATTTTGTCAGCTTTTATTTACTGCTTGTGTTGGTGGGGTAGAAATTTCTGATGTAGATGTGATTCCATGTTTTAAATTGCACAAACGTATATTCTCTGATCTTATAAACAAGGATGTGAAGAAGGGAAATGTAGGTGATCTGTTATTTCCTGCATTAGTGCAACAGTTTATGAATGATTCTATCCAAGTAGAACAACAACCAGAACCAGTAAATACTGAAGCATCTCCAACCCAACCAATTCGTACTGGAGGTAGAATTAAACACAGGGCTTCTAAACCTGCAAGGATTGTTAAGCCAGCTACTGAAGTTGGAGTTTCAAAATCTTCTGTGCCAAACTCTGTTGGTACATCTAAGAAGAGCAGGGGAAAGAGACCAAGGTCTAATGATGAAGAAGACTCTGAAACCTTACAACATAGAAGAAAGAGGCTAGTAGCTAACTATCTCTTTGATGAGTTACATAATGAAGCTGTTCCTGAAGCTGAACAGAATGAAACTCCTGATGTTGTTATTGAGGAGGTTGCTGTAAATGACGAAACTACTTTTCTTACAAAGGACAGAGTAAATGCTGAAGTCAATATTGAAGACAATGAAGCTGATATTGTCAGAGCAGATGCTGCAAGTGCAGATAACTTTGTTGATAATTTGGATATGGAATTTGAAGCACATCCTTCTATCAGTGTTTGTGACACTGAGGATGTGGCAGCTGATCAACCCACCCTAGTTATAGATGAGTCACTTGCAACTCATACAGAGATTCTCTATGTCACTAATCAAGTTCCTGAAATGGGTGAAGAGGTTGATCAGGTTGTTGAAGCTGCTGTAGAGCTGATAAATGAAGCTACAGCAGAGGATATGGTTGAGACTGTTGTTGAGACTATTCCTGAAGAAGCAGAGGTTCTTGCAAATGTAAACTCTGAGAATGTTGAAGCTGTTGCAGAGCAAGTTCTTGAAGAAGCTGCACAGTTAAATACTGAAGCTACTGCAGAGAATGTTATTAATGAAGCTGCAGAGCCTATCCAAGACAATGTTAATGCAGATGATGATCAATATTCTGAACATTCTCTTCATGCAAACTCTGACATCAATGTTGAACTTTCAGACTTTGATGAACCTTTTCTCAGAGATCCAGCTGCTGAATCTATCAAGGAAAAACAAACTGCCACTGAAGCTCACTATAGAGAAATGTATTATGCAAATTGGTCAGGGGCAAATTGTATTTTCTCCAAACAAAGGACTGCTGATTTTGTAGATAAATCTGCAAAAGAGATTTCAAATCCAGAGCTTCTTAGTCATTTGAAGGCTACAATAGTCCAAGTGAAGTCTCTTAACAATAGATTTGATGAGACTCATAAGGCTGTCATGGGCTTAAGTAATGATATTGTTGCTAAGGAGTTGGCTTTGAAGAATGATAGAACCAGATTATCTTCTATGATCAAGGATCAAGTGGACATAAAGCAACGGTTAAGCAAAGTAGAGAGCAATCAAAGTGAAATGTCTGAAAAGATTGATTCAATTGCTACTTCTTTGGAGTTGCTGACATCAGTGCTAATTCCTGATGATGTCAAAAAGGGGGAGAGAGTTCCTAAAGACAAATGCAAAAGGACTCAAACTCTGAGACGGAGGGATGATGCAACTGATGGTGGAAGCAAGGAAGCAGAGAAAAGGTCAAAAACTGTTCAAGAGCAAGGGAGACTAAGGTCAAACTCTGCTAAGCTGACAAACTCCGAGAGGTTAAACTATGGTGGTCAATCTTCTTCAAGACTTAAGAGTCTAGTGATTTCAGCAAATCCAACTACTGACGAAGAGATTGCTGCTAAGCTGTTTATTGAAGAACATGGTGGTGAAGCCACAGTGGAAGATATGGATGCTGAGATGCAGATTCTTGTTGAAGAGCATAAGAAGAAGGTTGAAGCTGGTACTTACAAGAAGAAGGCTGTTAAGGCTTCTAGGAAAAAGGAAATTGCACTTTCCATCAAGGAAAATACTCAACAGAGTATACAATATTCCAGGAGGCCTACAATAGATGCTTCTGGAAAAGGAAAGGGAAAACTGGTAGAAGAAGGACAGTTTTCAAAGAAAAATTATTCAACCTCTGACGTTGCTCAAGTTGAATCAAGACTAAATCAATCAACCTCTGACGTTGCTCAAGTTGATAGTTCTGTTAAAGTTGTGACAACCTCTGACAATGCTCAAGTTGTGCAAACTCAGTTATCTCCACAACTCCAAGGTTTCAAAAGACCTGTACTTCCTGAAACTCTGAAGCCAGAATCTGTGAACTTTCTTCAAACCAGAACAGTACTTGGAAAAGAATCTTATGATAAGTCTGGTTTGGGTTCACACAGGGAGAAAAGAATTAATAACAGTCCTGCAGATCTTACATCACTGGCAGAACCTGGTGTTGGGGTTACTCAAGAAAACCTTGACAAACTAGAGTCTGTTCAGATGATTTATCACATAGGATTAAAGAAGGAGTTTTTGTTATACTTCATGGATGATGGAAGAGTTTACAGAGTTGGAGAAGCTGATATTCATCTGAAGTTATGGGAAGAGTTAGAGTATGTTCTATATCTTCTTAAGATAAAAAATAGAAGTACTCATGATGTTGCTCTAGTTTTAAGAGACAGAATGATGAAATCAAAAGTTCTTCTTGGAGGAGGTGTTTCAAGTGCTTACATTCCTAAGTACATAGATGCTTATGGAAAGATAGTTGAAATGAAGAGAAACAGTGCCAGATTCAAGACTGCACTGGGAATAAAGGTTTTGGAATTCAACCTAGAGTCAGACAAATCTTACTTTATCCGGCTAGGGAATGAAATGAGAAAGAACAGCATTTATTCTCTGAGAGCTGCTATCTACCAGACTGGAGAAAGTGATCCAGAGCTTAAAGAGTTGAAAGAAATCATGGTGGATGAGCTAGAAAAAGCTGAAAGGAGGCTACTCATTAATTATCTCAGGACAGTGCCTGATATTGAAGAAATTAAGTAAAGTCTGACTGTAAGTTTTTAAAAGTTTTCTGTTCTAAGTAAAAGTTAAACTCTGTTATGTTATAAACACTGCATTTGTTATATATGTTTTGACATCATCAATTATCTGTTAACTTGTACATTTTAGTATGAACAAGTTGGGGGAGATTGTTAGATATAATTGCTGATGATTGTTTATCAGTGTTTAAGCAACAGGTACTCATCAGAGTTTACACTAGAAGCCAGTCAGAGTTTGTTAAAGTCTGACGGGGTGAAAGTTTGCTGAAGCTGTCGGTGCTAATATGAATATTCTAGAAGCAATATATCTTGAAGATGGAAAGAAGCAAGATATATTGAGATAGCTAAGGAAACGGAACAGAAGACAGAAGCAATCCTAATTTGATATAAATTGTATAGCTAATTTGTAGGAATATCAATTAGAGATTGATTCTATGTAGCTGTGTACTATATAAACACAGATAGGTTAACCCTAAAAGGGACGCGAATACTTGAAATATTATTTTTGTAACCTAGCAGCTCTCTGTGATATTTTACATCACTGAGAGAAGAGTTATTTAATATAATTCAGTTTATTGTTCATAAACAGTGTTCTTGATTGTTCTTCTCATACATATATTGATTATATATTGTGTATTCGGCCTAACACAAGGAAATAGCATCAGTTCCTCAAATATGTGGTAAAGTTTGAATAATCTGAATCGTTCTGATGGTAACATACATATAATCATTAAGAACAATAACAATTGAATCAACAAGTAAGGCACATATACTTGCCTGGTCTACGTAGCTGACTGCAATCTATCGCGCTTATCCTACCTTCTCATTTCCCTTGCCTCGGGAACTCGATTCTATAATAAACAACTCATAATAATAAGTCTAACTATCCTCGACATATACTCGTAACCATTTTTAAGTCTAAACAAGTAATCGGGTATTTATTAGCATTTATTGAACGTCCGATATAATTTACGATACCCAAAATTCAGACACTAGCCCTTATACAAAGCATTTACGGACCATAAAACACATTTTTCAACTCATATAAACCATATATCACTTATAAATATTTTTAGAACAATATTCGATGCTTATTTGAATTTAAATAAGGCACAAAAAATTTTTAAATCAAAAAATCGGATTATTAATCCCAATATAAGTATTTAAAAACAATTTAATCAATTAATATAAAATTAATTGACAATTTCCAAACACTCAAACTATTTTTAAATAATTAAATCAAGCTAGAAAATAATTAAACTCAATTTAAATTAATTAATTTAAATTAATAATTAATTAATAAGAATTAACTAATTAATAAAATTAATCAATTAATTAAATAAATTAATTATTAATAAAAAATAATTAAAATAATTAAATTTAATCAGTTTTCGAATTTAAATAATTAATTATAATTTTACAAAAATTTCTGAATATAAAAATGTATTTTTAAAATAAAAATATGATTTTTATAAATATTTAAACTATTTTCGAATTATTTTTAAAAATAAAATCCAAAAACAGTTTTCTGAAAATGAATTAGGGTTTCGAAGATTGAAACCGGGTCACAATTTCGGGTAAACGGGTCGGGAAGACCTGAAACGGGTCGGGAAGAACAACCCAGAAAATCCCAGAATCCTGCGACAATTCCCAGATTCCGGCGAGCCAAAAACTTGACAGAAATTGGGGCTTTTGATACCAAAACACTCCTAATAACCATACCAATACATTCCGATCAAAAACATACCAAAAACAACGTCGGAACTCCAAACCCGACCAAATTCCGGCGAGCTTAAACAAATTTTAAAATAAATAAGTATGAGTTTTCTCGTTATATTTTTGGAAAATGAGGGGTTTTAGTAAGAAAAAATAAAAAATGTAACATATATTTAGTTTAAAAAGGTAAATGCCCGTGATATTTTTGGAAAATGAGGTTTTAAAATTTTAATAATTAAAAGTATTTAAATATGTTTTAAAATACATAAGTCAAGGGTTTCCTGTGATATTTTTGGAAAAAGAATGGATTTTAGTGAGAAAAATAGAAAAAGTAAATTGTAAAAGGTAATTTTCCGTGATATATTTAGAAAAGGATGAACTTTGTTAGAAAAAATATATAATGTGTTTTAGCTGAAATGATAATTGGTTATAAATAGGTATTTGATTATTTATATTTTAATATTTTTAGTAATTGCATTTGTTAAGAAAAATAAGTAGACATGTTAAAATAGGTAAACTTTTAAAAAATAATTATAATATTAAAATAGGTTTAAAAATAAATAACTAAATGTTTGTCCATGATATTTTTGGAAAAGGAGGGGTTTTAGTAAAGAAAAATAGAAAAACAAACATGTTTTAGTTAAAAAAAAGGTAATTGCCGTGATATATTTGAAAAAATAGGGGAATTTGTTAGAAAAATAGAAAAAATAATGTATTTTAGATGAAAAGGGTAATTGATTATAAATATGTAATATTATTATTTAATAATATATTTCTATAAATAAGTAAGGTTAATTAAGTAAAAACACGAAGTACAGTTAATTAAGGACAATTAAGTAAAATCACAATGTACCATACCGACCAACCAAACTTTTAATGTTTCGTCTATTATATAATAGTATAGTATTGATTGATAGGGATACAAAAGTAATTGATCATTACTATGTTTAGTAAATATTTACTGTATTTTGCAATAAAATATACCTTAAAAAATGCAGTACTTTTGCCTAGGCCAGCCAACCGATCGGGTTCGGATTGGATCGGCCTAAATCCATATCCATATCCATTTATTTTAGCGGATTCAGATCGGATCATGACCATGTTTTTTATAGGCCGATCCATATCTGGATCCGTTTGGATCACGGATCGGATATCCGATCCATTTATATTTTTCCTTAAATTTTTTGATTTAAATTAAAATTCCACTTATTATTGAATTTTTTTACAATATCTTGTAATGGTAAACAAAGTAATCAAATAATAACATCTAAAGTTTAAAATATGAATTCTAACATAATATTAGAAATTTAAACACAAATGAAAATTAAAAATTTAGAAAAATATTGAGAAAAACACGATTTTTATAGGCCAAACGATGATATTATAATTCGAAAAAATTCTTATTTCACATTTTAATTAGTAGTGACTGTATAGACTACAAAGTATAGACTATTAAAAATTGAAAATAATTTTTTTATAATACATATTATACAATATATTTATATAAATATTATATATAATATATTTATATATATAATATATTTGGTAGATCTGAATTTAGGGGTGAATTCTTGAGTTTGAGTTTTGTCTATTCGTCTCTCCGGATTCACCAGGTCTTCTATTCTTACTAAATAAATTGATTAGACGGGATTACACTTTTCTGTTTTTGAATTCTACCGGAATTGAGGGGTAAGACCAAGAAGAACTTTCCTGGCTCGAATAGGAAAAATTATATTCTGATATTAACATCTCGCCTTTCTTTACAATGGTAATTTGGTTGGATCTTATATACTTTGATTTGTTAATTAGTTATCTCACACTCTTTATATCCCTAATTCATATTTAGGTTTTGATTTATCCATGTTGTATATATGTGTGTGAATATTTGATCCTAATTCAAAGCTTTATGTATTTAGGGGTTGGATGGGATCTCTCTTTTGGAGGTGTTTAACTTAGTATACTTGGGCAATGATGAAATAGGGCCTGAGAAGCAGCTCGGTAAGATCAAAATGGAGTTCGACAGCGGTAGCAAGGAACTTTACTATCAAAGAAAGGTAGTTGAGAGTAACCCAACGATTAAATTTGGGGATACCATCTTTCCCGCCAATGACTTAACAGGACCAATCTGTTCTATGAAACAACTTGATATGCAGTTTAATCTCTTTCTTGGTGCCTACAAGGCCTCTTTGGAGTTAAAATTTGAACCTTATCGGAATCGGGTTTGGGTTGAGGATCGTAAAATCCGATCAGTATGTGACATTGGACTGATTTCTGTTATGTTTGAGTGTTTATCTAATGCTACGGTAGCCAATCTGAAAATTAACATCTTTGGGGCCACACATGTTCATGGAGTTGTTGCGGCTAGAAACAGCCAATTGAACAATCCCTCGTGTACAAGTGTGCTCTTTTGGAAGAGTTCAACTAACGAAATTGAAGTGGGGGTGTGATGGAGTAATCCCATTGTTGAAATTGCGGGTTGGTGTGCCATTGGATTCTGAGCTTTACGTGGATATTGCTTTGTATATTGATGGTGAAATTCACCAGGAAACTATCTCCTTTGTTCCTCAAATAGAAGGAGAGAAATGTGAGGAGATTCTTGTTCCTAATAAGGAGACAAGGATTAGTGTGAAAGTCAAGTGGGATATTAAGAAAAACTCTGTATATTCCACATATCGCTCATTCTATGGGGAATGGGAAGACGAATCTGATAGTGACGAGGATAGTGAGGGGTAGACTTTGATGGAGACCCTCTCTTGAAGCACTTTATGAAGGAATGAATAGGAAACTTAATTAATCTATGTCTTATTTTGGTGAAAGGGTTATTTAGGATCTATCTTGTAAGGAAAACATCTTTTGTGTTTGACGTTGTTTCATATATAAGAAGAATTGTGTGCTTTTGTCTTGCAAATTCTGGTATGTGGAATAGGATTAATTAGAATTGTGTGCCTTATTGGTAATAAGATTGCATATGGAATGCTAAGTCTAGACAAATCCCTGTTTGGTTGGTTTTATGTTCTTGGATATATAAATGTAAAAGGCTGAAAGGTCACGAGTCAGGATGTGTTGTTATCTTGGTGTAGTCAAATTGCAAACATTGTGCAAGTGATGGGATGTGAATCTGTGATACTTGTCTTGGTCGTTGCTTTAGAAAAATATTTACAGAATCAACATTGCTCAGTCCCAAGAAATGTGTTAAACAGGTCGCTGAAAGGTTCCAGATGGATTTATTATGGAGTTTTTTAGTCTTGTGCTCAGGTGGACAACTTGTATCTTTTGACACAAGTTATTTTGATATTTTTTGGCATTACAGAAAAGCTGAAACTAATGGTAATTCAGAGATACGACTTGTCAAATGCTGGGTGTGAAAGTTTGAAAGTTGCAGATAATTTTCTCTAGCTTGGTGCTCAGTTTGACTGTCTCAATTGAACATTCGACCATGTTAAAGTTGAGGTAGTGTATGTTGAAGTGAATCACATCATTAAGCTATGCAAGTCCCAAGATGAGAAGTGGCGCTCAAATTTTGTCATATATTTTGTACGAAAGAAACTGGTAGCATATCATTACAATGTTTACATTGGATTTGTGAAAATTGTTACAACAAAATATATTGGCGATAACCAGTTTTTTTTTGTGAATTCAAAATTGGTGGACCTTTCACTGTAACCAAAGATGTTTGTAGCGAAGTATTTGGAATAGGAAATTACAAGGAGCTGACCATTTCGAAGGATTATGCCATCAGAATGAAAGTTTGTAAGAATACATTTTACTTAAACAGAAATGACAAGAAGGTAGCTGAAAATTTTCTCTAAGAAAAGATGAAGAAGAGCTTGCTGGTAATTTTCTTAGTAGATTTTATGTGATGAATATATATATGGTCGAAGAATATGCCGCTAAGGAGCTGGTTAATGATACAAAAGAGGAATGGAAACTTGACGACGAGAATGAAGAAGAGAAGCATAGGAATGAATTTAAAAAGAAGACTGTTGGAAATATGTGAATCAAGAAATTCTTTTGTGACAAATATGACAAGGTTGTGATTTATGACAAGCATCTGAACTTTCCATGCTATTTGATGACTACTGAGTGGGGTTGTACTATTGTTGTCAAACAGATTATTAGAAAGGCTAAAGCTAGAGACAACAATATTTGGCCTTCGTTGAAATTACATAAAGAAGCATGAGTAGTGTTGTTGCTGGATTTCCAAAGCCTCATCCTTGAGGACAAGGATGCTTTGAAGAAGGGGTATTTGTTAGTTGTCACGAACTAACAAGATAAAAATATTTCTAGAATCATGTTTTTATTATTGGGCATGTATCATAAACCAACAGCAAGCCCAACAACTATACAGCCCAAGAGTGTAGTTTCGGTGTTGGCTTTCAGTATTTATGAAATGAAAATGTTTTTCTTTTAACTTTCTTCTTTTGCACTTGATCGTTTTCCTAGTTAGTCTGTAACTTTAATTTCCTTATAATTAGTTCCTAGTTGTTACAATCTATTTATGGTTCTACCTTAAAATTAATTTGGGGAAAGAATCATGCACTTGTAGTGATCTCTCTTAGACAGAAGTTGTAGACCTTCTTGGACCTTAAACACAATGATGGTTTAGTAAAATCTTAGTAACCATGTCCAATTAAATCTCACAAAACCTAGTGGTTTATACAGAAAACAATTTCTTATATCATCGGTTAAGTAAAGACGACAATAGAATCAAGATGTGCTTATCTAAGAAGCATATCTCATACAGAATGTTGCTGAAAATAAATACACTCACTTTAGGATATATAAGTACAAGTCAGAAGAAATTCCTTTGGAGAAATTAAGATACCAGTTAGAAAAGTGACATCATGAGATTCAGTTCTTTGAGTAGGTTCAAAGAAAAGATTACCACTACTCTGCTGAACTTCTTCAAATTTTTTGCAAAAGCAAACATGTACTCAAATTCCTGAAAATTATGGTTAATCCATAGAAAATGAACACAGTTGAAGTTTAAAGTGGCCCTCCTTCAACAATGTACCTGTAAGCTTACAGATAGCGTAGACTTTTTTAGATCTCAGTGAAAGCTCCCCTGATCATTTTTTCAGCATGGTGTATTTTTGTTTTTTTAATGTGCACCTTCCTTGCATACCACATTATTTTGATAACTGCTTAACTAGATCATCCCAGAGTAAATACGAAATGTACAG
The DNA here is from genome assembly GCA_030848705.1 of Heracleum sosnowskyi. Classification (NCBI taxonomy): domain Eukaryota; kingdom Viridiplantae; phylum Streptophyta; class Magnoliopsida; order Apiales; family Apiaceae; genus Heracleum; species Heracleum sosnowskyi. The sequence continues at coordinate 14,703,196 of CM061238.1, forward strand.
AGGAGTATGCATTTAATTTTTTTCTTTACTTTGTGGATCGAAAAATTGACCAGAGTGCAACTCTGGAATTTGGGTCCACCTTTTTCAATTTTTATTGATTTGGCAGCCTCATTAGATTCCGAAGAGCAAGAGGACTGCACATCATACTTATGAAACTGATGATCAACTTCATTACCTTGCCTCAGTTCTTGATATGTTATTTACTAAGATTGACAAGGTGCGATGCTTTATTTAATCAAGTTATTTACCACTTGAAAATTAGTTGAGAAAAATTACGTTTTTGGAAACCCAACACGAGTTGTGTCTTTTTAAGTTGTGCTATTTGAAGCCATTTTTTTATACATAAAGAATCATCACCCAAAAAAAAAGAAAAAATATAATCCTAAATTAATTGAAGCCATATTAGAATGAAAACCAACTAAAAGCAACATACAAGGAATTGATGAAATTAAAAATAGGAAAAGACAAATGGGCCTACTCATTAAAAATGGTCAACTGTTAGGCCATTGTGTGGTATCCATTTCTAAATTAAAGAAAAAAAGTGATATGAAAGGTATGGATAAAGAGATACAAGAAAGAAAGGGATAGATAGGAAAGGATGTAGGACAAAATTTTGAATTGTAATTAAAATATAGTACATACATACATATAGATTAAACTTACATTTTCAGGAAAGAAATGTTTTTATTTTTTTGGGTGAAAACATTACACAAAGTTTTGTTTTTTAAGATCTAACATGAGTTGAGTTTTAAAATGATACTGATTTATTTAAGTTGTGCTAGTTGAAACTACTTTTCAAATCATAATATAAATGATCATCACCCAAAGGAAAAGGAAAATGATAACCTGCAAAATATTTAAAAATTTATTGAAGCCAGTTAGAATGAGAATTAAATAAAAGAAAGATACAAGGAATAGGAAAAGTCAAACGGGCCCACTCATAAAAAAATGATGCTGGGCTTAAAATGTTGGGCCCAGTGTGGGTACCTATTTCTAAACAAAAAAAGAGTGCAAGATAGATAAAGAGATAAAAGAAAGAAAAGGATAGATCGTAGAGAATTTTGGACATAATTTAGGAAAGTAAAAGCAAGTGAGAGTTGTGTTAAGGAATGGAAATGTCATTTTATGTTGAGTTTTTTTTTTTAATTTTTTTTATTGAAAATGTAAATTAAGCTTACACTTTCAGGAAAAAATGTTTTTATTTTTTATTTTTTGGATAAAAACTTTACATGAAGTTGTGTTTTTGAAAAATAAACATGAGTTGTGTTTTAAAGTGATATCTGAAACTATTTTTTTTAATTATGCTATTTAGGGCATTTTTTTTTCAAATTATAACAAAAAAAGCAATCACCCAAATAAAAGAAGAGAAATGATAACCCACTAAATTAATTGAAATTTAATTAAAAGCAAGATACAGTACAAGGAATTGAGAAAATAAAAAAAATGGCCCTTGTGTTGGTACCAATTTCTTAAAAAAATATAAGTGTAATGAAAGGGATAGACAAAGAGATACAATAAAGAAAGAGATAGATCGGAGAGAATCTACGACAGAATTTAGGAATGTAATTAAATATAGTACATACATACTTACTTTGTTTGTTTGTTTCAATTTTGCTAGCAATTCTGTTACTAACAAAGCACCTACGGCTGGGATCCGTGAATTTTTGGATTATTTAAATTAGTTGAGGGTTATTTTTTTAATATCTCTTAATGAGCCTTTCTTAACATTGAAAATTGTTTGAAAATCTTTTTGTCATTTTTAATGGTTAATAAAACTTTTTAATATGATGCATATAAGCCTAATTATTTATTAAAAAAACAAAAGAAACGAGTTTGAGCGTTAAGATTGTTTTCCTTATTTTCAGGTTTCCTAGGTTCATGCGTGGCGCTGTAAAAATCACGAGTCAAAAGAAAAAAATCTAGCAAGTAACCAAAAAATTTGATATCAAATATTATTTATTTTAGTCATAAAATATCATTATATTTCATGAAGATGTCATTAAAATAGATAAAGAAAAATATTTTTTAAATAACATTTTTCACTTATCTATACTATACTATATTACTAAAACCGAAACATTGAAAGTTTTGGTTTTCGGTTGATTTTTGGTCTTTTATTCTATTTAGTAAATAATAAAAAAATATAAAAATAATAACTAGATGATTGCCTTTTATAATTAAAATATTTTTTCTAACAAAATCTACTCATTTTGCAAAAATATCATGACAATTATCTTTAAATTAAAACATATTATTTTTTATATTTTTTATCACTAAAATCTCTGTTTTTAAAAAATATGAGGTGCAATCCTTACTTATTTATTTTAAAACCTATTTTAATACTCTATTTAATAAATAATAAAATAATATAAAAATAGTAACTAGCTGATTGACTTTTATAATTAAAAAAAATTCTAACAAAATCTACTCCTTTTCCAAAAATATCACGACAATTACCTTTAAATTAAAACATATTATCTTTTATATTTGTTATCACTAAAATCTCGATTTTCCAAAAATATGATGTGCAATCCTTACATATTTATTTTAAAACCTATTTTAATACTTTATTTAATAAATAATAAAATAATATAAAAATAGTAAATAGTTGATTGCCTTTTATAGTTAAAACATTTTTTTCTAACAAAATCTATTTTTTTTCCAAAAATATCATGAGCAATTACCTTTAAATTAAAATATATTAACTTTTATATTTGTTATCACTAAAATCTCTTTTTTCCAAAAATATCAAGTGCAACCCTTACTTATATATTTTAAAATCTATTTTAATACTTTAAATTATTTTAAAAAACATACCTAATTTAACAAGTGAACGTATTTTTTTAACAAATACAATTAATATAATTAAAACACATCTAAAAATATTAGGACAATTACTTTTTTTTTAATTAAAACATGTTAGCTTTTCTATTTATCCTTATTAAAAAACTTATTTATTTTAACATGTCAACGTATTTTTTTTAATAAATACAATTAATATAATTAAAACACTTCTAAAAATATTACGGAAAATTACTTTTTTTTAATTAAAACATGTTAGATTTTCTATCTGTACTTATTATTAATATTATTTTATAATAAAATAATATTAATAATACCTCATTTATCTTTCTCGGCCCCATCTATGTTTTTTTTATACTCCAACTAATATTTAAGTTTCTGATTTTATAATTTATCATATTAATTTTTACTTTTATTTTAATATTCCGTTCATATTAAATTTTTTAATTTATTATTTTTTAAAAAGTAAATTGATATAATTTACTATAGTAGTTTATCAGTACCTCTTACAAAAGTAAATCAAAAGGGTCAGAACAATTCTTTCCACAACACGGGTGCACGCACGAATAATAGATAAACTAGCCTAAAAACCCGTGCGAAGCACGGGCCTGCTTATTTACTGAAATAATTTTTCGCACGAAAATGTATATATATCGAAACAATTTTGTAATTAAAATTAATTTTGAATTTATCTTATATTTGTATTAAAAAATTTTAATTTTTTTAATATTTAATAAGATTTCACAAAATTTGGAAAAAAAAATCTATAAAATAAAGATCAAATTATTATTTTCATTTGACAAAATATTAATTTAGTTTTAAATGTCGTGAAATGCATTTTATCAAATTCAACAATTAAATATAATCTAAATGATTATTTTAGTATAGTTGTTTATGATATGGATGTATCTAAACTAATGTGTTTTTAACGAAATGACAATATACTTGTAAATAAAATATAAAGTTGGTCAGGTACGTAAGACTACACACCGTGATCACATCTTAAAATCTTTTAGTCTAAAGTCCGTATATAACATTAGTGTATGTAAATTAATATGATAATGTAACTGTGCCAAACCCAAGGCTTTGGGACTTGTTCATAGTGAGTATTATTGATATTAAGAACAAATAGAAACAATGTAAAATTTGAAACACGGTCGAACTATTGTTCTTGTTGCAATTATAATCAGGTTTACCGGAGTTTTCTATGTTGGAGAAAGTATAATTTGTAAATAGGTATTTTGCCTTAATAGTTGTTGTTTGTTTTTCAGCGATCAATTGATTTGGTTTTTTTTATTTTTTTGCAGTCTAGAATATAAATCGTTAAATGCACACAATATTGTTGTAATATAATCGAACACATGTGAATGAGATAGAGGATTTTAAAAAGAAGCCGAAGGTTGGTGCATCTTTGCACACTCTCACAAGACTATCTTGCGGTGTAAATTACAAAATTGTCGGTATATAACATAGGCGATGCAGTCTTAACATTGTCAGATATAAACGTAGGGCTGAGACTTATTACAAAATCTATTAATATTATTTAAAAGTCATCCATGCGGCGTCTCACTCAATTTTTTTACTTTTAAAATTTTATAAAAAATTTATACTCTAATCTTATATGTTATCTATAACCTTATTATTATGTAGAAATTATACGTTATCTATAATCTTATACTCTTTTAAAATTTTATTTTTTATATCAATCATTTATAATAAAAGAAAGAGAATCGTAGAGTATGCTCAATCCATTAAAATATTTTTGGTAATTATATACAATGCAATATTTTATAAATAATATAAACCAACATTTTATTTATTTAAAAATAAAAAATTATAAAAAAGAAGATGAGAGAAGAAGAGAAATTAACATTAATAAGATTTTAAAGAAAACTTAAAACAAAATGTACTAGGCTACTTATGCATGAGCTTGATTAGAGAAGATTAATGGTTCAATTTACTACACTAACATAATTTTATCTACTATTTGCATAAATATAAAAGAGTTGACGTTTTTGTAATTTTTTAACATGTAGGGGCAAAATCATAAATTCAAGGTATTAAAATGGCATATATCAATAATTTAAATTGATAAAACAGAATTGTAGATTATGTTCAATTGCTAAAAATATTTATTATAACTATGTATTGTGCAATATTCTAAAAATAATATAAATCAATGTTTATTAACTCAAAAAATAAAAAAATTGGAAGAAGAGGTGGTTTATCTAATAAGAGTTTGAATATAAGCTCAAAACAAAGTGTAGCACAGTTGGTTATGACATGAGTTTGACATGGATATGTTAAGGGTTCGATTCCCATCATTAACATAATTTCACAATTTTTACATTTTCATTAAAGAATGGTATTTTTGTAATTTTAGAAAATATAAGGGTAAAATCGTAACTTCACAGCCATTAAAATGGCAAACTTTGCCCTTTGTTGGCTTTTAATATATAGAGAAAGATACATACAGACAGACAGACACGCCGCAATCCAATCCAGATCAAGATCGAAAAGAAAAATGATGATGAGAATGTTGGGAGTTTGTAAGCAACTTAGACAGGTATATTCATCAACATTTATCTACTTAACGCTTTGAAATGATTCGTTTTTTTTTTTGTGACAATTTTTCTAACTTGATTACTGCGTGTTTTAGTTTATTTAGCTATGTTTTGTTTTTTTCTGATGACATCTATTTGATTATTGCATCTTTCAGCTTAATTATTATTTAGTAAATAAATTGCTTTTTTTTGTGTGTGATATATGTTGTGTTAATTGAATATTGCATGTTTGTTCTTGTCAGGATGATTATTAAACCTCTTTTTTGTTGGTTTGTGGAATAGAATAGTAGTTGGGGTGTCTCACATTTGTCTTTATATGTTTATTATTCTTCTTGCGAGTGTAACCAACTTGTTTCGTTATTTAATATAGCTTTTGCAGTGACCGTCACTGGTTTATAGTTGCATTGGTATTTAAAAATTGGCCTAGTTGTCTTGTTATGGAAATGTTCACATTTTAAAATTTATGTTATTCGTCTAATGAGTTGCGAAATGTGAATAGGGTGGGGCAACGATGTTGTCGAGGTTCGCAAGTTCTTGTGCGGGCGAGACCCAGATGACTACTCTCGATAACGGACTAAGAATAGTCACGTTGACCGAACCATATTCGGTATGTGATTTTTGTGCTTCATTATGTGGTTTTACTAGTATATTAATTATGCTTACATCTTAATATTTTTTGGTTTATAGAGTCCTGTAGCTTCTGTGGGGTTGTTCATCGACTCAGGTTCCATATATGAAAAACCTGAGGAATATGGTACGACCCTCATTCTTGAGCGTTTGGCTTTCAAAAGCACGCAAAATCGTACTAGTCTTCAGATGACAAGAGAAATTGAGGGAGTTGGAGGGTTTCACACATCTTCTGCGTCCCGAGAGCACATGAGCTATATTTACTTTGGTCTTAGTTGTTACCTCCCTCATATGTTGGAGCTGCTTGTTGACACTGTACGGAACCCTGTCTATAAGGAATCCGAGGTTAAGAATTAGCTCTTCTGCTTGGTAGTTTTATACTATAAATATATAGTTTATTATTTAACTGAACTCTCTAATCTTAATACATGCTCGTTGTACAGGTCCAAAAGTTGAAGGCTGAGGTATTTGGAGCATCCCAAAATCCAGACCTTTTGTTAGTGGATTTACTTCATTTGGCGGGATACCGAGGCCCTTTAGCTAACCACATTGTGGCCCCAGAATCTTCAGTCGAGGGATTAGATGCAATAACAGTTCAACAATTTGTTGTTGTGAGTTAAAAACATCTCTATTATGATTTCACTACAGTCTTATTTGTGTTTTTCCCTTGTTATAGTTGTGCTATTTGTATTTGTCAAGGAGAGTTGATCTTTTAAGCTAATGCAGTTAGCTAATTTTCAACTTTTCAGGAAAATTACACTGCTTCCCGTATGGTGCTTGTTGCAACTGGGGTTGACCATGAGGAACTTATAAGATATGCCAAACCTATTCTCTCTGATCTACCAAGTGTATCTCGACCTGAGGAACCACCACAGTCATTGTATGTTGGTGGTGATTGGCGCATGGAAGCTTATTCACAAGTAGGTTACCATATGTGTGTGAATATTATACTCTACAAACATTAAGAATCTTGTATGATCGATTATCTTTCTCCTTTCTCATTTCTTTGTTAGCAGCCAACATATGTTGCTCTTGGCTTTGAGTTTCGTGGGGGTTGGCTTCAATTGAAAGATGCTCTAACAATTACGGTTATGCAGGTGTTGTGATACAAACTATTTCAATTCCTTATCATGGTTTAGTTACTTTTAAGCGAATTAATGACTCTGTATTATATGTTCATATGTTCAGATGTTGATGGGTGGAGGCGGATCTTTAGCTGTTAGGGGCCTTGAAAATGGGAAGTACTCGCAACTAGGTATGTAATTAGCATTTCTATTCATCTCAGTGTGTTTTACTTTATGTTATACGTGGAAGTATATATTTTCAGATATAAGAGGAAATATGATTTGCCGAATGCCTATAATTAATTTTCATGCAATTGCATAATTCTCTTTCTAAGGAACAATTATCATCCTTTCCAAGGTGTGTCACACATTACAATTCCCTAATCTTTAAATTTTTGGAAATTATATTATTGTTAATATGTCCAACAGGTCTCCGTGTCGTGAATGAATACCCAGAAATTCAGTCTCTTTCTGCATTCAGCTCCATCTATAGAAATACCGGCTTCTTTGGAATCATGGCTGCCGCCGTAAGAATATTACTATGAACTTCAAGTGCTCAAACTATCTAGATTTGATTAATTAAGCATGTCATTTTTTATTGTTAGTTATCAGGTCTACATTGTGATTTTCTTTGCTTTTGCATGTATGTGTTGTGGATTTGAGTTCTATAAGTAATTAAATGTGAACCTAATCCAGCAAACACAGCACATTTTCAAGAGCAGACCAGTAATTGACCCGATAGATACTAGGTTTTTATATATATCAATATTATAAGATAAGTGATGTATAATTTATATGCATTTTTATCTAACAAGTAAAAGATGTATTATATATAATTTTCTTGCTAGTGTTCTAAAATACAGGTCTTCATTTGTTATATCAAAATTGAAAACTTTTATCAATAATCAGTTAATTTTATCAGTATGAAATTTATTATATTAGTGTGAAGGCTGAATGTGGCTGGTTCAGTCATGTCCAAACCAGAGGCAGAAGGACACGATGGGCTTGGTGGTCTATCGTCCACCCAACACTGCCTATATTTGCCTATCCTGCTGGAGGCTTATTATGTTTAATTGTTTGTCTTATCCAAAATTACAACATGTATTTGATTCTTGAAAAGTTTTTGGTGAATATATGTGTATATGGAGCTGAATATATGTGTATATGTTTACGTAAGGAGAGGGAGATAGTGCCTTAACTCGTGGGTAGTACCTTTTTTTTAATTATTAAAGCCATTATAATTAAAAAAGGTCGAAATGCAGATGTAATGACATTAAGTCGTATAATATCTTTAACAACCGTCATTTCAGTCAAGACGTCATGTACGTGAAATAGTGATGCTTTTTTATTGGGAGTTGTAGGTAGGGGGAGATTGAAACTTGAAAGGTGTATTTGGTGGCTATTGAGACTACGGTGTACTCTTATTGCATGTTATATGTATAATTGATTTCTGTGCTTCTTTAATTAAGTGATGTATGCCCAATGGTTTAGTTATAAAGTTCAACTGAAGGAGGACATGAGTAGTTTCTCTATAATATCGCCTAAAATGAACTTTGTTAAATTAGTAGAATCAGGATGATACAGTAGTGTGTTCAACTTCAAAGCCTTGTAACATACGATTAGAAAAATTAATAAATACTTAGATGTGTGTGTGTGTGTGTTGGGGGGGGGGGGGGGGGTGCAAGGCTGTGCAAAAGTGCTAGTGTTTATTAAAAACACAACAGTACTTACGGCGCATGCAATTGATAATGAGATGTGGCCTGTATATGGTGTGTTGCAAATTAAGAACATAGTAGTGTCACTGTCTAAAGATATTTAACTACTATCAAAGTTTTGTGTATGACTCTGTTAATAATTAAGATGTTGTTGGAAGAAAAGGTTATAGAACTTTATGTCGTATTGTGAGACCTAATTAAATGTGTGCAGCACCGTGTCTTTTTATGTATACATATTACACGTACATATATATAAGAAGAGAAGTATTACTTAACATACAAGGAAGTGACTTGGATACATGTGAAGCATCTATCATCTACGGGTATTTCAATCATGATATCCGAATAGGGCATTAGTTTGTTCTCTGCTTCATAGTTGATTCACATAAAATTAGTTATCAAGAGGCGCTTAAATAGGATTTTGGTAGGGAATGTTGAGCATATTATCAACAAAGATTTTGCATGAATTTGGGGTAGGCTAACAACCCTTGGAGCCGGGGCGAGTTGTTGCGCTTGAGGGCCTTTTTTGACAAAATGAAGACGTGACTTGGAGCCCCTGGTAAATTTTGTTTAATACTATATATATTATTGTGTATATATATACTAACTAGCAACATCATTTTAAAACTTTACAAGTAGTGAAATGTCAAAAACTAAAACAAAGTAAGAACAGTGCTTGTAAGGAAATAGTCACTGGTGCCGGAGATTGATGCTTGTAAGGTAAATAAGAGACCTGGTCAGAACTGATTGGGTCAACTAAGTAAACATAACCCGAGACTATAGTAATTCTGGCGTCATATATTCTTGCCATGTGGACAATATGTCGTTGTGGCCCACTCGAAGGGTATGACATCCATATTGTTGCCATTATTCCATAAGTGACTGTGTATTCTATAATTATAAGTATGATCACATGTATTACTCTCTATATGTAAATCCTCTCTCTGTTTCTATATATATGTAATAAATAGCAGTATAATACTAAGAGTCTGATTATTTAGTAACAAAGATATATAGTATTCACCGTTTATATTTTACATATAAGCTAATACATACTGATTCATATATTTTACTTCTGTAGAATATATGATGGTTGCTAATTTGGGATGTCAAAGCAGAAAAAAGGAAATTGTGTTAAGAAAACCAAATAATATGTTATAATATAGATTGGAATATATGTATATAAAAATTAACGTTTAGATACATATGCATAAGGAGTTTTTTATGTGTATGTTTGCTTGATTGTGAAAGGAAGTAGTTTTTCACACTTGATGTATTCGCTTCATAATGGAAACATTAAATCAGTAGAATTGTTCTTTTGCATTTCCTGCAGAGTTGCTGTTTGTTTTATTCATTAAAAAAAAAAAAACTATCTAATCTCAGTTTTGTGTATTCAGAGTCCAGACTTTGTGCCAAAAATTGCGGATATCGCTGTTGGAGAACTTACTGCTGTTACAAACCCTTTAAAAAGTATGTAATCGCTTGTAGTAACAATGGCATTTCTTTGAATTGAATATGGCCATGACTGATTAGTGATTAATCATGCTGTCTTGCAGTTGACCTTACACAACTTAAGCGTGCCAAACAGGCAACAAAATCTGCGCTGTTAAAGAACTTGGATTCTAGAGTATGCTTCCATTTATGCCTTGTGAATTGCTCAACTGATTAAATTTTAGTCGTGTCACAATAGGGATCTATGTCTATGTAACCATTCTCTTTGTAGTCACAATAGGGATCTATGTCTATGTGTTCCATTTTCTTACCTTTTCTTTTATTCTTTTTCCAGGTGGTTGCTGTAGAGTATATGGGAAAACAAATTCTGACATATGGAGAGAGGTACAACATTTCTAGTTAACTTGATGGTTATTTCACTAAATGATACATCTGTGCTATGAGCACATTCATGATTTATCCGGTAACAAGTTAGAGCCAGTAACACCACTGTAAGGTAAATCATGTCAACACAATATACAACTTTTACATAGATGTATCCACAGTTCCACACCAAACATGTCCAAAAATGTTTCAGTTCCCTGCTGTAATTTTGTGTGGTTTCATCCGTGACTAATTTTGTGAAGTAGTTGTGCATTTTACTTGTATCTTGATTTCCGACTTTAAAGAGTGAATATCTAGTTACAGACTTACAGTTGATGGTTAAATTGTTAGGGTTGTCTTTTCTTTTGGGGGTTATTACTGGAGGTGGTTCAGGAAACTCTCTTCCTGATTAGGCCATTATTTTCTCGCCAACAGGAGGTGGTCATTATATATTAGTATTAAAATTTGTTTTGCTATGTGTTTTTGCCAGAACAAGTACACATAATCAAAACTTTTATGCTGATCTAGGTTACATGAACAAAGAAATTGCAACAAATAAATAAATCTTGTTTTATTATGTGGTTGCAAGGAATCGAAGTGGAGTGTAGTGATAACCAAAATTTGGTATTTTGGTACTTTGGCACTATGGTGTTCGACCGAAACGTGGTTTCTCTTATTAATAAAGAGTATAGATGTTTGTCGTATCCCCAAACCCATATTATTGCTTCTTAATTTTTCCCACTCTAGGACGTATGTTTTATGCTGTTAAACACAACTCGTTATGATGGACATGTAAACTTCTAATTTGAACTTTTCTGAGTGGGAATGAGGTATGTCTAAAAATAAGAGGTTAGTACAAGTTAGTCAGTTGCCAAGTCTTTCCATGTTTTGTCATCAAAGAGTGGAGACATGTAATTACTAATTAGTAATCAAATGTAAACAAAACTTTTATTCTACATCATTGTTGATATCAATGTTGAGCATTTCAGTAGTTTCTATATATCAACATATACTCTATAGCTGTTCATTTCTCTCACGTCTCAAGAAAGAAGACAAAAAGTTATTCTCAATATCCTCGGCATAATATCCCTTTTCTATTCTCATTTCTTTTCTTGTTACATGTGATCATTGTATGCTTGTATGATTCTCCTGACCCCCTTTTGGATCTTTTGTCCAATTTCGGCGGATGCTTTCTTTTTGTAAGAATAAATCCCGGAGTTTTACATGATGGAATGTTGTCTTAATTAGGTTAAATCTTTCTCTTTTCTGTAATGATAGTCGAAATTGGTCCATCTTGTACACTTGCAATTATAAATTTGATTACTCATGGTAATTCTACCTAGCTGCTTCTTTGTTGTCTTAGCTTGGGTATTTTGTGTCTTTTATCAATATATAACGCATGGTCATGTGTATTGTAGAAAACCTTTGAGAGAAATTCTGGACACTATTGAGGCGGTCACATGTCAGGATATTGCATCTGTTGCAAAGAAGCTCATCAGTTCCCCCCTTACAATGGCATCTTACGGGGATGGTAAACCCCCCCCCCCCCCCCCCCCTCTCTCTCTCTTGAATTCTAGTTTCTTGCTTGCAAACCTTGATGTAATTGTTCTATTATTGCAGTTGATCGTCTCCAAACCTATGATTCAGTCTGCAGCAAGTTCTGTCCTCCTCTGTGATACTGTTGCAGATGTTCTATACGTTCCCACTTTCACTTTAAATTTGCTCTCTATTAGCAAATTATCCTCTCAGTTACATTCTAAAATTTGGTTCAACTCTAATAATTGCTATCTGTAGGACCAATTCCAGAATAGGACATTGGTTCTTGGTAGTTTGATTGAAGGTTTATATCAACTTCATAACGAACCTGTTTCTTCTTCTACCCCTGCGCTAGCTGTTTCTCAGGTTTCAAAGACTACTTCCAGTACTTGGCATCAGAGATTTGGTCATGTTCCTTTTGAACTTTTTTCTAAAATTTCTGAACTAGGATTTAAGACTTCTTGTAATGAATTCTGTGATGTATGCTTTAGCTAAGCAAACTAGACTCCCTTTTCCGCTTAGTTCATCTCAGGCTGTTTTACCTTTTGATTTGATCCATTGTGATGTTTGGGGTCCGTATAAACTCTCCTCGTGCAATGGATGTAAATTTTTTCTTACAATTGTCTATGATTGTACACGGGCTATTTAGACTATTATGCTTCCCACTAAACAACACACAATTCAGTCTTTAAAAGATTTTTTCCACCATATCAAAACTCAATTTCACACATGTATTCGTACTGATAATGGTGGGCAGTTCATGAATAATGATCTCTGTACTTTGTTTCGTGAGTTTGGTATTATTCATCAATCTTCATGTCCTTATACTCCCCAACAAAAGGGGAGAGTAGAAAGGAAACATAGGAATATTCTTGAAATGACACGGGCTATAATGCTTCAAGCTAATTTATTGGCTCATTTTTGGGATGATTGCCTTTTGACATCTACCTACATCATTAATAGAGTACCTTCTCCCCTTTTAGGTTTCATTAGTCCTTACGAAAAAAAATTCAAACAGCCTCCTTGTTATAATCTTCTCAAGGTACCTGGTTGTTTAGCTTTTATGTCTGTGCATTCATTAGATAAACTTGCACCATGGGCACTTAAAACCATTTTTGTTGGTTATCCAATGAACCAGAAGGGTTATAAACTATATGACCCAATTACTAAACAAATCCATGTCTCAAGACATGTGGTTTTTCATGAAGATATTTTGATTTTCCCATTCAAATCATTACATGTGCCTTCTACAAGTCTTACTTTTACTGTTCCAGATCTCTGTTCTGATTTTCCAAATAGTCCTCTGGATTATTTTTCTATTAACAATTCACATGACAGCATGATTTTCTGTTCCTCATTCTTCCATTCAGTCCTTTCCTGATCAGTCTCCAGACCATGTTTCTGTTATTTCTCCAGAGGCCACTAGTGTTTCTTTTCAGTATTTATCATCTGAATTACCTTGTGTTTCTGATGCACCACCACATTCTTCAAGAATCTCTTCCAGGACTAAAGTACAACCTAAATGGTTTAAAGATTATGTCACACCTAAGGCTTCAACTACTCTCTCACAGGCCAATACAGTCTTGCTTAATTGCCCTATTAATGACCAGAAGTACAATTTTAACAAGTATTCTTCTTCTACAAATTCTCAGGCTCCCATCTATGCTTGTTCTGTGAGTTCTCATACTGTTCACAAAGAACCCTATACCTATAATCAGGAATTATCTGACCCTCGGTGGGTAGAAGCAATGGACAAAGAATTATCAGCTCTTGAAAACAATAATACTTGGTCTGTCGTGGCTTTGCCAGCTGGTAAAAAGGTAATCGGTCTAAACCATTACTGCGTTTAAGGTCCAAGAAGGTCTACAACTTTTGTCTGAGAGATCACCACAAGTGCATGATTCTTTTCCAAAATTAATTTTATGGCAAAACCATAAATAGATCTGTAGAAGTCCAGCCACTTCCCCATAACAAGGTGTAATTATTCTTATTTTAAAACAAATGTTCTACTAGTTAATTGGTGTTATTGATGTAAAATATACATACTGTCGGTTATCCTTCAAAAGGTAATAATATTCTGTTTATCATTGTGTTTTTAATTGGCTATGGCATTTATGGCCGGTATAGCATGAACGTATAGACCTCAGTCAAAAACGGTGTAAATGAGAATTTCATATCCAGTTCTTAGGCAAGGACACTAATCCAACTAAGGTTACCTCAAAATTTTAAACCAACATATATATATACAAGAATTTTAGCTTCATGTTTATCGACCACTATTCACTAATATTAACAAATATGTTTAATTTTTTATTGCAGCATGTCCAGCTTGTTGTATGTGCATTCATTAACTCGTAAAAATTATAGCTTCATCTTTGAACTGTCGCGAAGAAAAGACCTTAAATACTCTGATGTGTTCTTCATCTGTACAATGTCAACGACGGTTGTGGTTGGTATCTTGTTTATTCATGTCACTTATAGCAAAGGGGTATTCATACACTCAAATACAACTTATATGCTGACAAATGTGATGTGATAATCTTGCTACTGAAAACTTTTGGATTGAAGGAAGCCTTACTTTCTTTCATTTGCTAAAGATTGATAAGAGCAGTTGTTTCAAATTTTTCTGGCAGTTTCAAAGGAGAAACAGGATCTACAAAGAAGAGCCCAATAGTATTGTATTTTGCATTCACCCTTTTGGAGTTTGCAATAATAATTAACTTTAGTAATTGAAGTAGATGGGAGTTGAGCAAAAAGTATTAATGTAAGTCCTTCTGTTTGGATTATTAATGAAGAAAATAGTTTGATGTAGAAGAAATCATTGTGAAATTTCAATGGCAGAGGACAATAGGATAAAGCAATCACGGATTCCCATGTCATAAGACAATAGGATTGAATGGAACTGGTAAACTTTCTATTGAATGGAGCAATAGAAAGTGTAATCTTTGTGAAAAATGTCTTTCGTCCAGTGTTCAAGAAGACTAAGCCAACATGCTTTTCTGTCTGGTAAACTTTTATTTCAGCAGTAAATCAGTTAATACTCACTCGACTACTGTATTTCCAATTTATTATATGCTTGTGAAAATTGAATAATAATTAATCTATTCATTGTTAAGAGTCCTCTCACTACTTTTTAAACAAAACCACAACGGGTCACTGCCAGGCATCCATAAATCTGCCACCACAGGTTTTAAAAGACATGCCAATAGAATGAGCATCTAAAATCAAAATATTACACAAAAAACCAGTCTAGGAGTCGAGCCATTAAACTCCTGAATATCAAGTTCTGGTACTTACTCTATAACATTTTTCAGATTGATTCCTATATTGTTAGCACGTCTAAAAGTTGTTATCATCCTCACTTTCTCTCGGAAAGATCATCAAAATGACATGAGAACTTTGCAAAGTATCAAAAGGGAGAGAAGAGAAGAATATTCAACAACTGGACACAACCTAGTCAGAATGGGCCTAGGTTCTGCGTCTCAGCCAATTATAGTCAGGCAAACCTTGCAAGCACCCAGCAGCAACAATAGCAATATCCTGCAAAAAAAAATCCAGAGGGTAAAAAGAAAGTTCACGACTGGTACTTGGCAAAGATAAAAAGTTCACAATAGGCAAAAAATCTACATATGGAAAAAATGAAAAAATCTATTACTTTGTGTACCTTGTCATTTATAAAAAGGCTCGCAACTTTTTTTATCTTCTCGACATCCACAGCATCAATACTCGCAAACAACTCAGCATATGTAATTCTTCGTCCATGTGCAAGTATCTACATAAACAAGAAGATCAAGAAGCTGACTTAATCTGATTTTTTTAATGAGAAAAATTACAGAAAACACACAAAACATAACATCATAAAATTACTAGAAAAGAAGATAGGGGCAGCATCTTGGAGTGAGAAAAAAATATGGTACCTGGCGTCCAATATCTTCTGCAACACAACTCGTCTTGTCCATGTCGCGCAGCAAAGTAGCTTTCACCTTTGAGAGCAGTTTTACAACAAAATAAGCTATGATATCTATAAATAGGAATACAATTCAAGAAGATATGCTTTTATTAAACCTTGTTCCTAGCTCTAACAAGCTCATCCTCAGAGATCACAGAGCGCTTAGAGCAGAGCTTGGTCAACTCTAGCATAACTAAGCATGCCAGATCACCCAAGCAGTCGGGCTGAGAATATAAAAAATTTGGATTAGATTCTAAAATGCAATTATGTATGCATGAGAGCTTAGCTTAATTGCTAACATCGGAAAACCCTATATGACAAATTAATACCATGGCTAGGGCATAAACTCCAAAAAGACCAGAATCTTTGTAGTTTGTGTTGAAGGCCCCCATGCTTTGAGCTAATTGATTACTGCCTATCCTCGCTAAAAGCGTAGAGCTGTGCAAAAATTAAGAAAAAATATTGCATTCCACAACTAAAAAGAGAAAAGAAATAGTTGATTCATAATATAATACCTATGTAAACACAGTATGTGGTCATTAAGACTCCTCAAACACAAATGACCAAATTTTCATGATCATGATACGAAGTGAACTTGTACAAAAAAGAGATTCTCTATATTGTTTACATCATGAGGATGGATGTTGGCAGAAATGGCAGCATACAATAGGTATCAATTATTACAAATGCGTTCATACCGTGCATACAGTTCCAGTTCCTTTCATTATGATTTACTATATATTCATATTCAAATTAAAACATTTAGAAACTTGATTAAATGATAGAAAAAAAATGATAGGATCCGGACAAAATCGATGAAACGGAAGAGATCCGAGTGAATGGAAAGGAAAAAACAAAGGATGAATTCCACATAGCTTAGATTACATATATCAAGGACTTCCATTATATTAAATTGATATTCTGCTGGTCACTTGTCTAGGTTATCTGTTTGTTTTGTCTACAAACTACATCTCGTTGTTACTGTACACTGTACAGTTATAGTTTCTCTATAGATGATGCATTTCAAATAGCTGAAAATTAATCTGTTTAGAATAGTCAGCATGATTGTTACGTATATTGCTAGTTTCTTATTCTTGTCATGTTGCTCATTGCCCGAGTGTTTCCACTGCATCCTTTTTCAATCTGAACACCTCGAAAAAATTATGTGAATGTGGTTCATACCTTTCTGGGTGTTCTTAACCTAGATTTTAGCAGAACCGTGAGGGATGTACATCCAAGCTTACACACTACAAGTTTAGAACAAAAAAATATGGATTTTGTGATAGTATGTTGGAAGGTGTAGAGCAGGCCATTTTTAAGTTGAAAACAAAAAGAAATGTTCATGTTCAGAAGGATATATGTGTTCAAATTACTGAAGAGAGCCAGGTTCAGAACAATGAAATATAAGCAAGATTTACCGTTAGTGATATTATTATTTATTTAAGGAGCATTTAATAAATCCAAGGCATAGTTAAAATCTACATAGATTGAAGCATATATAGGTGTATGACAATATTTCTTGGAACTCCTACAACAGATTCATGCTCAAAAGGGCAAAAAAAAAATAACAATCAACCTGGCAAAAAGTATCGGATGAAATAAATATCAGTACAATGCAAATGCATATCACAATATTTCTTAACAAATCTTTCAAGAAATTCAAATATAGAATTGCCCGGAAACCATTCGATTAGCAAATTAGCAATAGCATATTAACTGAAAACACACAAAAGAAAGGAATAAACACAAGTAGAATAGGAAAAACGCAAAAGTTTCAGTTGGCCATTCCCTTCTACACAAGAAAAAGGCAAGTTTGGTTTGAATTGATCAAATAGAAAAAGGTCTACAGAACGGACATAGGAATTCAACTTTGTGGTAGCACAACACAACAAATGGGGATAAAGAAGGAAGAAAGTAAGATCCAAAGTTCATAGTGAAAAAAGTATGTCTGATCATAAATGGAAAAATTCGGTCAAAGAAAAAAGAGAATACACAAAAAAGCATGCCAAAATATTAGAACAGGATCAGAAGACTATAAATTCAAACTTTACTAATACACTTAACTATCCAAAGAGATATTGGGGAGCTTGGGGTAACAATTAAGGTTCATGTAACACAAGAAATGAATACACAAGAGTATCAAAGTGTAACAATTACTAGCAAGGAACACAATTAGGAGTTGAACATAGTATCGCGCAAGCATCAAAGGCTAAAGTAATGACCGAGAAGATAATCACATAACCAAGAAAAAAAAGATGCAGATAATAAACATTAGTAGGGTAGTTACGATTCAGAAACTTATTACAAAAATAAACATTCCGAGTTGAGGGGAGATACAAATTCTAGGAAGCATACAAGCCATGATACTAAGTTCAAAAACATATTAGAAGCTGCTAGATAGATACATATATAGAGGGAGCACAAACATCAACGACAACGAGTGATGTCAGCCCTAACTCCAGCCGCACCAATCGTAAAAATAGAGCGTATATCTCATGTATGTCACTTTTCAACCTGGTGACTTTCCTTGTTTAATTCATCCTTCTTGATTATGCTTTGTTATGTTTCCATTAAACATTCTTCTTGATTCTTATTGTATAAACACGTCATGACACTTATCCACTCTGTCTAGGTATTAAAAAGGAATTGAATAATTGATAACTACTCACAATCTACTACACAATAATTAACAAGTGAGCTTACCAAAAAAATATTCAAAGGTCAAAAAAGCAAAAATTTAACAAAGAGGCAATACACAAAGACAAATATAACTTCAGGAAATGAAACTAAATCTGACCAAGGCCACATGTTATACAATCAAGATGAATACTCTATCTGGTGAGAGAAGGATATAAAGGCATTGCTGAGCACTAAAAATGGATGAAAATTTACCTCAACATCTCTTTAATAATCATTAAAGGAATGCAATTATAATCAGCCCTACAAGCTCCATTGAAAGCAATTGCAAATTGCGCCAGCACTTGATTGCAATCATCTATTCGGACCTGATTTCAAATAGGTGTCAGATTAATTATAATTAACTTAAATATATCTATAAATTTCTACAACAAATGTAGAAGACATACCTCACATCCTTTGAAAATTGCTGATCCTGTCGAGAATATTTCTTTTGGAGACCGTAACAGCTTTGTGTAGATATCCTCCCCATGTTTAATAACCTTCTTAAGTATAACTTCTCTGCCCGGCTTATTGAACAAGAATTTTGCTTGGCCAACAATCTCTTCATGGCAAATTCCTCCACCGGCAACAACCAATACCTATATCAGATATGAAGAAAGAAATTAAGGTCATAAATTGAAACATTATGGTAGATTGAAATAAGCGAACATCTAAAGAAAAAATTAAACGAACAAATGTATTTACTGATGATTAAATACCACGTTTTAGCTCATATTTACCATTCTATCAGTAGTGAGTTCTGACATATAGTTGAAAATATCTTGCTTTGTGGCTGTCCTAATATTGCTTGCAGATCCAAAGATAGAAATCCCCACATCACTATTCTGGAAAGAATTTGCATGGAGATTCTCAAGGATAAAGTCCTTTGTCAACTTGTCCTCCGCCTACAGCAATAACATTAACATTAGTGGATAAAATCACCAAAAACAATACAATAAACCAAAAAAACGAAGAACTAACTAAGTAATTGTCATACGTAACCTTAATTGTCATACAATAAAATATTTAACAACTACAACCTCATGTCTCTCTCTCAAAAGCAAAGCAAGTTCCCGGTCTATATCTTGGTCAGTGAACTTGGGATTCTCGAGAACACTAAACAGAAACTTCAGAGGTCGAAACAAATCTTCACCGCTTAACAAACCCGTAGCTTGTATACTAATTTGCTTAAAGGAAGTTTGGGCTACTAGCTTTCCTCCCATCATCTCAATCTTCTCTTCAACACCAGTGCCTTTGAATATAAGGCGCTCCAATAAATGGTGTATCCCCTTCCACTTCAACGAAGCCACATACGAACCCGGGTCGACCCATATACCCACAGTGGTGGTATTGTTGGTGGGAAGAAGTTGCGTAGCTACTCGGAGACGATTGGGGAGTCTGGTGAGTTGAGTAGGTGGAAGGGAAGAAAACAAAACTTTGTAATCAATTTTGGAAGGGTAATTTTCGGAATATTTCGTAAATGGAGACGATGGAGCCGCCGCCGTCCAAAATGCCCGCCGGCGAAGAACAAGTTTGAGATGGTGCTTCAACATTTCAGAAGAGAGAACTTAGAGAGAATATTCGTTATCAAACAACTGAGAATATTCGTAATCAGACAACTGTATCCACTCAACTATGTAAGTAACTTTTTGAATTAAAGTAACATTTAAAATTTATGTTTTATTTAATTTTCTAAGAGCATCTCCAATGGGCTTACCTATAATGGTTCCCTAAAATATTATAAAATAATAATTACCTAAAATATAAGGAATCAAAAAAGTATTTTGCTCCAATGATGTTCTCTATATTGGTTCCCTATATCTTCACATATTCTATTTTATTATTATTTTATTAGTTATTTATTAATTTAACATCAATCAAAATAGTATAATTTATTTATTTTAGTCATTTAGTCATATTTTATAAATATAATTTAATTCATAAAAAGAATTTATAACAATATTTATAAAAAAAAATATTTAGTTAATAATATATATATTTTTAAAAAATTACCAAAATAAATAAATATAAATTTGGATCGAATTTATTCATTTTGGAATTGAATTCACGAATAAACTCGATCCAAAACGATACAACAAAGATGAGTCATCAAGATAGGGAAGCAAAATGGTTGCACAAATGTAGGGAACTATTTTCTCTCACCTAAAAATTTAAGGTAAGGATTATGTCCATTGGAGAAGGATTTTTGAACAAGGATCCCTATAATTGCATATGTGGCAAAAATATAGGTAAGGAGAGGGGTGCATTGGAGATGCTCTAAGAGCATCTCCAATAGAAAACCCTATTTTGCTTCCCTAAAATATAATAAAATAATTGTTACCTAAAATATTGGGATCAAAAATTTATTTTGCTCCAATGGTATTATCTATACTAGCTTAAAACCCGTGCGATACACGGATTGTTATTAATAATTATTATTTTTATTATTTATGTTTTAATATTCTATTAATTTGCATTTTCTAAAAAAAATAAGTAGGAGTGTTAAACTTTTTTAAATAATTAAATGTATTAAAATAGATTTTAAAATAAATTAATAATTGTTTACCCGTGATATTTTTGGAAAATGGGAGGTCTTAGTAAAGAAAAATAGAAAAAGTAACATGTTTTAGCTGAAAAGGTAAGTGCTCGTAATTAAAAGTATTTAAATGGGTTTCAAAATAAATAAGGATTTGCCTGAGATATTTTTGTAAAATGAGGGGTTTTAGTAAGAAAAAAAAAAGTAACATGTTTTAGTTGAAAAAGGTAATTGCCCGTAATTTTTTTAGAAAAATAGAGGATTTTGTTAGAAAAAAATAAAAAAGGTAATGTATTTTAGCTGAAAAGGTAGTTGGTTATAATTATGTTATTATTTAATAATAATTTCTTTAGAAAATTAAAAAATAGAAAAAGTAACATGTTTCAGCTGGAAAAAGTGCTCATAATTAAAAGTATTAAAATAAATTTTAAAATAAATAAGTAAGGGTTTGCCGTGATATTTTTGGAAAATGAGTGTTTTAGTAAGGAAAAATAGAAAGAATAAAATGTTTTTGTTAAAAAGGATAATCGCCCGTGTTTTTTTTAGAAAAAAGAGAATTTTGTTAGAAAAAAATTTAAAAAGTTAATGTATTTTAGCTGAAAAGGTAATTGGTTATAAATAATATTATTATTTAGTGATAGTTTTTTTTTTTAAAATAAGTAAGGGTAATTAAGTAAAATCACTAAGTACCGACCGTCCGTCCGTCCGACTACCGAACTTTTAATATTTCGTCTTTAATAATATAGCTTAAAATCCGTGCGATGCACAAATTGTTTTTAATAATTGTTAATTTTATTATTTATATATTATATTTTATTAATTGCATTTATTAAAAAAAATAAGTAAGCGTGTTAAACATTTTTAAATAATTAAAAGTATTAAAATAAATTTTAAAATAAATAACTAACGGTTTTCCCATGATATTTTGGAAAAAGAAGGGTTTTAGTAAGAAAAATAGAAAGTAACATGTTTTCGTTGAATTTAAAAATATAAAAGTAACGATTTGCCGTGATATTTTTGAAAAAAGAGGAGTTTTAGTAAGAAAAATAGAAAAGTTGACATTTTTTTGTTGAAAAGGTAATTGTCAATTAAAAGTATTAAAATAGATTTGAAATTAAATAAGTAACGGTTTGCCCGTGATATATTTCGAAAAGGAGAAATTTTATTAAGGAAAATAGAAAATATAACATGTGAAAAAGGTAATTGCCCGTGATTTTTCTAGAAAAAGAGGGGAAAGATAATTGCCTATTAAAAATATTAAAATAGGTTTTAAAATGATAGAAAAAAAAATGATAGGATCCGGACAAAATCGATGGAACGGAAGAGATCCGAGTGAATGGAAAGGAAAAAACAAAGGATGAATTCCACATAGCTTAGATTACATATATCAAGGACTTCCATTATATTAAATTGATATTCTGCTGGTCACTTGTCTAGGTTATCTGTTTGTTTTGTCTACAAACTACATCTCGTTGTTACTGTACACTGTACAGTTATAGTTTCTCTATAGATGATGCATTTCAAATAGCTGAAAATTAATCTGTTTAGAATAGTCAGCATGATTGTTACGTATATTGCTAGTTTCTTATTCTTGTCATGTTGCTCATTGCCCGAGTGTTTCCACTGCATCCTTTTTCAATCTGAACACCTCGAAAAAATTATGTGAATGTGGTTCATACCTTTCTGGGTGTTCTTAACCTAGATTTTAGCAGAACCGTGAGGGATGTACATCCAAGCTTACACACTACAAGTTTAGAACAAAAAAATATGGATTTTGTGATAGTATGTTGGAAGGTGTAGAGCAGGCCATTTTTAAGTTGAAAACAAAAAGAAATGTTCATGTTCAGAAGGATATATGTGTTCAAATTACTGAAGAGAGCCAGGTTCAGAACAATGAAATATAAGCAAGATTTACCGTTAGTGATATTATTATTTATTTAAGGAGCATTTAATAATTCCAAGGCATAGTTAAAATCTACATAGATTGAAGCATATATAGGTGTATGACAATATTTCTTGGAACTCCTACAACAGATTCATGCTCAAAAGGGCAAAAAAAAATAACAATCAACCTGTCAAAAAGTATCGGATGATATAAATATCAGTACAATGCAAATGCATATCACAATATTTCTTAACAAATCTTTCAAGAAATTCAAATATAGAATTGCCCGGAAACCATTCGATTAGCAAATTAGCGCATATTAACTGAAAACACACAAAAGAAAGGAATAAACACAAGTAGAATAGGAAAAACGCAAAAGTTTCAGTTGGCCATTCCCTTCTACACAAGAAAAAGGCAAGTTTGGTTTGAATTGATCAAACAGAAAAAGGTCTACAGAACGGACATAGGAATTCAACTTTGTGGTAGCACAACACAACAAATGGGGATAAAGAAGTTAGAAAGTAAGATCCAAAGTTCATAGTGAAAAAAGTATGTCTGATCATAAATGAAAAAATTCGGTCAAAGAAAAAAGAGAATACACAAAAAAGCATGCCAAAATATTAGAACAGGATCAGAAGACTATAAATTCAAACTTTACTAATACACTTAACTTTCCAAAGAGATATTGGGGAGCTTGGGGTAACAATTAAGGTTCATGTAACACAAGAAATGAATACACAAGAGTATCAAAGTGTAACAATTACTAGCAAGGAACACAATTAGGAGTTGAACATAGTATCACGCAAGCATCAAAGGCTAAAGTAATGACCGAGAAGATAATCACATAACCAAGAAAAAAAAGATGCAGATAATAAACATTAGTAGGGTAGTTACGATTCAGAAACTTATTACAAAAATAAACATTCTGAGTTGAGGGGAGATACAAATTCTAGGAAGCATACAAGCCATGATACTAAGTTCAAAAACATATTAGAAGCTGCTAGATAGATACATATATAGAGGGAGCACAAACATCAACGACAACGAGTGATGTCAGCCCTAACTCCAGCCGCACCAATAGTAAAAATAGAGCGTATATCTCATGTATGTCACTTTTCAACCTGGTGACTTTCCTTGTTTAATTCATCCTTCTTGATTATGCTTTGTTATGTTTCCATTAAACATTCTTCTTGATTCTTATTGTATAAACACGTCATGACACTTATCCACTCTGTCTAGGTATTAAAAAGGAATTGAATAATTGATAACTACTCACAATCTACTACACAAAAATTAACAAGTGAGCTTACCAAAAAAATATTCAAAGGTCAAAAAAGCAAAAATTTAACAAAGAGGCAATACACAAAGACAAATATAACTTCAGGAAATGAAACTAAATCTAACCAAGGCCACATGTTATACAATCAAGATGAATACTCTATCTGGTGAGAGAAGGATATAAAGGCATTGCTGATTTTATTCTAACTTTTTTTATATAAATTTACCTCAATATTGTCCAAGTCAAAAGATATATTCTTGGCATTACCAAGTCCTAAAAGCATATGTGCAAACCGCAGACTATTCGTTCCCCTGCATTCAGAACTCATGTTCTGAAACCAACCTTGTAACTTTAAATGTACATTCTCCAACTCAGGAGCTCCAAAAGTGATTGAAAAGACGCCAGTGAAACTGCGGAGTTTTGGCGCCAAAACCACAATGTTAAGACAAGGGAAAAGAAAAAAGCGCCTAGTCGTGAGATTTAGGTTCATCAAATAAGGGAAAGATTGTAGAAGATCTTGTTGTACGCCTGGTCCTAAAACTACTTTGAGGTTTTGTAGATTAACAAGTGTAGCCCTACATTCTTGGGAAGACATTCATTCAGATATAGAGTAAATAAGGCCTGGAAGTTCTGAACTTTCTCAGGCAATCTACAACCAAACAGGCCGAGAGATGTTAAATTAGGCCAACTGAAAGCGAGAGAATAAGATAAATTGCAATTATCAAGATTCAGAGTTTTAAGGCAGGCAAGCATGTCAACGAAGAATCTGATAATGTACAATACTAGCTCGATGATATCGATTAAGACAAAACATGGCGAATAAAGGCATATAGAGGGCATAATACACGTGACAATTATGGTTCCTATAACACCCCCAAGTAAGTACAATTTTAAAGTAACCCAGAGAAATCAAAACTCTGGTTGTAAAGAACAGAAACAGAATTTTTACATCACGTGAGTAGACAAGCGTAAGAGCTAAAGGCACATATAAGCTGAATGAGAAAGTAAGCAAGAAAAATAAGAAAGCAAGCAAGAAAGTTAGGATAATAAAATCTCATTACAACATAGTTACGGTTCAGAAATATAGTACATAAATAATCCGACACTGACGATAGATCTTAACAGAACATACAAGCCATGCTAAAATTAAACCCAGCCACTACTAAATAAGCTGCTACATAGATACATACATAGAGGGAGCACAAACATCAACGACAACGAGTGATGTCAGCCCTAACCCCAGCCGCACCAATCGTAAAATAGAGCCCAAATTTCATGTAGTCGTCCAGATTCTCACTATGGTCCCAATACTACAAAAAACAAACAAGATTACAAAATCATCAAAATTAATTTTATAATAATATATACCAAAACATGTATACTTATATAAAAATTGGGTGATTACATGCTTCGCTCGGCGCAAAGCTGGGCAGATTTTACTCCTCCAGAGTCCTATCATCTTGTTTCTCTTTCTCTTACAATTTCTTGTCTCTCTTGATCTCTCTTCTCTCTCTCAAATCTTATCTCTCTCCCAAATCTTATATCTCTCTGAATTTAGAACCCCCAATTATATATTATATTCTTTGATAGGGTTAGGAAATGGGCTCAAATAGTTAAAGGGCTGTCTCCTTTTTAAGCCCAATACCTATCTTTTTTTTCTTCTTGGATTGTCCTGTTTGCCTACTTTTATTATTTTCTTTTTTCTCGTTTGAATTTAATATGTTATAGGGTTTCCAAAACATAATCCCTACACTCAAACAAATTGTTATAAAACCTTAATAATATAAGCTATACTACAATTTATACTACAAGAATTGTAAAAGAGAGAGGAAAGATGAAAGGATAGACTTGTTATATTTTCAATCTGATGCTTCTGGCCATTACATGAAATGATATTTATAGGTAAAGTGTGTGCCTCACCAACCGCCTGTACAAGGATTATATTATAAACAATTTACATGCTTAATTTATAAGTCTCCTTAGTTGTATGGGAATTCGTGTCAACAAACCTCAGACTTACTTGACAATCATCTTAATTTATTTATAATACTCCCCCTTGATTGTCAATGTAAGTTACGTTAAGGATTGACTGCCTCGTTAAAACCTTGCAAGGAAAAATCCAGTGGGATAAAAATCTTGACGAAGGAAAAAGAGTACAGTCTCTTCCTGAATAAAACATCTCACACGTTGATATCTTGAGGTAACAAATTCTTCAATCTTCGCATGCCAATATTATTTCGTAGTTTTTTTCAAACTGTGATGTGGGCAACATCTTTGTAAGTATATCCGCTAGATTATCACAAGAGCGTACCTGTTGAATCTCAATATCACCATTCTCTTGTAGTTCGTGAGTGTAGAAGAATTTCGGTAAAATGTGTTTTGTTCGGTCTCCTTTAATATATCCTTATTTCAACTGCTTAATACAAGCTGAATTATCTTCAAACATAACTGTAGGATTCTCTATGATACTTGATAATCCACAAGATTGTCGAATATGTTGGACGATGAACCGCAACCAAACACATTCTCTACTTGCTTCATGGATTGCTAGTAACTCTGCGCGATTTGATGAAGTTGCAGCCATAGTCTGTTTTGTAGATTTCCAAGAGATAGCAGTTGTGACGCCCTCCAAATCCGGGGTACAGATTTGGGGAGTCACTCGACCAACGAAACACAATATACCTGTATATAACACATGCATAATATAATAATGACATAAAACACCCTTTAACCAAGACCGCATCCAGATTATAGCATTGAACAAGCTTCTAAGTCATATTATTACAAACCAGTTTCAAAGTTATTCAGAGTTATTACACAACTTAAGTCAAAGCTAGACATCTAGTCTAACTATCAAAATAGACAACTACCCTGCCAATGACAACCACTCGTGGTGATCTCCTAGCTGCTGGAGAACTATCGTTCGCGCTGTGTCTGCTCATACTCTCGCTTCACTGGAATAGGGTTAGAAACAAAAGAAGTATGAGCCACAAGTGCTCAACAAGCATAATATATATCAATCACAGTTCCATAATGAAAGGAAGAATCATAGTTATCTGAATCAACAATATACAAGCCAAACATATGTTTTTAACAATTTTAATTGAATAAAGAAGGATTAGAATTGGACTTCTACATTTTTCAAATAAAAAGGTTGAGCTGCTGATCAGTCACGCATCAACCCCGGACTAGCTTATAGCAAAGTCCTCCACTAGGATCCATGGCCATCTGGGCCTTAAGTTATTCCGACCATGAATATGGCCCGACCATTATTGGTCTCATTTTAAAAACATGTCAATTCTATCACAGAGTATAAGCAATAACATGCATCACAAGATAAGTACCCAATGCAAGATATAATAGTTTCAAAAGAGATTCAACTGTTCAATATCAAATGAAGTTCGAGAAATAGATTCGGAATGGTTTCAATGGTAGATAAGTACACAATGACAAGGTATAATAGTTGCAAAAGAGCTTCAACTTCTCAATATCAAATGAAGTTCGAAAAATAGATTCGGAATGGTTTCAATGGTAGATAAGTACACAATGACAAGGTACAATAGTTGCAAAAGAGCTTCAACTGCTCAATATAAAATGAAGTTTGAGAAATAGATTCGGAATGGTTTCAATGGTACAACGTACACATGACAAGGTACAATAGTTGCATAAGAGCTTCAACTGCTCAATATCAAATGAAGTTCGAGAAATAGATTCGGAATGGTTTCAATGGTACAACGTACACATTTAAGAAGGTCAACAATGGTTATAGTCCAAACAAATGAATTGAAGTGAAGGTTTCTGATATTCAACACGATTGTGGATTTAATCAAAGAATTTAGGAATATTCAAGGTGTTAGATATAATTGCTGATGATTGTTTATCAGTGTTTAAGCAACATGTACTCATCAGAGTTTACACTAGAAGCCAGTCAGAGTTTGTTAAAGTCTGACGGGGTGAAAGTTTGCTGAAGCTGTCGGTGCTAATATGAATATTCTAGAAGCAAAGAATTTAGGAATATTCAAGAAAATAGCATCAGTTCCTCAAATACGGGGTAAAGATTGAATAATCTGAATCGTTCTGATGGTAACATACATATAATCATTAAGAACAATAACAATTGAATCAACAAGTAAGGCACAGATACTTGCCTGGTCTACGTAGCTGACTGCAATCTATCGCGCTTATCCTACCTTCTCATTTCCCTTGCCTCGGGAACTCGATTCTATAATAAACAACTCATAATAATAAGTCTAACTATCCTCGACATATACTCATAACCATTTTTAAGTCTAAACAAGTAATCGGGTATTTATTAGCATTTATTGAACGTCCGATATAATTTACGATACACAAAATTCAGACACTAGCCCTTATACAAAGCATTTACGGACCATAAAACACATTTTTCAACTCATATAAACCATATATCACTTATAAATATTTTTAGAACAATATTCGATGCTTATTTGAATTTTTAAATCAAAAAATGGGATTATTAATCCCAATATAAGTATTTAAAAACAATTTAATCAATTAATATAAAATTAATTGACAATTTCCAAACACTCAAACTATTTTTAAATAATTAAATCAAGCTAGAAAATAATTAAACTCAATTTAAATTAATTAATTCTAATTAATAATTAATTAATAAGAATTAACTAATTAATAAAATTAATCGATTAATTAAATAAATTAATTATTAATCAAAAATAATTAAAATAATTAAATTTAATCAGTTTTCGAATTTAAATAATTAATTATAATTTTACAAAATTTTCTGAATATAAAAATGTATTTTTAAAATAAAAATATGATTTTTATAAATATTTAAACTATTTTCGAATTATTTTTAAAAATAAAATCCAAAAACAGTTTTCTGAAAATGAATTAGGGTTTCGAAGATTGAAACCGGGTCACAATTTCGGGTAAACGGGTCGGGAAGAACTGAAACGGGTCGGGAAGAACAACCCAGAAAATCCCAGAATCCGGCGACAATTCCCAGATTCCGGCGAGCCAAAAACTTGACAGAAATTGGGGCTTTTGATACCAAAACACTCCTAATAACCATACCAATACATTCCGATCAAAAACATACCAAAAACAACGCCGGAACTCCAAACCCGACCAAATTCCGGCGAGCTTAAACAAATTTTAAAATAAATAAGTATGGGTTTTCTCGTTATATTTTTGGAAAATGAGGGGTTTTAGTAAGAAAAAATAAAAAAATGTAACATATATTTTGTTTAAAAAGGTAAATGCCCGTGATATTTTTGGAAAATGAGGTTTTAAAATTTTAATAATTAAAAGTATTTAAATATGTTTTAAAATAAATAAGTCAAGGGTTTCCTGTGATATTTTTGGAAAAAGAATGGATTTTAGTGAGAAAAATAGAAAAAGTAAATTGTAAAAGGTAATTTCCCGTGATATATTTAGAAAAGGATGAACTTTGTTAGAAAAAAATATATAATGTGTTTTAGCTGAAATGATAATTGGTTATAAATAGGTATTTGATTATTTATATTTTAATATTTTTAGTAATTGCATTTGTTAAGAAAAATAAGTAGACATGTTAAAATAGGTAAACTTTTAAAAAATAATTATAATATTAAAATAGGTTTAAAAATAAATAACTAAATGTTTGTCCATGATATTTTTGGAAAATGAGGGGTTTTAGTAAAGAAAAATAGAAAAACAAACATGTTTTAGTTAAAAAAAAAAAGGTAATTGCCGTGATATATTTGAAAAAATAGGGGAATTTGTTAGAAAAATAGAAAAAATAATGTATTTTAGATGAAAAGGGTAATTGATTATAAATATGTAATATTATTATTTAATAATATATTTCTATAAATAAGTAAGGTTAATTAAGTAAAAACACGAAGTACAGTTAATTAAGGACAATTAAGTAAAATCACAATGTACCATACCGACCAACCAAACTTTTAATGTTTCGTCTATTATATAATAGTATAGTATTGATTGATAGGGATACAAAAGTAATTGATCATTACTATGTTTAGTAAATATTTACTGTATTTTGCAATAAAATATACCTTAAAAAATGCAGTACTTTTGCCTAGGCCAGCCAACCGATCGGGTTCGGATTGGATCGGCCTAAATCCATATCCATATCCATTTATTTTAGCGGATTCAGATCGGATCATGACCATGTTTTTTATAGGCCGATCCATATCCGGATCCGTTCGGATCACGGATCGGATATCCGATCCATTTATATTTTTCCTTAAATTTTTTGATTTAAATTAAAATTCCACTTATTATTGAATTTTTTTACAATATCTTGTAATGGTAAACAAAGTAATCAAATAATAACATCTAAAGTTTAAAATATGAACTCTAACATAATATTAGAAATTTAAACACAAATGAAAATTAAAAATTTAGAATAATATTGAGAAAAACACGATGTTTTATAGGCCAAACGATGATATTATAATTCGAAAAAAATCTTATTTCACATTTTAATTAGTAGTGATTGTATAGACTACAAAGTATAGACTATTAAAAATTGAAAATAATTTTTTTATAATACATATTATACAATATATTTATATAAATATTATATATAATATATTTATATATATAATATATTTGGTAGATCTGAATTTAGGGGTGAATTCTTGAGTTTGAGTTTTGTCTATTCGTCTCTCCGGATTCACCAGGTCTTCTATTCTTACTAAATAAATTGATTAGACGGGATTACACTTTTCTGTTTTCGAATTCTACCGGAATTGAGGGGTAAGACCAAGAAGAACTTTCCTGGCTCGAATAGGAAAAATTATATTCTGATATTAACATCTCGCCTTTCTTTACAATGGTAATTTGGTTGGATCTTATATACTTTGATTTGTTAATTAGTTATCTCACACTCTTTATATCCCTAATTCATATTTAGGTTTTGATTTATCCATGTTGTATATATGTGTGTGAATATTTGATCCTAATTCAAAGCTTTATGTATTTAGGGGTTGGATGGGATCTCTCTTTTGGAGGTGTTTAACTTAGTATACTTGGGCAATGATGAAATAGGGCCTGAGAAGCAGCTCGGTAAGATCAAAATGGAGTTCGACAGCGGTAGCAAGGAACTTTACTATCAAAGAAAGGTAGTTGAGAGTAACCCAACGATTAAATTTGGGGATACCATCTTTCCCACCAATGACTTAACAGGACCAATCTGTTCTATGAAACAACTTGATATGCAGTTTAATCTCTTTCTTGGTGCCTACAAGGCCTCTTTGGAGTTAAAATTTGAACCTTATCGGAATCGGGTTTGGGTTGAGGATCGTAAAATCCGATCAGTATGTGGCACTGGACTGATTTCTATTATGTTTGGGTGTTTATCTAATGCTACGGTAGCCAATCTGAAAATTAACATCTCTGGGGCCACACATGTTCATGGAGTTGTTGCGGCTAGAAACAGCCAATTGAACAATCCCTCGTGTACAAGTGTGCTCTTTTGGAAGAGTTCAACTAACGAAATTGAAGTGGGGGTGTGATGGAGTAATCCCATTGTTGAAATTGCGGGTTGGTGTGCCATTGGATTCTGAGCTTTACGTGGATATTGCTTTGTATATTGATGGTGAAATTCACAAGGAAACTATCTCCTTTGTTCCTCAACTAGAATGAGAGAAATGTGAGGAGATTCTTGTTCCTAATAAGGAGACAAGGATTAGTGTGAAAGTCAAGTGGGATATTAAGAAAAACTCTGTATATTCCACATATCGCTCATTCTATGGGGAATGGGAAGACGAATCTGATAGTGACGAGGATAGTGAGGGGTAGACTTTGATGGAGACCCTCTCTTGAAGCACTTTATGAAGGAATGAATAGGAAATTTAATTAATCTATGTCTTATTTTGGTGAAAGGGTTATTTAGGATCTATCTTGTAAGGAAAACATCTTTTGTGTTTGACGTTGTTTCATATATAAGAAGAATTGTGTGCTTTTGTCTTGCAAATTCTGGTATGTGGAATATGATTAATTAGAATTGTGTGCCTTATTGGTAATAAGATTGCATATGGAATGCTAAGTCTAGACAAATCCCTGTTTGGTTGGTTTTATGTTCTTGGATATATAAATGTAAAAGGCTGAAAGGTCACGAGTCAGGATGTGTTGTTATCTTGGTGTAGTCAAATTGCAAACATTGTGCAAGTGATGGGATGTGAATCTGTGATACTTGTTGTTCACACAATATCACGCAAG
This sequence comes from Heracleum sosnowskyi, assembly GCA_030848705.1. Taxonomy (NCBI): domain Eukaryota; kingdom Viridiplantae; phylum Streptophyta; class Magnoliopsida; order Apiales; family Apiaceae; genus Heracleum; species Heracleum sosnowskyi. The sequence continues at coordinate 14,735,873 of CM061238.1, forward strand.
TATACGCGGTCACAAGTAATATAAGAATAAGTAGAGTTCGTTCCCACAGAGACTGCTTTGGTTATTATAGTTATGCACTTATGCAACAATGTATGGCTATCGTTCAATGCTAAGACAAGTATCAAAGTTGTGTTTTGATTAACTAATTAACTTAACAAATTACCAAGACTATATTAAACTAAAGATTGCTGTTGAATTACTTATGAGAATAAACATGGGATCCTAACTTCATTAAATACTTCATCTAGAGTCTTTTGTCTTTAATCAATGCATGTGACGGTTGTGATAACTAATCGGATAACACGAAATCAGTACACGCTACCTTTCAGTATACGTATACCAAACCACTCAAACATCCACAAAAGAGATAGAAGTTGAGCAGACACCAATTATGCTTAGACCCTATATGTCTATAAGATTTGAAAACATAACGGTTTAATGAGCAAGTTATCCATTCAGATTACATAGGATAGGTAAGATGGTTAAAATTACCTACGAATCATGCATGACAAACATACATAAACCTATGCTAGCATGGCAAGTTCTAAATCTCTATATCCACTTTCGCATTCAATAGAGATTAACAAACAATCTTAGATGTTAGCTACGCATCCAAGAAGAATAAGCACAACCAAACTAGGATATCAATTAGCCATCACACACACATCTTTAAAACAATTAACTACTAAAATCCATAAATAAATCCGTTAGAATCCCACGACAACGATTAGTTCATAATCGAACCGTTCATCATCGTGGGTTCTGATGAAAACATGATAGTAATAAGTCTAGAATACTGATTAAAAGTGCTAGGGTTTAAGAAAGAACAAACGAGAATCCAAAGAGAATCCAAAGTATCGCCTAATTTAGAAGAATACAAAGATTAGATGAAACTAGGTCTTCGTAAATCAGCCGTCTTCTTGTTCTCCTCACCGGTGGATGAATATGTATGTATGTATATTGATATCTATCTTAGAATTCGTCCACCAATGGTTATATAAGCCTTAGGGTTGCCAACTAACAGCAAGTTTCCTTTTCTGACAAAAACTGCCAAAATCCAGCATTGCACAGGGGCGGGCGTGCGTGGAGGGCGCGGGCGCGCCTGGATTTCTGACAAATGGAGCGCGGGCGCGCGCAGGGAGGCGCGGGCGCGCCTGGATTTCTGTCCAAAAAAACCTCAACTGCTTTCTTTTGCCAAATCTTCGCACGTTCAACCTCCGCAACCTCTTGACCTTCACACAAATGCTTAAACACCACCACACAACCATAGAATCACCACATCTCTGCTGATAAAGCAACTCTACACACACTAACACAAAACACATTAAAAACATCACGTACTTGAGAACAAACGATCAATTTAAGCCGATTTAGAACGATCCAAGTAGATATAAAATCCACTTATCACACCCCCAAACTTAAACCGATGCTTGTCCTCAAACATAAACAGACTCTATAGATGCAATGCAATGCATGAATGCAACTATTATGTAAATGCAAACGATCCCCTCAAACTAACCATAACCAATCAACAAGCCAACATCTCAAAGAATGCAATCTTTCAAACAGAGTTCGAACAAATCCCCTTATACTAACAAACAAACACAGAAACGTGCGTGTGTGCAATGCTCATCAATATACTCCCAAACTAAATCAAGACCATATCCTATTCTTCACCAAAACAACCACAAGCTTATAAACAGAATGAACTCTAGACACAAGAAACCACTTAAAGACACCTCAACCTCCACTTGAGTTAGACAGGAAATCATGCTTTATTACTTACACACATGCTTATTTGACTGTGCAATGGTTGAGACCTCTAAAGGCTTATACAATAATACCCAAGTAGTGAGCGTTAGGTTAGTGGATCCCAGACCGGAAAAGTCTTAGGTCACTAGGCACAAAGTCCCCTAGAACTTAATTGCTCGAGTATTAAAGAGCTCAACCTGATCAATTTTGCATAAACACAACTAATACAACTCTTTTTTTTCTTTTTTCCTTTTTTTTTATTCTTTTTTTTTATTTTGATTTCGGAATGAGTGCACTTTGCCTTTTTCTCATCCCACCCTAGACTACTCATATTTTCAATGAGCCGGCTACTAGCCATTTGACGCCTAGCCTTTATTGACAACTAGCATGAAATCCCTGTTTTCCCCCAAACTTAGACTTAAGTGCTTCTTTCAATTTCAAGAGAATAGAAAACATTCTAAATATAAGCAACTGGTTAAATTCTAACATCCAAACAAACATGGTCTGATCAAATTCAAAAGCAACCAATGAGACTTATGAAATTATTTTGTTTCTGGCATGCAAGTCAATTCATAGGAACTTAATCAGCCCTCTATTCATCACTATCACACTCCCATCAAAATAGACTCACTAACCAAGAAATAGCCAAGTTCTAAGGGATCATGAAATATGTTATGCAAATGCAACTAAATGGACTCACATGATAGATATAAAAACTAATGCAAAACAGAATGCTCTATATGACATAAACATGCAAAGATATGAATGAATTAACTAAATATGCAATATGAATCTATATGACACACACACACTAACAATCCTCAATTATCACCCCTAAACTTACAATATTCAGTGTCCTCATTGAAGGTAATAACAAGGAAAGATGCAGAGAATACCTAATCATCAGCAGGACCACCCTCCTCGGGTGGTGTATCCGGTGGCGGATAAACAGAATCCATACCAAAGGTAGGCCAAGTAACACCAACTCCAGTGGCTCTGAAAACAGTACTCAAAACTGCAAATAAAGAAATAAAAATAACACTAACTAATAGGACCACCACTTTCGTAGATGACACGATTGCATTGAGCATATGCAACAAGCCGTTAAACCCCTAGGCAGCCCTAGTAGGACGAGTTTTGTCTCGTGAGGGTTTATAGATGATATACCCACAAAATCAAATATTTTCAACCACCAAGTCTCTCAAACATGCAACATGTCATAATACTGCATATTCGCGTGGGTTGCCTCCCACGAAGCGCTTGTTTTACGTCAATAGCTTGACGTGAATCCTTTTTCATCCAGTCGCAAGAACGGTGAACGTCGACTCACGGTTCACCGTATTACCAACGTCATGCTTCAGCCACTGACCATTAACCTTGAACGCTTCGTCCGGAAACTTATGGAAAATCTCTACTGCATCATGCGGAAATGCTGATTTAACCGTGATAGGCTCCAACCACCTCGACTTACGCTTTCCTGGAAAAAATCTGAAACGAGACTTGAAACGCCGAACTAGCTGACCAGGCACAAATGAATGTTTCACCACCCCTCTTTCATGCCAGTCCTCAACCTTCTCCTTATATAGCCTGTTGCTCTCGTAGACTTTACCATACCTCAATTGATCCTGCAGTGGTTAGAGTTCAAGTGTAGGAGCTTCTTCCATAGATGGTTTAAGTCGCTCCTGAGAATTGTTCAGCTCTGCTAATCCAAGAGATTCGAAAGGCGCATCAATTTTTCTTTTCCACAGAGGTGCATTCAACAACTGAAGTTGCTCTGCTCTTTCTTCGTCTTTGATATCAGAATTCCCTATCAAGACTTTCTCCACTGTATCTGACTTCAGCGGTTGTTCAATCTCTGTATTGACGACAGAATCGACCATCTCCAATTTAAAGCACTCTTCTTCCTCAGTTGGAAATTTCATTGCCTTGAACACGTTAAAAGCGACCTTCTGATTTTGAACCCTCATTGTAAGCTCTCCTTTCTACACATCTATCAAAGTTCGGCCTGTAGCTAAGAACGGTCTTCCCAAGATAATAGGAATCCTCTTATCTTCCTCAAAGTCCAGAATCACAAAATCCACAGGGAAGATAAGCTTATCCACCTTAACCAAAACATCCTCTACTATACCTCTAGGATATGTGATCGACCGATCAGCCAGCTGTAAGGACATGTTTGTAGGTTTAGACTCAGGAAGTCCAAGTTGCATGAAGATAGACAACGACATCAGATTAATACTAGCTCCCAAATCACACAAGCACTTGTTGAAAGATAGATTGCCGATTGTGCACGGTATGGTGAAACTTCCTGGATCCTTGAGTTTTGGAGGTAACTTCTGCTGTAGAATAGCACTGCATTCTTATGTAAGAGCGACGGTCTCCAACTCCTCGAGTTTCAACTTCCGAGATAGAATACCCTTCATGAACTTTGCGTAGCTCGGCATTTGTTCTAGAGCTTCCGCAAAAGGTATATTGATCTGCAACTTCTTGAAAACTTCGAGAAACTTAGCAAACTGCTTATCCAACTTTTGTTTTTGAAGACGTTTAGGGAATGGCGGAGGAGGATAGACCTCCTTGGTCTCAGTAGCTTGCTTTGGAATAGGTTTCTCAGAAGAACGGTCAACCTTTTCCGCTTCGTTTCCCCCTAAACTTGCTTTTTCACCATTTTCAACACTTTCTGGCAGAAGGACAGGCGCGGGCGCGCTTGGTAGGGGGTGGGCGCGCCTGGTTTCCTGTTCAGATTCCTGATTTTCTTCGTTTTCTGCCGTTCTTGAGTTCTGATCACTCGTAACCCTTCCAGATCGCAAGGTAACTGCTTTTACATGTTCCTTGACCTCTCTCTTGCCAGGATTAGCTTCCGTATCACTAGGGAGAGTTCCCTGTGGTCAATTCAACAAGGCATTGGCAATCTGACCGATTTGATTCTCCAGAGTCTTGATGGAAACAGCTTGGCTCTTGCACATTAGCCTAAATTCCTCCAATTCAGATTTTTCATTGGACGATTGACCAACATTGCCATGAGACGGTTGTTGAAAATCTGGTGGTTGATATGGTTGCCTTGGAGCATACTGCTGCTGAAAACCAGAAGAGTTGAATGGCTTAGCTCCAAATTGCTGACCTTGATACTGCTGATATGGTTGTTGTGGTTGTTGTTGGCCTCCCTGATTGTTACTCCAGCTGAAATTAGGATGGTTCCTGTTATTGGGATGATAAGAATTAGGCACTGGCTGTTGTGGTCTCTGGAAATTGCTCACGAACTGCGCCGATTCACTAGATATGGCACACTGAGTCGTGTCATGTGCACTTGCACATAGCTCACAAACACTAGCCACCTGATGTACTCCATAGTTAGTCAAAGAATCAATCTTCATAGACAGAGCCTTTAACTGAGCTGCTATGGCTGTAGTTGCATCCACTTCCAGAACTCCTGCCACCTTGCCTTGTGATAGCCTTCCAGTTGGATTCTGGTATTCATTGGCAGCCATCATCTCAATTAGCTCATAGGCCTCATCATAGCTCTTAGCCCACAGAGCTCCACCTGACGCCGCATCAAGCATTGGTCGAGATTGACCTCCCAGACCATTATAGAAACAATTTATCACCATCCAATCAGGCATTCCATGATGAGGACACTTCCTAAGCATCTCCTTGTAACGCTCCCAAGCCTCACATAAAGTTTCACTAGAATGTTGTGAAAACTGAGTAAGAGCATTCCTGATTGCAGCTGTTTTAGCCATCGGGAAGAATTTAGTGAGAAACTTCTGAGCAAGATCCTCCCATGTAGTGATAGAACCTGCTGGTAGAGGATGCAACCAGCCCTTAGCCTTATCCCTCAGAGAAAATGGGAAAAGTCTTAGCTTCACAGCATCTTCCGACACTCCGTTGAATTTGAAGGTGTCACAGATCTCAATGAAGTCCCTAATATGCATATTAGGATCTTCCGTTGGAGCACCCCCAAACTGAACTGAATTATGCACCATCTGAATCGTGCCAGGCTTGATTTCAAAGGTATTAGCTGCAATAGCCGGCCTGACAATGCTAGATTGAATGTCATTGATCTTTGGCTGAGAATAGTCCTTCAAAGCCTTCGTTTCTGGTGCTACTGGTTCTCCCATAACTAGACTTAATTCAAGTTCTGCTTTCCGAGTTTGAGAACGTGTTCGCATACACTTTCACTTAAGTATCTGAAACACACCAAACAAAGTAAAATTGATGAAAGAAAAATCCGAGTCAGTGAACTTTAACGACCACTGATGACAAGCACATAACCTATAAAAATAACACCGAGTCCCCGGCAGCGGCGCCAAAAACTTGTTCACACAATATCACGCAAGTATACGCGGTCACAAGTAATATAAGAATAAGTAGAGTTCGTTCCCACAGAGACTGCTTTGGTTATTATAGTTATGCACTTATGCAACAATGTATGGCTATCGTTCAATGCTAAGACAAGTATCAAAGTTGTGTTTTGATTAACTAATTAACTTAACAAATTACCAAGACTATATTAAACTAAAGATTGCTGTTGAATTACTTATGAGAATAAACATGGGATCCTAACTTCATTAAATACTTCATCTAGAGTCTTTTGTCTTTAATCAATGCATGTGACGGTTGTGATAACTAATCGGATAACACGAAATCAGTACACGCTACCTTTCAGTATACATATACCAAACCACTCAAACATCCACAAAAGAGATAGAAGTTGAGCAGACACCAATTATGCTTAGACCCTATATGTCTATAAGATTTGAAAACATAACGGTTTAATGAGCAAGTTATCCATTCAGATTACATAGGATAGGTAAGATGGTTAAAATTACCTACGAATCATGCATGACAAACATACATAAACCTATGCTAGCATGACAAGTTCTAAATCTCTATATCCACTTTCGCATTCAATAGAGATTAACAAACAATCTTAGATGTTAGCTACGCATCCAAGAAGAATAAGCACAACCAAACTAGGATATCAATTAGCCATCACACACACATCTTTAAAACAATTAACTACTAAAATCCATAAATAAATCCGTTAGAATCCCACGACAACGATTAGTTCATAATCGAACCGTTCATCATCGTGGGTTCTGATGAAAACATGATAGTAATAAGTCTAGAATACTGATTAAAAGTGCTAGGGTTTAAGAAAGAACAAACGAGAATCCAAAGAGAATCCAAAGTATCGCCTAATTTAGAAGAATACAAAGATTAGATGAAACTAGGTCTTCGTAAATCAGCCATCTTCTTGTTCTCCTCACCGGTGGATGAATATGTATGTATGTATATTGATATCTATCTTAGAATTCGTCCACCAATGGTTATATAAGCCTTAGGGTTGCCAACTAACAACAAGTTTCCTATTCTGACAAAAACTGCCAAAATCCAGCATTGCACAGGGGCGGGCGTGCGTGGAGGGCGCGGGCGCGCCTGGATTTCTGACAAATGGAGCGCGGGCGCGCGCAGGGAGGCGCGGGCGCGCCTGGATTTCTGTCCAAAAAAACCTCAACTGCTTTCTTTTGCTAAATCTTCGCACGTTCAACCTCCGCAACCTCTTGACCTTCACACAAATGCTTAAACACCACCACACAACCATAGAATCACCACATCTCTGCTGATAAAGCAACTCTACACACACTAACACAAAACACATTAAAAACATCACGTACTTGAGAACAAACGATCAATTTAAGCCGATTTAGAACGATCCAAGTAGATATAAAATCCACTTATCACTTGTCTTGGTCGTTGCTTTAGAAAAATATTTACAGAATCAACATTGCTCAGTCCCAAGAAATGTGTTAAAAAGGCCGCTGAAAGGTTCCAGATGGATTTATTATAGAGTTTTTTAGTCTTGTGCTCAGGTGGACAACTTGTATCTTTTGACACAAGTTATTTTGATATTTTTTGGCATTACAGAAAAGCTGAAACTAATGGTAATTCAGAGATACGACTTGTCAAATGCTGGGTGTGAAAGTTTGAAAGTTGCAGATAATTTTCTCTGGCTTGGTGCTCAGTTTGACTGTCTCAATTGAACATTCGACCATGTTAAAGTTGAGGTAGTGTATGTTGAAGTGAATCACATCATTAAGCTATGCAAGTCCCAAGATGAGAAGTGGCGCTCAAATTTTGTCATATATTTTGTACGAAAGAAACTGGTAGCATATCATTACAATGTTTACATTGGATTTGTGAAAATTGTTACAACAAAATATATTGGCGATAACCAGTTTTTTTTTGTGAATTCAAAATTGGTGGACCTTTCACTGTAACCAAAGATGTTTGTAGCGAAGTATTTGGAATAGGAAATTACAAGGAGCTGACCATTTCGAAGGATTATGCCATCAGAATGAAAGTTTGTAAGAATACATTTTACTTAAACGGAAATGACAAGAAGGTAGCTGAAAATTTTCTCTAAGAAAAGATGAAGAAGAGCTTGCTGGTAATTCTCTTAGTAGATTTTATGTGCTGAATATATATATGGTCGAAGAATATGCCGCTAAGGAGCTGGTTAATGATACAAAAGAGGAATGGAAACTTGACGACGAGAATGAAGAAGAGAAGCATAGGAATGAATTTAAAAAGAAGACTGTTGGAAATATGTGAATCAAGAAATTCTTTTGTGAAAAATATGACAAGGTTGTGATTTATGACAAGCATCTGAACTTGCCATGCTATTTGATGACTACTGAGTGGGATTGTACTATTGTTGTCAAACAGATTATTAGAAAGGCTAAAGCTAGAGACAACAATATTTGGCCTTCGCTGAAATTACATGAAGAAGCATGGGTAGTGTTGTTGCTGGATTTCCAAAGCCTCATCCTTGAGGACAAGGATGCTTTGAAGAAGGGGTATTTGTCAGTTGTCACGAACTAACAAGATAAAAATATTTCTAGAATCATGTTTTTATTATTGGGCATGTATCATAAACCAACAGCAAGCCCAACAACTATACAGCCCAAGAGTGTAGTTTCGGTGTTGGCTTTAAGTATTTATGAAATGAAAATGTTTTTCTTTTAAATTTCTTCTTTTGCACTTGATCGTTTTCCTAGTTAGTCTGTAACTTTAATTTTCTTAGAATTAGTTCCTAGTTGTTACAATCTATTTATGGTTCTACCTTAAAATTAATTTGGGGAAAGAATCATGCACTTGTAGTGATCTCTCTTAGACAGAAGTTGTAGACCTTCTTGGACCTTAAACACAGTGATGGTTTAGTAAAATCTTAGTAACCATGTCCAATTAAATCTCACAAAACCTTGTGGTTTATACAGAAAACAATTTCTTATATCATCAGTTAAGTAAAGACGACAATAGAATCAAGATGTGCTTATCTAAGAAGCATATCTCATACAGAATGTTGCTGAAAATAAATACACTCACTTTAGGATATATAAGTACAAGTCAGAAGAAATTCCTTTGGAGAAATTAAGATACCAGTTAGAAAAGTGACATCATGAGATTCAGTTCTTTGAGTAGGTTCAAAGAAAAGATTACCACTACTCTGCTGAACTTCTTCAAATTTTTTGCAAAAGCAAACATGTACTCAAATTCCTGAAAATTATGGTTAATCCATAGAAAATGAACACAGTTGAAGTTTAAAGTGGCCCTCCTTCAACAATGTACCTGTAAGCTTACAGATAGAGTAGACTTTTTTAGAGCTCAGTGAAAGCTCCTCTGATCATTTTTTCAGCATGGTGTATTTTTGTTTTTTTAATGTGCACCTTCCTTGCATACCACATTATTTTGATAACTGCTTAACTAGATCATCCCAGAGTAAATACGAAATGTACAGAGGAGTATGCATTTAATTTTTTTCTTTACTTTGTGGATCAAAAAATTGACCAGAGTGCAGCTCTGGAATTTGGGTCCACCTTTTTCAATTTTTATTGATTTGGCAGCCTCATTAGATTCCGAAGAGCAAGAGGACTGCACATCATACTTATGAAACTGATGATCAGCTTCATTACCTTGCCTCAGTTCTTGATATGTTATTTACTAAGATTGACAAGGTGCGATGCTTTATTTAATCAAGTTATTTACCACTTGAAAATTAGTTGAGAAAAATTACGTTTTTGGAAACCCAACACGAGTTGTGTCTTTTTAAGTTGTGCTATTTGAAGCCATTTTTTTATACATAAAGAATCATCACCCCAAAAAAGAGAAAAAATATAATCCTAAATTAATTGAAGCCATATTAGAATGAAAACCAACTAAAAGCAACATACAAGGAATTGATGAAATTAAAAATAGGAAAAGACAAATGGGCCTACTCATTAAAAATGGTCAACTGTTAGGCCCTTGTGTGGTATCCATTTCTAAATTAAAGAAAAAAAGTGATATGAAAGGTATGGATAAAGAGATACAAGAAAGAAAGGGATAGATAGGAGAGGATGTAGGACAAAATTTTGAATTGTAATTAAAATATAGTACATACATACATATAGATTAAACTTACATTTTCAGGAAAGAAATGTTTTTATTTTTTTGGGTGAAAACATTACACAAAGTTTTGTTTTTTAAGATCTAACATGAGTTGAGTTTTAAAATGATACTGATTTATTTAAGTTGTGCTAGTTGAAACTACTTTTCAAATCATAATATAAATGATCATCACCCAAAGGAAAAGGAAAATGATAACCTGCTAAAAAATTATTGAAGCCAGTTAGAATGAGAATTAAATAAAAGAAAGATACAAGGAATTGAGGAAACAAAAAGTAGGAAAAGTCAAACGGGCCTACTCATAAAAAATGATGCTGGGCTTAAAATGTTGGGCCCAGTGTGGGTACCTATTTCTAAACAAAAAAAGAGTGCAAGGGAAAGGATAAATAAAGAGATACAAGAAAGAAAAGGATAGATCGTAGAGAATTTTGGACATAATTTAGGAAAGTAAAAGCAAGTGAGAGTTGTGTTAAGGAATGGAAATGTCATTTTATGTTGAGTTTTTTTTTTTTAATTTTTTTTATTGAAAATGTAAATTAAGATTACACTAAATTATCTTAATTGATTTTCTCCTTTTATTTTCAAAATTCAAATTCTTAATTGATTATGTATCTAATCTTTGATTATATCACACAAATTCAGTTTCTTTTATCATCGTCTCTCTCATCTTTTTTTTCTTCATCTTCGTCTTTTATCTTTTTCTCATTCTTCATAGTTTTTTTCTTTTAGATTGATTTTCAATTTTTGATTTTTAGCTAGGTCCAAAAGAAAAGCTTATAATGTGCATATATGTATATTTATACAATATTTAAATTCTGTTTTTGTTAGGTATGAACTAATTTGTATGGGTTTTTTTTGCTGCAGATGTTTCTGAAGTGGTATTAGAAGAGTTCATTGCTGTGGAATTTAAGTGACTAATTAGAACAAAGGTTCATTAGTTGATTTCTTTTAATGATTCGATGTATATTTTTAATTTTGTATATGTAGTCATATATATAAATGTTGAATCTTAGAGTAACATCAGAAGGTGTTTATTGTAATGTTTGAACGAAATATGTTATTAGATATTGATGTCAGTGGAAGATGTAAGTTGATCTTCAAAATTTATATATGTTGTAAACTTGCAGGCAAAAATTGAAAGTCTAATATTGCGGATTATGCAGAGTCAAGAGTATGGATGAGATTTGCAAGAAGGTAATTATCATCACTCTTTTTCTTTTATGACGAGTCAGGGAATGAAAAACATGGTTTTAGTTTTTATCGAAGATAAAAAGTGGCAGATTGTTGCTTCTTGGAAAGAACATATTGGTTTTCTGCTCCATTGAGTAACTTTTAGTCAAAATGTGTTATATATGTGGACATGTGTATTTTGTTCATCTTCGTCTTTTACTTTCAGGAACGCGAGAAGGGTGTGTTTAATATAGATTACTGTATAAAACGCCATCTCTCTTCTCATGTTATACCTAATGAGAGTCGGCCGACTCTTCCCCTAACCCTAGCCCCAACATCTTCATCCCCATCCCCTTTCTTCCCATCTCCATCTCCATCCCCATCCCCTTTCTTCCCATCTTTGTCCTCACAACACCTCTTCTCTTGTTTTTTCAATTTTCTTTCAATAAAATCGAGATTTGTTCCACAAATCTTGTTTTTTCGTTTTCGTTCTGTTTGAGTTATTAGATGTGTGTTTGATTGTCTCGCTTTGTGCGATGTGTCTCGCTTTGTGCGATGTGTTGGTTGTGTTGAAAATGAATTTTGCAGTGTATTGGGAGATCTGGATATCTCGCATCAACACCACTTTCGGCAGGTCTATAGCTGGTGTCCGGCAAGTAGATAGCTGGGGTGCGTTTGGAACGGTGGTGAAAATCGCATGTGCTCACCTCTCACAAAAAATATTTGTTCATAACATGAGGTATCTAAGCTTAGTTTTTGCAACTGAGTCCTCTGAACATTGCACTATCCATGAAGTTAATGTGAAGGTCAATTGTGAAGCTACTGTTTTCAGGGGAGATGCAAGCTGGATTGCTCGGGAAACTGTCATCTTCATTTTTAATTTTAAGAATATTTGTATTCAATTAGTTAAGCAATCCGGAAACAAAACAACTAATTACTTAGTTTGTTTATTTGTTTTTCAACCTGGTTGCATGATCAGTTGGGGGTTTGTCCCGATTGAATCTCTTTCAAAGTATTAATGAAATATGCTCTATTTTTGGCAAAAAAAAAAAGATTACACTTTCAGGAAAAAATGTTTTTATTTTTTATTTTTTGGATAAAAACTTTACATGAAGTTGTGTTTTTGAAACCTAAACATGAGTTGCGTTTTAAAGTGATATCTGAAACTATTTTTTTTAATTATGCTATTTAGGGCATTTTTTTCAAATTATAACAAAAAAAGCAATCACCCAAATAAAAGAAGAGAAATGATAACCCACTAAATTAATTGAAATTTAATTAAAAGCAAGATACAGTACAAGGAATTGAGAAAATAAAAAAAATGGCCCTTGTGTTGGTACCCATTTCTTAAAAAAATATAAGTGTAATGAAAGGGATAGACAAAGAGATACAATAAAGAAAGAGATAGATCGGAGAGAATCTACGACAGAATTTAGGAATGTAATTAAATATAGTACATACTTACTTTGTTTGTTTGTTTCAATTTTGCTAGCAATTCTGTTACTAACAAAGCACCTACGGCTGGGATCCGTGAATTTTTGGATTATTTAAATTAGTTGAGGGTTATTTTTTTAATATCTCTTAATGAGCCTTTCTTAACATTGAAAATTGTTTGAAAATCTTTTTGTCATTTTTAATGGTTAATAAAACTTTTTAATATGATGCATATAAGCCTAATTATTTATTAAAAAACAAAAGAAACGAGTTTGAGCGTTAAGATTGTTTTCCTTATTTTCAGGTTTCCTAGGTTCATGCGTGGCGCTGTAAAAATCACGAGTCAAAAGAAAAAAATCTAGCAAGTAACCAAAAAATTTGATATCAAATATTATTTATTTTAGTCATAAAATATATTTCAGCTGAAAAACGTAATCAAATAGTTATTAGTAATTACTAACTCAAAACTCGTGCGATACACTGTTGAAATTTAATTTAATTTTTTTTTGTATTTTAATATTTTATATATCTTTATTTTTGTATTTGCTTTTTATGAATATGATTTTGAAATTTGAATAGTTATACTTATATGTGGTTGTTGAACTCAATTAAAGTAGGTGTTTTTTTTTTGTATTTCATGAAGTTTAATAATATTTTTTATATGTGTTTAATAATTAGGTAGTTATTATTAATTACAATATTAATTTTATTTTTTATTAATTATTTTACGTGAATTGAAAGTTATAAAAGAAGTATAATTAAAATAAATTTTGTGAGTTTAATTTAATAATATTATCGTCTTATATAAATGTTCTATGCGTTATTTTTAGAAGATGCGTTAGTTTAGTTAAAAAATATAAAACAGATAATGTGTTGGAAAAGACAATTAGTTATTTATTAATTATATAAAGTTATATTCTCTTTAATATAAATGTTACCCGTATTATATTTTGAAGATTAAGTTAGAAAATATAAAACAACTAATATGTTTTAGCTGAAATATGTAACTGATTATTTTATTAATAATTATGTATAATATATTATCATTCTGTATATATGTCATTTGTATTATTTTTAGAAGGTGAGTTGTTTTAATTAGAAAATATAAAATAAATAATTTGTTTTAGATGAAAAAAGTAATTGGTTATAAATATATAATAATATCACCCTTATATATACGTTGCATGTGTTATTTTTGGAAGATTAATTGTTTAGTTAAAAAAATATAAAACAGATGTGCTCAAGAAAGAAGATAGTCATTTATTAATAATTATATAAAATTATATTACCTTTTTATGTATATATTGATCGTCTTATTTTTAGATGATGTGTTGTTTAAGTAAGATTATATAAAACACCTCCGTGTTATTTTTAGAAGATGAGTTGTTTTAGTTAGAAAATATAAAATAGGTAATGTGCTGAAAAGACAATTACATAAAATTTATATTACTTTTTATATAAAGTTGCTTGTTTTATTTTTAGAAAATGAGTTGTCTTATTTAGAGAATATAAAACAGGTAATATGTTTTAGCTGTAAAAGGTAATTAGATAGTTCTTAGTAATTATAATATAAAATGTATTATATTTAATAATTTTTAATATTTTATCCAACGGCTCTCATCAATTTGATTAAAAAGATCCGACGGCTGAGAATTGAGTGACCAGACTACAAAAGTTTTGGACGACCAGACTACAAAACTTTCAATGTTTCGTCTTTAATATAATAGTATAGATAGGGTTTCCAAAACATAATCCCTACACTCAAACAAATTGTTATAAAACCTTAATAAGATAAGCTACTACAATTTATACTACAAGAATTGTAAAAGAGAGAGGAAAGATGAAAGGATAGACTTGTTATATTTTCAATCTGATGCTTCTGGCCATTACATGAAATGCTATTTATAGGTAAAGTGTGTGCCTCACCAACCGCCTATACAAGGATTATATTATAAACAATTTACATGCTTAATTTATAAGTCTCCTTAGTTGTAAGGGAATTCATGTCAACAAACCTCAGACTTACTTGACAATCATCTTAATTTATTTATAATACTCCCCCTTGATTGTCAATGTAAGTTACGTTAAGGATTGACTGCCTCGTTAAAACCTTGCAAGGAAAAATCCAGTGGGATAAAAATCTTGACGAAGGAAAAAGAGTACAGTCTCTTCCTGAATAAAACATCTCACACGTTGATATCTTGAGGTAACAAATTCTTCAATCTTCGCATGCCAATATTATTTCGTAGTTTTTTTCAAACTGTGATGTGGGCAACATCTTTGTAAGTATATCCGCTAGATTATCACAAGAGCGTACCTGTTGAATCTCAATATCACCATTCTCTTGTAGTTCGTGAATGTAGAAGAATTTCGGTAAAATGTGTTTTGTTCGGTCTCCTTTAATATATCCTTATTTCAACTGCTTAATACAAGCTGAATTATCTTCAAACATAACTGTAGGATTCTCTATGATACTTGATAATCCACAAGATTGTCGAATATGTTGGACGATGAACCGCAACCAAACACATTCACTACTTGCTTCATGGATTGCTAGTAACTCTGCGTGATTTGATGAAGTTGCAGCCATAGTCTGTTTTGTAGATTTCCAAGAGATAGCAGTTGTGACGCCCTCCAAATCCGGGGTACAGATTTGGGGAGTCACTCGACCAACGAAACACAATATACCTGTATATAACACATGCATAATATAATAATGACATAAAACACCCTTTAACCAAGACCGCATCCAGATTATAGCATTGAACAAGCTTCTAAGTCATATTATTACAAACCAGTTTCAAAGTTATTCAGAGTTATTACACAACTTAAGTCAAAGCTAGACATCTAGTCTAACTATCAAAATAGACAACTACCCTGCCAATGACAACCACTCGTGGTGTTCTCCTAGCTGCTGGAGAACTATCGTTCGCGTTGTGTCTGCTCATACTCTCGCTTCACTGGAATAGGGTTAGAAACAAAACAAGTATGAGCCACAAATGCTCAACAAGCATAATATATATCAATCACAGTTCCATAATGAAAGGAAGAATCATAGTTATCTGAATCAACAATATACAAGCCAAACATATGCTTTTAACAATTTTAATTGAAGAAAGAAGGATTAGAATTGGACTTCTACATTTTTCAAATAAAAAGGTTGAGCTACTGATCAGTCACGCATCAACCCCGGACTAGCTTATAGCAAAGTCCTCCACTAGGATCCATGGCCATCTGGGCCTTAAGTTATTCTGACCATGAATATGGCCCGACCATTATTGGTCTCATTTTAAAAACATGTCAATTCTATCACAGAGTATAAGCAATAACATGCATCACAAGATAAGTACACAATGCAAGATATAATAGTTTCAAAAGAGCTTCAACTGCTCAATATCAAATGAAGTTTGAGAAATAGATTCGGAATGGTTTCAATGGTAGATAAGTACACAATGACAAGGTATAATAGTTGCAAAAGAGCTTCAACTGCTCAATATCAAATGAAGTTCGAGAAATAGATTCGGAATGGTTTCAATGGTAGATAAGTACACAATGACAAGGTACAATAGTTGCAAAAGTGCTTCAACTGCTCAATATCAAATGAAGTTCGAGAAATAGATTCGGAATGGTTTCAATGGTACAACGTACACATGACAAGGTACAATAGTTGCAAAAGAGCTTCAACTGCTCAATATCAAATGAAGTTTGAGAAATAGATTCGGAATGGTTTCAATGGTACAACGTACACATTTAAGAAGGTCAACAATGGTTATAGTCCAAACAAATGAATTGAAGTGAAGGTTTCTGATATTCAACACGATTGTGGATTTAATCAAAGAATTTAGGAATATTCAAGGTGTTAGATATAATTGCTGATGATTGTTTATCAGTGTTTAAGCAACAGGTACTCATCAGAGTTTACACTAGAAGCCAGTCAGAGTTTGTTAAAGTCTGACGGGGTGAAAGTTTGCTGAAGCTGTCGGTGCTAATATGAATATTCTAGAAGCAATATATCTTGAAGATGGAAAGAAGCAAGATATATTGAGATAGCTAAGGAAACGGAACAGAAGACAGAAGCAATCCTAATTTGATATAAATTGTATAGCTAATTTGTAGGAATATCAATTAGAGATTGATTCTATGTAGCTGTGTACTATATAAACACAGATAGGTTAACCCTAAAAGGGATGCGAATACTTGAAATATTATTCTTGTAACCTAGCAGCTCTCTGTGATATTTTACATCACTGAGAGAAGAGTTATTTAATATAATTCAGTTTATTGTTCATAAACAGTGTTCTTGATTGTTCTTCTCATACATATATTGATTATATATTGTGTATTCGGCCTAACAATTGGTATCAAAGCTTTGGCTGTTTAATATATACAGTTTATCGATCCAAACACAAGTATAATCATGGTTGACAACTCTCAGGAAGGTTCTAATGCTGGTTCTAATGCTCCGAAGGTTCAACCAACTTCTGTTAGTCGATATGAGTCAATCAGGGTTCCAATTCTCAAACCAGTGGAATATCCAATATGGAAGGTTAAGATGATCATGTTTCTAGAAGCCACAGATCCAGAATATCTTGATAGAATCAATGATGGTCCTCACATGCCAACAAAATTGGCTCCTGTTGTTGCTGGTCAAGAACAAAAGACTGTTCCAAAAGAGAAGAAATACTTGACTCCTGAGGACATCTCATCAATTGCAAAGGATCACTACGCCATAGATGGCCGGATGTAACACTTTTCAATTGCAACACCTACTTTGTGTTACAATTGATACACTATTTTTGAACTACTGCAATACTCTAGAGATAGTGTTACATTACACATAAATGTCATGTTGCCATAGAACAGACTCTGTTGCAGAAGACTCATTGTGTTACTCTATCAATCTTCTGTTGCATTTGATATTAATTAATAATTATTTTTTAAATAATTTTTAATTAAAAATAATATTAAAAAAAGTGGGCCCCACAAGTGGGCCCACTAATTATTCTAATTTTTAATTAAAAAAAATTAAAAAGTTATTAATAATTAAATAATAATTAATTAATAACTAAAAATAATATTAAAAAAAGTGGGTCCCACAGAAAAAAGTGGGCCCACAAGTGGGCCCAACTAATTATTCTAATTTTTAATTAAAATTTAATTAATAATTAATTAATAATTAATAATTAATTTTTAATTAAAAATAATATTAAAAAAAGTGGGTCCCACCGAAAAAAGTGGACCCCACAAGTGGGCCCCACTAATTATTCTAATTTTTAATTAAAAATTAATTAAAAAGTAATTAATAATTAATTAATAATTAATTAATAATTAAAAATAATATTAAAAAAAGTGGGTCCCACAGAAAAAAGTGGGCCCCACAAATGGGCCCCACTAATTATTCTAATTTTTAATTAAAATTTAATTAATAATTAATTAATAATTAATTTTTAATTAATTTTTAATTAAAAATAATATTACAAAAAAAGTGGGTCCCACCGAAAAAAGTGGGCCCCACAAGTGGCCCTCACTAATTATTCTAATTTTTAATTAAAAATTAATTAAAAAGTAATTAAAAAGTAATTAATAATTAATTAATAATTAATTAATAATTAAAAATAAAATTAAAAAAAGTGGGTCCCACAGAAAAAAGTGGGCCCCACTAATTATTCTAATTTTTATTTAAAATTTAATTAATAATTAATTAATAATTAATTTTTATTTAAAAATAATATTACAAAAAAAGTGGGTCCCACCGAAAAAAGTGGGCCCCACTAATTATTCTAATTTTTAGTTAAAAATTAATTAAAAAGTAATTAATAATTAATTTTTTATTAAAAGTAATATTAAAAAAAGTGGGTCCCACAGAAAAAAGTGGTCCCACTAGTGGGCCCCACTAATTATTCTAATTTTTAATTAAAATTTAATAAATAATTAATTAATAATTAATTTTTAATTAATTTTTAATTAAAAATAATATTACAAAAAAAGTGGGTCCCACCGAAAAAAGTGGGCCCCACAAGTGGGCCCCACTAATTATTCTAATTTTTAATTAAAAATTAATTAAAAAGTGATTAATAATTAATTAATAATTAATTTTTAATTAAAAATAATATTAAAAAAAGTGGGTCCCACAGAAAAAAGTGGGCCCCACAAGTGGGCCCCACTAATTATTCTAATTTTTAATTAAAATTTAATTAATAATTAATTAATAATTAATTTTTAATTAATTTTTAATTAAAAATAATATTTAAAAAAAGTGGGTCCCACCGAAAAAAGTGGGCCCCACAAGTGGGCCCCACTAATTATTCTAATTTTTAATTAAAAATTAATTAAAAAGTAATTAATAATTAATTTTTAATTAAAAATAATATTAAAAAAGTGGGTCCCACGGAAAAAAGTGGGCCCCACAAGTGGTCCCCACTAATTATTCTAATTTTTAATTAAAAATTAATTAAAAAGTAATTAATAATTAATTAATTTTTAATTAAAAATAATATTAAAAAAAGTGGGTCCCACAGAAAAAAGTGGGCCCCACTAATTATTCTAATTTTTAATTAAAAATTAATGAAAAATTAATTAATAATTAAATAATAAATAATAATTAATAATTAAAAATATTATTAAAAAAAGTGGGTCCCACAGAAAAAAGTGGGCCCCACAAATGGGCCCCTTTAATTATTCTAATTTTTAATTAAAATTTAATTAAAAAGTAATTAATAATTAATTAATAATTAATTTTTAATTAAAAATAATATTAAAAAAAGTGGGTCCCACAGAAAAAAGTGGGCCCCACAAGTAGGCCCCATTAATTTTTCTAATTTTTAATTAATAATTAATTAATAATTAATTTTTACTTAAAAATAATATTAAAAAAAGTGGGCCCCACAATTTGGCCCAATTAAACCCTAAACCCTAAACCCCAACCCTAAACCCGAATAATTTTTTAATTGATTTCTTGGACGATCCAACCGTACGGATGTTAATCGGTAGTCATTCTAGTGTTGGGAAAAAATAACAAAAAATATAAAAGTCCGGTTATGCCGCATCTTTCCAGAAACGTTAGAATAGTATTGCTTTCAAGAACGGGACATGTGTCAGATTCACTGAATAATTTTTTCAATTGATTTTTTGAATGATCCAACCGTACGGATGTTAATCGGTGGTCATTCTAATGCTGGGAAAAAATAATCAAAAAATATAAAAGTCTGGTTATGCCGCATCTTTCCAGAAACGTTAGAATAGTATTGCTTCTAAGAACGGGACATATGTCAGATTCACTGAATAATTTTTTCAATTGATTTTTTGGATTATCCAACCGTACGGATGTTAATCGGTAGTCATTCTAGTGTTGGAAAAAAATAATCAAAAAATATAAAAGTCCCGTTAAACCGCATCTTTCTAGAAACGTTAGAATAGTACTGCTTCCAAGAACGGGACATGTGTCAAATTCACTGAATAATTTTTTCAATTGATTTCTTGGACGATCCAACCGTACGGATGTTAATCGGTAGTCATTATAGTGTTGGGAAAAAATAATCAGCAAATATAAAAGTCTGGTTATGCCGCATCTTTCCAGAAACTTTGGAATGGTATTGCTTCCAAGAACGGGACATGTGTCAGATTCACTGACTAATTTTTTCAATTGATTTCTTGGACGATCCAACCGTACGGATGTTAATCGTTACTCATTGTAGTGTTGGGAAAAATTAATCAAGAAATAAAAATACCCGGTTGTTGTAATAACCCGAATTTTTGGAAAAATTTAAAACTTTTCTTATTATGATTAAGTGCAGCAGTGAATAGTGATATTGGTGGATGAATAGTGATTTTCAGGGTTAAGAAAATTTTTCATGCCACCTATGTACGAGACGTAGGGTGGATATTCCGAAGTCATATTAGTGATCTACGGAGTAAATAAGTGAATGCAAAGACGATCGGAATTCAGAAATTCCAAATTTTATTTTGGTACAGTATTTGACCGGGCAGCAAATTATATATTATTATATTCAAGAAATGAGATATTAAAATTGAAGATTTGAGGATTTAATATTTTGGAATTTTATTATTTATAAAAGTCGATTTAAGGATTCGATTGTGGAAGTGAATAGTGAATAGTTACTATTCACTGCGAGAATCGCGTAAAGTTTTACTCGCTCTTTTTGGAAAATATTTCGAATCGTTTCAAGAGGAACAAGGCAATATTTACAGGATTAAATATAGACATGGAAGTAACATGTAACAAGATTAATTCGAGGGATGCAACATTTGGATCATCCATGTGAAAAAAACGAACCAAACACATGCATGCGCGACACGTGTCCCTGCTTTGCTACCATGATACTCCATGGCTTGACACGTGTCCTGATGACAAGGACAATGTGATGACTCACCACTTTTGTAACAAAAATCAGCATCCTTATCTAATTATCAAAACAAAAAGAAAAAAAAAGAGAGGAAGAACTCTCCCCCCCCCATTTTCGGCTCAGCTTGTGCAAGGAGGAAAGAAAAATCCATAACTCCATTTCTATCCATCCTTAAATCACCAAATTTTAACCATAGCTTCTCCACTCCATGGGTAACATTCGTTCAAAATTTCATGGACAACAAAGGAGTGTAGCCTAGTCAAATCCCTCCCCCAAGTTGGAGAACCCAAACGGTGCAGTTTGTGTCCAGCGGAAAGATGGGACTCAAAACCCTAGCTAGGAAGCTTTAAATGTGGCGATCTATAGCTCAAAAGAAAGCTTATGAAGAGTACAAGGTCTGGTAAAAATCTGAGAACCAAACTCTTGTTTTTCGATTTTATATGGATTTTACAAAGTGATAATGAATAGTAACTTTTCATGATTCTTGATTTTGTTTCTTAAGGATTAAGCTTGATAAGGTTTGTTCAAAGCTCAAGGAAGGATTATAAACCATTGTTAGTGTATATGAAGCACCAAGGAAGGTATAAAAACCCCTGCCCCTTTTTGTTTATATGAGTTTTGAAGTGGTTTTGATGTTTATGTAAGGTTAAGATCATGATTAAGTAATTATATGAATTGTTGGTTGAGTTTGGAGGATGTGTTATGAATTTGTTTTGATTATTCATGGAGGATTTGACTGAGTGGAGGGTGTATAAGGTGGATGGTGAGTTTGGGATTAATTGGTATTGATTTGGTTGTGTTTTGGAAATGGAAAACGTTACGATTATAGCCGTCGTAATGCCCATTTGATTTAAGGTTATTTTGAGCAAGAATTACGAACTGTTCTTGGAATATTTTTGAGCAGAACTGACCAGGAGCCTGTAGATCTTGTTTAAAGGTTTGTTTTGGTATAAAGATCATGCCTATACGATTTACGGTTTAGGAGAAAAGTGAGTTTTAGTAAACGTCGTTCGGAAGAACAACCCTTCTCTGGTCAGCCACTTTGAGGCTATATTTGGACCACTTAGAAGCCATATTAAAATGTGAAACTTTGAGGGATAATACTAGAGACAGTTAGGAAGGCTCACGAAAAAGGATTCGTATTAAAAAGATTATTTTTCGATTTTATAAAAATGTTTTAGTCAAGGTCGCGCAAGTGAAAACCACTGAAAACGAGACTTAGAAACCAAGGTTCCAAATGGTTAAGTATAACTTGGATTTGAGAATGGATTTCGAACCAAACTTATGATATAAGAATTTGACAAATAACATGGACTTAGTATGAGCCTATAACGAGTTAGTAATTCCTTGGTTGTGTTTCGCTTACGTGTTTAAGCATTGAGTTATAAGTGGTTTATCGAGGGGATTAACCGTGTGTTTTCGTTTGACTTTGTCTAGATTGTCCAGCATCGTCGCGAACCCCTATCACTTCTCGAGCATCAGGCAAGTTTACTAAACCTTACTCTATTATTCAGAGTATGTATATTTTCCTATGGTCAATACTTGTGTATTCCCAATTTATATACCAAATCTTTGTTGCAAGTATTGTGGCAAGTTTTCTAAATCTATACTTTGAAGTATTGATTATATATTACTGCTTTTGCCATGTGTGGAGTTATACAGTTTTGCGATACATGTTATATATTGTATAAAATAGAGTTTGATTTTGGTTTATATATGAGCTTTGAGATAAAGTAGTTATAAACCGGTGTACCTTGTAGCTCTATAGATAAGAGCAGGTTTATTGTTTCGACTCTAGACCGGGAGTCGATATTTTTGTTATATAGATAGTCGTGGAAACCCGGAGGGATTCCAGCGGCAGAGTACTATTCATCTTGAGGAATATTATTATTAAACATTATTTATGTTCCGGAAAGTATTTATTACTTGGAAATGATTTGATTATGGGCTTCTAAGCTAGATATGGGATATCAGCTATAAGCCAGGATTTTATATTTGCCCTAGGATAAGGGCGTGCGATTTTCTTGAAAAATCAGAAAGGTTATTTTCCGCTAAAGATATCGGGTACTGTTATTCGAGGATTAATTATTTATTTAAAGAACGTTATTTATGAATATTCATTTGAGGATTACTTACTTAATGAATATTATTTTGAATATTCGTTTAAGGATTACTTATTCAATAAATATTATTAATTATTTTCAAATCAAAAAGAGGTTCCCAAAACAATGTTTTTCCATTTAAATCTGTCTTTTAAAGAAGATTTAAATGCTCGCTCAATTATCACAAATATGGGAAACCTGTTTTAAGTAACTGCTACTCTTTTTAAACTCTCAACTCAAAACTGTCAGGGGACAGATATTTTCTCGAAGCAATTTAGTTGCTGCAAGTCAAATATTGTGTTACCACCTCAACGATCGAGGGGTAAAGTCCTGGAACAAGTCGATATCCATTAACAAGCATCGCTTGGGAAATATTGGAGAATCTTCCTTTCCAACCTAGATATAACTACTGAGTGGAGTTGTATCAACAAGTATTACACTTGGGGAAAGGAAGACGATCTTTACGTTTCAGAGTCATGGATTTCATCTGAACTAGGAGCATGTGTAAGAGGTCGAGTCGCGCCGATCCATCACCTTATTGCCCCAAATGGGCCGGGAGATCCAGAAAGGCGGTAGACAATGTCAGGCTGTCGTGATACTTCCATCTACATGTAGAAAACATATTTTCGGTGTACAACCTGCTACTGATCATAGTAAGGGGGTACGACGGGCGCGGAGAAGGCTCCAGTATTGGTTCATCATCCATTTTGGATAATTCTGCAACATGTACTGAAAGGGACCACGGATGGCTCCGTTGGTACAGGTTTACCGATCATGTTGGCAGAGGGATTCTGCAACATGTATTGAAAGGGACCAAGGACGACACCGTGGTACAGGTTTACCGGTCATGTTGGCAGAGATCGAAAAGTGTTCAAAAGAAAGTTACAATAATTCTTGCAACTTGTCTTTTATTTTATGAGTTATGACTCTGATAAAACCTGATTAAAGATATATATATGCACAAGTGGATTTTGGGTTACGGAAACATTTTATTAATTTTCCTCGTAACTTCATCGTTTATATCATATGACTTTGTGGATACCCTACATAACATGAGTTATGGTAAGGGAGTTGTTTATACTGAATCACCTTATAACTTCATCTTTTAAGTTATATGTTGATATTCTGCTTATATAGCAGATATTTTTGGAAGGGTTATATTTGGTTTATTTTGAAACCTCATCTTTGATACTAGAACTTTGTTCATAATATAGCAAGAGTTGCAGAAATATTATGAAATGATATTTGAATTACAATAAAGGTACTATTTTTGGAATACCTTCCGACAAGGGAATAATTTCAGTATCGAGATATTTTGACAAATTATTGTCTTATACCCGCTTTATTCTGGGTTGAGTTAAAGGCAGGATTATGCCATATTTTTTATTACCTTGCTGAGCTATCGCTCACTCTTGCTATTGTTTTATATATATTATATAGCAGCGAAGCAGGATGCCAATGGGACGGCACATACCCCGCAAGGCGTTTCCATAAACAGTTTCTAGCAGTGATCCCGAAGAGTAGTACGAACCAATCGAATCAGGCTACGGCTTTTGGCATTCAACTTATGTATAGACATGAATGGTATTAGAGGATTGTAAGCATCAGAAGACTAAGTTGGTAATGTAACATTACTTAGAAATTGTATCAGTGACAGATTCAAAAGACATTTGGGTATTGTAATAAAAATTATTTATTCCGCAGTTGTTGTATTGTGTCGTTTCTGAGACTCTAACCTGTGTGTGTGTGTGTGTGAGACATATGTTGTGGGGTCATGAGCAGGTGAATTATGAATGGTGTGAGTAATACAGGTAAGGCAAGGAGTACATGGATCGTGACTACCCTAAATCCCTGACCTCGGATTTGGGGCTGTTACAGAAATGGTATCAGAGCGTTAGGTTACAGTCCTCAGAAACGATAGGAGATCGAGTCTTACAATACCCGTAATAATGATAAGAGCATCTGGAGCTCAAATTGAGTTCGTAGTCGGGTTAGAGGACATGACCCTGACTGTTTAAGATGAAGCCCGAGAGGGGACTTCTTCTGGGAAACCGTACTTAGGACTTCGTGATTAGTCACCTCGATTCGTATGAGTTATAGATGGATGGGACTCTGAGATGCCAGATCCCGAGGCCTTCGAGTAGGCATTTGATGATGCGCTCCTTGAAATGGACGGAGACCCGATAAAGAAAGATCCATAGGAGGATCTAGAGGAAGACCCCATAGTGGGTCAAGGAAAGAATCTTGTAGAGAACGTGCCGATTGATAAAGATGTGGTGTGTTACTTGAGGTCTAATAATAAGACCGGACGAACCTTCAGGGGATAAATAAGTGACGAGACGAGAGTTTAAGGATCGTTCATGATTCATCAAGAGATATGACAAAGAAAATGGAGTAGAGTCTCCAAAGCAGAAAAGGTAGAGGCGGTATAGCCAGTATCAGTGGATTGATTCGACTTGAACGAAACCTGTTACTCGTAGTCGGTTATAGTTGCCCATAAGGAGGCGGCATACGTAAGAACCAAGATGTTCAGATTTTCGCGAATGATTAAGGGTACTTAGTTGCCTAGAATAGTGGAAGGAATTGTTTTGGGCTATGAGATTTCAATCCCCCACGACCAGCGATTCCACTGGAAATGGTGTCTATTACATCATTGAGGGATTTTATTATCTCAAGGAAAATTTTGGTTATATGTACCATGCAAATGTTATTGTAAAGACAAGCACGCTAAGACGGAATCGAGAACGAGATTTGCCACCCTCAGGAAACCAGGAAGGACTTATGAGGATAGAACAGAAAGGTCGGAAATCAGATCCGAGCATTACTAGTAGGTAAATAGATTGATCAAGTTTCCCTGATTTTGGAAAGAAATTCAGCAGATTTTGGCAAACCTTGTCTTTCTGATTACCAGGGGATGTCACCAAAGAGAGTGGAAATTGGAGTGAACCCTGTGGATTGGGTAAGATAGCCGTTATATGGGCTGGTGGACAGACCCTGATTGCTATAATTGATTGTAGAGATAAAATGATGAAGTTGAGATTGGACGGTAAAAGGCGAAATATATTTAAGAACCAAGACGGACTGAGAAGTTCCGGGATTGACTTAAATGAAAAGGCTATTGTGCCAAAAGTGTGGAGTACTGCCCAGTTGACATGAGGAATTGTCATTGCTATGGGCGACAGCGGTATCGAAGTCTTCTTATAGAACAGAACGCTTATTTGAGATGTCTGCGCCTAGTCGAATAGAATTCCCTGCGATTGCAAATGTTGATGGTTGAATTCTTAGCGACTATTATAAGTCGGCAATGACGTAAGTATCGAGCACCTTAGGGTGTGCCTGAAGAAGAAAAGCTTTAGAATGGAACGATTATCCATTAGAGGAGCCGACATAAAAAGGCATCCGTAGAGACCTTGGTAGTACCCTCCCCATTTGCAAATTATGTGGGGTACCTCCCCAATCTATGATCTATCTTGACCTCTCTCCAAGAAAGAATTCTGATAAAGGGTATATTCCCTCTTCGAAGTTGTTTTATAACGCTTGTGCTAAACCATATTCAGTTTCACTTGTGCCAGAGGCTGTCACAATGCCTACTTTCAGGCTTTCGAAGCCCTGCCAAATGATGTTATTTAAGCTTTCACGTTCCTTCAAATAATGAATGACCCTATGGTGATACCTCACCACTTGTTTGTT
The DNA here is from genome assembly GCA_030848705.1 of Heracleum sosnowskyi. Taxonomy (NCBI): domain Eukaryota; kingdom Viridiplantae; phylum Streptophyta; class Magnoliopsida; order Apiales; family Apiaceae; genus Heracleum; species Heracleum sosnowskyi. Next base: position 14,762,826 of record CM061238.1, read on the forward strand.
AAGTACCAGTATCTTTGTGGTTATTCTTTTCTTTGTATTTTCTTTGGAAAACCGCACCTTTGGAATCTGTTCAATTTTAATCCAAGGTGTTCCTTTAAGAAATATTGTCGAAAGACGATAATCATTAAATTGATATCGAATTGCTTTCATATTTTTCAACTTCCACTGAGACGAACAACCCTATACTTATAGGGGCTACAAGGACTATCTGTCTGTGTGATAGAAGTCCGATGGGACGCCATCACTTGTAAGTTGTGAAATACAAGAAGGCTAATTACCTTTAGTAATGTCTCAATTGAGGCACACAACGTTGAGTTCTTATGATCATGTTGATCTCTCGGTAAATTCTCTTACCTCCAATAAGGTTACCTTAAAACTCATAACCTTATGATCACCAGTGTGTGACGTTTTCCTTGATATGGGAGCTGTCTTTTCAAGGCCCCGTGATTTTTGTTATCCTCATTGAATTCTAAGGGGAGGCCAACCAGGTCAAATAAGTCAAAATTCGCTGATAGGAATTAGATTCGCAACGAAGTCGCCTATGACAGGAGCGAATCCCTAAGACGAATAGAATGTTAGTGACATATCGATGAAATTGGTTTATTCTCCCAAGGATATTATGATAATGGAAAGCGTGTCAATCGATATATGTGAAAGGAGTAGCGATGTGCCGTGAACTCCAGTGACAACGGTGTTATATAGATGCCCTATGGTGAGATTGAGATTTTGGAGGAGTTGTTTACGAATGGACACTACCTCTGGGTTAGCAAGATAAGTACTGACGATGGAGTCAGAGGGAGCTGATATTGTGACTTGGGAGAGGTGCAGCGTGTGTTGTTTTAGAGGAATAATTTTCGGAAATATATGGAGACCCGGATGAAAATGAAAGTTAAAGAGTTAAAACAAGAAACCATGACTGTGACCAAGTATGAGACCAAGTTTTCCGAATTATCGAGGTTTGTTCCGGAGCATGTGAACACAGAAGAAAAGAAAGCCAGCAAGTTTCAACCAGGGCTACCTCCAACCAGCAGCCCACTGTCAGGACCTTTAAATAACAGGTACCCTTCTATACTGTTTAGACAGAGCTAATGTATCGTTGTATATCAAGAAATTGCATGACAATTAAACCTTAAGGTCGAGCTGCTAAGGGAATAATTACAAGTAGAAATAGTCAATCGAGGGATTTTCCCATAAGACTGGTACCTCCAGGTTGTGAACTAGAAATATGAGGTCGACACTTTTGATAGACCTTATTCCTTTCAAGTTGGGAGAAGTTGATATTATAATAAGGATGGGTTGGTTGACACCCAATGGAGCCAATTGATTGCAAAGAAAAAGAGTAATAATTAAAGGATGGAGGCCGATTTAGAGATTCTTGAATATAGTTCAGACTAAGAAACTATTACGCCAAAGATATGAGGCTTAACTAGCTCTTATGGTTGACGCCAAGAAAAGAGATACCAAGTATAAAGGGAACTACAATGGTTTTGGGAGACTGTACAAGATCTTAATGCGCTACCAAATATCGATTTGGATGACATGAGAATGAATACTGAGTATTCAGGGTATAGTGGGAATGAAAGAGCTAGCGACTCAGTTACAAGAATTGTTGGGCACGTATATGATAAGACCCAGTGTACCACCGTGGAGAGCCTGGTGTCGTTGTAAGAGAGAAAGATGTTAGCACAAGATTATGCATCGAACCTCGAGAGTTGAATGAGTTCGACAGGGGGAATAGGTACCCTTGTAAATGATTGTTTGATCAGCGGAAGAATGCCGTGTATTTCCAAATTTATTTAAGAACTGGGTATCACCAGTTGGAAGTTAAATCCGAGGATATACCCAAGACTGCGATTCGTACTTGGAATAGACACTTCGAGTTTTCAGCGAGGTTATTTTGGGTTGACTAATGCACCCACAAATTTTATGGAATGTAATGAATTGGCTTTGAGTTACCCGTGATAGTAGATAGCATGAGATGGAGAAAGGGCTAGAATTGACCTAGGATTATGACTGTGAGATGCACTACCATCCGGGGAAGGCCAATGTGGTGGCCGATACCCTTGATTAAAATGAGACAGAGATGGATTCCGAATAATCAGGAATTAAAGGATGAGATTTTACACAAAACCCAAGTTAGCCCAACGAACTAGAAAGACAAAAGATTTCACCAACAAGCGGATAGTGACAACCAAGACAGACAGAGAAAGCATGCGGACTAAGCCCGCGAGTATAGAGATAGTACTGCTATTGATAAGCTAAATGGCATGTTGATGGATGACAAGCAAGTTTATGTTGGTGTATTTTCTGTACAAACAAGATGGGGAATATGAGGTTAGAGATTCGTGATGCTAAAGGATATCCATGGAAAGAATTAATGAGATTTGGAAAGAAAGGGAAGTGAGCCCGAGATTCATTGGGCCATCTGAGATTTTAAAACGCGTCAGGAAGGTGGCCTACGAGCCAGCCTTGCCCCCCCAAACTTGTAGAATGGTCATAACGGGGTTCATGTGTCAATGTTACGTCAGTATACTATAGATGCCCGGCATATGTAGAGTATGAGCAGGTAGATATACAACCTGGTCTGACATACAAAGAACAACCTGTGGAAATCACGGATAGAAAAGAGCAAGTGCTAATTGACGAGGTTGACAAGCTAGTGAAAGGTTTGTGGAAAATCAAGAGGTGGAAATCCACCTGGGAGTTAGAAAGTGCAATGGAAGAGACGTACCCCAGTTACTCCTAAGTTGATTCCGGGACGGAATCCTTTTAAGGAGGGGAGACTGTAATAACCCGAATTTTTGGAAAAATTTAAAACTTTTCTTATTATGATTAAGTGCAGCAGTGAATAGTGATATTGGTGGATGAATAGTGATTTTCAGGGTTAAGAAAATTTTTCATGCCACCTATGTACGAGACGTAGGGTGGATATTCCGAAGTCATATTAGTGATCTACGGAGTAAATAAGTGAATGCAAAGACGATCGGAATTCAGAAATTCCAAATTTTATTTTGGTACAGTATTTGACCGGGCAGCAAATTATATATTATTATATTCAAGAAATGAGATATTAAAATTGAAGATTTGAGGATTTAATATTTTGGAATTTTATTATTTATAAAAGTCGATTTAAGGATTCGATTGTGGAAGTGAATAGTGAATAGTTACTATTCACTGCGAGAATCGCGTAAAGTTTTACTCGCTCTTTTTGGAAAATATTTCGAATCGTTTCAAGAGGAACAAGGCAATATTTACAGGATTAAATATAGACATGGAAGTAACATGTAACAAGATTAATTCGAGGGATGCAACATTTGGATCATCCATGTGAAAAAAACGAACCAAACACATGCATGCGCGACACGTGTCCCTGCTTTGCTACCATGATACTCCATGGCTTGACACGTGTCCTGATGACAAGGACAATGTGATGACTCACCACTTTTGTAACAAAAATCAGCATCCTTATCTAATTATCAAAACAAAAAGAAAAAAAAAGAGAGGAAGAACTCTCCCCCCCCCATTTTCGGCTCAGCTTGTGCAAGGAGGAAAGAAAAATCCATAACTCCATTTCTATCCATCCTTAAATCACCAAATTTTAACCATAGCTTCTCCACTCCATGGGTAACATTCGTTCAAAATTTCATGGACAACAAAGGAGTGTAGCCTAGTCAAATCCCTCCCCCAAGTTGGAGAACCCAAACGGTGCAGTTTGTGTCCAGCGGAAAGATGGGACTCAAAACCCTAGCTAGGAAGCTTTAAATGTGGCGATCTATAGCTCAAAAGAAAGCTTATGAAGAGTACAAGGTCTGGTAAAAATCTGAGAACCAAACTCTTGTTTTTCGATTTTATATGGATTTTACAAAGTGATAATGAATAGTAACTTTTCATGATTCTTGATTTTGTTTCTTAAGGATTAAGCTTGATAAGGTTTGTTCAAAGCTCAAGGAAGGATTATAAACCATTGTTAGTGTATATGAAGCACCAAGGAAGGTATAAAAACCCCTGCCCCTTTTTGTTTATATGAGTTTTGAAGTGGTTTTGATGTTTATGTAAGGTTAAGATCATGATTAAGTAATTATATGAATTGTTGGTTGAGTTTGGAGGATGTGTTATGAATTTGTTTTGATTATTCATGGAGGATTTGACTGAGTGGAGGGTGTATAAGGTGGATGGTGAGTTTGGGATTAATTGGTATTGATTTGGTTGTGTTTTGGAAATGGAAAACGTTACGATTATAGCCGTCGTAATGCCCATTTGATTTAAGGTTATTTTGAGCAAGAATTACGAACTGTTCTTGGAATATTTTTGAGCAGAACTGACCAGGAGCCTGTAGATCTTGTTTAAAGGTTTGTTTTGGTATAAAGATCATGCCTATACGATTTACGGTTTAGGAGAAAAGTGAGTTTTAGTAAACGTCGTTCGGAAGAACAACCCTTCTCTGGTCAGCCACTTTGAGGCTATATTTGGACCACTTAGAAGCCATATTAAAATGTGAAACTTTGAGGGATAATACTAGAGACAGTTAGGAAGGCTCACGAAAAAGGATTCGTATTAAAAAGATTATTTTTCGATTTTATAAAAATGTTTTAGTCAAGGTCGCGCAAGTGAAAACCACTGAAAACGAGACTTAGAAACCAAGGTTCCAAATGGTTAAGTATAACTTGGATTTGAGAATGGATTTCGAACCAAACTTATGATATAAGAATTTGACAAATAACATGGACTTAGTATGAGCCTATAACGAGTTAGTAATTCCTTGGTTGTGTTTCGCTTACGTGTTTAAGCATTGAGTTATAAGTGGTTTATCGAGGGGATTAACCGTGTGTTTTCGTTTGACTTTGTCTAGATTGTCCAGCATCGTCGCGAACCCCTATCACTTCTCGAGCATCAGGCAAGTTTACTAAACCTTACTCTATTATTCAGAGTATGTATATTTTCCTATGGTCAATACTTGTGTATTCCCAATTTATATACCAAATCTTTGTTGCAAGTATTGTGGCAAGTTTTCTAAATCTATACTTTGAAGTATTGATTATATATTACTGCTTTTGCCATGTGTGGAGTTATACAGTTTTGCGATACATGTTATATATTGTATAAAATAGAGTTTGATTTTGGTTTATATATGAGCTTTGAGATAAAGTAGTTATAAACCGGTGTACCTTGTAGCTCTATAGATAAGAGCAGGTTTATTGTTTCGACTCTAGACCGGGAGTCGATATTTTTGTTATATAGATAGTCGTGGAAACCCGGAGGGATTCCAGCGGCAGAGTACTATTCATCTTGAGGAATATTATTATTAAACATTATTTATGTTCCGGAAAGTATTTATTACTTGGAAATGATTTGATTATGGGCTTCTAAGCTAGATATGGGATATCAGCTATAAGCCAGGATTTTATATTTGCCCTAGGATAAGGGCGTGCGATTTTCTTGAAAAATCAGAAAGGTTATTTTCCGCTAAAGATATCGGGTACTGTTATTCGAGGATTAATTATTTATTTAAAGAACGTTATTTATGAATATTCATTTGAGGATTACTTACTTAATGAATATTATTTTGAATATTCGTTTAAGGATTACTTATTCAATAAATATTATTAATTATTTTCAAATCAAAAAGAGGTTCCCAAAACAATGTTTTTCCATTTAAATCTGTCTTTTAAAGAAGATTTAAATGCTCGCTCAATTATCACAAATATGGGAAACCTGTTTTAAGTAACTGCTACTCTTTTTAAACTCTCAACTCAAAACTGTCAGGGGACAGATATTTTCTCGAAGCAATTTAGTTGCTGCAAGTCAAATATTGTGTTACCACCTCAACGATCGAGGGGTAAAGTCCTGGAACAAGTCGATATCCATTAACAAGCATCGCTTGGGAAATATTGGAGAATCTTCCTTTCCAACCTAGATATAACTACTGAGTGGAGTTGTATCAACAAGTATTACACTTGGGGAAAGGAAGACGATCTTTACGTTTCAGAGTCATGGATTTCATCTGAACTAGGAGCATGTGTAAGAGGTCGAGTCGCGCCGATCCATCACCTTATTGCCCCAAATGGGCCGGGAGATCCAGAAAGGCGGTAGACAATGTCAGGCTGTCGTGATACTTCCATCTACATGTAGAAAACATATTTTCGGTGTACAACCTGCTACTGATCATAGTAAGGGGGTACGACGGGCGCGGAGAAGGCTCCAGTATTGGTTCATCATCCATTTTGGATAATTCTGCAACATGTACTGAAAGGGACCACGGATGGCTCCGTTGGTACAGGTTTACCGATCATGTTGGCAGAGGGATTCTGCAACATGTATTGAAAGGGACCAAGGACGACACCGTGGTACAGGTTTACCGGTCATGTTGGCAGAGATCGAAAAGTGTTCAAAAGAAAGTTACAATAATTCTTGCAACTTGTCTTTTATTTTATGAGTTATGACTCTGATAAAACCTGATTAAAGATATATATATGCACAAGTGGATTTTGGGTTACGGAAACATTTTATTAATTTTCCTCGTAACTTCATCGTTTATATCATATGACTTTGTGGATACCCTACATAACATGAGTTATGGTAAGGGAGTTGTTTATACTGAATCACCTTATAACTTCATCTTTTAAGTTATATGTTGATATTCTGCTTATATAGCAGATATTTTTGGAAGGGTTATATTTGGTTTATTTTGAAACCTCATCTTTGATACTAGAACTTTGTTCATAATATAGCAAGAGTTGCAGAAATATTATGAAATGATATTTGAATTACAATAAAGGTACTATTTTTGGAATACCTTCCGACAAGGGAATAATTTCAGTATCGAGATATTTTGACAAATTATTGTCTTATACCCGCTTTATTCTGGGTTGAGTTAAAGGCAGGATTATGCCATATTTTTTATTACCTTGCTGAGCTATCGCTCACTCTTGCTATTGTTTTATATATATTATATAGCAGCGAAGCAGGATGCCAATGGGACGGCACATACCCCGCAAGGCGTTTCCATAAACAGTTTCTAGCAGTGATCCCGAAGAGTAGTACGAACCAATCGAATCAGGCTACGGCTTTTGGCATTCAACTTATGTATAGACATGAATGGTATTAGAGGATTGTAAGCATCAGAAGACTAAGTTGGTAATGTAACATTACTTAGAAATTGTATCAGTGACAGATTCAAAAGACATTTGGGTATTGTAATAAAAATTATTTATTCCGCAGTTGTTGTATTGTGTCGTTTCTGAGACTCTAACCTGTGTGTGTGTGTGTGTGAGACATATGTTGTGGGGTCATGAGCAGGTGAATTATGAATGGTGTGAGTAATACAGGTAAGGCAAGGAGTACATGGATCGTGACTACCCTAAATCCCTGACCCCGGATTTGGGGCTGTTACAGTTGTGCCGCATCTTTTCAGAAAACGTTGGAACAGTACTAATTTTTAGATTGGGACACGTATCAGATTCACTGGATATTTTTTTTGAAATTATTAAAAATGATGTAGTAACATTCGAATTTTTAAATAATTTTTAAATTTTAAATCATTTAAAGTATATTAATATTTTTTTAACTATCTTATGTAATTGCACATGATATTTATTTAATTATAAATTATAAAAAATATTTTACACACGACAGAAAAATCACAAGGCGGCAATTTCCCCCCCAACGTGAATTATTGGAAGCACATTTTCCCCCTTAAACTGAATTATTGGTTGCGTCTCTTTCACTCCACTCTTAGTCTCTCACAGCCTCACTCTCTCACTCCACTCTCACATCTCAGCTTTCAATCGAAGAAAACAACTCTCACATCTCTATAGATAGAGAGAATGGTGTGAAAGTAATCTTTCAGTGAGGGTTTCAACTTTCACTCTCACATCTCTTTTATCTATTCCTTTTTTTTCTCTAATTTGTTTTTGATTTTGCAGATGGTTAATTAGGGCTTCACTCACTCAACCCGATTAACTGGTAAATACTCACTCTCACATCACTTTTGTATTATAATTTTGAATTAGGGTTTCGATTGGGGGTTTCAATTAGTTTTTCGATTGGGGGTTTCAATTAGGGTTTCGATTGGGGCTTTCAATGCCCTAATTTTATTTTATTTTGATTTTGCAGGTGATTAATTGGGACATCACTTGCTTGCTCGGATTAATTGGTAATTACATAAATATTTTTCATTACTTTGGTTAACTGGGGCTTTTTTCTTCACTTTTCTATTACTCCACTCTCTGTTCTTTCTCCTGCTCTGCGCACAGTTGGTAAAATCGTCACAGGAGATGATATGCAAACACATGTATTGGCACTATGTATTAGTTATTTGCTATTCCTCTATTTTTGTTTACTATTTTTGTATTGGCACTATGTATTGGCACTATGTATTTGTTCACTATTTTTGTTTTTCCCCTTTGATTTTACTCAGGTAATTTCTATCTAATTGTTGATGCTATGTTTTGTTAGTCTCATGATACTATTTTATTAAATATTTTTCATGAGAAATGGATGTCACATTCACACCCTTCCACGTGTGACATGGCCCATCTTTTCGTTCCTGGAAGTGTCTAGCAAAACAATTAGGTTATTGGCCTAGAATAAAGGTGTTGTTGGTATTTAATTTCTGGTTGCTAGCAAAAAGCCTATAATTTGTTTTTCAATACCATTTCAGGTCATTATACAATATCAAGCTCTTGTACACTTTTAAACTTGTTGACAGTAATCACAAGCAGAGTATCAAGCAAGATGCCTGTTGGACGATCTCTAATATTATGGCTGGCAATAATGAACGGATGCAGGTGCTAAGAAAAGAGATTCATATTCATAATTTTATATAGCCCAAGGCATTTCTATCTTGCTTAAGTGTGTCTAGGAGTTGTCGTTGTCGATATGTATTCCAATTACATACATGTTATTGGCTCATTTCTTTTAGTTCTTGCCAGTAATAGTTGGATACTATCCTCGATCATCCTAGATAAAGTACTACATATATGTTTTGAACTGTCAAAAAAATATTGAATGTGGATTTAAATTAAGGAATACATCCTTTCTGATTGTTATCACAGACTTGTGTTTCTATTAAATATCTAACACATTCAGGCTTTTATTGAGGCTGGTATAATAGCCCCCCTTGTTCAACTGTTTGGCAATGCTGTATTTGAAATTAAGAAAGTGGCTGCTTGGGCAGTTGCAACTGCTGTAGCTGTTGGTACACATGAACAAATCAAGTAGGTCGTCTTGCAATTCTTTTTTCCTGTATTCTGGATATTTAAAATCTTACATAAGTTTAATGTCATATTTTTGGTTCTTAGGTTCTTGGTAAGCCAGAGATGAATAAAGCCTTTGTGTGATCTCTTAAATTGTCCTGATCCGATAATTGTTGTTGTTGCCTTAAACAGCCTGGAATACATTTTTAAGGTTGGAGAAGATGAGAAAAATTTGGGTCACACGGGTGAAGTGAATGTGTATACGCAGTTGATCGATGAAGCCGAGGGCCTCAAAAAGATTGAAAACCTTCAGAGCCATGAGAACAATGAAATATATGAAAAGGTTGTGAAACTTCTGGGAACATACGGTACAATTTCTCTCGAGTCATTTTTTTTGCTTCAAGAAATATTATTGTTAAGATTTGATTTTTTATATTTCTTCATTACTAGCTGTTTATTTTCCTGCATATAAGCTATAAAGTTGCAAGGATTGCAGCTGATGGTGCTCCTCAATTGATAAGTGAAATTAAACAGTTTCTCATTAATCTTTTTCAGAATTCTGCAGAGTAAGTTTCTTCTCTAATATCCATACATATCCTGCATTTTGTTTTTTAACTAGTTTGAGGCCGGTACTTGAAATAAAGCATTTAAGCACATATACTGACATATCTAACTGGCAAACTGAGACAACAGTTAGAAGATTAGATCTAGTATTATGTATGTGTATGATATATGGGTGCCAAAGGTCAATAGAGATCCAAAGAGTCATGTTCTTAGTAGTTTTTCGTAAATTTCTCATTGAAGAACTATAGAGATAAAAAGAATTCAGAGACTATATGATGAGCTTATTGAGTCGGAAATTGCATACCGTCTGGATCGCTATGATGTTTCTGAAAAAGAATTGAGGCAGAGTATGGTTCAGTCTAAGTTTAAAGCATCATGACAATTAATCTAACGATATATGTCCTGTGTAGTGGACTGCATTATAGTCCCCCACCCTTCCCGTATATACATTGAATACTAATTCAGTTAGAGCACTTTCAGATGTAGGTGGTTGTGCTCCCGTCTCAAACCTCAGTATACTTACTCACCTGTAAAGGGACTTTATCTTTATGGAGGGGTTGGCACAGGAAAAACTATGTTGATGGATTTGTTTTTCGAACAGTTGTAAGCTATAGTTCAATCCATGTCTCCTTTCATTCTTTAAAAATTTTGGTTAATGGGAAATATTCTGCACATTTGAAGCAGGTACTGTCCAATTTATTGTGCTTGACTTCTATTGTTGTTCACTCAGGCCTTCTGGTTGGAGAAAAAAGAGGATCCAATTGACATGTTAGTGTTATCTTCTGGTTTATATTAGTGTTCTCAATTTATCTAGTTGTTCAATTTTTCTAGTTTCTAGTCAGTAGTAAACATGTAGCTTCAAAATTTGCGCATTTCTAGTTTTTTCATCCTTGAGATAGGCTTGACTCTGCAATATTTAACTAAGACAGTTCGCAAGGAGCATATGCTGAAGGATCCGTTTCATTGAATGCACAAAATTTTGATAGAATTTCTCATCTGTAAGTATATTTAAGTTCCACCAGAACCCTTGATTGTTGTTCAGTATCACTGCATTGTCAACTTTATGGTGCTCTTCTGAATCTGAAAAATGCTTTTGCAGGCATCCAATTTTGGTTGTAAACTTTTTTGCTCCATGGTGCTCTTGGAGTAATCGTCTGGAGATTGTTTAATTTTCTTGCAGGAATCCATGATGATCGGACATTGGAGACTACTGTTCAAGTGGGGATGATGAAAATGGACGGGACTTCAACTTAGTTATTTCTTTTTTGTACAATCAGTATTATTTTGGAGTTTGGTTTGCATACTTTGGTTCTATTATGTTGTATGTTTTTTTTGGTACTCTGTCGCATGTTGCTTGGATGATATTTTGGTGGAGTGGTGTAATTGAGATTATATTTTGGATGACTGGTGGAGTTGTATTACTTTGCACTTTGAATTGGTTGGTTTATTTTTAAAGGGATCTGATTATGTATCGACCACGTCTTGCAAATTTTTAAATTTAAGTGTTGCAGTTGCTATTATTACTAATGTTGCAATATTTCATTTTCTGTTGCCCTAGTAGGTAGAATTAGTGTTACATTAGCTATTCATAACAATATTTAGTGTTTCATTAGCTAAAGATTTAGTGTTGCAATAAAATGTGGGGTCCACCAGTGATGTGGCACAGTGGGACCCACAGGTGACGTGGCAATATTGTGGGCCCCATATGTGGGCCCTAAAAGTGACGTGGCTCCTGGTGACATGGCAATTTTGTGGGCCCCACAGGTGACGTGGCAACTGGTGACATGGCAATTCTGTGGGGCCCACGAGTGATGTGGCACCAGGTGACGTGGCAGTTCTGGGAGCCTCACATGTGGGCCCCACAAGTGGGCCCCACCAGTGGGGCCCACATTTTTCTTTTTTTTTTTTCTATAAGCTGAGGTAACACTTCACTGGTGTTGCATTATTCTGATGCAGTGTTGCTCTATGGACTTAAGGTAACGAGTTTTCTACTGTTACGTTTGAGAAACCGAGCGTTGCATTACAGGGCAAAGGCAATGTTAGCGGATGCAATGGTTAATATGCGTTACATTTGGCTTAGTGCAACAGTTTCCTGGGCAATTGCAACAGTAAAAGTGCGTTGCATCTGGCTACTTATGGTGTAGTGGATGCAAAAGTTAGACATCTTCTCCATAGTGCTTTAGATAATGTCATGTCTAACAGAGTTATTGGCTGCAAAACTGCCAAAGAAATTTGGGATGCTTTAGAAGTCAGGTGTCAAGGAACAAGTGCTATAAAGAAGAATAGGAAGACCATTCTAACACAGGAGTATGAACACTTTGACTCGAGATCTGATGAAACTTTGACAGATACATATGACAGGTTCTGTAATTGTTGAATGATTTGTCCCTGGTTGATAAATAATATGAACTTGAAGAGTCAAATCTCAAGTTTCTTTTATCCCTACCTGAAAGATGGGATTTAAAGGCGACAACAATCAGAGACAATTATGATCTTGCAGAAACAGATCTTGATGAAATCTATGGGTTACTTAAAACTCATGAACTTGAAATAGAACAAAGAAACAAGAGATCTGGAAAGAAGACAAAATCTGTTGCTCTCAAGGTTGAAGAAAAACTCATGAAGAAAGAAACATCAAAGAAGAAAGCTAAGAAAAGCTTTGGTCATAAACTCTGAGAATGAGTCATCAAACTCTGATGATGACTCAAATACTGATGCTTCTTCTGAATCAGAGGATGATGAAGAAAAGATGATGCAAATGGCTGCTTTGATGGTGAAGACTTTCAAGAAGATGGGTTTCACAAACTTCAAGAAAGGAAAAAGATTCTCTAGGAGAGATTCAAACTCTGAAAGGAAGAATTTCAGAAAGTCTGAAAGAAGGGATGTCAAATCTGGGAAGAAAGACAAGTCTAGGATCCAGTGCTACAAGTGTAAAGAGATGGGTCACTATGCTCCAGAGTGCAAGAAAGGAAAATCTGAAAAAGCACTCATCACTAAAGGAAAAGACTGGGCAGACACTTCAGATTCAGATGAGGATGTAAACTATGCTCTCATGGCAACTGTCAAAGATGAATATGACTCATCTGAAAATAAGGGCATAAGGGAAAGTACCCTAGTCTTGGACAGTGGATGTTCAGGACACATGACTGGAAATAAAGCCCTGCTATCAGATTATGAGGAGAAGGCTGGCCCAAAAGTTTCCCATGGAGATGGCAACATAGGACGTACTATGGGATATGCCAATATCAATCTTGGAAGTGTCATCATCACAAATGTAGCTCTTGTCCCAGGACTTAAGCATGACTTGCTCTCTGTGAGTCAAATCTGTGACAGAGGTTATAATGTAGATTTTCAACCTGAATACTGTGAGGTTATCAGCAAATCTACAGGGAAAGTTGTTCTAGTTGGACACAGACATAACAACATCTATGAAGCAAGTTTGGTAACAAACTCTGAAGGAAAAGCTGTGTGTTTGTCTGCAAAAATGTCAAATGAAGAGAGTTGGAAATGGCATAAGAAGCTCTCTCACCTAAACTTGAACAACATCAATGAGCTGATAAGAAAAGATCTTGTAAGGGGACTTCCAAAGTCAATACTCAGCTTAGATGGTCTGTGTGATTCTTGTCAAAAGGCCAAGCAAAGGAAGTCATCTTTCAAGAGTAAGTCTGAATCTTCAGCTATGGATCCCTATCATCTTCTACATGTTGATCTATTTGGTCCAGTAAATGTAATGTCAATAGGCAGAAAGAAGTATGCTCTAGTTATTGTTGATGAGTACACTAGATACACCTGGGTGTACTTTTTAGCAAAGAAGGATGAAACTGCCTTAATTCTAATGGATCATGTGAAGTTACTGGACAAAGGATCACAGTTCAAAGTGAAAATCATAAGAAGTGATAATGGTACTGAATTCAGAAATGCTGAACTGGAAGAATTTTGTAAAGAAAGAGGAGTGAAGCAAGAATTTTCTGCACCAGGGACTCCACAGCAAAATGGTGTAGTTGAAAGAAAGAACAGAACCTTAATCGAAGCTGCCAGAACAATGCTTGATGAAGCAAAATTGCCAACTTATTTCTGGGCAGAAGCTGTTCAAACAGCTTGTTTTACTCAAAATGGTACACTGATCAACAGGCATGGGAAAACACCATATGAGATGGTGAAAAATAAGAAGCCAAATTTGAAGTATTTTCATATTTTTGGATGCAAGTGCTTTGTGTTGAAAACTCATCCTGAACAGTTGACAAAGTTTGACTTAAAAGCTGATGAAGGAATTTTTGTTGGATACCCACTATCAACTAAAGCATTCAGAGTCTACAATCTGAGAACTAAAGTGATCATGGAATCTATACATGTGTCATTTGATGACAAGAAAATATCCGGAATAGAAGATGTAGAATATCATGATCAACTTCGCTTTGAAAATGAAGATCTAAACTCTGATGACGTAAACTCTGATGAAGCAAATCCAACAAACTCTGACGAAGCATACTCTGAACCTCTACTGGTAAACACTGAGGGAGTTTCTCTGACAGAACAATATAGAGAACCAGTTGAGGGGGAGCATGAAGATACTTCAGAAACATCTCAACGTGATGACTCAAATTCTGAAAATGAGTCAACTGAAGAATCTAACACACACTCTGGATCAAACTCTGAGAATGCAAACTCTGAGCAGTCAAATTCAGGGGGAGCCTCAGAGAATGCAGATGGTCAAGAAGAAAATCAGGAAAGCATGGATCAAGGGGGAGGATCTAATAATGATGAAAGAAGCCACTTACCATCTGCAAGGAGGTGGACACAAGCTCATACTCCTGATTTAATTATTGGAGATCCAGATGCAAGTGTGAGAACAAGAAGTGCTACAAATAATGAATGTCTGTTTCATGCATTCTTGTCTCAAACTGAACCAAAGAAAGTGGAAGAAGTTCTTCAAGATGCTAACTGGATAACAGCAATGCAAGAGGAGTTAAATGAATTTGAAAGAAATGAAGTCTGGACACTTGTACCAAGACCAAAGAACAGATCTATTGTTGGTACAAAGTGGGTTTTCAGAAACAAAACAGACAGTGATGGAGTGATTACAAGGAATAAGGCTAGACTTGTGGCTAAAGGCTATTCACAGCAGGAAGGAATTGACTATGATGAAACCTTTGCTCCAGTTGCAAGCTTGGAGGCAATAAGGATTTTTCTGGCCTATGCTGCTCACAAGAAGTTTAAAGTCTTTCAGATGGATGTGAAAAGTGCTTTTCTCAATGGGAAACTTGAAGAAGAAGTGTTTGTTGAACAACCACCAGGGTTTGTAGATCCCAAACATCCAGATTATGTCTACAGGCTTGACAAGGCATTATATGGACTAAAGCAGGCACCTAGAGCATGGTATGAAACTCTAGCTCAATTTCTTTTAGAAAGTGGGTTCACTAGAGGTACAATTGACAAAACCTTGTTCTATTTTAATTCTGGTGATGATTTGCTGTTAGTTCAAATCTATGTGGATGACATCATTTTTGGGTCTACTAATGACAAACTCTGTAAGAAATTTGCCAAGCTTATGCAGTCAAGATACCAAATGAGCATGATGGGAGAGCTTAGTTATTTTCTAGGCTTGCAAGTAAAGCAAACAGATGATGGGATTTTTATCAATCAAGCAAAATATACCAGAAATCTTCTCAAGAAATTTGGTATGCTTGATAGTTCATCTGCCACAACTCCCATGGCTACTGCAACAAAGTTAGACAAAGATACAGGCGCTTCAGTAGATATGACAAACTACAGAGGCATGATAGGGTCTCTTCTTTATCTTACTGCAAGTAGACCAGACATCATGTATGCAACATGTCTTTGTGCAAGATTTCAAGCAGATCCCAAAGAGCCTCATCTAACAACTGTGAAGAGAATTTTCAAATATCTCAAAGGAACCATAACTCTTGGTTTGTGGTACCCTAGAGAATCAGAGTTTAAATTAATTGGTTACTCTGATGCAGATTTTGCAGGTTGTAAGATAGACAGAAAAAGCACAAGTGGAAGCTGTCAATTTCTAGGTGACAGATTAGTTTCTTGGTACAGCAAGAAACAGAAATCAATTTCCACATCCACAGCAGAAGCAGAGTATATTGCTGTTGGTAGCTGTTGTGCACAGATTTTGTGGATGAAGAATCAGTTGCTGGATTATGGATTAAGGTACTCTAAAATACCTATTTTCTGTGATAATCAAAGTGCTATTGCTATGACAGGTAATCCAGTACAGCACTCCATGACCAAGCACATCAGCATAAGGTATCATTTTATCAGGGAACATGTGGAAGAAGGAAATATTGAGCTTCATTTTGTGTCTACAGACCAACAGCTTGCAGATATCTTCACCAAACCTTTGAGTGAAGCTACCTTTACAAGGCTGGTAAATGAACTTGGAATGGTCTCTGGTTTTGACTAGAGATACTGGTTAGACTCAAAATCTATACTTCTATGATTTGGTGCTAATGTTTCTTTGCATATGTTAACTATCATTAATACCAGTTTGTCAAACTCTGTTCGTCATACTCTGTTACACATACTCTGTCAGTCATTCTCTGATGTTAAACTCTGATTGTGATTTTGTCTGAAACACATTGACCGATGAAGAAAATTGTATGAAGCATGATTCTCAGTAAGTAATCATGAATCCTTCTGAGTGATATAAATTCTGATTTCAAAATATGCAGAAATTTTACACAGCATGATACTGTCTCTATATTTATAGCATCTCTTAGTTTATAGATCCTATACACTGAGTGTGTATTAGCTGTTTGCACTTTCTCTCATATATTAATTGTATTAACTGATGAAAAGTCTAAACTCTGATAATTAGTTGCTAATATTTCACCCTCAAATCAAAAGATGCCAAAATGTGCACAAATTCATTTGAGATCATGTTGTGCCTAGGAAGATCCATGAACTTATTGTATGGAATAAGGGCTAAATTTTTTGATTTTTGGTGACTAGTGCCAACCACTGATTACTGGAAAAATAATAAATAATAATAATAATAATAATAATAATAAAATATATATATATATATATATAAGGGGGTGAAAATAATAAATTTATAGGTACAAAGTTTAGATAATATCAGATTTTGATTTAAAAATGAGAGTTTGGGTAACCAGTTTTTACTTATTTATTTTGTGGATTTTATGCACTTTGAGATGATCTAAATATTTATATTCAGTAAACTCTGCTAAGTCACACACAAATATTCACACCTGTATACTTTGTGAAAAGAGTTTATGAATAAAGAAGGAGGATTGGTAAACACTGATGAACTGTGTACTCTACGCCGAGGTAATTTAATTTTAATCTCTGATGATTAAAATAAATTTTGTTTGTTTCAGACATATTATGATTTTGAGAAAAGACATTTGTTTTTGAAAATTCAAAAGAGAATGATTGGACAGTTGTTCAAGAGTGTATTAAACAGAGGAGAGAGGTTGAGTGTCTAGGAAAGTGTAAAAGGCGGTAATTATTGCGATTTTTACTGCGCATGCGCATTGAAAACTGCCAATTACTGCTGTCAGTCATTGCATGTGTGCAACGTGTCCCACTCACACGTTTCACGGAGTAAGACAGTTGTGTGTATTGATTAGAAACTGTTCAGTTTTTAATACTTTTATTTTTTTTTGTATTAATATACAATACACATATTCGTTTAAACTTTTCACAACTTACTCCAATCCACACACATACACATTTTCACAAACACTTTCACTGCAAACACTCTCGTATTTTCTCTAAGTCATTTTCTGATTATTTCTCAATCGTACTAATGGCTTCTACTGCTTTTGTTTCTTCTGGACTTGAGTTTGTGCCTAACAATTATTCTGCTCCTTTGAGTAACGAGAACGCACCAGAGGCGTTTCATTTGATGCAAAACTTTCTTGCTCAATCTTCACTTGGGCGTGCTCTTGTTGAACCAGTGAAGCTTTCTGCGATTCAAATCAAAAGCTTCTGGGAGACTGGTATTTATGATGATGGTGGAGATGCTGGTACTCCATCTATTGTTTTTGAGTTTGAAGAAGCAGAGTATGTTATTACTCCTGGTACAGTTCGTGCAGCTATGGGATTTCCTGAACATAATGCTTACACTATTGATGTTGGTGAGGCTGAATTGATGAAGATGATGAGGGAAATCGGCTATGGTGGATCTTTGGCAAAGATTGGTCAACTGAAGCGACCGTTCTTGAGGAAAGAGTGGAGCTTTTTCTTCGACTGCATAACTAGAACGTTCGGCAAGAAGTGCACAAACTGGGATGCCATACCTACTGAAAGTCTACAAATTGGGTATTCTCTGATCTATGGTACTCATTTTGATTATGGTAGACTAGTTCTTAACAATTTGGGTGAAAAGATGACTGAAAATAGGAGAGTATTTTACTTTTCTAGATTTTGTCAGCTTTTATTTACTGCTTGTGTTGGTGGGGTAGAAATTTCTGATGTAGATGTGATTCCATGTTTTAAATTGCACAAACGTATATTCTCTGATCTTATAAACAAGGATGTGAAGAAGGGAAATGTAGGTGATCTGTTATTTCCTGCATTAGTGCAACAGTTTATGAATGATTCTATCCAAGTAGCACAACAACCAGAACCAGTAAATACTGAAGCATCTCCAACCCAACCAATTCGTACTGGAGGTAGAATTAAACACAGGGCTTCTAAACCTGCAAGGATTGTTAAGCCAGCTACTGAAGTTGGAGTTTCAAAATCTTCTGTGCCAAACTCTGTTGGTACATCTAAGAAGAGCAGGGCAAAGAGACCAAGGTCTAATGATGAAGAAGACTCTGAAACCTTACAACATAGAAGAAGGAGGCTAGTAGCTAACTATCTCTTTGATGAGTTACATAATGAAGCTGTTCCTGAAGCTGAACAGAATGAAACTCCTGATGTTGTTATTGAGGAGGTTGCTGTAAATGACGAAACTACTTTTCCTACAAAGGACAAAGTAAATGCTGAAGTCAATATTGAAGACAATGAAGCTGATATTGTCAGAGCAGATGCTGCAAGTGCAGATAACTTTGTTGATAATTTGGATATGGAATTTGAAGCACATCCTTCTATCAGTGTTTGTGACACTGAGGATGTGGCAGCTGATCAACCCACCCTAGTTATAGATGAGTCACTTGCAACTCATACAGAGATTCTCTCTGTCACTAATCAAGTTCCTGAAATGGGTGAAGAGGTTGATCAGGTTGTTGAATCTGCTGTAGAGCTGATAAATGAAGCTACAACAGAGGATATGGTTGAGACTGTTGTTGAGACTGTTCCTGAAGAAGCAGAGGTTCTTGCAAATGTAAACTCTGAGAATGTTGAAGCTGTTGCAGAGCAAGTTCTTGAAGAAGCTGCACAGTTAAATACTGAAGCTACTGCAGAGAATGTTATTAATGAAGTTGCAGAGCCTATCCAAGACAATGTTGATGCAGATGATGATCAATATTCTGAACATTCTCTTCATGCAAACTCTGACATCAATGTTGAACTTTCAGACTCTGATGAACCTTTTCTCAGAGATCCAGCTGCTGAATCTATCAAGGAAAAACAAACTGCCACTGAAGCTCACTATAGAGAAATGTATTATGCAAATTGGTCATGGGCAAATTGTATTTTCTCCAAACAAAGGACTGCTGATTTTGTAGATAAATCTGCAAAAGAGATTTCAAATCCAGAGCTTCTTAGTCATTTGAAGGCTACAATAGTCCAAGTGAAGTCTCTTAACAATAGATTTGATGAGACTCATAAGGCTGTCATGGGCTTAAGTAATGATATTGTTGCTAAGGAGTTGGCTTTGAAGAATGATAGAACCAGATTATCTTCTATGATCAAGGATCAAGTGGACATAAAGCAACGGTTAAGCAAAGTAGAGAGCAATCAAAGTGAAATGTCTGAAAAGATTGATTCAATTGCTACTTCTTTGGAGTTGCTGACATCAGTGCTAATTCCTGATGATGTCAAAAAGGGGGAGAGAGTTCCTAAAGACAAATGCAAAAGGACTCAAACTCTGAGACGGAGGGATGATGCAACTGATGGTGGAAGCAAGGAAGCAGAGAAAAGGTCAAAAACTGTTCAAGAGCAAGGGAGACTAAGGTCAAACTCTGCTAAGCTGACAAACTCCGAGAGGTTAAACTATGGTGGTCAATCTTCTTCAAGACTTAAGAGTCTAGTGATTTCAGCAAATCCAACTACTGATGAAGAGATTGCTGCTAAGCTGTTTATTGAAGAACATGGTGGTGAAGCCACAGTGGAAGATATGGATGCTGAGATGCAGATTCTTGTTGAAGAGCATAAGAAGAAGGTTGAAGCTGGTACTTACAAGAAGAAGGCTGTTAAGGCTTCTAGGAAAAAGGAAATTGCACTTTCCATCAAGGAAAATACTCAACAGAGTATACAATATTCCAGGAGGCCTACAGTAGATGCTTCTGGAAAAGGAAAGGGAAAACTGGTAGAAGAAGGACAGTTTTCAAAGAAAAATTATTCAACCTCTGACGTTGCTCAAGTTGAATCAAGACTAAATCAATCAACCTCTGACGTTGCTCAAGTTGATAGTTCTGTTAAAGTTGTGACAACCTCTGACAATGCTCAAGTTGTGCAAACTCAGTTATCTCCACAACTCCAAGGTTTCAAAAGACCTGTACTTTCTGAAACTCTGAAGCCAGAATCTGTGAACTTTCTTCAAACCAGAACAGTACTTGGAAAAGAATCTTATGATAAGTCTGGTTTGGGTTCACACAGGGAGAAAAGAATTAATAACAGTCCTGCAGATCTTACATCACTGGCAGAACCTGGTGTTGGGGTTACTCAAGAAAACCTTGACAAACTAGAGTCTGTTCAGATGATTTATCACAGAGGATTAAAGAAGGAGTTTTTGTTATACTTCATGGATGATGGAAGAGTTTACAGAGTTGGAGAAGCTGATATTCATCTGAAGCTATGGGAAGAGTTAGAGTATGTTCTATATCTTCTTAAGATCAAAAATAGAAGTACTCATGATGTTGCTCTAGTTTTAAGAGACAGAATGATGAAATCAAAAGTTCTTCTTGGAGGAGGTGTTTCAAGTGCTTACATTCCTAAGTACAGAGATGCTTATGGAAAGATAGTTGAAATGAAGAGAAACAGTGCCAGATTCAAGACTGCACTGGGAATAAAGGTTTTGGAATTCAACCTAGAGTCAGACAAATCTTACTTTATCCGGCTAGGGAATGAAATGAGAAAGAACAACATTTATTCTCTGAGAGCTGCTATCTACCAGACTGGAGAAAGTGATCCAGAGCTTAAAGAGTTGAAAGAAATCATGGTGGATGAGCTAGAAAAAGCTGAAAGGAGGCTACTCATTAATTATCTCAGGACAGTGCCTGATATTGAAGAAATTAAGTAAAGTCTGACTGTAAGTTTTTAAAAGTTTTCTGTTCTAAGTAAAAGTTAAACTCTGTTATGTTATAAACACTGCATTTGTTATATATGTTTTGACATCATCAATTATCTGTTAACTTGTACATTTTAGTATGAACAAGTTGGGGGAGATTGTTAGATATAATTGCTGATGATTGTTTATCAGTGTTTAAGCAACAGGTACTCATCAGAGTTTACACTAGAAGCCAGTCAGAGTTTGTTAAAGTCTGACGGGGTGAAAGTTTGCTGAAGCTGTCGGTGCTAATATGAATATTCTAGAAGCAATATATCTTGAAGATGGAAAGAAGCAAGATATATTGAGATAGCTAAGAAAACGGAACAGAAGACAGAAGCAATCCTAATTTGATATAAATTGTATAGCTAATTTGTAGGAATATCAATTAGAGATTGATTCTATGTAGCTGTGTACTATATAAACACAGATAGGTTAACCCTAAAAGGGACGCGAATACTTGAAATATTATTTTTGTAACCTAGCAGCTCTCTGTGATATTTTACATCACTGAGAGAAGAGTTATTTAATATAATTCAGTTTATTGTTCATAAACAGTGTTCTTGATTGTTCTTCTAATACATATATTGATTATATATTGTGTATTCGGCCTAACACAAGGAAATAACATCAGTTCCTCAAATACGTGGTAAAGATTGAATAATCTGAATCGTTCTGATGGTAACATACATATAATCATTAAGAACAATAACAATTGAATCAACAAGTAAGGCACATATACTTGTCTGGTCTACGTAGCTGACTGCAATCTATCGCGCTTATCCTACCTTCTCATTTCCCTTGCCTCGGGAACTCGATTCTATAATAAACAACTCATAATAATAAGTCTAACTATCCTCGACATATACTCGTAACCATTTTTAAGTCTAAACAAGTAATCGGGTATTTATTAGCATTTATTGAACGTCCGATATAATTTACGATACGCAAAATTCAGACACTAGCCCTTATACAAAGCATTTACGGACCATAAAACACATTTTTCAACTCATATAAACCATATATCACTTATAAATATTTTTAGAACAATATTCGATGCTTATTTGAATTTAAATAAGGCACAAAAAATTTTTAAATCAAAAAATCGGATTATTAATCCCAATATAAGTATTTAAAAACAATTTAATCAATTAATATAAAATTAATTGACAATTTCCAAACACTCAAAATATTTTTAAATAATTAAATCAAGCTAGAAAATAATTAAACTCAATTTAAATTAATTAATTTTAATTAATAATTAATTAATAAGAATTAACTAATTAATAAAATTAATCAATTAATTAAATAAATTAATTATTAATAAAAATAATTAAAATAATTAAATTTAATCAGTTTTCGAATTTAAATCATTAATTATAATTTTACAAAAATTTCTGAATATAAAAATGTATTTTTAAAATAAAAATATGATTTTTATAAATATTTAAACTATTTTCGAATTATTTTTAAAAATAAAATCCAAAAACAGTTTTCTGAAAATGAATTAGGGTTTCGAAGATTGAAACCGGGTCACAATTTCGGGTAAACGGGTCGGGAAGACCTGAAACGGGTCGGGAAGAACAACCCAGAAAATCCCAGAATCCGGCGACAATTCCCAGATTCCGGCGAGCCAAAAACTTGACAGAAATTGGGGCTTTTGATGCCAAAACACTCCTAATAACCATACCAATACATTCCGATCAAAAACATACCAAAAACAACGCCGGAACTCCAAACCCGACCAAATTCCAGCGAGCTTAAACAAATTTTAAAATAAATAAGTATGAGTTTTCTCGTTATATTTTTGGAAAATGAGGGGTTTTAGTAAGAAAAAATAAAAAATGTAACATATATTTAGTTTAAAAAGGTAAATGCCCGTGATATTTTTGGAAAATGAGGTTTTAAAATTTTAATAATTAAAAGTATTTAAATATGTTTTAAAATAAATAAGTCAAGGGTTTCCTGTGATATTTTTGGAAAAAGAATGGATTTTAGTGAGAAAAATAGAAAAAGTAAATTGTAAAAGGTAATTTCCCGTGATATATTTAGAAAAGGATGAACTTTGTTAGAAAAAATATATAATGTGTTTTAGCTGAAATGATAATTGGTTATAAATAGGTATTTGATTATTTATATTTTAATATTTTTAGTAATTGCATTTGTTAAGAAAAATAAGTAGACATGTTAAAATAGGTAAACTTTTAAAAAATAATTATAATATTAAAATAGGTTTAAAAATAAATAACTAAATGTTTGTCCATGATATTTTTGGAAAAGGAGGGGTTTTAGTAAAGAAAAATAGAAAAACAAACATGTTTTAGTTAAAAAAAAAGGTAATTGCCGTGATATATTTGAAAAAATAGGGGAATTTGTTAGAAAAATAGAAAAAATAATGTATTTTAGATGAAAAGGGTAATTGATTATAAATATGTAATATTATTATTTAATAATATATTTCTATAAATAAGTAAGGTTAATTAAGTAAAAACACGAAGTACAGTTAATTAAGGACAATTAAGTAAAATCACAATGTACCATACCGACCAACCAAACTTTTAATGTTTCGTCTATTATATAATAGTATAGTATTGATTGATAGGGATACAAAAGTAATTGATCATTACTATGTTTAGTAAATATTTACTGTATTTTGCAATAAAATATACCTTAAAAAATGCAGTACTTTTGCCTAGGCCAGCCAACTGATCGGGTTCGGATTTGATCGGCCTAAATCCATATCCATATCCATTTATTTTAGCGGATTCAGATCGGATCATGACCATGTTTTTTATAGGCCGATCCATATCCGGATCCGTTTGGATCACGGATCGGATATCCGATCCATTTATATTTTTCCTTAAATTTTTTGATTTAAATTAAAATTCCACTTATTATTGAATTTTTTTACAATATCTTGTAATGGTAAACAAAGTAATCAAATAATAACATCTAAAGTTTAAAATATGAACTCTAACATAATATTAGAAATTTAAACACAAATGAAAATTAAAAATTTAGAATAATATTGAGAAAAACACGATTTTTATAGGCCAAACGATGATATTATAATTCGAAAAAATTCTTATTTCACATTTTAATTAGTAGTGATTGTATAGACTACAAAGTATAGACTATTAAAAATTGAAAATAATTTTTTTATAATACATATTATACAATATATTTATATAAATATTATATATAATATATTTATATATATAATATATTTGGTAGATCTGAATTTAGGGGTGAATTCTTGAGTTTGAGTTTTGTCTATTCGTCTCTCCGGATTCACCAGGTCTTCTATTCTTACTAAATAAATTGATTAGACGGGATTACACTTTTCTGTTTTTGAATTCTACCGGAATTGAGGGGTAAGACCAAGAAGAACTTTCCTGGCTCGAATAGGAAAAATTATATTCTGATATTAACATCTCGCCTTTCTTTACAATGGTAATTTGGTTGGATCTTATATACTTTGATTTGTTAATTAGTTATCTCACACTCTTTATATCCCTAATTCATATTTAGGTTTTGATTTATCCATGTTGTATATATGTGTGTGAATATTTGATCCTAATTCAAAGCTTTATGTATTTAGGGGTTGGATGGGATCTCTCTTTTGGAGGTGTTTAACTTAGTATACTTGGGCAATGATGAAATAGGGCCTGAGAAGCAGCTCGGTAAGATCAAAATGGAGTTCGACAGCGGTAGCAAGGAACTTTACTATCAAAGAAAGGTAGTTGAGAGTAACCCAACGATTAAATTTGGGGATACCATCTTTCCCGCCAATGACTTAACAGGACCAATCTGTTCTATGAAACAACTTGATATGCAGTTTAATCTCTTTCTTGGTGCCTACAAGGCCTCTTTGGAGTTAAAATTTGAACCTTATCGGAATCGGGTTTGGGTTGAGGATCGTAAAATCCGATCAGTATGTGGCATTGGACTGATTTCTGTTATGTTTGAGTGTTTATCTAATGCTACGGTAGCCAATCTGAAAATTAACATCTTTGGGGCCACACATGTTCATGGAGTTGTTGCGGCTAGAAACAGCCAATTGAACAATCCCTCGTGTACAAGTGTGCTC
Source organism: Heracleum sosnowskyi (assembly GCA_030848705.1). Taxonomy (NCBI): domain Eukaryota; kingdom Viridiplantae; phylum Streptophyta; class Magnoliopsida; order Apiales; family Apiaceae; genus Heracleum; species Heracleum sosnowskyi. The sequence continues at coordinate 14,788,102 of CM061238.1, forward strand.
TTTTGGAAGAGTTCAACTAACGAAATTGAAGTGGGGGTGTGATGGAGTAATCCCATTGTTGAAATTGCGGGTTGGTGTGCCATTGGATTCTGAGCTTTACGTGGATATTGCTTTGTATATTGATGGTGAAATTCACCAGGAAACTATCTCCTTTGTTCCTCAAATAGAAGGAGAGAAATGTGAGGAGATTCTTGTTCCTAATAAGGAGACAAGGATTAGTGTGAAAGTCAAGTGGGATATTAAGAAAAACTCTGTATATTCCACATATCGCTCATTCTATGGGGAATGGGAAGACGAATCTGATAGTGACGAGGATAGTGAGGGGTAGACTTTGATGGAGACCCTCTCTTGAAGCACTTTATGAAGGAATGAATAGGAAACTTAATTAATCTATGTCTTATTTTGGTGAAAGGGTTATTTAGGATCTATCTTGTAAGGAAAACATCTTTTGTGTTTGACGTTGTTTCATATATAAGAAGAATTGTGTGCTTTTGTCTTGCAAATTCTGGTATGTGGAATAGGATTAATTAGAATTGTGTGCCTTATTGGTAATAAGATTGCATATGGAATGCTAAGTCTAGACAAATCCCTGTTTGGTTGGTTTTATGTTCTTGGATATATAAATGTAAAAGGCTGAAAGGTCACGAGTCAGGATGTGTTGTTATCTTGGTGTAGTCAAATTGCAAACATTGTGCAAGTGATGGGATGTGAATCTGTGATACTTGTCTTGGTCGTTGCTTTAGAAAAATATTTACAGAATCAACATTGCTCAGTCCCAAGAAATGTGTTAAAAAGGTCGCTGAAAGGTTCCAGATGGATTTATTATGGAGTTTTTTAGTCTTGTGCTCAGGTGGACAACTTGTATCTTTTGACACAAGTTATTTTGATATTTTTTGGCATTACAGAAAAGCTGAAACTAATGGTAATTCAGATATACGACTTGTCAAATGCTGGGTGTGAAAGTTTGAAAGTTGCAGATAATTTTCTCTGGCTTGGTGCTCAGTTTGAATGTCTCAATTGAACATTCGACCATGTTAAAGTTGAGGTAGTGTATGTTGAAGTGAATCACATCATTAAGCTATGCAAGTCCCAAGATGAGAAGTGGCGCTCAAATTTTGTCATATATTTTGTACGAAAGAAACTGGTAGCATATCATTACAATGTTTACATTGGATTTGTGAAAATTGTTACAACAAAATATATTGGCGATAACCAGTTTTTTTTTTGTGAATTCAAAATTGGTGGACCTTTCACTGTAACCAAATATGTTTGTAGCGAAGTATTTGGAATAGGAAATTACAAGGAGCTGACCATTTCGAAGGATTATGCCATCAGAATGAAAGTTTGTAAGAATACATTTTACTTAAACAGAAATGACAAGAAGGTAGCTGAAAATTTTCTCTAAGAAAAGATGAAGAAGAGCTTGCTGGTAATTTTCTTAGTAGATTTTATGTGATGAATATATATATGGTCGAAGAATATGCCGCTAAGGAGCTGGTTAATGATACAAAAGAGGAATGGAAACTTGACGACGAGAATGAAGAAGAGAAACATAGGAATGAATTTAAAAAGAAGACTGTTGGAAATATGTGAATCAAGAAATTCTTTTGTGACAAATATGACAAGGTTGTGATTTATGACAAGCATCTGAACTTGCCATGCTATTTGATGACTACTGAGTGGGGTTGTACTATTGTTGGTCAAACAGATTATTAGAAAGGCTAAAGCTAGAGACAACAATATTTGGCCTTCGCTGAAATTACATAAAGAAGCATGGGTAGTGTTGTTGCTGGATTTCCAAAGCCTCATCCTTGAGGACAAGGATGCTTTGAAGAAGGGGTATTTGTCAGTTGTCACGAACTAACAAGATAAAAATATTTCTAGAATCATGTTTTTATTATTGGGCATGTATCATAAACCAACAGCAAGCCCAACAACTATACAACCCAAGAGTGTAGTTTCGGTGTTGGCTTTCAGTATTTATGAAATGAAAATGTTTTTCTTTTAACTTTCTTCTTTTGCACTTGATCGTTTTCCTAGTTAGTCTGTAACTTTAATTTCCTTAGAATTAGTTCCTAGTTGTTACAATCTATTTATGGTTCTACCTTAAAATTAATTTGGGGAAAGAATCATGCACTTGTAGTGATCTCTCTTAGACAGAAGTTGTAGACCTTCTTGGACCTTAAACACAGTGATGGTTTAGTAAAATCTTAGTAACCATGTCCAATTAAATCTCACAAAACCTAGTGGTTTATACAGAAAACAATTTCTTATATCATCGGTTAAGTAAAGACGACAATAGAATCAAGATGTGCTTATCTAAGAAGCATATCTCATACAGAATGTTGCTGAAAATAAATACACTCACTTTAGGATATATAAGTACAAGTCAGAAGAAATTCCTTTGGAGAAATTAAGATACCAGTTAGAAAAGTGACATCATGAGATTCAGTTCTTTGAGTAGGTTCAAAGAAAAGATTACCACTACTCTGCTGAACTTCTTCAAATTTTTTGCAAAAGCAAACACGTACTCAAATTCCTGAAAATTATGGTTAATCCATAGAAAATGAACACAATTGAAGTTTAATGTGGCCCTCCTTCAACAATGTACATGTAAGCTTACAGATAGCGTAGACTTTTTTAGAGCTCAGTGAAAGCTCCCCTGATCATTTTTTCAGCATGGTGTATTTTTGTTTTTTTAATGTGCACCTTCCTTGCATACCACATTATTTTGATAACTGCTTAACTAGATCATCCCAGAGTAAATACGAAATGTACAGAGGAATATGCATTTAATTTTTTTCTTTACTTTGTGGATCGAAAAATTGACCAGAGTGCAGCTCTGGAATTTGGGTCCACCTTTTTCAATTTTTATTGATTTGGCGGCCTCATTAGATTCCGAAGAGCAAGAGGACTGCACATCATACTTATGAAACTGATGATCAGCTTCATTACCTTGCCTCAGTTCTTGATATGTTATTTACTAAGATTGACAAGGTGCGATGCTTTATTTAATCAAGTTATTTACCACTTGAAAATTAGTTGAGAACAATTACGTTTTTGGAAACCCAACACGAGTTGTGTCTTTTTAAGTTGTGCTATTTGAAGCGATTTTTTTATACATAAAGAATCATCACCCCAAAAAAGAGAAAAAATATAATCCTAAATTAATTGAAGCCATATTAGAATGAAAACCAACTAAAAGCAACATACAAGGAATTGATGAAATTAAAAATAGGAAAAGACAAATGGGCCTACTCATTAAAAATGGTCAACTGTTAGGCCCTTGTGTGGTATCCATTTCTAAATTAAAGAAAAAAAGTGATATGAAAGGTATGGATAAAGAGATACAAGAAAGAAAGGGATAGATAGGAGAGGATGTAGGACAAAATTTTGAATTGTAATTAAAATATAGTACATACATACATATAGATTAAACTTACATTTTCAGGAAAGAAATGTTTTTATTTTTTTGGGTGAAAACATTACACAAAGTTTTGTTTTTTAAGATCTAACATGAGTTGAGTTTTAAAATGATACTGATTTATTTAAGTTGTGCTAGTTGAAACTACTTTTCAAATCATAATATAAATGATCATCACCCAAAGGAAAAGGAAAATGATAACCTGCAAAAAATTTAAAAATTTATTGAAGCCAGTTAGAATGAGAATTAAATAAAAGAAAGATACAAGGAATATGAAAAGTCAAACGGGCCTACTCATAAAAAATGATGTTGGGCTTAAAATGTTGGGCCCAGTGTGGGTACCTATTTCTAAACAAAAAAAGAGTGCAAGATAGATAAAGAGATAAAAGAAAGAAAAGGATAGATCGTAGATAATTTTGGACATAATTTAGGAAAGTAAAAGCAAGTGAGAGTTGTGTTAAGGAATGGAAATGTCATTTTATGTTGAGTTTTTTTTTTTAATTTTTTTTATTGAAAATGTAAATTAAGCTTACACTTTCAGGAAAAAATGTTTTTATTTTTTATTTTTTGGATAAAAACTTTACATGAAGTTGTGTTTTTGAAAAATAAACATGAGTTGCGTTTTAAAGTGATATCTGAAACTATTTTTTTTAATTATGCTATTTAGGGCATTTTTTTTTCAAATTATAACAAAAAAAGCAATCACCCAAATAAAAGAAGAGAAATGATAACCCACTAAATTAATTGAAATTTAATTAAAAGCAAGATACAGTACAAGGAATTGAGAAAATAAAAAAAATGGCCCTTGTGTTGGTACCCATTTCTTAAAAAAATATAAGTGTAATGAAAGGGATAGACAAAGAGATACAATAAAGAAAGAGATAGATCGGAGAGAATCTACGACATAATTTAGGAATGTAATTAAATATAGTACATACATACTTACTTTGTTTGTTTGTTTCAATTTTGCTAGCAATTCTGTTACTAACAAAGCACCTACGGCTGGGATCCGTGAATTTTTGGATTATTTAAATTAGTTGAGGGTTATTTTTTTAATCTCTCTTAATGAGCCTTTCTTAACATTGAAAATTGTTTGAAAATCTTTTTGTCATTTTTAATGGTTAATAAAACTTTTTAATATGATGCATATAAGCCTAATTATTTATTAAAAAAACAAAAGAAACGAGTTTGAGCGTTAAGATTGTTTTCCTTATTTTCATCAGGTTTCCTAGGTTCATGCGTGGCGCTGTAAAAATCACGAGTCAAAAGAAAAAAATCTAGCAAATAACCAAAAAATTTGATATCAAATATTATTTATTTTAGTCATAAAATATCATTATATTTCATGAAGATGTCATTAAAATAGATAAAGAAAAATATTTTTTAAATAACATTTTTCACTTATCTATACTATACTATATTACTAAAACCGAAACATTGAAAGTTTTGGTTTTTGGTTGATTTTTGGTCTTTTATTCTATTTAATAAATAATAAAAAAATATAAAAATAATAACTAGATGATTGCCTTTTATAATTAAAATAATTTTTCTAACAAAATCTACTCATTTTGCAAAAATATCATGACAATTATCTTTAAATTAAAACATATTATTTTTTATATTTTTTATCACTAAAATCTCTGTTTTTAAAAAATATGAGGTGCAATCCTTACTTATTTATTTTAAAACCTATTTTAATACTCTATTTAATAAATAATAAAATAATATAAAAATAGTAACTAGCTGATTGACTTTTATAATTAAAAAAAATTCTAACAAAATCTACTCCTTTTCCAAAAATATCACGACAATTACCTTTAAATTAAAACATATTATCTTTTATATTTGTTATCACTAAAATCTCGATTTTCCAAAAATATGATGTGCAATCCTTACATAATTATTTTAAAACCTATTTTAATACTTTATTTAATAAATAATAAAATAATATAAAAATAGTAAATAGTTGATTACCTTTTATAGTTAAAACATTTTTTTCTAACAAAATCTATTTTTTTTCCAAAAATATCACGAGCAATTACCTTTAAATTAAAATATATTAACTTTTATATTTGTTATCACTAAAATCTCTTTTTTCCAAAAATATCAAGTGCAACCCTTACTTATATATTTTAAAATCTATTTTAATACTTTCAATTATTTTAAAAAACATACCTAATTTAACAAGTGAACGTATTTTTTTAACAAATACAATTAATATAATTAAAACACATCTAAAAATATTAGGACAATTACTTTTTTTTAATTAAAACATGTTAGCTTTTCTATTTGTCCTTATTAAAAAAACTTATTTATTTTAACATGTCAACGTATTTTTTTTAATAAATACAATTAATATAATTAAAACACTTCTAAAAATATTACGGAAAATTATTATTTTTTAATTAAAACATGTTAGATTTTCTATCTGTACTTATTATTAATATTATTTTATTATAAAATAATATTAATAATACCTCATTTATCTTTCTCGGCCCCATCTATTTTTTTTTTATATTCCAACTAATATTTAAGTTTCTGATTTTATAATTTATCATATTAATTTTTACTTTTATTTTAATATTTTCCGTTCATATTAAATTTTTTAATTTATTATTTTTTAAAAAGTAAATTGATATAATTTACTATAGTTTATCAGTACCTCTTACAAAAGTAAATAAATCAAAAGGGTCAGAACAATTCTTTCCACAACACGGGTGCACGCACGAATAATAGATAAATACATACGGACAGACAGACAGACACGCCGCAATCCAATCCAGATCAAGATCGAAAAGAAAAATGATGATGAGAATGTTGGGAGTTTGTAAGCAACTTAGGCAGGTATATTCATCAACATTTATCTACTTAACGCTTTGAAATGATTCGTTTTTTTTTTGTGACAATTTTTCTAACTTGATTACTGCGTGTTTTAGTTTATTTAGCTAATGTTTTGTTTTTTTCTGATGACATCTATTTGATTATTGCATCTTTCAGCTTAATTATTATTTAGTAAATAAATTGCTTTTTTTTGTGTGTGATATATGTTGTGTTAATTGAATATTGCATGTTTGTTCTTGTCAGGATGATTATTAAACCTCTTTTTTGTTGGTTTGTGGAATAGAATAGTAGTTGGGGTGTCTCACATTTGTCTTTATATGTTTATTATTCTTCTTGCGAGTGTAACCAACTTGTTTCGTTATTTAATATAGCTTTTGCAGTGACCGTCACTGGTTTATAGTTGCATTGGTATTTAAAAATTGGCCTAGTTGTCTTGTTATGGAAATGTTCACATTTTAAAATTTATGTTATTCGTCTAATGAGTTGCGAAATGTGAATAGGGTGGGGCAACGATGTTGTCGAGGTTCGCAAGTTCTTGTGCGGGCGAGACCCAGATGACTACTCTCGATAACGGACTAAGAATAGTCACGTTGACCGAACCATATTCGGTATGTGATTTTTGTGCTTCATTATGTGGTTTTACTAGTATATTAATTATGCTTACATCTTAATATTTTTTGGTTTATAGAGTCCTGTAGCTTCTGTGGGGTTGTTCATCGACTCAGGTTCCATATATGAAAAACCTGAGGAATATGGTACGACCCTCATTCTTGAGCGTTTGGCTTTCAAAAGCACGCAAAATCGTACTAGTCTTCAGATGACAAGAGAAATTGAGGGAGTTGGAGGGTTTCACACATCTTCTGCGTCCCGAGAGCACATGAGCTATATTTACTTTGGTCTTAGTTGTTACCTCCCTCATATGTTGGAGCTGCTTGTTGACACTGTACGGAACCCTGTCTATAAGGAATCCGAGGTTAAGAATTAGCTCTTCTGCTTGGTAGTTTTATACTATAAATATATAGTTTATTATTTAACTAAATATATAGTTTATTATTTAACTGAACTCTCTAATCTTAATACATGCTCGTTGTACAGGTCCAAAAGTTGAAGGCTGAGGTATTTGGAGCATCCCAAAATCCAGACCTTTTGTTAGTGGATTTACTTCATTTGGCGGGATACCGAGGCCCTTTAGCTAACCACATTGTGGCCCCAGAATCTTCAGTCGAGGGATTAGATGCAATAACAGTTCAACAATTTGTTGTTGTGAGTTAAAAACATCTCTATTATGATTTCACTACAGTCTTATTTGTGTTTTTCCCTTGTTATAGTTGTGCTATTTGTATTTGTCAAGGAGAGTTGATCTTTTAAGCTAATGCAGTTAGCTAATTTTCAACTTTTCAGGAAAATTACACTGCTTCCCGTATGGTGCTTGTTGCAACTGGGGTTGACCATGAGGAACTTATAAGATATGCCAAACCTATTCTCTCTGATCTACCAAGTGTATCTCGACCTGAGGAACCACCACAATCATTGTATGTTGGTGGTGATTGGCGCATGGAAGCTTATTCACAAGTAGGTTACCATATGTGTGTGAATATTATACTCTACAAACATTAAGAATCTTGTATGATCGATTATCTTTCTCCTTTCTCATTTCTTTGTTAGCAGCCAACATATGTTGCTCTTGGCTTTGAGTTTCGTGGGGGTTGGCTTCAATTGAAAGATGCTCTAACAATTACGGTTATGCAGGTGTTGTGATACAAACTATTTCAATTCCTTATCATGGTTTAGTTACTTTTAAGCGAATTAATGACTCTGTATTATATGTTCATATGTTCAGATGTTGATGGGTGGAGGCGGATCTTTAGCTGTTAGGGGCCTTGAAAATGGGAAGTACTCGCAACTAGGTATGTAATTAGCATTTCTATTCATCTCAGTGTGTTTTACTTTATGTTATACGTGGAAGTATATATTTTCAGATATAAGAGGAAATATGATTTGCCGAATGCCTATAATTAATTTTCATGCAATTGCATAATCCTCTTTCTAAGGAACAATTATCATCCTTTCCAAGGTGTGTCACACATTACAATTCCCTAATCTTTAAATTTTTGGAAATTATATTATTGTTAATATGTCCAACAGGTCTCCGTGTCGTGAATGAATACCCAGAAATTCAGTCTCTTTCTGCATTCAGCTCCATCTATAGAAATACCGGCTTCTTTGGAATCATGGCTGCCGCCGTAAGAATATTACTATGAACTTCAAGTGCTCAAACTATCTAGATTTGATTAATTAAGCATGTGATTTTTATTGTTAGTTATCAGGTCTACATTGTGATTTTCTTTGCTTTTGCATGTATGTGTTGTGGATTTGAGTTCTATAAGTAATTAAATGTGAACCTAATCCAGCAAACACAGCACATTTTCGAGAGCAGGCCAGTAATTGACCCGATAGATACTAGGGTTTTATATATATCAATATTATAAGATAAGTGATGTATAATTTATATGCATTTTTATCTAACAAGTAAAAGATGTATTATATATAATTTTCTTGCTAGTGTTCTAAAATACAGGTCTTCATTTGTTATATCAAAATTGAAAACTTTTATCAATAATCAGTTAATTTTATCAGTATGAAATTTATTATATTAGTGTGAAGGCTGAATGTGGCTGGTTCAGTCATGTCCAAACCAGAGGCAGAAGGACACGATGGGCTTGGTGGTCTGTCGTCCACCCAACACTGCCTATATTTGCCTATCCTGCTAGAGGCTTATTATGTTTAATTGTTTGTCTTATCCAAAATTACAACATGTATTTGATTCTTGAAAAGTTTTTGGTGAATATATGTGTATATGGAGCTGAATATATGTGTATATGTTTACGTAAGGAGAGGGAGATAGTGCCTTAACTTGTGGGTAGTACCTTTTTTTTAATTATTAAAGCCATTATAATTAAAAAAGGTCGAAATGCAGATGTAATGACATTAAGTCGTATAATATCTTTAACAACCGTCATTTCAGTCAAGACGTCATGTACGTGAAATAGTGATGCTTTTTTATTGGGAGTTGTAGGTAGGGGGAGATTGAAACTTGAAAGGTGTATTTGGTGGCTATTGAGACTACGGTGTACTCTTATTGCATGTTATATGTATAATTGATTTCTGTGCTTCTTTAATTAAGTGATGTATGCCCAATGGTTTAGTTATAAAGTTCAACTGAAGGAGGACATGAGTAGTTTCTCTATAATATCGCCTAAAATGAACTTTGTTAAATTAGTAGAATCAGGATGATACAGTAGTGTGTTCAACTTCAAAGCCTTGTAACATACGATTAGAAAAATTAATAAATACTTAGATGTGTGTGTGTGTGTTGGGGGGGGGGGGGGGGGTGCAAGGCTGTGCAAAAGTGCTAGTGTTTATTAAAAACACAACAGTACTTACGGCGCATGCAATTGATAATGAGATGTGGCCTGTATATGGTGTGTTGCAAATTAAGAACATAGTAGTGTCACTGTCTAAAGATATTTAACTACTATCAAAGTTTTGTGTATGACTCTGTTAATAATTAAGATGTTGTTGGAAGAAAAGGTTATAGAACTTTATGTCGTATTGTGAGACCTAATTAAATGTGTGCAGCACCGTGTCTTTTTATGTATACATATTACACGTACATATATATAAGAAGAGAAGTATTACTTAACATACAAGGAAGTGACTTGGATACATGTGAAGCATCTATCATCTACGGGTATTTCAATCATGATATCCGAATAGGGCATTAGTTTGTTCTCTGCTTCATAGTTGATTCACATAAAATTAGTTATCAAGAGGCGCTTAAATAGGATTTTGGTAGGGAACGTTGAGCATATTATCAACAAAGATTTTGCATGAATTTGGGGTAGGCTAACAACCCTTGGAGCCGGGGCGAGTTGTTGCGCTTGAGGGCCTTTTTTGACAAAATGAAGACGTGACTTGGAGCCCCTGGTAAATTTTGTTTAATACTATATATATTATTGTGTATATATATACTAACTAGCAACATCATTTTAAAACTTTACAAGTAGTGAAATGTCAAAAACTAAAACAAAGTAAGAACAGTGCTTGTAAGGAAATAGTCACTGGTGCCGGAGATTGATGCTTGTAAGGTAAATAAGAGACCTGGTCAGAACTGATTGGGTCAACTAAGTAAACATAACCCGAGACTATAGTAATTCTGGCGTCATATATTCTTGCCATGTGGACAATATGTCGTTGTGGCCCACTCGAAGGGTATGACATCCATATTGTTGCCATTATTCCATAAGTGACTGTGTATTCTATAATTATAAGTATGATCACATGTATTACTCTCTATATGTAAATCCTCTCTCTGTTTCTATATATATGTAATAAATAGCAGTATAATACTAAGAGTCTGATTATTTAGTAACAAAGATATATAGTATTCACCGTTTATATTTTACATATAAGCTAATACATACTGATTCATATATTTTACTTCTGTAGAATATATGATGGTTGCTAATTTGGGATGTCAAAGCAGAAAAAAGGAAATTGTGTTAAGAAAACCAAATAATATGTTATAATATAGATTGGAATATATGTATATAAAAATTAACGTTTAGATACATATGCATAAGGAGTTTTTTATGTGTATGTTTGCTTGATTGTGAAAGGAAGTAGTTTTTCACACTTGATGTATTCGCTTCATAATGGAAACATTAAATCAGTAGAATTGTTCTTTTGCATTTCCTGCAGAGTTGCTGTTTGTTTTATTCATTAAAAAAAAAAAACTATCTAATCTCAGTTTTGTGTATTCAGGGTCCAGACTTTGTGCCAAAAATTGCGGATATCGCTGTTGGAGAACTTACTGCTGTTACAAACCCTTTAAAAAGTATGTAATCGCTTGTAGTAACAATGGCATTTCTTTGAATTGAATATGGCCATGACTGATTAGTGATTAATCATGCTGTCTTGCAGTTGACCTTACACAACTTAAGCGTGCCAAACAGGCAACAAAATCTGCGCTGTTAAAGAACTTGGATTCTAGAGTATGCTTCCATTTATGCCTTGTGAATTGCTCAACTGATTAAATTTTAGTCGTGTCACAATAGGGATCTATGTCTATGTGTTCCATTTTCTTACCTTTTCTTTTATTCTTTTTCCAGGTGGTTGCTGTAGAGTATATGGGAAAACAAATTCTGACATATGGAGAGAGGTACAACATTTCTAGTTAACTTGATGGTTATTTCACTAAATGATACATCTGTGCTAAGAGCACATTCATGATTTATCCGGTAACAAGTTAGAGCCAGTAACACCACTGTAAGGTAAATCATGTCAACACATTATACAACTTTTACATAGATGTATCCACAGTTCCACACCAAACATGTCCAAAAATGTTTCAGTTCCCTGCTGTAATTTTGTGTGGTTTCATCCGTGACTAATTTTGTGAAGTAGTTGTGCATTTTACTTGTATCTTGATTTCCGACTTTAAAGAGTGAATACACATCCGTGACTAGTTACAGACTTACAGTTGATGGTTAAATTGTTAGGGTTGTCTTTTCTTTTGGGGGTTATTACTGGAGGTGGTTCAGGAAACTCTCTTCCTGATTAGGCCATTATTTTCTCGCCAACAGGAGGTGGTCATTATATATTAGTATTAAAATTTGTTTTGCTATGTGTTTTTGCCAGAACAAGTAGTACACATAATCAAAACTTTTATGCTGATCTAGGTTACATGAACAAAGAAATTGCAACAAATAAATAAATCTTGTTTTATTATGTGGTTGCAAGGAATCGAAGTGGAGTGTAGTGATAACCAAAATTTGGTATTTTGGTACTTTGGCACTATGGTGTTCGACCGAAACGTGGTTTCTCTTATTAATAAAGAGTATAGATGTTTGTCGTATCCCCAAACCCATATTATTGCTTCTTAATTTTTCCCACTCTAGGACGTATGTTTTATGCTGTTAAACACAACTCGTTATGATGGACATGTAAACTTCTAATTTGAACTTTTCTGAGTGGGAATGAGGTATGTCTAAAAATAAGAGGTTAGTACAAGTTAGTCAGTTGCCAAGTCTTTCCATGTTTTGTCATCAAAGAGTGGAGACATGTAATTACTAATTAGTAATCAAATGTAAACAAAACTTTTATTCTACATCATTGTTGATATCAATGTTGAGCATTTCAGTAGTTTCTATATATCAACATATACTCTATAGCTGTTCATTTCTCTCACGTCTCAAGAAAGAAGACAAAAAGTTATTCTCAATATCCTCGGCATAATATCCCTTTTCTATTCTCATTTCTTTTCTTGTTACATGTGATCATTGTATGCTTGTATGATTCTCCTGACCCCCTTTTGGATCTTTTGTCCAATTTCGGCGGATGCTTTCTTTTTGTAAGAATAAATCCCGGAGTTTTACATGATGGAATGTTGTCTTAATTAGGTTAAATCTTTCTCTTTTCTGTAATGATAGTCGAAACTGGTCCATCTTGTACACTTGCAATTATAAATTTGATTACTCATGGTAATTCTACCTAGCTGCTTCTTTGTTGTCTTAGCTTGGGTATTTTGTGTCTTTTATCAATATATAACGCATGGTCATGTGTATTGTAGAAAACCTTTGAGAGAAATTCTGGACACTATTGAGGCGGTCACATGTCAGGATATTGCATCTGTTGCAAAGAAGCTCATCAGTTCCCCCCTTACAATGGCATCTTACGGGGATGGTAAACCCCCCCCCCCCCCCCTCTCTCTCTCTTGAATTCTAGTTTCTTGCTTGCAAACCTTGATGTAATTGTTCTATTATTGCAGTTGATCGTCTCCAAACCTATGATTCAGTCTGCAGCAAGTTCTGTCCTCCTCTGTGATACTGTTGCAGATGTTCTATACATTCCCACTTTCACTTTAAATTTGCTCTCAATTAGCAAATTATCCTCTCAGTTACATTCTAAAATTTGGTTCAACTCTAATAATTGCTATCTGTAGGACCAATTCCAGAATAGGACATTGGTTCTTGGTAGTTTGATTGAAGGTTTATATCAACTTCATAACGAACCTGTTTCTTCTTCTACCCCTGCGCTAGCTGTTTCTCAGGTTTCAAAGACTACTTCCAGTACTTGGCATCAGAGATTTGGTCATGTTCCTTTTGAACTTTTTTCTAAAATTTCTGAACTAGGATTTAAGACTTCTTGTAATGAATTCTGTGATGTATGCTTTAGCTAAGCAAACTAGACTCCCTTTTCCGCTTAGTTCATCTCAGGCTGTTTTACCTTTTGATTTGATCCATTGTGATGTTTGGGGTCCGTATAAACTCTCCTCGTGCAATGGATGTAAATTTTTTCTTACAATTGTCTATGATTGTACACGGGCTATTTAGACTATTATGCTTCCCACTAAACAACACACAATTCAGTCTTTAAAAGATTTTTTCCACCATATCAAAACTCAATTTCACACATGTATTCGTACTGATAATGGTGGGCAGTTCATGAATAATGATCTCTGTACTTTGTTTCGTGAGTTTGGTATTATTCATCAATCTTCATGTCCTTATACTCCCCAACAAAAGGGGAGAGTAGAAAGGAAACATAGGAATATTCTTGAAATGACACGGGCTATAATGCTTCAAGCTAATTTATTGGCTCATTTTTGGGATGATTGCCTTTTGACATCTACCTACATCATTAATAGAGTACCTTCTCCCCTTTTAGGTTTCATTAGTCCTTACGAAAAAAAATTCAAACAGCCTCCTTGTTATAATCTTCTCAAGGTACCTGGTTGTTTAGCTTTTATGTCTGTGCATTCATTAGATAAACTTGCACCATGGGCACTTAAAACCATTTTTGTTGGTTATCCAATGAACCAGAAGGGTTATAAACTATATGACCCAATTACTAAACAAATCCATGTCTCAAGACATGTGGTTTTTCATGAAGATATTTTGATTTTCCCATTCAAATCATTACATGTGCCTTCTACAAGTCTTACTTTTACTGTTCCAGATCTCTGTTCTGATTTTCCAAATAGTCCTCTGGATTATTTTTCTATTAACAATTCACATGACACGCATGATTTTCTGTTCCTCATTCTTCCATTCAGTCCTTTCCTGATCAGTCTCCAGACCATGTTTCTGTTATTTCTCCAGAGGCCACTAGTGTTTCTTTTCAGTATTTATCATCTGAATTACCTTGTGTTTCTGATGCACCACCACATTCTTCAAGAATCTCTTCCAGGACTAAAGTACAACCTAAATGGTTTAAAGATTATGTCACACCTAAGGCTTCAACTACTCTCTCACAGGCCAATACAGTCTTGCTTAATTGCCCTATTAATGACCAGAAGTACAATTTTAACAAGTATTCTTCTTCTACAAGTTCTCAGACTCCCATCTATGCTTGTTCTGTGAGTTCTCATACTGTTCACAAAGAACCCTATACCTATAATCAGGAATTATCTGACCCTCGGTGGGTAGAAGCAATGGACAAAGAATTATCAGCTCTTGAAAACAATAATACTTGGTCTGTCGTGGCTTTGCCAGCTGGTAAAAAGGTAATCGGTCTAAACCATTACTGCGTTTAAGGTCCAAGAAGGTCTACAACTTCTGTCTGAGAGATCACCACAAGTGCATGATTCTTTTCCGAAATTAATTTTATGGTAAAACCATAAATAGATCTGTAGAAGTCCAGCCACTTCCCCCTAACAAGGTGTAATTATTCTTATTTTAAAACAAATGTTCTACTAGTTAATTGGTGTTATTGATGTAAAATATACATACTGTCGGTTATCCTTCAAAAGGTAATAATATTCTGTTTATCATTGTGTTTTTAATTGGCTATGGCATTTATGGCCGGTATAGCAAGAACGTATAGACCTCAGTCAAAAACGGTGTAAATGAGAATTTCATATCCAGTTCTTAGGCAAGGACACTAATCCAACTAAGGTTACCTCAAAATTTTAAACCAACATATATATACAAGAATTTTAGCTTCATGTTTATCGACCACTATTCACTGATATTAACAAATATGTTTAATTTTTTATTGCAGCATGTCCTCAGAGATCACAGAGCGCTTAGAGCAGAGCTTGGTCAACTCTAGCATAACTAAGCATGCCAGATCACCCAAGCAGTCGGGCTGAGAATATAAAAAATTTAGATTAGATTCTAAAATGCAATTATGTATGCATGAGAGCTTAGCTTAATTGCTAACATCGGAAAACCCTATATGACAAATTAATACCATGGCTAGGGCATAAACTCCAAAAAGACCAGAATCTTTGTAGTTTGTGTTGAAGGCCGCCATGCTTTGAGCTAATTGATTACTGCCTATCCTCGCTAAAAGCGTAGAGCTGTGCAAAAATTAAGAAAAAATATTGCATTCCACAACTAAAAAGAGAAAAGAAATAGTTGATTCATAATATAATACCTATGTAAACACAGTATGTGGTCATTAAGACTCCTCAAACACAAATGACCAAATTTTCATGATCATGATACGAAGTGAACTTGTACAAAAAAGAGATTCTCTATATTGTTTACATCATGAGGATGGATGTTGGCAGAAATGGCAGCATACAATAGGTATCAATTATTACAAATGCGTTCATACCGTGCATACAGTTCCAGTTCCTTTCATTATGATTTCCTATATATTCATATTCAAATTAAAACATTTAGAAACTTGATTAAATGATAGAAAAAAAAATGATAGGATCCGGACAAATCGATGAAACGGAAGAGATCCGAGTGAATGGAAAGGAAAAAACAAAGGATGAATTCCACATAGCTTAGATTACATATATCAAGGACTTCCATTATATTAAATTGATATTCTGCTGGTCACTTGTCTAGGTTATCTGTTTGTTTTGTCTACAAACTACATCTCGTTGTTACTGTACACTGTACAGTTATAGTTTCTCTATAGATGATGCATTTCAAATAGCTGAAAATTAATCTGTTTAGAATAGTCAGCATGATTGTTACGTATATTGCTAGTTTCTTATTCTTGTCATGTTGCTCATTGCCCGAGTGTTTCCACTGCATCCTTTTTCAATCTGAACACCTCGAAAAAATTATGTGAATGTGGTTCATACCTTTCTGGGTGTTCTTAACCTAGATTTTAGCAGAACCGTGAGGGATGTACATCCAAGCTTACACACTACAAGTTTAGAACAAAAAAATATGGATTTTGTGATAGTATGTTGGAAGGTGTAGAGCAGGCCATTTTTAAGTTGAAAACAAAAAGAAATGTTCATGTTCAGAAGGATATATGTGTTCAGAACAATGAAATATAAGCAAGATTTACCGTTAGTGATATTATTATTTATTTAAGGAGCATTTAATAATTCCAAGGCATAGTTAAAATCTACATAGATTGAAGCATATATAGGTGTATGACAATATTTCTTGGAACTCCTACAACAGATTCATGCTCAAAAGGGCAAAAAAAAATAACAATCAACCTGTCAAAAAGTATCGGATGATATAAATATCAGTACAATGCAAATGCATATCACAATATTTCTTAACAAATCTTTCAAGAAATTCAAATATAGAATTGCCCGGAAACCATTCGATTAGCAAATTAGCAATAGCATATTAACTGAAAACACACAAAAGAAAGGAATAAACACAAGTAGAATAGGAAAAACGCAAAAGTTTCAGTTGGCCATTCCCTTCTACACAAGAAAAAGGCAAGTTTGGTTTGAATTGATCAAACAGAAAAAGGTCTACAGAACGGACATAGGAATTCAACTTTGTGGTAGCACAACACAACAAATGGGGATAAAGAAGTTAGAAAGTAAGATCCAAAGTTCATAGTGAAAAAAGTATGTCTGATCATAAATGAAAAAATTCGGTCAAAGAAAAAAGAGAATACACAAAAAAGCATGCCAAAATATTAGAACAGGATCAGAAGACTATAAATTCAAACTTTACTAATACACTTAACTTTCCAAAGAGATAATGGGGAGCTTGGGGTAACAATTAAGGTTCATGTAACACAAGAAATGAATACACAAGAGTATCAAAGTGTAACAATTACTAGCAAGGAACACAATTAGGAGTTGAACATAGTATCACGCAAGCATCAAAGGCTAAAGTAATGACCGAGAAGATAATCACATAACCAAGAAAAAAAAGATGCAGATAATAAACATTAGTAGGGTAGTTACGATTCAGAAACTTATTACAAAAATAAACATCCCGAGTTGAGGGGAGATACAAATTCTAGGAAGCATACAAGCCATGATACTAAGTTCAAAAACATATTAGAAGCTGCTAGATAGATACATATATATATAGAGGGAGCACAAACATCAACGACAACGAGTGATGTCAGCCCTAACTCCAGCCGCACCAATAGTAAAAATAGAGCGTATATCTCATGTATGTCACTTTTCAACCTGGTGACTTTCCTTGTTTAATTCATCCTTCTTGATTATGCTTTGTTATGTTTCCATTAAACATTCTTCTTGATTCTTATTGTATAAACACGTCATGACACTTATCCACTCTGTCTAGGTATTAAAAAGGAATTGAATAATTGATAACTACTCACAATCTACTACACAAAAATTAACAAGTGAGCTTACCAAAAAAATATTCAAAGGTCAAAAAAGCAAAAATTTAACAAAGAGGCAATACACAAAGACAAATATAACTTCAGGAAATGAAACTAAATCTAACCAAGGCCACATGTTATACAATCAAGATGAATACTCTATCTGGTGAGAGAAGGATATAAAGGCATTGCTGATTTTATTCTAACTTTTTTTATATAAATTTACCTCAATATTGTCCAAGTCAAAAGATATACTCTTGGCATTACCAAGTCCTAAAAGCATATGTGCAAACCGCAGACTATTCGTTCCCCTGCATTCAGAACTCATGTTCTGAAACCAACCTTGTAACTTTAAATGTACATTCTCCAACTCAGGAGCTCCAAAAGTGATTGAAAAGACGCCAGTGAAACTGCGGAGTTTTGGCGCCAAAACCACAATGTTAAGACAAGGGAAAAGAAAAAAGCGCCTAGTCGTGAGATTTAGGTTCATCAAATAAGGGAAAGATTGTAGAAGATCTTGTTGTACGCCTGGTCCTAAAACTACTTTGAGGTTTTGTAGATTAACAAGTGTAGCCCTACATTCTTGGGAAGACATTCATTCAGATATAGAGTAAATAAGGCCTGGAAGTTCTGAACTTTCTCAGGCAATCTACAACCAAACAGGCCGAGAGATGTTAAATTAGGCCAACTGAAAGCGAGAGAATAAGATAAATTGCAATTATCAAGATTCAGAGTTTTAAGGCAGGCAAGCATGTCAACGAAGAATCTGATAATGTACAATACTAGCTCGATGATATCGATTAAGACAAAACATGGCGAATAAAGGCATATAGAGGGCATAATACACGTGACAATTATGGTTCCTATAACACCCCCAAGTAAGTACAATTTTAAAGTAACCCAGAGAAATCAAAACTCTGGTTGTAAAGAACAGAAACAGAATTTTTACATCACGTGAGTAGACAAGCGTAAGAGCTAAAGGCACATATAAGCTGAATGAGAAAGTAAGCAAGAAAAATAAGAAAGCAAGCAAGAAAGTTAGGATAATAAAATCTCATTACAACATAGTTACGGTTCAGAAATATAGTACATAAATAATCCGACACTGACGATAGATCTTAACAGAACATACAAGCCATGCTAAAATTAAACCCAGCCACTACTAAATAAGCTGCTACATAGATACATACATAGAGGGAGCACAAACATCAACGACAACGAGTGATGTCAGCCCTAACCCCAGCCGCACCAATCGTAAAATAGAGCCCAAATTTCATGTAGTCGTCCAGATTCTCACTATGGTCCCAATACTACAAAAAACAAACAAGATTACAAAATCATCAAAATTAATTTTATAATAATATATACCAAAACATGTATACTTATATAAAAATTGGGTGATTACATGCTTCGCTCGGCGCAAAGCTGGGCAGATTTTACTCCTCCAGAGTCCTATCATCTTGTTTCTCTTTCTCTTACAATTTCTTGTCTCTCTTGATCTCTCTTCTCTCTCTCAAATCTTATCTCTCTCCCAAATCTTATATCTCTCTGAATTTAGAACCCCCAATTATATATTATATTCTTTGATAGGGTTAGGAAATGGGCTCAAATAGTTAAAGGGCTGTCTCCTTTTTAAGCCCAATACCTATCTTTTTTTTCTTCTTGGATTGTCCTGTTTGCCTACTTTTATTATTTTCTTTTTTCTCGTTTGAATTTAATATGTTATAGGGTTTCCAAAACATAATCCCTACACTCAAACAAATTGTTATAAAACCTTAATAATATAAGCTATACTACAATTTATACTACAAGAATTGTAAAAGAGAGAGGAAAGATGAAAGGATAGACTTGTTATATTTTCAATCTGATGCTTCTGGCCATTACATGAAATGATATTTATAGGTAAAGTGTGTGCCTCACCAACCGCCTGTACAAGGATTATATTATAAACAATTTACATGCTTAATTTATAAGTCTCCTTAGTTGTATGGGAATTCGTGTCAACAAACCTCAGACTTACTTGACAATCATCTTAATTTATTTATAATACTCCCCCTTGATTGTCAATGTAAGTTACGTTAAGGATTGACTGCCTCGTTAAAACCTTGCAAGGAAAAATCCAGTGGGATAAAAATCTTGACGAAGGAAAAAGAGTACAGTCTCTTCCTGAATAAAACATCTCACACGTTGATATCTTGAGGTAACAAATTCTTCAATCTTCGCATGCCAATATTATTTCGTAGTTTTTTTCAAACTGTGATGTGGGCAACATCTTTGTAAGTATATCCGCTAGATTATCACAAGAGCGTACCTGTTGAATCTCAATATCACCATTCTCTTGTAGTTCGTGAGTGTAGAAGAATTTCGGTAAAATGTGTTTTGTTCGGTCTCCTTTAATATATCCTTATTTCAACTGCTTAATACAAGCTGAATTATCTTCAAACATAACTGTAGGATTCTCTATGATACTTGATAATCCACAAGATTGTCGAATATGTTGGACGATGAACCGCAACCAAACACATTCACTACTTGCTTCATGGATTGCTAGTAACTCTGCGTGATTTGATGAAGTTGCAGCCATAGTCTGTTTTGTAGATTTCCAAGAGATAGCAGTTGTGACGCCCTCCAAATCCGGGGTACAGATTTGGGGAGTCACTCGACCAACGAAACACAATATACCTGTATATAACACATGCATAATATAATAATGACATAAAACACCCTTTAACCAAGACCGCATCCAGATTATAGCATTGAACAAGCTTCTAAGTCATATTATTACAAACCAGTTTCAAAGTTATTCAGAGTTATTACACAACTTAAGTCAAAGCTAGACATCTAGTCTAACTATCAAAATAGACAACTACCCTGCCAATGACAACCACTCGTGGTGATCTCCTAGCTGCTGGAGAACTATCGTTCGCGCTGTGTCTGCTCATACTCTCGCTTCACTGGAATAGGGTTAGAAACAAAACAAGTATGAGCCACAAGTGCTCAACAAGCATAATATATATCAATCACAGTTCCATAATGAAAGGAAGAATCATAGTTATCTGAATCAACAATATACAAGCCAAACATATGCTTTTAACAATTTTAATTGAATAAAGAAGGATTAGAATTGGACTTCTACATTTTTCAAATAAAAAGGTTGAGCTGCTGATCAGTCACGCATCAGCCCCGGACTAGCTTATAGCAAAGTCCTCCACTAGGATCCATGGCCATCTGGACCTTAAGTTATTCTGACCATGAATATGGCCCAACCATTATTGGTCTCATTTTAAAAACATGTCAATTCTATCACAGAGTATAAGCAATAACATGCATCACAAGATAAGTACACAATGCAAGATATAATAGTTTCAAAAGAGATTCAACTGCTCAATATCAAATGAAGTTCGAGAAATAGATTCGGAATGGTTTCAATGGTAGATAAGTACACAATGACAAGGTATAATAGTTGCAAAAGAGCTTCAACTTCTCAATATCAAATGAAGTTCGAAAAATAGATTCGGAATGGTTTCAATGGTAGATAAGTACACAATGACAAGGTACAATAGTTGCAAAAGAGCTTCAACTGCTCAATATAAAATGAAGTTCGAGAAATAGATTCGGAATGGTTTCAATGGTACAACGTACACATGACAAGGTACAATAGTTGCAAAAGAGCTTCAACTGCTCAATATCAAATGAAGTTCGAGAAATAGATTCGGAATGGTTTCAATGGTACAACGTACACATTTAAGAAGGTCAACAATGGTTATAGTCCAAACAAATGAATTGAAGTGAAGGTTTCTGATATTCAACACGATTGTGGATTTAATCAAAGAATTTAGGAATATTCAAGGTGTTAGATATAATTGCTGATGATTGTTTATCAGTGTTTAAGCAACATGTACTCATCAGAGTTTACACTAGAAGCCAGTCAGAGTTTGTTAAAGTCTGACGGGGTGAAAGTTTGCTGAAGCTGTCGGTGCTAATATGAATATTCTAGAAGCAAAGAATTTAGGAATATTCAACGAAATAGCATCAGTTCCTCAAATACGGGGTAAAGATTGAATAATCTGAATCATTCTGATGGTAACATACATATAATCATTAAGAACAATAACAATTGAATCAACAAGTAAGGCACAGATACTTGCCTGGTCTACGTAGCTGACTGCAATCTATCGCGCTTATCCTACCTTCTCATTTCCCTTGCCTCGGGAACTCGATTCTATAATAAACAACTCATAATAATAAGTCTAACTATCCTCGACATATACTCATAACCATTTTTAAGTCTAAACAAGTAATCGGGTATTTATTAGCATTTATTGAACGTCCGATATAATTTACGATACACAAAATTCAGACACTAGCCCTTATACAAAGCATTTACGGACCATAAAACACATTTTTCAACTCATATAAACCATATATCACTTATAAATATTTTTAGAACAATATTCGATGCTTATTTGAATTTTTAAATCAAAAAATGGGATTATTAATCCCAATATAAGTATTTAAAAACAATTTAATCAATTAATATAAAATTAATTGACAATTTCCAAACACTCAAACTATTTTTAAATAATTAAATCAAGCTAGAAAATAATTAAACTCAATTTAAATTAATTAATTCTAATTAATAATTAATTAATAAGAATTAACTAATTAATAAAATTAATCGATTAATTAAACAAATTAATTATTAATCAAAAATAATTAAAATAATTAAATTTAATCAGTTTTCGAATTTAAATAATTAATTATAATTTTACAAAATTTTCTGAATATAAAAATGTATTTTTAAAATAAAAATATGATTTTTATAAATATTTAAACTATTTTCGAATTATTTTTAAAAATAAAATCCAAAAACAGTTTTCTGAAAATGAATTAGGGTTTCGAAGATTGAAACCGGGTCACAATTTCGGGTAAACGGGTCGGGAAGAACTGAAACGGGTCGGGAAGAACAACCCAGAAAATCCCAGAATCCGGCGACAATTCCCAGATTCCGGCGAGCCAAAAACTTGACAGAAATTGGGGCTTTTGATACCAAAACACTCCTAATAACCATACCAATACATTCCGATCAAAAACATACCAAAAACAACGCCGGAACTCCAAACCCGACCAAATTCCGGCGAGCTTAAACAAATTTTAAAATAAATAAGTATGGGTTTTCTCGTTATATTTTTGGAAAATGAGGGGTTTTAGTAAGAAAAAATAAAAAAATGTAACATATATTTAGTTTAAAAAGGTAAATGCCCGTGATAGTTTTGGAAAATGAGGTTTTAAAATTTTAATAATTAAAAGTATTTAAATATGTTTTAAAATAAATAAGTCAAGGGTTTCCTGTGATATTTTTGGAAAAAGAATGGATTTTAGTGAGAAAAATAGAAAAAGTAAATTGTAAAAGGTAATTTCCCGTGATATATTTAGAAAAGGATGAACTTTGTTAGAAAAAAATATATAATGTGTTTTAGCTGAAATGATAATTGGTTATAAATAGGTATTTGATTATTTATATTTTAATATTTTTAGTAATTGCATTTGTTAAGAAAAATAAGTAGACATGTTAAAATAGGTAAACTTTTAAAAAATAATTATAATATTAAAATAGGTTTAAAAATAAATAACTAAATGTTTGTCCATGATATTTTTGGAAAATGAGGGGTTTTAGTAAAGAAAAATAGAAAAACAAACATGTTTTAGTTAAAAAAAAAAGGTAATTGCCGTGATATATTTGAAAAAATAGGGGAATTTGTTAGAAAAATAGAAAAAATAATGTATTTTAGATGAAAAGGGTAATTGATTATAAATATGTAATATTATTATTTAATAATATATTTCTATAAATAAGTAAGGTTAATTAAGTAAAAACACGAAGTACAGTTAATTAAGGACAATTAAGTAAAATCACAATGTACCATACCGACCAACCAAACTTTTAATGTTTCGTCTATTATATAATAGTATAGTATTGATTGATAGGGATATAAAAGTAATTGATCATTACTATGTTTAGTAAATATTTACTGTATTTTGCAATAAAATATACCTTAAAAAATGCAGTACTTTTGCCTAGGCCAGCCAACCGATCGGGTTCGGATTGGATCGGCCTAAATCCATATCCATATCCATTTATTTTAGCGGATTCAGATCGGATCATGACCATGTTTTTTATAGGCCGATCCATATCCGGATCCGTTCGGATCACGGATCGGATATCCGATCCATTTATATTTTTCCTTAAATTTTTTGATTTAAATTAAAATTCCACTTATTATTGAATTTTTTTACAATATCTTGTAATGGTAAACAAAGTAATCAAATAATAACATCTAAAGTTTAAAATATGAACTCTAACATAATATTAGAAATTTAAACACAAATGAAAATTAAAAATTTAGAATAATATTGAGAAAAACACGATGTTTTATAGGCCAAACGATGATATTATAATTCGAAAAAAATCTTATTTCACATTTTAATTAGTAGTGATTGTATAGACTACAAAGTATAGACTATTAAAAATTGAAAATAATTTTTTTATAATACATATTATACAATATATTTATATAAATATTATATATAATATATTTATATATATAATATATTTGGTAGATCTGAATTTAGGGGTGAATTCTTGAGTTTGAGTTTTGTCTATTCGTCTCTCCGGATTCACCAGGTCTTCTATTCTTACTAAATAAATTGATTAGACGGGATTACACTTTTCTGTTTTCGAATTCTACCGGAATTGAGGGGTAAGACCAAGAAGAACTTTCCTGGCTCGAATAGGAAAAATTATATTCTGATATTAACATCTCGCCTTTCTTTACAATGGTAATTTGGTTGGATCTTATATACTTTGATTTGTTAATTAGTTATCTCACACTCTTTATATCCCTAATTCATATTTAGGTTTTGATTTATCCATGTTGTATATATGTGTGTGAATATTTGATCCTAATTCAAAGCTTTATGTATTTAGGGGTTGGATGGGATCTCTCTTTTGGAGGTGTTTAACTTAGTATACTTGGGCAATGATGAAATAGGGCCTGAGAAGCAGCTCGGTAAGATCAAAATGGAGTTCGACAGCGGTAGCAAGGAACTTTACTATCAAAGAAAGGTAGTTGAGAGTAACCCAACGATTAAATTTGGGGATACCATCTTTCCCACCAATGACTTAACAGGACCAATCTGTTCTATGAAACAACTTGATATGCAGTTTAATCTCTTTCTTGGTGCCTACAAGGCCTCTTTGGAGTTAAAATTTGAACCTTATCGGAATCGGGTTTGGGTTGAGGATCGTAAAATCCGATCAGTATGTGGCACTGGACTGATTTCTGTTATGTTTGGGTGTTTATCTAATGCTACGGTAGCCAATCTGAAAATTAACATCTCTGGGGCCACACATGTTCATGGAGTTGTTGCGGCTAGAAACAGCCAATTGAACAATCCCTCGTGTACAAGTGTGCTCTTTTGGAAGAGTTTAACTAACGAAATTGAAGTGGGGGTGTGATGGAGTAATCCCATTGTTGAAATTGCGGGTTGGTGTGCCATTGGATTCTGAGCTTTACGTGGATATTGCTTTGTATATTGATGGTGAAATTCACAAGGAAACTATCTCCTTTGTTCCTCAACTAGAATGAGAGAAATGTGAGGAGATTCTTGTTCCTAATAAGGAGACAAGGATTAGTGTGAAAGTCAAGTGGGATATTAAGAAAAACTCTGTATATTCCACATATCGCTCATTCTATGGGGAATGGGAAGACGAATCTGATAGTGACGAGGATAGTGAGGGGTAGACTTTGATGGAGACCCTCTCTTGAAGCACTTTATGAAGGAATGAATAGGAAATTTAATTAATCTATGTCTTATTTTGGTGAAAGGGTTATTTAGGATCTATCTTGTAAGGAAAACATCTTTTGTGTTTGACGTTGTTTCATATATAAGAAGAATTGTGTGCTTTTGTCTTGCAAATTCTGGTATGTGGAATATGATTAATTAGAATTGTGTGCCTTATTGGTAATAAGATTGCATATGGAATGCTAAGTCTAGACAAATCCCTGTTTGGTTGGTTTTATGTTCTTGGATATATAAATGTAAAAGGCTGAAAGGTCACGAGTCAGGATGTGTTGTTATCTTGGTGTAGTCAAATTGCAAACATTGTGCAAGTGATGGGATGTGAATCTGTGATACTTGTTGTTCACACAATATCACGCAAGTATACGCGGTCACAAGTAATATAAGAATAAGTAGAGTTCGTTCCCACAGAGACTGCTTTGGTTATTATAGTTATGCACTTATGCAACAATGTATGGCTATCGTTCAATGCTAAGACAAGTATCAAAGTTGTGTTTTGATTAACTAATTAACTTAACAAATTACCAAGACTATATTAAACTAAAGATTGCTGTTGAATTACTTATGAGAATAAACATGGGATCCTAACTTCATTAAATACTTCATCTAGAGTCTTTTGTCTTTAATCAATGCATGTGACGGTTGTGATAACTAATCGGATAACACGAAATCAGTACACGCTACCTTTCAGTATACATATACCAAACCACTCAAACATCCACAAAAGAGATAGAAGTTGAGCAGACACCAATTATGCTTAGACCCTATATGTCTATAAGATTTGAAAACATAACGGTTTAATGAGCAAGTTATCCATTCAGATTACATAGGATAGGTAAGATGGTTAAAATTACCTACGAATCATGCATGACAAACATACATAAACCTATGCTAGCATGGCAAGTTCTAAATCTCTATATCCATTTTCGCATTCAATAGAGATTAACAAACAATCTTAGATGTTAGCTACGCATCCAAGAAGAATAAGCACAACCAAACTAGGATATCAATTAGCCATCACACACACATCTTTAAAACAATTAACTACTAAAATCCATAAATAAATCCGTTAGAATCCCACGACAACGATTAGTTCATAATCGAACCGTTCATCATCATGGGTTCTGATGAAAACATGATAGTAATAAGTCTAGAATACTGATTAAAAGTGCTAGGGTTTAAGAAAGAACAAACGAGAATCCAAAGAGAATCCAAAGTATCGCCTAATTTAGAAGAATACAAAGATTAGATGAAACTAGGTCTTCGTAAATCAGCCGTCTTCTTGTTCTCCTCACCGGTGGATGAATATGTATGTATGTATATTGATATCTATCTTAGAATTCGTCCACCAATGGTTATATAAGCCTTAGGGTTGCCAACTAACAGCAAGTTTCCTTTTCTGACAAAAACTGCCAAAATCCAGCATTGCACAGGGGCGGGCGTGCGTGGAGGGCGCGGGCGCGCCTGGATTTCTGACAAATGGAGCGCGGGCGCGCGCAGGGAGGCGCGGGCGCGCCTGGATTTCTGTCCAAAAAAACCTCAACTGCTTTCTTTTGCCAAATCTTCGCACGTTCAACCTCCGCAACCTCTTGACCTTCACACAAATGCTTAAACACCACCACACAACCATAGAATCACCACATCTCTGCTGATAAAGCAACTCTACACACACTAACACAAAACACATTAAAAACATCACGTACTTGAGAACAAACGATCAATTTAAGCCGATTTAGAACGATCCAAGTAGATATAAAATCCACTTATCACACCCCCAAACTTAAACCGATGCTTGTCCTCAAACATAAACAGACTCTATAGATGCAATGCAATGCATGAATGCAACTATTATGTAAATGCAAACGATCCCCTCAAACTAACCATAACCAATCAACAAGCCAACATCTCAAAGAA
This sequence comes from Heracleum sosnowskyi, assembly GCA_030848705.1. Lineage (NCBI taxonomy): Eukaryota > Viridiplantae > Streptophyta > Magnoliopsida > Apiales > Apiaceae > Heracleum > Heracleum sosnowskyi. The sequence continues at coordinate 14,815,721 of CM061238.1, forward strand.
TGCAATCTTTCAAACAGAGTTCGAACAAATCCCCTTATACTAACAAACAAACACAGAAACGTGCGTGTGTGCAATGCTCATCAATATACTCCCAAACTAAATCAAGACCATATCCTATTCTTCACCAAAACAACCACAAGCTTATAAACAGAATGAACTCTAGACACAAGAAACCACTTAAAGACACCTCAACCTCCACTTGAGTTAGACAGGAAATCATGCTTTATTACTTACACACATGCTTATTTGACCGTGCAATGGTTGAGACCCCTAAAGGCTTATACAATAATACCCAAGTAGTGAGCGTTAGGTTAGTGGATCCCAGACCGGAAAAGTCTTAGGTCACTAGGCACAAAGTCCCCTAGAACTTAATTGCTCGAGTATTAAAGAGCTCAACCTGATCAATTTTGCATAAACACAACTAATACAACTCTTTTTTTTCTTTTTTCTTTTTTTTTTATTCTTTTTTTTTTTATTTTGATTTCGGAATGAGTGCACTTTGCCTTTTTCTCATCCCACCCTAGACTACTCATATTTTCAATGAGCCGGCTACTAGCCATTTGACGCCTAGCCTTTATTGACAACTAGCATGAAATCCCTGTTTTCCCCCAAACTTAGACTTAAGTGCTTCTTTCAATTTCAAGAGAATAGAAAACATTCTAAATATAAGCAACTGGTTAAATTCTAACATCCAAACAAACATGGTCTGATCAAATTCAAAAGCAACCAATGAGACTTATGAAATTATTTTGTTTCTGGCATGCAAGTCAATTCATAGGAACTTAATCAGCCCTCTATTCATCACTATCACACTCCCATCAAAATAGACTCACTAACCAAGAAATAGCCAAGTTCTAAGGGATCATGAAATATGTTATGCAAATGCAACTAAATGGACTCACATGATAGATATAAAAACTAATGCAAAACAGAATGCTCTATATGACATAAACATGCAAAGATATGAATGAATTAACTAAATATGCAATATGAATCTATATGACACACACACACTAACAATCCTCAATTATCACCCCTAAACTTACAATATTCAGTGTCCTCATTGAAGGTAATAACAAGGAAAGATGCAGAGAATACCTAATCATCAGCAGGACCACCCTCCTCGGGTGGTGTATCCGGTGGCGGATAAACAGAATCCATACCAAAGGTAGGCCAAGTAACACCAACTCCAGTGGCTCTGAAAACAGTACTCAAAACTGCAAATAAAGAAATAAAAATAACACTAACTAATAGGACCACCACTTTCGTAGATGACACGATTGCATTGAGCATATGCAACAAGCCGTTAAACCCCTAGGCAGCCCTAGTAGGACGAGTTTTGTCTCGTGAGGGTTTATAGATGATATACCCACAAAATCAAATATTTTCAACCACCAAGTCTCTCAAACATGCAACATGTCATAATACTGCATATTCGCGTGGGTTGCCTCCCACGAAGCGCTTGTTTTACGTCAATAGCTTGACGTGAATCCTTTTTCATCCAGTCGCAAGAACGGTGAACGTCGACTCACGGTTCACCGTATTACCAACGTCATGCTTCAGCCACTGACCATTAACCTTGAACGCTTCGTCCGGAAACTTATGGAAAATCTCTACTGCATCATGCGGAAATGTTGATTTAACCGTGATAGGCTCCAACCACCTCGACTTACGCTTTCCTGGAAAAAAATCTGAAACGAGACTTGAAACGCCGAACTAGCTGACCAGGCACAAATGAATGTTTCACCACCCCTCTTTCATGCCAGTCCTCAACCTTCTCCTTATATAGCCTGTTGCTCTCGTAGACTTTACCATACCTCAATTGATCCTGCAGTGGTTGGAGTTCAAGTGCAGGAGCTTCTTCCATAGATGGTTTAAGTCGCTCCTGAGAATTGTTCAGCTCTGCTAATCCAAGAGATTCGAATGACGCATCAATTTTTCTTTTCCACAGAGGTGCATTCAACAACTGAAGTTGCTCTGCTCTTTCTTCGTCTTTGATATCAGAATTCCCTATCAAGACTTTCTCCACTGTATCTGACTTCAGCGGTTGTTCAATCTCTGTATTGACGACAGAATCGACCATCTCCAATTTAAAGCACTCTTCTTCCTCAGTTGGAAATTTCATTGCCTTGAACACGTTAAAAGCGACCTTCTGATTTTGAACCCTCATTGTAAGCTCTCCTTTCTGCACATCTATCAAAGTTCGGCCTGTAGCTAAGAACGGTCTTCCCAAGATAATAGGAATCCTCTTATCTTCCTCAAAGTCCAGAATCACAAAATCCACAGGGAAGATAAGCTTATCCACCTTAACCAAAACATCCTCTACTATACCTCTAGGATATGTGATCGACCAATCAGCCAGCTGTAAGGACATGTTTGTAGGTTTAGACTCAGGAAGTCCAAGTTGCATGAAGATAGACAACGACATCAGATTAATACTAGCTCTCAAGTCACACAAGCACTTGTTGAAAGATAGATTGCCGATTGTGCACGGTATGGTGAAACTTCCTGGATCCTGGAGTTTTGGAGGTAACTTCTGCTGTAGAATAGCACTGCATTCTTCTGTAAGAGCGACGGTCTCCAACTCCTCGAGTTTCAACTTCTGAGATAGAATACCCTTCATGAACTTTGCGTAGCTCGGCATTTGTTCTAGAGCTTCCACAAAAGGTATATTGATCTGCAACTTCTTGAAAACTTCGAGAAACTTAGCAAACTGCTTATCCAACTTTTGTTTTTGAAGACGTTTAGGGAATGGCGGAGGAGGATAGACCTCCTTGGTCTCAGTAGCTTGCTTTGGAATAGGTTTCTCAGAAGAACGGTCAACCTTTTCCGCTTCGTTTCCCCCTAAACTTGCTTTTTCACCATTTTCAACACTTTCTGGCAGAAGGACAGGCGCGGGCGCGCTTGGTAGGGGGTGGGCGCGCCTGGTTTCCTGTTCAGATTCCTGATTTTCTTCGTTTTCTGCCGTTCCTGAGTTCTAATCACTCGTAACCCTTCCAGATCGCAAGGTAACTGCTTTTACATGTTCCTTGACCTCTCTCTTGCCAGGATTAGCTTCCGTATCACTAGGGAGAGTTCCCTGTGGTCTATTCAACAAGGCATTGGCAATCTGACCGATTTGATTCTCCAGAGTCTTGATGGAAACAGCTTGGCTCTTGCACATTAGCCTAAATTCCTCCAATTCAGATTTTTCATTGGACGATTGACCAACATTGCCATGAGACGGTTGTTGAAAATCTGGTGGTTGATATGGTTGCCTTGGAGCATACTGCTGCTGAAAACCAGAAGAGTTGAATGGCTTAGCTCCAAATTGCTGACCTTGATACTGCTGATATGGTTGTTGTGGTTGTTGTTGGCCTCCCTGATTGTTACTCCAGCTGAAATTAGGATGGTTCCTGTTATTGGGATGATAAGAATTAGGCACTGGCTGTTGTGGTCTCTGGAAATTGCTCACGAACTGCGCCGATTCACTAGATATGGCACACTGAGTCGTGTCATGTGCACTTGCACATAGCTCACAAACACTAGCCACCTGATGTACTCCATAGTTAGTCAAAGAATCAATCTTCATAGACAGAGCCTTTAACTGAGCTGCTATGGCTGTAGTTGCATCCACTTCCAGAACTCCTGCCACCTTGCCTTGTGATAGCCTTCCAGTTGGATTCTGGTATTCATTGGCAGCCATCATCTCAATTAGCTCATAGGCCTCATCATAGCTCTTAGCCCACAGAGCTCCACCTGACGCCGCATCAAGCATTGGTCGAGATTGACCTCCCAGACCATTATAGAAACAATTTATCACCATCCAATCAGGCATTCCATGATGAGGACACTTCCTAAGCATCTCCTTGTAACGCTCCCAAGCCTCACATAAAGTTTCACCAGAATGTTGTGAAAACTGAGTAAGAGCATTCCTGATTGCAGCTGTTTTAGCCATCGGGAAGAATTTAGTGAGAAACTTCTGAGCAAGATCCTCCCATGTAGTGATAGAACCTGCTGGTAGAGGATGCAACCAGCCCTTAGCCTTATCCCTCAGAGAAAATGGGAAAAGTCTTAGCTTCACAACATCTTCCGACACTCCGTTGAATTTGAAGGTGTCACAGATCTCAATGAAGTCCCTAATATGCATATTAGGATCTTCCGTTGGAGCACCCCCAAACTGAACTGAATTCTTCACCATCTGAATCGTGCCAGGCTTGATTTCAAAGGTATTAGCTGCAATAGCCGGCCTGACAATGCTAGATTGAATGTCATTGATCTTTGGCTGAGAATAGTCCTTCAAAGCCTTCGTTTCTGGTGCTACTGGTTCTCCCATAACTAGACTTAATTCAAGTTCTGCTTTCCGAGTTTGAGAACGTGTTCGCATACACTTTCACTTAAGTATCTGAAACACACCAAACAAAGTAAAATTGATGAAAGAAAAATCCGAGTCAGTGAACTTTAACGACCACTGATGACAAGCACATAACCTATAAAAATAACACCGAGTCCCCGGCAGCGGCGCCAAAAACTTGTTCACACAATATCACGCAAGTATATGCGGTCACAAGTAATATAAGAATAATTAGAGTTCGTTCCCACAGAGACTGCTTTGGTTATTATAGTTATGCACTTATGCAACAATGTATGGCTATCGTTCAATGCTAAGACAAGTATCAAAGTTGTGTTTTGATTAACTAATTAACTTAACAAATTACCAAGACTATATTAAACTAAAGATTGCTGTTGAATTACTTATGAGAATAAACATGGGATCCTAACTTCATTAAATACTTCATCTAGAGTCTTTTGTCTTTAATCAATGCATGTGACGGTTGTGATAACTAATCGGATAACACGAAATCAGTACACGCTACCTTTCAGTATACATATACCAAACCACTCAAACATCCACAAAAGAGATAGAAGTTGAGCAGACACCAATTATGCTTAGACCCTATATGTCTATAAGATTTGAAAACATAACGGTTTAATGAGCAAGTTATCCATTCAGATTACATAGGATAGGTAAGATGGTTAAAATTACCTACGAATCATGCATGACAAACATACATAAACCTATGCTAGCATGACAAGTTCTAAATCTCTATATCCACTTTCGCATTCAATAGAGATTAACAAACAATCTTAGATGTTAGCTACGCATCCAAGAAGAATAAGCACAACCAAACTAGGATATCAATTAGCCATCACACACACATCTTTAAAACAATTAACTACTAAAATCCATAAATAAATCCGTTAGAATCCCACGACAACGATTAGTTCATAATCGAACCGTTCATCATCGTGGGTTCTGATGAAAACATGATAGTAATAAGTCTAGAATACTGATTAAAAGTGCTAGGGTTTAAGAAAGAACAAACGAGAATCCAAAGAGAATCCAAAGTATCGCCTAATTTAGAAGAATACAAAGATTAGATGAAACTAGGTCTTCGTAAATCAGCCGTCTTCTTGTTCTCCTCACCGGTGGATGAATATGTATGTATGTATATTGATATCTATCTTAGAATTCGTCCACCAATGGTTATATAAGCCTTAGGGTTGCCAACTAACAGCAAGTTTCCTTTTCTGACAAAAACTGCCAAAATCCAGCATTGCACAGGGGCGGGCGTGCGTGGAGGGCGCGGGCGCGCCTGGATTTCTGACAAATGGAGCGCGGGCGCGCGCAGGGAGGCGCGGGCGCGCCTGGATTTCTGTCCAAAAAAACCCCAACTGCTTTCTTTTGCTAAATCTTCGCACGTTCAACCTCCGCAACCTCTTGACCTTCACACAAATGCTTAAACACCACCACACAACCATAGAATCACCACATCTCTGCTGATAAAGCAACTCTACACACACTAACACAAAACACATTAAAAACATCACGTACTTGAGAACAAACGATCAATTTAAGCCGATTTAGAACGATCCAAGTAGATATAAAATCCACTTATCACTTGTCTTGGTCGTTGCTTTAGAAAAATATTTACAGAATCAACATTGCTCAGTCCCAAGAAATGTGTTAAAAAGGCCGCTGAAAGGTTCCAGATGGATTTATTATGGAGTTTTTTAGTCTTGTGCTCAGGTGGACAACTTGTATCTTTTGACACAAGTTATTTTGATATTTTTTGGCATTACAGAAAAGCTGAAACTAATGGTAATTCAGAGATACGACTTGTCAAATGCTGGGTGTGAAAGTTTGAAAGTTGCAGATAATTTTCTCTGGCTTGGTGCTCAGTTTGACTGTCTCAATTGAACATTCGACCATGTTAAAGTTGAGGTAGTGTATGTTGAAGTGAATCACATCATTAAGCTATGCAAGTCCCAAGATGAGAAGTGGCGCTCAAATTTTGTCATATATTTTGTACGAAAGAAACTGGTAGCATATCATTACAATGTTTACATTGGATTTGTGAAAATTGTTACAACAAAATATATTGGCGATAACCAGTTTTTTTTTGTGAATTCAAAATTGGTGGACCTTTCACTGTAACCAAAGATGTTTGTAGCGAAGTATTTGGAATAGGAAATTACAAGGAGCTGACCATTTCGAAGGATTATGCCATCAGAATGAAAGTTTGTAAGAATACATTTTACTTAAACGGAAATGACAAGAAGGTAGCTGAAAATTTTCTCTAAGAAAAGATGAAGAAGAGCTTGCTGGTAATTCTCTTAGTAGATTTTATGTGCTGAATATATATATGGTCGAAGAATATGCCGCTAAGGAGCTGGTTAATGATACAAAAGAGGAATGGAAACTTGACGACGAGAATGAAGAAGAGAAGCATATGAATGAATTTAAAAAGAAGACTGTTGGAAATATGTGAATCAAGAAATTCTTTTGTGAAAAATATGACAAGGTTGTGATTTATGACAAGCATCTGAACTTGCCATGCTATTTGATGACTACTGAGTGGGGTTGTACTATTGTTGTCAAACAGATTATTAGAAAGGCTAAAGCTAGAGACAACAATATTTGGCCTTCGCTGAAATTACATGAAGAAGCATGGGTAGTGTTGTTGCTGGATTTCCAAAGCCTCATCCTTGAGGACAAGGATGCTTTGAAGAAGGGGTATTTGTCAGTTGTCACGAACTAACAAGATAAAAATATTTCTAGAATCATGTTTTTATTATTGGGCATGTATCATAAACCAACAGCAAGCCCAACAACTATACAGCCCAAGAGTGTAGTTTCGGTGTTGGCTTTAAGTATTTATGAAATGAAAATGTTTTTCTTTTAAATTTCTTCTTTTGCACTTGATCGTTTTCCTAGTTAGTCTGTAACTTTAATTTTCTTAGAATTAGTTCCTAGTTGTTACAATCTATTTATGGTTCTACCTTAAAATTAATTTGGGGAAAGAATCATGCACTTGTAGTGATCTCTCTTAGACAGAAGTTGTAGACCTTCTTGGACCTTAAACACAGTGATGGTTTAGTAAAATCTTAGTAACCATGTCCAATTAAATCTCACAAAACCTTGTGGTTTATACAGAAAACAATTTCTTATATCATCAGTTAAGTAAAGACGACAATAGAATCAAGATGTGCTTATCTAAGAAGCATATCTCATACAGAATGTTGCTGAAAATAAATACACTCACTTTAGGATATATAAGTACAAGTCAGAAGAAATTCCTTTGGAGAAATTAAGATACCAGTTAGAAAAGTGACATCATGAGATTCAGTTCTTTGAGTAGGTTCAAAGAAAAGATTACCACTACTCTGCTGAACTTCTTCAAATTTTTTGCAAAAGCAAACATGTACTCAAATTCCTGAAAATTATGGTTAATCCATAGAAAATGAACACAGTTGAAGTTTAAAGTGGCCCTCCTTCAACAATGTACCTGTAAGCTTACAGATAGAGTAGACTTTTTTAGAGCTCAGTGAAAGCTCCTCTGATCATTTTTTCAGCATGGTGTATTTTTGTTTTTTTAATGTGCACCTTCCTTGCATACCACATTATTTTGATAACTGCTTAACTAGATCATCCCAGAGTAAATACGAAATGTACAGAGGAGTATGCATTTAATTTTTTTTCTTTACTTTGTGGATCAAAAAATTGACCAGAGTGCAGCTCTGGAATTTGGGTCCACCTTTTTCAATTTTTATTGATTTGGCAGCCTCATTAGATTCCGAAGAGCAAGAGGACTGCACATCATACTTATGAAACTGATGATCAGCTTCATTACCTTGCCTCAGTTCTTGATATGTTATTTACTAAGATTGACAAGGTGCGATGCTTTATTTAATCAAGTTATTTACCACTTGAAAATTAGTTGAGAAAAGTTACGTTTTTGGAAACCCAACACGAGTTGTGTCTTTTTAAGTTGTGCTATTTGAAGCCATTTTTTTATACATAAAGAATCATCACCCCAAAAAAGAGAAAAAATATAATCCTAAATTAATTGAAGCCATATTAGAATGAAAACCAACTAAAAGCAACATACAAGGAATTGATGAAATTAAAAATAGGAAAAGACAAATGGGCCTACTCATTAAAAATGGTCAACTGTTAGGCCCTTGTGTGGTATCCATTTCTAAATTAAGAAAAAAAGTGATATGAAAGGTATGGATAAAGAGATACAAGAAAGAAAGGGATAGATAGGAGAGGATGTAGGACAAAATTTTGAATTGTAATTAAAATATAGTACATACATACATATAGATTAAACTTACATTTTCAGGAAAGAAATGTTTTTATTTTTTTGGGTGAAAACATTACACAAAGTTTTGTTTTTTAAGATCTAACATGAGTTGAGTTTTAAAATGATACTGATTTATTTAAGTTGTGCTAGTTGAAACTACTTTTCAAATCATAATATAAATGATCATCACCCAAAGGAAAAGGAAAATGATAACCTGCTTAAAAATTATTGAAGCCAGTTAGAATGAGAATTAAATAAAAGAAAGATACAAGGAATTGAGGAAACAAAAAGTAGGAAAAGTCAAACGGGCCTACTCATAAAAAATGATGCTGGGCTTAAAATGTTGGGCCCAGTGTGGGTACATATTTCTAAACAAAAAAAGAGTGCAAGGGAAAGGATAGATAAAGAGATACAAGAAAGAAAAGGATAGATCGTAGAGAATTTTGGACATAATTTAGGAAAGTAAAAGCAAGTGAGAGTTGTGTTAAGGAATGGAAATGTCATTTTATGTTGAGTTTTTTTTTAAAATTTTTTTTTATTGAAAATGTAAATTAAGATTACACTAAATTATCTTAATTGATTTTCTCCTTTTATTTTCAAAATTCAAATTCTTAATTGATTATGTATCTAATCTTTGATTATATCACACAAATTCAGTTTCTTTTATCATCGTCTCTCTCATCTTTTTTTTCTTCATCTTCGTCTTTTATCTTTTTCTCATTCTTCATAGTTTTTTTTCTTTTAGATTGATTTTCAATTTTTGATTTTTAGCTAGGTCCAAAAGAAAAGCTTATAATGTGCATATATGTATATTTATACAATATTTAAATTCTGTTTTTGTTAGGTATGAACTAATTTGTATGGGTTTTTTTTGCTGCAGATGTTTCTGAAGTGGTATTAGAAGAGTTCATTGCTGTGGAATTTAAGTGACTAATTAGAACAAAGGTTCATTAGTTGATTTCTTTTAATGATTCGATGTATATTTTTAATTTTGTATATGTAGTCATATATATAAATGTTGAATCTTAGAGTAACATCAGAAGGTGTTTATTGTAATGTTTGAACAAAATATGTTATTAGATATTGATGTCAGTGGAAGATGTAAGTTGATCTTCAAAATTTATATATGTTGTAAACTTGCAGGCAAAACTTGAAAGTCTAATATTGCGGATTATGCAGAGTCAAGAGTATGGATGAGATTTGCAAGAAGGTAATTATCATCACTCTTTTTCTTTTATGACGAGTCAGGGAATGAAAAACATGGTTTTAGTTTTTATCGAAGATAAAAAGTGGCAGATTGTTGCTTCTTGGAAAGAACATATTGGTTTTCTGCTCCATTGAGTAACTTTTAGTCAAAATGTGTTATATATGTGGACATGTGTATTTTGTTCATCTTCGTCTTTTACTTTCAGGAACGCGAGAATGGTGTGTTTAATATAGATTACTGTATAAAACGCCATCTCTCTTCTCCTGTTATACCTAATGAGAGTCGGCCGACTCTTCCCCTAACCCTAGCCCCAACATCTTCATCCCCATCCCCTTTCTTCCCATCTCCATCTCCATCCCCATCCCCTTTCTTCCCATCCTTGTCCTCACAACACCTCTTCTCTTGTTTTTTCAATTTTCTTTCAATAAAATCGAGATTTGTTCCACAAATCTTGTTTTTTCGTTTTCGTTCTGTTTGAGTTATTAGATGTGTGTTTGATTGTCTCGCTTTGTGCGATGTGTCTCGCTTTGTGCGATGTGTTGGTTGTGTTGAAAATGAATTTTGCAGTGTATTGGGAGATCTGGATATCTCGCATCAACACCACTTTCGGCAGGTCTATAGCTGGTGTCCGGCAAGTAGATAGCTGGGGTGCGTTTGGAACGGTGGTGAAAATCGCATGTGCTCACCTCTCACAAAAAATATTTGTTCATAACATGAGGTATCTAAGCTTAGTTTTTGCAACTGAGTCCTCTGAACATTGCACTATCCATGAAGTTAATGTGAAGGTCAATTGTGAAGCTACTGTTTTCAGGGGAGATGCAAGCTGGATTGCTCGGGAAACTGTTATCTTCATTTTTAATTTTAAGAATATTTGTATTCAATTAGTTAAGCAATCAGGAAATAAAACAACTAATTACTTAGTTTGTTTATTTGTTTTTCAACCTGGTTGCATGATCAGTTGGGGGTTTGCCCCGATTGAATCTATTTCAAAGTATTAATGAAATATGCTCTATTTTTGTCAAAAAAAAAAAAGATTACACTTTCAGGAAAAAATGTTTTTATTTTTTATTTTTTGGATAAAAACTTTACATGAAGTTGTGTTTTTGAAAACTAAACATGAGTTGCGTTTTAAAGTGATATCTGAAACTATTTTTTTTTAATTATGCTATTTAGGGCATTTTTTTCAAATTATAACAAAAAAGCAATCACCCAAATAAAAGAAGAGAAATGATAACCCACTAAATTAATTGAAATTTAATTAAAAGCAAGATACAGTACAAGGAATTGAGAAAATAAAAAAAGTGGCCCTTGTGTTGGTACCCATTTCTTAAAAAAATATAAGTGTAATGAAAGGGATAGACAAAGAGATACAATAAAGAAAGAGATAGATCGGAGAGAATCTACGACAGAATTTAGGAATGTAATTAAATATAGTACATACTTACTTTGTTTGTTTGTTTCAATTTTGCTAGCAATTCTGTTACTAACAAAGCACCTACGGTTGGGATCCGTGAATTTTTGGATTATTTAAATTAGTTGAGGGTTATTTTTTTAATATCTCTTAATGAGCCTTTATTAACATTGAAAATTGTTTGAAAATCTTTTTGTCATTTTTAATGGTTAATAAAACTTTTTAATATGATGCATATAAGCCTAATTATTTATTAAAAAAACAAAAGAAACGAGTTTGAGCGTTAAGATTGTTTTCCTTATTTTCAGGTTTCCTAGGTTCATGCGTGGCGCTGTAAAAATCACGAGTCAAAAGAAAAAAATCTAGCAAGTAACCAAAAAATTTGATATCAAATATTATTTATTTTAGTCATAAAATATATTTCAGCTGAAAAACGTAATCAAAACGTAATCAAATAGTTATTAGTAATTACTAACTTAAAACTCGTGCGATACACTGTTGAAATTTAATTTAATTTTTTTTTGTATTTTAATATTTTATATATCTTTATTTTTGTATTTGCTTTTTATGAATATGATTTTGAAATTTGAATAGTTATACTTATATGTGGTTGTTGAACTCAATTAAAGTAGGTGTTTTTTTTTTTTTTGTATTTCATGAAGTTTAATAATATTTTTTATATGTGTTTAATAATTAGGTAGTTATTATTAATTACAATATTAATTTTATTTTTTATTAATTATTTTACGTGAATTGAAAGTTATAAAAGAAGTATAATTAAAATAAATTTTATGAGTTTAATTTAATAATATTATCGTCTTATATAAATGTTCTATGCGTTATTTTTAGAAGATGCGTTAGTTTAGTTAAAAAATATAAAACAGATAATGTGTTGGAAAAGACAATTAGTTATTTATTAATTATATAAAGTTATATTCTCTTTTAATATAAATGTTACCCGTATTATATTTTGAAGATTAAGTTAGAAAATATAAAACAACTAATATGTTTTAGCTGAAATATGTAACTGATTATTTTATTAATAATTATGTATAATATATTATCATTCTGTATATATGTCATTTGTATTATTTTTAGAAGGTGAGTTGTTTTAATTAGAAAATATAAAATAAATAATTTGTTTTAGATGAAAAAAGTAATTGGTTATAAATATATAATAATATCACCCTTATATATACGTTGCATGTGTTATTTTTGGAAGATTAATTGTTTAGTTAAAAAAATATAAAACAGATGTGCTCAAGAAAGAAGATAGTCATTTATTAATAATTATATAAAATTATATTACCTTTTTATGTATATATTGATCGTCTTATTTTTAGATGATGAGTTGTTTAAGTAAGATTATATAAAACACCTCCGTGTTATTTTTAGAAGATGAGTTGTTTTAGTTAGAAAATATAAAATAGGTAATGTGCTGAAAAGACAATTACATAAAATTTATATTACTTTTTATATAAAGTTGCTTGTTTTATTTTTAGAAAATGAGTTGTCTTATTTAGAGAATATAAAACAGGTAATATGTTTTAGCTGTAAAAGGTAATTAGATAGTTCTTAGTAATTATAATATAAAATGTATTATATTTAATAATTTTTAATATTTTATCCAACGGCTCTCATCAATTTGATTAAAAAGATCCGACGGCTGAGAATTGAGTGACCAGACTACAAAAGTTTTGGACGACCAGACTACAAAACTTTCAATGTTTCGTCTTTAATATAATAGTATAGATAGGGTTTCCAAAACATAATCCCTACACTCAAACAAATTGTTATAAAACCTTAATAATATAAGCTACTACAATTTATACTACAAGAATTGTAAAAGAGAGAGGAAAGATGAAAGGATAGACTTGTTATATTTTCAATCTGATGCTTCTGGCCATTACATGAAATGCTATTTATAGGTAAAGTGTGTGCCTCACCAACCGCCTATACAAGGATTATATTATAAACAATTTACATGCTTAATTTATAAGTCTCCTTAGTTGTATGGGAATTCATGTCAACAAACCTCAGACTTACTTGACAATCATCTTAATTTATTTATAATACTCCCCCTTGATTGTCAATGTAAGTTACGTTAAGGATTGACTGCCTCGTTAAAACCTTGCAAGGAAAAATCCAGTGGAATAAAAATCTTGACAAAGGAAAAAGAGTACAGTCTCTCCCTGAATAAAACATCACACACGTTGATATCTTGAGGTAACAAATTCTTCAATCTTCGCATGCCAATATTATTTCGTAGCTTTTCAAACTGTGATGTGGGCAACATCTTTGTAAGTATATCCGCTAGATTATCACAAGAGCGTACCTGTTGAATCTCAATATCACCATTCTCTTGTAGTTCGTGAGTGTAGAAGAATTTCGGTAAAATGTGTTTTGTTCGGTCTCCTTTAATATATCCTTATTTCAACTGCTTAATACAAGCTGAATTATCTTCAAACATAACTGTAGGATTCTCTATGATACTTGATAATCCACAAGATTGTCGAATATGTTGGACGATGAACCGCAACCAAACACATTCTCTACTTGCTTCATGGATTGCTAGTAACTCTGCGTGATTTGATGAAGTTGCAGCCATAGTCTGTTTTGTAGATTTCCAAGAGATAGCAGTTGTGACGCCCTCCGAATCCGGGGTACAGATTTGGGGAGTCACTCGACCAACGAAATACAATATACCTGTATATAACACATGCATAATATAATAATGACATAAAACACCCTTTAACCAAGACCGCATCCAGATTATAGCATTGAACAAGCTTCTAAGTCATATTATTACAAACCAGTTTCAAAGTTATTCAGAGTTATTACACAACTTAAGTCAAAGCTAGACATCTAGTCTAACTATCAAAATAGACAACTACCCTGCCAATGACAACCACTCGTGGTGTTCTCCTAGCTGCTGGAGAACTATCGTTCGCGTTGTGTCTGCTCATACTCTCGCTTCACTGGAATAGGGTTAGAAACAAAACAAGTATGAGCCACAAATGCTCAACAAGCATAATATATATCAATCACAGTTCCATAATGAAAGGAAGAATCATAGTTATCTGAATCAACAATATACAAGCCAAACATATGCTTTTAACAATTTTAATTGAAGAAAGAAGGATTAGAATTGGACTTCTACATTTTTCAAATAAAAAGGTTGAGCTACTGATCAGTCACGCATCAACCCCGGACTAGCTTATAGCAAAGTCCTCCACTAGGATCCATGGCCATCTGGGCCTTAAGTTATTCTGACCATGAATATGGCCCGACCATTATTGGTCTCATTTTAAAAACATGTCAATTCTATCACAGAGTATAAGCAATAACATGCATCACAAGATAAGTACACAATGCAAGATATAATAGTTTCAAAAGAGCTTCAACTGCTCAATATCAAATGAAGTTCGAGAAATAGATTCGGAATGGTTTCAATGGTAGATAAGTACACAATGACAAGGTATAATAGTTGCAAAAGAGCTTCAACTGCTCAATATCAAATGAAGTTCGAGAAATAGATTCGGAATGGTTTCAATGGTAGATAAGTACACAATGACAAGGTACAATAGTTGCAAAAGTGCTTCAACTGCTCAATATCAAATGAAGTTCGAGAAATAGATTCGGAATGGTTTCAATGGTACAACGTACACATGACAAGGTACAATAGTTGCAAAAGAGCTTCAACTGCTCAATATCAAATGAAGTTCGAGAAATAGATTCGGAATGGTTTCAATGGTACAACGTACACATTTAAGAAGGTCAACAATGGTTATAGTCCAAACAAATGAATTGAAGTGAAGGTTTCTGATATTCAACACGATTGTGGATTTAATCAAAGAATTTAGGAATATTCAAGGTGTTAGAGATATAATTGCTGATGATTGTTTATCAGTGTTTAAGCAACAGGTACTCATCAGAGTTTACACTAGAAGCCAGTCAGAGTTTGTTAAAGTCTGACGGGGTGAAAGTTTGCTGAAGCTGTCGGTGCTAATATGAATATTCTAGAAGCAATATATCTTGAAGATGGAAAGAAGCAAGATATATTGAGATAGCTAAGGAAACGGAACAGAAGACAGAAGCAATCCTAATTTGATATAAATTGTATAGCTAATTTGTAGGAATATCAATTAGAGATTGATTGTAACAGCCCCAAATCCGGGGTCAGGGATTTAGGGTTGTCACAATCCATGTACTCCTTGCCTTACCTGTAATACTCACACCATTCATAATTTACCTGTTCATGACCCCACAACATATGTCTCACACACACACACACACACAGGTTAGAGTCTCAGAAACGACACAATACAACAACTGCGGAATAAATAACTTTTATTACAATACCCAAATGTCTTTGAATCTGTTACTGATACAATTTCTACGTAGTGGTACATTACCAGCTTAGTCTTCTTATGCTCACAATCCTCTAATACCATTCATATCTATACATAAGTTGAATACCAAAGTCGTAGTCTGATTCGATTGGTTCGTACTACTCCCGGGATCACTGCTGAAACTGTTTATGGAAACGCCTTGCGAGGTACGTGCCGTCCCATAGGCATCCTGCTTCGCTGCTATATAATATATATAAAATAATAGCAAGAGTGAGCGATAGCTCAGCAAGGTAATGAAAGTATGGCATAATTCTGCCTTTAATTCAACCCAGAAATAAAGCTGGTATAAGACAATAACTTGTCAAAATATCTTGATACTGAAATCATTTTCTTATCGGAATGTATTCCAAAAATAGTACCATTGTGGTATTTCAAATATCATTTCATAATACTCTGCAACTTTCAATGTTTATACTATGAACAAAGTTCTAGTATAGTATAAAAGATGAACTAACAAGATAACTCAGTATATCCTTTCTGTAAAATATCTGCTATATAAATATAAGCAGACTATCAACATATAACTTAAAAGATGAAGTTATAAGGAAATTCAATATAGGGTTTCCATAACCCAAAATCCACTTATACATATATATCCTTAATCACGTTTTATCAGAGTCATAACTCATAAAATAAAAGATGAAGTTGTAGGAATTTCCAGATATCATCTTTCATATCAAACATTTATCTCATATCATATTCTGGAAATAAAGACAAGGCAAAATATTTCCAATCCGCTTTCTGAACTTGAATAACTTGCATGAACTGGAATAAACTTGAGTAAACTTGAATAACTTTTCTTTTCTGGAAACTTGCTTAGAACATGTTCTCTGATAACTTGCATAAAACATTTTCTTCCTTGGATGAACTATCAATGGAGACGCTGAGCGCCAGGAATACCCCTACGATGATCAGTCGCAGAGCGTGTTCCATCATGATCCTTGTTTTTCTACGTAGAGGGAAGGGTAGACAGTATCTGACTGACCTACTGCTCCCCGCCATCGGTTGTAGGGGAGAAAATAGCAGAACCTGTACTAAGTCTCAACCCTACGGTCGGGCAAACATGCACACAATCTAAGGAAATAGCAGACCCGTTCCTAGTCCGTCGGTCTATTTGCCATTTCCTTAGGGGACCGGCGCTACTCAGTCCCTTATCCCCATAAGTTCGAATGAATCCATAACATTGAAACATAAGTTTCCTTTTCCTTTTTCACCGGTGTACAACTCCACAAAGTAGTCATACTTGGTTGGAAAGGAAAATTCGCCCATATTTCCCAAGCTGATGCTTGTTCATGGTCATAACTTATTCCACTGAGCTTACTCCTCGAGTGTTGAGGAAGTAGTAAAAATCATTTTGATAATAATTTACCAAACTGGTAGATGGCTTTTAAAAGATTTCAGACCGGGTATGCCTTTTTAAATAAACATGAAAACTTGAGTAAGGTTCCATATATCTTTGAAGTTTGAGCGAACCTTTAAGCCTTTCTGAATATAGACTTAAAAGGAAAATAGATTTGGGAACCTTCTCTAACTATTATAAAAATATTTGAATAAAACGTTATTAATTATCTAGGGTTTACTGATACTTTTTCATGAAATATTTTCTTAAGCAACATAGCTTTAATCTTTATTTAAAACTATATTCAATAAAGAATGTAATTATTCGAAATAATTTCCAAATATTTCCTTTAGAAAATATTGGATAAAAACGAAGACAACATAGAAATATTATCCCAGATAATAACTGATACCATTCCCGGTCTGTGATATTCTATACAATATATAATATATTTCCCTCGCTGAGGAAATACATGACATATAAACTTGTAACATTCTGTAAACATAGCTTGAAAGTCCATCTTGTACGTACATCATATATGTCATTTCGAAATCGTGAACATAACATATATCTTGAAAACATAATCATAACATGTATCTTGAATACATAATCTTAACATGTATCTTGAAATCATAATTTATCACAACAACAGATTTTATACAGACATAGGTTTGAAAACTTGCATGCATCTATCATATGCATATTTCAAAATATGGTTTTAGAAACTTGCACGATACTTGGAACAAAGAATGTATATATAGATATATTTTTGAATCAACAAGTATTAAACATTCGAAAATATGCCCACTCTAATAATAGAGTAAGGTTTAGTAAACTTGCCTGATGCTCGAGAGGTGATAGGGCTCCTGACCACGTCGAACAATCTAGACAAAGTCAAACGAAAGCACACGGTTAATCCCCTCGATAAACCACTTATAACTCAATGCTTTAACACGTAAGCGAAACACAACCAAGGAATTACTAACTCGCTATAGGCTCATACTAAGTCCATGTTATTCGCCAAATACTTATATCACAAGTTTGGTTTGAAATCCATTCTCAAATCCAAGTTATACTTAACCATTTGGAACCTTGGTTTTTAAGTCTCGCTCTTAGTGGTTTTCACTTGCGCGCCCTCGACTAAAACATTTTTATAAAATCGAAAAATAATCTTTCGGACTCGAAGCCTTCGTACACATCTTGATAACTGACCTTAGCATGTTACCTCAAAATTTCATATTTTAGAACAACTCTTAAGGGTCTCAAACATAGCCACAAAGTTGGTACATTTCTGCAATCTCATTCCTTGAACCATTTTCACTAAAATGGTCATATCTCATAAACCGTAAATCGTAATGACATGATTCTTGCGCTCACGTAAACTAGAAACAAAGCTCTACACACTCATGTTCATCACTGAACCAAAAGAGGCAGTTAAGTTTCCGGACTCTAGGCAGTTTTTAGAGTTAACGGGAATCGGGCATTACGACGGCTATAATCGTAACGTTTCCCATTTTCAAAACATACCCAATTCAACACCAAACAATCCCAAACTCACCATCCACCTTATACACCCTCCACTCAGTCAAATCCTCCATGAATAATCAAAACAAATTCATAACCCATCCTCCAAACTCAACCAACAATTCATATAATCACTTAATCATGCTCTTAACTTTATATAAACATCAAAACCATATTAAAACTCATATAAGTCAAAGGGGCAGAGGTTTATACCTTCCTCCAAGCTTGCTTGCTGCTATATTCCTTATGTAACCTCAAATCCTTGCTTAATACAACCTTTGGAAGCCACAAACTCAATATCAAAAACAACAAAACAAGATACAAGTTACTATTCATCATCTTCTCCAACTGTTAATCACTGAATCGAAGGGGTAAATCACGGAGTTGAGGTGATTGCTTACCATGGTTACGTCGGGCTTCTCGAGAGCTTCGTTTTGAGTGGTAGAACGCCAAAAACGGACCACAGAATCTCGAGTTATGATCATTTCTTTCTCTCCCATTTTCTTTCTTCTTTCTCTCCCGAATTTTCTTCTTTCTTTTCTTTTCTTTTTGTCTTGATAATAATGAAAAGGCTGATATTTGTGTTTAAAAAGTGGTGAGTCATCACCTTTGGTGAGTCACCGGGACACGTGTCGCGCATGCACGCGTTTGGTTAAAGTAGCTTTACTAGTTCGTTTAATTTCGTAGAACGCTCGCAAGGTTTCTCGAGGGTTCTATCGAGGTATCTTACCGAAATCGTTCTCGATACTTCTAATTCATTTATCAAATCCATATCCATAGAATTAATAATTTAAATCCTTAAATATCCTCAAATAATAATTATTTAGTCCGTTTTTGGTGAAATTTCGGAGAAAACGAAAAATGCTATTTTTCTGATTCTGACAGCTTCTGCATTCTTTTATTTCCATCGTAGATCACTAATGCGACTTTGAAAGTTTATTATATCGTCCCGCATATAGGGTGGTCTGAAAAACTTTTAAATGAAGGGTTACTATTCATCAGTGGTTTTTCTATAATCCTTTGGATCAAAATCCGTTCCAATATTCCTGATCTATTTTCTCTTTACTCTTTGCACTTAGAAAACGTTCTAGTGATTTCTCGGGCGTACGCTATCTTGTTTACGGAGTTGTCGGATGTATTCCAGATATTGATTTGGATGACATAAAAATACTTTCCTTCCCTGGAGTATTGTATTCTTATCTTCCAGATTGATTGTTCTTATTTATATGTTCAGTCCATTCTTACTATTCTCAAAATGTTTGAAAACCGAAATTCATATTCATTTCATAACTTGATTCTCAAAGTCATTTCCACTATCCATATTTACATCAACATATAATAAAAGTTTTAATTCTACCCAAAAATCTGGGGTCTTACAGTCTCCCCTCCTTAAAAGGATTCCGTCCCGGAATCACTCTGAAAACAAATGGGGATATCTTTCTAGCATCTCGCTCTCTAGCTCCCAAGTTGATTCTTCCACCTTATGATTCCTCCATACCACTCTGGCTAGTTTGATGACCTTGTTTCGGAGTACTTGTTCCTTTCGATCTATAATTTCCATTGGTTGCTCCACATAGGTCAAGTCTGGTTGTATGTCTACGTGCTCGAATTCCACTATATGCTTAGCATTTGACTTGTATGGTCTTAGCATCGAAACATGAAACACGTTGCGGTCTTGTTGCAGATTCGGGTTAGTGCTAGTTCGTATGCTAGCCTTACGATTTGGCTTAAAATTTCAAACGGTCCAATGTATTTAAGACTCAGCTTTTCTTTCTCTCTAATTCTCATTACTTCTTTCCATGAAAATACCTTCCGCATTACAAATCTCTGACCTCATACTCTCTATCTTATTTGTACAGAAATACACCAGCATAAACTTGCTTGCCATTCATCAACTTGCCATTTAGCTTATCAATAGCAGTACTATCTTTATACTCGCGGGCTTAGTCCGCATACTTTCTCTGTCTGTCTTGGTTGTCACTAGCCGCTTGTTGGTGAAATCTTTTGTCTTTCTAGTTTGTTGGACTAACTTGGGTGTTGTGTAAAATCTCATCTTTTAATTCCCGATCATTCGGAATCCATCTCTGTCTCATTTTAAAGTAAGGGTATCGGCCACCACATTGGCCTTCCCCGGATGGTAGTGTATCTCACAGTCATAATCCTAGGTCAATTCTAGCTATTTCTCCATCTCATGCTATCTACTATCATGGGTAACTCAAAGCCAATTCATTACATTCCATAAAATTTGTGGGTGCATTAGTCAACCCAAAATAACTTCGCTGAAAACTCGAAGTGTCTATTCCTAGTACGAATCGCAGTCTTGGGTATATCCTCAGATTTAACTTCCCACTGGTGATACCCAGTTCTTAAATAAATTTGGAAATACACAGCGTTCTTCCGCTGATCAAACAATCATTTACAAGGGTACCTATTTTCCATGTCGAACTCATACAACCCTCGAGGTTCGATACAAAATCTTGTGCTAACATCTTTCTCTCTTACAACAACACCGGGCTCTCCATGGTGGTACACTGGGTCTTATTACACCTTTATACAGCAACTCTTGTAACTGAGTCACTAACCCTTTCATTCCCATTATACTCTGAATACTCGGTCACAGTTTATGGTTTCTTGTTTTAACTCTTTAACTTTTAGTTTCATCCGGGTCTTCATATATTTCTGAAAATTATTCCTTTATAACAACACACGCTGCACATCTCCCAAGTCACAATGCCAGCTCCCTCTGACTCCAACGTCAGTAATTATCTTGCTAACCCAGAGGTAGTGTCCACTCGTAAACACTCCTCCAAAATCTCAATTTCACTATAGGGCATCCATCTAACACCGTTGTCACTGGAGTTCACGGCATACCGCTATTCCTTTCACATATCGATTGACACGCTTTCCATTATCATAATATCCTTGGGAGAATACCCAATTTCGTTGATATGTCACTAACATTCTATTTGTCTTAGGGATCCGCTCCTGTCATAAGCAATTTCGTTGCGAATCTAATTCCTATCAGCGAATTTTGACTTATTTGACCTGGGTGGCCTCCCCTTAGAATTCAATGAGGATAACAAAAATTATGGGGCCTTGAAAAGACAGCTCCCATATCAAGGAAAACGTCACACACTGGTTATAAGTTTTAGGATAACCTCATAGGAGGCAAAAGAATTACCGAGAGATCAACATGATCATAAGAACTTAATGTTGTGTGCCTCGATTGAGACATACTAAAGGTAATTAGCCTTCTTGTATTTCACAACTTACAAGTGATGGCGTCCCATCCGACTTCTATCACACAGACAGATAGTCCTTGTAGCCCCTATAAGTATAGGGTTGTTCGTCTCAGTGGAAGTTGAAAAGTATGAAAGTAATTCGATATCAATTTAATTATTATCGTCTTTAATATTTCTCAAAGGAACACCTTGGATTAAAATTGAACAGATTCCAAAGGTGCGGTCTCCAAAGAATCGCAAAGAAAAGAATAACCAAAAGATACTGGTACTTAACAAACAAGTGGTGAGGTATCACCATAGGGTCATTCATTATTTGAAGAAAAGTGAAAGCTTAAATAACATCATTTGACAGGGCTTCGAAAGCCTGAAAGTAGGCATTGTGATAGCCTCTGGCACAATTGAAACTGAATATGGTTTAACACAAGTGTTATAAAACAACTTCGAAGAGGGAATATACCCTTTATCAGAATTCTTTCCTGGAGAGAGGTCAAGATAGATCATAGATTGGGGAGGTACCCCACATAATTTGCAAATGGGGAGGGTACTACCAAGGTCTCTACGGATGCCTTTTATGTCGGCTCCTCTGATGGATATTCGTTCAATTCTAAAGCTTTTCCTTTCCACGCACCCTAAGTTGTTCGATACTTACGTCATTGCCGACTTATAATAGTCGCTAAGAATTCAACCATCAACATTTGCAATCGCAGGGGGTTTTATTCAACCCGGCGCAAACATCTTAAGTAAGCGTTCTGTTCTATAAGAAGACTTCGATACCGCTGTCGCCTATAGTACTGACAATTCCTCATGTCGACTGGGCGATACTCTGGAAGATCGTTAGAATCTACAGGCTTAAATCTGGTCTGCATTTCAATCATCCTTATACCCAATATTCATTCTCCCATATCAATCCCGTGCGCTACATAAACTTAACACTTTTGGCACAATAGCCTTTTCATTTACGTCAATCCCGGAACTTCTCAGTCCGTCTTGGTCCTTACATATATTTCACCTTTACCGCCCCATCTCAACCTCATCATTTTATCTCTACAATCAATTATATCCATCAGGGTCTGTACACCAAACCACATAACGGCTATCTTATCCAATCCACATGGTTCGCTCTAATCTCCACTCTCTTTGGTGACATTCTCTGGTAATCAGAAAGACAAGGTTTGCCAAAAATTTACTGAATTCCCTTCCAAAATCAGGGAAACTTGATTATTCTATTTACCTGCTAGTAATGCTCGGGTCTAATTTCCGACTTTTCTGTTCCATCCTCATAATTCCTTCCTGGTTCCTGAGAGTGGTAATCTCGTTCTCGATTTCACCTTAGCGTGCTTGCCTTACAATAACATTTGCATGGTACATATACCCAAATTCTCCTTGAAATAACAAAATCCCTCAACGATGTAATAGACACTATTTCCAGTGGAATCGCTGGTCGTGGGGGATTGAAACCTTGTAGCCAAAGCAATTCCTTTCACTATCCTTAGGCAACTAAGTACCCTCAATCGTTCGCAAAAATCTGAACACCTTGGTTCTTACGTATGCCGTCTCCTTATGGGCAACTGTAACCAACTACGAGTAATAAGTTTCGTTCAAGTCGAATCAATCCACTGATACTGACTGTACTGCCTCTACCTCTTCTGCTTGGAGGCTCTACTCCACTTTCCTTGTCATACTCTTGATGAGTCATGAACGATCCTTAAACTCTCGTCTCGTCACTTATTCATCCCTTGAAGGTTTATCCTGTCTTATTATTAAGCCTCAAGTAACACACCACATCTTTATCAATCGGCACATTTTCTACAAGATTCTTCCTTTGACCCACCATGGGGTCTTCCTTTAGATCCTCCTATGGATCTTCCTTTATCGGGTCTCCGTCCATTTCAAGAAGCACATCATCCAATGCCTACTCGAAGGCCTCGGAATCTGGTATCTCGGAGTCCCATCAATCTATAACTCATACTAATCGAGGTGACTAGCCATGAAGTCTTAAGTCTGGTTTTCCAGAAGAAGTCCCCTCTCGGGCTTCATCTTAAACAGTCAGGGTCATGTCCTCTAACCCGACTACGAACTCAACCTGAGCTCTAGATGTCCTTATCATTCTTAAGGGTATTGTAAGACTCGATCTCCTATCGTTTCTGAGGACTGTAACCTAAATCTCTGATACCATCTCTGTAACAGCCCCAAATCCGGGGTCAGGGATTTAGGGTTGTCACAATCCATGTACTCCTTGCCTTACCTGTAATACTCACACCATTCATAATTTACCTGTTCATGACCCCACAACATATGTCTCACACACACACACACACACACAGGTTAGAGTCTCAGAAACGACACAATACAACAACTGCGGAATAAATAACTTTTATTACAATACCCAAATGTCTTTGAATCTGTTACTGATACAATTTCTACGTAGTGGTACATTACCAGCTTAGTCTTCTTATGCTCACAATCCTCTAATACCATTCATATCTATACATAAGTTGAATACCAAAGTCGTAGTCTGATTCGATTGGTTCGTACTACTCCCGGGATCACTGCTGAAACTGTTTATGGAAACGCCTTGCGAGGTACGTGCCGTCCCATAGGCATCCTGCTTCGCTGCTATATAATATATATAAAATAATAGCAAGAGTGAGCGATAGCTCAGCAAGGTAATGAAAGTATGGCATAATTCTACCTTTAATTCAACCCAGAAATAAAGCTGGTATAAGACAATAACTTGTCAAAATATCTTGATACTGAAATCATTTTCTTATCGGAATGTATTCCAAAAATAGTACCATTGTGGTATTTCAAATATCATTTCATAATACTCTGCAACTTTCAATGTTTATACTATGAACAAAGTTCTAGTATAGTATAAAAGATGAACTAACAAGATAACTCAGTATATCCTTTCTGTAAAATATCTGCTATATAAATATAAGCAGACTATCAACATATAACTTAAAAGATGAAGTTATAAGGAAATTCAATATAGGGTTTCCATAACCCAAAATCCACTTATACATATATATCCTTAATCACGTTTTATCAGAGTCATAACTCATAAAATAAAAGATGAAGTTGTAGGAATTTCCAGATATCATCTTTCATATCAAACATTTATCTCATATCATATTCTGGAAATAAAGACAAGGCAAAATATTTCCAATCCGCTTTCTGAACTTGAATAACTTGCATGAACTGGAATAAACTTGAGTAAACTTGAATAACTTTTCTTTTCTGGAAACTTGCTTAGAACATGTTCTCTGATAACTTGCATAAAACATTTTCTTCCTTGGATGAACTATCAATGGAGACGCTGAGCGCCAGGAATACCCCTACGATGATCAGTCGCAGAGCGTGTTCCATCATGATCCTTGTTTTTCTACGTAGAGGGAAGGGTAGACAGTATCTGACTGACCTACTGCTCCCCGCCATCGGTTGTAGGGGAGAAAATAGCAGAACCTGTACTAAGTCTCAACCCTACGGTCGGGCAAACATGCACACAATCTAAGGAAATAGCAGACCCGTTCCTAGTCCGTCGGTCTATTTGCCATTTCCTTAGGGGACCGGCGCTACTCAGTCCCTTATCCCCACAAGTTCGAATGAATCCATAACATTGAAACATAAGTTTCCTTTTCCTTTTTCACCGGTGTACAACTCCACAAAGTAGTCATACTTGGTTGGAAAGGAAAATTCGCCCATATTTCCCAAGCTGATGCTTGTTCATGGTCATAACTTATTCCACTGAGCTTACTCCTCGAGTGTTGAGGAAGTAGTAAAAATCATTTTGATAATAATTTACCAAACTGGTAGATGGCTTTTAAAAGATTTCAGACCGGGTATGCCTTTTTAAATAAACATGAAAACTTGAGTAAGGTTCCATATATCTTTGAAGTTTGAGCGAACCTTTAAGCCTTTCTGAATATAGACTTAAAAGGAAAATAGATTTGGGAACCTTCTCTAACTATTATAAAAATATTTGAATAAAACGTTATTAATTATCTAGGGTTTACTGATACTTTTTCATGAAATATTTTCTTAAGCAACATAGCTTTAATCTTTATTTAAAACTATATTCAATAAAGAATGTAATTATTCGAAATAATTTCCAAATATTTCCTTTAGAAAATATTGGATAAAAACGAAGACAACATAGAAATATTATCCCAGATAATAACTGATACCATTCCCGGTCTGTGATATTCTATACAATATATAATATATTTCCCTCGCTGAGGAAATACATGACATATAAACTTGTAACATTCTGTAAACATAGCTTGAAAGTCCATCTTGTACGTACATCATATATGTCATTTCGAAATCGTGAACATAACATATATCTTGAAAACATAATCATAACATGTATCTTGAATACATAATCTTAACATGTATCTTGAAATCATAATTTATCACAACAACAGATTTTATACAGACATAGGTTTGAAAACTTGCATGCATCTATCATATGCATATTTCAAAATATGGTTTTAGAAACTTGCACGATACTTGGAACAAAGAATATATATATAGATATATTTTTGAATCAACAAGTATTAAACATTCGAAAATATGCCCACTCTAATAATAGAGTAAGGTTTAGTAAACTTGCCTGATGCTCGAGAGGTGATAGGGCTCCTGACCACGTCGAACAATCTAGACAAAGTCAAACGAAAGCACACGGTTAATCCCCTCGATAAACCACTTATAACTCAATGCTTTAACACGTAAGCGAAACACAACCAAGGAATTACTAACTCGCTATAGGCTCATACTAAGTCCATGTTATTCGCCAAATACTTATATCACAAGTTTGGTTTGAAATCCATTCTCAAATCCAAGTTATACTTAACCATTTGGAACCTTGGTTTTTAAGTCTCGCTCTTAGTGGTTTTCACTTGCGCGCCCTCGACTAAAACATTTTTATAAAATCGAAAAATAATCTTTCGGACTCGAAGCCTTCGTACACATCTTGATAACTGACCTTAGCATGTTACCTCAAAATTTCATATTTTAGAACAACTCTTAAGGGTCTCAAACATAGCCACAAAGTTGGTACATTTCTGCAATCTCATTCCTTGAACCATTTTCACTAAAATGGTCATATCTCATAAACCGTAAATCGTAATGACATGATTCTTGCGCTCACGTAAACTAGAAACAAAGCTCTACACACTCATGTTCATCACTGAACCAAAAGAGGCAGTTAAGTTTCCGGACTCTAGGCAGTTTTTAGAGTTAACGGGAATCGGGCATTACGACGGCTATAATCGTAACGTTTCCCATTTTCAAAACATACCCAATTCAACACCAAACAATCCCAAACTCACCATCCACCTTATACACCCTCCACTCAGTCAAATCCTCCATGAATAATCAAAACAAATTCATAACCCATCCTCCAAACTCAACCAACAATTCATATAATCACTTAATCATGCTCTTAACTTTATATAAACATCAAAACCATATTAAAACTCATATAAGTCAAAGGGGCAGAGGTTTATACCTTCCTCCAAGCTTGCTTGCTGCTATATTCCTTATGTAACCTCAAATCCTTGCTTAATACAACCTTTGGAAGCCACAAACTCAATATCAAAAACAACAAAACAAGATACAAGTTACTATTTATCATCTTCTCCAACTGTTAATCACTGAATCGAAGGGGTAAATCACGGAGTTGAGGTGATTGCTTACCATGGTTACGTCGGGCTTCTCGAGAGCTTCGTTTTGAGTGGTAGAACGCCAAAAACGGACCACAGAATCTCGAGTTATGATCATTTCTTTCTCTCCCATTTTCTTTCTTCTTTCTCTCCCGAATTTTCTTCTTTCTTTTCTTTTCTTTTTGTCTTGATAATAATGAAAAGGCTGATATTTGTGTTTAAAAAGTGGTGAGTCATCACCTTTGGTGAGTCACCGGGACACGTGTCGCGCATGCACGCGTTTGGTTAAAGTAGCTTTACTAGTTCGTTTAATTTCGTAGAACGCTCGCAAGGTTTCTCGAGGGTTCTATCGAGGTATCTTACCGAAATCGTTCTCGATACTTCTAATTCATTTATCAAATCCATATCCATAGAATTAATAATTTAAATCCTTAAATATCCTCAAATAATAATTATTTAGTCCGTTTTTGGTGAAATTTCGGAGAAAACGAAAAATGCTATTTTTCTGATTCTGACAGCTTCTGCATTCTTTTATTTCCATCGTAGATCACTAATGCGACTTTGAAAGTTTATTATATCGTCCCGCATATAGGGTGGTCTGAAAAACTTTTAAATGAAGGGTTACTATTCATCAGTGGTTTTTCTATAATCCTTTGGATCAAAATCCGTTCCAATATTCCTGATCTATTTTCTCTTTACTCTTTGCACTTAGAAAACGTTCTAGTGATTTCTCGGGCGTACGCTATCTTGTTTACGGAGTTGTCGGATGTATTCCAGATATTGATTTGGATGACATAAAAATACTTTCCTTCCCTGGAGTATTGTATTCTTATCTTCCAGATTGATTGTTCTTATTTATATGTTCAGTCCATTCTTACTATTCTCAAAATGTTTGAAAACCGAAATTCATATTCATTTCATAACTTGATTCTCAAAGTCATTTCCACTATCCATATTTACATCAACATATAATAAAAGTTTTAATTCTACCCAAAAATCTGGGGTCTTACATTGATTCTATGTAGCTCTGTACTATATAAACACAGATAGGTTAACCCTAAAAGGGATGCGAATACTTGAAATATTATTCTTGTAACCTAGCAGCTCTCTGTGATATTTTACATCACTGAGAGAAGAGTTATTTAATATAATTCAGTTTATTGTTCATAAACAGTGTTCTTGATTGTTCTTCTCATACATATATTGATTATATATTGTGTATTCGGCCTAACAATTGGTATCAAAGCTTTGGCTGTTTAATATATACAGTTTATCGATCCAAACACAAGTATAATCATGGTTGACAACTCTCAGGAAGGTTCTAATGCTGGTTCTAATGCTCAGAAGGTTCAACCAACTTCTGTTAGTCGATATGAGTCAATCAGGGTTCCAATTCTCAAACCAGTGGAATATCCAATATGGAAGGTTAAGATGATCATGTTTCTAGAAGCCACAGATCCAGAATATCTTGATAGAATCAATGATGGTCCTCACATGCCAACAAAATTGGCTCCTGTTGTTGCTGGTCAAGAACAAAAGACTGTTCCAAAAGAGAAGAAATACTTGACTCCTGAGGACATCTCATCAATTGCAAAGGATCACTACGCCATAGATGGCCGGATGTAACACTTTTCAATTGCAACACCTACTTTCTGTTACAATTGATACACTATTTTTGAACTACTGCAATACTCTAGAGATAGTGTTACATTACACATAAATGTCATGTTGCCATAGAACAGACTCTGTTGCAGAAGACTCATTGTGTTACTCTATCAATCTTCTGTTGCATTTGATATTAATTAATAATTAATTTTTAAATAATTTTTAATAAAAAATAATATTAAAAAAAGTGGGCCCCACAAGTGGGCCCCACTAATTATTCTAATTTTTAATTAAAAAAAATTAAAAAGTTATTAATAATTAAATAATAATTAATTAATAACTAAAAATAATATTAAAAAAAGTGGGTCCCACAGAAAAAAGTGGGCCCCACAAGTGGGCCCCACAAATTATTCTAATTTTTAATTAAAATTTAATTAATAATTAATTAATAATTAATTTTAATTAAAAATAATATTAAAAAAAGTGGGTCCCACCGAAAAAAGTGGACCCCACAAGTGGGCCCCACTAATTATTCTAATTTTTAATTAAAAATTAATTAAAAAGTAATTAATAATTAATTAATAATTAATTAATAATTAAAAATAATATTAAAAAAAGTGGGTCCCACAGAAAAAAGTGGGCCCCACAAATGGGCCCCACTAATTATTCTAATTTTTAATTAAAATTTAATTAATAATTAATTAATAATTAATTTTTAATTAAAAATAATATTACAAAAAAGGTGGGTCCCACTGAAAAAAGTGGGCCCCACAAGTGGCCCTCACTAATTATTCTAATTTTTAATTAAAAATTAATTAAAAAGTAATTAATAATTAATTAATAATTAATTAATAATTAATTAATAATTAAAAATAATATTAAAAAAAGTGGGTCCCACGGAAAAAATTGGGCCCCACTAATTATTCTAATTTTTATTTAAAATTTAATTAATAATTAATTAATAATTAATTTTTAATTAAAAATAATATTACAAAAAAAGTGGGTCCCACCGAAAAAAGTGGGCCCCACAAGTGGGCCCCACTAATTATTCTAATTTTTAGTTAAAAATTAATTAAAAAGTAATTAATAATTAATTAATAATTAATTTTTAATTAAAAATAATATTAAAAAAAGTGGGTCCCACAAAAAAAAGTGGCCCCACAAATGGGCCCCACTAATTATTCTAATTTTTAATTAAAATTTAATTAATAATTAATTAATAATTAATTAATAATTAATTTTTAATTAAAAATAATATTACAAAAAAAGTGGGCCCCACTAATTATTCTGATTTTTAATTAAAAATTAATTAAAAAGTGATTAATAATTAATTAATAATTAATTTTTAATTAAAAATAATATTAAAAAAAGTGGGTCCCACAGAAAAAAGTGGGCCCCAAAAGTGGGCCCCACTAATTATTCTAATTTTTAATTAAAATTTAATTAATAATTAATTAATAATTAATTTTTAATTAAAAATAATATTAAAAAAAAGTGGGTCCCACCGAAAAAAGTGGGCCCCACAAGTGGGCCCCTCTAATTATTCTAATTTTTAATTAAAAATTAATTAAAAAGTAATTAATAATTAATCAATAATTAATTTTTAATTAAAAATAATATTAAAAAAAGTGGGTCCCACGGAAAAAGTGGGCCCCACAAGTGGGCCCCAGTAATTATTCTAATTTTTAATTAAAAATTAAATAAAAAGTAATTAATAATTAATTAATAATTAATTTTTAACTAAAAATTATATTAAAAAAAGTGGGTCCCACAGAAAAAAGTGGGCCCCACTAATTATTCTAATTTTTAATTAAAAATTAGTGAAAAATTAATTAATAATTAATAATTAAAAATATTATTAAAAAAAGTGGGTCCCACAGAAAAAAGTGGGCCCCACAAGTGGGCCCCATTAATTATTCTAATTTTTAATTAAAATTTAATTAAAAAGTAATTAATAATTAATTAATAATTAATTTTTAATTAAAAATAATATTAAAAAAAGTGGGTCCCACAGAAAAAAGTGGGCCCCACAAGTGGGCCCCATTAATTTTTCTAATTTTTAATTAATAATTAATTTTTACTTAAAAATAATATTAAAAAAAGTGGGCCCCACAATTTGGCCCAATTAAACCCTAAACCCTAAACCCCAACCCTAAACCCGAATAATTTTTTAATTGATTTCTTGGACGATTCAACCGTACGGATGTTAATCGGTAGTCATTCTAGTGTTGGGAAAAAATAATCAAAAAATATAAAAGTCCGGTTATGCCGCATCTTTCCAGAAACGTTAGAATAGTACTGCTTCCAAGAACGGGACATGTGTCAGATTCACTGAATAATTTTTTCAATTGATTTTTTGAATGATCCAACCGTACGGATGTTAATCGGTGGTCATTCTAGTGCTGGGAAAAAATAATCAAAAAATATAAAAGTCTGGTTATGCCGCATCTTTCCAGAAACGTTAGAATAGTATTGCTTCTAAGAACGGGACATATGTCAGATTCACTGAATAATTTTTTCAATTGATTTTTTGGATTATCCAACCGTACGGATGTTAATCGGTAGTCATTCTAGTGTTGGAAAAAAATAATCAAAAAATATAAAAGTCCCGTTAAACCGCATCTTTCTAGAAACGTTAGAATAGTACTGCTTCCAAGAACGGGACATGTGTCAAATTCACTGAATAATTTTTTCAATTGATTTCTTGGACGATCCAACCGTACGGATGTTAATCGGTAGTCATTATAGTGTTGGGAAAAAATAATCAGCAAATATAAAAGTCTGGTTATGCCGCATCTTTCCAGAAACTTTGGAATAGTATTGCTTCCAAGAACGGGACATGTGTCAGATTCACTGACTAATTTTTTCAATTGATTTCTTGGACGATCCAACCGTACGGATGTTAATCGTTACTCATTGTAGTGTTGGGAAAAATTAATCAAGAAATAAAAATACCCGGTTGTGCCGCATCTTTTCAGAAAACGTTGGAACAGTACTAATTTTTAGATTGGGACACGTATCAGATTCACTGGATATTTTTTTTGAAATTATTAAAAATGATGTAGTAACATTCGAATTTTTAAATAATTTTTAAATTATAAATCATTTAAAGTATATTAATATTTTTTTAACTATCTTATGTAATTGCACATGATATTTATTTAATTATAAATTATAAAAAATATTTTACACACGACAGAAAAATCACAAGGCGGCAATTTCCCCCCCAACGTGAATTATTGGAAGCACATTTTCCCCCTTAAACTGAATTATTGGTTGCGTCTCTTTCACTCCACTCTTAGTCTCTCACAGCCTCACTCTCTCTCACTCCACTCTCACATCTCAGCTTTCAATCGAAGAAAACAACTCTCACATCTCTATAGATAGAGAGAATGGTGTGAAAGTAATCTTTCAGTGAGGGTTTCAACTTTCACTCTCATATCTCTTTCATCTATTCCTTTTTTTTTCTCTAATTTGTTTTTGATTTTGCAGATGGTTAATTAGGGCTTCACTCACTCAACCCGATTAACGGGTAAATACTCACTCTCACATCACTTTTGTATTATAATTTTGAATTAGGGTTTCGATTGGGGGTTTCAATTAGTTTTTCGATTGGGGGTTTCAATTAGGGTTTCGATTGGGGCTTTCAATGCCCTAATTTTATTTTATTTTGATTTTGCAGGTGATTAATTGGGACATCACTTGCTTGCTCGGATTAATTGGTAATTACATAAATATTTTTCATTACTTTGGTTAACTGGGGCTTTTTTCTTCACTTTTCTATTACTCCACTCTCTGTTCTTTCTCCTGCTCTGCGCACAGTTGGTAAAATCGTCACAGGAGATGATATGCAAACACATGTATTGGCACTATGTATTAGTTATTTGCTATTCCTCTATTTTTGTTTACTATTTTTGTATTGGCACTATGTATTGGCACTATGTATTTGTTCACTATTTTTGTTTTTCCCCTTTGATTTTACTCAGGCAATTTCTATCTAATTGTTGATGCTATGTTTTGTTAGTCTCATGATACTATTTTATTAAATATTTTTCATGAGAAATGGATGTCACATTCACACCCTTCCACGTGTGACATGGCCCATCTTTTCGTTCCTGGAAGTGTCTAGCAAAACAATTAGGTTATTGGCCTAGAATAAAGGTGTTGTTGGTATTTAATTTCTGGTTGCTAGCAAAAAGCCTATAATTTGTTTTTCAATACCATTTCAGGTCATTATACAATATCAAGCTCTTGTACACTTTTAAACTTGTTGACAGTAATCACAAGCAGAGTATCAAGCAAGATGCCTGTTGGACGATCTCTAATATTATGGCTGGCAATAATGAACGGATGCAGGTGCTAAGAAAAGAGATTCATATTCATAATTTTATATAGCCCAAGGCATTTCTATCTTGCTTAAGTGTGTCTAGGAGTTGTCGTTGTCGATATGTATTCCAATTACATACATGTTATTGGCTCATTTCTTTTAGTTCTTGCCAGTAATAGTTGGATACTATCCTCGATCATCCTAGATAAAGTACTACATATATGTTTTGAACTGTCAAAAAAATATTGAATGTGGATTTAAATTAAGGAATACATCCTTTCTGATTGTTATCACAGACTTGTGTTTCTATTAAATATCTAACACATTCAGGCTTTTATTGAGGCTGGTATAATAGCCCCCCTTGTTCAACTGTTTGGCAATGCTGTATTTGAAATTAAGAAAGTGGCTGCTTGGGCAGTTGCAACTGCTGCAGCTGTTGGTACACATGAACAAATCAAGTAGGTCGTCTTGCAATTCTTTTTTCCTGTATTCTGGATATTTAAAATCTTACATAAGTTTAATGTCATATTTTTGGTTCTTAGGTTCTTGGTAAGCCAGAGATGAATAAAGCCTTTGTGTGATCTCTTAAATTGTCCTGATCCGATAATTGTTGTTGTTGCCTTAAACAGCCTGGAATACATTTTTAAGGTTGGAGAAGATGAGAAAAATTTGGGTCACACAGGTGAAGTGAATGTGTATACGCAGTTGATCGATGAAGCCGAGGGCCTCAAAAAGATTGAAAACCTTCAGAGCCATGAGAACAATGAAATATATGAAAAGGTTGTGAAACTTCTGGGAACATACGGTACAATTTCTCTCGAGTCATTTTTTTTGCTTCAAGAAATATTATTGTTAAGATTTGATTTTTTATATTTCTTCATTACTAGCTGTTTATTTTCCTGCATATAAGCTATAAAGTTGCAAGGATTGCAGCTGATGGTGCTCCTCAATTGATAAGTGAAATTAAACAGTTTCTCATTAATCTTTTTCAGAATTCTGCAGAGTAAGTTTCTTCTCTAATATCCATACATATCCTGCATTTTGTTTTTTAACTAGTTTGAGGCCGGTACTTGAAATAAAGCATTTAAGCACATATACTGACATATCTAACTGGCAAACTGAGACAACAGTTAGAAGATTAGATCTAGTATTATGTATGTGTATGATATATGGGTGCCAAAGGTCAATAGAGATCCAAAGAGTCATGTTCTTAGTAGTTTTTCGTAAATTTCTCATTGAAGAACTATAGAGATAAAAAGAATTCAGAGACTATATGATGAGCTTATTGAGTCGGAAATTGCATACCGTCTGGATCGCTATGATGCTTCTGAAAAAGAATTGAGGCAGAGTATGGTTCAGTCTAAGTTTAAAGCATCATGACAATTAATCTAACGATATATGTCCTGTGTAGTGGACTGCATTATAGTCCCCCACCCTTCCCGTATATACATTGAATACTAATTCAGTTAGAGCACTTTCAGATGTAGGTGGTTGTGCTCCCGTCTCAAACCTCAGTATACTTACTCACCTGTAAAGGGACTTTATCTTTATGGAGGGGTTGGCACAGGAAAAACTATTGTTAGGCCGAATACACAATATATAATCAAGTATGTATGAGAATAATAATCAAGAACACAGGTTTGTAAATCAACAAACTGAATTATATTAAATAATTCTCTCTTAGTGATGTTAATGAATCACAAAGAGCTACTAGGTTACAAGAATAATATATTCAATGTTCGCGTCCCTTCTAGGGATAACCTATCTGTGTTTATATAATACACAGCTACATACAATCCTTGTCTAATTGATACTCCTATAAATTAGCTATACAATTATTATCAATTAAGGATTGCTTCAGTCTTCTGTCCAGTCTCCTTAGCTGTATCAATATATTCTGCTTCTTTCCATCTTCAGAATATATTGCTTCTAGAATCTTTATCTTTGCATCGACAGCTAAGTCAACTATCACCCTGTCAGACTTTAACAAACTCTGACCGGCTTCCATGTAAACTCTTCACCCAGTCAGACTTTATCAAACTCTGACTGGCTTCTATGTAAACTCTGATATGTACCTGGGACTTAAACACTGATGAACAAACGTCAGCAATTATATCTAACAATCTCCCCCAACTTGTTCATAATAAAATGTACAAGTTAAAAAGATAATTGATGATGTCAAAACATATAACAAATGCAGTGTTTAAAATATGTCAGAGTTTAATTTTAAAACAGAGTTTAAATTTAACTTAGAATAGAAAACATAAAAACTTACAGTCAGACTTTACTTGACTTCTTGAACATCAGGTACTGTCCTGAGATAATCAATCAACAGTCTTCTTTCAGCATTCTCAAGTTCAGCTATCATAATCTCTTTCAGCTCCTTATACTCTGGATCTCCTTCACCAGTTTGATATATGGCAGCCCTTAAAGAATAGATACTGTTTTTCTTCATGTCATTCCCTAGTCGAATGTAATGAGCTTTGTCTGACTCTAGGTTAAATTCTAAAACCTTTACTCCAAGTGCAGTTTTAAATCTAGCACTGTTTCTTTTCATTTCCACTATTTTTCCAGCATGATCCCTATACTTTGGAATATAAACACTTGACACTCCTCCTCCAAGCATAGCTTTAGATCTCAGCATCTTTTCTCTCAACACTTGAGCAACATCATGAGTGTGTCTGTTCTTGACTTTCAAAAGATAAAGTACATATTCAAGTTCTTCCCATGATTTGAGATTGACATCAGATTCTCCAACCTTATAAACTCTTCCATCACTCATGAAGTATAACAAAAATTGCTTCTTCAATACTCTGTGAAAAATCAACTGAACAGACTCTAACTTATCAAGGTTTTCTTGTGTAACCCCAATACCAGATTCTGCCAGTGAAATGTTGTCTTGAGATCTGTTATTTGTTCTTCTCTCTCTGTGTGAACCCAGTCCAGATTTTTCAAAGGCTTCTTTTCCCAATACTGTTCTGGTTTCTGAGAAATTTACAGCTTCAAGCTTTAAGTCTTCAAGAATTCTTGGTTTGCTAAATCCTGGAAGTTGTGTAGATTTCTGTACAACTTGAGCAACGTCAGAGGTTGTCTTAACTTCAGTAGAAACATCAACTTGAGCAGCGTCAGAGGTTGATTTAGCTAATCTTGTTTCAACTTGAGCAATGTCAGAGGTTGAATAATTCTTCTTTTTCAGGTTAGGCTCTTCAATCATTACGCCTTTACCTTTATC
The DNA here is from genome assembly GCA_030848705.1 of Heracleum sosnowskyi. Classification (NCBI taxonomy): domain Eukaryota; kingdom Viridiplantae; phylum Streptophyta; class Magnoliopsida; order Apiales; family Apiaceae; genus Heracleum; species Heracleum sosnowskyi. The sequence goes on from CM061238.1 coordinate 14,852,316, forward strand.
AGCATTTGAACCACTAGGCCTCCTTGAGTACTGTAAACTCTGATCAGAGTTTACATTCTCTTTAATTACAATTCCTTTTTCTTTTCTCCTTGGAGCCTTGATAACCTTCTGTTTGTAAATTCCAGCTTCAACATCTTTCCTGTGTTCTTCAGCAAGCAATTGCTCTTCTGCCTGGATATCTTCAATAGTAACATCTTTACCATGTTCTGCTAAGAATAACTGTGTAGCAACTTCTTCATCAGTAACTGGAGATTTAGAGGAAAGAAGTAAACTTCTAACCCTTGAAGAAGACTGCCCTCCAGTGTTTATTCCTTTTCCAGCATTAGCCTGAGCATCAGAGTTTGACCTCCTCCCTTGCTCTTGAACATTCTTTTTCCTTTGTTCTTTATCTTTTGCACCACCATCAGTGGTATCATCCTTCCGAGTCAGAGTTTGAGAGATCTTGCATTTGTCTTTAGATACTCTCTCCCCCTTTTTGACAGCATCAGAAATCAACACTGAAGTGAGCAATTCAATGGAGTTTGCAATTTCATCCAACTTAGTTGACATTTTGATTTGATTTTCTTCAACCTTAGACAACCTGGAATCAAAATTCTTCTGATCTTTACACAAGGAGATGTAAAGAGATTTGTCCTTTTGCTGTGTAAGCTCTCTATTAGCTATATCATTCCTCAATCCTGTAATCACCTTGTCAGAATCATCAAAACGATTGTTCAATGATTTGATTTGTACAATTGTTGCTTTGAGATGACTGAGAAGTTCTTGATTTTTAATTTCTTTAGAAGACTTTGTGACAAAATCTGCAGCTCTTTCATTGGAAAAGATAGTATCCTTGCTTGACCAATTGGAGAAGTACATATTCTGAAAATGCTCTGCAGTAGCACGATTAACTTCTCTTTCCTCATCAGAGTTAGCTTGAATATCAGATAACTCGACTTGAATATCAGGATTAGAATGAGCAGGACTAGCTTCAGCATTGTCATCCTTTGCTTCATTCTCTGTAAGAACATTCTCTGCCACTTTTTCAGGATCATCAGAGTGTGCATTATTACTATACTCTGCTTCTCTTTGAACAATCTCAACAACAGATTGTTGTAGAGCTTCAAGAACAAGAGCATCCTCAGAGTTTGCAACAAACTCTGCTTCAAAAGAAACTTTTTCTGTTGCATCCTTTTCAACAACATCAGGATTTGCAGCAACAGCTTCTGTAGCATTAGCAGCTAAAGTCTGATTGACTTCCTCACCTTTCTCAACTTCAAAAGTAAGTATTTCTGTGTGAGAAGCCATAGATTCTTCAATTCTCACAGTATCTAGATCAGCTTCCAAACCCTCTGTAAAATGTTCAGAGTTTAAAGAGGTGTTTGCTTCAGCTTCCATATCAAATCCTTGAGGCTCAAAAATCCTGCTATCAGAGTGATCAGCAGCTTCCTCAACTACATCATCAGCATTTGATGTAGGAGCTTCTGTTGCAGTATTTACTCTGTCCTTAGTAGGCACAGTAGTATCAAAAATCTCCTCTTGTACTTCAGGAGTTACATTCTCCATAAAAACTCTGTCCTCAAAGACAGCTTCATCCTCTTCAAGATTTTCTACAGCTTTGGAAGAAATATTCTCAGCACCAAATAGATGTGCTGCTACTAATCTTCTTTTTCTCTGATGAAGAGTTTCTTCATCAGTTTCAGTCTCTTCATCAACTTCAGCAACAGACTTTAACCTGTTAGCTCTAACTTTTCTTTTCTTCCTTGAAGTTTCAACAGAGGTTGACCCCTCAACATCATCAGTATTCAAAGTTGTAGCAGCCTTGAAAGCTCTGTGCTTAGTCCTCCCTCCAGTCTTTTGTCTTGGAGCTACTTGAGTATCATTGTTTATCTGCTGTGGTTGCTGTTGTGGTTGAGGTTGAGGGTTTAAAAACTGATGAACCCTCTCAGGTAACAACAACTCACCAACATTGACTTTCTTCAAATCCTTATTTGTAAGATCAGAGAATACCCTTTTATGCAATTTGAATGAGGGAATTACTTCCTCCTCATTAATCTCAACATTATTAACACAAGCAGAGAATAAAATCTGACAAAATCTAGAAAAGTAGACTACAGTCCTATTCTCTGTCATTTTCTCTCCTATATTCATCAAGACAAGTCTAGCAAAATCGTAATGACTACCAAAAAGAAGTGAATACCCGATTTGTAGACTATCAATTGGAATCGCATCCCAATTGGTACATTTCTTCCCGAACGCTCTGGTTATGCAATCGAAAAAGAAACTCCATTCCTTTCGTAAGAGCGGTCGCTTCAACTGGCCTATCTTGACTAAAGATCCAGAGTATCCAACGGCTTGCATCATTCTTTGAAGGTCAGTATCACCAACAGCAATGGTGTACGCATCAGATTCTGCAAAACCCATTGCTTCACGTACAGCTCCTGGAGTAATGACATACTCTGTCTCTTGAAACTCAAAAACAATCGATGGAGTTCCAGAATCACCACCGTTATCATATACACCAGTTTCCCAGAAAGCTTTGATCTGAGATCCATAAAGCTTTGCAGGCTCCACTAAAGCACGCCCAATTTCCGATTGAGCAAGGAAATTTTGCAGTAAATGAAACGCCTCCGGTGCGTTCTTATTGCTAAGAGGTGCTGCATAGTTATTTGGGACAAAGTCTAATCCAACAGAGGTAAACATGGAGGTTGCCATTAGAAATCAGAGATTAAAAGTAAGAAAGTGTATGAGAAAGATTATGCAGAAAAGTGTTTGTAGAATTGTGTGAGTGAAAAGTATGTGTGAAAATGATAAGTGAGTAAAAGATTAGACGTTTGTGTGTGTATTGTATTAATATGAGATTCAAAATTAAAAAAAAACTGAACAGTTTTTAATCATTAATACACAACTGTCTTACTCCTGTTATTATGTGAGTGGGACACGTGTCACACATGCAGTTACTGACAGCAAATAAGTGACAATTTTCAATGCGCATGCGCAGTAAAAACAGCAATAATTACCGCCTGTTACACTTTTCTAGGCATTAACCTCTTGAACAACTGTCCAATCATACTCTTTTTAAATTTTCAAAACAAATGTCTTTTTCTCAAAATTATAAAATGTCTGAAACCAACAAAATTTATTTTAACCATCAGAGATTAAAATTAAATTACCTCGACGTAGAGTACACAAATCATCAGTGTTTATCAATTCTCCTCCTTTATACATAAACTCTTTTCACAAACTGTACAGGTGTGTGTATTTGTGTGTGAATTAGCAGAGTTTACTGAATATAAATATTTAGACCATCTCAAAGTGCATAAAATCCACAAACTAAAGCAGTAATAACTGGTTGCCTAAACTCTCATGTATAAAATAAAATCTGATTCTTATGTCTAAACTCTGTATACTGATATCCTTTCATTTGGATATATCTTTTATTTTTCACCCCCTTTCTATATATGCTTTCATATATATTTTTAATTAATTAATTTTTTTTTTTTTTTTATTATATTTTTCCAGTAATCAGTGGTTGACACTAGTCACCAAAAATCAAAGATTTTAGCCCTTATTTCATACAATAAGTTCCTGGATCTTCCTAGGCACAACATGATCTCAAAGGAATTTGTGCTCTGTTTGGCATCTTTTGATTTGAGGGTGAATTATTTGCAATTAATAATCAGAGTTTAGACTTTTCATCAGTTAATACAATTAATTTATGAGAGAAAATGCAAACAGCTAATACAATCTCAGTGTATAGGATCAATAAACTAAGAGATGCTATAAATATAGAGACAGTATCATGCTGTGTAAAATTTCTGCACATTTTGTAATCAGAGTTTATAATACTTAGAAGGATTCATGATTACTTACTGAAAATCATGCTTCATACATTTTTCTTCATCGGTCCATGTGTTTCAGACAAAATTACAATCAGAGTATAACATTAGACTGTAACTATCAGAGTATGACTGTCAGAGTATGACTAACAGAGTTTACTTATCAGAGTATAACATGCTGGTACAAATAACAGTTAATACATGCAAGGAATCATGAGCATAAAAATCAAACAAGTATAGTTTTTGAGTCTAACCCGTATCTCTAGTCAGAACCAGAGATCATTCCAAGTTCATTTACCAATCTTGTAAAAGTAGCTTCACTCAAGGGTTTGGTGAAGATATCTGCAAGTTGTTGGTCTGTAGACACAAAATGAAGCTCAATGTTCCCTTCTTCCACATGTTCCCTGATAAAATGATACCTTATGCTGATGTGCTTGGTCATGGAGTGCTGTACTGGATTACCTGTCATAGCAATAGCACTTTGGTTATCACAGAAAATAGGTATTTTAGAGTACTTCAAACCATAATCCAGCAATTGATTCTTCATCCACAGAATCTGTGCACAACAGCTACCAGCAGCTATATACTCTGCTTCTGCTGTGGATGTAGAAATTGATTTCTGTTTCTTGCTATACCAAGAAACCAATCTGTCACCTAAAAATTGACAGCTTCCACTTGTACTTTTTCTGTCTATCTTACAGCCTGCAAAATCTGCATCAGAGTAACCAATTAGCTTAAACTCTGATTCTCTAGGATACCACAAACCCAAGGTTATGGTTCCTTTGAGATATTTGAAAATCCTTTTTACAGCTGTTAGATGAGGCTCTCTGGGATTTGCTTGAAATCTTGCACAAAGACATGTTGCATACATGATATCAGGTCTACTTGCAGTTAGATACAGTAAAGACCCTATCATTCCTCTGTAGTTTGTCATGTCTACTGAGGCTCCTGTGTCTTTGTCTAGCTTTGTTGCTGTAGCCATGGGAGTTGTGGCAGATGAACTATCAAGCATACCAAATTTCTTGAGAAGATTTCTGGTATATTTTGCTTGATTGATAAAAATACCATCATCTGTTTGCTTGACCTGTAAGCCTAGAAAGTAACTAAGCTCTCCCATCATGCTCATTTGATACCTGGATTGCATAAGCTTTGCAAACTTCTTACAAAGTTTGTCATTAGTAGATCCAAAAATAATATCATCTACATAAATTTGAACTAAAAGCAAATCATCACCAGAATTGAAATAAAACAAGGTTTTATCAATTGTACCTCTTGTGAACCCACTTTCTAAAAGAAATTGAGCAAGAGTTTCATACCATGCTCTTGGTGCTTGCTTTAGTCCATATAATGCCTTGTCAAGCCTGTAGACATAATCTGGATGTTTGGGATCTACAAATCCTGGTGGTTGTTCAACAAACACTTCTTCTTCAAGCTTCCCATTGAGAAAAGCACTTTTTACATCCATCTGAAAGACTTTAAACTTTTTGTGTGCAGCATAGGCCAGAAAAAATTCTTATGGCCTCCAATCTTGCAACTGGAGCAAAGGTTTCATCATAGTCAATTCCTTCCTGTTGTGAATAACCTTTGGCCACAAGTCTAGCCTTGTTTCTTGTAATCACACCTTCACTGTCAGTCTTGTTTCTGAAAACCCACTTTGTACCTACAATTGATCTATTCTTTGGTCTAGGTACAAGTGTCCAGACTTCATTTCTTTCAAATTCATTTAACTCTTCTTGCATTGCTGTTATCCAGTTTGCATCTTGAAGAGCTTCTTCCACTTTCTTTGGTTCTGTTTGAGACAAGAAAGCATGATACAGACACTCATTATTTGTTGCACTTCTAGTTCTCACACTAGCATCAGGATCTCCAATTATGAGATCAGGTGTGTGTGCCTGTGTCCACTTTCTTGCTGTTGGTAAGTGGTTTCTTGCATCATTATTGAATCCTCCCCCTTGATCCATGCTCTCCTGATTCATATGTTGACTTTCTGCAGTATCTGAGGCTCCCCCTAAATTGGATGGCTCAGAGTTTGAACTGTCAGAGTTTGAATCAGTTTCCTCAACTGACTCACTTGCTGTGTCTTGTTGAGCTTCTTCACGCTCCCCCTCAACTGGTTCTCTATTTTGTTCAACTCGAGAATTTTCAGTTTCTCCAGTATTTACCAGTAGAGGTTCAGAGTATGCTTCGTCAGAGTTTGTCAGAACCGCTTCATCAGAGTTTGTCGGTACCGCTTCATCAGAGTTTGACGGTACTGCTTCATCAGAGTTTACATCATCAGAGAATAAACCTTCATTTTCAAAACGCAGTTGATCATATCCATCTAAGTCATCAAGTCCAGTTATTTTCTTGTCATCAAATGACACATGTATGGATTCCATGATCACTTTAGTTCTCAAATTGTAGACTCTGAATGCTTTTGTTGACAATGGATAACCAACAAAGATTCCTTCATCAGCTTTTAACTCGAACTTTGTCAACTGTTCAGGATGAGTCTTCAACACAAAGCATTTGCATCCAAATATATGAAAATATTTCAAATTTGGCTTCTTATTTTTCAGCATCTCATATGGTGTTTTCCCATGCTTGTTGATCAATGTTGCATTCTGAGTAAAACAAGCAGTTTGAACAGCTTCTGCCCAGAAGTATGTTGGTAATTTTGCTTCTTCAAGCATAGTTCTGGCTGCTTCAATTAAGGTTCTGTTCTTTCTTTCAACTACACCATTTTGCTGTGGAGTTCCAGGTGCAGAAAATTCTTGTTTCACTCCTCTTTCCTTGCAGAAAGCTTCCATGATTGAGTTTCTGAATTCAGTTCCATTATCACTCCTTATAATTTTGACTTTGTGCTGTGATCCTTTGTCCAGTAGATTTACATGATCCATCAGAGTTTGAGCAGTTTCATCCTTCTTTGATAAGAAATACACCCATGTATATCTAGTATATTCATCAACAATTACTAGAGCATATTTCTTTCTGCCCATGGACATCACATTCACTGGTCCAAAGAGATCAACATGTAGAAGATGATAAGGTTCCACTACTGAAGATTCAGATTTGCTCTTGAAAGATGACTTCCTTTGCTTGGCTTTTTGACAAGAATCACATAAGCCATCTAGACTGAGTATTGATTTTGGAAGTCCGCATACAAGATCCTTTCTTATAAGCTCATTTATGTTGTTCAAATTGAGATGAGAGAGCTTCTTATGCCAATTCCAACTCTCTTCATTTGACATTCTGGCAGTCAGACACACTGTTTTTCCATCAGAGTTTGTTACCAAACTTGCTTCATAAATGTTGTTGCGCCTGTGTCCAACTAGAACAACTTTTCCAGTAGATTTACTGATAACTTCACAGTAATCAGTATGAAAATCTACATGGTTTCCTCTGTCACAGATTTGACTCACAGATAGCAGATTATGCTTGAGTCCTGAGACTAGAGCTACATTTGTAATGATGACACTTCCAAGATTAATATTGCCATATCCCAGAGTGTGTCCTATGTTGCCATCTCCATAGGAAACCTTTGGGCCAGCCTTCTCCTTAAAGTCTGATAGCAGGGCTTTATTTCCAGTCATATGTCCTGAGCATCCACTGTCCAAGATAAGTGTACTCTCTTTTATACCCTGCAATCACAAACAAACACTAAGTGTTAGTTTTAAGGACCCAGACTTGCTTGGATCCTTTGTCTTTCTTAACAGTGTTAGTTTTTGCAGCGGAATTACTATCAACAGAGTTTAAACTAACATTGTCAGACTTTACACTTGCAGAGTTTGCTCTAACCCACTTCAGATTGGGTTTTAGCTCATAATAGTTGTGATAAATAGCATGATAACTCTTGCAAGTATAAATGGAATGCCAAGTGCTCCCACAGTGTGTGCATAAAGTCTGTGGTCTAACCCTAACATAATCATTCTTTACTCCTGATGTAGAAGGTAAAGAATTGATATTTTTATTCTTTGTGCAGTAATTAGCAAGATGATTAGAACTACCACAATTATAACATGTTTTCCTTGGAGCAGCACCAGTAGGCAAATGATTATTTCTTTTATTTATGCCTATCTTTCCATTCCTATTCTTCTTGGATCCTTTTGGTTTCATGGCAGATTTTACCTCTTTCAACTTATGATTGAACTGTTTTCCTGTCATCAAGCCAACATTAACCTGTTTTTCACAAGTTTTTACTGGTTTTCTAACAGCTTCTAATTCCATAAGATTTTCTGTTATAATATTTTCCTGTTTTTCACAGGCTTCATCTGATTCCATATCAGCTTCCCTTATTACAACAGATTTTAACTTATTGGCTTCTGGAACAAATTTCACAGGTTTAAGTTGTGGTTTTACCTTAACCTTGTCTTTAAACCTAAGTTCATCATTTTCACAATAGCCTAAACCTACAGAATCTGTCTGAAACACTTGATGAGTGTCTCTTCCAGAATCTGTCCAAGTCTTGATTATTTTTCTTTCTTTTTCTAGATCAGATTCTAATTGCTTATATCTTTTCAGCAACTCCTGTTCTACATAAACAGCATCATCTCTTTCTTTTTGAATCTGCTTCATAATTTCAAGTTCTCCTTCAAGAAACTTGTTTCTATCTTTAAGACTAAGATTCTCAGCTTTAATTCTCTCATTCTCTAAAGTCTGATCCCTATAGCTAACATGTACGCTTTTCAGATATACTCTCAATTCAGATATATTATCAGTATCATAAGCATAAGTAGTTAGGGGTACCTTATTTTCAGATGATTCAGTCTCATCTCTGACAGTTGCCATAAGAGCATAATTTTCTCCATCATCAGAGTCTGAAGTATCTGCCCAGTCTTTGCCTTTAGAGATGAGTGCTTTCTCAGATTTGCCTTTCTTGCACTCTGGGGCATAGTGACCCATCTCCTTACACCTGTAGCACTGGATTTCAGATTTATCCTTCTTGCCAGACTTGGTCTCCCTTCCATCAGACTTTCTGAAACTTCTCCTTTCAGAGTTTGAATCTTTCCTTGAGAATCTCTTTCCTTTCTTGAAGTTCTTGAATCCCATTTTCTTGAAGGTCTTCACCATCAATGCAGCCATTTGCATCATCTGTTCTTCATCATCCTCAGAGTCAGAAGCTTCATCAGAGTTTGAGTCATCATCAGAGTTTGATGACTCACTCTCAGATTTAATGACTAAAGCCTTTCCCTTGGCTTTCTTCCTTGATGATTCCTTCTTAATGGGCTTCTCCTCAACTTTGAGAGCAACAGATTTTGTCTTTTTGCTCAATCTTCTATTCCTTTGTTCTATCTCCAGTTCATGAGTTTTCAACAACCATAGATTTCATCAAGATCTGTATCAGCAAGCTCATAATTATCTCTTATTGTGGTTGTCTTTAAATCCCACTTTTCAGGTAGAGATAACAGAAACTTGAGATTAGACTCTTCAAGCTCATATTCTTTATCAACCAGAGACAGATCATTCAATAGTTTGCAAAATCTGTCATAAGTCTCAGTCAAGGTTTCATTAGGTCTTGAATCAAAGTGCTCATACTCCTGTGTGAGTATTGTCTTTCTGTTCTTCTTAATAGCACCTGTTCCCTGGCATCTGACTTCTAAAGCATCCCATATCTCTTTGGCAGTCTTGCAGCCAATTACTCTGTTAGACATAACATTATCTAAAGCACTGTGGAGAAGATGTCTAACCTTTGCATCTTTTGCAATTGATGAGATGTCCTCAGGAGTCATATCTTTCTTTTCCTTTGGAACAGTCTTTTGTTCTTGATGTTGCCCAGTAATAATCTATTGTAGAAGGGGGGTTGAATACAATAGTGTAAGATAATCGACTTCTTAATGTATATATCACAAATATGAAAAGAAAGATAACAGCTTTATTAAATCTGATATAAAACTGTTACAAACTCTCTCAAGAAATTCTGATGTTCTTGAGAGCTGCTAGCTTACAAAAAAACTCTCTCAAGAAATTCTGTTCTTAAGAGCTTCTATTCGATTATGTTCTCTCTCGAATGAATACATAAATCGAAACCAAGACTGTGTTTATATAGTGCACACAGCTTCTCTATCAATAACAAGATAAGTCCTAATCAATAACAAAGATAGAAACCTATCCTTAATCGATAGCTACATTCTACAAACCAGGAACAAATAGAATAAACTTCCATGTTTATCTAGACTCCAAATATAACTCGAAGTAGGAATCCTGATCAGCTTCAAGTTCTGATGATCAATCCTGATCATAGTCTGAGTAGGAATCCTGATGATCAATAAGATACTGACGCTTGATCAAATACTGATGACCATGCAATACTGATGACGTCAGCAATCCTGATCAGTTGAGTCTAGCTTCTGACGATCATTGAATTCTGATCTAACAATCTCCCCCAATCTCATACTTTGTGAAATAAAGTATAGATTCCAAATATTCAATGATGTCAAAAACATGTATCAAAATGTACAAGTATCTTCAGAAACAACTTATCTGTTTAAGCTTTTTGATAGAACAGATTCATCTTCAAGAAGTTGGATAATAAACTTTCTTCTTTTTCTTCAAGAATTTGAATCAGTCTTTCCTTAAGATTTCTGAGTTCTTCATCTTCCTCATTAATCTGGTAGATAGCTGCTCTGAGATTCTGTATGGAGCTTTTCTGTAGACTGAGCTCTTCAAGCAAAAGATAAGCAATTTCCTTCCCATCAGGATTGAGAGTAAGTTGGGTCATACCAAAAGTTACTTCTTTAACAGCAGTACCCCTTTGCATTTCCACATCCTGACCTCTTTGATTTAAGTACATGGGAATATAATTACCATCGAAATTACTGTTTCCATCCAGTCTTCTTCTTATAGTTGACAAAATCATGTCAGCCCATACTTTGTACACTTGGTTCTTCCATCTTAACAGATAGTGAACATATTTCAGTTCCTGTGTAGTTTTTCATCAGCAGATCTTGAATAGATAGAATCTTCACACTACCATCTTTCATGAAGTACAGAAGCTTTTCTTTCTTTTCAAAACCATCATGACAATCTATAACTATATCAACAGCTAATAAATTGTTCAGGTTTTCAGAAGTTAAAGTACCTCCAATTTCAGTTAAGGAGTAAGGATCAACATAAGTCATGTTTAGAAATTCAGCATCCCTGTGTCCAATACCTCCTCTTGTGTAACTTGACATTTGCTTCAGATTCGAAAACATCTTTAACCAGAGTGTTTTTGATCTAGCCATATCAGACAAATCAACAACACTTGAAGCACTTGTTATAATTCCACCAGACTGAAAATTGATAAGTTTATCACACCTTAGTGTACTTATGTGTTTCCACTTCTTGTATTTCTCCTTTTCATGAGCGTAGCTTCTTTCAAGTAAAGATTCTTGCCTGCTTGTATTTCTCCATTGTCTTTCATTTGAAACTTTAAGCCTTTGTAGATAGAGATTGAAATCTTCATATGTTCTTTTTGTAATATCTCTTCTTCTGGCTTCTTCTTCTTCATCTACTTCTTTGTTGTGACAATCAACAACAGTAGATAAGATTATCAAATCAACCTCTTGCAGAATTTCAGATTCGTCAGGATCTTGAATATTGTCAGGATTAGAATCTTCAATTTGATTTGTATTGCTGAGAGTTGATTTACTTGATTTTCTTCTCAATTCAGGTTCTTCTTCAACAAATTCCTTGTCTTCTTTCTCCATGATATCCTTGATAACAGGATCTGTTAGATTTTGTGAAGCTTCAGGAATTTCTTCAATTCTTAACCCTCTAGACCTTGTCTGTCTAGGTACTGTTTGAGTTGAAGAACCTCTTCTATTTCTTCTAGCACCTCTCCTACCTCTGCTTCCTCTACCTCTAGCAGGAGCAGTATAGCTTTCCATTGTCTCTCTCTGTAATCTCAAGAATTCTTCATGTGAGAGATCTGGATATTCTTCACTTGCTGTAGAGAGTGCTTTTCTGGCAAATAATTGTTGAACTCTTTTATCAGTGTGATAAAGAGTAACAATTCTACCGTCTTTTGTAGAAAAACTTCTGGAATAAATTTGATGCATCTTCAGGATTATCAATAATTACATCTTCATCACCTTCAGGAATTGTAGCAAGAATATGTCCATGACCAGGTGTCAGGATTTGATCTTCCGTCAGGATCTGAGATTGCACCAATGTTCTTACTGTCTTAACTCCAGAATCAGAAACATGAGTTGACTGCGTTGTTTGACTTTGAGAAGTTTGGATTGTCTTCATAACAACAGCATCAGAGGTTTCTCCTTGTATCACTTTGTCACCGCCATCATCTCCAGTATCATCATCATTATTTCTTAATACTAGATCAGGTGTACATTTTGTCTGAATAACCTTCTCCCCCTTTTTGACATCAGGATTTGACAATAATTGCAAAATTAAGGAAAGAGAGGCTTGAATTTCAGTTACCTTAGTATCCAGAGAATCAATTCTTTGATTGATTGAGGTTTGTTCTGAAACAACAGATTTCACTTGGGATTCCACTACCCTCAGTTGTAAAGTAGTAGGCACCTTTGTAAAATTATTAACGATATCAGTCCTCACTTTTTCAGTTGAACCCTTGATAGAATCAATCTCACTTTTCAGGCTTTTGGATAACAGAGTAGTAGCCTTCAGATGATTCGTCAAGTCTTGATTCTCTATAGATTTCACTGCATAATAGGCATGTTCAATAGCAGAAGAAAAACTGATAGATTCATCAGAATTGTGCCATGAATTGTTCCATTCATTCTGTCTAAATGCCTCTGCAGGATCAAAGGAAGGAATAGAAAAATCTTGTCTCTGATCTTTCCCAGTGGAAGCATTGCTAGCCATATATGTACTTGATGAACCAAAATTAGTTCCAAGACTAATTTTGAGTGTTGTAGCAAGCTGTTCCTTCTCTTTTCGATTCTCATTATCATCATCACTATCATCAGAAGTATCATCATCAGTATCATGAGTAATATCAGGATCAGGAATAGCAATACCTTTCAGTTTATCCTGTGGTTCTGAGATAGGATGATCCATTGGTCTTGAACGAAGTGGCTGTATCAAAATAGGTTCATTATCAGGAGCACCACTAGCGTCAGGATGAACATCGTCAGGATTTGATATGCTTGCATCAGTATTTGCTACCAATGGTTCTTGTGGAGCTTGAGGTTCAGAAGCTGCTTCAACACTTTGAGTTAAAGGTTCTTGTGTGCTTCCCTCATTGACAATGTTCTCGACCAATCTTTCAACAGAAGCTGTAGCTTTGCCTGCATCTTCACTTTGAGAAGATGGTTCTTGTGTAGCTGGAATGTTGATGTCTTCATTCTCCCTTTGAGAAAATGGTTCTTGTGTGACCATTCCACTAGCTAAGCCTTCACTCAAACTTTGATTGAGTGGTTCTTGTGTGGCAGGATCAACAGTAGCTGCTGAATTACTCTGAAATTCAGGTTCTTAATTGATAGGAATATCACACCTAAGTGTGTCAATGTGTTTCCACTTCTTATCTTTCTCTTTCTCATAAGCATAACTCTTCTGTAAATAAGGTTGTATTCTTCTTGCATTTTTCCACAACCCTTTATTTGAAACTTTGAGTCTTTGCTTGTAGAGCTGAAAGTCTTTCTCTGTAGACTTGATTATTCTTCTTCTTCTGACTTCTTCTTCTTCATCAACTTCCCTATTATGAGAATCAACCACAGTAGATAATATTAACAAATCAACCTCTTGCAAAATTTCAGAGTCATCAGGACCTTGAGCAATGTCAGGATTTGAGTCTGAAATTTGAACTGTATTGCTGATGAGTGTTGATTGTTTTGGTCTTCTTCTCAGTTCAGGTTCTTCTTCAATAACCTCTTTATCTTCCTCAAATAACTGTTGAATTCTCTTATCAGAGTGATAAAGAGTAACAACATTATCATCCCTTGTTGTGAACTTCTGGAATAGATGATGCATCTTCAGGATTGTCAATAATCATATCTTCATCACTTTCAGGAATTGTAGAAAGTGTTTGTCCGTGACCAGGTGTCAGGATTTGATCATTCATCAGGATTGAATCACCTGTCAGGATTTGTTCTTCCGTCAGGATCTGAGATTGCATCAGTGTACTTATCGTCCTGTTTCCAGAATCAGAAACATGAGTAGACTGCGTTGTTTGATTTTGAGAAGTTTGAATTGAAGACTTCATAGCAGTAGTATCAAATGTTTCTCCTTGTAAAACATTGTCACCACCATCGTTTCCAGTATCATCATCATCATTATTTCTTAATACTAGATCAGGTGTACATTTTGTCTGAATTACCTTCTCCCCCTTTTTGACATCAGTATTTGACAAAATATTCAAAATTAAGGCAAGAGAGGTTTGAATGTCAGTTACCTTAGAATCAAGATAATCAATTCTGTTATTGATGGAGAGTTGTTCAGAAAGAACTGTCTCTACTTGAGATTCCACTACCCTTAGTTGACGAGCAGTAGGCACCTTTGTAAAGTTTTGAGAAATATCTCCCCGTATCAATTCAGTTGCAGCTTTGACAGAATCAATTTCATTCTTAAGGCTTTTGGATAACAGAGTAGTAGCCTTCAAATGATTCTTCAAGTCTTGATTCTCTATTAACATCTCTGCTTCATAGGCATGATCGAATGCATATGGATAACTTACAGAATCCGCAGATTTGTACCATGAATTGGTCCATTCATGTTGTCGAAATGCCTTAGCAGGATCGTTAGAAGGAACAGAAAAGTCTTGTCTGAAGTCTTTTCCAGTAGGAGCCTTGCCAGCCATGTATGTGCTTGATGAACCAAAATTAGTTCCAAGACTAGATTTGAGTGCTGTAGCAAGCTGATCCTTCTCTTCTTGATTATCATCATCACTATCATCACTATCATCAGCATCAGAATGAAGAATTATATCAGGATCAGGAATAGCAATTCCTTTAAGTTTGTCCTTGGATGCTGGAATAGGATTTATCATTGGTCTTGATCGTAGTGGTTGTATCAGAATTGGCTCATTATCAGGAACACCACTAGCATCAGGAGCACCACTGTCAGTAATTGATTTGCTTGCATCAGTATTTTCTACTAATGGTTCTTGTGTAGCATGAGGTTCAGAAGTTGCTTCAACACTTTGAGTTAAAGGTTCTTGTGTACTTCCCTCATAGACAGTGTCCTCAACCAATCTTGTAACTGCATCTGCACCAGAAACCCCTTGAGCATTGTCAGGAAATTCCTCAGAAACTGTAGCTTTGCCTGCATCTTCACATTGAGAAGATGGTTCTTGTGTGACTGGAATAGAAATGTCTTCATTCTCCCTTTGAGAAAATGGTTCTTGTGTGACCATTCCAAAAGCTATGCCTTCACCCAAACTTTGATTGAGTGGTTCTTGTGTGGCTGGATCATCAATACGAGCTGCTGAACCACTTTGAGATTCAGGTTCTTGTGGGCTTGATCCTTTCAGTTTCTTCTGTCTAGAGAACTTTAACTCTGCTGACTTCATTGGCTTGACGATTGGATGTTTAATCCCTAGATTGGAAGCAGCAGCACCATTCCTCTTCATTGAAATAACAACATGTCTTTTAGTTGAAGAGTCTGAAATAGTTGTCTCTTGACTTGGTGCAGCATCAGGAAAACTAACATCAGGATTTCCTTGAGCATCAGGATTTGACTGCTCATCAGGAATAGAAGTGTCCTGACTATCAGTATCCTGCTTCTTTGATAATCTTCGTTTCTTCTGTGGTTTAGACAATGGAACCACAGCTACAATAACAGTATCAGTAACTGCTTTATTCATTACAGAGGATATAGGAAAATCATCCTCAGAATCAGTCTCATCCCTAAGCTTTAACTTTCTTTTAACAGAAACAGACTCAACACCTTTAGCAGCTTTCTTCATCAGGACCCCTTGTACACCCCCCTGTAACTTCTTTTTAGTGAGTGGTGTAGAGGAAAAATCCTTTGAACCTGATTGCCTTCCAGACACATCAGTTCTAGCTGATTTCTTTGATTTTACAACTAAAGTCTTTTGAGAGACAATAGAGGTGGTTGATGACTGTTTAGACTGTTTGGGATGGATGCTTTGGTCAGGAACAAGGTGTGATTGGCCTTGCCCCATAGCATCAGAAACTGATCCATATTGAGTAGACATTTTCTCTTTCAAGAAAAGTCTGACCTCATCAGGAATAAAGGCATTGCCTCTAAAACCATTTGCCTTATCAGGATTGAAAAATATTTTCAATAAGATTAAAATAAAATTTTATTTTATTTAAGAAAACAAAATTTATTTCAACAATCCTGAATAACGTTTTTTTTTAAAAAATAACCAAATTAATGGCATAGAAATTATTAAAACACGCTTACCAGCAAACGAGGCAAAATAGTTATGGAAAAATGAACTGTCTCCTCGAGATTGTAAAAATGACCTGCATTCTCAGTATATAATCTCTATAAATAATAGAGATTGTCAATCATAATACTCATTTACCAACAAAACATAAAACCCTCTTCTCAGAAAATATCAAACCTTTCACATTCTTCTTTTCTCTATGGCTGCCAACAATCAAAATAACATACCTGATGCAGATCTTGATATAATTTGGCAAGAGATGGAGGAGGCTCTTGCTGAGATAGCTGAAAATGAAGAGCCACAACCAGTTCCTGACCCTCAGGAATATGAAGCGTTTGTGAATGCCATGGTTGAAGTCGCCTTTCATAACTTCCATCAGGCAAATCCTGACTGGAATCCTCTTGAAAATCTCATCTATGAAGATGAAGAGGATGAAGACGATGAGGATGATGAAGAGGATGAAGGGCTCGTTGAAGAGCTTGAGAGGAAAAGAAAGAGAGTGCTTGATGCATGTGCTTCATGCACGGTGGAGGCTCGGAAGCATCCCGGTGACCATGGAGATGATCCGCCTTCAAGTGCATCTGCTCCCCTTCTTGTCTCTTAAGGATGGAACAAGAGACCTTCCAGTTCTGATGGACTGTGAAGCTGCTCAGGAGCGTTCATGCTTATTTGAAGGGCACGTGTTCCTGAATGGAAAATAGACTAGGAAGAAAATATGTAATTTCTTTTTCAATTGTAAAATATCTTCAAGTATTAATGAAATTTATCAGATTTCACAATTGATCTCTTCCTTTATTTTTCCTGTGCAAATTGTTAGTAACACTGTAATGATTTAAAAAGAATGATTAATAATCTCTGATAAAGATTGAATAGGAATTAAAAAATAAAACTTAATACTTAATCAGAGACTAAGTATAAATTTTACTTTTCAGAGAATACCAGTAGTGTTTTTGTCAAATTGTTTTTGCACTTCTGATTCTAACATCAGTTTCTGATAATTACTCCATCAGAATCAGTCTTGTTCTTGAAAATCCACTTTGTACCAACTATAGATCTGTTCTTTGGTCTTGGTACCAGTTTCCAGACTTCATTCCTTTCAAATTCATTCAACTCTTCTTGCATTGCAGTAACCCAATCAGCATCTTTGAGTGCATCTTCAACTTTCTTAGGTTCCTCCTTGGATAGAAAGTTATGATATAAACATTCATTCTCAGTTGCACTTCTTGTTTGAACACCTGCATCAGGATCTCCAATTATCAAATCAGGAGTATGACTTGCAGTCCATTTCCTTGCTGGTGTAAAATCATTTCTTGAAGTAGATGCTCTTCTTGGATTGGTGTTAGATTGAATTGAAGAATTTGCTTCAGAAGCTCCCTCTGAAATGTTGCTATTTCCTCATGATGAACTATCAGGATCATCACTTGAATCAGTATCAGAAGAATTCTGTCCTGATGATTGAGTTGACTCTGAACTTGTAGTCGAATGCTGTTGTTCCCCCTCAACATTTGCACTACTAGTTGTATTACTATTAGTTGCATCATCAGTATTATCACCATCAGTATTTGATGTGTCATCAGGATTTGATGGATCATCAGGATTTGATGGATCATCAGGATTTGGTGACCTATCAGTATCTGATGAATTGACAGTATCTGATTCAATTTCTTCAGGTTCCTTGGTAGCTTTATTTTCAAAAATCAGTCTATCATGTGAGTCTTCATTGATTCCAGTTATCTTCTTATCATCAAAAGATACATGTATTGACTCCATGACAGTCCTTGTCCTCAAATTAAAAACTCTGAAGGCTCTTGATGCAGGATAGCCTATGAAAAATCCTTCATCGGCCTTTGTTTCAAACTTTCCTAGCTGTTCAGGATGAGTTCTGAGAACAAAACATTTACAGCCAAACACATGCAGATGCTTTAGACTTGGTTTCTTCTCCTTGAGAGATTGATAAGGAGTAACACCATGTCTATTTATCAATGTGAGATTTTGAGTATAGCATGCTGTGTTGACTGCTTCTACCCAGAAATATGTAGGTAATTTTGCTTCTTCCAACATAGTTCTGCCAGCTTCAATAAGAGTTATATTCTTCCTTTCTACTACTCCATTTTGCTGAGGTGTGCCAGGAGCAGAGAATTGTTGAATTATTCCTTTGTATTTGCAGAACTCTTCCATATTTGAATTCTTAAATTTAGTACCATTATCACTCCTCAGTATCTTGACTTTGTACTTTGTAGATGTCTCAATCATTCTCACATGATCCAACAGTATTTCAGGAGTCTCGTCTTTTCTGTGCAAAAAGTACACCCAGGTGAATCTAGAATATTCATCAACAATTACAAGAGTATACCTTTTCTTACTGATGGACATGATGTTGACTGGTCCAAATAAATCAAGATGCAGCATGTGATATGGTTCTTCAATAGAGGATTCAGATTTACTCTTGAATGATGTCCTTCTCTGTTTAGCCTTCTGACATGCATCACAGAGTCCATCAGGAGTATATAACACTTTAGGCAATCCTCTAACCAAATCTTTCTTAACCAACTCATTGATATTGCTGAAGTTGAGATGAGAAAGCTTCTTGTGCCAATTCCAACTTTCATCTACTGATGCTTTACTAATGAGACAAGTAGGAGAGCCATCAATATTTGATTGAATGTTGGCTTCATATAACACTAGTCAAAACTGTAGCCAGTCAAAACTGTTTTCCTGCAATCAGAATAACAAAACACTAGTTAGAATTCTTAGGAACCCACACCTGTTGGGTTCCTTTTCCATGCATTTTATTAATTTTAGCAGCAGAAGACTTTCTGACTTAAGCAGTCCTGACAGGTTTTACTCCATCAGGATTTGCTTTGTCATTATCAGTATTAACAAAAGCATGCTTCACATTGACATTCTTAAAGCTATCAGAATTTGCACTATTTTCAAACTTAGGTAATGGATCATAGAAGTTATAGTACAAATCATGATATTCTACAAATGTATAAATAGAATGCCATTTACTACCACAATGAAAACAGGAATTCTGTGGTTTATAGAATACTGATCTATTCCTAACATCAGACAAAGGAATTTCAGTAACTTTC
This sequence comes from Heracleum sosnowskyi, assembly GCA_030848705.1. Lineage (NCBI taxonomy): Eukaryota > Viridiplantae > Streptophyta > Magnoliopsida > Apiales > Apiaceae > Heracleum > Heracleum sosnowskyi. The sequence goes on from CM061238.1 coordinate 14,871,521, forward strand.
TTTATACTCTTTTTACAATCAATAGAAAGATGATTAGAGTTCCCACAGTTAAAACAACATTTTCTAGGTGCATTTGGGATATACTGATAATTATTCTCTTTATTAATCCCAATTTTACCATTCCTGTTCCTCTTAACAGTAGCTTCCTTTTTCTTATCTGTAACCTCACAGATTTTATCCCTGAGTTGTTTCTGAGACAATAAACCTACATTCTTAGTAACTTTACTCACAACAGGTTTAGACTTTATAGATTTAACGCTTTGAACAGAAGTAGATCCCTTTTCAAAAGTTGAATTGGAATCCTTACCAAAAACAAAATTAACAGGAGTAATCTTAGATTTGGTTTTGTCTATAACATGTCTATAGGTTTTTGGACTAACTGTCTCATCAATAAAAACTTTCTCCTTCAATTTCTTATCTTCATCTGACTTATAACCTAGACACTCTTTCCAATCTTTAGAGGTATTAATCTCATGAAATTTTCTACCAGAGTCTGTCCAGGTTCTGATTTTCTCATTAGCATAATCAAGTTCCTTTTCAAGAGTAGTACATTTAGATTTCATCTCTAAATACATGTGATTGGCATTATCACATTCTATCTGTACTTTTTGCATGTGAGAAAATTCAGCTTCTAGATGCACATTCCTTTTCCTAAGTTCAGACATCTCAGATAAGATCCTAGTATTCTCAACAGTTTGACTTCTAAAGCTAATATGCAATGACTTTAGAAAACGTCTTAACTCAGAAGCATTATCAGTATCAAAATCAAAGACAGTGTTTAGTACCTTATCATCAGGAATAGCAGTATCATCAGTATTGGCCATTAGAGCATAGTTGACCACCTCAGTATCAGATTCTGAGGAAGAGTCCATCCAGTCCTTGCTTGATGTGATGAGTGCCTTGGTCTTCTTGCACTCAGAAGCAAAGTGACCCATACCATTACACTTGTAGCATCTAACCTTTGACTTGTCAAATTTGCTACCCTTGCTATCCTTTTTGATATTCTTGTCTTTGTCTGCATTGAAGGTTCTTTTCTGAAAGTTGCCTTGTCTTCTAGCCTTCCTGAACTTCATCCTTTTGAAGCTTCTAACAATCATAGCAACCATCTCTTCAATGTCTGAGTCAGAAGAGTCATCATCAGTATTGGCATCAGGATTGCCATCAGTATCTGATGAAGAGTTATCAGGATCTGACTCAGCTTCAAGTGATTTCCTTTTAGAGACCTCCATAGCTTTTCCTTTTGATTTAGCCTCTGCTTTCAAAGCAATAGATTTTGCCTTGCTGCCTTTCTTATTCTTTCTCTGTTGAACTTCAAGATCATGAGTTCTTAGCATTCCATAGACTTCATCAAGAGACACAGTGTTAAGATCATACTGATGTCTAATGATTGAGGTCTGAGTATTCCATTCTTCTGGTAAAGCTCTTAGAAACTTGGTGTTTGAATCTTCAGTTTCATATTCCTTGCCAACTAAAGATAAATCATTGAGAAGTGTCAGAAATCTATCATATAAGTCAGTTAGGCTCTCATCTGGTCTAGCATTGAATTGTTCATATTCTTGAATCAAGAGAGCCCTTCTGTTCTTCTTGACAGATGCAGATCCCTGACATTGAGTTTCCAAGGTATCCCAGATCTCTTTTGCAGACTTGCATGCAATCACTCTGTTTCACATGACAGCATCAAGACTATTGTGCAGGATATTCTTTATCTTTGGTTCCCTGGGTACATGAGCTTTTTCTTCTGGAGTCCAATCACTTTTAGCCTTGACCACATAATGTTCAGGTACAGTATCTGTTCGATCTACTATTCTGGTAGGAACATATGGTCCATCACGAATCCTGTCCAAATAGTCAGGATCCATAGCCTCCAGGTACATCAGCATATTTACTCTCCATGTTGAATATTCTGACTTTCTCAGGATGAGAATTTTCATGCTTTCATACTTTGTTGTCGACATCTTTGATCGTATCTGATTCAAATTTAAATCAGAGTGCTCTTATACCAATTGTTGCCCAGTAATAATCTATTGTAGAAGGGGGGTTGAATACAATAGTATAAGATAATCGACTTCTTAAAGTATATATCACAAATATGAAAGTAAGATAACAGCTTTATTAAATCTGATATAAAACTGTTACAAACTCTCTCAAGAAATTCTGTGTTCTTGAGAGCTTCTAGGTTACACAACGTGATCGATTGTATGAGCTCTTGTCTAACGTTGTACTCGTGTATGTGATCGAAACCTAAACTGTGTTTATATACTACACAGCTTCTCTATCAATTACAAGATAAGTCCTAATCAATTACAAAGATTGAAACCTATCCTAAATCGATAGCTTCATTACCATAAATAAGGAACCGACAAAATAAGCTTCCTTATTTAACTAGACTCCAAATATAACTCGAAGTAAGAATCCTGATCAGCTTCCAGTCCTGATGATCAAACCTGATCCCAGTCCTCATATGCATCCTGATGATAATCCTGATACTGACGCTTGATCAAATACTGATGACCATGCAATACTGATGACGTCAGAAATCCTGATCAGTTTGAGTCTAGCTCCTGACGATCATTGAAATCTGATCTAACAAGAACATTTTTATTCAGTATATAACTTTCTGAAAGCATCGGCATGCATGTACTTCTAGCTCAAGCTTCTCAGGTGCTTGTACTGATTGCAATTTTCTTTCCCCATTTATCACTACCAGGTCTAGTCGTCTTGATTTCAGTAGCTTGCTGTCTTTCTCTTCCCATACAAATGTCAAACTCTGATTACTTTTTGCATGTTGCACTAACAATTTTCTTCTATATATTGTGCTATTAGGACCATTCTCATCACATAATTGTTAATTGTTGTAAAATCCATTTAAAACGGAATGAGGGATATGTTTTTGTGTGTCTTCAATTTTACATAATTGGCAAGAAATACGGAAGTTTATTCTATTTAATCCTTCAAGAAGAAAATAACTGGAAGTTAAAATTTTGAGGCAATTCAATTTTGCGGTATTTCTATTAAGGTGCATCCGTTGCTGGATGCTATGAACATGGATTTTCTTAATTCTGAATGAGAATTCCATATATTTGAAAGGCAATAAGGTCTTAGTTGCTCTTTTCTTGATAATACTAATATCTACCAAGTGTTGGGACAGGCTGGTAATTTAGACTAAAACACAAAGTTTAGCTAAATGTTAATCTCAATATCCTCGGGTTCCGATTTGGCGTAGAAGCAAATCTCTTATCAGATTTTTATCATATGTTTGACTTCCGATTTGTGGATACAAATTGTATTGGCATTGTCTAGAATGATGGTTTCAATTGCATTTTTTTATTGGTCGTTTTCGTTTTGCTGGTGAATTCAAAGAAGTTTCAAAACAGAGTCTACTTCTTGAAAATTAAAGTATCCCTATTCAGATGGCCTCTATAGAAGCAACTTATATTAATATCTAACATGCAGCAATATGGTTTTAAGAAATTATAGGTTATAAAAATTCAACTAAATTGTAGAATTTAACAAAATAAAACATATATTTTTGCCGACTCTTCCCACACAAATCAGCTTTTCTGTTTGTCACCAAGGCCTATAATATGTTATGCGTGTCTGTGTGTTTCTGTAGATGTTGCAAAATGTATCTTGAGTTCAGCAATATGATTCTATGAATTTTAGGCTATAAAAATATAAATGTACTATATTATTGAGCAATATTGAATTGTATGTTCTTGCTGTCCGTGCAGATATCAGCTTATTGTTTGTCAACGAGGAAGATGAGTGAATTTCTGCAGTTCTTGACGCTTTGCTCCTCTATGCACCTGTGTCGAGAGGTTTCTTATATTTTCTAAATAAAAAAGTAGTCTGATATTGATAGTGCCCATTACCAAGAATAAACAAGTTTTAAGAAAATAGTTAACAAGTATTGTATATTGTGCTAATAAAAAAATAGACAAACATTGATAGGACATACTGCTTCACCCTTTCAGATTGCTAGGAAGAGGGACATGGGTTGGAGCAGAAGCAGACGATTAGGAAGTAAGAGTTGGAGTAGTTCAGATATCGGGCAAGCATCACACATATTAATTGAAGAGAAAGTGTTTGAAAGATGACACAAACAATGGGATATGAAGTCTAATTCCTGCTCAACTAATCTTTCAGGTATGTCTGTATCATATATTTGAAATCTCCGGCTTAGAACAAATTTACCTTAAAAATCTGTATCATTTAAAATTGTAGTTATCACTCAACTTACTCCCTTCACGAATACCAACAACTCACCATTTTATAGAGTCTACTATGATTCAAATCTGATTGCTTAAAAATTCTTATCATTCGGTAGTAGCATTAGATTATTATATGTAGTAACTTGAAGACTTAAAGCGATGGTGATCGGTGGGTGTTCATAAATGTGTGTATGTAGTAGTTCATATTTTGCGTCGATAAACTTTAATTTAGAATTATTATTATGTAAATTACAGAATGACTTTAAATTTGCATTTCCATGTATAAGGTTCATCTTGCAAGTGAGGAAATATGCTATAGCAGAAGCATATAGTGTGTGCGTTCAGAAGCACAATGATTAAAATGGGCTTATGCTAAGGATTGGTCATATAAACTTCCCTACAACCAGTAAATCTGTACCTCATAACATGAAGATGTATATGCAAGTTCCTTTAATCTATAGACATTATAAAAAAAAAATTGGTACATAGGCTAACTTACACTTATTGCTTAACACTATGTGTTGTTGGAGGAATTTCGTAACAACACAAAATCGGAGGTTGCTGGAATAACGAATTATGAAAATAGGGGGATTTGGGATTTTTGGATGTTTGGGGGCTGAGCTCGTATGATGACTCCTCAGAAATTGAATAGAGAATGGGTTCTTTCTCTTCCTCTTTCCCGAGTGTCAATTGTCGTATCATACAAGGTGCCTACGTACCCTTTTATATAGGGATCAAGCCTCACGTAGTTCTTGGAAAACAAGTCATTGGATAAGCTCATTCAGTCCAATCCCATAAATAGTCAACGTTTATCCATCCAATGTTCCCATAAATAGTCCAAGGATTATCAATCCACATCTCATTCCCATAAATAGTTTAAGGATTATCAATCCACCTCACATTCCCATAAATAGTTCGGTCTTCACATGTTTTCCTATAATCTCGCGGCATCTTCGCATTTCTTTCCATGATTTGAAAAATATAGTTTGGAGATATTTTCCGTTATTCGTCGATTGAGATTGATTCTTTCCTCGTTTCAGAGAGAGGATATTGCTTATTGGTTAAGCAATTAATTATTAATCTGAATTAATAATTATTAAACGGAGAAATTTGGACTATGCCAAAATGTGGCATAACAACAAGCCCCCAGTTCTTCAGTGTAGCTTGCTGCAGTGGAGAACTAAAAATCTCCGAGCTTCCAAATTTCTTCGGTCGCTTAGAGTTTTGTATATAGTCCGAATTGTCGTACACGCTTTTCAAGTGTCATTGTCCACATAAGGATGTGTTTTCGTTTGTCCACGAGCCCACGAGCTGAGGCTTTAGTAAGATACCCAATTTCAAATGTCAGGCTTTCAGCCCATATCACATCCGGTCCCATACGTTTCCCTACAATCTCGTGACATCTCCGCATTTTTTCCCGTGATTGTAGGAATGTCTCATGCCAACCATATCACGTCTGGTCCCACACGTTTTCCTATAATCTCGCGGCATCTCCGCATTTCTTCCCGTGATTGTAGGAATGTCCCATGCCAACCATATCACGTCCAGTCCCACACGTTTTCCTGCAATCTCGCGGCATCTCCGCATTTCTTCCCGTGATTGTAGGAATGTCCTATGCCAACCATATCATGTTCAGTCCCACACATTTTCCTGCAATCTCGCGACATCTCCGCATTTCTTCCCATGATTGTAGGAATGTCCCCTGCCAACCAAGAAATATCCATCTACCAATGGGCCTTCAATAATGTAATTTTATTCATGGACTCTCCTCTGAGAGTAGGGTCTTCAATATTAATCCTCCTTGGAAAAGAGAGCTTTCGAAAACATTACCCTTATCAGATAAGGACCTTCCACGCTTATTTTTGTCCATGCACGAGCTAGTGAAGTAATAAAATCATGTGATACAAATATTGCATCACAATTCTTTAACATCTCCATGATTCAGATTTTGCCCAGATCTGTTTTTTACCTTTCTGACCTTGTAAACGATGTTTTCTTGAAAAACACAAAACATGAAAGTTGTAGAAAACGAAAAGAGCTTTCCGATGATATATGGCTCGTCAGAAACGGACTTCTAACGAATCGGGAATCAAATAAAACATCTGCTGATTAACTTCTCAATACTGAAAAACGGATCTGATTGTGTTTTGTGATTTCGAGAATAGATCGAAACATAATCCGATAAAACACCAAGAACGAAAGTTGCAGGAAATCGTAAAAGCTTTTCGGATCATAAAAAATCATCAAAATCTGACATGTATTAAATTTACTACGAATTTTATAAGATAACTTATGTATACGGACAAAAGCATAAGAAAACTTATCTTAATTTTGCAAAGAATCATGAATCACCGCCTCCATCGTTCTGCTCCTCCATTAAAACCGCTCCAGATCCGATAAAACCCCCTTGCGTATGATGTAGATGATTTGATTGTCCTCCACAATCAAAAAATAATCCCCTCCTTCTAGCGCCAATTGTTGTTGGAGGAATTTCGTAACAACACAAAATCGAAGGTTGCTGGAATAACGAACTATGAAAATAGGGGGATTTGGGATTTTTGGATGTTTGGGGGCTGAGCTCGTATGATGACTCCTCAGAAATTGAATAGAGAATGGGTTCTTTCTCTTCCTCTTTCCCGAGTGTCAATTGTCGTATCATACAAGGTGCCTACGTACCCTTTTATATAGGGATCAAACCTCACGTAGTTCTTGGAAAACAAGTCATTGGATAAACTCATTCAGTCAAATCCCATAAATAGTCAACGTTTATCCATCCAATGTTCCCATAAATAGTCCAAGGATTATCAATCAACATCTCATTCCCATAAATAGTTTAAGGATTATCAATCCACCTCACATTCCCATAAATAGTTCGGTCTTCACACGTTTTCCTATAATCTCGCGGCATCTCCGCATTTCTTTCCATGATTTGAAGAATATCGTTTGGAGATATTTTCCGTTATTCGTCGATTGAGATTGATTCTTTCCTCGTTTCAGAGAGAGGATATTGCTTATTGGTTAAGCAATTAATTATTAATCTGAATTAATAATTATTAAACGGAGAAATTTGGATTATGACAAAATGTGGCATAACACTATGTTTAGAGAACCAAATTTGATGTTGTAATGTGCTGTCTAGAATTTTGATATATATTGTCTAATGTGTCCATTGTCTCTCAAAATACAGCTTAAATATCATTTACATAAAATTACTTTCAATTTAATTCTCTCGGATTGTATTAAATCTTTTGTAATGTTAGTTAGAGTCTATGTATTAAAGTTTTAGTCTTCTCATTGTATTTCTCATATTTTAAATGGAAAAGGCACACACACGGGTTATTTCCTATTGGCAAACGTTTAGATCGTTTGCTGAGAATTCTATGAGGTTCTTAGTTTAGATTGGTTCTTAGTTTGTATTTTAAAAAAGGTTTGTATTTGATCACTAGCATATATATATATATATATATATATATATATATATATATATATATATATATATATATATATATTATGAATTAAGAGTATTTATAAAATGATATTAAAATTTTAGATATTTTTTGTAATAAATTTTCTAATTCGATATCACTAACATTACTCTTAGAAAAGAGTAAATCATATTATGTAATAGAATTATTTTATTCTTTTTCGATAAATTACACATTTTTACCGATTAAATATTGTATTAGTTTATTATTCTCAAAAAAGTTCTAAAATTGATAAATCGTAATATGAATAAAAGCAAAATTTACATTTTTCATTAATATGGACGTGTCGAGGCGACGCCGAGTACAATTCAGCGATCACATTCTATTCAATTAAATTTATTTATAATAACTTATATTAATTATTAATTTTTTAATGTTAATATAAGTAATTAATTCACCAATCAAATTCTATTCAATTAAATTTATTTATAATAACTAATATTATAGCCTTCCAGTTATCTATTCAATTAAATTTATTTATAATAACTAATATTATAGCCTTCCAGTTATCTTTCTGTGGATGATGTATAATAACCACAAAATGTAAGTCAGGTTTGGTAAAAGATAGGAACAATATTCATGTCATCCGTCATATGTAAAGCAGGTTAATGTTTAGTGTTTATTAATTTTGTAGATGAGATCATCATGCCAATAGTGTTGCGTGCAGAAGAAATCATTGAATGAGTGAATCCATTACTTACATTCATATCTGAAATCCATCCAAAAGGCTAATATGTTCGTGATTTAGTCTATAAAATTTCGAAGTTAAATGAACGAAAAAGAATTGCAGTGTGCGAAACACGAACAAGATGACTGGTTTAAAAAATAACAATACTTGTATTTTACCTTGATACCAAATAAATACTTGTTTTGCATTATTTAATTTTTTCAAAACCAAATATTTGGATTCAAATGTACTTTAGGCTACTCAATCCTTAGCAACAAACTAACGTTGCCAACAAAGTGTAAGTAGAAAGTTGCACACTGATATATTAAGAGAGATAATTTTCGCAATCAACAAAGTACAAATGCTAAGCGCTGCATTTACTGATTAACACATGATTCTTCATCGTTTCTTGTATTGCAAACTTGCAATCACCATAATTATAAGATCTAATATAACATTTAACCGTGTTGATTCACAATCACCATATTCACAAGATCTATATAACGTAAGTTTCCAAAAAATGGAATCATCAAACAGGTCCAAATCGTTGAGACCCCAATCCAAAAAGTCGCTATTCAAATGAACAAATATCACAATAACTAAACACAGATTGAATGGAAACATTGCTTAGAAAGACAGCGCCCTGTCCATAGAGCAGGGTACAATTCCAGAAAACTAAGTTTTAAAATCTTTGAAAAGAGTCAAGTTCAGAACATTGAAATATAAGCTAGATATACTGTTTGTGATATCTGTAAATTATTACAGTAGTACTTAATTATTTAAGAAGTATACACACCAACCGTGTTAATAAATCTAAGGCATATTAAAAGCTACATAGATACATATGTATCTCAATATTTCTTGGAGCTCATAAAATGGATTCATGCGAGGCTATTCAGAAGGGCAATGATAAAATAACAATAAACTTGTCAACAAGTATCGGATTAATGATGTCAGTACAACGCATATGCGTATCACAATATTTCCTAACAAATCTTTCAAGAACATTCAAATATAGAATTGCTCTGAAACCATTCAATTAGCACATGGGCAATAATAAACCAACTGAACACACAAAAGAACGGAAAAACACAAGTATGATAGGGAAAACGGCAAAACGCACATGATTCAGTTGACACAATAAAAGGGCAAGTTTGGTTTAAGTTGATCAATATAAAAAGGTTTACAGACGGCATAGGAATTCAACCTTGTAATAGCACAACAAAGGGAGAAAAAGAAGGAAAAATGTAGGAAACTTTACAGTAAAAAGTATCTTTTAGTTATAAATGCAAACTACATTGTAGAAGAAAACAGAGAATACACAAGAAAGCATGCCGAATAATTAGAACAGGATCAATAAAGTACGAATTACAAACCTTTACAATGGCAGGACTGCAAATACTAGGATATATCACACTTGACTTTCCTAAGATATGGTAAACAAATTCAAATATAGAATTCAAATCTTTGAACAAATCAATAATAGAATTGCCCGGAAGCCCGATTAGCAAATTAGAAATAATAAATTAAGTGAAAACACACACAAAAGAAAGGAATAAAAACAAGTAGAATAGGTAAAAACGCAAAAGTTTCAGTTGGCCGTACCCTTCTACACAAGAAAAAGGCAAGTTTGGTTTAAATTGATCAATAGAAAAAGGTCTACATAATGGACATAGGATATCAACCTTGTGGTAGAACAACAACAAAGAGGGATGAAGAAGGAAGAAAGTAAGATTCAAAGTTCATAGTGAAAATTAGTTGTCTGATCATAAATGAAAACTACTGCTAAAGAAAACAGAGAATACACAAGAAAGCATGCCAAAAAATTAGAACAGGATCAGTAGACTATAAATACTGGCAAGACTGCAAATACTTCGATGTACCATAAATAACTAATACCCTTACTTTCCTAAGAGATACTGGGGGCCTGGGGGTAAGTTTCACCGACATACTATCGTTACACTGATCTACAATGGCAGTCTGGACAAGTATAAAACTCAGGTATAAATTACAAACTTTTACAATGGCAGGACTGCAAATACTAGGATATACCACAGTTGACTAATACACATGACTTTCCTAAGATATGGTAAAAAAATTCTAAAATAAACAAGAGGAATCAAAGCAAGCAAGCAAGAGAGTTAGGATAATAATAGTTACGGTTCGGAAACATGGTACATAAATAATACAACATGATGAGGAGAGAAATTAACAAAAACATACATGGCATGCTAATATATAAGTTTAAGACATGTTAAATAAGTAGACTATTAATTAACCCGAGTCACCATTGCTAATACACTTAAGATCGAGGCGGTGGTGAAGCGGTGGATGAAGAAGCAGCAGCTTGGAGTCGATCTTGATCTGTTTTGCGGGCAAACTTCTTCTTCATCTCCTTGATACCTTTATCGTCATAGCCACATACAGTCCAAAAGAAAGACCCCACTGAGACATACAACCCCATGGCAACAAATCGATCCAACGTTGGGTTCTGATCCAACAACAGTAATAATCGATTAGCACATGTCTAATTCAAATCAATTCAACTACATATCGATTACAACAAAATCAAAATTGAACTACAT